>JAGIQG010000016.1:30395722-32795722 GCA_024679065.1 Sphyrna mokarran | reverse complement strand
ATTCAAGTACGATTCCTAGCTTGGATCACTGTCTAGATAGAGTTTGCATGTTTTCTCTGTATCTGTTTATTCCAGGTTTCCTGCCCATCCAAAAGATGTGCTTGTTGGGTGCATTGGCCATGCTAAATTCTCCAACAGTGTATTTGAACAGCCACTAGAGTGTGGCAACTAGGAGGTTTTCACAGTAACTTCATTACAGTGTTATTGTAAACCTACTTATGATAATAATAAATAAACTTTAAAAACTCAATGTAGGTTTGCTCATTTCCTAGTATTTGGAAACATTTTCCTATATGCCTGAGACATTAACTCATATGGATTAAAGATAACCTTGTTCCTGCATTATAATGAACAGAAACTTCTTCTAACAGTAATCCACGCACGTCATGAGCAAAACTGTCGCCAAACAACTCCAACAGCAATGTCCACTCTTCTGTAGGCCGCTTCATTTGCTTAACTACATTCTCAAGTGAAATAAGTAATGCTAACTTTCCAGAAATTTTGGAAGAGAAGGACTTGGACAAATTTAAACATTTTCCCAGTTGGTTTTGGGTCAGAGGTGGGATTTTTATCATCTGATACATCCTCAACATTCAGGCCCTCATTTTTTTTAAAAAGGTATTCTTGAGTTCAGTTCTGAACTTGAGTCCTTCATTTTGTTATGATCCCCACAGGAAAATCAGAAACCAAAATAATTTAGCAATGACGCATCCATTCCCTACAAAATGAAGAAATTACCAAGAAAATTTCACTTCATGTAACAAATCAGAAGGAAAACAAGTTAAAACTTGAATTAACAAGCAAATTAGGCTCAGTCAATTCAACATAATCCCATACAACCATGTGTATTATTTCCCACACAGACATGGGGCACTGCAGAACTGCACATTTCACAAACTACAACTTTTTATTCTTCAAGAATAGGTCAGGAGGCCTATCATCTTTGGATTTCACAGTTACCAATATCTTCAACACAGGCGCAATTCTATAAATACCTTCTCCCTCAGGTCACAACTGCCCTGATGGTGTAGCTTTCTGAGTTCCTTTTCAATGTACCAACCAACCACCATTAACATTCAAGTTCGTAGTTTAGACATTTCGGACAACGGGGGCGGGACGGGGGGGGGGGGGGGGGGGGGGAGGTGGTGGGAGGGGTGGGGGGGGGTGCGGCAGTAGTGGGTGGTAGAGGGGAACACTCTCCAAGATATTCACACAGCTTTCCAGGGTTTTTAAAAACTTTTTTAGCCAGTTCACAGCCTAAAGCCAAAGGGAAAAAACCCATTAGGCATTGCAGGGGCTGGGATGTATTATTGATCCTAATAATCATATTTTAATTTGATGTTTTCAATTTTCCTTTATACTTTGATTTGTTCAATACCCTGGCCAATGAAGGCAGGCATGCCCTATTCCTTCTTGACTACATTCTCCACCTGCATTGCCACTTTCCATGATTTGTGTATCTGTAAACTCAGATCCCTTTGACTATCAATACTCTTAAGAGTTCTGCCATTTACTATATATTTCCTATCTTTATTAGACCTTCCAAAATGCATTACCTCACATTTTCCAGATTAAACTCCATCTGCCATCTCTCTGCCCAAGTCTTTAACTGATCTATATCCTGCTGTATGCTCTAATACTCCCGATCGCTATCCACAAATTCACCAACCTTTGTATCATCTGCAAACTTACTAATCAATCCAGTTACATTTTCCTCCAAGTCATCTATATATATTATAAGCAGCAAAGATCCCAGCACTGATCCCTGAGGAACACCACTTGTCACAGCCCTTCCGTGACTGAGCCAGTTTTGTATCCACCTTGCCAGCTCACCTCTGATTCCATGCAACTTCATCTTCTGCACCAGTCTGCCATGAGAGACCTTGTTAACGGTCTTACTGAAGTCTATATAGACAACATCCACTGCTCTACCCTCATCAATCATCTTTGTCACTTCCTCGAAAAACTGAATCAAGTTTGTGAGACATAACCTTTCCTTCACAAAACCACATTGCTTCTCGTTAATATGTCCACTTATTTCCAAGTGGGAGTAAATCCTGTCTTGAAGAATCCTCTCCAATAATTTCCCTACCATTAATGTAAGGCTCACCAGAATGTAATTACCTGGATTATTCTTGCTGCCCTTCTTAAACAAAGGAACAATATTAGCTATTCTCCAATCTTCTGGGATCTCCCCTGTAAGAACTCAGTAAGAATTTAGCAACACCAATTTTAAATCCAACTGATTTATTTGATAGTAAAATTGCGAGCTTTCAACACTCTTGTGTCTTCGTCAGGCAAATGCAGTGTTCTGGTCTGCAATAGCACACATCAGCACAGACAGTCAGAGATTGCTGATTAGAATGCGAATCCTTACATCTAACCTGCTATTCAAGTGTTAAAGTGGCTAACAATGTGTGTGAAGGGAATCCTAAGCATTGGTTAGAGAATTGTGTATTTTCTCCAGACAGCACAGTAAGTGAGGTTTTTTGCTAACCCAGGCAAGTTACGGGGGTTACAGATAGTGTGTCATGAAGCCAAGATCCCTGTTAAGACCGTCCTCATGTGTGTGGAACTTGGCTATCAGTCTTTGCTCAGCGACTCTGCGCTGTTGTGTGTCACGAAGGCCCCCTTGAAGAACATTTACCCGCAGGTCGGAGGCCGAATGCCCATGACTGCTGAAATGTTCGCCCACAGGAAGGGAACTGTTTTGCCTGGTGATTGTTGAGCGATGCTCATTCATCCGCTGTCGTAGTGTCTGCATGGTCTCCCCAATGTACCATGCTTCGGGACATCCTTTCTTGCAACGTATTAGGTAGACAACGTTGGCCGAGTTGCAAGAGTATGTACCGTGTACCTGGTGAATGGTATCCTCACATTTGATGATGTCGTCCATGTCTATGATCTGGCATGTCTTGCAGAGGCTGCTGTGGCAGGGTTGTGTGGTATTGTGGTCACTGTTCTCCTGAAGGTTGGGTAGTTTGCTGCGAACAATGATCTGTTTGAGGTTGTGCGGTTGTCTGAAAGCAAGAAGTGGGGGGGTGGGGATGGCCCTAGCGAGATGTTCATCATCATCAATGATATGTTGAAGACTCCGGAGAAGATGTCGTAGCTTCTCCACTCCGGGGAAGTACTGGACAACAAAGGGTATTCTGTCCACTGTGTCCCGTGTTCGTCTTCTGAGGAGGTCAGTGCGGTTTATCATTGTAGCACGTCGGAACTGTCGATCGATGAGTCGAGCGCCCTATCCTGTTCTCACAAGGGCATCCTTCAGCGTCTGGAGGTGTCTGTCACGATCCTCCTCATCTGAGCAAATTCTGTGTATACGGAGGGCTTGTCCATAGGGAATGGCTTCTTTAACATGTCTAGGGTGGAAGCTGGAGAAGTGGAGCATTGTGAGGTTGTCTGTCGGTTTGCGGTACAGTGAGGTGCTGAGGTGACCGTCCTTGATGGAGATGCGTGTGTCCAAGAATGCAACTGATTCTGGAGAATAGTCCATGGTGAGTCTGATGGTGGGATGGAACTTGTTAATATCATCATACAGTTGTTTCAATGATTGTTCACCATGAGTCCAAAGGAAAAAGATGTCATCAATGTATCTAGTATATAGCCTTGGTTGAAGATCTCGTGTGGTGAAGAAGTCTTGTTCGAACCTGTGCATGAAGATGTTGGCATACTGAGGTGCGAATTTGGTCCCCATGGCTGTTCCGTATGTCTGGATGAAAAGCTAATTGTTGAAGGTGAAGACATTGTGGTCCAAGATGAAGCGGATGAGTTGTAAAATTGCATCCGGAAACTGGCAGTTGTTGGCATTGAGTACTGAGGCAGTTGCAGCAATACCATCGTTGTGGGGGATGTTGGTGTAGAGCGCCGAGACATCCATTGTGACAAGGAGTGTCCCTGGTTCTACTGCTCCATGTGTGCTGAGTTTCTGTAGGAAGTCCATAATGTCAAGACAAAAACTGGGGGTTCTTTGTACAATGGGTTTCAGGATGCCTCGATATAGCCGGAGAGGTTCTCACACAGGGTCCCATTGCCCGATACGATGGGACGGCTGGGTATGTTTGCCTTGTGTATCTTTGGGAGGCAGTAGAGATCCCCAATGCGGGGAGTACGTGGAATGAGAGCCTGGAGGGTGTTCTGAAGGTCCGAATCAAAGGTTTTGATCAAAGTGTTGAGTTGACGAGTGTGTTCTTTGGCCAGATCTGCTGGTAACTGTCTGTAGTGTTTCTCATTGTTTAGTTGTCGGTACACTTCTTCACAGTAGTCCGTTCTGTTCAGTATGACGGTGGCACCTCCTTTGTCTGCTGGTTTGATGACAATGTTGCGGTTGGTCTTGAGAGCACGGATGGCCTTGCGTTGTACTTGGGTGATGTTCGGGACTGTCTTGTAAGTGCGGTTGATGAATCTGGTGTTCACGCACCTCCTGATGGTTTGGGCATACGTGTCCAGTTGGGGGCAGCGGCCTTCCGGAGGAGTCCAATTGAATTCATTCCTCTTCGGTTGCTGCACTGCGGATCCCTCTGTCAGCTGTTCTGGTTCATTAGCTGTCTCATTGAGTCCACTATTGGCCTCTTGGGGTTTGTGGAAGAACTCACGCAGCCTCATTCGCCTGATGAATTCCTCTGTATCTGCTGCGAGACTGATGGGGTCCATTTTGGTGGTGGGACAGAAATTGAGCCCTCAGATGAGAACTTCGATTTCCTCTGATTGAAGTGTGTAGTCCGACAAGTTAACAATGGACCTCCCTGCGGTAGTGTTGTTTTCTACTGTGGTGCCAAGGGAGGTTTGGTTGTTGCTGGTGGCGATGCTGAGTTTTTCAAGTTTCCTGTTCTTGGTGTGCATGTAAATGGTGTAGTTTCTTCGTCTCATCTGCTTGGCAAAGTTTCGCAGCCGGTCTGCGTCCTGAGTGCAAGTTGAGAATATATATTCCATTTTACTTTCCAGGGTGCGGCGTTTGCTATAGAGCTGGTGTATGAGGTGATTGAGGAGTGTGAGAGAGGTGTGACGGCAAAGCCTCTCAGCGTAGTCTGTGTTATAGGTTGACCTGAGTGGGTTCGTGATCTGTAGTCCCTTTGGTATCCTGTCTGCTTTCTTGCATCTCTGTAGTAACTTGATATCTGTGTTGATATGTGCAATCCTCTTGGAGATCCTCTCCACTTGGATCTGGCAGCATGTGGTGTCGATAGTAGTCATGATGTAAAGATGCTGGCGTTGGACTGGGGTGGTAAGAACTCAGTAAGAGTTTAGTAACACCAATTTTAAATCCAACCGATTTATTTGGTAGGAAAATTGCGAGCTTTCAACACTCTTGTGTCTTCGTCAGGCAAATGCAGTGTTCTGGTCTGCAATAGCACACATCAGCACAGACAGTCAGAGATTGCTGATTAGAATGCGAATCCTTACATCTAACCTGCTATTCAAGTGTTAAAATGGCTAACAATGTGTGTGAAGGGGATCCTGAGCATTGTTAGAGAATTGTGTATTTTCTCCAGACAGCACAGTAAGTGAGGTTTCTCCACACACACCGTCGCACCTCTCTCACACTCCTCAATCACCTCATACACCAGCTCTATAGCAAACGCCGCACCCTGGAAAGTGAAATGGAATACATATTCTCAACTTGCGCTCAGGACGCAGACCAGCTGCGAAACTTTGCCAAGCAGATGAGACAAAGAAACTACACCATTTACATGCACACCAAGAACAGGAAACTTGAAAAACTCGGCATCGCCACCAGCAACAACCAAACCTCCCTTGGCACCACACTAGAAAACAACACTACCGCAGGGAGGTCCATTGTTAACTTGTCAGACTACACACTTCAATCAGAGGAAATCGAAGTTCTCAGCCGAGGGCTCAATTTCTGTCCCACCACCAAAATGGACCCCATCAGTCTCGCAGCGGACACAGAGGAATTCATCAGGCGAATGAGGCTGCATGAGTTCTTCCACAAACCCCAAGAGGCCAATAGCAGACTCAATGAGACAGCTAATGAACCAGAACAGCCGACAGAGGGATCCGCAGTGCAGCAACCGAAGAGGAAGGAATCCAATTGGACTCCTCCGGAAGGCCGCTGCCCCCGACTGGACATGTATGCCCAAGCCATCAGGAGGTGCGTGAACACCAGATTCATCAACCGCACTTACAAGACAGTCCCGAACATCACCCAAGTACAACGCAAGGCCATCCATGCTCTCAAGACCAACCGCAACATTGTCATCAAACCAGCAGACAAAGGAGGCGCCACCATCATACTGAACAGAACAGACTACTGTGAAGAAGTGTACCGACAACTAAACAATGAGAAACACTACAGACAGTTACCAGCAGATCCGGCCAAAGAACACACTCGTCAACTCAACACTCTGATCAAAACCTTTGATTCGGACCTTCAGAACACCCTCCGGGCTCTTATTCCACGTACTCCCCGCAATGGAGATCTCTACTGCCTCCCAAAGACACACAAGGCAAACATACCCGGCCGTCCCATCGTATCGGGCAATGGGACCCTGTGTGAGAACCTCTCCGGCTATATCGAGGCATCCTGAAACCCATTGTACAAAGAACCCCCAGCTTTTGTCTTGACACTACGGACTTCCTACAGAAACTCAGCACACATGGAGCAGTTGAACCAGGGACACTCCTTGTCACAATGGATGTCTCGGCACTCTACACCAACATCCCCCACAACGATGGTATTGCTGCAACTGCCTCAGTACTCAATGCCAACAACTGCCAGTTTCCGGATGCAATTTTACAACTCATCCGCTTCATCTTGGACCACAATGTCTTCACCTTCAACAATTAGCTTTTCATCCAGACATACGGAACAGCCATGGGGACCAAATTCGCACCTCAGTATGCCAACATCTTCATGCACAGGTTCGAACAAGACTTCTTCACCACACGAGATCTTCAACCAAGGCTATATACTAGATACATTGATGACATCTTTTTCCTTTGGACTCATGGTGAACAATCATTGAAATAACTATATGATGATATTAACAAGTTCCATCCCACCATCAGACTCACCATGGACTATTCTCCAGAATCAGTTGCATTCTTGGACACACGCATCTCCATCAAGGACAGTCACCTCACAGTACTGCAAACCAACAGACAACCTCACAATGCTCCACTTCTCCAGCTTCTACCCTAGACACGTTAAAGAAGCCATTCCCTATGGACAAGCCCTCCGTAAACATAGAATTTGCTCAGATGTGGAGGATCGTGACAGACACCTCCAAACGCTGAAGGATGCCCTCGTGAGAACAGGATATGGCGTTCGACTCATCAATCAACAGTTTCGACGCGCCACAACGAAAAACTGCACTGACCTCCTCAGAAGACGAACACGGGATACGGTGGACAGAGTACCCTTTGTTGTCCAGTACTTCCCCGGAGTGGAGAAGCTACGACATCTTCTCCAGAGTCTTCAACATATCATTGATGATGATGAACATCTCGCTAGGGCCATCCCCACCCTCCCACTTCTTGCTTTCAGACAACTGCACAACCTCAAACAGATCATTGTTCACAGCAAACTACCCAACCTTCAGGAGAACAGTGACCACAATACTACACAACCCTGCCACAGCAACCTCTGCAAGACATGCCGTATCATAGACATGGACGACATCATCAAACGTGAGGATACCATTTACCAGGTGCACGGTACATACTCTTGCAACTCGGCCAACGTTGTCTACCTAATACGTTGCAAGAAAGGATGTCCCGAAGCATGGTATATTGGGGAGACCATGCAGACACTACGACAGCGGATGAATGAGCATCGCTCAACAATCACCAGGCAAAACATTTCCCTTCCTGTGGGCGAACACTTCAGCAGTCATGGGCATTCGGCCTCCGACCTGCGGGTAAATGTTCTTCAAGGGGGCTTTCGTGATACACGACAGCGCAGAGTCGCTGAGCAGAGACTGATAGCCAAGCTCTGCACACATGAGGATGGTCTTAACAGGGATCTTGGCTTCATGACACACTATCTGTAACCCCCGTAACTTGCTTGGGTTAGCAAAAAACCTCACTTACTGTGCTGTCTGGAGGAAATACACAATTCTCTAACCAATGCTCAGGATTCCCTTCACATACATTGTTAGCCACTTTAACACTTGAATAGCAGGTTAGATGTAAGGATTCGCATTCTAAGCAGCAATCTCTGACTGTCTGTGCTGATGTGTGCTATTGCAGACCAGAACGCTGCATTTGCCTGACAAAGACACAAGAGTGTGGAAAACTCACAATTTTACTATCAAATAAATCGGTTGGATTTAAAATTGGTGTTGCTAAATTCTTACTGAGATCTTACCACCCCAGTCCAACGCCGGCATCTTTACATCATCTCCCCTGTGGCCAGTGAGGATACAAAGATTTCTCGCAAGGTCACAACAATTTCCTCCCTTGCCTTTCTCAGTATTCTGGGGTATATCCCATCAGCCCTGGGGACTTGTTGCTATACTTATCCTTCATCCTTATAGGAATGTGCCAGTCCTGAATCCTATCAGTTTAGACTTGACAGCTTTCCACGTGCCAGATGTTGAGTTGCCCTCAAATATCTGCCCCCAATCTATATTCTTCAGTTCCTGCCTTACATTGTTGTAATTAGCCTTTCCTCAATTTAGCACCTTAACTTAAAGACTACACTTATCTTTATCACCAGTACCTTAAAGCTTACTGAATTGTGATCACTGTTCCCAAACAGTTCCCCGACTAAAACACTGACCACCTGGCCAGCTATTCCCCAATACCAGGTCCAATATCAGCCCTTCCCTAGTTGGACTATCTATATACTGTTTCAAGAAGCCCTTCTGAAAGTTCCTTACAAACTCTGCCCCATCCACACACCTAGAACTAAGTGAGTCCCAGTCAATATAGAGGAAATTAAAGTCTCCCACCACAGCAATCCTATTACTTTTACATTTTGAGGAATAGATATGTAGGCAGACTTAGCCACGACCTCTGGCTGTTCATCGCCTTCCTTCAGAATGCTCTTTGTTTGTTCAGAGGTATCCTGGACCCTGGCATCAGGGAGACAACATACCATCCTAGAGTATCTTTTAGTCCACAGAAACGCCTATCTGCACCCCTAACTATAGAGTCCCCTATGACTATTGCTCTAGTCCTCTTTGTGCCTCCCTGCTTTACAACAGAGCCAGCCATGCTATCACTGCTTTGGCTGCTGCTGCTGGTATCCCCTGATAGCCTATCTCCCCCAACAGTATCCAAAATGGTACACTTGTTAGAGAGGGGGTTGACCACAAGGGATTCCTGCCCATTCTAGTGGTTACCCACTATCTGCCTGCACCTTTGGTGTGACAACATCTCTAAAGCTCCTATCTATGATGCCTTCCTCGTCCTTCATGTTCCTAAGTGCATCCAACTGCTCCTCCAACCTATCCATGCATTCTGTGAAGAGATGAAATTAGATGCGTTTCCTGCAGACACGGTCGTCCAAGATGCTGGAAGAAGCCTGGATCTCCCACATCTCGCAGGTGCAACTCTTAACCCCATTGATCGACATTTCGACCACCAATTAAATGAATTGAAAAAATTTATAAAACTCTTACCTTCACTTTTACCTTCTTTTCTTTGGTTAGAGGAGGAGGGAGAGAGGGAAACACTAATGTAATGTTGTGGGCTTCCTATTCCTTGATTCCAGATCTTTCACTTCCCACTTCTTAGTAATATTGCTAGTCTGACTTCTCCCAGAATGCACCAGCTAAGTCTCTCAGCTGCCTCCGTCAGATTCAAGAGCAATATGTCATCCAGAGGCTGGTTGGCAAGCAGCACGCTTCATGTAAAATTCAGCTCCATGATTTGCTTCGGATGAGACTTGCTAGTCAGTTTATTTCAGCATGGAAAAAACTGAAGGAGTACAAATCTCAAAAATATGGGCATCTGGTTCAGATTATAAGTATACTACAACTGCTATCCCGTTACCTAGTTTTGCCTGAACATAAGGCACTCTTGAACCCTTAAGCCACTTCTGTAACTGAATGAAAATCTAAGGAGAAGGGGTAAACTAAATAACAAATATCTGGAAGGCAAATTCTAGAATTATAGGGAAAAGCAGTTGTGATCACAGAACTCAGGCACAACCAGAGTGGTCCCTTCACCCATTTTGGGGTGGATGCATTGTCAGGTTAGAGAAGGAGCAGGAAAATGTCATCACTTAATTTTAACAATTTTAACATGCTCTCAGTGTATTTCCCAGGGCATGCGACATATTATGGGAAAAGGAGGACCAGAAATCCAGAATGCAATAGTTAAACAGTTGCTATTTATATTTTATCACTATCCTTCTTTGGAGGAGAGTCAACATAAATGCTCATGATCCAGATGGGTCTGTGTAAAACAGATTACAGTACAATGACTGTTCTTAATGGCTGAGTTAAACAGACAATTGAGATAGAATTCTATTTCTATCTACTACAAACTTCTACTACAAAAATGGATTTGCAAAGTAAGATATATGTTCTTTTAAGCAATGTTATCTAAGGCAAATGAAAAGCAAGATACTTAACATTAACTTATCCAATCTTTCACAAATACTACCCGACCCAACTGTTATCAAAATGTTTCTTCCATGTTTGATGATATATGTGGGCAAGATTTTACAGCCTCGCTTGTCCCGAAACCATAACCCTGCCTGAAGTCAACTGACTTCCCAAGGTCCGCCCCTCACTCACTGATTCCTGTGGTAAATGGGGTGGTAAAATTCTCACCATGATGTTGGTTATGTAATTTTTAAAAGGGGCATGATAAAAATCTCAGTAAATTAAACTTAATTAATTATGTTAAAAGCTGCCTTGCCTCCAACCCAACAGATGATACTTTCTAAGTGACTTTATTACCTCAAGTTTAAGGGATTTTGAACAAGGAAAAGACTAGGCAGTAAACAGAGGGTTATACCGTCAGGTCTCAAGAAGTGTACTCCAAATTGACCTTTGTTATGTTGTTAATTAGTTAGATATTCTGCAGCTTTTCTCACCTAAACATAAGACCAGATGGGAAAGGTTTGAACACAGCTTTCTTAACCTATGTAGAAACATTAAGAAAAAAATACAAAAATCACATATCAACTGACTTAAAAACAATTCCTTCCCTGCTGCCATCAGACTGGGCAGCACAGTTACACAGTGGTTAGCACTGTTGCCTCACAGCACCAGTGACCTGAGCTCAATTCTGGCCTCGGCTCGCTGTCTGTATGGAATTTGCACATTCTCCTTGTGTCTGCATGGGTTTCTTCCGAGTGCTCCAGTTTCCTTCCACAGTCCAAAAATTCGCGAGTTAGGTTGATTGGCCATGCTAAATTGATCCAAGTGTTAGGGGATTAGCAGGGTAAATATGTGGGTTATGGGAATGGGATCTGGATGGAATTATGACCGATGCAGACTCAATGGGCTGAATGACCTCCTCTGCACTCTAGGGATTCTATGACTTTTGAATGGACCTACCATAAATTACATTGATCTTTCTCTTCACTCTAGCTATGATTGTAACACTGGATTCTGTGCTCTCTCTCCCTTCCTTCTCTCCTATGTATTCTATGAAGATTACGTTTTGTCTGTATAGTGCGCAAGAAACAATACTTTTCACTGTATCCCTGCACACCTGACAATAATATATCAAATCAAATCAAAATAAGTCAGAATCAATGTCCTTTGAAACTCCTTCACATTACTAACAAAATGCTTGCACAATCTTTAGCTGAAAAACTACAGCCTTGAATGGTTCATTTTAATTAATTTTTTAAAAAAAGACATTGGAAAAAATACAGCACTTAAATGGTGAATTTTCTGAAAGAGGTTGTTGTAGAACTGTTAAAGTGTAGACCAGATGGGAACCAGATGTTGTAGAACTGACAAAGTTAAAGTAGTATTGTACAAATGGACAGCCATGGCAGATGGTGGAATTTCAATTCAATAAAAAAGAAGTTATCTGGAATTAAGAATCTGCTGATAACCATGAAACCATTGTCGATTGTTGGAAAAACCCATCTGACTTACTAATGTCCTTCAGGAAGGAAATTTGTCATCTTTACCTGGTCTGGCCTTCATGTCACTCCAGTGCCACAGCAATGTAGTTGATTTTTAACCGACCTTGGGCAAATAGGGATAGGCAATAAGTGCTGGCCAGCCAGCGATGCCCATGTCTCATGATTTTTTTAAAAATCATCTTAGAACATTCAATCTCCTGATAATACATGATGTTTATTCCAAAAAAAGAGGATTGCAGTATTTAGAACAGCATTTGTCTAATTGCTATTTGAAGGATAAAAGCATCTACTTCAAGTTTCTTTTGGAGTTTGGCAGTGTTTTTTGGAAAAAACATGGGGAAATCAAAAAGTTTCATATTACAGATCAGTTTAAACTTCTCAATAACACAGAAAATTGGACGATGATACCATATAACCTTTCATGTATTAGCAAAACCGTTGTAACTTTGTTGTGATTATCAGTTTAGTGCAAAAGTAAATAGAACCATATTTAATGCAATTGATGCATAATGAGAAGTGAGGAAAAGGGTTTCCGGGGTGTGCTCAGGAGAATTTTTAAAATTGCTGTCCCCTTTCTAACCCAATGAGAAAAAGGGAATTGCTTGATTTAGTTCTGGGGTATGAGGTGGGTCAAGAGTTGGTAGTGAACACTTATAGAACAGTAACTATAGTATTGTAAGGTGTAGGTCACTATGGAAAAGAATAAAAAGAAATCTAGTACAAAAGTACACAGCTGTAAAAATTTCAGCAGGATGGAGACAGGTGAGGCCCAAGTAATTCGAGTCAAATGTTAGCAGGCAAAGCTGTACAGAACAATAACCTACCTTTATAGATACAATTGAGGAACATTCTGCCCAAGGCAATGGTAGAAAAATCAAAATCAGAGTTGCCTGTGAAAGAGATAAAACATACATGCATACATATAAATATACAAGTTAGGAGCAGGAGTAGGCCACTCCGCCCCTCAAGGCTCACTCCGCAATTTGCTAGAGTATAAAGTAAAGAAGAAAAAGGAGTGAGTTTGTATTATATATTTAATTAGGTGCATGCTTGCTTCAAGAGCCAGTCACATGATTGGATGGTAATGTAATTGGGGTGTTTTACAGGCTTCTCTTTTAGTTTAAATTTCTACTCTGTATAGCCAACAGCTCCTACAATAAATCTGTTGTTATTTTGAGTCTTTGTGTGCAATTTTCTTTGCTTTTTGTTTACAACCCACAGTCTCTATCATAGTTAGGTCATTACAGTTGATAGATGTTTGATTGATAATTCAAGTGAGAGTTCAGCCAAGTGCAGAAAATTCCAAAGGGAAGTGAAAACAGAAATAAAACTCACAGTAAGAGAACATGAGAAAGTTTAAGTTTTTAACTTAATCGATTAGTGTTACAAGTAAGGTTTGAGTTTAAATTTAATGATGTTACTGTGAAATCCCCCGACTTCCACATTCCTGTTTGGGTCAATGCACCTAACCAATACGTGTTTTGAACTGTAGGAGGAAACCAGAGCACCTGGAGGAAACATGCACAGACTTGGAAAATGTGCAGACTCCCCACAGACATTGATCCAAGCCAGGAATTGAACCTGGGTCCCTGACGCTGAGGCAGCAGCGCTAACCACTATGCCATTTTGGCAAAGAGACCAGTAGTTACCAAAGAAAGAATATGAAATCTTTTATAATCATATAAATAATAAATGCTGGTAAGAGGAGGAATAGGGTCAAACCAAAATGGTGATCTACATATGGAGGCAGGAGTTCATGACCATACTCTTAAATGACTACGTTGCATCTGTCTTCACCAAGAAAGAAAATGTTACTGAAGTCATAAAGAAAAATTAGAATGCTAAGGCATGGGGTGGGATCCTGTCCCATCAACAGTGAAACCCCACCACAAGTTTCCTGGAGGCAAAGAGTGCGAACAATGGGAAACTATGGGCAGCAGCGGGGCTGGAAGATCCCATCACCGGCCAATAGTGAGCTTCCTTCACTACAGCAAAACACAGCAAAGGGCATACAGAAAATCCCACCCATGTGTTACAAAATAATAAAGAAGATATGTTAGAAAGAAGGGCTGTAATTGAAATTGTTAAGTCAGCAAGACTAGATAGGACGCATCCAAGGACGTTTGGCGACACTGGCCATAAATGTCCAATGCTCCTTAAAAGACAGAGACTGTCAAATTGAAGATCTTATACTTTGTACTATGTAAAGATGAGCCCAGAAACAACAGGGCTGTCAACATAACTTTGATGCTAGGAAAGCATTTAGAAATTATAATCTAAAATTAACTCACTTGAATAAATGTGGATTAATTAATGAAAGCCAGCACAGTTTTGTTAAAGGCAAATCATGTTTGACAAATCTGATTGTATTTTTAAGTGAACTAATAGAGAAGGCTGACTGGGGTTATGTGGTTGATAAAGTGCACATGGACTTCTGAAAGGCACTTGATAAAATGGCACATAATGTGCATTTCAGCAACGCAGATACCCATTGAATAAAAAGGGCTGATGGCAGCATGGAATTGGTTTCAGGAGTGGTCCAGTTTACCCTTCAAAATATTAGAAGATTGTGATGGATCAAGTGTTCTCTATCTTCTAGGCTTCAGAGGAATCAGAGGAGGGAGACATTTTATATTAGAAAACTCTGGTAAATCAGGGATAGTATGTGCTGTAGTTCCAATGTAAACAGTAAGTCAAGCTGTTCCTGTACAAAGCACTTGAGTTTTGAACATTGTGTTACAATATCACTGACTGATACAGAAAGATGGATTGAGCTCCACGAAATCAGCATCTTCAATGTTTAGCTAATTGAAGTGACAGGAAGTTAATTCCACATCCAGCAGAGTGTTATGGGCAGGAAGAGAGGTTAAATTAAATGGCATTTATTTCTCCTCTTGCTTCCCATCCGTAAATAGAAAGGTGTTTTTGATTTGCTTCATCCTTTATAAATAGTGGCATATTTCCCAACTCCTCAGATTTGATGTGACCCAATTTAGCATCATTAGTCTCACAGCAAACTTGAGCTGAGTTGGACTCAAAGTGTTAGTTTATTTGCACACACTCAAAACACGGGAGAAGGGTCACAATGTTGACTCATTTGCATTCATACAGCAAAGAGAAAGATAGAGAAAAGGAATATCTACAGTGCAGAGACCACAGATAAAAGAAATATGGTCTCACATGTGTTCCAGAGTTCAGAATTAAAGTGCAATGAGGTATTCCTTCACAGAGGTCAGGGAACTTTACAGATAGTGATGACTTCAAATGGTGAGATAGGTATTTGGAAATGAATCAATCTTGTAGATGATGGCATAGAATTCCCAATAGAAGCAGAATGAAACAGGGTCCAACTTGGGCTAGAGCTCTTGTCTGCAAGGCTGATGATTATAATAAAGAAAGTAAACTCAGAGTTCTCAGTTCAGCAAGGCAATATTACTAGTTCACTAACCAGAGGCCACTATCACATGACTCCCACCTCTCTGCACTGTTCTTGACAGAGGGCATTCATCTGTTGTCTGACTTCCCAAGATCTGTTAAGAATTGAAAAGAAAGTTGTGGTCCTTTCATTTAACAGATGACCAAATTCCTGTTGATCTTAGTCATAATGTGGCTTCTGTCAGGAAATGCATTGAAAATTAAAATCAGATCTATCCTCATTCACATGCTAAAGATGTCACAACAAATTACATATAAAAAAAGCTGCAACATCATAATTACTGTTGGATTATGAAATGCAGATAGATTTTGTGTAGTTCTCTTTGAATTTGGTCTGCGCAGCACATGGGGGCTCTTCAGGGTTATCGAAGTACAGGTTTTCCCAATGCTGCCAAGTAATTTATTTTGTTCAAGGCCACTTAGATTCAACCACTCAGAGCATGAATTCTCTCCTTCACCTCCACTTCATCTCAATTTAGCTTATTTCATTTCTTCCTTTCATCTTATTCACTCATTTTTATTACTTTATATTCTTTTCTACTTCTAAATCTTGCTTTCTATTTGTTTCCCCCACTCTCCTCCTTGCCCCCAACACCTCACTGTCAACTGGTCAACAGGGTCAACTGCTGTATTACAGGAAACAAAATGGCACAATGATTAGCACTGCTACCTCACAGCGCCAAAGACCCAGGTTCAATTCCTGGCTTGGATCACTATGCAGATTCTGCACATTCTCCCCTGACTGTGTGTGTTTCTCCTAAGTGCTCCAGTTTCCTCCCACAGTCTGAAAGACATAATAGTTAGGTGCATTGGCCATGCTAAATTCTCTCTCACTGTATCTGAACATGTGCCAGAGTGTGGTGCTTAGGAGCTTTTCATAGTAACTTTTGTTGCAGTGTTAATGTAAATCTATTGTGACACTAGTTTAAAAAAAACTTAAAACACCTATACTCTGTACCTTTGTTTTGCCAGTTACACATTTGGACCGAGATTCTCCCAAAAGTGCTGAATTGGTGGGAAAATCGTTCTAGATCCTGACTGTGTTATGAGTTTAGTTTCTCACCTGAATCTCTCCACTCTGAGCACTGCAGAGGACCCAAACATGAATCTTATTTAGAAGCTAAGGGAGCAGTTTGAGTCTGACATTTATGGAACTCTGTACATGCGCTGTGGTCCTGATCTGCAGATTCTCCATTTGTTGGTCAGTTTGGTTGCTGGCTAGCCCGGAATCCCTGCAGTGCTGTCCCTCCAGCCCCTGACCCCCACAACAATTCCCGGGCCAGCCCTGACCCCACTGCCCTGCCCCAGAGCACTCTGATGTCCAGTCCACAAACCCCCACTAGCAGCAATTTCCCTCACTCCCCTCACGCCAGCAGACACCCACCACCCCCCCTCCACCCCTCCGCACTGATACCCCCTAGGGTCAGACCACCCTCCAGGATGCAGATCCCCCTCTCCCTTCCAGCCTGTGTAATCGCTGTCCTCCCTCCATCCTAGACAGATCCTGCCTGCAGAGTGGCATCAGGATCCCTCACCCTGACCGATCACCTTTGGGCCCACCCACATTAGACCCCATTCCCTTGGCACTGACTGACGTCTGATGAGCAATGCCAAGGTTCCCCCTGGACATGAGCACTTTGCCCCTTGGGCAGTGCCAGGGGGCACAGGCAGGCACTGCCAGGATGTCTATACCCAGGGGGCACCACGCCCCACCGTCCATTCCCAGGGGAGCCCTGATGGAGCCCATTTCATTCCAGTGGGGTCTATTGCCTGTTCCCCGAACATGGGGAGCTAGTTTGAACCCCGCCAGAATGAAGTACTCCTGGCAGAGTGGGAGATTCGATCAGGACCTGAAAGATCCTGATAATTAATTAATCTACACGTCAGAAAAGGATTATTTTCTAAGAATCCTTCCTGCTGGTTTCCAGCGTGATCTGGCCTGAGATTACTCACTGGCTCTGGGAGATGCGTATGCGTTCCCTGTGCAAATGCAAATCCCCGTTCAAGGCCACAGATGCATGTATCCTGATTGGACCCATCAGAAAAGTGAGAGAATCATGGTCTTGATCTGTTAATGGACACTCTCAGCACTATTCTCAGCCTTTATCATCACCATTTACGTTCTCTTTATCACTTCTCAGCTGTTGGCTAAGATCAATTGTAGTATCGACATGCTGCACTTGGTTGAAGTCATTAGGTTCCATTTTAGCTTTGTTTGAAGCAATTTTTAAAAGCGGCGTCTCGGCCTTTTCGCTAACATGCAGATGATATCAAGTCTTGGAGGGGGAGCTATGCCTACTCCAATCAGCTTGGATCATGTGGATCAAACTTAAGACAGATGAGAGCCTTATCTCGTCAGCTTGGATCAGGAACGTCTCAACTTGTTCAGACTCTGGATCGGAGTTGATTGGATTGAATTAAATTAGAATAAAAACAAAAAAAAAATTTCTCTTTGTCTTTTTATCTGTGTCATTCCTATCTATGCAGTCCCCCTCCCTCCACTCTCACAGTATAACAATTTTCCAATTTTCCTTGTCTCCAGTTCTGATGAAGTGTCATCCTAACTTGAAATGTTAACTCCATCCTATCTCCACAAGGCTGTCAGACTTGCTGAGAATTTCCAGCGTGTTCTGTTTTTATTATAGATTCAGCCATGTTAGGTCTTTATGCAGTTTGAAATTCTTCGAGATAGCAATGAATATGCATCCGCATATATTTTCTTAAAAAGAGAGATGCAGGGCGGGATTTTCTAGCTCCGCTACAGAGATCATCTGAACATTTGGCTGACCTGCTGATTTTCCCGTAGCAGGTCCTGCCATGACGGGGCTGGAAGATCCCAGTTCCAAGGTGAAGTCTTTAGTCCTTCAAAAAAGTAACTTATTCATTTCCACAAATCAGGAGATAAGCTCGTGCACAAACACACCCTTGACTCACAAGAGTGAATTCGTTTTGCTACTCGATCATATGCCTGCTTCTCTGACCTAAATTTACCCAGATTGTGAATAAAATTAATGCATTGTTTTCCAACTGTCTAAAAGCTTGCTTTAGAAAGAATAAATCACTGAGGAAATTATTTAAAAGCAATGTCCTTTGAAAACAACAGAGCAATGATGAGCATTGATTGCTCAGAAATACAATAAGTAAGAAAAAATGTAAAAAGAAAGAGTGACCAAAATTAAAAGGCAAGATGGAAAAGGCCTCATTCAGAACAAGAAGAAGTTCAATTAATAGGACAGGGAATATGTTAATATTAAATACATGTCAGATATTAGGAGGAAAGAAGACTCTGGAGAGAGAGAATCGTAAACTTTGAATGAGGAGCCCAAAGGAGAATCCTTACCTTGCAAAGAAAAGCTAAAAACATGATCTTGAATGGTTCCTTTTTCAATCTGATTGCTCTGGGGGAGAATGCTTCAGCCAAGAGTCAATCAAATTATCAGCTATTTGAAATTGGAAGGTGTCATCTCTGGATGAGGGAGGAATGGTAAATCATCAGGTTCAGCTTTGAGTCCCAAAGGGAACATTTTGGCCTCCCATGCTCCAGCATGCCCCCTCCTCTCCATAAGCTGCAGCAAGATCCTCATCCCCACAATTAGCCAAATGCTCCGTCTGCCAGTCGCTGCTTCTGGCATACTCTGCATTGAAAGTCAGCTCGTCACATATAAGAGTGATGTCGTCTTTACATAGACTACTAGAAAGTTACCTGATTCCTGTAATTTCTCTCTGGAAATGCACTAAAAATTAAAATCAAATCCGTCTCTACATTCACATCCTTGGGATATCACAAAGAGCTTCATATATAAAAAAAACTGTAGGATTCTAATTGTTCTTGGCAAACTTGACTTTGGATTATTGGTCAAGGCATCAAAATAGCAATGAAATAAATAACCTTTTAATCCAAATGATATTAAAAGTGAAAATGCTGAAGAATCTCAACAGGTCTGGTAGCATCAGTAAGGAGAGAAAAGAGCTGATATTTTGAGTCCAGACGATTCTTTGTCAAAACTTTAATTTTCTATCCTGTTTTCTACAGTGAAATCTTCATTTTCCTAGAACTAAAGATGATCTCTAAATTAATAATACAAACCAGAAATCAGGTGTTTATAACACTGTACTTTTGATATAATAGTAGGAACAGGATCTCAAGCCAAATGCTCAACCTGTTCTGTCATTCAATTTGATTATGACTGATTTATACCTTAAATCCATTTACCCATCTTTTCTCCAATTACCCCAGTATCATCACATGACAAATATCTATTGATCTTAGATCCACCATGTTTCGGAAACAGAGGGGTGGCATAGTGGCACAGTGATTAGCATTGCTGTCTCACAGCACTAGGAACCCTGGTTCGATTCCAATCTTGGCATGCAGTCTGTGGGAAGTCTGCACGTTGTACATGTCTGCGTGGGTTTCCTCCAGTTTTCATCCACAGTCCAAAAGATGTGCTGGTTAATGAATTGACCATGCTAAATTCTCCTTCAGTGTATCTGAACAGGCGCCAAAGTTAAGCGACTAGGGAATTTTCACAGTAAAAAACAGAATTCCAATACACTTTGTGTAAAATAGTGTTTCTTTATTTCGCTCCAAAGTATAGATTATTTTCTTTTATTTCTGATTATGAGGAGTTAGCTCATTCACCATATCTTTTCCTGCAAATGATAGAATGACACAGCAAAGGAGGCCATTTGACCCAACATGGTTGTGCTGGCTCTTTGAAAGGTCTTTTGATGCAATAATACCAGTTTATTGAATAACTGTTCATCTCAGCACCTCAAGCAGACCATTTAAACGCCCTTTTAAAATGATTTGAATTTTCTTATATCTGACACCTAGATTCACAGTCATTATCTGTCAAGCATTTATGGAACAAATCAAGGCATTTGTGTGTATCTGCGTGTGTGCATTTAAAGTTAGTTTTGTGCTTTGTGTTAAGTTGACATTTTGAAAGTCAGTTTGAATTGGTCTTGCAATAACATATCCAAATGGGATTGGTACAAGTTTCTGAATAATACGGTGATTAGATTTTAAAAGCCAACTAATAAATGAAAGTAGATAGAAGGAAGCAGCCCCGATTTTATCTCCCATTGCCAAGGGCTGTGGTTCCTGCTCCCTTCGTCCTCCCCCCAGAAGTAAACAGAAAGTATGTTTCCATACATCATAGCCACACCCAATCTCCTGTAAAATCATGTTTATAACATTATGGTTGAGAGCCATTTGTGAGGGCGCTGTGACAAATAAAATACCCTGACACAAGTTAAATCAGAAGAAAGATATACAAAAGGAAAGCTATCATTTTAATATTTTAGTATTAGCTTGCTCTCTTGAAGCTGAAGGAAGTGCATGCATTATGGTTTAACCTAATACAAATTGTTTTGATTGCAACTCACTGAAAGTAACAGATGCTTGTTTTGTTTGGAAAGCTAATGTGAAATGTTTGATGAACTGAATGAATGGGGTGAGGTCTTCCTCCTGCTCGGGCATATTCCCTGGAATCTCATCACATGGCCTCCATCTCCAGATCCAATTCTCCACACTCTAGGGTGGAGTAGCTCTCCCTCTCTCTCTCTGTCCGTACTACTGGCATTCAACTTTCTAGCATCAGCCAGAGAGTGGATGGACTCTTCATTGGCTGATAGAGTGATTCTGGACTGCCACATTCTCGACTGTCAGTCAAACTGTTTTCTTCCCAGTGTTCAATTATCAGATATTTACTTATCAGCAACAGTAACAAGAATTTAGAATGGCCTGGAAGATAGAAATCTGCCTACCAACAGAAACAGCCAGCATTTTCAGAGGCAGGCAAGCCTATAAATAGCATCCCAGAAGCATGAGAGTATATAAAGATGATCAGGTGTGAATTGCTCCAGCTGGAGAAACAGATTACTTAGATGACTGCAATAAAAATGTTAAGTTCAACAAGCAGAAAGAGGTTACCTAAATGACCGCGTGATTCAGGGCAATAGAAATGCTAAACTTGACAAAAGAAAAGATTTAAAATATATAAACAGCTGATGCTTGAGTTTAAAGTAACAAAAAGGGAAACAATGTTATCGTTACCCCCCCCCCCCCAATCCCCCACAGAAGCAGGAAGATCTGTCTACACCTGACAACCAAATGCCAGTCTGACACTCATAGTCAAGCCGCTAAAACCCATTTCCTAGCCAAGGGATCATATAATATATTTTACTTCTCAGAGATGTTCAAGTGTTGCATCTAAGTCTTAGAGCCAAGGTATTGCAGGAAACCTTCATAAAAGCAGTGGAAATATCTTCATTGGAGCAGGAAAGATGTTTCCCAGATTTTATCATCAGTCTTGTATTGTGTGACAACTGTAAGCTGGATTTGGCTCATAGAGTTATTCAATTTAGATGTTGTTTGGGAAAGGGAAATCTTGGTGAGTTCAGGAACCGTAGTTATATTTTGGGACAAGAGGTAATTCCTACATAAACAATGTGTATGTTTAATTATTCACGTACTTAAATGCCATAGAGTATTGTAGTCCTTTTGTTCTGTAATACTTTTTTCTTTCAAGTTAACAAATATTCTTTAATAATTGTTTATATGAAAACTGGACTGTTTTCGTACTGGGGTTTTATGTGACTCCTCAAAATATTAAAAAAATACATACACCACCACAAATTGGTGTTTCAAGTTGGCATGCCCTTAGAGGTAACAACAGCATTGATTTGTGACACTATTTTTATGAAGTTTTTTTTCAATAAAGTAAATTTCTTTCAATGCAACTATGATTTTTTTTCTCTCGAGTTACTCCTAACACTGACCTGGAGATTAATCTTGAATTTATGGACTGCACACCTAGGAGGAGTACAGTAAACACTTTCTGTTACAGACACTGTGCACATACAATCATAATAGATCACAGAGAGCAAGGAGCTGGTTACATGAGTGACCTTTAATACAGCATGAAAGTAAAGATTAAACATAAAAAGCCATGTTGTTTTAAATAAGAAACAGCAAAGGAGCTTTTAAATAATAAATTAGATTACCAAGGTCAAAATGATGATGTAGCACCTTCTTCTAGTGAGATGCTACATCAGGTGAACAATAAATGCTGAATTATCCACAACATAGAAACAAATAGTAAAGAAAATACTCTGTATATTAAAATACATTTAAGTAGCTTTTCAATGTTCACATGTTGACCAAGTGGTCTGTGTAACACCATTGATCACTGATTTTGTGTCATTTAAACTGATCCTGCCTTAAAGGGAAATGTCAGGATGGGAATTTTAGGGATGAATGGACACAACTGTTTCGGTTTTGTGCTCTTTACCATCTCTTGATACTCAGTTCTGTTGAAGTGAAGTACTAGAGTAAAAACAGAAAATGCTGGACAATCTCTACAGATCTGACAGCAGCTGTGGAGAGAGAATAGAGCCAACATTTCGAGTCAGGATGACCCTTTGTGAGAGTTGAAGTACTGTGCACAGTTTTCGTCACCTTACTTGAAGAGGGATGTAGTGGCATTAGAGTCAGTTCAGATGTTTGCTGGGTTGATTTCAGAAATGAGGGGTTTACATTATGAAGAGAGATTGAGCAACTTAGGCCTATTCTCTTTAGAGTTTAGAAGAATAGTAGGAGATCTAATCGGGGTATATAAGATAATGAAAGATATTAACAAAGTAGACTTAGATTGGATGCTTCCTTATGTGGGGCAATCTAAAATAAGAGATCAGAGTTTTAGAATAGGGCATAGCAGATTTAAAACAGAAATTAGGAGAAACTATTTCTTTCAAAGGATCATGAACCTGTGGAATACATCGCCCAAAATCTGGTGGATATAGAGTCAATTTGAGGAGATAGATTTTTAATTAGTAATGAGTTGAAAGTTTATGGAGAGTGGACAGAAAGTGGAGTTGGGGCTGAGATGATATCAGCCATGATTGTATTAGATGGCAGAGTAGATTCAAGGAGCTGAATTACCTACTCCTGTTCTAATGAATGAAGCTGAATATTAGGTTGGATAAATCACACAACATTTGACTCAATACCATGTGGATTGAAACATTATATTCTAAATCATTCTGCAGCAGACTGAGTTGTGTTTCTCGGTTTTTTGTATATTCCATACCTCAGGGCGATGCAGAGGTGACATACCAGTTTCTATTTGCAACAAGAATTTATTTACGAGAGTTTTATATAATGCTTTGAGATGCTCATACTTCTCGCAACTTCCAGCTCTCAAATTCCATTTGTTTCTACAATTTTTTCATGTTTCTCAGTGTCGTCACATCAGTAATCAAGCACAGTGAGCATTAATAGTAAACAGACTCATGTAGCCTAACACCAAACAATTGAACGATGCAAATAGTTACTGCGCTTTCTTTCTCATAGAGTTTGCCTTTGGAGCAAATGTGTTAGAAGTGTACTTGAACATCATCTGATCTTTAGACTACCAAATCAATAGTGCAACAATTTCAAACTAATGCCCATTTAATGATTTTTTTTTTGTTATCCCTTCAGGTACCCTTGCACTTTGTTCAACACTTGATACAATGAATAATTGAGCATTTGCCTTTATAGATAGAAAAATGTAAAGTTATTTCATGATACTATGGCCCGTAAGCTAATGTTGACATAAACAATTACACTCTATGGTAACTGAGTGGGAAACATTTAACTTAGTACACTGTGTCCAATTGCTCACCATCTTCATTCTGGGTGGTAGTGAGGACAAAGAATCCTTTTACTCTACTGCATAAAACATAGCTGAAAGATCGACTAAGGCAAATTGATACCGGTTTAACTGCTGCCTAGGGCGAGATGCACAGCATTTATCTGAGTTTCCATGTCACATGTATTTTGCCCACATACATTATTTTGGCATTGGAGGCAAATCAGTATGACTAGCAGAGTAAATTCTCCTGAAAGTGTGATTCTTGAAAATGAAGTCTTCTGCACATGCAACACAATAGGGATATACTTCCTTCTAGATTGGTTAAGGGAGTTTAACAGAGGTAAGGATGAGTTACAGAGCTTCTAAGGTAGTCATCATGCACCCATCATTAAACATCCATCATGTGTACAGACCTGTAGGTATCTTTGACAGCTGTAGGATGCATTGGCCAAGCCAATATGTCAACTCCCATAGAAATGCCTCAAGGCAATATTTATAATCTGAATAGCACGGTAGCCAACAAAGCCACCACTCACGTCTGTCAATTTCTATTATCACTGATTATGTTCACAAGAGCATCCAGGAAAGAACACATCTTGGATAGTAACATTTTCACTTTCACTCTTGATCCAAAGCAGGAATATGAAGAAGCAAAGCAACTCAACCGGATTACTGTGTTTTCCCAAATACAAGGAGTATTCACCTTCACCCATTCTATTAACAGCACATAATTAACTGCAAGAACAAATAGGGATTCAAATCTTTATATTCTGTGAGCCAATTGTCAGGAGAGCAATAATGGCCACTGTGAGTGTCAACTTGATCAATTATCACCCCAGTACTTCTTGGCATTTTTGCAGACTTTCTATGATTGACCACAATATCTTCCTCAAAATTCTCTCCACCCATGTCCAGCCCCAGAATATCCTGGCATAATTCCATATTTACCCTTCCAATTGTAGCGTAGAGAATTTCCAGCGATGGCTTATCTTCTTCCAAATTATCTCAAGTGCCTTGAGAGGCTATCCTTGCCCCCTTTCTCTTCCTGATATACAAAGAACAAAGAAAATTACAGCACAGAAGAGCCTTTTAGCCCTCCAAGCTTGCACTGCCCATGTTCCCTGACTTAACTAAAACCTTCTACCCTTCCAGAGACCATATCCCTCTATTCCCATCCTATTCATGTACTTGTCAACATGCCCCTTAAAAGTCACTACCGTATCGTTTTTACCATCTCCGCTGGCATCGAGTTCCAGGCACCCCCTACTCTGTGTAAAAATCTGCCTCATACATCTCCTTTAAACCTTGCCCATTGCACCTTAAAGCTATGCCTCTTTGTAATTGACTTTTCCCACTCTGGGAAAAAAGCTTCTGACAATTCAACTAGTGACCACAACTCTGTCTGCTTTAGGATATTAATGGAAAAAGATAAAGCCTGCCCTAAAGGGAGGGTGTTAAACTGGGGGAGGGCGAGATACAGCCGGATTAGGCAGGATCTTAAGAATACCGACTGGGATAAGCTGTTCGAGGGTAGGTCGACGCAGTACATGTGGGAGTCTTTCAAGGGAAAACTAAAATCTTTGCAGGAAAGACATGTGCCGGTAAGGAGGAAGGATGGGAAAGGTAGGATGAGAGAACCGTGGGTTACTAGGGATATTGAGGACTTGGTCAGGAAGAAGTGGGAGGTGTACGTTAGATCTAGGCAACTATGCTAGCACGAGGGGACACAGCTTTAAATTAAGGGGTATGAGTTATAGGACGGATATCAGAGGTAGGTTCTTTACTCAAAGAGTGATTAGGGAGTGGAATGCCCTGCCTGCAGCTGTTGTAGATGCGCCAAGTTTGGTGGCGTTTAAGAGGTTAATTGATAAGTATATGGAAGAGAAGGGAATGGTTTAGTTTGGAGGGGCATTGCTTTTTATTTTGGTCGGCACAACATCGAAGGCCGAAGGGCCTGTTCTGTGCTGTATTGTTCTATGTTCTATGTTCTATGTTCTATGTTCTAACTGGGGACAGAGACAGCGCTGGAAGAACATAGAGAGTGTAGACGGGATCTTAAAAGGGGTGTCAGAAAGGCAAAAAGGGGCCACGAGATGGCTTTGGCAGGTAGGATTAAGGAAAATCCTAAGGCATTTTACTCCTATGTAAGGATGGTTAGAAGGAAGATTGGACCTCTCAGGGACAGAGGAGGGGAACTATGCTTAGAGCCTGAGAGAATGGGGGAGATCTTGAATGAATACTTTGAGTCGGTATTCACGCGGGAGAGGGGCCTGATGTCGGGTGCCGGCTTTGAGGAATTTGAGGACCCGTTAAAGGAAATATCCATTATGAGGGAAGAGGTGTTGGGGCTTTTAGGCAGCATAAAGCCTTATAAAGCTCCGGGGCCTGATGGCATTTACCCCAGACTGCTAAGGGAGGTGAGAGATGACATTGCTGATCCTCTGACGCAAATCTTTGTCTCTTCTTTGGACACAGGTGAGGTCCCAGAGGATTGGAGGATAGCAAATGTAGTACCGTTGTTTAAAAAGGGTCAGAGGGATAACCCAGGGAACTATAGGCCGGTGAGCTTGACTTCAGTTATAGGTAAGCTAATGGAGAGGATCCTCAGGGACAGGATGTATGAGCATCTAGAGCGCTGCGATCTGATCAGGGATACGCAGCATGGCTTCGTTAAGGGGAGGTCGTGCCTTACGAATCTAGTGGAATTTTTTGAAGAGGAGACAAAAACGGTTGATGAAGGACAAGCCGTTGATGTCGTCTACATGGATTTCAGTAAGGCGTTTGACAAGGTTCCTTATGGTAGGCTGATAGAAAAGGTGAAGGCGCATGGGATACAGGGCCAGGTATGTAGATGGGTTGAGAACTGGCTTGGGAGGAGGAGACAGCGGGTAGTAGTGGAAGGCTCTTTTTCCAACTGGAGGTCTGTCACTAGTGGTGTGCCACAGGGCTCTGTACTAGGACCCCTTCTATTTGTGGTGTATATAAATGACTTGGAAGAGGGGGTAGGTGGTGTGATCAGCAAATTTGCTGATGACACTAAGATGCTTGGATTGGCAGGAACTGAGGAGCAGTGCCAGGCAATACAACAGGACATAGGCTGGTAGATTGGGCAGATAGATGGCAAATGGAATTTAATCCGGATAAATGCGAGGTGATGCATTTTGGCCGGAAAAATGTAGCGGGGAGTTATAGGATAAAAGGTAAAACTATCCGGAGTATAGAGATGCAGAGAGACCTGGGGGTGCAGGTTCACAAGTCTCTAAAGGTGTCAGTACAGGTGGAGAATGTGATAAAGAAAGCGTATGGTATGTTAGCCTTCATAAGAAGAGGTATAGAATACAAGAGTAGGAGTCTAATGTTGCAAGTGTATAGAACGTTGGTTAGGCCTCACTTGGAGTACTGCGTCCAGTTCTGGTCGCCTTACTGCCGGAAGGATGTGGAGGCCCTGAAGAGAGTGCAGAGGAGATTTACCAGGATGCTGCCTGGTATGGAAGGGCTGTCTTACGAGGAAAGATTGAAAACACTGGGGTTGTTTTCCCTTGAAAGACGTCGGCTGAGAGGGGATCTATTAGAGGTATATAAGATTATGAGGGGTATAGATAGAGTAAATGGTGGTAAGCTTTTTCCACCATTAGAAATGGATAGAACGAGGGGTCACGGCCTTAGGGTGAGGGGGGCTATGTATAAGACGAATATTAGAGGGCAGTTTTTCACACAAAGGGTAGTGAGGGTGTGGAATGCACTGCCGAGTAAGGTGGTGGGAGCAGGCACGCTAGGGTTGTTTAAGGGTCTCTTGGACAGCCACATGAGCGGTCTGCAGATAGAGGGATATAGTAGGACTGTTTAAATATCCTATTTGTTTCCACAGGATGTTCGGTCCACCTTGTTGACCAACAAGGGCATGCATGCGGCAGGTCGTGCGAGAGCTGCTCTTGGATGTTGCTTCAGGAGTGGCCTAGTGCTTCACGTCGTTAGTGTATGCTTAAACTGGACCATCTGATGGGCACCATGACAGCTCAGGGACTATCGCTGTTGCTGTGCAGACACATGGATTTGGGCCTGTGTCTGCGGGAGTTTGAGCGTCCTCCCCGTGGTTGCATGGGTTTTCTCCAGGTGCTCCGGTTTCCTCCCACATCCCAAAAATGTGCTCTTAGGCTTATTGGGTAACAAATTGGTCCCTATATGTCATTAAGACGTTAGGACAGCGGCGTGGGCTCGTTGGGCCGAAGGGCCTGTTTCCAGTGCTGTGTTGTTCTTTGTTCTTTGTGTACAATGCACTCTGTCCATGCCTCCCATAATCGTGTAGATTTCTATCAGTTTCCCCTCAACCTCCATCACTCCAGTGAGAACAAACAAAGTTCTCCAACCTCTCCTCATATCTAATGCCCTCCATACCAGGCAAAATCCTGGTAAATCTTTTCTGTATCCTCTCCAAAGCCTCCATATCCTTCTGGTAGTGTGGTGACCAGAATTGAACACTATATTCCAAGGAGTCTAACTGAAATTCTATAAAGCTGCAACATGACTTGCCAATTTTTAAACTCAGTGCCCTGGCAGATGAAGGCAAGCATGCTTTATGCCTTCTTGACTACTTTTTCCACCTGCATTGCCACTTTCAGTGACCTGTATACTGGTGCACCCTTATCCCTTTGCCTATCAATACTCTTAAGGGTTCTGCCATTTACTGTATATTTCCTGTCTGTATTAGACTTTCCAAAATGCATTACCTCACATTTGTCTGGATTAAACTCCATCTGCCATTTCTCCACCTATTCACATACTGACATATTGGCGACATCATCCATTGATGTGAGTTTCCACAAATGCCGTGCCTACACCCAGTTCTCCAGCATCTCCTTCAACTTTTCCACTGTCTCCATGTTTTCAAAATGCTTCACTGATAACTAGTCATAAATGAACTGTAATTCCGTCCAAGTAAACTGTAGAAAGACTGAAATTATTGATTTTAAGCCCCAACCACAAACCTTAAATTTCCTAGAATCCCTAAGGTGCAGAAGGAGCCATCAGGCCCATTGAATCTACACCAACTCTCTGACAGAACATTTTACCCAGGCCCATCCCCAGTCTTATCCCCATAACTCCACACATTTATCCTGCTAATCCCTCTAATTTACACATATTTGGACACAAAGGGTCAATTTAGCATGGCCAATCTACCTAACCGGGTACATCTTTGGACTATGGGAGAAAACTGGAGTACCCAGATGAAACCCATGCAGACATGGTATGGAATCCACATTCCTGGAGCTGTGAGGCAGCAGTGCTAACCACTGTGCCACCCAGAGACTAAATGCCCCTCCCTATCTAGAATTGAAACAAACCATTTGCAAATTGCCAATTCACACGTTCGTGAGCTGTACGCTGTTCACTTACTTCCATATTGATTGACTACACTGCTGCAAAAGCCAGTTGGGACTTTCTTTTACATTAAAATTGCCTTATTAATGGTAATTGTTGTTATGGAGTTTCTTTTGAATTGGTAAATTAGTTGAAATATTTACCTTTGATTTTCTTTTAATCACTCTGTCTTAAACTCCTGCTCTATCCTACCCTGTTAGTTTGAACTGACAGTTAGTTTGATTGCTTCCTTGCTGACATTCCATGACTACTGCTGCTTTTGTAATTGAAGCCATAAAATAATTTATTAATATGTCACATTTATTGTTTGAACTCAATGCCATTCTATTAATCTCAAGATTTGTTATTCAGGCAATGGTGGCTCTTATTAAGCTCTCTATGTCATAGAACATAGAACATAGAATGTTACAGCGCAGAACAGGCCCTTCAGCCCTCGATGTTGCGCCGACCAATTAGGAACAAGCAGTGACCCTCTAACCTAAACCATTCCCTTTTCATCCATAAACTTATCTACTAACCTCTTAAACGCCACCAAACTTGGCGCATCTACAACTGACGCAGGCAAGGCATTCCATACCTTACCACCCTCTGGGTAAAGAACCTACCTCTGACATCTGTCCTAAAACCACCACCCCTTAATTTAAAGCTACGTCCCCTCGTGCTAGCTTTCTCCATCCTAGGAAGAAGGCTATCACTGTCCACCCTATCTAAACCTCTAATCATCTTATATGTTTCAATAAGATCTTCTCTTAGCCGCCTTCTTTCTAACGAATCCACTCTGTCCATGCCTCCCATAATTAGCATAATTAGCATGCCTCCCATAATCATGTTAGCAGCATTCTTAATGATTCACAGCCTTAAGGCATATCACACTGGACATTGCAAATAGTACCTGCTGTCAACTGCCCATGTTCAAAGCCACAGGAGATCGACTGCTGTTAATAATGTTCTGCAAATTCTGAAGCACACTCTCATTCCTTGTCTCCTAATGTTGGAGGGGGTTGGGCGGGGGCAGCTGCATAGTGCTGCAATGGTTAGCACTGCTGCCTCACAGCACCAGGGACCCAGGGTTCAAATTTGGCCTGGCATCTGTCTATGTGGTGTTTACATATTTTTACCAGGTTTTCATCAGACGCTCTGATTTCCACCCACAATCCAAAGATGGGCATGTTAGGATTGGCTATCCTAAATTGCTCTCGGTCAAAGCAGGCTTGAAAAGGAGCTCATAGAATGTATCCGCGATTGCTTCCTTGAAGGTATGTAATGAAACATGTGAGACAACAAGCCATCCTAGATCTGGTCCTGTGTAATGAGATAGGAATAATTTATGATCTTACAGTTAGGGATCCTCTCAGAAGAAGCAATCACAGTATGGTTGAACGTGAGAACGTAAAATCCAATACCAGTGTCATGTACTTAAACAAAGAAGACTACGACGGGATGAGGGAGGAGTTGGCTAAGGTAGACTGGGAGTAAAAACTTTATGGGGGGACATTTGAGGAACAGTGGAGGACTTTCAAAGCGATTTTTCATAGAGCTCAGCAAAAGTATATACCGTTAATAAGGAAGGACCTTAGAAAAAGAAATAATTAGCCATGGGTTTCAAAGGAAATAAAGAAGGGTATCAAATTGAAAGAAAATGCATACAAAGTGGCAAAGATTAGTGGGAAATTAGAGGATTGGGAAATATTTAAAGGTCAACAGAAAGCCATGAATAAAGCTATAAAGAAAAATAAGATGGATTATGAAAATAAATTAGCTCAGAATATAAAAACAGATAGCAAAGGTTTCTACAAATATATAAAGTAAAAAAGAGTGGCTAAAATAAACATTGGCCCTTTAGAGGATTAGAAGTTGGGTAATAACTTGAAAAGAAGAAATGGCTGAGGCATTGACCAGGTATTTTGTGTCGGTCGCCACAGTGAAAGACACAAATAACATGTCAAGAATTGACAGGAAGACTATGGCAGGTGAGGACCTTGAAACTGCCATTATCACAAAAGAGATAATATTGGGAAAGCTAATGGGGCTAAAGGTAGACAAGTCTTCTGGCTTTGAAGATTTGCATCCTAGGGTACTAAAGGAGATGGCAAGGGAAATAGTAAATGCGCTAGTGGTAATTTACCAAAATTTGCTGGACTCTAAAATGGTTCCTGCAGATTGGAAAATTGCAAATGTGATACCACTGTTTAAAAAAGGAGGTAGACAGAAGGCAGGTAAGGTAACTATGACTCTTCACTTTGTGGTGCACTCCCACTGGGGAGTGATCCGGCATAGTTACCGGCTGTGATCGATATTTGCGTGCTTTGCCCATTACAGACGTTGGTGCTGCCTCCTCGTTGGCCCCGCTGGTAACCTTGATCGCTTTGGATCAAGGGCTAAACGACCAGTTTCCGCGACTTGAGTGGAAACAAAACCACGCAATGGGTGATCCAGATGCGGCTGCAGATGGATCGGCGAAAAACAATGAATGGCTGCCAGGAAAGCAGGATTCTGGTTGGGTTGCGAACCGGAGAAACAACAACCCCACAGACGAGTCTGTAACCGCTCTCTGTGAAAAGTTGCAAAGGCTAGGTTACACAGTAACTAACTCTGAAGAGTTAGCGAAAAGATCAGTCTCGACCCAAACGGAAGAGCTGGTCTTGAGACAGAGACAAATTGCTGGGCACGATTGGAGGGTAGACTCGGGTCCCAGGCCTGAGGACCCAGTCACTCCAATATGTGATGACGAAACACCTGTTGTAGAGGAGTCGGTCTGGACGGCCCATCCAGCCGAGGAAGTAGAGATAATCTCCTGTACCTTCTACAACAAGGCATATTTAGCCCTGAATGAGGGCTTGGGAGACAATGGTAACATCAGAAATACCGCAAGCGATGGAGGTGCTCAGGAGGAAGGCACCTTCATCGAGACAATTATAATAACACCTACGGAAGACCGCTCAGAGGTTAAGGAAGTGGTGATCCATTATCCTACTGATGCGTTGTATTGCAAGCCCTGCAATACCATACACTCCACGGTTGGGGCTTTCAGAGAGCATTTTAAGAAAGTGCACAGGATCAAAAACATCGTGACCAAGTGTGCTCGATGCGGTAAGCCCGGTGAGTTCCACTCGATTGCCTGCCACTACCCAAAATGTCAGGGCAAGAAGCCTCTGGCTGTGGGACAGTATAAGTGCAGTGCATGTGAATTAGCCTTCAGTAGAGAGAGTGGACTCAGCCAGCATGAGCGACACCGTCACCCGGTCCTCCGCAATGAAAAACGTGCGGAGAAGGCACTGCCTAAGCCCTCAGCCAAACGTGGTAGAAGTAAGAGCGTATGGTCCGAGGAGGAGGAATCGCTCCTCGAGGAGCTTGAAAAGAGATTTGCTGGTACGCGTTACATCAATAAAGAGATTGGGAGTATCCTAACAACCAAAACGGCCAAACAAATCTCTGACAAGTGCAGGTTGCTGGCAAATGCGCGCAAAACAGCGAACAACGCACTCCCAGTTGTCGCTGAGAACCCAGACTCCGAACAAGAACAGGAGCCTGAGGAGGCAGATGTCGGAGATCCGGTACCGCAGGTGAGTACCATCAGTCAGCCCAAGGTTCACGTCCCTAAGCATAGGGAAGTGGAGGAACACCTCAGGCAAGCCGAGAGGCTATTAACTGCGAGGAACGACCCCGACAATCAAGCCCTGGCAGTGGGTATAATTGAGAGCATCACCGACCTTCTGATGAGTGGTGTGACAAAAGGGCAAAGGAAGTCTGGTCCTAAAGAGAAGGCACATCAGAAAGTTAACCAAAGGCCTCGGCATGCGGTTAATAGTGGAGCAAAGAAACAATGGGCAAAGGAGAAATCCGTCTTTAGAGCGACACAGCAGCTCTATAAGAACAATAGGCGTCAGCTTGCCCGACAGATCATGGGCGCGCCTACACAAATGAAATGTCCACTTACAATTGAGGAACTGGAGGCAAGCTTTCGGGAGAAACTCTCCAGCCAGAACAATAGAGCTAATATCAATAAGTTCCAAGCATACAGTGGGAAATCGGACAACTGTGAGTTAATGAAGCCGATCACTGAAGAGGAGGTTACCCAGGCCATCAAGGGGGTTAATGAGGATAGCGCGCCTGGACCGGATGGTCAGAAATTGGACGACATCCGGAGTATCCATGAGGCCTATGAAACCCGCATACCTCACCTCTTCTCCTTGTGGCTGGCTTCAAAGACGATCCCAAACTGTATGAAACAGAGCCGAACGGTCCTGATCCCCAAATGTGAGGACAGGGAACGCCTGAAAAACATTGACAACTGGCGACCAATTACCATCGGTCCATTGCTGCTGCGCCTATTCACAAAGATCATGGCGAAAAGGCTGAGTGAGACAGTCGACATAAACCCGAGACAGAAAGGGTTTCTGGCAGCTACTCCCGGATGCAACCAAAATATCGCAGTGTTGCAGAATATCATGAAGGGAGCTAAGAAAAACCACAAGGACCTCGCAGTTGTCTTTGTTGATTTGGCGAAAGCGTTCGACTCGGTTGGCCACAAACTACTCTTAAAAGCATTACAGAGAGTCAAGCTACCAAACGCCTTTGTGGAGCTCATCCAGAACCTCTACACTGGCAACACAACGGTGGTGGAAGGCGAGAAGTCTAAAACCACCCCAATAATGATCGAGACGGGTGTCAAGCAAGGAGACCCGCTCTCACCAGTACTATTCAATATTGCCTTGGATCCGCTGCTATGCAGTCTTGAAGCAGCTAAGTCTGGTGTCAGCATGACGCTAGATGGAGCAAGAGTTAACTGCTCGGCCCTTGCGTTTGCAGATGACATTGCCCTGCTCAGCGACTCGCATACTGGGATGGCACGAAACCTGAAGATCCTCCAGACTTTTTGCGAGATGACTGGCCTTACTGTCAACACCAGTAAGACCAAGGGTTTCCACTTCACCTGTAAGAGGAAGACCTTCACTTACAACCAATGCAAGAACTGGAGGATTCAGAAGGAGGACATTGCATACATCCCCCCAGGAGAGACAGAGAAATACCTGGGAGCCCGGATAGACCCGTGGGCTGGTGTGGAGGAAGGAGCTTGGGAGGACAGGCTGAAGACTTGGATCTCCAGTCTACAGGCAGCAGCTCTTCGCCCACGACAACGCGTGGAGCTGCTCACTGTCCACGTCATACCGAGGCTGTACTACCACCTGATCCTAACTGAAGCGTCTCAAAACACACTAGTAAAACTGGACCAATTGATCCGCAATGCTGTCAAGCAGTTCCTGCACCTTCCACCTCATACAACAGATGGCATCCTATATTCGCGGGCTCGGAATGGAGGTCTGGGAATTCCCAAACTCGAGATCCAGATACCATCTGCGGTGATCCGAAAATGGGAAGCACTGTCTGCCTCTACTGATCGAGTCATTCGCGCCTCGTTCCAGTTCTGCGAGCAGAACGTTGGCAGTAACATCGAAGATCTGAGATCTCTCAAGGCACTGAGAGAAATCGAAGACTTCATGCCAACAACGGAAGACAGCGGCAGTGACGAAACAGCGATGATCAGAGCCGCATTGCCAACACTGGCGGCGGAGGAGGCAGGGCCCAGCAAGCCATTGAATAGATATGCTGGGTGGAGGGAATGGGAATTCCAGAAATGGAGACAGCTCACATCACAAGGAGTGGGAGTTCACTACTACCACAATGACAGAATCTCAAACAGTTGGATGAAGGCTGCATATCAGCTGAAATCCCATCGCCTGGTAAACAACATGCTACTCCGGTGTACCCTATACCCGACGAGGGTGACCCTGTCAAGAGGGAACCCCTCTGCCACAAAGACCTGCCGAAGGTGTGAGGCAGGTCTAGAAACACTCGGTCATATTTCAGGCTTTTGCCCATTCGTGAAAAACTGCCAGATCAAATGCCACAATAAGATCTTGGACCAACTGCGTAAATATGTCGGAAAATACGGCTGGACATCCTACCTCGAGCCAAGGCTCATTGCCAAGGACGGCAGCCTCTGGAAGCCTGACATCGTCTTCAAGAGGGAAAAAGATCAGCAGGTAGCGGTGGTGGATGTGACAGTCCGGTTCGAAGACAACTACGACAGTCTGGAGAAGGCGTGGCAGGAAAAGTGCCAGAAGTACCAGCATCTGGGACCAGAGATTGAAAAATTGACGGGATGCCCGAACCCCAAATACTTTGGATTTGTTGTTGGCGCCAGGGGCAAGAGGTTGGAAAAGAATAACAGCCTCATGGCCTTCCTGGGAATAAAGAGATTCCGTTCATTCGCCCAACAAATTTCAAGGCTCACCCTGTCACTTACGTTGGAGATATTGGGGATCTTCAACGACAGGTGAGAGACGACCAAAACCGGAGGACAAGCTGGCCACTTGTCAGAGATCACGGCACAATGCCCTCAACGGAGCCCATATATTAATATGGCGGACTCTTTGGTGTTTGTCGGGCTGTTTGTGTTTGTTCGTTGTATAGTGTGTAACGGGATTAATGTAAATAAATGTAAATAAATGTTACATGTAAATAATGGCACCTATTCATCCTACAGGTGTCACAGTCCGCCTTGTCTATGACAAGGGGCATGCACTCGGTGGGGGTGGTATGTGGATGGCTCTTGGGTGTTGATCCGAGAGCTGTCCAGTACTCCACTGCCGTCAGTGCGGGCTGACATGGACTGACATTTGGGCAGCACATCAGCCCGGTGATTAGCACCGTTGGCTGGGCAGCTACGGAGACTTAGGCGCGGTTTACCGGCCACGGTCGAAGTCTGCGGGAGTTTGCACATTCTCCCTGTGCTGCGTGGGTTTTCCCCGGGCACTCCGGTTTCCTCCCACATCCCCAAAAACGTGCCAGTATAGGCTAATTGGCGAAATCAAAGTGTCACTCAATTGGGTCCCCCTAATTCGGCATAAATGTCCCCTAAATTTACACTCCTCACGCAGGAGAGCAACCCGAGTACACAGGACCGACAAAATGGCTCACCAGTAGGCCCATAGACATCTGGGATGACAATAAAAGACCTAGCTATAACACCTTAGCTGTGAACCCAACTCACGTTCCTAAGCGATAACATCTTAGCGGTGACTCCAACACACGTACCTCAATCAAGATCAAGTGAGCCCTGACTGGGGTTTCGCTAGAGGTTGACAAAAACGTCGACGAGCGACGTAAAGACTCGAACTAGGCACTCAGCCGAGTGTATTTAATAGGCCAGTTAGCTTAACTTCTGCAGTAGGGAAAATGCTTGAATCTGTCATCAAGGAAGAAATAGCTAGACATCTGGATATAAATTGTCCCATTGGTAAGACGCAGCATGGGTTTATGAAGGGCAAGTCTTGTTTGACTAATTTGGTGGAATTCATTGAGAACATTATGTGTGCAGTGGACAATGGGGAACTTGTGGATCTGATGTATCTGGATTTCCAGAAGCATTTGACAAGGTGCTGCACCGAAGACTGCCACAAAAGATAAAGATGCATGGTATTACAGATAATGTGTTAGCATGGATAAAGGATTAGTTAACTAACAGAAAGCAATGAGTTGGGGTAAATGAGTGTTTTTCTGGTTGGTGATCTATTGGTGTGCCTCAGGAATCAGTGTTGGGACTGTAATTGTTTACAATTTACATAAATGATTTGGAGTTGGGGACCAATTGTAGTGAGTCAAAATTCATAGATGACACTAAGATGAGTAGCAGAGCAAAGTATGCAGAGGATGCTGAAAGTCTGCAAAGGGATATAGATAGTCTAAGTGAATGGACTAGGGTCTGGCAGATAGAGTACAATATTGGCAAATGTGAAGTCATCCATTCTGGTAGAAATAACAGCAAATTGCAGCATGCAGAGGGACCTAGGTATCCCGGTCCAAGAATCACAAGGAGTTGACTTGCAGATGCAGCAGGTAATTAAAAAGGCAAATAGGATTTTGTCTTTCATTGCTAGAGAGATGGAGTTTAAAAACAGCAAGATTATATTGCAGCTATATGAGGTGCTGGTGAGGTCACACCTGGAGTACTGTGTACAGTTTTGATCTCCTTACTTGAGGACGGACGTGCTGGCATGAAGGGGGTGCAGAGGAGATTCACTAAGTTGATTGTGGAGTTGAGAGAGTTGGCTTATGAGAAAGACTGAGTAACTGGGCTGTACTCATTGGAATTCAGAAGAATGAGGGGAAATCTTATAGAAACATATGACAGGAATATATAAGATAGAATCAGGGAAGTTGTTTCCACTGGCAGGTAAAACTAGAATGAGGGGACCTGGCCTCAAAATAAGGGGGGGCAGATTTAGGACTGAGTTGAGGAAAAACTTCTTCACACAAAGTGTTATGAACCTGTGGAATTCCCTGCCCAGTGAAGCAGTTGAAGCTACCTCATTAAATGTTCTTAAGACAAGAATAGATACATTTTTGAACAGTAAAGGAATTAAGGGTTATGGTGAGTGGACAGGTGAGTGAAGCTGAGTCCATGAAAAGATCAGCCATGACCTTATTGAATGGTGGAGCAGGCTCAATTGACCAGATGGTCAAATCCTGCTCTTCATTCTTATGTTCTTATCTTCTTATATAGTGGGATCTGGGTATGCAAGTGGTAATACAAGTGGCCAAAGTGATTAAGAGAGCATACGATATGCTTGTCTTCATCAGCTAGGGAATTTGGTACAATAATTAACAAATGATGTTGCAGCTGTATGAAACCGGGGTTCTGAAGCATTTGGAGTATTGTGTGCAGTTCTGGTCATCACATTATCGGAAGGATGTGGAAGCTTTGGAGAGAGTGCAAAGAAGGTTCACCAGGATGTTGTCTGGTTTCAAGGGTGTTGGCTATAAGGAGAGGCTAAATAAACTAAGGTTGTTTTCACTGAAAAGGTGGAGGCTGAGGGGAGAGCTTATAGAGGGCTACAAAATTATGACAGACATAGACAGGATGGATAATCAGAGACTCTTTCCTAGTATGGGATTGTCAATTACAAGGGGGCACAAGTTCAAGGTGAGAGGAAGAAAATTTATGGGGGCTGTGCAGGGGAAACTTTTCACGCAAAGAGTGATAAGTGCCTTGAATGTGCTGCCAGAGGAGGTGCTGGAAGCAAGCACATTTACAACATTTAAGAGGCATCTGGATGGGTACATGAATAGGAAGGGAATAGAGGGATACTGTCCAAGTAAGAGCAGAAGGCTTATCTTTAGCTTAGTTCAGGCATCATGATTGGCTGTGGGACTTGTTTCTGCACTGTACTTTTCTTTGGTCTTTGTTCTTCTTTGGGTTCAAATGCCACTCATCTTTCTAGATGAAATTATTCTGGTAGATATCCCAACCCTGTAGAAACACCTTTGCATTCCTGTAGGATCTGTTCCCCTATCAGTATTTTTTTTTGAATGCTTTTAACACATTCAGAGTTACCGTCCAAGTTTTAGTATTGCTTCAGCTGAAGTGAATGGCTATTGTGTCCCATCTATGGTCAGGAACTTCCTTCTTGTCATTGCATTGGACTGTCAGATTAATTTGTCCTCTCGGCACGAGTATCATGCCATCGATACTCATACACTCAAACATCCCCATGTAGCTTTACGCTTATTTTGAGGGCTTCTTTTATTTTGGATCGTAACATGGAATCACTTCACACAGATCTGTGAAGATCATCATGTTGCTTCACGCACCACAGCCATTTTCTGGCTGTTCATGCCTGTGATATTCTCTGATTCCATCAGCAGCGTATATCCACTTGTGAGTTTCCTGTCAATGGGTATTCTCATTAATAGCGACGAGACCAGCAAATCCTGTCACTAACAAACAACATGTCACTTCCTGCCGGTGGGAGAGACATGGCTGGAAAGCCATAAAATCTCATCCCATGTTCTTCTGACACTTCATTTTCTCTCGATACTTTCCATCTGCGATCATCATGGTAACAGTGACAAATCAATTGTTGCTGTAGACTTGACAGAGTCAACCTGCTGTATTGTGCATAGTTCTTCATCAAACTCATCTACTGTATTCCTCTCCAGTGATATTTATATCTACTTGTTTGTTTTTTTTTCCCCTCTGGGCAACATGATTTAATTTCTTACAGTTAAAACAATACTTTCCCTATTGTGGACAATCTTTTTTTTTTCACATGTATGACATACTCTACAGTGTTTGCATCCTGCCATTAGCAATTTTTCTTTTGGCTGCACTATCTCTCAGCATAATGTGCCTCCTGCTCTGCTCTACATGTGCTTTAGCTGATCTTCCAAAATTCTCTATTTTGATACACTCCTATCATTCCTTTAGCATCAGCTTCTAATCTTTCAGTAGACTTTCTGTCACCAAGTGGTCTCTCATGCCCAGGACCAATCGATCTTTAATCAAGTCATCTCTTCACTGTCCAATTTCATACAATTCTGCCAGCTGTGTTACATTCATTCAGATTCCAAACGTGCATTCAAAGCTTGCAAAATCTGTTATCTTTTTCTTTGCTTGCCTGTTAGATTTAGGATGGTATATACTTTGTAGCAGTCCCTCCCCGACAGTAAAAGGTGGCAGTGGTGTAGAGATATTGCCATTGGGTTAGTACTCCAAAGACCCAGGCTGATGCTCTGGGGATTCAGGTTTGAATCCCACAGTGGCAAATGGTGAAATTTAAATTCAACTATAATCTGGAATTAAAAATCTGCTGATGACCATGAAATCACTATGGATTGTTATAAAAACCCATCCAGTTCTCTAATGTCCTTTCGGGAAGGAAATCTGCCATCCTTACCTGTCTGGCTTACATATGACTCCAGATGCACAACTACATAGTTGACTCCTAAAAGCTCTTAGGAATGGGCATTAATTGCTGGCCCATCCAGCAATGTCCATGTCCCATAAATGAATTAAAAAGAATTTTTAACAGTATGGCTACTCATATCGGTTCAGACTTACTAGCTAGAATTTTATAGCCTTGTTTCACACAGATTTGAAGCAGATAAAGAGCAGATAATAGAAATGCCTGTTGAACTTGGGTGGGATTTTACAGTTTGGGGATGAGCAAAGTCATAAAATTTATTGAAATCTCATAGGTTTGCCATCGTAATTGGAAAAATTGCCAGTTTTATCATGCATGATTTTTCAATTGGACTGGAGATGGGATTGGAAAATGTACTCCAGCTATTTTTCAGTAATTTACTTGCAGCAGTAGTCTGAGTTTCCTTTTTCTTTGCAGCCAGTAATTGCACTTGCAACATGTGTGCTTTATTGAATTGTCTCAGTTGTAGCCTTGCAGCCTTTGTCTGTTTTCCTAAGCTCTTTCCAGCAGCTTTTTGCATATTTTGAACTTGTGTTCCTGGGTTCTCACTATCATCTCTGCTGTTTCTTACAAGGTTCAAGAATCTATTTTTTTGCCATTTTCTGACACCACATGTGGAATATTTTCCTCCTGCCCACCACAGGAATTGTAGCAGATGAGACATGCACTATGGAAAAGTCCATTGACCTCAGGCTGGATTTTCCAGTTTCAGGGTGAGCATGGCCAGAGAATCCCATTCCATGTTGCAAGTGTAAAGAAAGCGGTTTTCATTAGTGTGTTTCTGTGAGAGACTTCTTTTGAACTGATCTTAAGACGTTTGTCTCCAGAGGCAGGCTTGAAACGTGGTCACATGCCTGTGGAAAGCATGAGACATCAAGCAGAATTCATTTTGAACAGAGATTGTGCATTTTTATTATACATGAGTGGGCTGAGATCTTTCAAACACAGCATAGCCTTGAAGAATGTTTTGTTGTGAACTATAATGCTTTCCTTTCACAAGGACAGAGCATGCGTATGCAGAGCTAAAGCACTTAATGCATGCACAAAAAAATAATAAATTGTTTTGTGATCTGATTGCTTTGACCATTATAATTAATAATGGAGATCTAATGTGAATAGAAAACCCGCTCAGTGTCATCACCTGTCACAAACTTTATTTGTGAAATTACTTGTCCTAATGGCCAAACAGTTGAAGATTTCTGCTATGGTAAGTTACAGTTCATTGTCTAAGGAAGTTGCTTAACTTCAAGATAATGTTAAACAAAATGGTGCTGATGATGATTAGATAGTTACACTCACTTATTAAAACAGACAAGACAGAATTGCTCTTCTAAAGTGAGTCAACATTGAATAGGAAGTCCAGCTTTTTCCATAGATCTTGAGGGGAGTTTTCCCATCCCGCCCGCCATGGTAATGGTAGCAGACAGGGGCAGAGCATTCAAAGGTCTGTTGACGTCGAGCGCAATTTTCCAGTTTTGGATCAAGCGCAGCCAGAAAACCCCACACAATATTCCTAAAATGTATCGTATGCAAGACCATAAGAAATAGAAACAAGAATAGATTATTCAATCTCTCTAGCCTGCTCCTCCATTTAATTAGATCATGTCTGATTTAATACTCACTAAGTCTACTTTTCCGCCTTTTCTCCGTTATCCCTAATTCCCTTACTGATTAAAAACCTATCCATCTCAGCCTTGAAAATGTTCAAGGACTCGGCCCCCACAGCTTCCTGAGATAAAGAAATTTAAAGATTCACCACTCTGTGAGAAGAACTCTTAAATGAGCACTCTCGTATTTTGTGACTATACCCTCTGGTCCTACACTCTGCCATGCATGGAAATATCCTGCTAGCATTTGCCCTGTCTAACTCCCTAAGAATCTTACATGTTTCAATCATATCACATCTCAGTTTTCTGAACGCCAAGCAGGACAAACCTAACCTGTTTAATCTATACTCATATGGTAGTCCCTCCAGTAAATTTCCTCTGTACTGATTCCAATAATAATGTCTTCCCTTAAATAAGAGGACCAGAATATTTTAGTTCTAAGATATTTGTAAAATGATAATGTTCAGAAAGCTAATCATTGTTCACATTCATGAACTAATACATAAGAGCAGAACTTTCTGCTTTCATTAGAAAAGTTGGCCGGCATGTGTAACAGGCGATACGTCAAATCACTCTGATTTGTATTCATTTTTTTTTATTAATTTGTGGGGCATGGACGCCTCTGGCTGGCCATTATTGTCCATCCATTGTTGCCTGAGGATAGTTGAGAGTCAACCACATTGTTGTGGCTTTGGAGTCACATGTAGGTGAGACCAGGTAAGGACAGCAGACCTCCTTACCTGAAGGACACTTGAGGCAAGGGGCAAGGCCTTCTTGAATAACCTCAGCTGGTATGGGAATTGAACCCACGTTGTTGGCATTATTCTGCATCATGAACCAGCCACCCAGCCAACTGAGCATCTTGTAGATGATGCACACTGCTGCCATTGTGTGCTATTGATGGAAGGAGTAAATATTTAACAAAGTAGAGGGGATATCAATCAAGTAGGCTAGTTTATTCTTGATGGTATCAAGCATTTGAGCAATATTTGAACTATACTTGCCCAAGCAAGTGCTGAGTATTCTATCATACTCCTAACTTGTACCTTATAGATGGTTGACAAGCTTTGGAGAGTCAGGATGTGAGTTACTCACTGCAAAATTCCCAGCCTCTGATCTGCTCTTGTAGCCATTTTTATATAGCTAGTCAAATTCAATCTCTGGTCAAAGATGATCCCAAATTGTTGATGCTGTAGGATTTAGCGATGGTAATGCTGTTGAAGATCATAAGGCATGTTAGCTCCTTTCTGGTTGGAGGAAGTCTTTGCCTGGCATATGACCAACTACTTATCAGCTCTAGCCTGAACATTATCTCAGTCTTTCTGCGTGTGGGCAGATAACTTCTGTTTCTGATGAGCTGCACATAATAGTGAACACTGTGCCAACTTCTGATCTTATGTTGGAGGTAGGATTGTTACAATCTGTCAAGCCAGTTGGTGAAGGATGATATCAGAGCGAATCTTCAATCACCCCTATATGTATTTACAAAATGAAGCATTGGAAGCACGAGTCTCCCAGTTTAATTAGAATCAGGGAATCCCTACAGTGCAGAAGGAGACTATTCGGCCTATTGAGTCCACACTGTCCACAGTACCACCCAGGCCCTATTCCCATAAACTCATTATTTACCCTGTTAATCTCTCTGACACTAGGGTCAATTTATCTTGGCCAATCAACCTAACCTGCACATCTTTGGACAGTGGGAGGAAACAGGAGCACCCAGAGGAAATCCATGCAGACACAGGGAGAATGTGTAGACTCCAAACAAACAGTGACCTGAGGCAAGAATTGAACCCATGATCCTGGTCCTGTGAGGCAGCAGTGCTAACCACTGTGCCACCGTGCTGCCCCCAGTTGCTTCCCAGTTTAAATAATATCTCTTTCTACATGTTCAAGCAGAACCCTAATCCATGCCAACTACCAACAAAGAAATCAAATGAGTAAATGTCGTTTGTTGATGGCATCTTCTATTACTCTGCTGATGATTGAGATGCAGCTCTAATGAACCGGATTGAGTTTGTCCTGCTTTTAGGACATATCTAGACAATTTTACACATTGTTAAGTAGATACCAGTAGTGCAATTGTAATTGACATTAAATGGTGCTACAATGTAACAGCAACATATTTGGTATTTCCCACTACTAGAACGCTGCAGCCAAGTCAAAAAGATATTCTGCTTAGAGCACGAATGGGTAATGTTTGTAATGAGTAATTTGAATTTCAGTGCCAGTACAATGCATGCCTTCCATGTTGAAATGACAGTAACAAGTATCCCTACCCGAAAATGTTGGATGAGTCGGGACACTTGTTATATGACATCCTCTCTGTCCCCGGCCCCCACCCTGCCCTGACCCAACTATTCAAAACATGCCCAGGAGCGGATGGGTAGTGTTTAACATCCAGCCCATTGCTTCTTCCTCCATCAACCCTGCTCAGCCTGCTGAGTGTCTCCAGCACTTTCTGCTTTCATTCAGGGATTCATAACTTCTATATAAATTCCATTAGAATTCCAGTTAATCATTATTTTATCCCTTTGAGTCTAATCAGTACTTCAAAAGAAAGTCACCTATCTATATTACAATTAAGTTCACTGTGCTAGTTTCTCACAATGATGTTTCCACACTTCAGTGGCATTTGACTAAACGTGTCGATATTTAAGCCATGCCAAAGATGCGTTATAATGTAGCAATGTTCAGAATTACCTTGCTCAAAACATTTTTTAAATTTCCTCCCTTGCTTTTTGAAATGATGGACAAATTTGTCTCTGTTTACAGGATACTCTTGCCTCATACTCCACAAAGAGTGCCTTCATCCACAATAAATAAAGACAACTCACTTGCATCAATTAGAATGGATTTGAATTCATCCTTGTGAACTTACGAAACTCAATCACAGAACTGTTTCTATCAATACGAAAATATAATTTCTTTGCTACATCTGCATTGCGGATGTTTTGAAACAGTTGTAAATCTAACATATCTGACAGATATCAATAAGTCTCCTCCATCAAAAGAGCCGCAAAGGGATTACAAGACCATAAGACATAGGAGCAGAATTTGCCCACTTGGCCCATCAAGTCTGCTCCACCATGCAATCATGGCTGATATTTTTCTCATTCTTATTCTCCTGCTTTTTCCCCATAACCTCTAATCCCTTAGTAATCAAGAACCTGTCTGTCTCTGTCTTAAATTCACTGAATGACTTGGCCTCCACAATCTTCTACAGAAAGAGTTTCACACATTCACCACTCTGGCTGAAGAAATTTCTCCTCATCTCTGTTTTAAAGGATTGTCCCTTTAGTCTGAGGTTGTGCTCTCTGGTTCTAGTTTTTCCTACTAATGGAAACATCCTCTCCATGTCTAGTCTATCCAGGCCTTGAAATATCTTGTAAGTTTCAATAAGATCCCCTTTCATCCTTCTAAACTCCAACGAGTACAGATGCAGAGTCCTCAATCGTTCCTCATACTCTAAGGTCTTCATTTTAGGGATCGTTCTTGTGAACTTCTCCTGGACCCTTTCAAAGGCCAACACATCCTTCCTTAGATATGGGGCCCAAAACTGCTCACAATACTCAAAATTGGGTCTGACCAGAGCCTTATACAGCCTTAGAAGTATAACCCTGAACTTGCGTTCTAGCCTTCTTGACATGAATGCTAACATTGCACTTGCCTTTCTAACTGCTGGCTAATCTGGACTTTAACCTTAAGAGAATCTTGAACAAGGACTCCCAAGTCCCTTTGTGCTTCTAATTTCCTATACATTTCCCCATTTAGAAAATAGCCTCTGCCTCCATTTCTCCTTCCAAAGTGCAAAACCTCACACTTTTCCACATTGTATTCTATCTGCCACATCTTTGCCCACTCTCTTACCATATCCAAACCGTTTTGCAGCTCCCCTCCTACTTCCTCAATACCACCTATCCCTCTACATATCTTTGTATAATCTGCAAACTTAGCAATAGTGCTTTCAGTCCCTTCTTCCAAATCGTTAATGTATACTGTGAAAAGTTGTGGTCCCAGCTCCACCCTGAAGCACATCAGTAGTTACTGGCTGTCTTCCTGAAAAGGACCCTTTATTCCCCACTTTCTGTCTTCTGCCAATCAGCCAATCCTCTATCCATGGCCAGGATCTTACTTGTAAGAAAAGAGGGAATCTTCTGAAATTTACTTCAATACTGGCTCTGCTGACATGCAGCTCACTAGTTAAAGCCAGTGTTTCAAGCCAAATATTCTGGCACTTTGAATAATAAAAATCTTTTGGTGTTTCTGATGCTGGCACACTGGTGAGTCAGGGCCTCAAAGTTCACAATGCGAGTTCTGCAGAGATTAGGGAATCATTTTTAAATTGCACTGTGATCAACGAGCTACTAAGAACTTTTCCCCCTATCCACCCAATAGAAACCTCCCCTCTCCCCACCATGTGCACAAAGGCAGTCCCACCTCCACAGATAAGGGAAAATTTCTCTTCCATGCAAGGGAGTAACCCCCAATCTCCCACAGATAAAGGGAACCGCCCATCCCCCCCAACATGGATAAAGGGAAACAACCCCCTCTTATAAGAATTGGGAGAATGCCCTCTCTGAGATAGGAAGAACCCCTCCACACAGAGAGGAGCATCTCTGCCTGTCGGGAGCTCCCCAGAGGTTGAGACTACCAGGTTGGCACTGCAGGTTGCCAGGGGACAGTTGCAGGTTGGCATTGCCAAGTTGGCACTGCTAAGGTGGCTATGCCAGAGTGGTGCCAGTGGACAGAGTGAGGCAGCAGTGCCAGGACCCTTCTGGGCATGGCCCCCTTCCCTGGGATTATAAATTACATATGCATTCCCAGTGGGTCTTCCTCGACTGTTTTATGATCTTGAATAGATTGTCAATCTTACCAACATGATGTTACATCAGCAAGATATGAACATTCAGTGAGCAGCAGACATATGGCAGGGAAGCCTTTTAATTATATTTAAATTTATTACAAGGCACACAGAAATAGATGGCACGAACAAAATGTTGACCACACGCAAGAGGATCTTCTAAGCTATGCTGGCTCTTTCCTGAAGAACATTATGAGAAAGAGCCCACTGTAGTAGCCCTCATGGTAGGCTGATAGAAAAGGTGAAGGCGCATGGTATACAGGGCCAGGTATGTAGATGGGTTGAGAACTGGCTTGGGAGGAGGAGACAGCGGGTAGTAGTGGAAGGCTCTTTTTCCAGCTGGAGGTCTGTCACTAGTGGTGTGCCACAGGGCTCTGTACTAGGACCCCTTCTATTTGTGGTGTATATAAATGACTTGGAAGAGGGGGTAGGTGGTGTGATCAGCAAATTTGCTGATGACACTAAGATGATTGGATTGGCGGGTACTGAGGAGCAGTGCCTGGCAATACAACATGACATAGATAGGCTGGTAAATTGGGCAGATAGATGGCAAATGGAATTTAATCCGGATAAATGCGAGGTGATGCATTTTGGCCGGAATAATGTAGAGGGGAGTTATAGGATAAAAGGTAAAACTATCCGGAGTATAGAGATGCAGAGAGACCTGGGGGTGCAAGTTCACAAGTCTCTGAAGGTGTCAGTACAGATGGAGAATGTGGTTAAAAAAAAGCGTATGGTATGTTAGCCTTCATAGGAAGAGGTATAGAATACAAGAGTAGGAGTCTGATGTTGCAGGTGTATAGAACGTTGGTTAGGCCTCATCTGGAGTACTGCGTCCAGTTCTGGTCGCCGTACTACAGGAAGGATGTAGAGGCCCTGGAGAGAGTGCAGAGGAGATTTACCAGGATGCTGCCTGGTATGGAAGGGCTGTCTTATGAGGAAAGATTGAAAACACTGGGGTTGTTTTCCCTTGAAAGACGTCGGCTGAGAGGGGATCTTTTAGAGGTATATAAGATTATGAGGGGTATAGATAGAGTAAATGGTGGTAAGCTTTTTCCACCATTAGAAATGGATAGAACGAGGGGTCACAGGCTCAGGGTGAGAGGGGCTATGTATAAGACGAATATTAGAGGCCAGTTTTTCACACAAAGGGTAGTGAGGGTGTGGAATGCACTGCCGAGTAAGGTGGTGGGACCAGACACGCTAGGGTTGTTTAAGGGTCTCTTGGACAGCCACATGAGTGATCTGCAGATAGAGGGATATAGCAGGACTGTTTGAATATCGGGAGGACCAAATAGTAGTAGAGTATCTTTTAGTTTTGTCTCAGGAATGTCTTAGTTTTTTTAGCATGTTTAATTAAGTCTTATTTGTTTCCGCAGGCAATTCGGTCCACCTTGTTGACCAACAAGGGGCATGCATGCGGCATGTCGTGCGAGAGCTGCTCTTGGAGGTTGCTTCAGGAGTTGCCTAGTGCTTCATGTCGTCAGTGTATGCTTAAACTGGACCATCTGATAGGCAACATGACAGCTCAGAGACTATCGCTGTTGCTGTGCTGATACATGGATTTGGGCCTGTGTCTGCGGGAGTTTGCGCGTTCTCCCCGTGGTTGTGTGAGTTTCCTCTGGGTGCTCTGGTTTTCTCCCACATCCCAAAAATGTGCTCTTAGGCTAATTGGGTAACAAATTGTCCCTATATTGGTCCCTATATGGGAATCTTCAACAATGGGCATAGCCTAAAGTCAAGGATATGTCATTAAGACGTAAGGACGGCGGCATGGGCTCGTTGGGCCGAAGGGCCTGTTTCCCGTGCTGTGTTGCTCTTTGTTCTTTGTTCTTTGTAGTAACAAATGATCTACTGGAAGATGAGATTGGTAAGAGATTGAAATCAACTGCCAAAGCAAATGAAGTCTCAGCTTTCTTTTTCAGCAGAGTTTGTTGTCCAAGAGCTAAATTTGTATATTTGCTTCACTGCACTCATCAACGAAATGCATTTTCTATCAGTGGCTGATCACAGTGAGCTGGCCAGGGGGAATTAAATGTTTGATTCCAAGTTGCTTCATGTTGCCAGAGTGAAAGTAGAGCCTATTAATTTGCCTGAAAGTAATTTGATGCCCACTTTAACCTCATCCGGAAGTCATCCTTCAGCACAGAAGCAGGAGCCAAACTGCAGAATATCTATAGCTAAAGAGTCCTCGACAGGAATTTCATCGAGGTTCGGTCTTGGAGTTCCATTCCATTATTGAAGATGGTGTTGTCTTCTTATGCTGACACAATCATTCCTTGCCAGCAGCAGAGCAGTCTCACAGTGAAAAAAAATATTGTTACCATTGTTTTTAGAAGGTTAAAGTAGTATCCTATGTGTAGTAAGGAAGCCATATATTCTTCATATCCTTCCACATGTAAAGGATTTTCATCATTCTTCTTCTTATCTTCAGATACTGAATATCTTTCTCATTCTCAATGTAGCAGTTGTGCAATTCTTCAGTGAAACTCAAGATATTTTGGGTAGGATTTTCCAACTGTTCATGCCCCAAGACTGGAAATTCCCACCCGTCAATGAACCTTTATATGACCTGCCAAATTTTCTGTCCCACCCACAATGATTCCCACAGTGACACAATGGGAAAATTTCACCCGTCATCCTCTCAAGCTTTTTTCTAACATGCTAGGAGGGAGCTGAAGATTCCTGATAGAATTCTGGTTTACCATCTTCCTGTACGAGAGAGTGTGAATTGTTCATGTCCTTACGTGTTTCTTCTTGGATCATTCTTTCACTGAAAAGGTTGCAAGACTCTTACAGATCAGATACCATAAAGATCTCAGCCCAGGTATCGGCAGTGATGGAAAGCTGGTATTCCATTCCTCCAATGTGTTTTTTTTTCCAGGCAAAGACAAGTGACTGCATGTGTCCATAACAGCTTCTCAGAGAGCTGACAATATTGTGGGAGATTGAAGCTTTTGGGGCAGTGACTTAGAAAGTGGGGTAGGAGGTGAAGAGTGAGAGTTGGAGAGAATCTGTAACAATAAAGGAGATTATGGAATTTTAAAAATTTAATGTAAATAATTTAAGATTGTTATTTAAAAAGATGAAGCTATGCCTGGAGAGAGATGTAGAATACTGGATTAGTAGTTATGGGATGAGATAGTAATGTGTACTATGAATAATGTGAGTAAAGAGACTAACGGAATCAGATGTAGAAAAAAGATTACTTGACTAGAAACCTAATATGTATCTTAGCATAAATAAAATTGTTTTGAAAGAAATGTATCAGAGTTAGACCTGAGCCACTCATAAGTAGAGGGAAACCTTCCCAAAATAAATTAGACCATTGTTACCTTAGAAGAGATGCAACTTATTCAATGTGGAAACCAAATTTACTACTAAATGTTGTCCCCTTTTTCTCAGTATCCCCTCAAATTGCAGCAGCAGATATCAAAATACAATCAGATATCAATTGTTAACAATGCAGCTAAGCTTTCAAAAAAATGATTTGGCCGATTCTTGTTGCCACGAATTGTGAAGCATGAAAAGAAAGAAACTCTCATTTGAAGCAATTTAATCAAGAAGGAAACTTGGATCTTTCGATCCTTGTACAGTTATACACTTAATAACTATCAAGTTGCACTAATAAAGTTAAAACAAGCATTAGGATTGACTGATTCAAACAGAATGTGAATAACACATGCACTTTTGTGGATTAATTAAGACAAAGATCTAATCAGTTATTGATGTGGCAAAATCATGACTCTCTGTAAAGTGATGGGAAAGTAATTAAACAACAATTAATTAACCTGTATAGAATCATAGAATCTACAGTACAGAAAAAGGCCATTTAACCCATCAAGACTGCACCAACAACAATCCCATCAAGGCCCTTTTCCCGTAACCCACATATTTACTCTCTGAGTCCCCAGAAACTAAGGGGTAATTTAGCATGACCAATCAACCTAACCCGCACATTTTTGGACTGTGGGAGGAAACCAGACCATCTGAAGGAAACCCACGCAAACAAGGGGAGAATGTACAAACTTCAGCAGACAGTCACCCAAGATGAGAATTGAACCTCGGGTCCCTGGCAGAGAGTGTAGAATGTAGTGTTACAGCCACAGTTATATTGTCGAGAAAGATCAACTTACTGTGAAGTAAGTCCATTCAAGTAACAAGGATTTCTTTCAGGCTGAGTGAGATTCAATTCCATGCAGTAATAATAGAGTAAATGAAACTGAAGCAGTTCAATGGTCATGTAAACTGGCAAGGTTGGTAGATGCAGATTAAAAAATAATGAGGAGAGAAATTCTACTAATGTATTATTTTGGTGGGAAAGTCACAATATGAGAAACATTACTGCCTGTTAGTACGTAACTATTCCCAACAAACTGTATGAATGGTTTTCATTGTAATGTGGATATAAGAAATACATGGCGATAGGGACAGAACCTAAGATTATAAATAAATGTAAATTTCACACCTTGATGTAACCTTACTTCACCAGGAGATTACATTTATTCTTGACTTGACAATAACTTATATTCATATTGCAGCTTTAATATAGTAACATGTCTCAAGGCATTTTACAGGATCATTTATCAAATTCCCCAGGGTGGATTTTGGCTTCTGTGATGGTATAAAACAGATGGAAGAGGAATAGGGAATTTGTAGCCAGCTTTTTTTATTCCATTGAAAGAACTGGAAAACAGGTGACTGATTTCATCTTCCTCATTTATTTTATTCCACAAAGTCAAACCCACCTCCTATCAATGTAGTGACAAAGGAAGCTAACATGTAATATTGTAAAACTATTGGCCCAGATCTTCTGTGGAATAGCAATCATTGTCAGATTACTTCCGCACTCAAACCTTCTCCCACCTCGACGCAGCTCCCCATTTCTTGCTGGGGCTTCCAAGCTAGCTTTCCCAGAAATTTGAAACACAGCTTTCATTGGAGAACTCCATTGGATCATAGTAGAATCAGGGGAAGGAATGATGGATTCTGTTGTAAAACATTAGCTGCCGTATGGTGAATCTGAAGGTCACTGTGAATGTCAGTAAATGGGTGCAGGGATAAATGAATTAAGTGTTAGTGTGAGTAAGTGGGTAGGTAGGTGGATAGTCAGGCTAGCAGGTCAGTAATTTGATTTGATTTATTGTATCACATGTATTAGTATAAAGTGAAAAGTATTGTTTCTTGTGCGATATACAAAGTATACCATACAAAGAGAAGAAAAGGAGACAGGGCAGAATGTAGCATTACAGCCATAGTTAAGGTGGAGAGAAAAATCAACTTAGTGCAAGGTAAATCTATTCAAAAGTCAGATGGCAGCTGAAGAAGATATTCTTCAGGCAGTTGGTACGTGTCTTCAGACCTTTGTATCTTTCTCCTGATGGAAGAAGGTAGAAGAGAGTATGACCAGGGTGCATGGAGCCCTTGATTATTCTGACTGCTTTTCCAAGGCAGCAGGAAGTGTAGGCAGAGTCAATGGATAGGAGGCTGGTTTGAGTGATGGACTAGGCTACAATTCACAACCCTTTGTAATGTCTTGCTGTCTTAGACAGAGCAGGAGCCATAACAAAAAGATGTGATACAACTAGAAAGAATGCTTTCTGTGGTGCATTTGTAAAAGTTGGTGAGAATCATTGTGTTAGAATGGACATGACAAATTTTTTGGTCTTCTAAGAAGTAGAGGCATTGGTAAGCTTTCTTAACTATAGTGTCAGCACGGGAGGACCAAGATAGGTTGTTGGTGATCTGGACGCCGAAAACCTTGAAGCTCTCGAACATTTCTACTTCTTCCTCATTGATGTAGACAGGGGCATTTCCCCACTACACATCCTGAAGCCGATGACTATGTCCTTCATTTTGTTGACATTGAGGGAGAGATTATTGTTGCAGCACGAGTTCACCAGATTCCCTATCTCCCTTATATTATCTCTTCAATGTTTAAGTTCCAAACTAGTACAGTGGTGTCATCAGCAAACTTGAAAATTGAGGTGGAGGGAATTTGGCCACACACGAATAGATGTATAAGAAGTATAGTAGAGGACACAGCCTTTGGGGGACCACGGTTGAGGGTGATCATGGCAAGGGTGTTATTGCCTATCCTTACTGATTGTGGTCTGTGGGTTAGGAAGTTCAGGATCCAGTTAGAGAGGGAAGAGCCAAACCCCAGGCCATAGAGATTAGTTTCATAAAAATAATAGTGTTGAAGGCTGAATAGGAGTCTGAGATATGTGTCTTTACCATCTGGATGCTCCAAGGTTGAGTGCAGGATCAGGAAGAAGGCATCTGTTGCAACGGTAGGTAAACTGTAATGGATCCAGGCAATCTGGGAGGCTAGTATTGATTTGTGGCATGACTAACGTTTCAAAGCATTTTATAATGATGGATGTCAGAGCGATTGGAAGCTAATCATTAAGGCATGCTTAATGATGCATTGTCTCATTAATGCATGCCTAGCCTTTCTTTAGTGCTGGGATGATAGTCATCTTCTTGAAGCAAATGAGGACCTCAGATTGTCATAAAGAAAGGTTGGAGATGTCTGCGTACAGCCCCTCCAACCAGTCCACACAAAATCTGAGTGCTCAACTGGGTAACACATCTGGGACAGTTGCTTTCTGCGGGCTGACCTTCAAGAAGGCTGCTCTGACATCTGCAATGGTGACCTTGGATCACAATTGACTATCCTTACTGATTGCGGTCTGTAGATTAGGAAGTTCAGAATCCAGTTGCAGAGGGAGGAGTCAAGCCTCAGGCTATGGAGTTTGGAGATGAGTTTCATAGAAATAATGTGTTGAAGGCTGAATAGGAGTCTGAGATAGGTGTCTTTGTCATCTGGATGCTTCAAGGTTGAGTGCAGGGTCAGGGAGAACAAGGTTCATCTGAGGCTTGTGAGGCGGAGAGCATGATCTTCCTGACCTCTTATTCAAAATGGGTATAAAGTGTTTTGAACTCATCTGGGAAGGGTGCAATGGTGCTGGTGATTTTACATGCCTTCATCTGATGTGATGGTAGTTGCAATGGTAGTTGGTAGTGAGCTAGGTGACAGTTGCATGACATCGATAGATATGGTGGCAGATCGACGAGTAGGGAGCCAGGTCAGTGAGGTATTAGTTGTATGAGATAGATGGATGGGTTGGGTGACATATAAGGTAAATAGGGTGACAGATAACTAACATAGATGGGTAGGGTGAGGTGCAAGATGGGTGAGGTGGTAGGTGAGTAGTTGGGTTGAGGGATAGTCAGGAATTGTTGGGAGGGCTGGTCAAGTCAAATCTAGTTAGGTCTGGTCAGAATGGGGTGTTGGGGATTTCGGTCAGAGCAGGGAGTTGGAAGGTCAGGAGATAGTATGGTGTTTATTGGGAGGCCAGAGACAGTCAGCGTTCAAGGTGCAGTCAAGGGGATTAAGGGGTTAGTTGAGGAGTTGGGGATGGAGTTGAGGTCAGTATAAGTGATGGAGGTGGGAGAGAGTTCCTTTCTGTTACCCGGGTTAGACAAGGGGTTGCTCTAACATCTCCTGGGTAACCATCCAGGTGAGTTACGTGAACTCTGAAGCCTCTGACTCACTTAGAATTGGAAATATTTGATAGAGGGTCCCAGGGAAAAGCAGAACTTTCAATTGAAATTTGAAACTTCCCAAGCAAATGTGTCAGTGCTTCTATGGTGTCCCATTATGCATTTAGATCATTCTTGATCTGATCCAGAGATTGGAGAATATGAGCCATTATTTCTGGATGTACTGTCTATAAAATCTTATTTTCTGTGGTGGTATTTGGTCACACTTTTGTGTCGACATTTCACTATTCTCAATTCCCATTTCCACACTTATTATGGAAATGTCCAATGTAAATGTGCTGTGCCATAATTACATCCTTCTACTAATGGTGCTACTATTGTGTTATAGTTTTGCACCTCTGTCAATTTGGCAGCATCCAAACAGCATCCACGAATAGAGTTAATAAATAGTATCTTCTCACCTGAGGCCTCTCAGAAAGGTGGGAACATTTTTGGATTGGGACGGACTATTTTTTTGTTGTTCATGGGACATAGCCATCACTAGCTCGTCACCGACATTCAAACATTTCTGCTTGCAAGTGAGGAAAACATAGAACTTGGCAAGAGGCTGAAACCCCGGAGTGGGGGATGGGCGAAGGGTATTCCTTCAGTCACATGAATCATGCTGGGCCATTGAAAAAGCCACCTGGTCTTCCGAGAAAGTAGTTCAAGGAGGCTGAACTGCCATGTCAGACTGGATCTCCCGACGTACTGGTGCTCAGATATGCAGCAAGAACTAATCCTCCGCCTCGTTGACCCAATGTTGGAGGTTTTGTCTCCTTTTAGCTGGATCTCAGCGTCCATCCTTCCGTCCTATAGAGGGAAATACAGTGCTGTTGTTGATGTTGCTCTTACTGCTAGTGATGCTGTTAACACTGATCTAGTCACTGCTCCTGACTCTCAGCAAAGGTGCTTAAGCTGCACCATGCCATGATGAAGGCTGACAGCAGAAAAGTATATCTGAAGATGGGCAAAGTGTTTGAAAGGTGAACTGCCTTCCAAGATGGTGATTATCACCTGTCACACAGTAAAAGCTTTCTCTATGAGAAGTACTTTAAATAAAATCTCTCAATGATCATGATCTAAACTCTTCAGTGCAACTGTTCAAAGCCTTCTCAACTTATCAGTTTTTCCTTTCAGTGTACACTCATCTCTGACCCTAGGTGCATTTTTGACAACTGGAAAATCCAGGACTCAGAGTTAAAACAACCCTTGATTGTTTTTTAACCTGCCTTAACCACTTCTTATCCAAGGGATCTTACAGCAAGGTATCTAACTAAAGCCAGTTTCTAGGTCTTCTCCTGCACTCCCTCCTCCCACCCACCCATTCACCTCCACCACCCCCCCCCCCCCACACACACACACACACACACACCCACTGGGCAGGAAAAATCCTTCCCAACACAAGATGATGATGATGATGAACTTTTGACAGGACATTTCTCAACATAAGCTGTCTAATCTGCTGAGTATTTCCAACATGTTTTATTTTTATTTCAGATGTGCCCCCTTTTCATTATTTTGTCCTTGTATCAGTTTTGCATCTCACAGTTTCTTACTTATTGCTATAGAAAATCTCTCATGCTTCAACCTATTCCTAAATTGTAGCAAATTTTGCTCTTTAACTATAAATAATATCATATATTATATAGAAATGAGATAGCATACCATTAAACTTCCAGCTTCTTTTTTCTCTCCGAGGTTCCTGAATGTGTTGCTGATTGAAGGAAGAGGAAAATCTTTATAAACAGGCAGTAGTGGGTGGAAGAGACTGAAGAAGATAAGAAATTATTCTTCCACCCCCATGTCTCACAATAGCTGTAATAATTCCAAAAGGCGAAAGTCCGTCACCAAAGTTCCTTTAATTACAAGATCCCACCATACCATACAGAGTGTTCACAGTGTACTAGCTGCATTAGGAGTGCAGAGGATTGACACTCCTGTTTAAATACACGACATAAGACTCCCTGATTGAGTCACCAAATAGAATCAGAGAGTTCATACTCAAGCAGGCCAGCCTGCTTGATTTCCAGATTAAAACCATCATAGTGCCCCTTCACAAATAGCACCTTTTGTCAACTCTGTTCATGCTGGCAAGATATTCCAGTCCTGCCGATGAGAGGTGTGTTCAATGAGAAACCATATCGACAATGGTGAGGCCAGAAGATCACGCCAGGGACCAATGGTGGGCCACCTCCACCATCATGAAACACACAATGCGTTGCATGAAAAATTCCACCATCGATGTTTCAATCCTTCCAACTGGGGGTTTCTCCGCCATCATCACAGTACTGAAATGGCTCTTATCAAAGTCTCAAAAGACATCCTACATGATGCCGACACATCTTTCCCTCTCGTCCTTCTTAATCTGTCTGCAGTTTTTAAGCTGGTTGACCCTTTCCATGAAATGCCTCACCAATGTTGTTCAGCTGGTTGGGACTGCACTCACCCAGTTTCTTTTCTACCTATGTAATTATACCAAAAATTCCAGTTCCAATGGTTTCCTTCCTGCTCCTGAAGTGTTGGCTCTGGTGTAACACAATGATCTATCTTTGCCACTAACGTCTCCCCTCTATTTCTTACCTCAATGCTGCACCTTGGTGACATCATCTGAACACACTATTAATTTTCACATGTACACTGACGACACCCAGCTTTATTTGAATACCACCGCTGTTGATGTCTCTGCTGTCTGTGATTTATCAATCTGTATATCCAACATCCAGTACTAGATGCTCAAAATTGTTGCCCACTTAAACATGGGAAAGACTGAACATAATGCTTTTGGTCCCTGTCCCAGATTCTGCTATCTAGGTTCCAGTCTCCCTTATGATAACTTGAAACTAAACCAGTATGTTTATAACCTTGGCATCTCATTTGACTCTGACATGAGCTGCTGACCACAGATTTGTGCCTTCACTAAGATCACCTATTTCTGACTCCGTAACATTGCCTGCCTCTTCCCCTTGTGTGCGGAGATGTGCCATTGGACCGTAGTAAACATAATAAGAAGTCTCACAACACCAGGGTTAAAGTCCAACAGGTTTATTTGATAGCACAAGACACAAGCTTTTGGAGCACTCTGAAAGCTAGTGGCTTGTGCTACCAAATAAACCTGTTGGACTTTAACCTAGTGTTGTGAGACTTCTTACTTTGTCCTCATTTTGTCTCAGCTCATTTGTTGTTGACACCCTTATTTGTGTCTTTCTCAACTCTATATTGAGAAACTTGACTATTCCGACATAATTCTGACTAATCTTGGATATCGTACCTCCTAATCTTGAATTCATCCAAAACACTGCTTTCTGTGTTTTAGCTCACACAAAATGCTATTCACCCATCACCTCGATGCTTACTGGTCAAAATTTACTCCCAGCCAAGCAAATCATGATTTTAAAATTCTCACCCCTGTTTTCAAATCTTTCAATGGTCTTTCCCCTTCCCAACTTTGTAATCTCATCCAGTCTCACAATCCTCTGAGATACCAGTCTTTGTTTAATTCTGGAATCTTGAGCACTCTGAACTTTAATCATTCCGCCTTTGGGTGCTGAGCTGTTAGTTGTCTTGACCCTGAGCTTTGGAATAGAATCACAGAATCCCTACATGCAGAAGGAGGCCATTTGGCCCATTGAGTCTGCACTGACCACAATCCCATCCAGGGCCTTAACCCCATCTATTTACCCTGCTAGTCCCCCTGACACTATTATGCATACACCACACAGACCCTCTCTACATCAGCTTTGTCTCTCTATTTCACTTTCCCAACTTAAGATACTCCTTAAAACTCAGCTCTTTGACCAACCTTCTAGCCACCTGAATTAAAGGGGGGAAATTTTCCCACCCTATCCATCATGGGAATCATAGTAGGCAGGGGGCATTGGAGAGGGTGTTTGGGGGTAGGGAAGGGGTGGGAGGACCATGCAAAGGTCCATCGACCTCAGGTAAAATTCTCTGGTTTTGGGACATGCGTGGCTGGAAAGTCCTTCCCGTCTGGTTTGGGGGTGGCATGGTAGCAGAGTGGTTAGCACTGCTACTTCACAGTGCCAGGGAGCTGCGTTTGATTCCTAGCTTGGGTCATTATTTATGTAGAGTTTGCACAATCCTTCTGTGTCCGCATGTGTTTCCTCTGGGCGTTCAAGTTTCCTCCCACAGTCAAAGATGTGTGGGATAGCTAGATTGGCCTTGCTAAATTGCCCCTTAGTGTTAGAAGACTAGTTAGGGAAAATGCGTGGGATTATAGGGATGGAGATTGTGGGTCAGTATAGGCTCAATCAGCCAAATGGCCACCTTCTGCATAGGATTCTATGATTCTATGAAAATCTCCTATGGCAGAGTCACATTTTGCTCTATAACAGTCCTGTTTCAATGTTTTATTGCGTTAAAGCCATGGTAGAAATGTAAGTATTGTTGTATAAGTTTAAAGGAGGCTGCCACATTACATAACCATGGACTACTCCACTCATCTCCAGCTCTCTGTTTTTGCTTTGCCTGAAGACTAGCCTTGTACTTGACTTTCTATGTGCAATGCCATGAGAGATCAACAATTAATGTGAAGAACAAAATATCAAACTGATCATGATCCAAAATATCTGGATAACTTATCTGATCTTTCTTTCAAAGGTATGGAATTCATCAAGAAAATTGCATTTTACAGATAGTTTTGCTTTTGCACACATACCCTTGGTACTGCATTATTTTTCCCCATGCTACTTTGTACATTTGAAAATACAATATGACCAGCATAACAGTATATTTTTCTTAAGTAGGAATCTCCTTGCTCCTTTAATGCTGGTGGACTTTTGGAATAACAATGAATCTTTGTCTATTTAGACAACGATCTCCTTTGATATATAATAAAAATAATAATGAAAGCATCTTACAAGCTTCATCTGTGTGATTATGTGTGCTCATCTTTAAGTTGTGTCTTATTCACCATCAAACTTCATTTTTTTTTCACTTGCCTTCTTCACCTGCCCTTCGAACTTGACTATGAAAGTGACTGTGCAGAGGTCAAGTAGAAAAAAAATCTATACCAAAACATATTAAGATTTCTTAAAATAAGGCACAAATGATGTGTCATGTATATTAACTCAAGGTCATTTTCAGTCAACAAAATAATTTAATTATCCAGTAGAATCCTGAAATTTTATTAAAATTTTGCAAGAGATTTTTTATGCACAATTTTATGTTGAAATCATTGATTATTTAAATGCATTGACAGGAGTAGTCTGTATAATAAAGAATCTCCTTCTGCATCATGCTGTACCACATCCTTAACATATCCCAAAAGCCCCAATTTTTCAATTTCGAAAATGTCAAATGTGTTCAAACCTGTGGTGCGTGCACCCTCCATGCTGTGGCAACCTTTACTTTGAGGGAAGAGTCATCCTTAATCCCAGTGCTATGTTCAAATAATAGGACAGTAGGTGGGACTGCTCATTGGCAGCCTGTCTTGTCAAGCAGAGACAGCGAAGACAGGACTCTTCCAACATGTCATGTGCATTTGGGTCGTGATAATTGTAGCCAGAACTCCTGAGTGGGTGTCGCATTGTTTAGCCTTTCATCCTCACTTCACTATGAAAAGACCAGCTCATGTTTTAATCTGAGTTTTAAACTCAGATTAGGTAATTGTGCCAAGAAGGCACAACTGGGGAAGTATTTGGAAGTTTTATTTTTGTTTTCTTTGTTCTCAAGTTTCCCCAAGGATGTTGCTTACAGCCCTCTGTTTTAAACATTGCAGCCCTTGTTGCAAAAGTGCTTCGGCAGTGAGGTTAGGTGAAGAATTGACCTAATGCTAATGAAGAAGTGCTGCACAGACCCAAGGCTAGATTGTAAGGGATGCACTTCTCTTCAGTTTCCTCAGTATTATGGAATTTGCTTTGCTTTGTTACATTTGTGGTTTATTCAGTGAAATAGTTTTTTTTTCAAAAATTAAAATAGAATATTCCAAGCAAATTTAAACCTTCAAAATTCTAGCCATATTAGGTAATATAATTGAGTCAAGTCAGCAGAAAAAGCCAACCTGATTGCTTTATTTTTAAATTTAAAATATCTGTAATCCCTTCTGGGATAATTTTTTTTGGCTTGAAAGGCAAAGTTGCTGCAGACTTCAAAATGCTTGGGAATGGTTTCAATAAAATAGTAAATGCAAAAAAAAAATTGGAAGGAGAAAGACATGAGGAACATAGAAAGCAGAATCTTGCTGCTTAGATTTTACACTGGGGAGATGTCATCATTTCTGTGTCCTGTCTCCAATTGTTTATGAGGAATGGTTTTAATAAAATAATAAGTCAAAAAAGAACTGGAAGGAAAAAGACAGGACCTCAAATCCACCGCCAAAGGAGCACAGAAGGCGTATCTTACTGTTTAGGTTTTATACTAAGGAGATGCCGTCATTTCTGGGTCCTGCCTGTAATTGCTTATAAGCTACCCACTGCTCCCCCCCCGTCCATAATGATGTGATCCTCCAGCCCTCCCCCTCCCTCTAATCCCCAAACCTCCTGAGTGATCTTACTGGATTCCTCGGCTGCTCCATCCAGTTAACATCAAATTGAGTACCAGTCAACACAGTCCCAATTCCCATGTCCACAGGCAGTCCAATGCCTTACCGTCTTGCTGTTACTGACTATAACAATACCTGCTTAGATAATACTGAAATAAAAATTATTACAAAAGAAGTATGCATGCAGCATGAAAACAAACAGTAAGATTTTCTATGGATATATAAAAAAAAGCCAGCAGATAAGGCAAATGTGCGATCTCCACTGAACAAGACTGGTGAATTGATAGCAGCAAACAAAGAAATGGTAGAGATGCTAAATTAATTTTTTGCATCAGTCTTCACCATGCAAGACATTGTAAGTATCCCTAAGATATCAGATGGACTAATTTCAGATAACATGATAGAGCTTACAAAAATCCCAAGTAGAAACTCAAGGAGCTAAAGGCAGATAATTCTCCGTGATCCAATGAATTGCATGCTAAGATTTTAATGGTTGAAGCTACAGAGTCAGTGGATCCATTGGTTGAAAATTTTCATAACTCACTAAATTCTAGCTGAGTACCAGAAGATTGGAAAACAGCCAATGTGACCCCCTTGCTCAAAAAGGGAGAAAAGCAAAAGCCAGAGAACAATAAGCCTGTTAGTTTAACATCTATTATTGGCAAGATGCTGGAGTCAACAATCAAAGATAAAATAGATAATCATTTAGGAAATCTGACCATAACCAAACACAGTTTTATGAAACGTAAATCACGTTTGACAAATCGGTTGATTTCTTTGAGGATGTAGCAGGGAAATTAGATAGAAGGGAAGCTGCAATATGGCATATTTGATTTCCAAAAGAATTTGACAAGTGCTTCATAAGAAGCTGATGCATTAAGTAAACTATAAAATTTCCAAATTTGCTGATGATATGAAGGAATCTCTGGCAAATCAGTTTGACTTCAAGGTGTATATTGCCTTTGTATTCAAAGATGGTAGAAGAACACGTTGTGATGAGGATGTTCTGATTCTGCATTAGGATATAGATAGCCAAAAGAGAAAATGCTGGGAAATCTCAGCGGGTCTGGCAGCATTTGTAAAGAGAGAAAAGAGATGACATTTTGAGTCCAGACAACCCTTTGTTAAAGCCGTCTGGACTCGAAACATCAGATTTTTTCCTCTCCTTACAAATGATGCCAGACCTGCTGAGATTTTTCAACAATTTTCCTTTTGGTTTCAGGTTCCAACATCTGCATTAATTTGCTTTTATATGGGATTTTGTGAAATTGGATGACTGCGAAAACCTTACAAATGGGTTTTAATGTGGGAAAGTATGAGGTCATGCACTTTGGTAGAAGGAATCAAAAGGCAAATTACTGTCTAAATGGAGAGAGATTGCAAGTAAGTGAAATACAAGAGGGACCTAGGTATACTAGAGCGTGAATCACAAAAAGCTTGCAGGCAGGTCTAATGTAATTAAGAAGGCAAACAGCATTTTGTTTTTTATAGCAAAGGAGTTGAAGTTTACAATCATATAGGGTGTTGGTGAGGCCTCATCTGGAATACTGCATATAGTTTTGGTCCCCTTATCTAAAAAAGGGTATCATAACATTATACAGTAATGTTGAAGGCAGACCAAAGCAGATTCACCAGGTTAATTCCTGAGATGAGAGGGTAGTCCTATCAGGAGAAACTAAATAGTTTGATTTGTGTTCCTTGAAGTTTACAAGAATGAAGGGTGATCTTATTCAAACATAAAGAATCCTGAAGGGGGCTTAGCAAGGTAGATGGGGAGCTGTTTTCACGAGTGGTAGAGTCTTGAACAAGGGGACATACTACAATATAAAAGATTGCTCGTTTAAAACTGTGGTGCATAGAAATTTCTTAGAATCATAGAGTCCTTACATTGCAGAAGGAGGCCATTTGGCCCATCAAGTCTGCACCGACTCTTACTCAGGTTTACCCCATAACTCCACATATTTACCCACTAGCATCGCTTAGAAACCAGTTGATTTCCGCCTTTGCTGCATCGACCATTAAATGTGGCAGCATGAGTGGCTTCACAAGTGTTCTCATGGAATCCACCACCCCTGTTGCACATTAATAAAGATAACTCCAAACTCGATACAAAGTCAGTTGTAAGGTCGGTGTTGATCTCCTCTATGCTCCTTTAAGTGACGAGATGATATCTGGCAGAACATTCCTATGTTGTTTCCATTTTTGTACAGAAGGACAGTGTAACATACATGTGTGAAAGGCATTCTTTTGATTGTGTTAAAAATAAGATGGGGAATTTTCCATTCTATGATTTAAAATGTAAGTTGCCTATAAAGATGGTGGGCAAAAGAATATTTCAGAAGAAAGTTTAATTTCCATTCAATAGCTGAAAGAAAGACATATCAAGATTTCATATTTTTAGCCATTTACAAAGCAAAATACCGAAAACAATATTAACTAAGCACGAGGCTACATTTCACATGACAGCCTTGTTGTGCTTTTGATGGGGGGGGGAGGGAGGATCACATAGAATAGGACAGGTGCCAACTCTATTAGTTTCCTGACCACCTGCAGAATATAAGGATGGGGCAATGTGGAGTGAGTGGGGGAGGTTCTGGAGTGGGGGGAAAGGTGTGGGGGGAAGTGCAGGGCTTTGAGGGGGGGGGGGTGCTGGGTCTCATCGCCAAACTGATTGACTGCAATGATATGCTGCCCAAACGGAATTTCAAAGAATTGGTGGGAAGTATTATCCTCAGGATTAGAGAGTAGCCACCCTAAGAAAGGAATGCCCTCCCCCTCCCATACCTTTCTTCCCACCCATCTGCTGCATGAGACACAGCAACTCCACTTCCATGCCCCATGCCCAACCCGTGCCCAAGCTCCTGGACTTACCTGTCTCTGGATTCCAATAAGTCTTCATTTTCTTTCTGACTGCAGTCCTGGCAATGCCCAATAATGCACTCTTGGCACTGCAAGGACTGATTGCGCCAGTTCCTGCCTCCTCCCCCTACCCCCAACATTCCCCATAATCTTCTGCCCACTATCTTTTATAGGCATGTTATATTTTAAACCACAGAATGGAATATCCCCCATCTTATTTTTAACACAACCAGAAGAATGTCTTTCTCACATATGTTACACTATCCTTTATTAGACATTCAATTCTCTCAGAATCAGTCCAAAACAATTCTTAGCTTCTGTTTTTCCCTTTTCTCAGCTGTTTCCTTCAAACTCCAGAACCGCAACCCTAACATCGTCCCCCACCCCCACTCCCCAGAACAACACTTTATGATGAAAATATCCCTGCAGTTCCTCCTTCTAACACTAATTGGAGAATCTTTCAGACTTGCTTTCAATTCCTCAGAAATTTGGTCATTCCAATTCCGTCTCAAACTTCCAGCACTGAGAACCATTAGGAATTGAGCTTCTAATCGCTTTCCCTCTCTCTATCCTGGATCCTAGCAAACTAATCTGCCTGGGGATATACAATGATGATTAGGAAAGTGTGTAACACAATGCCACCTCGCTTTCCTCTGTATCCTTCCCATCCCAACATTCATTATTGTGGAATCATGTGTCACATAGGCCTTGCCTTCAGGTAGAGGTACTGATTATCTAACCTTGAGATCCCACATTCTCTTTCACCATGGATCTCCAAATTAAAGCAAAACTGTATGCAACCCAATACTTCTCTGGGAATTTGGAGACTTGCCAATTATCCACCATTAGAAAAGAAGTTCTGCTATTATTACCAACGATTAATATCTGGCACCTTTTTCCCAGTAAAATAATCTGAGCCCTCTTTAGTCTCTAATGATCAGACAACCTAAGTTTGCTGTTAGACAGATTTTGGAATAGGTCACATAACCTGTTCCAAAAATAAGTGGATGTGGAGTTAAGATTGTTGGGGTGAGGAGAAGCATTTGGGACAATGTCAACTTGACAGGGAAGTGTGAATTCATTAGGAGTTTGGTTGAGAGGATTTAGCAGGATGAGTGTAGAGTGACCAGCATTGTATTGTGGTTGGTGTGTTTGGGGGAAGGGGTCGGGGGATTCTCAGATGGCTAGAAGAAGTCAGGAGAATAGCCAGGCATGGGGGTTGTGAGTTTCTTAGGGGGCGGTTTAAGGGTAAATTGTGGTGATACTGTTGTATATTGTCTGTTTCTGTAGAATGTTTCCTACAGGCAGTTGGTTTCTGTAGGAAAGTTCCCTGTAGAAATAACATACAACTCAGATGCTGGACTGCAGGATAATTATTCATTTTCACCATGTAGTGTTTATTTAATAAAAGGCTAACAGACTGTTGGGTATAAATGGAGATTTCCACAGGAAGTTTCCTTTTATTAAAGAAATGAGAGGAGTAGGTGTTTAGCAAACGTTGATGCTGGTGTGGTTTCAATTTAGAGTTTGTTTAGTGACTGGGGTTGTTAAAGATGGAAGCCAGCTTTCTCTCTCTCTCTTTCTACAAAGTCTCTCTGGAAGGTCCAAAACCATTGATCCAAATAGAGCAAATATATCAGTGATATTTTTAAAGTGGAGTTTAAATCAAGAGGAAGGATGTTGCTTATTTGCAACTGAAATAGTGCTATGCTAGAAATTAGAATTGTTTCTTTTCACGTTTAAAGATTGTTAAATGATTAAAAGTTAAACTGCTTCATTTTGTTAGAGTTATACTTAAATTGTGTTATGAATAAAGCTTATTTTAATAAAAGATTCCCAATTTGACAGTGAAATACTTCTGGAAACTTTCCACACATTTATGACAAAATTTAAAAAATTGTTGGAATCTAGTATAGAAATGCAGAGGCACCTGGGTGTGCAAGTGCACAAGTCTCTCAAGGTGGCAGAGCAGGTGGAGAAGGTTGTGAAGAAAGCATATGGTATGCTAGCCTTTATAGGAAGGGGTATAGAGTACAAGAGCTGGCCTTTAATGTTGCAGTTGTATAAAACGTTGGTTAGGCCTCATTTGGAATACTGCGTCCAGTTCTGGTCGCCTTACCACTGGAAGGACGTGGAGACTCTGGAGAGAGTGCAGAGGAGGTTTACCAGGATGCTGCCTGGTATGAAAGGTCTGAGTTACAAGGAGAGGTTAGGCAAATTGGGATTGTTTTCCTTAGAAAGACGTAGATTTAGAGGAGATCTAATAGAGGTGTACAAGATTATGAGCGGTATAGATAGAGTAAACAGGGTTAAGCTTGTTCCTAGGATGGACTTGAATAGCACGAGGGGTCACAGGCTTACGGTAAGGGGGGTAAGGTATAATGTGGATGCTTGAGGGAGTTTTTTGACACAGAGGGTGGTGGGGGTATGGAGTAAAGTAAAGTGGTGGAGGCAGGCACTCTGGAGTTATTTAAGAAATACTTAGATGGGCACATGAACAGAATGGGAATAGAGGGGTATAGAAAACTGATTTAAAATTGGGATCATGAGCCTTTGGAGTCCCTGGGAAGTGTGTAAATAGATGATGATATTGATGTACTTGTTGTTATCCTACAGGTGCTTTGCTCCACCTTGTTGTCTAACAAGGGGCATACACGTGATGGGTCGTGAGAGGGCTGCTCTTGGATTTTTTTCAAGAGTATCCTAGTGCTTCACATCGTTAGTGTACGCTTGACCTGGACCATTTGATGGGCAACACGACAGCTCAGTGAATATGGCTGTGCTGTGCAGATACATGGATTTGGGCCTGTTTCTGTAGGAGATTGCGCATTCTCCCCGTGCTTGCGTGGGTTTTCTCCGGGTACTTCGGTTTCCTCCTACATCCCAAAGATGTGCTCTTAGGCTAATTGGCAAAACAAATTCTTCCTAAATTGTCTCAAATTTGGTTTTTAATCCATAGATCTATAAACATAGACAGGGATCATGGGTAGAGGTGGAACATCGGGGTGGCGGCACGGGCTCATTTGGCCAAAGGGCCTGTTTCCCATGCTGTTTTGTTTTTGTTCTTTGTTCTAGTCTGGCTTCAAAATATACTTAGGATACTGTTCTGGGACCTAACAGCTGGTTTTGTTGTTGTGTGTGTGTGTGTGGTGGGGGGGGGGGGGGGGGGTGGGGGGGTGGTGGCTGGTGTTGATGGGGTGGTTGGGATAAAGTTGGGGGTGGGGAGTAATCATGGATAGGAGAGTAGTCAGTGGGGGGAAATCATGAGGGTAGTTAGGGGTTCAGGAGGGTAGCCGAAGAACTAGGAGACAGTCAGGAGAAGTGATGAGGTGGTAGAGTGGGGAGTTAGTGGTGATTTTAAAAAGTTTATTTATTAGTGTCACAAGTATACTTAATTAACACTGTAATGAAGTTACTGTTTTAGGTGGTTAGGAAATGCAGTAGAGGTCTAGGAGGTGTCTGGATGTAGGACTAGGGTGAAAGGACTCATCATGGTTGGGGATTAGTTAGGCAAGCCAGTGGGAAGGGTTGGGGATGGTCAGTATGATAGTTATCCAGGAATACAAAGTGGTTTCAATCCTTCTCACTTTTGGGTAATCGTTCTGCTAAGAAAGTTGGACCTATCTGAAAACACAAATTTAAATCGGAGTTTCAGGTGGTTCCTGGTGCTGGGTAATTTCCCTTTGGAAGTTTAAACTTCTCAGGCAATTTCCATGCAAATATTACCTGGAAACTTCTGGTGGTGGGGGTAACCCCCAACGCATCTCCTGGAGTAACCCTACGGTTCGAACCCCCAGGAAATGGAAGTTCTGGGCCAGTGAATGTTACGTGATGTCTGTCTTTCTTTCAGTTAAGGAACCTGAGGCTCATTCCAGCTACAATATATAATTTTATCTACTATTTGCTATTCTTATACCACAATTGGACAGCAACTGCAAAATACAATTTCAGATCCAATGCTTTTTAAATGTTTTCTTTGTGAAGCAGGGCAGTTTTATGAGTACAGATTTTAAGTAGTGTGATTAATCCTTTGGAGGGGAAATAAGTAGAAATGTTTGCAGTTGGCTGGCTGCAAAGGTCCAATTTCTTTTTGAAAAGGTCAAGTTCCAATTGTAAAAAGGCACAGTGACATTTCACAAGATGATAGCCTGACAGAACTAACTTACCAGGAACCAGAGTCTTGTCATTTTGAATGAATGTTTTGCCACATTATTGTTTTGATTGTGCCCTTTAAATCCTCATTTATCAGGTATATGAGTCCTGAATTTACCACAGATCAAGACTTTTCAATCCATTGTTGATTCCTCTCTCTGGATGGCTAACAATGAAAATTGTGCTGGATGTTAGCAATGCATAGCTGGCATCATTCCTATTTCCTTCACCTTTAAAGGATTACTTCCTATTTCAACCATGCATTAAACTGCAGAAAATTTTGCATGCAATATTTGCTGAACTCTGGTTATCTAATATTGTAAGTAGAAATATATGGGCTCAGCCCATATATTTTTCAGCCCATTTTCTTCCATAATATGTCAACAGCCTTCTATCCTAAATCAACTATTTTTTTCCATAAGGAAGACTGACAGGCATTAATAGCTGACAGGCACTTGCTTTGACCCAAGTGACCCAAGCTGGGGATCGAACCTTGGTGCTGTTTTTTCCACAGGGTCACTAATTTTAAATTCTGCAATGAAAACCACCTCTGCAAGGTTTTCATAGTCAGGTTCAACCTGCACAACCTTTACTACCGATTAAAACTCTTTGTTTTCTCTGGAAAATTCCATAAAAGTCAGTCTGTTCCTTCAATTTCTAAATTTCAGTCTGTAAACCTCGGGAATGACTCATAAAGCATTGAGATTAATAGCATTCACCATATCATAGTCAATAGCGTGATCACCCGAAGGAGGTTTGTACATCTCCAAAACATTTCGTGCAACCCTCTGCAGAAAAGTAGTCCAATTTTCTTTCAGCCATTTGCAGTTTCATGGTAATTTTCTCAAATGACATAAAATATTTCAATTCTTTCTCTACTGAATTTAGACACCAAATAAATATTCCTTGCCAAATAAAATCAGGAGTTAATATTGAGTTATCATTAAGCTTAACTGCCAGCTCTCTCTTCATGTAACCTAACCCTAGATCTGCCCAGTTCAGATTTTCTTGCTTTACTTTCTCTTTTCTTTTCCCTTTTCTCTTTCTAGCTTTTATTATTCTCTCTCCCTTTGGAATTCTGATTCAAGTGTTTTTTTTTCATTTTTCTTTCATCCTTTAATTCAGATTTTCACATTCTTGTTTCTTTCTCACATTTAAGTTGTTCCATTTGTGATTGAATTCTGGATAACTCAATTTGAATATTGTTGGGATCATGCTTCTCTTCCTCAAAGTTTAATTGTGGACCCAATTCTTCATCAATCTCTGTCTTTCTATTCCCTACAGTAGTGGTGAGCAACTTGCGACCTGGGGACAAGATGTGACACATAAAATGCTCTGCCCATATGACATTTTTTTGAAATATTGTCCATTTGTAGGATTGCTATATGCCACTGGTTTCCACCTGCATAGTATTTTCTTACTAGAATAACTGAAGTGACTTACATGTAAAGCAAGAACAAGTGAAGTGAAGTGTTTACTAATTGCATACAACATTGATTGTGAGAGCCATGCACTCCCTCTGCGTCCAATCAGCATAAATATTTATTTTGTTTTTACCAGTGAATTTGATGACAATTCTATTAATATATGAATAATCAAATATTTTCCATGTTGTGAACTATTTTGTGTGTATTAAATGTATTTAATCTTATTCAAGAGTCATGGTTGGTGAATTCAGCAAAGGCAGACCAAGGAATTGATTAATAAGGAGAAAATAGAGTCTGAAAATAAGCTAGCAGAGAACATAAAAATGGACTGTAAAAGTTTCTATAGGTATGTAAATAGAAAAAAATTATCAAAGATGAATGTAGGCCCCTTCTAGTCAGAAACAGAATTCATAACTGGGAACAAAGAAATGGCTGAGGAACTAAATTTGTACTTTGTAATTGTAAATTTGTAATTTGCAGGGTACTGAAGAGATCTGTGCCAGGACCCCAACTGTTCACATTATATATTAATGATATGGAAGAAGGAACTAAATGTACTATCTCCAAATTTGCCGATGATAAAAGTTAGGTCAGAGGGTGAGCTGTGAGGAAGATGCAGAGATGCTTCAACATGATTTGGACATGCTGAGTGAGTAGATATATGCATAGCAGTTTCAGTATAATCTGGATAAATGTGGGGTTATCCACTTCAGTAGCAATAATAGGAAGGCAGATTATTACTTGAATGGGTGTAAGTTTGGAGAGATAGATATTCAGTGAGACCTTGGTGTCCTCATGCATCAGTTGCTGCACAACTAAAGTAGGCAGTAAAAAAGCCAATGGTATGTTGGCTTTCATGACAAGAGGATTTGACTATAAGAATAGAGATGTTTTACCACAATTGTACAGGGCATTGGTGGGGACACACTTGGATTATTGTGTGCATCGGAAAAAGGATGTTCTTAGTGTTAAGGGACTGTAAAAAGGTTTACCAGAATGATTTCTGGGATGATAGGGCTATCATATGAGGAGAGACTAAATCAGTTAGGATTATATTCATTGGGGTTGAGAAGAATGAAAGGGGATCTCACAGAAACTTATAAAATTCTAACAGGATTAGACATGGTAGAATCAGAAAGAATGTTTCCGATAGTGGGAGAGTTCAGAACTAGAAGTCATAGTTTGAGGATAGTATCGTTGAATCATAGAATCATAGAATTTGGCTGCACAACTATAGGTGTGTAAGGAATCCAGTCCTCTGCCACCTCTGAGAAAGATAGAATTTCAATGAGAACGGTTGACTCAGTGTTTACTGATGTCTGGGTGGGTTATTAAAAAATCCATGGAATCATTCTTGGTCACATCTGCTACTCATTGTGCAATGCAGTATGTTCAATTACAGAATGTCTGTTAATTCATATATACTTCATGAATGTTAACCATGAATGTTCAAGCATATGATAGATATTGTAAATTGTTTTATCTTTCTGCCGTTTGTACAGTGAAGTTTATATTAGTTCGTTCCAAACCTACGGAATCTTGAGGCATTATTTCTTTAATAAATGTCTTGAATCTCAAACTTTATCTAACTTTTAACAAAACATTATTGGTTCCTATCTACACCATACAAAAAACTTGAGGGTCAGGATTAAAACAGCACACTTAAGCAACTCTCCATTCCTCAAAACCCCAAGAGTCCCACCTGTACCTTCATTTCTTCTGGACAGAAACTAAACTTTGACAAGTATCCTGCTTAGTTCACAATATAAAAACAGTATTTCCTACTTCTCTACAATGGTCTCTTCTTTGTCTCTCCCATTCAAAACAGCAGTTGTCCTTTTTCTGTGTGGTACTGTGAAAAATGTGTTAAAATTGTAATCGCCACTTCAGTGGGCTTCTATCTGAGATTTTCATTCCATGGAAACTCAATCACATGGGCATGTCTCTGAGCTGAGGCTTTATCCAAACATCTTTATTTTTTGGATTAAACGTATATTTCAAAACATAACCATCTTATATGGTCAAGCATGCATGAAAATAGTCAGGACATGTTTGGGGGGGCTAAACCTTAAAGTTTTAAAAGCTATTTCTTAGTATCACAAGTAGGCTTATATTAACACTGCAATGAAGTTACTATGAAAATTCTGTAGTCACCACACTCCAGCACCTGTTTGGGTAGACTGCATGCCAATGCAATGAAACAGCATTCCCAGCTAGGCATGGGGATATTTATTTCAGATCTTCCTGATTTGGCTCTCACTGTTATTTACAGTCAGCTCAGGTGCTACACCTGCAACTAACAATGAGAGAATCCTGGGTAATTTTCCGAAAAAGAAGGGGACATCAAGCCTAACTCCAATGCTAATGTCAATGTGGCCCAAACAACATAATTCTGCTCATCAGAAATTTAAATTTCCTGATTAAGTATTACATGTCTGCATGGGTCAGTAACTTCTCAGCATCCATGCTATATGTACTTTGTGTTCCAGTTGATGGAAGGCTTCACATTAGCCAGGATACCAGATATTATTTGACCATTACCTCCTGTACCCCTTTCACTGCCTCACTTCTAATCTGAAATCCAGTCCTGCATATTTCACAATTTACTCCAATTCAACATTAGAATTACCAAAGCTGTGGCCAGAGGAGCCAAATGATACAGATTTAAATTGACAAAGAGCCAAAGGACATATGGAAAAGGAGTAATTCCTTTAAGTGGTGGATTATTACAATATGGAATGCCTTGTCTGAAAGGGTGATGGATGCATATTCAACAGTAACTTTCACAAGAAAATTGGATAAATACTTGTAAAAGAAGTACTTGCGCAGCTGTAGGAAAAAGTGAGAGTGTGCGACTAACTGGATAGTTACTATTACGTGCAATCAAATGCCTTAAGAGCTACCAGCTACAAAATTAAGAACAATTAACTGAAAGATGTAAAATGACAAAATTTCACAATAGTCAAATTCCAAAATTCATCTGCACGATGAACAAGCCCCAGTGACTATTCAACAATCAACCTTGATAACAAAAACCCGAATCTGATATTCAATACACCATTCAGCTCATTTTCTTTCTATCATTTCGTTGTCCCAGTTTTACTAGGAGTGATTATAGTAAAACTTATCTTAATCTGCACCTTGGTCATGATAAAATAAATAAACCTTTGATGAGAATGAAACAGGACAAGCATGATGGGCCAAGTGGCCTCCTTCTGCACTGTATCATTCTGGGGTTCCATGTGATTTGTTTCTAACAAACAGATTATTTTTTTTCGGAAGCCATCAATAATTCTGAGTTTTTTTTGTGTGGAGATGCCAGCGTTGGACAGGGTAGGCACAGTAAGAAGTCTCCAGGTTAAAGTCCAGCAGGTTTGTTTGTCATCACAAGCTTTCGGAGTGCTGCTCCTTCATTGATGAGTCATTTTAACTTGGTGTTGTGAGATTTTTTTGATAGAATGTCATGCACATCCATTATTAGGTGTGTGAGGACGGGAGCAGAGGAGAGGAGATTTGAATCTCCATTTGAATATCAGTAGCAGCAAAAGTGGAATAATGCCTATATCACTAAATATTAATTACCGGGGCAATTCTTAATTTTCCATCCATGCTGGAACAATGAATGTTGTAGATATGGGTACTTAACACGACATGCCATTAGTCATCGTGTTGGCACATGAAATTTTTTATCATCACATTTTGAAATCTATAGATTTTTTTCTTCCGAAGCTTCTGTTTAAAACTACTCATTGGAATAGAATATAGATCCCGGCTCCCCACTTTCTTTCACATAGAAGCAAAGCCTGTTAATTGAAATGTCAAGAACACAATGGGAAAACTGAATTGCTTTTATCATTATCTCAGTAGTCAAGGTTGTCATGTATTTCAGCTTTTAGTCTCATCATGTCCATGACTGTTCTTAGAATAATGTATTGAAGTACTTTTGGTGGGAGCCTGTCATTAAATCTAATCTCATGAAAGCATCAATTATCACAAGAGTACAGTTTGGCCTAGTCAAGAGATTGTGGAGGAAGCAAAATGTCTTGGCTTCAGTATTTCTCATGTCGAACTGGAGCAAATTGTGACTTACCAAGAAGTTGGATTGTCACTCCACTCCTGCTTTTCTACCTTAAAATGTGTCTGATCTTGTCTTGCCCTACTTTCAAAATCAGGCAGCACGGTGCATTCCCCAGGCCTTCTAGCGAGGGCTACAGTTAGACAACATGAAGCCGTGCACCCTTTGTACAATAAATCTGGTAGGTTATCAGGTCCAGTTACTTACAGAGTGGGCAGTTAGGCATTGGGAGTGGAAGTCAGAGAGGGAAGAAGGTCATGTGAAAGGAGTTTGGGCCAGGCCTGTGATTGGAGGGAGTCCCGGAGGGGATAGTGGGACTTCCTGTGTTTTGGGGGGGGGCAGAGTAGGGAGAAGGTGAAGGGAGTTGCCTGGGGGGATGCGGTCAAGGGAATCGGGGAAGAACTGTACGGGTGGGATTTCATTTTATATGTTACCCAGAAGCTGGAAGTGGTTTCAATTCTTCTAATGTCTGGGAAACTAATGAATTAACACCGTTGGAAACATCTAAAGTTAAGAATTTAAATTGAATTTTCAGATTGTTCCCACATCTTTGGAGTATCCCAGTTTTATACTGCTCTGGAACTCAGAAATTATGCTACATCAGATAGCAATCTGACAATACACAGGCAGTGGAGGGGTCAAGAGAGGGGATAAATGTCATTGTTTCAGTCTTTCTGATGTTGAGCAGGAGTAAATTGTGACTCACAAAGGAGTTCTTTGAAATTCCTTAGAGTTTTGGGTTAATATTTATCCACCAGGCAAGATCACAAAAATAGCTGGTTTTTTATCTCATTGCTATTTGTGGGATTTTGCCATGTACAAATTGAGTGTACATTCCAACAGTAAATACACATTAAAAGTAGTGGCTCTTAAACATTATAATGGGGAGGCAATGGCAAGTGGCATTATCACTAGATTATTAATCCAGAAATTCAACTAATGTCCTGAAGACACAGGTTCGAATCCCATCACAGTAGATGGTGGAGTTTGAATTCGATAAAAATATCCGGAATTAAGAATCTACTGATGAGCACAAAACCATTGTCAATTGTCAATAAATCCCACATGGTTCACTAATCTTCTTTAGGGAAGGAATACTCAGTCTCGTTTGGACTGCATGTGACTCCTCAGCAATGTGGTTGACTCTCAGCTGTCTTTGAGCAACTAGAGATGGACAATAAACACTAGCAAGCTAGTGATGCCCATGTCCCACAAATAAATGTTAAAAAAGCAGTGTGGGTTATGAAATATGCCTTTCAAAGTTTTTTTTCTCTCTTTCTGTATTTGTTCTGTAACACACAGGTAGATCATTGCTAAGCCACATTGAGAGTCGAACATTGAAAATCAAGAGATTTTGGACAGGTTCTCCAGCCTCTTCAAATGGCCCATAGGAATCCTAATGTCCCATTGAATTGGGCATCAGCCAAAAATCAGGATTCCTGTCTGGAATCAAGGCAATCAGACCCACCCAACCTGCCATGATTGGGTTCCCACCCATAGTGGTTAGCAACCCAATTAGTACACAAACACGCTAATTGTCTTACAAGTAGGGGGCTTGATGAGCCATTCACCAGCCCCATACGTGCTCCAGCCTCCACCATGATCCTTGGGGGACCCTCCCTTTGCAGCCTGTCATCAGCAAACGAGGGGGTGAGGGAAGGGGGCAAAATGGCCACTGGACATACCTCATTGATCCTCCTCAGGGCTGAAAATACCTGACCAGGGAGTTAATTCAAAGTGGGAAGAATGGTCTGCTAGTAGGGAGATAGAGCATGTATGGGGCTGAGAGGGATGGGGGTTCATCATTGCTGGTGGGGAGGTGGCAGGTTGCTCGAGATCAAGGTGGGACAGGGGGTTTGAGGCTGACCCAGGAATGCTTGTGAGGGTCATGATTGAGCTGTGGAGAGGCTGGAGGAGTAGCACTATGGGGGTCCCTGGCCAGCGATTGATCTGGCCAGCAAACCAGACCCTGAGAGATCTGGTATAGATCTGTGCATGTACAGAAGTCCGGAACTGTCAGGTTCTGGTGTGAATAAGACCCATCCCTGAACTTCTAGCGTTAATAACAATTGTGACCTCTGCAGTGTACAAAGTGTGGAAGATTTGAGTCTGAACTCCCACTGAAAAAACAATGGCAAATTACATCACTTTCTGCCAAATCAGCATTTAGAACTTTTTTCAGAGAATCTTCTTCTTTCACTCCTTGGTATATTATGTCTAACTGCAGTGTATCCAGCTAAAACTAAGACCTTAAAAATTATTCCCTTAAAAGGGCCGCAAGTTGCTAAACAACACCCACTACTTCTGCTAGCCTATTTACTCTTCATGCTATATCCCCCTCTCAGAATAATCAAATCAAATAACAAACTCCTGGTTAATTTGTTCCAATTTATACAAAATATGGGTAGGAAATCAATGTGAGTATTTTCATTAGAAAGTCTCACAGCTTGGAAACAAATCCCACACATACAAATACCTTTGTCCAGCTTGAATCTAACTAAGGTTTTACTCTTCCAAGGTAAATTAAGCCCATTTAAGAAGCACTAAATTAATCTTTTAAATTTATATCTTATTTCTAATGCTTACCAATACAAATATAAATCCCTGAAAACTATTTTTGTTTTCCTAACATTGAGGCTGTAATGAGTTTGGAGGCTGAGTGGCCCTAGCAGAATCCAAACTGGGCATCAGTGAGCAGGCTATTTCAATGCAAGTGTGGCTTGATTGCACAGTCAATGATACATTTTGCTTTGCTAATGCTTGAGAGTAGATTGATTGGGGGACTCGGGGCGGAGGGGGGGGGCATTAGACGTGGTGGTAAATGGCTGATTTGGACCAGTCCTGCTTTTTGTGGACAGGACATATTGTAATAATTTTCCCCTTTACCAAGTAGGAGTAGATACCAAAACATAACAAATTGGAGCAGGAGTAGGTCATCTAGCCCCTTGAGCCTGCCCCGCTGTTCAGTAAGATTATGGCTGATCTGAAAGTGGTTCAGTTCAACTTACCCGCCTGCTCCCCATAACCCTTAATTCTGTTATCGATCAGAAATCTATCTACCTGTGATTTAAATATATTCAATGAGGTAGCCTCCACCACTTCAATGGGCAGAGAATTCCAGAGATTTACTACCCTCTGAGAGAAGAAGTTCCTCCTCAACTCTGTTCTAAACTGAACCCCCTTATTTTGAGGCTGTGCCCTCTAGTTCTGGTTCCCTTTCTAAATGGAAAGAACCTCTCTACCTCTATCCTATCTATCCCCTTCATTATAACAAAGATTAAAGAACAAAACAGCACAGGAAACAGGCCCTTCGGCCCAACGAGCCCGCGCCACGATTTTAACATTATGAGTGCTCTCCTCTACCTATGACCTTTGTCTATACCTATTGGGGAAGATTGAGGAAAGACTAATTTAGGGACAATTTGTTACACCAATCAGCCTAAGAGCACATTTTTGGGATGTGGGAGGAAACCAGAGCACCTGAAGAAAACCCATTCAATCACTGGGAGAATGTGCAAACTCCTGCAGACACCAACCCAAATCCACGTATCTGCACAGCAAACAGTGATAGTCACTGAGCTGTCATGTTGCCCGTCAGATGGTCCAGTTTAAGCGTACACTAACGATGTGAAGCACTAGGCAAATCTCGAAGCAACATCCAAGAGCAGTCTTCGCATGACCAATCGTGTGTATGCCCTTTGTTGGTTAACAAGGCGGATCGAATCACCTGTGAAGTAAAAGAAAAGACATCAATAAACATGCAAAACTTAGATAGACACATTTACGAAATCTCCAGAAGTGCAGAAATAAAGCAAGTGAGCCATGAAGTATGTTGGAAGATCCATAGGAATCAATTGACTCCCAGGGATGTCCCAAGGCTCTTGATCTTTATTTAGAAAAATCTCCTGTATCCCTCCATCTCTAGTCCACTCATGTGCCTATCTAAGTAAGCCTTAAACAACCCTAGCATGCCTGCTTCCACCATCCTACTTGGCAATGCATTCCAGGCCCCCACCACCCTCTGTGTGAAAAACCTCCATCTAACATCCGAGTTATACAGAGAAAGTTCACCAGGTTGATACCGGAGATGAGGGGGTTAATTTATGAAGAGGTATCAACCTGGTGAACTTTCTCTGTACTCCCTCCAAGGCCAATATATCCTTTCGCAAATAAGGGGACCAAAATTGCACACAGTGCTCTAGTTGCGGCCTCACCTGTGCCTTGTACAGTTGCAGCAAGACCTACCTGCTTTTATATTCTATTCCCCTCACGATAAAGGCCGACATAGTACTCGCCTTGTTGATCACCTGCTGCACCTGCAGACTGAGTTTTGCAATTCATGCACAAGGACCCCCAGGTCCCTCTGCACAGTGTTGTAGCTACAATCTATCCTAACATTAGTTTTAACATGATAATGAGAATTTGCGATCAAGTTAAGAACTGATATAGAAATTAGCTGCAGTGGGTATTTCTAGAAATTTCAGGTCAATGTGAATATCAAATGTGCATTTTAACTGCTTCAGGCCTCAAGTAGGTTTTTGCTGCTGAGTAGAATCACTTAGATCTATGTACCTTTGCATCAGTTTTCCACTAATCCATCTCATTTATTGTATTAATTAATTATTTAAGAGTAAACACAGTTTTGCATGTAGCCCCGAATGGACATAGCTGGACAGTCTAATTTGATTTTGCACTAACACCCACTCACTTCACGGCATCTTAACAAACTAGACTTAAAATGTTATGTGGAGTGTAGTACTATTTGTTCTCAAATTTCCTTGAATTAACTCAACTGTATCAGTAAAGGTCAGAGTGATTAGTACTTCAAGTATATTTTAGAAGAACGCTTATGAAACAGACATTTCCACTTATTCTTTTATATAAGCTATTAGCCGCCCATCCTTTCATCCATGTGTTCAGAACCATTTCGCTCTGATACCATTCAAAAAAGCTGATGGAAAAGCTACACCAATGCAAAGGTTCTAAAAGCTGAAGTTTTCTGGTTAATTTGTTCCAATTTATACAAAATATGGACAGGAAATCAATGTGAGTATTTTAATGAAAGCCTCACAGCTTGGAAACAAAACACACTGAACCAGTGGGATTGACATTTGATTTGAACCCTCCATCTATTATCCAACATTATTCCCTAATTCATCCTTTATCTCTGTGGACCTTTCTCAGAAAGCAAGCACCCAAGCTTTTATTTTAGACATTACACATTCAGTCAATCTTTGCCGAGGAAATTGTAAAATGATATTCTGGTGTTATTTTCTTTTCTTTTAATGACATATTTGTGTTTTCCAGCAATCTTCACAATTTTATTTTCTGAAAACAACCAAGGCCAGAAGCATCAGTTTGCAGCAGCATAGAGGAGAGATGAGATCCATAGAAAAGCTGCAGGGGCAAACAACAATACAACAAAGAATATTGTGAAATGGTCAAAAACTGGATGGAGCAATAAAGCAAAGCAGAGTGTCTAATACTAAATTGTGCTGTCATGAGAAGTATCACTAGTGCTACAAGCGCAAATTGCCACATGGAACTATGATATTGTGGCTACAAATGTGTTCTGATTTAAGCGTGATCAGGAATGGGGACTAAATATTCCTGTCTCCAAGCTGTTTTGGAGAGATAGGGAAAAGAAAAACAGGATGATGTATGGGAATATTTATCCCTATTTTTGTGTGGCATCAAATCTTTCTAATTTTTGATTAGTTTCTTTGCCTTCTTGGATTATCAGGATTATTTTCTGACTCTCTCACTTCCAGTAGGGAATCCCATAGTCTCCTCAGCACCTTGCAATTACGGACTAGCCACATGACAATTTGACAGGATATAGAGAGAGTCAATAAATGGAACCTTTACTTTATCACTGGAGTTTCAATCACAGCCAGTGGACTCACTGTCCCTGTAAATTGTATTCTTTAAGATAAAGTTTATTTATTAGTCACAAGTAGACTTGTAGGCTTATACTAACTCTGCAGTGAAGTTACTGTGAAATTCTCCTTGTCACTACACTCTGGTGCCTCCTCGGGTCAATGCACCTAACCAGCACATCTTTCTGACTGTGGGAAGAAGCCAGAGCACCCAGTGGAAACCCACGCAGACACAGGAAGCATGTGCAAACTCCACACAGACAGTGACCCAAGCCAGGAATCAAACCCAGATTCCTGGTGCTGTAAAGCAGCAGTGCTAACCACTGTGCCACTATGCCACCTCTCCTTAAGCTAGGTCCTGTTAGTGTTACAAGGGATTGAGTGAGGGAGAAAGTTCTATGCGCAGGAGCAAGGGTGGCATTGTAGTAGCTATAATCGTGGGATTACTGGCAACACTAGAACTTTGCACTCAGTGTTCAGATACAATTTCAATTTGTAGGCTAAGATAAAAACAAAATACAGTGCATGCTGGAATCTGAAACAAATACAAAACATACTGGAAAACCTTAACAAATCTGGCAACATATGTGGAGAGAGAGTAGAGCCAATATTTTATGCCTGGCAAAGAAAACCTGGAAAGATTTATACTAAGAGGGTAGGGAAGTGGGGCTGTAATAGGACAAAAGGAATATAAATGAGATGAAGAAGGCTGAGGAAAGTACTCAAAGTGTCAGTTAAGTGATTGGAATCTGTGAATGGAAGGATAGAGGTAGAGATGGATGAGGCAGTTGATCTGAATGACGAGGGGACAGAGTGCAAGAAGGTGAGCAAGAATGGAGGAATGGAAAAATGGAAGTGAGAAAGAAGGGTGATAAAAATGGATGAATGAGATGAAAAGAAGAAACGGAATGAAATAAAATAAATGGCAATGGGGTGAAGGTGGAGGGGAGAGTTCATGCTCTGAGTGGTTAAATTCAATGTTCAGTCCAGAAGGCTTCCAGTTCACGGCGGGTTCAATAGAACATGGCAAAGGTTGGGCATGTGGACAGGAAAGCAGGGTGATATGTTGAAATGGCAAGTGACACAATGCAGAGACCAATGGAGACTTTTTGAGCACTTTGCTGAAACCATCAGTCTGTCCGCAAGCAGGAGGAGTCAGACCTTCCTGTGTTCCAGAGGTGGAGGATAGGTTTGCTCAGGGTACGCTATTTAAACTTGGACCCCAGATCTCAATGCAGCCAGGCTTCTACAGTGTGTTTAGGCCCACTCCACTACATGACACCGTGAAACACGCCCATCTGTCTTTTGCTGACAGAGCATAGTAAGATCTGGAGATAAACCTGACCTGTTCCTCAGGAGAGAAGTACACCATTTTTCTTGCTGAAATCAACACTCTGGTGTTAAATTCTGGTACAATCCAAAGACTCAAAGTGTCCAACAATCTCAAACAGCAGCTCACAGGTCTCCTCTGCACAGGGCAACTCAATTTCATCCAACTGTCCATGAAAAACCATTAAGATCCTCATGGCCATATATAAGAGGCTCAACATCAGTTTTAGTCTATTATCCTAGAAGGTAAAAACGGTCCAACTCAATATCAGATTAAATGTCTTTGAGATATTCTTGGGGCGCAGGACATGTGTCCAAAAATTGGTCATTTTGGTGCCCATTTTATCCCCTTGAAATAAATGTAACTGTGGACTGATTTCTAACAAGAGTGATTGCCTTTTAGACTCCTGACTCTAACATGTGACAGCAAAGCATAAATCACATTTTTTTTTGTTCAAGTATCCACTGACATATCAGTGAGTCAATCAGTGCAGTATTGTGACTCACTTGTTAATTAAACTCTAAACTGGATTATAATGATTTCTTCTTACAAGAATAAGAAAACCTTCACACTAGTATGAGTAAGTGCAACCAATATCTAATGTTTACTTACAATGTCTAGACAATTGTTTCCCATCTCCAGCCATAGGCATTTTGGCTAAGATTAACATTGCGTCAAGCCTGAGATCAGTTGTAATGCCTGTTCTTGTCAGCTTGGACCTAGTTTTGTGTGGATCATGAATAGGATTCAATTTGAATTGTTGTTTTGAAACAAGCAGGCGAATGGATTTGCCCTGTCATTGTGATGATGAAAAAGGAATAAAAAATTTTGGGTGGGATTTTCCTGGCCTGCTGTGCTACTTGAGCAGTCATGATGTGGAGCTGCTGGCATTGGACTGGGGTAAGCAAGCAAAAAGTCTCACAACACCAAGTAAAGTCCCAACAAGTTTATTTGGTAGTAAACTCCCCTAGCTTTTGGAGTTTGCTCCTTGGAAGGGGCAAACTCCGAAAGCTAGTGGAATTTACTACAAAATAAACCTGTTGGACTTTAACCTGGTGTTGTGAGACTTCTTATTACTTGATCAGTGCAGTGGGCTGGGAAATGCCAGTGGGATTCGTGACTGGTGGATTTTCCCAGTCCGTTTTTTACATCGTAATCAGCCTCGCACCGTGGAACAGCTCAAAGTTGATTACAATATGCAGAAGCTACTCTGCATCTCTTTAGCAAGCCCAGGATTTAATTGTCTGGGCTCACTTAAGTTTCTGGCCCTGCCAGTAGAGGTCCACACCAGTATGGTTTCCCCCCAGTGAAGACCAGGAGTGATGGCCTCAGTGGTGGGAGCAGAGATCCATTGAGGCCCCTTTGGGAGGTTGAGGGCAGGGGGTACTGTCAGGCTGGTATCCTGGCAGAAACCAATTGGACAGAATGCAGTGCCAGACAGAGGTTGAGGAAGGAATGAGGGGAGGGAGATGTGAAACTCTGCATGAAGGGTAATGGCTACTGACGGTGTTGGGGATCAGTAGACAGGTCTGGCATAAAGTGGGATGGGTGTTTGGGGCCGGAAATGTTGGGCAGTTGTTCGGGGCCAGCAATCAGAAGACCAGCTATTGGGAAGCTTACAATGGGCAGGCAGGCAGGAAGAGGGGTAGATCGACCGTTGGAAGGCTGGTGATTTTAGGGATGGGAGGTCAACCTTTTTCCTGGTGTCCTGGGAGATCAATGCACGTGCACTAGCCCCCTCTGCAGTCTGATGCCAGCCTCTTGAACAGAATTTGCCCCCCACCCCCCTGCTGTGTAAATTTCCTAACAGACTCTCTGGTGTACAGCGCACAGTAAATTCAGTCAACTAAACTCACCCATAAAATAGGTGGAAAAACTCCCATATTCCCACCCGTTGGGGACTTAGTCTTTTTTACAGGAAAATCACATCCTTAAAATTCCACAGTTGATTTGACTCATTGCTTTGTTAAAGAAAATTCAAAAAAATTAGATCTAGCTAGAAAGAATGAACAGGCTTAATCTCTTCAAAACTGGATGAAAGATTTAAGTTAAAACTGGACAAACGTTATTCAAATGTTTTGCTTACTTTATATACGGTTACATTCACCTTAGTGATGGATAGGGATAGGCATGAAGCTGGGGGCAGTAGTTATAGCTGGGGGATTGGTAATTATTAGGCCATAAGGAGGGAATTAGGGTGAATAGGTTGGACTAGGAAACTACAGGGACTGGGAACATCTGAAATGTGGAGCTTATTCAAGGAGCAGCTACTGCGAGTCCTTGATATGTATGTCCCTGTCAGGCAAGGAGGAAATGGTCGAGTAAGGGAACCATGGTGTACTAAAAAAGTTAATTCGCTGATTAAAAGGGAAAAAGAGGCTTATGTCAGGGTGAGGCTTGAAGGCTCAGTTAGTGCAATGGATAGCTATAGATTAGCCAGGAGAGAGCTAAAGAGTGAGTTGAGGAGAGCTAAAAGGGGACACGAGAAGATTTTGGCTGATAGGATCAAGGAGAATCCTAAAGCTTTCTTTAGATATGTTAAGAATAGAAGATTGGTTAGGGCAAGATTAGGGCCAGTCATAGACAGCAGTGGGAAGTTGTGCGTGGAGCCTGAAGAGATTGGAGAGGCACTGAACAAATATTTCTCTTCGGTATTCACGCAGGGAGATGTAAATGTAGTTGTGGAGAACACTGAGGTACAGGGTTGCAAACTGGAAAGTATCGAAGTAGATAAGGAGGATGTGCTAGATATTCTCGAGGGTTTGAAGTTGGATAAGTCCCTTGGGCCGGACGGGATTTACCCTAGGATTCTCTGGGAGGCAAGAGAGGAGATTGCAGAGCCTCTGGCTCTGATCTTCAGGTCGTCGTTGGTTACGGGTGTGGTTCCGGAGGACTGGAGGATAGCGAATGTGGTCCCATTGTTCAAGAAGGGGAAGAGAGACCTTCCAGGGAATTATAGGCCGGTGAGTCTTACTTCTGTTGTGGGCAAAGTATTGGAGAGAATTATTAGGGATAGGATTTATAATTATTTAGAGAGAAATGAATTGATTGGGGATAGTCAGCATGGTTTTCTGAAGGGTAGATCGTGCCTTACTAACCTTATTGAGTTTTTTGAAAAAGTGACCAAAGAGGTGGGTGGGGGTAAGGCAGTTGATGTGGTATATATGGACTTTAGTAAGGCGTTCGATAAGGTGGCCCATGGAAGGCTTCTGCAGAAAATGCAGATGTATGGGATAGAGGGTGATTTAGCTAATTGGATTAGGAATTGGCTAGCAGATAGAAGACAGAGGGTGGTGGTTGATGGGAGATATTCATCGTAGAGTTCGGTTACAAGTGGTGTACCTCAGGGATCTGTTTTGGGGCCCCTGCTGTTTGTAATTTTTATAAATGATCTGGATGAGGGTATTGAAGGATGGATTAGTAAATTTGCGGATGACACCAAAGTCGGAGGAGTGGTAGATAGTGAAGAGGGGTGTTATAGTTTGCAGAGAGACTTGGACAAGTTGCAGAGCTGGGCCGAGAGGTGGCAAATGGAGTTTAATGTGGAAAAGTGTGAGGTAATGCACTTTGGCAGGAATAACAAATGTGTAGAGTATAGGGCTAATGGTAGGATTCTTAATAGTGTTGATGAACAGAGGAATCTTGGTGTATTTGTGCATAGATCCCTGAAAGTAGGCAGTCAAGTCGATAAGGTTGTTAAGAAGGCATACGGAGTCTTAGCTTTTATTGGTAGGGGGATTGAATTTCGGAGCCGCAACGTCATGTTGCAACTGTACAAAACTCTAGTGCGGCCGCACTTGGAGTATTGTGTGCAGTTCTGGTCCCCACATTATAAGAAAGATGTGGAGGCATTGGAGAGGGTACAGAGGAGGTTTACCAGGATGTTGCCTGGTATGGAGGGCAGGTCTTATGAAGAGAGGCTGAGGGATTTGAGGTTGTTTTCGTTAGAAAGAAGGCGGCTAAGAGGAGACCTTATTGAAACATATAAGATGATTAGAGGTTTAGATAGGGTGGACAGTGATAGCCTTTTTCCTAGGATGGAGAAAAAAGCTAGCACGAGGGGACATAGCTTTAAATTAAGGGGTGGTGGTTTTAGGACAGATGTCAGAGGTAAGTTCTTTACCCAGAGGGTGGTAAGGGTATGGAATGCCTTGCCTGCGTCAGTTGTAGATGCACCAAGTTTGGTGGCATTTAAGAGGTTAGTAGATAGGTTTATGGATGAAAAGGGAATGGTTTAGATTAGAGGGTCGCTGCTTGTTCCTAATTGGTCGGCGCAACATCAAGGGCCCAAGGGCCTGTTCTGCGCTGTAATGTTCTACGTTATATTGTCAGGGAATTTTGCAAGGCCAATTAAATAATTACATGGATTAGGAATCGTGCTTGGGGCTAAGTTAGCATCATTCTGATTTGAAATCCAATTTATTCAAAATGATGAGGTCTGCGTGAATCATACTTTAAAGTTGAATTTTGCAACTATTAGTACTACTTACTTGCAATGACTTATGATGTGTCAATATCTGTAGGAGATGGGAGAAATAGCAAATTTTTTTTTATCTTTCCAAATTATAAAAGTTTGCACCTTCTCTTTAATTAAATGCACAAGCATACCTTCTACAAAGCCAGTCCTGGGTTGTTCCAAAATGTAAAGAAATGATAGATATAATAATTGCCCATTGAAATTATTTGTATAGAAGATTCAAGTCCATCAATTCAAAACAAAACAACAAAAACTGAAATTAAAGTTTTCCTGTATTTCATTCTCTATCCGTCTGCATTGCTCTAGTCCTTTCCAGAAAGGGGCTATTTCAACAGAAAAGTAACTTCCTGTTTTAAAAACTGGAAACACTCATTCACAGGTCAATTGCCTCTAGGGAATGGGAAGCAGTGTTAATGGGATGAATCTTACCTCCCAAGGGAGGTTTTTCAACAGAGGGTTGTGGGGTATGGAATGTACTACCAAGTAAGGTGGTGGAGGCAGGCATGCTGGAGTTGTTTAAGGGATACTTAGATAGGCACACGAGCGGAATAGAGATGGAGGATTATAGGAGACTGTTTTAAATAAGGATCAAAGCCTTGGGACATTCCTGGGAATCAATTGATTCCTGTGGACCTTCCAACATATTTTCTGGCTCATTTGTTTTACTTTTGAGCTTCTGGGAATTCCCTTGAATGTTTGCATAAGATGTGCATGTTATTGACGTTTTTCTCTTTTAATCCACAGATGCTTTGGTCCACCTTGTTGTCCAGCAAGGGGCGGATACGCGATGGGTTGTGCGAGAGCTGCTCTTGGATGTTTCGAGAGTAGTCTACTGCTTCACGTCGTCAGTGTACGCTTAAACTGGACCAGCTGATGGGCAACACAACAGCTCAATGACTATCACTGTTTGCTGTACAGATACGTGGATTTGGGCCAGTATCTGTGGGAGTCTGCTCATTCTCCATGTGCTTGCGTGGGTTTTCTCTGGTTGCTCCGGTTTCCTCCCACACCCCAAAGATGTGCTCTTAGGCTGATTGGTGTAACAAATTGTCCCTAAATTAGTCTCGCCTCAATCTGGTTTCCAATGTGGAATGCCATTAGCATAGACAAGAGTCATGGGCGGAAGAGGGAACTCGCAATGTTAAAATGGTAGCACGGGCTCGTTGGCTGAAGGGCCTATTTCCCGTGATGTGTTGTTCTTTGTTCTTTGTAAACTGTTTAGATGGTTTTTGGGTTCATGGTTAAAATTCAAAATAATCTAGAAGTACATAAACCCGTCACATTTTGGTTTCAACAGTGGTACAACGAGGGAAGATGATTCGCTAGCAGAAGTCAAGTGAGTAATTTAAATATTATGATGAGAATGCAAGCTTTCATTTTAATGGAACTTTTATGTTTGTATCATGTTGACCATGTTTCTCTGTTGTCAAGAAAGCCAGCAGGTGAAAGGAGACAAGAAGGACTGAATTTATAATGTAAGTGCCTCTACAGCACTGACTCAGGATCAGGAAAAAGAGGAACGTTCCTTCCACCCACAAAAAGCAACCCTGTAAAACCCACCTCCATGATTGACATGATTCCCCCAATTAAATCCCTCTGTTCTCCCACCACTACTATTGGACACCCAAAATTGATCAAAGTACCCACCTTGTTTTGTGATTGAATCCTCCCAACACCCTACCAAATAAATCTGCTCTCCTTGGTGTTTTATTGTGTGGTTGGAGATAAAGCAAGGGCTTTGGGAATTGTCTATTCTCCAAAAGTATGCTGATTGCATTGTGACAGTACTATGCCTTGAAAAAATATTTTGTAATCATTTTTCTTCGCAGGATGTTTCTAGCAGACCTTGGAAGTTGTCAGCACTGTTTTATCCACAGCCAATGTCTCTAATTGTTACTGAACCAATATAATGGACATCATATTTATTTATAATCTGGTCTAATGCAGTGTCCTGATGTTTTATGATCCTTTGGGAATTGCTGGGTGGAACATGACTGATAGGTCAGGTGATGTCTGGAGACAGTCTTTTTCCACACAAAAGTCCAAGTTTGTAGTTTTGGTTCAGTTGCCAGCTTGACGCTGGTGAATGTTGGAAGTGTTTCTGTCTCTCTCTGTCTCTCTGTCTCTGTCTCTGTCTCTCTGTCTCTCTGTCTCTCTCTCTCTCTCCAGAGGCTTTTTTGGAAAGTTCCAGGGCTAGGAAGCATCAGAAAATTGATCCAACATTCATAGGACCAATTCACAACAGGTGTTTAAAAAAAAAAGCTGAATACCCAGCACCACGTAAGCATACGTGCTTTTTGTGCCAAATCTAGAAAGGGATATACGTTTACAATATGTTGTTTGACATGGAATGTCGTAGAAAGCTAGCTTTAAGGTTTATACTGTATCAAGTTTGAATCTTGTAATTAATAAAAGTTTTGCTAATTCTTTTTATTGTATTTTGACTGTGTTCTTAAATAAATTTGTGTGATAAAAGCTTTCTAGTGGGTTACATGAATTATACCTAAAATGAAACACTTTTTGCTCACCCATACCAAAATCAAATGTGAAAATTTAGGTTTTAAGCTATATTCAGAAAACTCCTTGAAGTTTCTAGCCTGAGCATTAATATATAGTTTCTCAAAACCATTATTCTTTATTTACAGCAAGTATTTAGACATTTGAACTTCTGCACAGAGTTGGAGCTTCTCCTCCTTCCAGATCTCTCTTACATCTCAGTCACGTGATCAGACTTTATTATTACATCAGTATTATATCAGCTAATGCCATTAACATTTACTTTACATTGCCATCCAAGTCTTTATCCCCATTTTGCTGACATCCTTCAACATCAACCCCAAAGTATTCGTAAGGTGAGTTTCTAAGGTGCTTTGATTAATATTTCCAATCTCATTCTGATTTCCTTCCGGGTTTGAGGACATTCCTTTCCCTTCCTTCTGTCAGTGTGAGTGTTCTTCTCCTGGGTGATTGTAGAACTTATAGTAAGTCTTCCTTCTTCTTCATCACGATCTACATAGTACCCCCAACTTTCTATTGGCTTTCTCCTGCAGTTTCTCCTTATGATGCCGTAGTCTGCCTCAATCCTGTACAATCATGATTATGGAGTTTTCTTCCTTCCATTAGTCTCAGAAGGATAGGTTCACCCCAGTTTCAGCACTGATAACTCCAATGCTTCATGCCTGTGATTAAAGTTCTGAGCCTGGTTCTTCATCAGGTGGTTTTACTCTCTTGTGGATGCTCGAGACAATATTATGTTCTCAATCTCCTATCCATGAGTAATTTGATGGTCAGAAACCATTTTGAAGTGGTTAGATTTGATAACTCAGATGAACTAGATTGTGTTGTTTGTTTTTCTTCAATAAATCTTTGATGATTTATGGCCCTCTCTCTTAGTTTCTCCATTAACTTGGGGATAATGAAGTGAATTGGTTACATGAATAAAGCCATATCTGTTAACAAAATTGTTGAATAACTCTTTAGCAAATTGTGGCCCATTATCAGACACTTTGATATGTTGCACAAATGCTCCTGAGAGATTGGATAACTGCTTCTGCTGTGATAGTGTGCAATTGACTTACTTCAATCCACTTTCAGTTGTAGTCAATGACAGAAAGGTTTTACTCCTAATTTTGAAGAAGTCAATTATCAGGTTTTCCACAGCTTCATGGAAAAGTAGAAAACAATAGTGGTTCTTTTTATTTCTGGCTGCTTACAAATTAGTAAGAAGTCTCTCAACACCACGTTAAAATCTAACAGTTTATTCGATAGTTATAGTGTTGTGAGACTTCTTATTGTGTTTATCCCAGTCCAATGCCAGCATCTCCACATTATGCTTACAAATCAGACAGCTGGAAATTATTTATTCCAATTATTAAATAATACTGATTGCAGAGCCCTTGCATGACATTTTGCTGTTCCTGGAAGATCTTGGTGAAATCTTTGCAAAATATCAAGCCGCAGTGCACAGTGATTATTCTTTCACTGAAGACTAACAAGTTGTCAATGACTGTGAGGTGATTATGCTATTTGCAGTCATAGGATAGAATTTTAATGGTCTTGCCCATCTGGAAACTATGAAGTTCCCTCCACCAAGGTCAACAGCCTTTCAATTGTCTGCCCCTTGCCAGGTCTGATTCCCATTGTAGGAGGGGCAGTAAAATTCTGGCCATAGTATTGGATTAGAGGCTATATAGTTTTGCCACCCTTCTTGGATATGGCAACATTCATTATCTCATTGCTGGGCTTATTTAACTTCCTGCAACTTTTCTTGATGAACATTCAATTCCCATCATTCACAAGGGCTCCATTCCCAGAAAATCTTGTGAAGAAGAAATCACGAATGTTGAATTTGCGCATGCACAGGAGATAATGCATCTCATTCTAGATGTGAAAGTTAGGAGTTTAAAATGAGAGACTAAATTGTAGATGAATGAAGTTTTGGGAATACAAACTGCGATTTAGTCTATGTACATACACATTCACAGTTGGAAACGAATATACAATAGAGGAAGTTGCAAATGATGGGAATTAGTATAGCTGGCTAAGTGCTGAGTGATTAAGAATGCACGTGATTCAACCTCCTCAATGAAGTAGATATCCACTTCTTTGATTCTGTCTGATTATATTTGTGACTTGTGCTGGATTTCACATACCCCCCATCTGGTTTAGTACAGCACGGTGACACAGTGGTTAGCATTGCTAGCTCACAGAGCCAGAGACCCAGATTCAATTCTGCTTGTCTATGTGGAGTTGGTACTTTTTCCCTGTGTTGGCGTGGGTTTCCTCTGGGTGCTCTGGTTTCATCCCACAGTTCAGAGATGTGCAGGTTAGGTTGTTTGGCCATGTTAAATTGATGCTAGTATCAGGGGAGATTAGTATGTGTGTGAGGTTATGGGAATAGGGCCTGAGAGGGATTGTGCCAATACAGACTTAATGGGTGAATGGCCTCTTCTTGTACTATAGGGACTCTATGGTGTCTTAGTGTGTTTTTGGTGGAATGGAAGGGTGGCAACATGTAAAATAGGTCGGGTTCCCATCCTATCCTGAGGTGATTGCCATAATACAGGATTTGGTTGAGCATTAAAATGATCAGCCTGGCTTCCGTATTTAAATAACGCATCAAGAATCAAATGAGCTTGTTAACAAGCCAATAGACTCTGAAAATATGTTGTGCATGTCATAACATGCTTCAAAACTCTTTGACTGCTGCTCAATCACCTGCCTAAAGCAAGTGAAAAGGGTCAGATTACCATAGAACAGAAATTCTAGCAGCCGGGAGCTATCGGGTGGATTACACTAAAATAAGATTCAGTAGCAAATAAGTAAATCACAGGAATATATATTTGGGATGGTCTTGCAGGAGCAATGGGGTAAGTTGGAAGGTCTGGTTCAGATAGCTGCAATTTTCCTCGTGGCACAGTGTTAAAATACAATTGGGATCGAGACATGATGGGATCCATTTGCATGGATTTACACAACTGCTGTTGACCTTCTCCCAGCCACTAAACTGCACTGTGTGATTAAGATGGTAACCAATGAGATTCAAATGGAAATGGCCCTTTTGGTTTGAATGTTTCATCATAAAGGATTCTTTATCCTGTCTCCACTAGACAGGATGAGATACGAGTCTACACATTCTCTACTGCAGTTCATCTCAAATGTAAAAATCATACTGTTTCCATTCAGTTCAATCAAATATAAAAAGTGGATAATTGAGAACATAACAGCTAGCCTAAAGAACCTTACATTGATAGAAAGCTCAGGCTTTCCTCTGATCAATATTTCTGCTGAGGATCAGCCTTTTATTACAGAAAAAGAAACAATTAATATTAAAAAAGACATAAAATATTGATTGCTCAAAGAAAAGAATGATTGTACTGGCACCTCATCACATGTTCACAATGTCCTAATGCATTTTGCAGCCAATTAAATATTTTTGAAATGCAATCATTGTTGTGATACGCATAAATGCAGTATTTCTAACAGGCATACTTGGTTTAACAGCCTAGCTAAAGAATGACACTTCCAAAAATGCAGCACTCCTGTCACTCTACACTGGAATCTCAGCCTAGATGATGGACTCAATTCTGGAATTGATCCTAAATCCACAACCTGGAAAAATATTTCTCTTAAAACAATATTAATAAGGGTTTCCCCTTTTCCACAGCAATCTTTTCCACAGTTAAGAGATGTATTTGTCCCAAGTATTGTTGATCCTTCAAATCCTGCTTTTCAAGTCCTTCTCCAGTAGAAACATTAGCCTAAAGATTTGAGCCCACCAAGAATGGATGCACAAAGGATGCAGGAATCAATCTCTGGATCTAACTAGATAGGTACATTTACAATTAGCGATTACATTTAGACTGGATTGATATGGAGAGGGTAGTTGGTGCAGTGGGTCAGCTACAAGCTGTTTACCTCTAGGACCTGTATGAAACCTAAATAAAAATATATTAAAATTATAAAGTATGCCACTGGATTTTAGCCAAAAAGGTGGTAGTGGCCTAGTCGTACTATTGTTATGCTATTATTCCAGAAACTCAACTAATGTTCTGGGGACCTGGGTTCAATTCTCACTATGGCAGATGATGGAATTTGAATTCAACAAAAAAAATCTGGAACTAAGAATCTACTGATTGAAAAATCCATCTAGTTAACTAATATTCTTTAGGGAAGGAAATCTGACTTCCTTATCCGGTCTGGCCTACGTGTGACTCCAAATCCACAGCAATGTGGTTGAATTTTAACTATCCTCTGAGCAAGGACAACTAGGGATGGGCAATAAATGCTAGCCAGCCAGTGACACCCATGTTCCATGAATGAATTTAAAAAAGTGCAAAATCACTTACAGAAAGTTGAATGGCTAACTAAAAATGGTAGTCAGAAGTGGGTAAGTGGAAAATTGATTCTTAATATGGTTTGCAATATCATTATCATATACTAGGAAGCAAGCTTGCACATGAGAGTGTGAGTGTGATTGGTTTAATTAAACTGAAAACAATTAGATTGCAAACATCAAAATAGCAAAAGTGTGAAGGCAAATGGTTGAAATGGTAATGAACATGGCAAGGTGGGGGGAGGGGAGCGATTGGGCAGTGGAAGACACAGTCACTTTCTAAGTGATAAATATTATAAATGGCAGTGTAATGAGAGTAGCAGCTATAGTTCCAGGCAGGCTAGCATTAACACCACATACAGCTGGCTTAAGGGATAAAATAGATAAGCAGTTTGAGCTTTAACTGAATCAATGAGGAGTTCTCAGCTTTGTAACTAAGAATGGATTCTGCAAATTATCTTTCAGTGGTTTCCGGCAGAGAAATATTTTTCTTCCCACCCTTCTGAGGTGAGGAAAGTCCTACCTGATAAAACAGTTTTTCTGGCATCTTCCAAAAGGGAATTGGTTAAATACTTGACGGAAAAAGATTTCATAGGACTACAGGGATAGGGCAATTGAGTATATACACCAGAAAGCCAACGCATGCATAGTGGGCTGCTTTCTGTGTTGTAGTTTTTTAATGATGTACAAGTAGAAGTATCTGACATATACATGAAGGACTTTGGAATAATAAGTGTCTGTTCCCACTTTTATAATGATAAAATTATAGCTTGGAACAACTTTATCATACTTTGAAGATCAGATAAATTCAAGTATGAGTGGGTATCTTTAAACAATTGTTCCTGCTATCAGCTGGCTTGCTAGCATTTTCTACAGGATAGCAGCAAAAAAATGCCTTTGTTAACATAACCATTCTTTCTTATCTTTAACAATTTCTGAATCACAAGAACAAGAATGAAAAGAAGAACAATTAATGAAACACAAAGAGTAGAACATGCATTTCAGTAATTCAATGGACACCATTATATCCTGGTTTGATGTTTTGGGGAAATCAGTAAATAGAACAACAAGTTGACAATTTTTCGCGGAAAAGTAGAATATTGTGAATGCTGGAAATCTGAAATAAAAGCACTAAAGTTCTCTTCAGACATAGAGCTTAAACATACCTTTGAAAAGCAGCAGACATAGAGAAAATAACAAGCAGTTGGAAGCCTTAGAAGGCAAAGCACGGTCAAAGAAGAGAGTTTTAGAAAACTTTGAAAAAAACAAGGCGGTTCCGATACAATCAAGCGGTTCTTGTATTATGTCTGATTTTCAAAAACTGTACCACTCAGATTAAAATGTTACCTTAGCTCAATTGTGCCATCAGTTGATGAAACTTGAGTAACTATAGAACTAAAGAGCTTTACACCACAGGTGGAGGCTTTCAGCTCATCTCAACTCTTTGTTAGAACAATTCAAAATCAGCCTCCCCCAGCTCTGCTTTTTCTCCCATCTTCTGATTCATAGCTTTTTAATATATCCCACATATGTGGCACAGACTGCTGCCCAGAGATTTTAAGTGATCACCATGTACGCTGCTTCTGCTCTTCTCACTGACTGTTCTCCTCAATTGTCACATCACCATATGTGTTTTCAAGAAAACTTTGGTTCCATTCAATTCTAATCTTCCTTCTTGAAAGATGTTCATTGCTGAAGATAATACTGAAGATAGATTGAAAGAACCCCCTTTGGGCATTAAAAAAACATTGATTAAAATGACACAGTAAGGAATAATGTTTGCATAAAGAAAGGCCATTGCCATTTGGGTACCATGAACATCAACTCAACATTGGCGGTGAGATCAGGATTATAAATAACACCATTGAATTGCTTAGTTTGTTAAATGAAACAAATATCATAGAATCCCTATAGTGCAGAAGGAAGCCATTTGACCCATCAAGCCTGTACCGACAACAATCCCACTCTGGTCTTATTCACACAATCCCACATATGTACCCTGATAATCCCCCTAACACTAATGCTCAATTTAACATGGTCAATCACTTAACCCGCACACTTTTGGACTGTGGGAGGAAACCCATGCAGACACCGGAAGAACGTGCAAACTCCTCACTGACACTCAGTTGAACACACGTTCCTGGTACTGTGAGGACGTAATTTAAATAATTTAAAGCCAGCTGTTAGCGTGAAACTGATACATTGCTTTCCATGTATGGTACATGATAAAACTGCATCTTACAGTCATATTTAAAATGTTGATTTTTGTAATGTTTCTTCACCACAATTAACCAGAAGAGAAAAGACATCTTCCATAATTACAAGGTAAATTAATTGGGAACTTTCCACACATCTCTGGTTAGGCCATAGTTAAAGTACAGAGCCCATTTCTTCTTGCCAGTTTGAGATAAGATGTATATATCCTAGAGAGAGTGGAGGACACTCACCAAAAATGTTCCAGAGATGGGGGACTTTAGCTAGAAGGCTGGGTTGGAGAAGCTGGAATTGTTCTCCTTGGAGAAAACAAGACTGAGAGGAGATCTGATAAAGGTGTATAAGATTTTGGTAGGTTTGGATAAGATAGGCAAGGAAACTTTGTGCTCATTAGCTGATGGTAGAAGGATAAGGGAACATAGCTTCAAGAGCCTTTCTGATGGCAAGGTTTCCTGCTTCACTATCAGAAAAGTTTGCAGTGATTGCACCCAGATAGCATTAACTCACTGAAGGTGAGATCCGTATCCCTAGTCAGGCAAAAGCCTCACCTCAAATAGCTGCTAGCTAATCTGATTGGCCAGCAGATTTGATGGGAAGTGACATGTTGATATAAAGATAGACACCCAAAAGGGACTGTAAACATGTATGTTCACTTATTTAGGGAAGCCACTTGAGAACATTTATAGATCAGTAGGAAGCTTGATGACATCAGCATCAGAGTTATGTCTGAGAGCACTCTGCTGAAAGGCAAAAGTGAACCTGAGACTGGCTCATATCTGAACCTGAAATTGGATTGCATCTGAAACTGAAACTAATCACATCTGAAACTGAGACTAATCACATCTGAAACTGAGACTGGATCATATCTGAAACTGAAACTGGATTGTATCTGAAACTGAGACTGGGCTGCATGATACATTTCCCTTTCAGTGTTGTCATTCTGCTAACCCTTGAAGGCATATTACAACAGGGGGAGAAAGGGGTAGTGATGGCAAAGGGGCTAGCGGTTGTGATTTGAAGAGTAGACAGAGGTGCCCAGGTCTGGGGAAGGGTGTGCAATTTTGGAAGAGGCCCCTTCCCTAATCTCCCACCTTGATTTTGAGTAGGATAACCTGTCAGACTTCCCATTGGTTCTTAAGTGGCCATTAAATGGCATAAATTGGGGATGAATCAGGGCGGATGGAAGAGCAATGGACAGGCCGCCAAGCGAATTCTATGAGTTATTCACTTATCAACAATGGCTCATAAGATTCTGCCCAAGGTCTTGGACAAGAGATGCAAGGGAGAATAAGAAGAATAACTTTCCTTGCAAAGAGTAGGACATTTAAGAGTCAACCACATTATTGAGGCAAGTCATAAATCAGGTAAGAATGGCAGATTTCCAGATGGTTTTTAGGACAATGGTCATTAATTTCAGATTTTTATTGAATAAAAATTGCATCATTAGCTATGATGGGATTTGAGCCCAGATCCACAGAGCATTTTCCTGCATCTCAGGATTATTAGCTTATTGATCATGCCACTATGCCAATGTTTCCAGAGCAGTAAAATGCTCTGTGGACCTGGGTTCAAATCCTACCATGGCATATGATGTAATTTATAAACATTACAAATTAATGGCAATTGTTATAAATACCCATCTGGTTCATTAATGTCCTTTAGGGAAGCAATCTTTTCATGGTTTCTGACTTGCCTGTATGTGATTCCACACTAATATGGTTGACTCTTAAATGGCTTGGCAAGCCATTCAGTTCAAGTATTATTAAGGATGGGAAACAAATGCTGGCCCAGTCAGTGATGCCCATAAGAATTATCCCTGATATGTAGTTCTGATAATTATACTTACCTGGAAAAGCCAGCATTATGCTTTATGTCTTTAATGCTTAAGGATATTGAAACTCATCTAATTCCACACATACATGGTGGGCTTTTTTGCTGACCTCCCTGAATTACGTTGATTTCTTTGGTCTGTTGTGAATCATGTCTGATTCAACCCTTCAGAAAGCTTTGCTTCAGTCTTGGTAAAGCATCAGTTAGCAAAGCAAATCTGATCTCCATTTCTAAATTCATAAAACAGAAATCAAGATTGTCATAATGTTGGGGCAGACTGCATCTTAGCTACAGTTTCGAGATGAGTCAATATTCACAAGTGGAATAGTCACAACAACCCGGAAGCGGTGCAAATAAGAATCACATTGCTCCCTATCATCAGAAAATAGGAACAATTGGAGAAAATTAGACCACTAGGTCCTGAAGGTACTTGAGTGGCAAGGATTCTCATAGAATTCTACATCGAAACAATTACTTTAAAGATCAGTTATTCTGCTGCAAAACATGTTGGGATATCATGAAGTCATATACATTTTTTTTGCAATTCATCAAGTTTTTCTTTTTTGTATAGGAATAAGCAGAATACTATTTCAAGGTAAATCTTGACAGTAGGATAAGGAACAATTGGTAAAAGGCAAATGTAGAATTTAAGCCATGATATTTTTCTGCACCCAAAGAATGATCAACATTCAGAATGTTCTTCTGCTAAGAAGCGGTTGGATGACATGATCAGCTGTAGTTTATTTTCAAGGCCAAGCTGACATTTATCAATACTGTTCGTGCTTTTCTTGTGAATTTAGTGTATTGCTTGCTTCCCCCATCCAAAGTCTCGAGACATTAAAAGACTGCACTATAAAGATAATATGATGGGGACAGCCATAACAAACTGAGAGTGGGACTTCCATCCCTGAGGGAAACCACACCCCATACCCTCGCCGAGATTAGCCAGCAGCTCAGTAGATCCAACAGCTCCGGAACTCAGTAGTAACGACTGCTAGGATTACAACAGTCCAAAGAAGAAGCAATATAGATTCCAGACTGAAAGATAAGTTGGGGATTTTGATTAGGAAGGGATGAGCAATGCGCACAGAAGGGATGGAGGGGGTTGGGGGGTGCGGGGGTGGGGGGGGAAGGTAGTATGGGTTGGGGATTTGGATTCTGTAGGCCAGTAGAGGAGACACAAGACAGAGGACCATCTGGGGGATGGGGTGTGTGGGTCTTAACCCAACTGCCACAACAAATATCTCAAATGAGATAAACCCCTCTTCTTTCCCACCTTTCAGACCAAGTTGGTGAAAAATCAAGCTGACCTCCTTTATTCTGCCTTCCTCAGACACACATATTAATAGGCAGAAGCAGGTCTTTAACTGGCCATTAATTGGACAATGAAGCATCTCAATAAGTAGAAGGGCAGCCAGGCCAGCATCACCCACACACTGTATTATAGAAGACAGCTCAGGACTGGATGGGAAGATGGTGGACTAGCCATCCATTCTATTTTACATGATCCTTCCCCCACCCTCGCCTCACAACATTCAAACACAGGGTATAGTAAAACTTTCCTTTCTACACAAGTATTGTCTTTCACAAAGTTGGTTGTTTTTCATTGCGCTGGCTTTATCTCCAACATGAAAACTAATCCAGTCAACGCCAATCCTCAAACAATATTGACAATGAGTTTGTCAACCTTTGAGATATAGAAGTGATACTAGGAACAAAAAATACACCTACTCAATGAAAAAAGTGACATTTAGAAAAATGCACAAAAGTGTTTGGAAAAAAAAATCCGGATGGAGACATGAGTCAGTGGTTGATTTGATAATGCCTGAAGTTCACTCAAAATCAAAATTCTTCTCATGGAATCCAAACTATGCTATGGCCTTGAAGTATGCAGAGTTACAGAGTTACAATATGTATCAAGAAGTATTTAATTCCCATTCTGTCATGTTTTTCTTTTATAAATTATTTGTGAAATTGCGATTCTGTTGCCGAATCTCACTTGACTATTATCTGGATAAACAGGAATGACTGACTCAATACCACAACAATCTTCATTACACACAACTAAATAATTATTAATGATGAAAATAAAATGAATGAAAGATATTAATTATTAATATTTAATTATTAAATATTATTTATTTTATTAAAAAGTATTATTAAATACTTTATTTAATAATATTATTAAAAAGTCAAGAAAAGGAAAAATTACTTTGTAAAAAGAGGAAGAAAAGACAACTTTTACATACATACTATGTTATGAACATTAATTCCCACCCCTCCAAATTACAGTCTGTTCATTACAGTTCCCCAAAATGCAAGATTCCCCTTTCCTCATACATTACCAAGTTTCTGAGTAACTGTAGTTAGTTTACTTTATTTATTTATTAGTGTTACAAGTAGACTTACATTAACACCACAGAGAAGTTACTGTGAAAATCCCCTAGTCGCCACACTTCGGTGCCTGTTCAGGTACACTGAGGGAGAATTTAGCATAGCCAATGCACAGAACCAGCACGTCTTTCAGACTGTGGGAGGAAACTGGAGCACCCAGAGGAAACCCAAGCCAACATGGGAAGAACATGCAGATTCTGCTCAGATGGTGACGAAACCAGAAATTAAACTCAGGTCCTTGGCACTGTGAGGTAGCAGTGCTAACCACTGTGCCACCATGTCAACTGTGCACAGGTGGGCATTCTAGTCAGTCACTCTGACAACAGTCTTTCTTCACATACTGATTTATTAATTGATTCCAGCTGCAGTCCTGAATGTTGGATGCTGTGCTCCTTTAAGTCCAGTTTCTGGCTCCATTCCAGCCTTTCAGACTTCTTCAAAACAAAGGTCCGATAAACATGAGACCTTTCTCAATTTCTCCTCACAGAAATGTCAAGGCTTTGCAGACATTTACGTTGTTTGCACATCTACTAATGTGTCTTCCATTTGCCATCAATCGGCTTGTGTGTCCATCAATCAAACTCCATCTCCTGATTCTGCATCATAGTTGACAACCCCAAGTGCAAAGTTATGAAGGGTATAGATAGAGAAAACAGTAGTAAGCTTTTTCCTAGATTGGAATCAAATATCATGAGGGGTTACGGCCTTAGGGCGAGAGGGGTAAGGTATAACTGGGATGCAAGAGGGAGTTTTTTCACACAGAGGGTTGTGAGGGTATGGAACACACTGCCAAGTAAGGTGGTGGAGGCAGGCAGGCTGGAGTTATTTAAGAGATACCTAGAGGGGCATATGAGCAGAATAGGGATGGAGGGATATAGAAGACTGAGTTAAAATAGGGATCATGAACCTTGGGACATCCCTGGGAATTGCGTAAATTGTACATGATATTGATGCGTTTCTCTTTTATCCTGCAGGTACTTCGGTCCATCTTATTGTTCAACAAGGGGCATGCATGCGATGGGTGGTGAGAGGGCTGCTCTTGGATTTTTCGAGAGTAGCCTAGTGCTTCACGTCGTTAGTGGAAGCTTGAACTGGACCAGTTGATAGGCAATACGACAGCTCAGTGAATATTACTGTGCTGTGCAGATACATGGATTTGGGCCTGTGTCTGTGGGAGTTGCGCATTCTTCCCCTGCTTACATGGGTTTTCTCCGGGTGCTCCAGTTTCTTTCCACACCCCAAAGATGTGCTCTTAGGCTGATTGGCAAAACAAATTCTCGCTAAATTGTCTCTTTGGTTCCAATGCAGATTTCTATAAACATGGACAGAAATCATGGGTGGAAGAGGGAACGTCGAGGTGGCAGTGCAGGCTCGTTGGGCCGAAGAGCCTGTTCCCGTGCTGTGTTGTTCTTTGTTCTTAGTCATTCATTGTCCTGGCTTGCAGTTCAAGGGTCATTGAATGCAGTAAGAAAAATTATTTCTGCTAAACAATAAAAATTTATTTTAGTCAGTCTAGTTTGAAAAGGGAAAACTATGGTATCACTGAAATATCAGCTGTGAATGGTCAGTATGAAAAACAAGATGTGAGGGAGAAAAAATTGCAGTTAATAACATCACCATGGGGTACGATTGATTATTTGATGTAATCAAAACACAATAATGCTTACCATCCTGATTTAAAACTAATTTTAAATATTCAGTATATGCTTACAATCAAGATCAAAGTAGAAATAAAATGCAAAAATACAATATTGCAAAGATTATTGGCTTCACATTACTTACACTTTTATTTAACATTATTTGTTAATGTTTAACAAATTTATTTAATGAGAAAAACTGACAGCAATCATGAGAATCAGAAGAGTGAGTTTGGATGTTCACAGAGTCACATTGACTGCAGGGCCATTTAAAAATGGAGGTTGTATTTGGCTCAGCATCCAAACTCTCAAAGGGTTTATGTGAGTGGGACTTTGTTATCAGACTTTGCAGAGAGAACAGTTGAATTTGCTTGATTGACATCTTTATGTGGTTATACTAAATTATATTTTACAACAACCTCTTTTGTCAACGTCTCAATATTCATTAGCACAAAAGTAAGAGAGGTGAAGTGCTTAAAACTTCTGAGATTATTCCATCCTTAATGCTCTGTTTGATTGTCACCTTTGCCGGGTTATAGAAACACGAGTTTTTTTCAAAGAATTATTAACGGGTGTTTTTTTAAGCAGTTTCATATATACCATTCTTACTGTAGGCTTGGTACATACTGTATACAGAGCAAATGGACAGGGAAGAGCCATGAGTTGGCATGCAGGTTATGAAGAACCAGGATGGGGAGGATGGTGGGGGTAAGTGAATGAGTTAGCATTGAGTTGGCATGGGAGCCATAATGGGCTATGAGGAATGTATGGTGGGGGTGGGTTTGGAGGTGGGGGAAGTTGATAGTACACAAAGAATAATGGTTATGTACTCTAAAATGTAACTACTAAGTTGCACAGACAGAGCCTGGCCATTTAACCAGCCCACATTGGCACTGAGATGCCCTTGTGGCTACCTCCGATCTGCTTCAGGGGTGGTAGGCCTGACTTTATCCTGCACCCACATTTTAACTGAGGCATGTGTGGTATGCTGGGAAATATCTCAAATCAAGTTATCCATCATGTTAGCAAAACACAAGCTACAGAGATGCTTGGAACTGCCCTGGAATAACGACATGAAGGTATGTTTCAGCACTGTCCTAACAGGAGAAAGCAACTAGAACTTAGTAAATTTCCATAGTCATTTCCATTTTAAGTAATGGTATAGAAAATCATCACGAAGGAAAAGGCCTAAATATAAAATGGAAAGAAATGTAAATGTAAAGCTTTAATTATATAAAACACATAATGGGCAGAATTTTCTATTCTCTGAGCGGAGTGCCAACTGTGGCGAGAAGACTGGTGTACAGCTTGCAGGCTTCATAGCTGACTTTTCTTTGCAGATAATTTAGCACTCCATGCTCCATGCAGAAAAACAATGTGGTCCACAACAACAGGCTGTTGTGACAAAGCTGGAAAAATACTGCGGTCAGGAATCCCAAGGTGGGTGCCCTTTTTAAAAGGATTCCAGATCTCTGTTAGAAAATGCACACAGTTCCCACATGCACACAGAGGAACCTCCTTCACTGCAGTAAACCCTACATGCACATGGGGAAAATCTCCCACTGGGTAAGGGGAAACTCCCACACTCCCACCAGTGGAGCTCCGCAGGGAATCTTCCCAACCCTTCCAACCCTATCCCATGGCACCCTGGCACTGGCCCAGCACTGCCCACTGGCACAACCTTGGCGCTGGTAAGTCCAAATTTGGGAGAGCATGAAACAGCAGAGAAGCTTGCAACTTATGTTTAAATTTATTGAAATGAGATTCACAAACTTGCTGGGTGAGGTCTTGTTACATCACTGACAAGGGGCAAGGGTAATCAGAAAATGAGATCTTGCTGGCACGATTCTGGTTTTCCGAGTCTTGCAATATTTTGTGCCCATGACCGTCACAAGCTTTGAGAGCACTGCTCCTTCTTCAGGTGAGTGAGTAGTGCTCTGAAAGCTCATGATACCAAATAAACCTGTTGAACTTTAACTTGATGTTGTGAGACTTCTTACTGTCCCCCCCCCCCTCCACCACCACCACCACCACCCCAGTCCAACACTGGCATTTTCATATCTTGCTTATTTTGAACTTGGGAAGCTTTACTGCAGAATCTCCAGTTTCTGACCTGCTCTTGTCGCCACAGTATTTATATGATTGATTCGGTTAAGTTTCTGGCCTATGGTAACCCCTCACGATGTTGAAAGCTGCGGGAATTCAATGACCATAATGACCTTTGAATGACAGGGGGAAATGGTGAGGTTCATTTGTTGGAGATGGACATTGTCTGGCACTTGTGTGGCATGAATATTACTTGCCATTTATCAGCACATGCCTGAATCTTAACTATGTCAGTCTATATCTGAACAGAGATTATTTTCATTATCTGAGGAATCATGAATGGCACTGAACAACATGTAATATTCAGCGAGCATCCCTACTTCTGACGTTATGATAGATAGAAAGTCAATAACAAAGCAGCTGAAGGTGGTTGGATCACTCTCATCTCACCTCAAGAATTCAGCTCTTCTATGCATGTTTGGACCTAAGTTATTGCTGTATAAGAGCCGCTTCATAGAACTGTATAATGGCGACTTCATAGAATTGTCAAAGACACCTTTCAGCACTTTGCTGATGATTAAGTGTAGGCAGTAGGCAATAAATCTGTTTGAACTTGTTCTGATTTTTGTGCTCAGCGCATACTTGGACAAAGTTTAATATTGTTTGCTAAATGCCAGTGCTGAAGTTGTACTGAAATAACTTGATGGGGGTACTCCTGGAGTCCAGCCTTCAGTACTACAACCAAGGTCAAAGCCTCTGATATATCCAATGCCTTTATCATTTGCCAATATTACATTATGTGAATTGAAAGCATGAAGACTAGAATCTGTTAAGGTGGGCCTTCAGGAGGAGACTGAGATTGTTCATCCACTCATCCCTTGTGGTTGAATTTGATTATGTATGTGGTGTCTGTCTCTTTAAGATAGTACAGCAGCAGTGAGTCACCTGACTTGAGGGACCAATGAGAACTCCATTGATGACTCCAGAGGGTGGAGTCCTCTCTCCAGCAGAATCTTTTAGCAGCCACGTAGTTAACGTTATAAAGATTGGATCTCTGCTTCGAGCCTGGTGTTACAAATCTGTTCTACGAAGTGTCTTATCAATAAATACTTTTTTGTTCCTAACAAAGTCTGAATTCTTCTGACAACACCATAAGAGCCACAACATAACTTATTGGTGAGAAGATGGAACTGAGATGTGTCCCTGTGATGGTGGATGGTGTGAGTGATAGCCATGATGTCTCATCCTCAAGCTCCAGTTCCTACTCCATCCCATGGATTAACCCAGGAGTCCACAAATACCCAAAGGAAAGAGGATCCACTGGAGCACATCCTGGGGCCTTCCACCCAGAAAACTCTGGGAGTGACCAGTCAATCTGAGTTCTGCCCCCTTTCTGAGACCAGTGCAGTTCAAGCATGCTGGCAGAACAAGGGGAAGCGGCAACACCAGTACTGCCCAAAAGTAGGTCAGGACCCTCTAGGATATGCCCTCCAGAGGACTCTTGTCAGGGGCATCTTAAGGACAGGGAATGGAAGTTAGCAGGCCAGCTCCACCTCTGATGTGCAGTCTGGAAACACACCTAAATGTAATGAGAGAGTAAGCAAGTGTAAGGAATTGTAAGGGAACAACGTGGGCACAGGTGAAGTTAGGCATTAGTGTCTGCAGAACATTGTCACTTGTTCAATTTGCACGTGTCACTAAATTAAACATTATTGTTCTTCACCTTACTGTTCTTTAATCCTCTTTCCAGTGGCAAAGATCTTCTCCCCATCTGTTCACAGTTCTTTTCACTGGCCCTCAATGTCCGTCAGACCGTTATGGCCACTCAATGAAGATATTTCACTCTGAATGGTACAACTCAGTCAGGGGCGAGGTCAACACTGAAGTGAGCACAATGACTCTTGATCCCATGTAACCCATCATTGAGCCCTGAAGCCTGAGTATGCAGCCCATTCCTTAACTTTGTGAACATAGACAACTGACATTGCTAAGGGTTAACTTTTAATGTCAATTAGTTTGACTAGTGTGAGTTTCAGAAATGTTACAGGGCACAATTGTTTTCTGCTTCAGAGAGAGGTAAAGCTAATAGGCACCCTTTTTACTCAGGCTGCATCATCCAGAATTTTATTCCAGTCTAGGAAAGGTGTTGCCTTCCTTTTCAGGGTCTCAGTCACCTAGCCCATTAGGCCTCATGAGAACATAATATATAGGAGCAGGAATAGGCCATTTGGCCTCTTGAGCCTGCTCTGCCATTCAATAAGATCATGGCTGATTTTTTTGTGGACTCAATTCCACTTACCTGCCTACTCATCATAATCCTTAATTCCTTTACTGTTCAAGAACTTATCTATTCTTGCCTTAAAAACATTCAGTGAGGTAGTCTCAACTGCTTCATTGGGCAGGGAATACCAAAGATTCACAACCCTCTGTGTGAAGAAGTTCCTCCTAAATCTACTTCCTCTTATTTTGAGGCTGTGCCCTCTAGTTCTAGTTTTGCCCGCCAGTGGAAACTGACTGCTTCTTCTCTGCTTCTCATATCGATTCCCTTCATAATCTTATATGTTTTTGTGAGATCTCCACTCATTCTTCTGAATTCCAATGAGTATAGCCCCAGTCTACTCAGTCTGTCTTCATAAGTCAACCCCCTCAACTTCGGGATCGACCTAGTGAATCTCTTCAGCATCGCCTCCAGTGCCAGAATATCCTTTCTCAAGTAAGCAGACGAAAACTGTACATAGTACTCCAGGTGTACCCACACCAGCACTTATACAGCTACAACATAATCTCACTGTTTTTAAACTCCATCCCTTTAGTAATGAAGGACAAAATTCCATTTGCTTTTTAATTACCTGCAGCACCTGCAAAACAACTCCTTGAGATTCCTGCACAAGGACACCCAGGTCCCTCTGCACAGCAGCAAGCTGCAATTTCTTACCATTCAAATAATTTTGTTGTTATTCCTATTAAAATGGATGACCTCACATTTCCCAATATTGTACTCCATCTGCCAGACCCTCGCCCACTCACTTAGACTATCTATATCCCTTTATAGACTTTCAGCGTCGTTTGCACACTTTGCGCTTCCACCCATCTGAGTGTCATCTGCAAATTTTGACACACACCACTTGGTCCCCAATTCCAAATCATCTACGTAAATTGTAAATAATTGTGCTCCAAACACTGATCCCTGAGGTACATCACATCACCAATTACTGATTGCCAGCTAGAAAAACACCCATTTACCTTTTCTTTTTGCTTTCTGTTAGTTAACCAATCCTCCATCCATACTAATACACCGTAACACTGTGCGCCTTTCTCTTACGCAGCAATCTTTGGTGCGGCACCTTGTCAAATGTCTTCTGGAAATCTAGGTACACCACATCCACAAGTTCCCCATTGTCCACTGCACATGTAATGTTCTCAAAGAATTCACCAAATTAACTACGGCTTTTTTTCCACAGGTAATTCGGTCCACACTTGACCAACAAAGAGCATGCATTCGGCAGGTGGTGCGGGTACAGCTCTTGGATGTTGATTCATGGGTTGCCTGGTACTTCATGTCGTAAATGAGTGCTTTATGTGGACCACCTGAAGGGCACCATGACAGCTCAGTGACTATCGATGTGGCTGTGCAGACACTTGGAATTGGGCCAGTGTCTGCGGGAGTTTGCGCGTTCTCCCCGTGGTTGCGTGGGTTTTCTCCGGTTTCCTTCCACAACCCAAAAATTCGCTCTTAGGCTGATTGGGAAACAAATTGTCCCTACAGTGAGAGTCTTCCATATTAGGAATAACCTAAATTTATAATAGGATAATGGAATTGCTACTATATAGTTATGACGGCGGCGCGGGCACGTTGGGCCGAAGGGCCTGTTTCCCGTGCTGTGTTGCTCTTAACTCTTAACTCTTAACTCAAAAATTAGTCAAACATGACCTGTCTTTCATGTACCCATGCTGTGTCTTACCAATGAGACAATTGATATCCTGATGTCTCGCCATTTCTTCCTTGATGATAATTGGAGCATTTTCCCTCGTACAGAAGTTAAGCTAACCAGCCTATCATTACCTGTCTTTTGTCTACCTCCTTTATTAAACAGTGGCATCACATTTGTTTTTTATTTCCAATCTGTAGGAACCACCCTAGAGTCCAGCAAATTTTGGTAAATTACCACTAATGCATTTGCTATTTCCCCCGCAATCTCTTTTAGTACTCTGGGATGCATTCCTTCAGAACCGTTAGCCCCATTAACTTGCCCAACACTACCTCTTTCTTGATAATGATAGTTTCTAGGTTCTCACCTGCCATAGCCTTCCTGTCATTAGTTTTTTACATGTTATTTTGTCTTCTACAGTGAAGACCAACACAAAATACCTGTTCAATGCCTCAGCATTTTCTCATTTTCAGTTGTTACATCCTACCTTCTCAATCTCTGAAGGACCGATTCTTTTTCTTTTATAGATTTGTAGAAACCTTTGCTATCTGTTTTTATATTCTGAGCTAGTTTACTTTCATAATCCATCTTACCTTTCTTTATAGCTTTTCATGGATTTCTGTTGACCATTAATGATTTCCCAATCCTCTAGTTTCCCACTAATCTTTGCCACTTTGTGTGCATTTTCTTTCAATTTGATATCCTCCTTTATTTCCTTAGATATCCATGGCTGATTATCTCTTTTTCTACAGTCCTTTCTTATTACTGGTATATACTTTTGCTGAGCATGGTGAAAAATCACTTTGAAAGTCCTCCACTGTTTCTCAATTATCCCATCATAAAGTTTTTGCTCCCAGTCTTTCTTAGCCAGTGTCTCCCTCATCCTGTTGTAGTCTCCTTTGTTTAAGTACAAGACACTGGTATTGGATTTTATCTTCTCACGCTCCATCTCTATTTTAAATTCAACCATACTGTGATTGCTTCTTCCGAGAGGATCCCTAACTGCAAGATCATTAACTACTCCCATCTCACTATACAGGACCAGATCTAGGATAGCTTACTCCCTTGTCAGTTCCATTACATACTATTCAAGGAAGCTATTGCAGATATATTCGATGAACTTCTTCTCAAGGCTGCCTTGATCGACCTGGTTTGACTAATTGATATGTAGATTAAAATTCCCCATGATAATTGCTGAACCATTTTTACATGCATCAGTTATTTCTTACCCCAGCATCATGTCATTATTTGGTGGTCTATAGACTATGCTTATTAGTGACTTTTTCTTATTTTTTGTAATTTCCACTCAAATGAATTCAACCTTTTTTTTCCATAGAACTTATCATCTCTCACTACTGCCCTGATATTATCCTTAAATATCAGAGCCACACTACCTCCCTTACCTTCCTGTCAGTCCCTCCAAACAGTTTGATACCCTTGGATATTCAACTCCCAGTCATGACCATCCTGCAACCATGTCTCTGTAATGGCTACCAAATCATACTCATTTGCAATGATTTGTGCTGTCAATTCATTTACCTCATTTTGAATGTTACGAGCATTCAGATAAAGTGCCCTCATGCTCATTTTTGTACCTTCTTTTTGAATTTTAACTCTTCCATTAATAACATTTTCTGAGCTCTCCTTCCTTTTAACTTTTTTCCTGATTTTTGATGTAGTTGGAACCTTCTCCCCACATTTTGTCCTTGTTCCTTCCTCCTCAGGCTCCTTACATAGGCTCCCATCCTCCTGGCATATCAGTTTAAACCTTCCCCAATCGCTCTAGAGAATACTCCCCCAAGAACATCAGTCCCACTCCTGCCCAGGTGTAACCAGTCCAATTGTACAGGTCCCATCTTCCCCAAAAATTGTCCCAAAGCCCCAGGAATCTGCAGGCCACCACCTCCTGACTCTCATTACACCCCTTGCCATAAGGCCTAGAGCAACACCCATATTATACCCTATGCCACAGACAGCAAATTAACAGAGCTCTTTACATACTTTTAACCAACACATAATAATCTTCAGGATCAAGCACACCAACCGTGATCTTGGCATCATTCCCTTCCCCTCCTTTCCCAACTCTCCAGCCTAAACAGCCCCAAGCGCACCCCCAACCCGGATATGACCAACAGGCTCCGTCTCCTAGAACTTCCCGGTGCTCAGTGGAGATAGTAATGCTGACCTCCTTTCTCCATCTCGGAGGTCACGGCACTGGTTGCCAATTTTAAAATAGCAGTCGTAAGTTGAGCCTGTGTAACATCATGCCTGGTGGCTGGGAAGATTGCATGAGGGCTGAAGATGTGGAACTAACCATGCTAAGTGCATGTTCAAATTAATGCAAATCAGGTTCAGGCCCTTGGTAGGTGTGAATCTGCTCACAACAGCAGGGAGGGCCCGAGAATATGGAAATCTAACCAGCGTAAATCTCACTTTGGCCGTTCGGAAGATTTAGTGGTCATGACGGGATTTGCTCCCGTGATTAATCCAGATGCTTAATCCTACCCATAAGACGGAATTGTCCAATCAATCCTGTGGTGGATTGGTGGTAGACATGGCAGGAGCCAATGGTGAACATAGTGAACTGGCAGGAGCCAATAAGTTGGAAATCTACCAGATTAAAATCACATTGCAATGATGGGGTTAATGGCTGGTCAGTCTTCTCATGCTGGATAGCAGCATGAATATATTCATTTGCATCTCATGAATGTTCATTAAACAGCTGCCCATCAGAATCCCATCAGACCTTTCGTAACATGGTGCCGATCTTGTGTTATGCCAGCAGGAAATCACGAAAACATCAAATCTGATTGCTAAAGAGTGGCATGTACAAGCCAGTCTTAGCTGGCAACCTGTTTGCCTCACCATGTAAGGTGTGAAGGAACTGAGACTATTGTAGGGCACTCATCCAAAAGAGCGTGTCTTGGTTTGAGACACTACCAGTTAAGAAAGCCAGATATGTAGATAGTCACATGCCTGAACAGCAATTGCTATCTCTTGAAAAGTAATGGTTGAGAATGCTCCCATCGTATACTTCTAACATAGAATTACACACATCTCCCTGACAGCACACAAAGGTCTGGTACCAAATGAAACTTGAGGTTGGCTTCACATGAATGTTAATCTTAAAAGGGGACATTCTGGGGGGATTTTTACCATTGCATTGTGCCCATTTCCAGGCACAATGAAATCATAAATTGGGTGTAAAGAGATTAGCGGGATTGGCACTGGTTTTTATGAATGGTTTACAAGCGCCAGATTTCAGGTGGGGTCAGCCTGACACCGAAAATGGGCAAGAAGCAGGTTAATGTATTCGAATTTTTTTAAAGAAGTATTTGTACGTCATTAGTGAGTTCTGCGCTCAATCACCCAGGCTTGCCAGCCTTTATGACCTCGTCGTGAAAGGTTTTTGTTGGTGGTGAATAGACATGCTCTCCATGAATGGGGAGCAGTTGACTTGGCCTCACAGTAGAACCAGAGGTCATTGAGGCCCCCTGGGGTGTCACTTGGGCAGTGCAAGACTGGCAGTGCCATCCTGGTACCTGGGCAATACCCATTATGCAGTGCCAGGGCAGGGCCAGTGGAGGAGAGGGGCCACTGCAGGGAATGGCCAATGGGTAGCGAGGGCGCACCGCCACTCTACAGCGATTGGTGGAGTGTGGGAGTCATTGGGTCCCACTGCCATTTTACAGTGATCGATGGGAAAAAGGCAGCAGGGCCACAATCGGTGGGGGAGTGGGGGCCCACAATTGATCTGGACAGTGAGGGCAGAGGCCTGGTCACACGCTTCCAAGATTGCAAAGGGGGTCCTACTTCAGGCTGCCTCCACTGGCAGGAACTTGACAGCTCTCTCTTTTGTGTGAGAACCCTGCTACTGCCTCAATGTGCATGTGCAGCATCAGAGGTCTGCACATGGCACACTACCTCCCTCTGCAGGCTTTCAGACATAGTAATCTGTCCCCACAGGCTTCTGCAATGAGCAACAGGCTAGTTCAGAATTTTACAGACAGATCTGAAACTCTCCCAGTTTTAAGTCTGCCCAGCAGTTAGGATGTGAGGAAGGCTGAACCTTGGAAAAAGTGGATTGCAAAGATCCAAACTGAACATTACATTCACTTATGCATGGAATGGTTTTCAAAAAGGTGCAACTTATTCACAATAATGGACAGCCCTGATCCTTAAGTGACATCTAAACACTTTAGCTTCTCTAACCCGACCATTATGCTTGATGCAGCTCTGATATCTGCAGCTTATTGATTGCCATGTTCTGATGCCTGTCATGACCTGGTTTCAATCCTCTGTTTCTCAGCCTCATAAGGGGCTCCTGATCAGAGAACCACCTTCAGTGGCTTGTGCTGCTGGAGTTGGTGTGGGCCCAGGCAAAGGGGATGCTGAATGACTGCACACCTTTGTACAGTTCTGCCTGGAGTCTCTCAGGGTATGCACCTCACACTCATCCTCCTTGTGGGTGCCAGAGGGCCCCAGTATGACTCCTGCAGGAGATCGCGTACATGGAGGGAGGTCAAGAACTCATTCCTACATGCTGAGCACCAGAATGCATGGCCATGCAATGCATGACTGTTCATAAATCTGAGAGGACACACTGTACCACAGTCGCTTGTGAATGCCAACCACCCCAACCTTCCTCACATGTTGGAGCCACAAAATCAAACAAAATACAAATGGACACCTTCATTGTGCACCCTACTTTGATGAATCACTATCCTGATGTTTCGCTGCCTCCTTTTGCATCTCCACTACTGAGCTGACAGCTGCTTGCAAAGGCTCACTGTGTGACTGTGACTGAGGGGAAAACTAGTCTCCAGCAGCCTTCCAAGTGCTGGAGACCTGGAATGTCTGTACCTCCAAGTGCTGTGGGAATGTGTCTTTGAGGCATTCTCCAGAAAGTGACCCCAATTCTAACTTTGAACTATGCCCCACCAAGGTGTGTGTCTCTGCACTGATGGAGGATGCAGATGAGAACTGTGATGGCTTTTCTTGAACATCTTCAGATCTGCTTGGGGGCTCAGAGAGCTGACCAGGGCCTGCTGGTACCTGCAAAAGACAAAAGAACAGTTTTAGTGGATGAGCTGAAGCTATTTCTGAGTATGTGGCATTCCTGTGAATTGAAGTACAGGGTAAAGAGATGGGGCTGAGATCCATAGCAGGTTATTGTGGGAGGCCAAGCTCTGTGTCACCACAGGAGAGATCCTTGTCTTCATTGGTAACTTCTATGGCAGTCTTATTGAACTCAGTGAGGTTGATGATCATTGCCATCCTTCCCCAGTCTGCGTTCACTCTCACTTATTGTGCGCATGTTTGTCCTCTATGGAGATAAAAGAAAGAAATGTAATCAGATTACATGGAGCCGAAGTTGGGTGAAATCCATGTGTGGTGAGCCCTCCCCAGAAGGGACAGAGTTGGAAGTTGGGATGGTGATGTTGTGAGAGTCTTGTTGAGAGAGTGTGTTGATATTTATCCCTCACTAATGAATGATTAGAGTAGCCATTTGAGTATATGATGACATGCTGAGAGTGTGACGTTGGAGAGAGCTGGGAGAGGACTTACCCTAGCAGAGCAGATGAAATCATTCATCCACTTCCTGCATTGGATGGTGCTTCACGTGCAGATGACCTCCTGGAAAAGACCTTCCCAAGCTGGAGAGCTATCCCGCGGATAGAGGATATGTCAATGGCCCTGCAGTCTCAAGGACCAGGTACTGAAAGCTGCTGCTGCTTTTATCTTAAGATTATTAGCCTTTTCCCTCTGGGTTGCTGAAATCCTGCACAGAAGACAGGTGGACAGAAAAGGAGTGTACTGGACTGGTATTAAAACATTGCATTAGGGATCTTCAAATCCACCAGCTGAAGGCGGATGGATGAATCAGCTATTGGCTCAGCAGGAGAATTGGAAGGGAACTTGCATAATTAATGAGGTTTCAAACACTGAATCTGGCTAAGGATGTCGCCAGCATTGCAGCAGTTGGGATCATGAGCCTCCCTGACTTTTTAGCTGGAAGAAGGGGCCACAGACCCCCACATCAGAACTTGTCTCCATTACATCTTCAGACAGTGCATTCCAGATCCTAATCACTCACTGCTAAGAACGTTTGTCTACATGTTGCCTTGGTTCTTCTGTTGGGTGCCATCAGTCTGGTCAATATGAGCCACCAGCCACCTCAATGAGTCCCACAGGAGGAAGATTCTGCCCATCGGGAGGGAGTGAAGCCATGAAGGAATGTTAATAGAAGTTTAGAATGTTAAAAGTGAGGACCAAGGTCCAGTTTGCTCAAATACAAGGAGTTACATTTTCGGTGACCTGAATTAAGCTTATAAAAAGTAGAAAACTGAGAAGAGAGCATGGGAATGGTCAAATCCAAGGATAACAGATGTAAGAGTGGCTGGAAAATAAACATTAACATCTAAAAATTCCTATTCTACACTACAGTAAAATTCTATTTGCTATTTGAGGTTTGTCACACAATTTGTGGTTTATGAAAGAGAATGAATTCAAAGAATGTACAGAATGTGCCCTCAACTGGTAAAAAAGTATTCTTGCACTGACAGCACAATAGCGATTATCAAATTCACCGTAGCAAGAACCCAATTGTAATTAAATGTGATTTGAAATTAAAGTATAAACAAAATGTAAAGGGCAGATTGCGAAGTGATTAAATGGGCATTTGGGATCCTGATTATCGAGTTAAGGAGTTATGATTAACCTTTACAACATACTGGATAGCCACTCTTTAAAAAGGAATTGTAAGATTTTAGAGAGAGATTTTGCAGCCTTTCTCGAGCAAGACTGTAAATTTCCACCCGACATCAGCAGATATTTCTGCTTTCCACCTCTAGCCTGCTCTGATTTCATGATAAGTGGGGTGGTAGAGTTCCAGAGTTCGAGTGGGTGTGAAAAACATTTACAAGTATTGTTCAGTTCATGAGGGACTTCAGCTATATGAATAGAGGCAGAGGTTGGACAAGTGCCTCCTTCAAGAAGGGTGAAAGGAGATTTTGTTGAGGTATTCAAAATTATGAAGGTTCGGGAGAGACTAAATAGAGAGAACTGTTTCCCTTGGCAGAAGGGTTGAGAACCAGAGATCATAGATTTAAGGTGAATGGCAGGGGAACCAAAGACAACATGTGGAAAAATGTTTGTTCTTAGCAGTGAATAGTTAAGATCTGAAATGCACTGCCTGAGAATGCAAAGGAAACAAATTCACATGTGGGGCTGTGTGGACCCCAGAACTCCAGCTAAGAAGTCAAGAGAGGCCCACAGTCTCAATAGATGCAATACCGAGAGAAATGTAATGACCAGTAGCTCTGTAATCCCAGCAGTACAAGACTCCCAACAGGCAGTCCCACCTCATTGAATGGGGCTCGAGAATCTCAGTGAAGGGGAAGTGAGATGGCTAGGCTCAAGTGGGGGAATGACCTGGTGGGGTAAGTGAGATTCCTCCCTTCCTCCTCCCCTGCCCCCTGCTCAATGGCAGCTCACACAACTGCTCATTTTGCCACACAACATGAAATTTCTCCCTCCAACTGTGAGTAAAATACCACAGTTCTTAAGTGACCATTAACTGGCCCAAGGAAAAGTAGGACATCCAACACCTCCACCATACCCTGCAAAGTTTCAGATAGGTCAATCTTGGCAGGTAAGTGGTGGGCAGATTGCCAAATGGATTTTAGAAACCCTCTTACCTTCAAATCTTTTGACAGCAGAGCATAAAATTCACTTTGTAGTTACCCAGGAAGAGTTGGATAAACATCTAAAGAGAAAATTGCAGAACAACATAGAAAGTGGATCTAGCTGAGTTGCACTTTCAGAGAGCCAGCATGAATTTGACAGGCTAAATGGCCTTCCGCTGTGTGTAATCATTTTGTGATTCTATTTTTATTCACATTGATATACTCCAAGCAGCTATGCATTCACAGAACAAAGTTATAAATCAAACAATTCAGGAATTAACAGCAAAACAAAAGTGTCTTCTGTACTCAATGCAAATCCTCTAGCCTGACCCCACCAAGGCTCATCTGCATTTGTATGGCAGGTAACCACACTAGTACGGATATAGCAATGGCATCCACCTTTCCTTGAAGCGGCCGCTCCACCTTTCCTTTGGCAGCATGGTGCCACAATAGTTAGCACTGCTACCTCATAGTGCCAGGGACCTGAGTTCAATTCTGGACTTGGGTGACTGTGTGGAGTTTGCACATTCTTCCCATGTCTGTGTGGGTTTCTTCTGGGAGCTCCAGTTTCCTCCCACCACCAAAGATGTGGAGATTAGTTTGATTGGCCATGCTAAATTGTCTCTTAGTGTCAAGGAGATTAAGAGGATAAATGCATGAGATTATGGGATAAGACCTGGGTAGGATTGTGGTCTTGCAGACTCGATGAGCCAAATGGCCTTCTTCTGCACTGTAGAGATTCTATGATTCTATGAGATCACATCTAAACATCGTTGGTTTCAGGAAGGCAGTGGATTCCATTCCTTCCTCATCCATCCCAGAAAGAAGAAAATCATAATCTTTCAGACTTTGATGTTATAACTCACTGCTTATTCACTGAGTGAAGGAGGAATTGGGAGCAGTAATATAGGTTTATTCACAAAGCCCAGAGAACATGGGCACACACTTCCAATCCGAGGTGAAAACCAGTTTTTAGATATATCCTTAAGAATAATGTCCGAACCTTTCCCCAAATAATAACAGCTGCTCTTGCTTACATGTTCTTCACTGTGAGAGGATTATAACATTAACATGTTCCCTTTTTTAAAGTATAAAAGTTAACAAGTACATAATTACAGACAAAATTTCAAAAAAAAACTCTGAAGAAAGAAATGGAACTCACAAGACTCACATCATCTTACTTCTAAGACTCTGAACGACTTATTGGACACATTCCATTTGGTCAAACAATCAGATGATTGATGTCTTGTATCCACCCATCTGAAATTTCCATTTTCTCCAACGTTTGTTTCAGATTCGTGATATCAATTCTTAACTTCTTTTCATCCACACACTTGGCGGAGTGCACGTTATTCCAAATGGAGCAATTAGGTATGGTTTCTTTGATATCTCCCTGATATAGAATTATCCAAGGATCTTTGATTAAAAAGAATGCTTGTCAATTGATTCAATATGTGCAAGTTTCAACAGCCAGAGTAAATTCTAACTATTCTCCTTGTTTTCTTGGCTTCCTGAGTCGAGTGGCAACATTTCTCACTGTCTCCCATAAGAAATTTTATAATGCCAGCTGCACTCAAAAGCTTATTACAAAGGTTTGCATGACAGGCATCACTAAACACAATCAACTTTAGATTCTTAGGGTCACCCAAAGACGGAAATTTCAGCAAACGTTTCTCCCCCTTCAGATTTTTTTAAATTTTGTTCACCCATAAGATGTTCTCAATCTTTTACTATTTCACTACTGTACCTAGGTTGAAGACATCAAAACTTGCATCTGGCCTTGTCTGTGTGCCTAGCCAATTCAATTGTCCCGTCAGCTGCTCTACCTCAGCTTTAGAAACATTTGCATCTTTTTGTGGGAACACAGTGGTTAGCACTGTTGCCTCAGAACACCAGGGACCTGGGTTTGATTCCCGGCTTTGACTGTTGTCTGTGTGGATTTTGCAAGCTCCCCCCCGCCCCACCCTACCATGTCTGCGTGAGTTTCCTCTGAGTGCTCCCATTTTTCCCCACAATCTAAAAGATATGCTGATTATGTGCATTGGCCATGCTAAATTCTCCCTCGGTGTACCTGAACAGGCACTAGAGTATGGAGACAAGGGGATTTTCACAGTAATTTCATCGCAGTGTTAATGTAAGCTTACTTGCGTCACTAATAAATAAACATAAACTTTTTAAACCTGGCATGACTGACAACGATAAGATTGCTGATGTGAGATAACATCAAAGGCATACTGCCTTAATTTTAGCCAAATTTATTTAAATTGCTCAGAAGCATAACTCCCTAATCATAAAATTCTGTTCTAATCTTGTTAATAACACTGTTTTGGAAATCTACCACTCCACTGGAGGTCCTGAACTTGCATCATAAAGATAGCCGGGAGTTTCCCTCTGTGGTACCAATAAAATTTGGCAGGATCTGTTCTCAATTAAAGATAGCTTAACCTTAACAAAACTGATCTGATCATTTTCTGGAGGCATTGTTCACACCATAAACATACTTTTTTAACTTCCAAAGTTTTTCCTCTATATCTGGAGTTACCGTAGGAGAAACTTCCTCTAGACGTGATCCCCCTGAAGAAATACAACTTTTATTTTATTGACTTATATTCCACAAAAAAATTGCTAAAAGAGCCAAAAAAAAGAAAATTACTTTTCCTGCAGTGTGTGAATCTATTCATAGAATCAAAGAATCCCAACATTGCAAATAGAGGATATTCGGCCCATCAAGTCTGCAGCAACTCTCTGACACAGCATCCCACCCAGGCCCTATCAGCCCCACATATTTATCCCACTAATCTCCCTAACCTACACATCTTTGGACACTAAACGACAATTTAGCTTGACCAATCCAGCTAACTTGCACAACTTTGGACTGCAGGAGAAAACACAGAGGGAATTCATGCAAATACAGGGAGAATGTACAAAATTCACACAGAAAGTTACCCAAGGCTGAAATTGAACACCCGTCCCTGGCGCTGTGAGGCAGCAGTGCTAACCACCGTGCCACTGCCATGAGGTGATAGAGGGATATAGTGAGAAAAGAACATTCAAGTGGATGATCAGCCATGATCATATTAAATGATGGAGCAGGCTCAATGGGCTGAATGGTCTACTCCTACACCCATTTTCCTTTGTCCCTAAAATCAACACTGACTAACAATTAGTTACCAGGAAAGTCATGTATTGTACTACAGAAAAGATACATTTTCATTAATTAAATAACACAACCAAAAACCACATGTCATATCTATATATTATGTCATACTCTTAGGAAATATGTAATTTTATAGATAAAGTCCAGGCCCATCTGACATTTCAACAGGCTCCCTTCTTTCTGCTACATTAGGGCAAGAGTCTCATCGACTTGACTTCCAATAGCAAAACAATGATCTTTTAACAAGAAATCCATCCTCAGCAGCATTCTGCTTGGTGTTTAATACAAAAAAACAGTCTTTCCCACGTCTTGGTATTGCAGCAGCTTTGTATAGCAAGTCTTCCTGTGTCCAACAAGACCAGCTGTCGCACTTTTGTATCAAGGTGTGAAAATAAGCACTTGAGTTTCTGTGGACTTCTGATCTGAACTTCTGTCCGCATGACAACCAAATTGGATGGGCACATCTCTGGGAAAAAGGTCAGAATGATTACCAACCCTTTCTTCAGGACATGCAGCCTCACCTTAAATTGAAAGAGACAGTTTGAAATGTAACCATCTGAGAAAGCATCACATTTATAACAACCTCCATCAACTCTCACCTCAATTTTCTTTGCTACAAGGAGAAAACATGAGCTTCTCCATCCTAAACTCATAGCTACAATCCCCTATCACACTCTGATAAATCCTTTCCATATCCTCCCAAGGACCCTCACATCTTTGCTGAAATGTGGTAACCAGAAATGGTGCAGTACTGTAGTTGTGGTACAACCAAAGCTTTTTACAGATTCAGCACAACTTTCCTGCTTTTGTACTCAAAGGTCTAGTGATGAAGTCCAAGATCCTATATGCTTTGCTAACTAGCCTCTCAAATTGTCCTGCCAACATCAAAGATCCAAGAATGCCATGTTCCCTATCCCAGTAAGAAGCTCTTTAAGAACTCGCGAAGCCTTCTTCAACAGCAGCTTCTAAACCCACAATCTCTACCACCCAAGACAGGAGCAGCAAATGGATAAGAACACCACTTCCTGCCACTCCCTCTCCAACTTACATGTCATCCTGACTTGGAATGATATTGCATTCTTTCACAGTTGCTGGGTAAACTTGGCTCATCCTAGACCTCTCTGTCTAACAGCACTGTGGATATACCCATACACATGAACTGTAGTGGTGTAACAAGATGGCTTACCACCACCTTCTGAAGGACAATGAGGGATAGACAATAAATACGGGCCTTGCCAGCAAGGTTAAGATTGCAAAAAATAATAAATTAGGCATCTGTTCAGTGACTAGCCCCATCTTGTTGTATGAAGAATGTCACTATATGCAGTGTCTCATTACCTGAATTCTGTGTGAAATATCAGTATTGTAGATGCGAAGGGTGAGAAACTGGTTAGCCTCATTTTTTGAGCCTAATTCAGTGGCAGGAATCATGACCTGCCCACACCAAAGTGAGAAAGCTTCACACATACATCTCACCCAAATGATTATGGTGCTGGCCCCAGCGTCTCCAAAGCTGCCCTCTGTTCTAGGAACACTGCCTGTGGCCTCTGCACACACCAGGAGGACCCAGGAGCATTGTTGTTTGTAGCCCACCTGATCCAGCCAGCCTTGTTTCTATCAAAGGTATCTTTGATAAAAATATCGCTACAATTGTAAATTATTGTAAAGTGAACACCAGGATAAACAGAGACTCCACAGTGACCAATGTGGCACTGGGGGCATTAATGGTGCTGGTGGGAAGGAGAAGGGCTAGGAAATCCTCAATGACCATCCTAAGAAGGGGGTGGGAAAAGTGGTCAGGAGGGTCAACTGAACTTGTATCCAAGGGCTGTGCAGTAGTGTCCCAGGATATCTAATGATGTCATGCAAGTCAAGGTCAGTGATTGAAGTTTCGCATGACATCTCCTACCCATTGTACCACCAGCCTCATATGTTGTTCAATGCAGCATTTTGCCATCACTCATCACAGTAGCACTCCTTGGCACTCAGGCCTCATAACTAATAACCAGGACTTCCAGCTTATACTCAAATAACTATCAATGTTGCCACCTCTTGCTGCCTACACATACCTATGGCTATTAAATTATAGCATCATATCAAACAAGCATAGTGCCACACAATCTGCCCTCTTCCTTTCATAAGAACGTAAGAAATAGGAGTAGGAGTAAATCATCTATCCCCTCAAGCCTACTTCACCATTCAGTAAGATCATGGCTGATTTTCTTCATGGACTTAACTCTACTTACCTGCCCACTCACCATAATCCTTAATTCCATTACTGTTCAAAAGTGTATCTATCCTTGCCTTAAAAACATTCAATGAGGCAGCCTCAACTGCTTCACTGGGCATTGAATTCCGTAGATTCACAACCCTTTGTATGAAGATGTTTTTCCTCAACTCAATCCTAAATCTGCTTCCCCTTATTTTGAAGCCATGTCTCCTAGTTCTAGTTTCACCTGCCAGTGAAAACAACTTCCCTGCTTCTATCTTATCCATTCCTTTCATAATCTTATATGTTTCTGTAAGATCTCCACTCATTCTTCTGAATTCCAATGAGCATAGCCCCAGTCTCCGCAGTCTCTCCTCATGAGCCAACCTTCTGAATTCCAGAATCAACCTAGTGAATCTCCTCTGCACCCCCTCCAGTGCCAGTGTATCCTTTCTCAAGTAAGGAGACCAAAACTGTACACTGTATTCCAGATGTGGGCTCACCAATACCTTATACAGTGGCAAAATAACCTCACTGTTTTTAAACTATACCCCTCTAGCAATGAAGGACAAAATTCCATTTGTTTTCTTAATTACCTGCTGCACCTGCAAACCAACTCTTTCAGATTCCAGTGCAATGACACCCAAATCCCTCTGCATAGCATCTTATTGCAAATTTTTACCTTTTAAATAATATTCCATTTTGCTGTTATTCTACCAAAATGAATGGTCTCACATTTACCCACATTGTACTCCATCTAGCAGACCCTTGCCCACTCACTTCGACTATTTACATTTTTTTGCAGACTTTCAGCATTCTTTGTATACTTTGCTCTGCTATTATCTTAGTGTCATCTGTGAAATTTGACACACTACACTTGGTCCCCGACTCCAAATCTTCTATATAAATCATAAACAACTGCAGTCCCAACCGATCGATGAGGCACACCACTAGCCATTGATCACCAACCAGAAAAACCCCAATTAATCCCCATTTCTTGCTTTCTGTTAGTTAACCAATCTTCTACCCATGCTAATACATTATCCATAACACCGTGCACCTTTATTTTATGCAGCAGTATTTAGTGTGACATCTTGGCAAATACCTTCTGGAAATCCAGATACATCACATCCCAATTGTCCACTGCGCATGTAATGTTCTCAAAGAATTCCACCAAATTAGTCAAACATGACCCACCCTTCATCAACCCAAGCATTTTCCCTACTACAAAAGTTAAACAAATCGGCCTATAGTTACCCGCCTTTTCTCTATCTCCTTTTTTTAAACAGTGGCATCATATTTGTTACTTTCCAATCTGCAGGAACCACCCCAGAGTCCAGCAAATTTTGGTAAATTACCACTAGTACATTTGGTATTTCCCCCACCATTTTTTTTTTTAGTATCCTTGTATGCATTCCATCAGGGCCTGGAGACTTGTCTATCTTTAGCCCCATTAACTGCCCCAACACTTTCTCTTTTGTGATAATGATAGTTTCTTGGTCCTCACCTGCCATTGTCTTCCTGTCATCAATTTTTGGCATGTTATTTGTGTCTTCCACTGTGAAGACCAACACAAAATACTGTTCAATGCCTCAGCCATTTGCTTATTTCTAGTTATTACATCTCCTTTCTCACCTTCTGGAGAACCAATGTTTATTTAGCCACTTTTTTTTTTGTTTTATGTACTTGTAGAAACTTTTGTTGTCTGTTTTTATATTCTGAGCTAGTTTACTCTCATAATCCATCTTACTTTTCTTTATAGCTTTTTACATGGCCTTCTGTTGACCATTAAAGATTTTCTAATCCTCTAATTTCCCACTAGTTTTTGCCACTTTGTATGTATTTTCTTTCAACCCTCCTTTACTTCCTTAGATATCCATGGCTGATTATCTCTTTTTCTACAGTCTTTCCTTATCTTTGATATATATTTTTGCTGAGCACTATGATAAATCACTTTGAAAGTCCTCCACTGTTCCTCAATTGTCCCAACCATAAAACTTTTGCCCCAGTCTATCTTACCCAACTCCTCCCTTATCCAGTTGTAGTCTCCTTTGTTCAAACACACGACACTGGTATTGGATTTTACCTTCTCACGCTCCATCTGTATTTTAAATCCAACCATACTGTGATCACTTCTCCCAAAAGGATCCCTAACTGTAAGATCATGAATTATTCCTGTCTCATTACACAGGACCAGATCTAGATTCCATTACATACTGTTCAAGGAAGCTATTGTGGCTACATTCAATAGCTCCTCAAGGCTGCCTTAACCGACCTGGTTTGACCAATTGCCACGTAAATTAAAATCCCCTATAATAATAGCTATACCATTTTTACATATATCAGTTAGTTCTTTGTTTATTTCTCACTCCAGTATTATTATTTGGTGGCCTATAGACTACGCCTATCAGGGACTTTTTCTCCTTACTATTTCTAATTTCCACCCAATGGATTCAAGTTTTTTTTTCCCCATAGTACCTATATCATCGCTCACTAGTGCTCTGATGTCATCCTTAAATATCAGAGCTACATGACCTCCCTTATCTTCCTAACGTTCCCTCTGAATAGTGTGATATCTCTGGATATGTCCTTCAGGACAAAACCGCATACAGTAAAAGGCCACAGATCAGAGCTGGCAGTGACCAAAGATCCCTGCAAGTTCCTATACAGGAGATGATTGCCTATGTTGACAATGGCATCCAACATCACTGAACATTTTGAGGATGCCATATCTTCTCCTGCTATCAAATTCACATGGGCACTGGCAAGATGGCACAGTGATTAACTCTGTTGCTTCACAGCACCAGGGACCAGGTACAATTCCTGGTCACTGGCTGTGTGGAATTTACATGTTCTCCCCGTATCTGCATAGTGTTCCTCTAGGTGTTCCAGTTTCCTCCCACAGTCCAACGATGCACAGGTTAGATGGATTGGTCATGCAAAATTGCCATTTAGTGCCCCAAGATGGTAGGTTAGGAGGATGAGTGCAGTAAATAGTTGGGGTTACTAGAATAAGACAGGAGAGTGCAAGTGAGCCTTGGTAAGATGCTCTGTTGGACAGTTGATGCAGGCTTGGTAGGCTGAATGGCCTCTTTCTACACTATAGGGTCCTAAGATATAAGCAAGCCAACGAATTTGGGACCATTGACCTCTTCCTTCCCAGCCCAGCTCCCTTTTTCTCAGCTTTACCTTTCCCTTCTGACTTCCTGCTTTAAGGCACCTGATCTGCCGGCCACCTGTAGACAAGAGCCAGAGATTTCAGAAGAAAGTAACAGCACAGCATAGCCATCAAGTCAGATGTTGAGTTACATTTACCTTAGAGGGTAAAAGAGAATTGGGATCTGTATGTGGTAAGTCATCAGTTTGGCAGGAATGTTTCATTAAACCAAGAATCAAGCAGCAATATAGGACCCGTAAATCAATAGTTTAACAAGGCTGAAACATAATCACATCTTTGTAAAATTACAGAAGAATTAGGTTAAAAAAATCAATCTATGCTCAACTTACATTGTACTTAAGCTGCCCCAAAAATAACAGAAGCAAATGTTTTAAGATCCTTTTATGAATCTGGTAACCTGAGTGCTACAGATCAACAGAGATCTTCACAAGCTGGAAACTCATGGATATAAATAAAACTGAAAATACAAGAAAAAGTTTAATATCCCATTGGCAAGTTTCAGTATTCCTGATCAAAGACACATGAGCTCAATTCCATTGATAGAACAAGAAGATGGTTATGACTTGAAGCCCCATCCGCTCCAACCATGTTCCTGAGCACCATCATGAACTGACTCTTTGGTGGAATGCTCCATTGTTGAATTGGCTGCCTTTTGGCTGAGATGTAAGCTTACGCCTACAGGATGTACAGGATGACACATTGGTTCCATTGAGACTACTGAAAAAAGGGGTCTGGTCAAAACAGGCCATTTAATAATTCATTCAGTTGTTGTCCCTGGGACTTAGTTGTGTTCAAATTATCAGTCATGTTTGCCTACATAACAACAGTAACTACAGCTCAAAAAGTAAACTATTGGATCTACGAGCATCTTGAAAATATGGTAAAGTTATATATAAAGACAAATTATTTTTCTATTAGGCATGTAGTGGTGTTTATTCACCATTTAATAATAGATTTCCAACTTTTTCACTGGAGTAAAGAAAGATTTCTGTCAAGAATTATCAAGACCTCCATCATCAACCTTAAAATGAAAATATCAAATTCCTAATATTCAAATAAAATTATTAAGAACAACAATCAAAGATAACCAACCCTGTCTGTTCCTAAAGTTATAAATGCTGTATGCATTGCCATTTCAGAGGCACAAACAAAGAGCAGAAGAAGGCCATTCGGCTCCTCAAGCCTGCTGCAACAATTAATGAGATCATGGTTGAACTAATTGTATCCTTAAATCATGTCATGCCTACCCCAGATAACCTATTACCCCCTTGCTTATCAAGAACCTATCTGGCTCTACCATAAAAATATTCAAAACTCTGCTTCCACTGCCTTTTCAGGAAGAGAGTTCCAAAGTCTTGCAACTCTCTGAGAGAAAAAAAATTCATCTAATGTCTGTTTTACATGGACAATCCCTTATTTTTAAACAGCAATTCCCTAGTTCCAGATTCTCTCGCAAGATAACATATTTTTTCCAAATCCACCCTCTCAAGACCCCTCAGAATCTTATATATTTCAATGAAGTTGTCTCTTACTCTTCTAAACTTCAAGTGTCTCAGGATGCCAGCAAGGTGACACAGAGGGTGGCACGGTGCACAGTAGTTAGCATAGTGGTTAGCACCACTTTCTCACAGCGCCAGGGACCTGGATTGGATTCTCGACTTGGCTGTCTGTGCAGAGTTCGCACATTTTGCCCTTGTCTGCGTGGGTTTCCTCCAGGTGCTCCAGTTTTCTCCCATATTCCAAAGATGTGTGGGTTAGGTGGATTGACCATGCTAAATTGCCCCTTAGTGTAAGGAGGACTAGCTAGGGTAAATGAATGGGACTATGGGGATATAGCTTGGGTGGGATTGGGGTCATCATAGGCTTGATGGGTTGTATGGTCTCCTTCTGTACTGTAGGGATTCTATGAGTCTATGATTCAAAGTGGATACAAGCCCAGTCTCTCCAATCTTTCCTCATGAGACAAACCACCCATTTCAGGTCTGGTAAACCTTCTCTGAACTGCATCCAATGTATTTCGAGATCTTTCCTTCAATAAGGGGACCAATAATGTACACAGCACTCCAGTTAAGATCTCATTAATGCTTATATAACTGAAGCATCACTTTGCCAATTTGTATTCAATTCTCCTCACAATAAATTAGAACATTCTACTAACTTTTCTAATTAATTACTGTACCTGCATACTAATCTTTTGCAGTTCATTTAATATGACATCCAACTCCTTCTGCATCTCAGAGCTCTGCAACTTTTCTCGTTTTAGTTAACATACCTTTCTTTTATTCTTCCTGCCATGTCATGATTTTCAAGCTGAATAAACAAAGATCTGAACAACTTCTGAACAGATAATCCCACAACAAAGACTCTTTGAAACTAGTAGCCGACTCCACATTCGTTGTCCTCCAACTGGAGGACAACGAATGTAGTGAAACCATTACTCTGTCAATGGTGTTTGGCCGGAGAACAGGAAATTCAAATTGACTTCTCTGCAAACGCCGACTCTCAGGTACAGCAGTGAAAGTCCATTGATTGCTTTCATGCAAGGATAGCACTGAAGACTCCAACAATGATTTACTGAGTGGGATGATAAACCCACATTGGCCATCCATGGGAATGGTGGCACAGGCTCAAAACGGGAAGGGGTTGGAAAAGCGTGATTCTCTCCGGCGAGATCACATTTTCTGATTTTGAATGAACCTCACTGGCAGAGAGATGTTGAACACGCCATGTAGGTTATTAGGTGATAACCTAATTTGAATTCATCAGTCTATCATTAGCCAGCACTCACTCCGGATACTGAACCCACACTGAATATTTACCTGGGACCGGCATGACTTCATGTCACTGCCATTTACCACACTCCACATAAGCATGAACCTGCAACAGTCACCTCCAAGGGGAGTATCAGAGGTGAGCACTCTGGTAGCCTTTATTGCCCTGAAAGTTCAAGATGCATTCTCTAATATTGGCTCACCCCTTGCTCTGAGGGGACATGCTGGCTGCCAAACAGGTATTGCTTCATGGTTCCTCCATGCTGGGTTAGCATTCAAACAGTAGGTGAACGGGTTCCCTTTCTTTCATATGCTGCAAACTGGATGGGAGATGTCCAAAACAGAGGAGCAGAACTAGGTGTGAGTATGAGGTCCTGTGGCCCTGCTTTGGGAGAGACCACGCTGCAAGAGCAGTTTGGGAGTATCAGTGATGAGGAACTACCCTGTCTCATGAAGCATAAAGACCCTCTCAACTGGAGGACAACAAATGTAGTGAAACCATTACTCTGTCAATGGTGTTTGGCCGGAGAACAGGAAATTCAAATTGACTTCTCTGCAAACGCCGACTCTCAGGTACAGCAGTGAAAGTCCATTGATTGCTTTCATGCAAGGATAGCACTGAAGACCCAAAGAATGAAGCTGTCCTCCAGGAAACTTTTCCTGAAGCTAATTGCAGACCTCTCAGGATTCAGCTGTGTCTCACCAAGATCAATATTATTGCCAGAGCAACTAACTGATATATCTTGGAGGAATCCAGCATGCCAGTTTAATACCCAGAGCAAGATCTAGTTGCACAGTCTGAGGAAAAAGGTTAACCCTTTAGAATATCAAGCCCCAAGAAGGTACAATTCAAGCCTTATCAGTATGTAAGTTGCACTGTGGAGAATAACCTGGTGAGGTGGGATGGAGTTAGTTGACACTATTCACCCTGTTCAATATCATGTCTGGCAATATTTTTGACATCCTCTGTCAGGATGAAGACCTTGTTTGTGTGCATCCTCTCTGATGCAAGCTCAGGACTTATATTTTTGGCTAGGGGGCTGTTGCAGAATGTGTGTGTCAGATGCCATGAGAGAATAGGTGATCAACACTATCCATCCCGCTGGAGTACAGAGGAGGCTATGTGGGAATGTGGCTCTCGAATCAGAAGGAGATGTGAGGGAGAGCAGAAATTCACACAGGTAATGGAAAGCACTGACGTAGAAGTCACAGACACATGGAGCGATGAGGGTCAGGCTCTGTGACCTATATAAAATGTTGATTCAATCTCAGGAGGCACTGCACTTTGGGAAAGATGTGAAGGCATTCGAGAGCCTGCAGAAAGCATTCACACTAATAGTTCCAGGGATGAGGAACATCCATTGTGTAGATGAATTGGAGAAGCTGGGACTGGAGGAGAGCATAATGAGAGGAGATTTCACAGGGGGCTTCAAAGCCATGAGGGATCCAGACAGAGTAGATCTTAAGAAAGCAGTTCCCATTTTCTCTTCCCCACAAGCCAAAAGATCAAGAACCAGAGAACACGGATTGAACGTAATCAACAAAAGAAGAAACGGCAGTGTGAGGAAAAACAGCTTCACACAGCGAGTGGTTATTAGGATCTGGAATGAACTGCCCGGGAGTGTGGTGAAGGTACATTCAATTGAGGCTTTTAAAAGAGACTTGGATTATTATCGGATGGAGGGGGGGGGGAATCATGTCGTTGGGAAAAGGCAGGGGAGTATCTCTAAATGCACTGCTTTTACAGAAAGCAGACAAAGATATGATAGGCCTAACTGCCTCCTTCTGTGCATTAACCAATCTATGATTTCACATTTAAGGGGAAGCCAGATAAGCAAATAAGGAAGATGAGACCAGATGGTTACGCTGATAGTTAGCTGAAGAAGCATGAAAGCAGATCAGGCTAAGGTAAAGCATAAATGCTGTCAGGAACTGTTGGCTTTAAATAGTCTGTTTCTGTGCTGTACATGTATTTCTATGTAACATTGTACATGGATTTAGTTCAACCAAGTAAACGGCATCAAAATACATTCACATGTACGAAGTGTGTTATTCCCTATAGAATGTGTTCACTTATGCAACAGCTCCGATCATTTATTACATTATCAAAATGGGACACAACACTTAGCTGCCATTAGGTGGCACTCTTAAGCAGGAAGATTGAAATTTTGGTCAGTCATGAGTCAGATTGAATACTGTTTTGGGTGACTATAAATAGATACATTGGTTTGTCATGTTTTGAAGTTAACACATATTGTGCAAAAGCAGATTCAAATGCCTTTCTTAAGATCCTAATTAACTAAACTATTTAACTGTTCAAAATTCTAATAAAATCACTCAGTTTGCCTTAGTATTAGAACTTTACCAGACATATATAAAAGATCTCTAGCCCATTGAAGAACTCAGCAAGTAATCTCACAACATCAGGTTAAAGTCCAACAGTTCATTTATTCAAGTCTCTCCATTTCCCCCTATCCACAGAGGAAGTTCCCTGATGCACTTAGGGATTTCACCAGGAGCCCATTGAAGTTATGTTGTTTAGATGTCCATTGAAAATTTGCTTGAATCAGTACGAGACACAAAGCTCATGACACTCAGCTTCCACCAACCTATATAATCCAGTCCTTAACAATTAAATGGATTACCATTCAGTAATATTTGCTGATTTGGAAGTACAAATGATGAATTTCAACAGGTGACCGACCGCGTGCTGCTTTGGGAAATTAAAATAAACAAAAATGATCTACATCTTACTATTCAGTAAGTTTTTTCAGGACAGTCAAGCCCAGAAGAAGTAAAAGCGGAAGCATCAAAACCAAGGATTATGACTACAGAATCACAGTTCTGATGACACATGGCATATTCTTATTCAGTCACCAGATAGGAAAAAGCTGAGCCAAGCATGCAGTCATCCATTATTCACTAAGAGGAACCAGCAGAGAAATGAGGTAACTAAAGCTTTGTTTAAAAAAAAAGCAATTTATTCATATTAGCTTAAAGATAAACAAAATGTCTATAAATCACATGAAACATGGTTCAGGATATGGTTTTATACACTATAGTACCAATGTGTCAGTTTTAAATCTTACAGAGCATTTTACAGCAGGTCAAAATGCACCAGGTGGTCAAACAATTAACTTTGCACCTCTCCCTTAAACAAGGTCAAGAACACCATGACAAAAATGGCCATTGTTTCCCACAGCTGTAGTAGATCATTAATCTTGTACACAATATATATTCTTTCTGCCATTGTATGTGTTTTGAGTACTTCATTTCAGTGAGACGCTGTCGCGGACTTCAGACTGAACAAAATTCAAGCATCAACAAAGGAGCAAAACTTCTAAACAAACATTGCTGATTAAACATGCCTTTCCTAAAATTCTCATTAAGGGACTGAAAAATCCTGCCAGATGCACTAATCTCAGCACACCATCTTCCGCAGTTTCCTTGCCCTGTGCCAAGTTCCTTTGTGCAAGTGTGTTTATATCAAATCCACTCATTGATTTTGAACTTAGAAGCATAGAATCATAAAATCCTACAGTGCATAAGAAGACCATTTGGCCCATCAAGTCTACACTGACCACAATTCCACCAGGCCCTATCCCCATAATCCCATGCATTTACCCTGACATTAAGGGGTAATTTAACATGGCCAATCAACCTAACTACACAACTCTGGACTGTGGGAGGAAAGCATGCAGACACAGGGAGAATGTGCAAACTCCACACAGACAGTGACCTAAGATGGGTGACACAGGCCCATCCTAATCTGTCTTAGTCAGACAGAGTGGCCCTCAGCAACCACCCCTCCTTCCCCCCACCCCCCACTGCCCCACAAGATCCCAAAAAGCTGGTCAAATACAGAGGCAGCCAACGTCTGTCAATATCTTTAGCTGTAAAGAAAGCAATTTGATAACAAGTAATAAAGATGATTTTGGAGGCATTAACACGCACCTCACAAAAACTATTAGTTGCTAGGAGTTCCACGAAGGGTTAAGCAGTGCTGCTGTGACATGCTGATGGGTAGGGGATGATAAAGGGCAGGATGGAAAGGGGGTGAAAGATCTCCGTGACTCATTGCCATTGGAAAAATGGTAAATTTTTAGAAATAAGGCAGAACTCCAGTAGAAGAAATATCCTCCCATTTTCTGAATGGAAGAATTGATGTGTTTCTGTCGGCCGTGACTAGAATTTTAGGTCCAGTTTATTATAAATAAATTCTAAATGATTCAGAGTGATCTACCCACCCGCACAATGAGGAACTGAATGGTAAGATAAGAGGAAGTAAATTGTGAGATAGACTTTGTAGTTCTTTTTTAAGAATTTCTTTTTTGTTACAATCATTTTTTCTATTCAAGAATAGAAACCATGAGCAAAACAGGATTGTTCATTTTACTTCTGAGCACCATATCTTGGAAGGATACACTGGAATCTATGTAAACATGCTTTAGAAAACATGCAAAAAACAGACGTGTTTAGAGACCCAAGGTTCATTCTACAAGAGGCATTCTGAAACCATTAAGAAATACAGACAGCCTTCAATGGACTAATTTTCAATTAACCCTTTTGCAATTTCAAATATGAGGCAGCTGGATCTGTGAAAGAAGTAGGTTTTGTGGAACAGTGAGTTATTTTTCCATTCAGCAGCAGAGAGACTACTCTATCTCCGTGTCCGGATGCTTGCATGGTTCAATCCAGGAATAAATGATTTCCCTGGCTGGAGAGCTTCAATTTAATGAAAGGGATATCTTTCACAGTTCCCAACTGCCTCCGCACGCTGCATTCACTTCTCCAGCTGCCCAGATCAAGAGGAAAGATGTGTGGAGGGAGAGAGAAACTGTCCTTTGCTGCTCCAGTGCCCTGTTCATACACTTGTAGCAGTTGTGAGCAGCTGTTCTCCTCCAAGTCCCACTATTGCCTCTGGATCTGCTTCATTGACAAGTGTTGGAGATAGGTTTGCCATCCCTCCAGGATTGTCCCGGAGTCTCCAGAAATTGAAGGTCCATCTCTAGGAGTACCCCAAAAATCCCAAAAATCATTGGGACATTTTAAAAAAGCTTGTTTTTTCCATCATTTGCTTTGAATATTTTTCCTACCAGATATAAAAATATTGAAAATGAGAAAGAGAAAATGCTTTTTGACCAGCAGTCACTCATCCAGCCAATTGGATAATGAGTCTTTTTGCTTTCCAGTTGGTATTGGGAGGCAGTGTTAACCACATAAGTCCTGCGATGAAACCTCCAGGAATACATTTAATCGCAGCTGACAACACTATTTGGAGAATGTGTCATGACATCAGAGAAAATCCCCGAATTATATATAGACATACTGAACTTTTAAGTAAGAGCTGTGGTTTTAAAAATGGACATATAGGTCACTGATAACTGAGGCGTAAATTCTGAATTGTTGGTGGGTGATATTAGAGAATGAGATATAATGGATTGACATCATTGCCAGACAGGCTTACATTAAAAGCACAAAAAGCATATAGAAACTAGCTCATCTCACGTGGAGATAATGGAAGCTGATCATTATCTCCACAGGAACAATATCCCATGAGTAATATCCCAGACCTGTTTGTGCATTTTTATCTTCCATGAAAACTGGAATAAGAGCCAGCTGCAAAGTTCGTTCAGTGTCGGATTGTGCTGGGCATTTTAAAGTGTGGGAGCCAAGAAGGAAAGGCAGCAGTTGACCCCTCCAAAAGGTTTTTTGTAAGTAACTCACTCTCTCTAATTACTGCAGCAACACCATCAGCAAAGCCACAGCTGAAAAAAAAAGGAAACAGGTCAAGTTTTCAACCAGACTGCAGGATACTGAAATCTAGATATCAATGATTCATCTGCTGAAGACAGGAATCATACTGCTCGGGGGGTTTAGGGAGGGGGGATGCAGTGAGGAGAGAGGGTGCTGATAATTCATCTTAAATTTATGCAAATACATTGAAATGAGGGTTTCAACCTTTGTGGGTCTGAACCTCACGCCATCACCAGCAAGGTGTGGGGAAAGCCACAGAATTCCATCTCTCTAAAGAAAGTCGCATTTCTCAAATCTCTCCAGAATTTCCGCCACATCGTCATTCTCTCTTTCTTCAATTCAGGAAAGCCTGGTTAATTGACTCTTTTTAAAAGATTAACACGGGACTGGGGAAAGGGCAAAGGAAGGGATCTTTCTTAAGTTGATCCTGATGCGGCCAACCAAGGGGTTTGAATGAAGAAAAGGAGACAGTTCATCCCCCCTCACCTGGGGCACAACACACATAGTGCATTCCATTCGGAAGTTAACAAGTTGAGGGATCTCATCCTGGATAACAAACTTGATGAACATCATCCGGAGGCCAGTCATAATAAAATAGATAACTACCTCTGGTTTTTATCTTTTCTCCTGTACCATAGAAACAGGCCTGTAAGTCCCAGCTGTATCAGTCAATCTCTCTACAAGCAGAAAATTGTCATGTTTTTCCTCCCAAATATTCATAGTACCATTTCCCCATCAAACCTTCATTATACGAATAGAATCTAAAATCACGCCTCTGATTTTTTGTTTGTCGCACAGCTGCTGAAAGTTAGAAGTGAGAAAGACAAGTGTATTCCTGAAGTTATAATCTGATCCCAGTGAGAGCTGTTGAAATGAAACGGGAATTGTGACTGTAAAACTGTCAAATGAACATTGCTGAAATCGGTGTGTCGGTGGGTGTGGGGGTGGGGCAGAAGTGGTGGGAGTGGGGCAAGGGTGGTGGTTAGGGTTTGGAGCATTGCTGCAGCTGATTAGGTGTTGATCATAACCTCAGCTGCTTCTTCAAGGGCGGTGGGGAGAAAGGTCACAGAATATGCAATAATCATGTTGAAAGTTAAGTGGAATTGTCCACCCATTTACACCAACAAGATTCTCCAGTCCGGCTGCAATGAATACGGAATTGGCTGAGCACCGAATTCTCCATTCTCACTGGCAACAAGGAATGGCTGGGGAATTCCATCCAGTATCTGCAAAAAATGTGCAGTTGAGGTGTGGTGTCCTAATTTATAGGGTTCACCGTGTTAACCTTGGTGGGAATTCAGCACAGACTGACCAGAACCAAAAGCGTTTAATTTATGAGAGGTTACACAAAAACTTGGCTTGTATTCAGCAAAGTTGATGAAGAGAAATTATTTCCATTGATGGAGAATCTAAATCAAGACGGGTGGTACAGTAGCACAGTGGTTAGCACTGCTGCCTCACAGTGCCAGGAACCTGGGTTCAATTCGTGGTTTGGGATACTTTGAAAGGCTGGAATGAAGTCAGAAAATGGACTTAATGGAGAACATCATCCAACATTTGGGGCCACTGCTGGAGTGAGATAAATGAATGACCACAGGAGGAAAGGCCATCATCAGAGTGACTAACTGGAGTGCCCACACAGGCAGTACGGTCACACAGTATTTAGCAGTGCTGCCTCACAGCACCAGGGACCTTGGTTCATTTTCAGGTTTGGATCACTGTTTGTGTGGAATCTGCACATTTTTCCCATGGCTGGTTTCCTCCAAGTGCCCCAATTTCCTCCCAGTGTCCGAAAGATATTCTGGTTATGTGCATTTGCTAAATTCTCCCTCAGTGAACCCGAACAGGTGCCAGAGTGTTGCAACTAGGGATTTTTCACAGTAATTTAACTGCAGTGTTAATGTAAGCCTACTTGTGACACTAATAAATAAACTTAAAACCAAAATAAATTTAGGTCACTCATGAATGAATTCAGGAAACATTGCTCTACACAAAAAGGAGTTATCTCTCTCAAAAGGCTGTGGTTATTGGGTCAGTTGAGACATTCAAGGCTGTTTTTAATAGATAAGAGTAACAAATCCATATAGAGCGAAGTCAGATAAATGGGTTTGGGGCGGGGGGTGGGGTTGGGGGAGACATTGTAACAAATGGTAATGTGACAGTACAGTAATGTAGGGGCCCGAGGCTCGTAATCTGCCATGGAATGGCAGCAAACATTCCATGGATGAAATTTTAAAATTCCAATGTTCTGGGGGAATTAAGTTTAAAATGGAATGAAAGATTGATTTTATAACCAAAGGGACTCTTTGCATAACTCAGAAGCTACAGGAAATAAGTGCTACTACTGCTCTCTCCATCGCTACCCTTCAGATTGTCATTAGTTCATTATTAAATCTACAATTTTTGTTTTTGAGTTATTGAATTTTGTTTCAAGTTGACTGCTTTTTTAGGATGATGGGCTTTTAGGAGTTGAGTCGGATCTTTTGAAGTCACTTTGTTAGTCTTCCATGTTGCAGGTCTTCCATCAGTTTTAATATCTAGGATAAATCTAATGAACAACAAAGATCAAAGTACAATCCATCACAGAAACAGGCCCTTTGGCCCTGCAAATCTGTACTGATCATGATGCCTACCTAAAGTAAAACCATATGCACTTAAGAGTCCATATCCTACCATCCTCATCCTATTCATGCATTTGTCTAGATGCCGCTATCATACGTACTTCCACCACCTTCTCAGACAACATGTTCTAAACACTCACCACCCTCTGGGCAAGAAACTTGCCTCACACATCTCCTCTAAACTTTTCCCCACACACTGAAACTGTAATGATAAAATGTTTAAGATAGTTAGATACATTTTCAAATCACCAACCTGTCCTAATTAGAGGAAATTTAATTTAATATACAAATCATTGCCAAGATTTTAAGAAGTACCATGTCTGAGTTGCCACTAATTTAATGCAACACTGTTTATGGACAATGTGTGCAATCCTAGCAATTTAACGTACTGTGAAAATTGGCTCAAGAAATATTAAACTTGGCGGTGAAATCAGATTCATTGCTGAATTAAATTTCACTGTATTTGCCATTTCCTCATTTCCATTACAGGTATACACAAGTCAAATAGTTTTTTTAATTGTTAAATAGGACATAGAAACAGAAATTAAACATTTAGCACCTCCAACCTGTTCAGCCATTTAATTAGATCACAGCTGATCTATGTGCTCAACCCCATTTATCCAACTTTGCTCTCTACCCCTTCCTACACTTAACTAACCAAATCAGCCTTGAAAATTTTAATTGACCTGATTCTTTGTGTGTGGGGGGAGGGGAGATGGTTGGGTGCAAATGCATGCAGAGGGGCATAGTTTCACTTTTTGTTTGGAGAAGCGTTCCCAGATTTCATTTGTGATTGGCCTACAGTTAAGATCATTCAATCTTGTTGTGGATTCTTCACCAGAGGAAATACTGACTCGTTATTTACACTACTGAATCTTTATCAATGTGGCTCAAGCCTCTAAAAGCAAAGGAATACAAGGCAAGTTTATGCCAGGGATTACAGAGACTCAATAAAATATCCTGATTATCCCTTAGCTTTACAAATCAATTCAAGAATGCTACACAATTACTAACTGTTATTGCCAATAAGAAAATCTAAGAGTTTTAATTGTTGGAGGTTGTTACATGCTCAATTGTCCTTTTAATGATCTTATGATCCTGGAATCAACCCTGAATTTTCCATGCTTTTCCAAAACTGGGTTTAGATTGTAGAATGTGGTACTGTTTCAATAAATTTCTGATAATTTAGAAAAGCATAAGGACTGTAAGGTGTCGAATATTCTTTATCAAATTGAAATGTCAATACATCATGAGTATGAAGATCGTCATATTCACATTTTAAAGCATAAATTGTAACAAGAATGATTTTCTCTTGAATTCAGTCCACGCCATAGAAATTAGAGATGTTTCCTAGTGGACTTATTGTAATACAATTTTAAAATGTCTGTTTCAAAGAAGAAATATAATCCAAAGTAATGTCCAAGAGGCCCAGAGGCCTCAGTACTAAATGTAACAAATTTCTCCATAAAACTGAAACTGCTCTTCAAATTAAGGGGCATCACATTTTATGGATCATTCCTCATAATTATCATATACATTTGTGGGTTTTTTTTACTGTTATTTCAATTTGCAACACCAAAATATCTGCAGGGCTATTTCTTTTCCTATTTCTGGGCGAGCCTTTACAGCATTAGATATTGTAAGTCCTATGAACAAACAAACTATAAACTCTCTTTGCAAAGTGTGTAGTCCTTTTCTAATGGAGTGCTGGACTAAAAATGGGATTTGGAAATGACTGTCTGGTAAATTAGTACTTTTAAGCAAAGTATCTCAAAAAAGCAAAACCTAAACCGACAAAAGTAATTCTTAATAACTTGAGTGAATAATTGTAAAGAGATAATTGACTTGCTGACTACAAACTTTGCACATAAAAATTGAGGGGGAGCTGAGGATGAGTCAACCAACAGTACAATATCATTAGATTAGTCATTGTTTCCAGATTCACATGCTTTGGTGAGTTGTTCCAAGTGAAATTTACTTCTCACAGTTGAACTTGCACATTGGGAGGGAATTTTCCCATCCCGCCCACCTTTGCACTGGGGCAGGGGCAGGGGGCAGATCATGCAAGCGTCCATTGGCCTCCAGCGGGATTTTCCAGTTTTGGGGCCCATTATTTCCTTCCTGAACACATGGCTCCATTTCATTAAACTTACTATTATCATCCATGGTAGTTGTTTATGAATCAACTCCTACCATCTAACCACCTAAATCATGTATTGCGGTCTACTAGATATGTTATTGGACCAAATATTAGGCGAGCTTGAAATGTTAGTTCAAATCTCACTACAGTATTTAGGCAGCATAAACTCAATTAAAGAAATAAGACAGAAATTAAAATCTAATATCGGTATTGGTCACCTTGCCAAAAAAGTCATCTGGTTTAGCAATGCCCTTTAGAAAAGTAAATCTGCTGTCCCTATCTGGTCCAACCTATAATTGATTCCAAATCCACAAAGTGTGGTTGACTTTTACCTGCCCTCTGAAATGACCACCAAGTCACTCAGTCGTAATAAACCACTCCAAAGGGCCAAATAAAAATGAAAACTGATCGGCGAGTTAGCACCAATGTCAGGAACCACAAAGACACTCTTTGCTCAGCCAACTGTGCACTAATCTCACTAATGCCTGAGGCCTTGTGCCAAAATTAGGAGGACTCTCCTACAGATTAGTCATGGAACAGCCTGGAATAGACATATTTCTAAATCATACATTCTAGTGGACATTCTTGTCAGCTTCATCACCATCCCTAAGTATCTGCTATTTGGTCACAGCTCAAATTCACAATATACTTTCAGGAGGGAGTTACACTGGCCACACTCAACAATGGTCCGAAACTTCTGATCTCCAGGAGACATCCAAGACAATTTGTGGTGGTCACCCCCCCTTCCTCACCTCCCCAACTGCTTCCCTCCCAGAAGTTCCACATAGTGACTGAACAGCAACTGTCCAGGAAGTTCAAACATCCGATGGGCAATTACCCTGCACTGGGACCCATCCAATACTCCAATTTAAATCAGATACTTACAGAGGAAAAGTTAGAAGATTAAAACCACTTCTAACTCCTGGATAATTATGGTACTGACATCCCCTCTCCATATCCCCCCCACCAATCCCAATACCTCCACCACCTTTTGCTACACTCCTCCAAACCCCACTGGATCTGTCAACTACTGACCCACCTCTCTGACTCCCCTCCCCATTTCCCAGCCACCCTCTCCTCCCCACTGACCCCCCCAACTATCCGTTCAAACACATCCCCTCCATTTATACCCATGCTCCCTGACTGTACACCCACACTATCACCCCACTCCTTCCCAGCTAGCTCCAACCTTCCCTACAAATCCTATCCTCTACTGGATTGATGGTAGTCTACCATTAGTCCACACACTGCTGATGAGAGCGCAGACCCGGTGGACAGTCATGTTACATTTAGTACTGAAGCCTCTGGGCATGGACATTACTTTGGATTATATTTCTTCTTTGAAACAGACATTTTAAAATTGTATTACAATAAGTCCACTAGGAAACATCTCTAATTTCTATGGCGTGGACTGAATTCAAGAGAACAATCATTCTTGTTACAATTTATGCTTTAAAATGTGAATATGACAATCTTCATGCTCATGATGCATTGACATTTCAATTTCATAAAGAATATTCGACACTTTACAGTCCTTATGCTTTTCTAAATTATCAGAAATTTATTGAAACAGTACCACATTCTACAATCTAAACCCAGTTTTGGAAAAGCATGGAAAATTCAGGGTTGATTCCAGGATCATAAGATCATTAAAAGGACAATTGAGCATGTAACAACCTCCAACAATTAAAACTCTTAGGTTTTCTTATTGGCAATAACAGTTAGTAATTGTGTAGCATTCTTGAATTGATTTGTAAAGCTAAGGGATAATCAGGATATTTTATTGAGTCTCTGTAATCCCTGGCATAAACTTGCCTTGTATTCCTTTGCTTTTAGAGGCTTGAGCCACATTGATAAAGATTCAGTAGTGTAAATAACGAGTCAGTATTTCCTCTGGTGAAGAATCCACAACAAGATTGAATGCCAGATGAGCGCATACCCAAGCAGCTCCTCTTTTGGGGAACCCTCTGCTTGGGAGACGCTCGCATGGGGGAGCAGAAGAAACATTACAAAGACACACTCAAGGCCTCCCTGAAGTTGCTTGACATAGACACGACCACCTGAAAAACACTGGCACAAAATCGTCCTACCGGGCGCTGCCTCATCCACAAGGGCTGTCAAGCTTACGAAGCAATGTGCATTGCTGGTGCACAACTTAAGCACGAGCTGTGTAAGTCCAGAGCCACCAGTGCAACAACTACAGTGCCTACACAAGTCTGCCCAATATACGCCAGGACATTCCATGCCCTAATTGGCCTGACCAGTCATCTTCAGACACATCACCATCCAGCCTCTAATGGTGTCGAGTTCCTCATCGATGACGATGAATGAACAACATCCCCTGCTGTACTTACAAATCTATTTGATTGCATCCGCACCAATCTACCCATCACTGACCTGTCAATCCATGACAGTATTGGTGGAAAAGATCACCATGCAGTCCTATGCTTCACATTAAGGACATCCTCCATTGTATTGTGTAGCACCACCACCATGGTAAGTGGGATAGATTCCAAAGAAATGTGGAGGAGGAGGGGCAGAATAGAGGGACATCCAGCACCCACCTCTCCAACTATACAATTGATCACATTTCTGTCCCTTTTCACTTTGGGAATCATATGGACTCACAATGTTAACTGTTTCTCTTTCCATGGGCGCTGCCAAACCTGACCTTATTCAGCCTTTTTCCCTTTTTTTATTTCAGATTTCCAGTATTCATGGTGTTTGATTTTATTTAGGCATCTATGTTACACTCTCCTGGAGAATTGATTCTTCGCTGATTTTTCACAGGACACAATACTATTTCAAGAAGCTCTGGCAATTGTGTGTGATGGTGAGGATATTGAAAGCCATAGATTACAAGTTGCCAGTTATCCTCAAGATTCTCTTGCATTGCGAGATGAACTTGAATGTTGAGTGTTGTCTGTAGGCCCATGAATTGAGCACATTTGTAAATCAGCCAGGGGCAGTGGCCTTGCAATATAAAGCAAGTTAATTATTTCCATGCAGCAGAGAGATGTTAGGCTTTAGTGGTAAAGTTTGAAGAGGATGCGACAAGCCGCAATGGTTGACATTTTAAATGATTGTTATCAATGAGGGGTAGTTAATTGTCATATTAGCATACAATATGCAGCATCAGATTGGTAGGGTCTAAATTTAAAACCATTATATATTAACCCAGATTGAAAGCTGTGTGCTTCTTAGCAGGAAATGGTTTCACTGCACTGCTGTTATACCCTCATGTAGCACACATGGAAAGCTGAAAGCAGAATGCCCACCAGCTCGCTCAGCCGTAGATGGCTAAGGAACAGAAAGCTCAAGGGAAAGGGAGAGAAACGATTTGCTATTTGAAGCCATTTGTTAGAGAGAAGATCACAAATAAAGATGGAAGCCTTTTAGCCACAAATGTGTTAGCGATATGACAAGAGTCAGTTTCCCAATGGACTAAAGCAAGAACTTGCATTCACTTTGACCTTCCTTACCCCTTCATGAAATCCAATGGATTGTGCACTATTTTGTATGCAAATACAGCAGATAATTTGCAGAGTAAGTGACCACAACCAGCAAATTTCAGCCTCAATTATACGTGCGTCAGTATTGAAACTTCAAGCGACAATCCCTTGGTTCACAGTTCACAGTGCTACCCACTACATATGCTGATACTTTTCTCAAGGGGTAGAATAGTCCTGTCTGTTGTTAGTGCTAGTGTACAGTTGATCTCTATTCCTGAACCTTTCACCTGAAATCACATTAATTCTTTATGGAAAATGTTGGGGATGATTTTCCTATCCAGATCACTGGCAGCCGAGTCATACAATTAGCGCTGGGCAGCCTTGTCTCTGCGCCTAATCTTTTTCACAACGAGTGTACCATGTGCTGTTTGAGGGCCCTTCAGTCCAGGCAGCTGATGCTCCAAGCAGGAGTGCTCTGTTTAACACTGACATTCATACTGCATGAACTGTGCAGTGAATGGGAACCTGGCTTGTGATAATAAGCAGTCTGTCCCTGCTCCATGTCACTAGCCTCCAACATGTGCCCGGAAGGGAATGCTGCAGCTACACTGATGGCAATGGTTCAAGGGAGTGCAGTGACCAGGCCTGCACACCAACCTGCATGCTTCCCCTGCTTGCTGTATTAACACCGCCAATGCCTGGCATCCTAGATTGTGTTGTGTTGCCAACACCTACAAAGTAGAGGTACTGGTGCCAGTGAGAGGTTTAGGGGGTGAGATGAGGTTGGAGAATGGGAGTGGAAAGGATAGTGCTGAAGTTTCAAACAAGCTTCAATCTCTAACCCCAGCTGTGCAGAATGGATCTCAATCTTAGTGATCTACAGCTGGCCATCATGGTGGAGACAGTGGCTCAGGAGATGGAGGATGTCAGTAGGCCACTCTAGGAGCAGCCTGTGGCAGGTCCTCAGGAAGGAGGGCTAGAAGCTGCCTCTGATGAGGCGGGAGAGCAGCCTCCCAAAAGGATGGCCAGGAGAAGGAGGATGCGGATCTGTGCACACCACCAAGGGAGTGTCCATGACACCTGTGTGTTGAGGTGGTTGGACATCCCGGGGCTTTTTGAAGACCAACGCAGGCTGCTAGGATGGCTTGTGGGAGACAAGTGCTACCCACTGAGTTCATGGCTGAAGACACCTGTGCGGAAGCCCCAGACTGAGATGGAGACCCACTATAATGTGGCCCTTACTGCCACCCGGTCCATAGTGGAGCATTGCGTAGATCAGCTGAGATTCCACTGCTCTGGGGGGAGGGTACCTTGAAGTAAGACCCTGAACGTGCCTCATCCATTATCATGGTCTGCTGCATTCTGCATACAACGCAGCATTGGGGAGACCAGTTGGAAGAGGAGAAAGAGGATCTAATGCTTATTTGAATGCCAGACTGGCTATCGGTGACCATTCTAGGCACGTCCCTCCCCGCCAGCTCCAGGGCACGCTGCTCAGACAGTCAACAGCTGCAGCTCAGGAACACCCCACCCGTCTTTTCCCTCTCATGAGGTTACGCACCTTTTTCTTCTGTGGGGACATAAGGGAGATTGACCACATGATGTACAGAAGGGCATGGGGTGTAATGTATGTCAAGATTGGGGAGCTCGTGTGGTCATTTTGGGGAAATGTCTCCCCACTGGGGTGGGGGGCTGCTGATTAAGGAGGTGCCACAGGTGCTGGAGGGAACCTGGGAATGGGGGGGTAGGCTTGAGGTGGTGCCACCCTTGAGGTGTCTGGGGATGGATGGTTTGACATTGTAAGCACAGCATATGTACAAGTTTCAGAGTGGGATGCACACTCACCCTTGGGGCCTGAAGAAGGTCATTTATTTTCTTGTGATACTGTTCTCCAAACCAAGTGGTCAGACTCCTGACATACACAGCAGCTGCATCTGCCTCCCATAATGCACTTGTTGCGTGACCCTTGGCAACAGCTCTCAGTGGGGTAGAGTAATTGGCACCTCTCCTCCACTGCATCCAGCAGGCAGGCCTGCTCACTCTCAGATAATTTGGGACCACTATTCTTGGGGGCCATCCCCCTGCGTCACTGCTTGTGTGTCCATAATTACAGCTTACATACACTTCTAGCTTCAGGGAGTCCAAGTGCAGTCAGTTTGAGCCTGTCATGGGCCCAGCAGATAAATATAATTATGAATAATTTACATGCAACCTTGTTTTCAATAGAGGGTGAGCCATGTCCAAAGCTGCTGATTGGGTGAATTCAACAAGGTACTATGTCTGGGCAGGGGTAGTGGAGGGTGTGGGGGGTGGAATGTAATACTCAAGGCTCTCACTCAATGAGGGAATGCTCGCAGACAGAGGGTGTGCATGGCAGCATAGTGCTGTGTGTGTAGAAAGTGGGGTGGGGAGGTGGGGAGAGGATGTGGGAATGAGGAGGCCAGGAGGCCAGCGATGTCTGCGCAGCGGGGGATAAGGAGGCTAGCAATGTCCGAATCAGCAGGGGATGGGGAGGCCACAATGTCCGAGTCAATGGAGCATGGAGAGACCAGCAAGGTCTGGGTTAGTGGAGCATGGGGAGGCCAATGAGGTCTGGGTCAGTGGGGCATGGAAAGGTCAGTGATGTCTGGGTCAGTGGAGCATGGGAAGGCCAGCGAGGTCTGGGTCAGTGGGGAATGGGAAGGGCAGTGAGGTCTGGGTCAGTATGGCATGGGGAGGCCAGTGAGGTCTGGGTCAGTGGGGAATGAGAAGGCCAGTGATGTCTGGGTCAAAGGGGAATGGGAAGGCCAGTGATGTCTGGGTCAGTGGGGAATGGGAAAGCCAGTGATATCCAGGTCAGTAGGGCATGGGGAGGCCAGTGATGTCCGGGTCAGTGGGGCATGGAGACAGTGATATCCAGGTCAGTGGGGCATGGGGAGGCCAGTGATGTCTGGGTCAGTGGGGCATGGGAAGACCAGTGATATCCAGGTCAGTGGGGCATGGGAAGACCAGTGATATCCAGGTCAGTATGGCATGGGGAGGCCAGTGATGTCTGGGTCAGTGGGGCATGGGAAGGCCAGTGATATCCAGGTCAGTATGGCATGGGGAGGCCAGTGATGTCTGGGTCAAAGGGGAATGGGAAGGCCAGTGATGTCTGGGTCAAAGGGGAATGGGAAGGCCAGTGATGTCTGGGTCAGTGGGGAATGGGAAAGCCAGTGATATCCAGGTCAGTGGGGCATGGGGAGGCCAGTGATGTCTGGGTCAGTGGGGCATGGGGAGGCCAGTGATGTCTGGGTCAGTGGGGCATGGGGAGGCCAGTGATGTCTGGGTCAGTGCGGAATTAGAAGGGCAGTGTGGTCTGGGTCAGTGGGGAATGGGAAAGCCAGTAATGTCCAGGTCAGTGGTGCATAGGGAGACCAATGAGGTCCAGGTCAGCAGGGGATGGGGATGCCAATGAGGTCTGGGTCAATGGCGCACAGGGAGATCATGGGGAAGCCGGGGGAACCAGTGATGTTCTTGTAGGAGAGAAGGGAATGAGAGGCCACTAACTTTCATTGGGGAAGTGAAAGGCCAGTGATGAGTTTAGCAATGTCCATGAGGGCGTGAGATGCCAATGGTGTGCGTGTGGCTGGGGGGAGGGAGTTCTAAGAAGTCAGCGATGTCAGTGCTGGGAGGACATGTTTAGCGATCTCCCTGAGATGTGCGTGTTCACAGGGTCCACCCAGCTCACTGATTTCAGCCCCTTCAGCAGGAATAGGTCCTGCCCTTGGATTTTTCTCATGATCCACGCTCGTGCCCTCTGCAGTGCACAAAGTGCGGGAGATTCATTTTTAAAACCCCACCGAATAAATCAGTAATATTTACTCCAGTTTTTATGCAAATATGACTCAGAATTTTGGGGGGAAGAAAAGCCTCTGTTATCTTTCAATGAAAGGATTGCAGATTGCAACACTCCATCATTAGATATATTTAAGGCTGAGATAGACAGTTAAGGACAGTGAATAATATATATTCTTTGAGGGTGAATGTGTCCTATGCATAAAGATGCAAAAGTAACAAAAAATGATTGGGAAGTTATGTAGCTCCCGGGAACCTACTGGGAGGCACTGTTAGGGAAGTGGGTTGAAAGCCCAGGTGGATGATAGGATGGTAGACAACCCTCTTGCCCTGAGGCCAACTGTGGCCATTTTACTGGCAGTAGTGAGGAGACCCTTCGCCACTGGGTGAACATGCCAGGTTTCCCTGGCAGTCACCTTATTGGCTTGGGGATGAGAGGTGCAGACATTCTGATCCATGGATGAGCCACACCCCAGGAGTTTTCCCATACCCTTAGAAACCAGGCCTTCCTTCAGGGCTTACCTGACTGATCCCAAGGAGCTTCACCTGATTTATCTAGATTTCAAGACCTCTCCATTGATTTTGCCACCTGGTTTTGTGACAGTCATTGCTCCTACCCTCATGTTGAAAGGCCACCAGGTCTTGTGGGAAGGGCCAGATCCCTACAAGGGACAGGAGCCATCATAACAGGTGGTTATTCATCTGATCAGTTCTTCCAAAACCAGCTGAGTGGAACTTTTCTCCCTCTGAATTTCCTCAGAAAATCCTGACCAACAATCTCTCCAGCCCCAACAACCCCCATTCAGCTGGGGTTTTTGAAGACTTGACCCCATTTTTGTGCTTCTGTCCCTTCCGTCCTTTCTAGTCCTACCCAAAAGATCAGCAAGTTTGTCAGAGCAGCGAGAGGACAGTTATTATCGTGACTGAAACCATGCAGCAGCATCAATGGAGGAGGTCACAGAATCCACTAAGTCAATATCTTATACATCCAATTCTGACCCCATGCGTGTCCTCAAGTTTAATTGGTCATCATTGCCATGCCTTCAACTTTCACTGAGAAATTGCTCCTGTAAATCTATCTGGCTCTCTCTTTCTCTTTTTCTTCTTTAAGGCATTTCTTAAAAAAAAACTACCTCTTTAACCAAGCTTTCTGCTAGCTGCCCTAACGTTGCCTTATATGGCTATGTTCAGATTTTGCTTTGTAATGTGTAAAGCAGTTCAGAATGTTTTATTCCATTGAAAGGTGCTAAATAAATACAATAAGGAGTCTGTTTAGAATCACAGAATCCCTACAGTGCAGAAAGAGGTCACTTGGCTCATCAAGTCTACGCCGAGTTTCTGAAACATTACTTAATTAATTAATTGTAATTACCCAGGTCCTCACCCCTGCCCTATTCCCATGCCCCAGTGTATTTACCATGGTTAATCTACATAACCTACAAATCTTAAGACATAAAGGGGCAATTTAACATGGCCAATTCACTGAACTTACACATCTTTGGACAGAGGAAGGAAACCTATGCAGACACAGGGAGGATGTGCAAGCTCCACACAGACAGGCTGGAATTGAACTCGGGTACTTGAATTAGTAATATTAATAACTGTGCGACCGTGCCACCCATAAGCAAAACAATGGCAATCTGAAATAGAAAACGTTATAAACATTTAACAGGTCAGTTCTGATTCACTCGCTGGGATGGGACATTGCTGCTTTCTTGGGTTCTCTGCTTCCTGACCACCTCTTCATTCTCAGGCCAGCCACTACTTCTGGGGAGTGATGATGTTTGTGTCCTAGGGGCACACTGGAGATTTGAGTGTGGTCACTCTGGGATCAGCAGCGCTGAGTGTATCCACCAGGGTTGCTACTTCGAGCCCCGGAGCTGCAGCCCCCAGTGCTGTTTTTACAGTCTGAAAAAGAGTTCAGTGTGCACAGATGATGGTCGTTTCATCATTGTGATCTCTAAAAACCTGACCCATCTTGCCCTTGACCTATCATCTCTGTATGTGAAAGATGGACAAGAGGCTGAGTGCAAGCCTAAACTAACCACTGGCCAACTTGTGACCTTTCACTTTCTAGTCACCTCTTGTGGCTCCAGCAAGCGGGAGGAAGATGGAACCTCGGTATATGAAACAGACAAGAGGATGGGCAAGAGGATGATTCAGACTGGGTAGCTGGGCTCAATAACTCAGGACAGCACCTTTGGCCTGCATGTCCAGTGCAAGTATACAGGGAGGCGAGAGACTCGCTTACAGATCAATGTCACAGTTTACATGGCTTTTTTCACCACCTTCTGCTTCCGAAGATGGGATTCTGAAACTGCAACTGTGAAAAGCAAAAGGTGGTGACTACATTTCATGGTATGTGGCCAGTGACTATCCCATTTGAAGAATCTTTCAGGAGGCGGTGTTTGCCGAGGTTCATGTGGCACTGACCCAACGATTGACCTGAGGCTGTATAACTGCTGAGCAACTCCTGTCCCAGCCCCAAATCATGAGGTGCAATGGAGTCTGCTGTTGGATGGGTGTCCATGGGTGATGACTATCAGACTGTTCGACACCCAGTCATGTTTTCTGGCCTGAAGTTCCCAGCCCATCGCAAGCGGTTTGAACTGAAAATGTTTGTTTTCTTGGACAGAGAGTTGCAGCAGCCTCTTAGTGGACAGGTTTACCTGCACTGCAGTGCTATGGTCTGCTTACCCTCTGCTCAGGATGACTGTGCATCCAAATGTAGCCCAGAGCGACACAGGGATACCTATGAGGGAACATTAGTGAGTGTTCCTCACCCCATCATTCTGGAAAATGAGGGCCTTCAATCAAAGAAAAAGCATGAAGCAAGTGGTGTTGCTGAATTTCCTCCTTGGCTTCTGCGAGGAGTAGCCATTTGCTTCATGATGGTCTCTCTGTGCCTGCTGGCAGTGATGGCTACAGTGTACATGAAGAGACCAAAAGCTTTTGCTTCTCAATGCAGTGAAATTGAACAGTGTAGACCCTGAACAAAAATAAACCTGAGATGAACATGCAAAAAAAAATTTTTTAATTAACTGGTCAGTCAGCACCTGTGGAGCAAACGTGCCAGTTAATGTGCAGGTAAAATACTTACATCTCAGCTGGAGAGAAATTATAGACAAATTACATTTTTCTTTCGTGTCATTCAGAACTTGTACCCCTTTGTAATTTTTTCCAGTGTAGACGGAGATATTAAAGGTTACTTGTCTGCTTTCTATACAAATGCTGACTGAATATTTCCAACACTTTCTTTTTCTGTGTTCTGACTGGTTGCGTTTACTTGGGGGAAGTTAGGGGGTTGGAGTGGGAGGTACAGTAATCAACTGCAGGAAAAGTGTTGCAACGTGATCATTTCCTTCCAGGTGTGGCTGTGCGCTAAGTAGCACCCCTGCTAAGTAATCAAAAACCAAACAAAAATAAAATACACCTACATCAACTTTCTCTTCGCTGCCTCTTTTATCCATCGATCATTTCTACCTTTGAACACAGCTCACTCAAAAGGCTATCAAAGTCTGCATCAGAGGCAAAGCGAAATATAAATTGCTCCACATCATAGATTCCAATTGACTGGGGAAAGCATTTTTTTTAAGAAGTGTGGAGGCTTTTCTTTATTCAAGGAAGTCATGTTTGGTTTTTTTTAATAGGCTATTGATGCAAAAGAAGACATGACTAACACAGATAAAGGAATAAGTGGGAAGGATTTGAATAAAACCGGTTGCAACTTGTGACCTTTATTATCACAACGTCACAGTTTTAGCAAAGTGCCAGACTGTGTTTGGTGATAAAAATGTATCAAGTATCACACAAAGGGGATTTGCCCTTTGACTCTATTGGGTAAATTCACACATCACCCTATGAAGTGACACTTTACAGAGTTTCATCAGACTGTTCCTGTGTCAGATTCTGCTGAACCTTGAAAAGTACAGAATGGCTCTGTGAGTTGAAATCTACTGATCCTACATTTTGTCAACTTGTTAATAAAAATATGAGACATATTTTCTCGAAATGAAGAACTTGTAATTACTCAATTCTTACCTTTGTACATAATATTTTGAATCTTTGGGTTGATTCCAGCGGGAGGCTGACGTATTAGATTCCAAGGTAGTGAAGGATAGTACCAAAGACAGTTTTTACATTTTTGCAGAGGGATTTATTTGCAGAAACATACATTACAAGTATCCATCTTCCTGTCTCAATCACCAGAATTTCCGTCTACTGTTATTGGGATATAAATGAATCCCCAGTTAATACGCACCACCTCTGGATTAAAATCCTGGAACTCCCTCTCGAACAGCACTGTGGATATATCTGCATCACTTGGACTGCAGCAGTTCAAGATGTGGAGATGCCAGGGTTGGGCTGGGGTGAGCACAGCCTGGTGTTGTGAGACTTCTTGCAGTTCAAGAAGGCAGTTTGCCAGCGCATTCTCAAGGGTAATTAGGGCTGGGCAAAAATTCCTGGCTTAGTCAGTGATGCCCATACCAATTTATTAAATATAATAAATATACAATTAACTTGGCAGTCTTGAGACATAGTCTCCAACATAGTGCTGTTACAAGCATTAATGCTGCTTTATCAAAGGTTAAAAGTACATGGCCTTAATTGCTTTCTGGTCACAAGTTGTTAGCACATAGGAGAACCCCATTGTAAATCTTGCTAGATTCGTTAAGGTTAAAATGGAGACTTCTTTCTCTTAGCTATATCTTTATTTAGAATAAAATCTAATCAATTAAGCCATAGTAATTCATTAGAAAATTCACTGTAAAATTGTACAAGACTTTAGCAAGAGTAGCTTGGACCAGGCCTCAGATCTGTGTACAAAGGCAAAATACTGCAGATGTTGGAATCTGAAACAAAAACAGAAAATGCTGAAAAAACTAAGCAGCTCTGTCCCATAAGAAATAAGAAAGAGGAGCAGGAGTAGGCCATCTAGCCCCTCGAGCCTGCCCCGAACCCCTCGAGCTTCGAGATGACAGCATCTGTGGGGAGAGAATAGAGCCAATGTCCTTTCAGGGAGTTGATCTGTTACACAGAGACACTTAGTTCAATATTAATCTTCACATTTAGTGAGAATGGTTTGTGAGAGGAGTTAAGATTAGGCCCATTCAACATGCATGCCTGATGCTGTACCAATCCTATTTGACAATATTTTAACATCATTGATTCTAGAATCAGCCGAGTTTGCCTTTGTAGGCAAGCGAGGATATAATTTAAATGTAAAAGACACAGAAATGCAAATGGTCTGATAGCAAGACAAAATCTTTCTGAGGATCTGTGAGTTGGAGGGGGAGAGAAGGCTCCACCAGATTTTAAAACAGCCTAGGAGATCTAATGAAGTACAAGAGAGTGGCAGCGAGGGACTTGTGGAGGCGGGGAATGGAATCTGTGGAAAAGCTGGAGGAATTCAACAGCCCAGTGAAGAGGAAGAAAAAAATTCTCAACTTCTCTTGCTTTGGTCTCCCTTCTGTCTTTCCATACCGTCATTTGGAAAGGAAAAATTGCAGTTCCACCTCCCTTCTCCACCCCCAAAATCTCCTCTAGTGTGTACCTCATGCTGGCTCTATTGGTCTGAGATGGCAGCTAATTTCCACCTCAAATCAGCCTCTTATTGAGCTTGGGTGTGACTTAAATGTTTGAGTGATTATTCAAATGAACGTGGGCAGGTCAGCCACGCCTCCATATCCTCAAGTTCACCACGTACACTATATCTTAAGCCTCAACTCCCACTACTATTAAAAAATTGCATTTAACAGATAAGATCATCTCCTCTTGACAATTTTATATCTTGCCTTACTATTGTCCTGGACAAAAGGAGTGTGCAAAAAGATCAACGCACTTTTCTCTTACCTTCAATTTACCAGGCATTCAAGGCCTGGGTGCTTCATTGCTTCATCTCTTGTCCGTAAACCCAACCTCCTGTCTTCACACTTCTCAAAGGAATTGAAGTTATGTTTCTGTGATCAGGTGACTTTGTTTCCTCCTCTGGTGTGGATATATTTCCCCCAGTAATGTGAACGTGAATTATCTCAAGTTTGGCTGCCTCTTGGAGGGAGGAACACTATAGGACAAGGCCTCAATCAGGAATAGATAGGTTTAAAGTTGGTGTTAGGGGAAGGGTAACAAGATAGGGAAGGATGAGGGAGGATAATGAGATGAAGAAAACAAAAGGCAGGGTGGGTGTGGGTAGAATCAGTGATCAGCGTGGGGGGGAAACAGGAGGGTACCTGAGCTGATGAAGATCAGGTGACATGGTGACATAGTTGTTAGCATTGCTACCTCATGGTACGAGAAACCCAGGTTCAATTCCAGCCTCAGGTGACTGTCCGTGTGGAGTTTGCACATTCTCTTGTGTCTGAGTGACTTTCCTCTGGATGCTCCAATTTCCTCTCACACTCCAAAGATGTGTGGGCTAGGTGGATTGGCCACTCTAAATTGACCTTTAGTGTCAGGGACATTAACAGGAAAAACAGATTACAGAGATAGGGCCTGGGTGAGAATGTTACAATGCTGGCTTGATGGGCTGAATGGCCTCCTTCTGCACTGTAGGGATTCTATGAAGATCACAACAGGTTTATAGAGACTGATGAGGTGAGGTTTGTGATCATGGGGAGGGATAATCAGGGTAGGTGAGAAAGTTGGAGTTCATGGAACTTGAATCAAATACAAGGTTAGCTAGTTGGTCTTAGAAGAAATGTTTTTAATCTTCCAGGCCCAAAATATAGCTGAGCTACTAAGTGGATTCCACATCCTGTTACCTATTGGATTTCCCAGTGCTAGGATAACCGAACTGAATTAACAACAGAAAACTTGTTAGAATGGAGGTACACAACCTCCCTAAAAAGCTTCAGTAACTTTTGCCTCTTGACAGTGGACTGGTAGCCCTCATCTCACTTCCATTAAACTGGAAGAGGTTTGGCTTTGAAATTTCCAATTAATACATGGTATCTGACTCTAACCCACACTCTTTTGGAAGTTACAATTAAGCTCAAGGTGCATCAATGTGTGAACATTCATCTAAAAATTAATTTCTTCACAGCGTGTAGTTGATTAACATTATATTTGACCTGTGTGAATGTTATTGGAGCTGTGACATAAGGAATTTTCATAACCAACATTGGTACGTGATTCATTCAACCACAGCAAGTTCTGAGTCAATTAGAAAGATGAGACATGCATCCATATGAATGGTTGAACACTTTTACATAGTACTTTGAATAGATAAACAGGGCAGACACAGTAAGTGTTCCCAAGCAGACAGACTGCTCTACAAAGTTCAGCATTTTATATTATCTTAAAACTACGACTGTTTATTTGATTTTGTATTGGTCTGTTGCCAGTCAGCATGTTTCATGGAGGTAAACAGAAATGTATCAATTTCTCATACTGTTGTGCATTGTTTTGAAGTTGTGTGGGAATGATAACTTCACCAGATTATCACAAAGTTCTTCAACTGTCCTTACATATCATGCCTGCAACCAAGCAGGAGTCAGTTCCAATGCCCTCCCCCCACAACAGATATCAGTAACAATGCACAGAGAATTTGGCAGAAAGTGAATGAGTGCACATTCTATTTATTGCAAATTCAAATAGCTGAATTTCTCAAAATATTCACAGTTAATTGATTCTTATGTTTGCCTGAATTTCTTGGTCCCAAACTATTTAATTTCCATTATTAACTTACAATTTATTTCTGTCCATTAAAATCTACTTCTGATGAAGCTATTAGTCACCCTCCGAATACAACTTGTTTGATTCGGTGTAAACTTTTGCCTGAGAGACATCTCGAGACATTTTCCTATGATTAAAAGTGCTACACAAATTAAAATTATTATTATTGTAACTACATCACATAATGTTCAATTGCAACAATAACGAATCTTACTAAAATAACACCGCATGAAATACCAACAGTGAATGTTTATCATATTTGTGGTGTTATACATTGAAATGTTTATCTCTTCATTTCCCAATTTCCACTTATATTAGGAGAAAAGATCAAGGGCGGAATTTTACACAGTGGGATTTTATGGCCTTGCTGAAGACAATGGATTTTGAAATGTCTCGCTGCATTTTATAATTCTACTCCCACTGCAATGGAGCTGTGAAATTTCACCCCAAATTTTTAATAACTGCTGCCTCTCCACATTATATGACATTCAGTTGCAAATAACTGCTTAAATCCTTGGTGTGTGCTTTTGCCTGAATTCAATGAAAGCCTTTATAGTCTACTGCCTTTCATTACTGGCTCTATTCTCCTTTGGACGTGATCCACTTAGAATGATGGGTCTACTGTGAGTCATGACAAATGAACAAGAGCTGTCTCAATAAAAAAAGACTGTTCCCAATTCCTTTCCCTCTGAATACATTGCAGTACATATGGGAGAACAATTCATCGCTCTATTCAAACCCTTCACCTTGTGAATCAGAATTTTGGTCAAACTAATTTTTAGTTTTATGTCAATAATTTTATTTTATCTGAGGCATTGTTCCAGTGTCTTGTGTAAATAAATCTTAGAGCTCCATTGCTTTTACAATGATTGTGACTACACAATTATTCCGGATTCCGCATTAATATCAGTTACATTTATGCTAATGAGGTCATGTAGCGTTGTGCTAACACCTCCCTATTTGGGTTCAAGCCCCACTTCAGAACATGTTGACCATGGAATATGTTCATAACATGGCCAAGCAGATTGTTTATCAATCAGTAAATCCTTCTAATCCAGCTGATAGCAAGTGTTAAGAGCAGAAGAATTTCTTAATCAACGTTACTGCAGAAGGCAATGGCAAACAATGCAGTGCCTTAGCAGACATAATCATAGACTAATTCAATGAAAATTCTGCACCCTCTTTGGGCATAGTATAGGATGGTGGAGATGGTATCGTATGGCATTATTACTGTCTCCTAATTCAGAAACCCAGAGTAATGGAAACCTGGCTTTGAATCCAACTAAGTCTGACAACATCAGGTTTAAGTCCAACCGATTTATTTGATAGTAAACTCACAAGCTTTCGGGGTTTGCCCCTTCTTCAAGTGAATGGTCTCAAACAGAGCATATAACAGATGGACAGTTTACAGATTTCTGATTAGAAATTGAATCTTTACAACCAATCTGCTATTTAAGTCTTAAAGAGGCCGACAATATGAGTTGAAGGAGTATTAAGCACAGGTTAAAGAGATGTGTATTATTTCCAGATGGTACAGTAAGTGAGGTTTTGCAAACCCAGGCAAGTCATGGGAGTTACAGATAGCGCGACATGAACCCAAGATCCCAGTTGAGGCCGTACTCATGTGTGCGGACCATCCTCATGTGTGCAGGTTTGCAAAACCACACTCACTGTACTGTCTGGAGACAATACGCATATCTTTGACCTGTGCTTAATGTTCCTTCCATTCACATTGTCGGACTCTTTAAGACCTGAATAGCAGGTTAGTTGCAAAGACTCGCATTCTAATCAGTAATCTGTAAACTGTCTGTGCTGTTATATGCTCTGTCTGAGGCCAGAACTTTCCATTCACCTGAAGAAGGAGCAAACAACGAAAGCTTGTGAGGTTACTATCAAATAAATCGGTTGAACTCAAACCTGGTGTTGTCAGACTTCTTACTGTGTTTACCCTAATCCAACGCTGGCATCTCTACATTTTGAATCCCACCACAGCAGATGGTGAAATTTGAATCCTATAGAATCTGAAATTAGAAGTTTAATGATGACCATGAAACCATTGTCAGTTGTTGTAAAAACTTGGTTGGTTCACTAATGCTCTTTAGGGAAGGAAATTTGCCATCCTCACCTGCTATGGTCTACATGTGACTACAGATCCACAACAAAGTGGTTGTTTCTGAGATACTGTGGTTCAAATTCTGCATGAATGAATTAAACTTATGCTAAGATTTCAGTTTATCTTTGGCTTTTACAAATTTAATTCTAAAATCTAATAGAGATATAAAATTGGAATATATCAACATGTTTCTTCCAACTTTTATATTCAGATATATTCTATATAATTCAATTGCTGATTCCATATCTGCAATTCTGTGCCACAAGTTTTTGATTTTAAATATTTTGCGAATCTATTTGAAAGGTCATGACCACACGCCCCTTTTCATTCAATCATGAACGCATGAAATAGTATAAATTCTGGTACATATATAAAACAGTGGTTGGAATTCTCTGACCATTCACACCCCACTACTGCTGCCAGAGAGAATGGAGAATTTGGCGTTCAGCCAAATTTTCATTCACTGCAGCAAGATGGGAAATTCGGCTGGCATGAATGGCCAGAAAATCCCACCCAATGTCTCCATGAAACAAGAAAATACTAACTCCAACTTCTTTTGCTTCAGGATGACTTTGTGACATGATGTATTTAGTCACCTAATTAGTTAATATAATACAATCCTTACAGTGCAGATGGACACCATTCAATCCATCTACACTGACCACAATCCCATCCAGGCCTATTCCCACAACTACACATATTTACTGTGCTAATCCCCCTGACATTAGAGTCAATTAGCACATCTTTTGACTGTGGGAGGAAAGCCACACAGATATGGGGATAATGTGCCAATTCCACTCAGACAGTGACCTGTGGCCAGAGTTGAGTCCAGGTCCCTAGCGCTGTGAAGCAGCAATGCTCACAACCACTGTGCCGTCCACAAGTGGTCAGCATTGGGGAGAGTTACAGAACAAAGAGATCTAGGGATACGGGTTCATAGCTCCATGAAAGTGGAGTCACAAGCGGACAGGGTGGTGAAGAAGGCATTTGGCATGCTTGGCTTCATTAGTCAGGACATGGAATACAGGAGTTGGGACACCTTGCTGAAGTCATGTAAGACATTGGTAAGGTCACACTTAGAATACTGTGTGTAGCTCTAGTCATCCTATTATAGAAAGGATATTATTAAACTAGAAAGAGTGAGAAAAGATTTACAATGGCTACTGAGACCTGATGGTTTGAATTATAAGGAGAGGCTGGATAGACTGGGACTTTCTTCCATGGAGCATAGGAGGCTTTGGGGTGATCTTATAGAGATCTACAAAATAATCATAGAATCACAGAATCCCAACAGTGTAGAAGGAAACCATTCAGTCCTTCAAGACTGCACCAATAACAATCCACTCAGACCCTACCCCTGCAAAGTCACCTCCTGCCTATTTATCTTGCTGGACCCTTGACACTAAGGGGCAATTTTGCGTGGCCAATCAACCTTACCAGTACATTTTTAGAGAGTGAATGGAAAATGGAGCACCCAGTGGAAACTCATATGGACACAGGGAGAATGTGCAAATTTCACATAGACAGTGACCTGAGGCTGAAATTGAACCTGGTCCCTGGTGCTGTGAGGCAGCAATGCTCATCACTGAGGGGAATAGATAATGAAGGACAGATATAAGGTAGATAGTCAACATTTTTTCCCGAAGGTCGAGGAGTCTGAAACTGGAGGACATATATTTAAGGTGAGAGGGGAGAGAAACAAAACTTCCAGAGGGGCAATTTTTTCACTCAGTGGATGATGAGTGTCGGAACAAACTGCCAGAGGTAGTAGTAGAGGCAAGTACAATTTTGTCTTTTAGAAAGCATTTAGAGAGTTACATGACAGTTACAGATATGGACCAAATGAGGGCAATTGGAACTAGCTTGACGGTAAAGACTGGGAGACATGGACAAGTTGGGCTGAAGAATCTGTTTCCATGCTGTAAACCTTTATGACTCTATGAGATTACCAGAACATGAAGCCAACAAACAAGTAGGGAAATAACAAGAACATGTTTCCTGCCACAAATTAAACATTTACCATTGCTGAAAAGAGAGAAATGTTGCTGAAGCTTTTCGTCTTACACTCATCAAGACAAACACAAGAATACCCAATTTTAAATTATCACCATTTGTATTATAGGATTGATTGGCAAAGTAATTCTGACTGTCCAGGGCAATGCTATAGAGAAATGAATGGGGAACATTAGACTCCAAAAACCTTTGGGTAATTCAAAAAAGGGGCAAGAGTTGAAAATGTTCCTTTTGTTTGCAGAAAAGATGTTTTTGTGTTTGAATGTATATTGCTTCTAATAAGAGTAAATAACCCATCAACTATCAGGAACAAATAAATTATTAGGGAGCATGGGGACCCTTTTCTTCCTATTGCCCTGTCCATTGCAATGCCCCGACCAATTAGAGTCAGCTTGCTAATCACTCACTACTCTATTCTTTTGTTTGAATCGTGGCATTCTTGGGTTTTTTTAGTAAACTCACTGATGTTTGCATTGCTTCTGGATTAGCATTTTTGTTGCCTATCCCTAATTGCCTTTGAGAAGGTGATGGTGAGCTGCCTTCTTGAACTGCTGTGGTCCCTGCAGTATAAATACACTCACAGCGCTCTTAGGGGGGGATTTTTACCCAGTAGCCACGAAGGAACAATGCTACATTTCCAAGTTGGAATGGTGAGGGGTTTGGAGGGAATATTCCAGGTGGGGGTGTTCCCATACATACTGCCCTTGTCCTTCTAGATGCTAGCAGTCATATGTTTAGAAGATGCTGTCTCAATTTGGTGAGTTCCTGTGATGTACTGCTGCCATTCTACATCAATGATGAAGAGTGGATTTTTGTTGATAGGGTCCCAATAATATGGGCTTTGTCCTGGATGATGCCAAGCTTCTTGAGTCCTACTGGAGTTCCACTGATCCCGGCAAGTGGAGAGTATTCCATCACACTCCTGATCTGTGTCTTGTAGATGGCAGACAGGCTTTGGGAAGTCAGGAAGTCAGTTATTTGACACAAGATGGCTAGTCCAGTTCAGCTTCTGGTCAGTGGTAATCCCCAGGATATTGATAGTTAGCAATTAGGCAATGGTAACAAAACATAGGAACATGGAGCAGGAATAGGCTATCTGGCCCTTCGAGCCTGCTCTGCCATGCAATTAGATCATGACTGATCTTTTTGTGGACTTAGCTCCACTTAGCAGCCGTAATGCCATTGAATGTTCAGGGGCAATTGTTTCATTCTTTTTTGTTGGAGATAGTCATTGCCTGGCATTTGTGTGGTGCAAATATTACTTGCCACTTGTCAGCCCAAGCTTGGATTATATCCAGGTCTTGCTGTACTTGAACTATGACTGCTTCAGTATCTGAGGAGTCACAAACGGCGTATTTTGCAATCACCAGCAAACATCCTCACTTCTGTGTTCATGATGAATGCAAAATCATTATGAAGCAAAGATTGTTAAGTCTAAGACATTACACGGAGGAACTCTTGCAGCAATATCTTGGAACTGAGATGATTGACCTCCAACAATTGCAACCATTTTTCTTTGTGCCAAGTATGACACAACCTAGCAGAGAGTTTTCCCTCTGTTTCCCACTGACCCTGTTTTGTTAGAGCTCCTTGAATGTCATGCTATGTCAAATGCTGTCTTGATTTCAAGAGCAGTCACTCTTACCTCATCTCTGGAGTTCAGCAATTTTGTCCATGTTTGAACAAATGTAATGAGGCCAGCAGTTAAGTGACCCTGACAAAACCCAAACCACATATCTCTGAGCAGGTTATTGCTAACTAAGTGCCACTTGATTGCACTGTTAATGATCTCTTCCATCACTTTACTGATAATCGAGAGTAGACTGATTGGGCAGTAATTTGTCAGGTTGGATTTGTCTTACTTTTTATATACAGAACATATATGGGATATTTTCCACTTTTCTAGATAGATGTAAGTGTCTTAGTCATACTGGAACAACTTGACTAAGGGTGCAACAAGTTCTGGAGCACAAGTCTTCAATATTATTACAAATTTTATCAGAATCCATACTCTTTGCAGTATCCAATAACTTCAGCTATTTTTTGATATCAAGTAAAGTGAATTGAATTGGCTGAAAACAAGTACCTGTGAAGTTGGGGATCTCAGGAGAAGGCCAACACGGATCATCCACCTGGCACATTCGACTGATGATTTTGCAAATGCTCCAGCCTTACCTTTCGCAGAGATGAGCACGGTTAAGGACATTTGTAGAAACCCCTCTTCCAGTCACTCCCTTACTTGCTCACCACAATTGGGTTTGGGGTCACTTAGCCCTGTCCATCGCTACTATTTAATGTTTCAGATATTCGTCCTTTGTTTAACAGTGTTAGTTGTATAACAGAAATGAGGCAAGCATTTAGCTTATCAGTCAGTCAAACAGATGTATAAATGTAACATCAGTTCCAGCTTGGGTAAAAAAATGAAGTTTGGATATTTACTCACAGCAGACCTATAATATAATTTTTCATATGGATAACTAAGTTGTCAAGTTTCCACATCACAGTGTCACAAGTTAGTAGTGAGCCAGGTTTTCACAGCCACAACATGACAGGCAACATATATTGTCAATGATCTGATTCTACTTAGTGCGTTATAATGCTTGTGTAGTATTTAAGAGTATTTTGTCACAGTGTAGAGGAGAAAGGGAATCTGTGTCCTTTGCTGTAATGCTTCAAATGATGCTTTGTAAACTCAATGCTTTTTCAATGTTTCCACTCTGGTTAAACATTCCCTTAACAAAGCATGTAGCAGTGGGAGTTAACGGCTGAGCCAACTGCTTTTAGCTGCCTCTGACTTCTCAAGCCAGCCACTGATATGAATCACCAGTGCTGATAGATGTGACACTATCTCAAAGTGTTAATTAGAAAGGGCCAGCTATGGTTCAGTGAATTCCTCTCATCTCCAAGTCAGAAGGTTGTGGGTTCAAGTCTTACTCCAAAAATTTAGGAACAAAATCTTGTGGGTGATACTGGAGGTGCCATCTTTCAGATGAGAAATCAAACTAAAATATTATGAATGGGAAGTGTGTGATCTGCTCACACCCAGCCCTGCTTTCGCATCTTACATCAAGCTTTGGCTGGTCAATTAATGGTTGTCTTGTCAATTTTCACTGCAGAGAGGGGCTCTGCCCAGGCTGGAAAGTCAGGTAGGGTGGCCATTGGTTTACGGCCACCAATTTAAAGTCTTCCTGTCCTTTCACACTCTCCTTATTTGTTCTTGAGAGACTAAAAGAAGAAAAGTAATAAAGTATATCAATATCCAAATCCTATCAGCAGCAGTCTCTGCTGCTACATGCAGGCATAGCCCTGTTTGTAGGCCTTATTATCAATTCCTATGCCATCTCCTCGTATCTGGTATAAATCACTCCCAACATTTTGTAACTATCAAAAAATGGAATCAGCAATGATAACATATAGACAATTGGATCTCCAATAAGCTAGGGAATTCTAATGTTCAAAATGGCTGCCAGGCTTCTGATTTCAGCATTTGCTTGTTTGGGGATGGACAGGATGCCATTGGATACCTGATCTGAGATTATTACATCTTATTTTCCATAAACACAGCAGGAGGTTAGGATGGGTGTGGTGAGGACTTTGAGGGTGGGGGCAGCTCACCTGACCCACAAACACAAAATCCACCTCCCTGTCTTCCCTCTTAAATGTGCATAAAATATTTCATAACATCATTTTGAAATGAGCCGGGGATGTGTCCCCCATTTCCTGGCGCGCGCACACACACACACACACACACACAGCCAACACTAACTATCTGGCTATAATAGCCGTTATCATATTGCTACGGTTGGAATGGTGCTGCATGCTGTATTTTTTGCACTATGACAGTTCAAATGTGTTTTATTGGTTGGATAGTTCTCTGGAATGTTGTGAAAGGCATGACAAAGGATTATCTTTCCAAAGCTTTCTAAAACTCTGCCCGTAGGCTCTGTAAATGTCAGTACTATTTGGGGGTCTTTCTGTTTCCTATGCAAGGTCATTCCCTTGTGAGGGATATCAGTCTGGGAGGTCTTTCAAAATCTCTTTAATATGACCAAGAGCAGGCTTGGCAGTGGTTTTGAATTTTAAAGCATCTCTAACAGCAAGGGATCTATTGGCAAGAACTGGCCATGGTGATTTCTGGCCTTTCTAACTGATGTCATTACTGGTACAGCTTCCTCTTGTATATTAGTATTCAATACATTGCTCTTCCACTTCTTTGAATACCGGAAAAAGGTCGAGTGCCTTCTCTACACATTTCACGCGCCTCATCAACCTCTTTTGCAAATCAAATGCAACAAGTCAACTGGGCAAAAGATGTGAGGCGCATAATGAGAAATTAACATGTCATGAGCTAAAGCAACCATCTCAGTTCTTCCTCACACTGTCCTTCCTTGCACATAATTACTGGACCATCCCTGTGATATGGCTGTACCCAGGTTGCTGCTTTGTTAGTGTGAGTGACATAAATTCCTCTGGTGAAGGTTATGATGATGATTGCAAGTTGATAGGCCTATCATTATCTATGAATTTCTTCCAATCTAACACCAGTGCTCAGGCCTGCTGGTGTCTCCCCCATCCTAATGGGGAACAGGCACCCAACCCTGCTGGAGGGAACAGAGGCCATTAAGGCTCCCCTGGACTGGTTGGGGAAAAGCGGGGAGGTGTCCCTTAGGCAGTGCCAGCCTGCACTCTGACACTACCTAAGAGGGAAACTGGCATTGCCCAAGGAACACCTAAGCACTTCTCACTGAGCACTAAGCAATGCAAAAGGGCAAGGGCAGAGAGGAATGAGCTTTCTGGGACCATGGGGCCCATTGGAGGCACAATCGTGGGGGGAAACCCATTGCCATTCTGCAAAAGGATCAGTGGGAGAGGGAGGGAGTGAGGACATTAGGGGCTACCAACAAGGTGGAGCTGCTGAGTGAGTCAACGTTGCCCCTCTGTGTGGTGGGTTGGGTCTATTGAGGAGATCAAAGCTGGCTGGGGTGGTGAAGGGCTGGGCTTGTGGAGGTCTATGAAGCAAGTAATTGCAAGATGAGAGAGTCATGGAAGGCCCACAATAAACTTCACTAAAAAAAATTAATGAACTAAATTATCTCATTGCTGTTTGTGGGAGTTTGCTTTGTGATCATTGGGTCTTGTCATTCCTATATTACAGAAATGAATATACTCCAAAGGTATTTCATTAATATTAATCTTGAAAGAAATGTCAAACATCCGTAAAAGTTCACAGCTAGCTGACAGGAGAATGTGAAAGTAACTAGGGGACATTTCATTGAAACGAAAAGCACAGAGTACAGCATTAACAAGGAATAATGAATGGATAGAGCACAAATCCTCAGTAACAATGAGTGATTTTTAAAACCTTCCCCCACGATGCATTTGGAGATGGAGGTGGAGGGATGGGGATTTATATGGAATTATAGAATCTCTCAGTGCAGGAGAAGGAAGAAGCCGATGCATCGAGTCTGCACTGATTTTCTGACAGAGTACCTTATTCAGGCCATCTCTTTCACCCTAATTTCTTAACTCCACACAATTCCCATTGCTAATCCATCTAATCTACATATCTTGGACACTAAGGGACAATTTAGCATGGCCAATCTGCCTAACCCGCACATCTTTGATCTCTGAGAGGAAACCAGAACAACCAGAGGGAACCCAAACAGACACAGGGAGAATGTGCAAACTCCACCCAGACAGTCATCCAAGACTGGAATTGAATCCAGGTCCCTGGCAATGTGAGGCAGCAGTGCTAACCCCTGTTCAATATATGTTTATCTTTAATATGCAAATATTATTAATTAAATAACAAATACTACAATTTAACACAAGAAAATTTGAAGTCACAAATTTTGTTAGGAAGAAGGGGAAGTTTCAATATAAGCTAAAGCTTGCAATTTTAAGGAAGGTACTTGAAGCTATAGGTACACAAATTTACGAAGATTGTTATGCAGCGTATGGAATCCTTCATTTAATAAATACTTTGAGTACCAAATGATCCCAATTAATGATATAACTGGATGGGAAGAGCCCAGAATGGAACTCTGGCTCAAAAGAATGTGACTTTATAATATCAAATGTGGAGGAACAGAGTCATAGAAGGGTTTGGTCACTGAGTCTATGTGGGTAGAACTAAAAATTAAGAAGGGGAAGATCATTTTGATAGTATTGTACTTCAGATCCCAAATAGGGAAATTGAGGAGCAAATATGTAAGCAGATTACAGATAGCTCATATAAAAACAGAGTGGTAATAGTAGGGGGCTTTAACTTTCCCAACATTGACTGGACAGCCATTGTATTAGGGGCTTAGATGGAGAGAAATGTGTTGAATATATTCAGAAGAATTTCTCATTCAGAATGTGGATGGCCTGACTAGAGAGAGGACAAATCCTGACTTCCTCTTGGGAAATAAGGAAGGGCAGGAGTGTTCATGAGGAATCACTTTGGGACCAGTGACCATAATTACGAAGGTTTTAAGATAGCTGCAGAGAGTGATACGTCAGGCTCAAAATTCTAAATTGGAGCAAGGCCAATTTTGAAAGTTTTAGAAGAAACTTTCAAAAGTTGATTGGAGGAGTCTGTTGGCAGGCAAAGGGTAAGTGGGAGGCTGTCAAAAGTGTGTTAACCAGTGTTCAGAGAAAGCACATTCCTTTGAAAGCGAAGGGTAAGGCTGGTAGAAGTAGAGAACCCTGGATGACTTGGAACATTGAGGCCTTGGTCAAGGAGAAGGAGGCATATAACATGATAGCCAACTGGGATCAAGTGGATCCCTTGAAGAGTATAGTGGACGTCGGAGTAATTAAGAGAGAAATCAGGACGGCAAAAAGGTGATATGAGATTGTCTTGGTAGATAAGGCAAAGGAGAATCAAAAGAGCTTCTACAAATACATAAAGGACAAAAGAGTAACCAAGGAAAGAATAGAGTGTCTTAAGGTCAACAAGGTCAACTATGTGCAGATCCACAAGAGATGGGTAAGATTCTAATGAATATTTCTTATTAATATTTACTATTGAGAAAGGAACTTGGGGAAATAAACAGTGATGTCTTGAAGAGTATACATATAACAGAGAAGGAGGTGCTGGAAGTCTTAACCTGTCTTCATCAGGTAGGTAAACCCCCGGGACCTGTTGAAGCGTATCCCAGGATGTGGTGGGAGCCTAGGGAGGAAATTGCAGGTTCTCTAACAGAGAGATTTAAATCATCAATAGCCACAGTGGTGAGGGACTTGAAGATTGGAAGGTAGCAAATGTTGTGCATTTATTTAAGAAGAGCTGCAGGGAAACTAAGCCGGTGAGCCTAATGTCTGTCGTGGGTAAGCTGTAAGGAGGTATTTTGAGGAAGAGGATTTAGAGGGGGAAGCATTGATTAGGGACAGTCAGCATGGCTTTGTGATGGAAAATAATATTTCACAAATTTGATTGAGTTTTTTGAAGGGTAACCAAGAAGGTAGATGAGGGCAATGCAGTCAATGTTATCTACTTGGACTTTAGTAAGGCCTTTGACAGGGTACCATATGCTAGATTGTTGCATAAGGTTAAATCTCATGGGATCCAGGTAGCCAATTAGAACATAGAAAAATGGAAAGTAGAAGCAGGAATAGGCCATTCGGCCCTTTGATCCTGTTCTACCATTCATCTTGATCATGGCTGATCATCAAATTCAATATCCTGATCTCCAATCATCTCATATACCTTGATTCCCTTTAGCCCCAAAAGTCATATCTAATTTTGTCTTGAAATTAGACAATGTTTTTGCTCAACTACATTCTATGGTAGTGAATTGCACACATTCACACCCTCTGGGTGGAGAAGTTTCTCCTCATTTCAGTTCTGAAAGGTTTACTAAAAGTCACTGATGGGATCAGAAAATCCTGCTGGCAGGAAAAGCCAAAAATCTTGCTCGTTGCTTTCTTCCCCAGCATGGAAAAAACAGGAAACCATCCAGAGACATTAAACTGAGGCCCTGTCTACCCTCTCAGATGGATGTTAATGATCCACTGCAGTCTTTCAAAAATGAGAAGAGATTCATCTCTGTGCAAAATAAAAACAGAATATTCTGGAAAATCTCAGCAGGTCTGGCAGTATTTATGGAGGGAGAAACAGAGTCAACATTTCAAGTTTGCATGACACTTTTTCAGAATATTTTGCTTTTCTCATCTCTGGTCAAGTATTTATCCCTCAAATAATAGCACAAAAGTAAATTATCTGATCATTACCACATTGCTGTTTATGGGAGCTTGCTATGTGCAAATTAGTTGGCATATTTCCTACATTGCAACAGTGACTACTCTTCAAAAGAGCTTCTTTAGCTGTAAAGTGCTTTGTGGCATCCTGAAAGGTGCTATATAAATGCAAGCCTTCTGATTTTCAATGTTTGATCAGTTTGATTAACATCCACCACAATCCTCAAATTGTATGTGCGAAAATTACTGGCATAGACCCTGAAAATTGGAGACAAACTCAGAGATACAGTCATAGAATCCCCACAATACAGCAGGAAGCCATCTGGCTCATCGATAATGCACTGACTCTCTGATGAGCATCTTACCCACACTCACCCCTTTCCTTCCCCCTGCTCTATCATCATAATCTCACACATTTATCATGGCTAATCCCCCAAATCCACACATTTTTGGACACTAAGGGCCCTGTTTTACCATTTTAATTCTAAGCGCTGGGTGGACTTGAAACTGGGAGTGTTTTCAGATCTGACTTTTAGACCCATTCTCATGCGCTCCCATATGCACTCTGTCTGAAAAAAAATCTGCAATTCTGAATTGCATCACAGAAGCCCATGGGTGGGGCTTAATGCACCCAAAATCCTGCAGCTTCAATTGGTGCCTCCAACTGGACATGCACAGCAAAAAAATGATAGGATGCGTCTCCCCCAACTCCCTCCACCAGCCAGATCGATCATGGGCCCCTCTCCCTTTCTCCCTCACTGATCTCAGGCAGAGTGGCAGTGGAACCACCCCTCCCCCTGCTCACTAATCACAGGCAAAGTGGCAGTGGACCCCCACTTCTCCCTCACTGTTCTCAGGCAGGGTGGCAGCAGACTTCACTTTCTTCCTTCTCATTGATCTCAAGCAGAGAGCCACGGGACACTCGACACTTACATCTTCACTAACTGGACTTTTTGTAGAGCATGCCTGTTTCAAGCTGATTCTGGATGGGCGAATGCATTGGCAAAGGGGGAAGCACCGGTAATGTTGGGTGTGCAGTCCATTAAGTCAATTTAAATGCATGCAAATACAGTTGAATGGCTATCGTGTCCGTTCTGGGCCCAATACTGATTGCAGTCATTTTCGGGCCTTGGTAAAGAGGGAGCCGGCACCGAAATAGGTGCGTATCGTGCTATTTGCCTCATGCCTGACTTCACCAAATTTTTGCATCCAGTTACAGCGCAACTTAAGGTTAAAATCAAACCCTAAAGGCCAATTTAATATGGCCAATCGACCTAACCTGCACATCTTTGGCACTTGTGGGCCGAAGGGCTCATTTGTGCTGTAGTGTTCTATGTTCTATGATCTATCTTTGGACTTTTGGAGGAAACCGGAGCACCCGGTAGAAACACACATAGACAAGAGAAGAACAAGGAAAGAACAGGAAGTCACCTAAATCACCCCTGATATTGTGAGGCAGCAGTGTTAAACATTGTGCCTTGAGTTTCCTAGCTCTCCTTCGAATTCTGTAATCATCAACAATAATTATTGACACCACCAAAATGTTACAAATATCCACTTGTTTTAGCATCTCAAACTGTGAATATGATTCATTTAAAACTCACCCACGTTATAAATTGGGCTGTTGCTAAGCTAGAGTCAGCAGGGCAGAATGAATGGGAACAAAATGTAAAGGCAGCGTAAGTCAATCTAATTTTACTTCTTAACAATCATATCCCCTGATGCAAAATACTGTTGCATACAAAGACTTTCTAAATTTATACCTCAAAAGGACATCTAAAAGGGAAAACTTGCGTTTTCAAGTGGGTTGAGCTCACGAAACAGCCCACTGGAAAATCTCCACTGAAACTGCATTGCATTAACCACAAGAGAAAGTTTATGTAGCATGGTAAATCTATGCTTTGCGGAACTGCATCATTTCAGTTTTTGCAGTTTAAAATTGAAGTTAAAATGGCTGGCAATGTACAATGTTTATCTGCTGAGAAGCTTATTAAATTATTTAATAGAATCTTTAAAGTGCATATGAGTGGATGCAACAGGCACAGCACAAGTAATATTAAACCTACAAATAAAGGCTGATGGATTGGCTAGTCATATTTAGCTTATCCACAAAAAGGATTAAACATTAGAGACAAACTCAGTGTTTTATTTTATTCATTTGTAGGAGATGCGCATCACTAGCTGGCCAGCATCTATTGCCCTTCCATAGTTGCCCTTGAACTGAATAGTTTGCCACCCCAGGGTACAGTTGAGAGTATAGTTGATTGCTTTGGCTCTGGAATTACATGTAGGCCAGACCAGGTATGATAGCAAATTTCCATCCCTAAAAGACATTAATGAACCAGATGGGTTTTTCTGACAGTTGACAATGGTTTCATGGTCATCAGTAGATTCTTAATTCCAGACTTTCTTATTGAATTCAAATTCCACCAACTGCCAGGACAGGATTTGAATCCAAGCTCCCAGAACATTAGCTGAATTTCTGAATTAATAGGTGAGCGAAAATACCGCTAGGAAATTGTTTTCTGGGATTAGTGAGGCATTTTCGCAATGACAGCAAGGAGTTGCCTGCATATGGAATATTGGATTAAAATACTGCACATGGAATACTGGATCAGAATATTGTATATGGAATACTGGATCAGAATGCTGTCACTGGAATACTGGATCAGAATGCTGTATATGGAATACTGGATCAAAATACTGTAATACTGAATCAGAATGCTGTAGTTGGAATATTGGATCAAAATATTGTATATGGAATACTGGATCGGAATACTGGATCAGAATACCTTATATGGAATACTGGATCAAAATATTGTATATGAAATATTAGATCAGAATACTATATATGGAATACTGGATCAAAATATTGTATATGGAATAATGGATCAGAGTACTGTATGTGGAATACTGGATCAAAATATTGTATATGGAATACTGGATCAGAATACTGTATGTGGAATACTGGATCAAAATATTGTATATGGAATACTGGATCAAAATATTGTATATGGAATATTAGATCAGAATACTGTACATGGAATACTGGATCAGAATACTGTATATGGAATACTGGATCAAAACATTGTATATGAAATATTAGATCAGAATACTGTATATCGAATACTGGATCAAAATATTGTATATGGAATACTGGATCGGAATACTGGATCTAAATATTGTATATGGAATACTGGATCAGAATACTGTATATGGAATACTGGATCAAAATATTGTGTGTGGAATATTGGATCAGAATGCTGTATATGGAATACTGGATCAAAATACTGTATATGGAATACTGGATCAAAATATTGTATATGGAATACTAAATCAGAATGCTGTATATGGAATACTGGATCAAAATATTGTATATGGAATACTGGATCAGAATGCTGTATATAGAATACTGGATCAAGATACTGTAATACTAAATCAGAATGCTGTATATGGAATACTGGATCAAAATATTGTATATGGAATACTGGATCAGAATGCTGTATATGGAATACTGGATCAAGATACTGTAATACTGGATCAGAATGCTGTAGATGGAATACTGGATCAAAATATTGTATATGGAATACTAAATCAGAATGCTGTATATGGAATACTGGATCAAAATATTGTATATGGAATACTGGATCAGAATGCTGTATATGGAATACTGGATCAAGATACTGTAATACTGGATCAGAATGCTGTAGATGGAATATTGGATCAAAATATTGTATATTGAATACTGGATCAGAATGCTGTATATAGAATACTGGATCAAAATATTGTATATGGAATATTGAATCAGAATGCTGTATATGGAATACTGGATCAAAATATTGTATATGGAATATTAGATCAGAATGCTGTATATGGAATTCTGGATCAAAATGCTGTAGATGGAAGTTGGATCAGAATGCTGTATATGGAACACTGGATCCGAATGCTGTATATGGATCGGAATACTGCATTCTTACATTATCTTTATTGTCTTCTGCTAAGTAGCCTGTACTGTTGCTTCATATTCCATTAACCTTCTGGCATGAAAGAAAGGCAGCCAGAGTCAGATGATTACTCATCGTGCTCAAGCATAATGTAAAGCAAACACATGACAAATGAGCACATTGCAACATCTGCTGAAGCATTAGCGGTCAATTCATTGTGGTTAAACAAGCGTTGATGCTTTTGCTCTAACTGAGCCAGGCATCAAACATGCCAGGCTCCAACGGAAGTAAAATGATACCTCTGAGCAGTCGTTTATATGATGACATAGCTTCTTTGTGCCAGCACTCAAGGGATAGACAGCAAGTGAACAAAATAAACATAACATAACTAAGATAACATGAGTCCTACCACAAAAGTGCTATCATAGCTCAAGAACAGCCTGATTGATGTCAGCCACAATACCCTATATTAAAATAGCATTTACACTACATAAGTACTTAACTGGCTGTAAACCATTTGAGGGCATCCTGGAGTTACAAAATGTGTTTTCTAAATAGTATTTCCTTCTTTCTTTCACTTGCACTTGTCACCCTTCAGTACCTTGTCTGAATCATTGTTCTTCATATCTGAATATGGACTAAGAAAAGTGCTACTGGTTCCAATATTTTTCCCTTGCCAGTAAACTAAACCTTTGAATTTATTACCAGCTTAGAATTTCAACTGAAAGAAGTTTAAATATTTCATTAGTTGTATTAGATTCTTAACATGAGTATCAACAAATTATATAATGTCTTTAGCATAGTTAAAATCATAAGACATTTCAAAGGAGCGTTATAAAGCAATATTTGGTAGCAAACTACATAAGAAGATGCTAAGACAAATGACCAAAAGATTGATCAAAGGGTAGGTTTAAAGAAATGTGTTAAAAGAGGTAAGAGAAGTGGCAATTGGAGAGGTTTAGTGATGGAACAATACAAATACAGTCTAACAATGTGAAAACCTATCCTAGTCTACAGTTTAGGACTTTTTTAGCTAAAAGCATGGCATCCAATGGTGGTGATTAAAATTGAGGATGCTTAAGAAGACAGAAATGGAGCAGTGTAATCAATGAGACTTGTAAAGACAATCCAAGTCCTGCTGACTAATTAGAGGGAAATTTGCGGAATGGTGAGGGTGGGATTGGTGAGGACAGAAAACTACATTGAGGGTGGTTATTACCATGGGAGGGCCTCTTCCTAGGTCAAACAGTGTGTGTACAGAGGGCCCAGTAGGAAATTTCCCCTTTTCTTCCACAACCAGTAATTAAATGTCAGTGGAGATGAGAAGAGGACCATAACTGGTTATTTCCATTGATCAGTTGTGTTCTGGGTGGGAGGGTGTATCACTGCTTTCCCTGTGGGATGGCTGCAGGATGAAAACAGATATTCCTCCCAACAGCATCCTGCACCATTTTACCAGCCCTTCCATCGTCCAGCCTGTCCCCAGAGAGCTGCAAAAAATCCAATTCAGCTTACTCGCAGTTTGGGGTAGCATTTCTTTTTTTTAAATAAACTCAATTTCATGCTCCCCCACTGGTGAATTTTGAGGTGAGGAAGGGGGAGGGATGCAAGACAGGGATTTTCCCTGGCTTCCCAAATGCCCCCTCACATCAATTTTATGCTGAAGACAGCAAGGCCTTTAATGGGTGCCCAGTCTTGCCCCAATTGAAGTTCTTAAGCAACAGATTATTGGCTACTGAAGGACTGTTTTCCAATCAGTGTCAATTTAGGCCAGTGGCAGGATTCAATTGGTGTGAGGAATGCCCAGAGCAGAACAGGCTTAGATCTTGCGAGAGACTGGGGGTCCTTCCCAAGATCTAAGCTTCCATCAGAAGCCACTCGGCCATAACCTTTTATAGCCCCTATGCCAATTTAGTGCCAACTCATACAAACCCATGATTCATCCCTTTGTTCCTTTATAGCCTGATGTCAACTTAATGTCCTTTGCCCTTATATCCTCCATGTCAAGTCACCCAGTATCTACTATGGAAAAACCTCAGGAGTTTTGTTGAGATGAAATAAAATAAAGTTTTAAGAATCAATTACTAACTTTATTATATTGAAAAAAGTACACTCATTAATAATAACCATTCAAAACAATTAAGTTCCTGTACTTAATTCGTTATAAAATTAATTAATATTCATAGTCTTATATCAAAGAGAATTAGTGACGTCAAAAGCATGAAGTTGTCAATCAAAATGTGAACCAATAGCTGCCCTTCACCAGTAACCTTCCCACAACCCTTCGCACCTACTTCCCACTGTAATAATGCTAGATTATGGAAATAGCCAAACAATACCAACCAAATAACAATAGCATTCAGGCTTATGTCAAGAGCAGCTAATAATATTGCCAGCACTTTTTTATCCCAACAACCATTTTATTTTTAGCCTCAAAAGTTTAAAGAGCAGAATATTTGAATGACTTGACAGCTTAACAGCTTGCCAGATACCTATTTTTTTACAAGCATTCATGTACACTCTTAATAATCCCAAAGAGTACCTAACCATTCTCAAAGGGGTGTCTTCATTTCCAGAAAGATTATAGCTTTTCCCAAAGAACTCCAGAAGGCTTAAACATTTTCAAATATCGAGAGCCAACAAATAATTGTTCAGAAACCTAAGGATTAAAATACCTCTGAGTGGAAACAGCTACACTTACAAACATGCAGCTGTTCCCATCAATCATGGAATAGGAAAATTCAAAATGGTGGGTGCCGGGTTCATGGGTGGGACTTCTGGATTTGGTGTTTTGGCACCATTTTGGCTAAAGTACAGAGCCTTTAACCAACTCACCAAAGAATTCAGACTTTAAGTGTGTGGGAGATTGTGAACAAAATCTAATTTATGACACAGAACTGTTCAACAAATATCATCAACATTATCAAAGTTTACTCTCAAATAATCCAAAAGGATTTTATTATCTGCTTTAGAAGGAATGTGTATTAGAACGACAATCTACCAAATCCTTTTCATTTTACATGTACTTGCTCAAATGTAATAAACACTCATACAACTTAATTTTCCAGAGCAGCAAGCAGTTTTATTTTTAAACGCTGCTGAGTGAAAAAAAGGGCATGAAGAAAATAAATATGAAAACAGATGTCCCAAGACAAACTCATTCTGGTGATGAAGGGGATGTGGAGTGTGCTGGTTGTCTGTTTTATTTTCATTTTGTTGCCTAGTCAGTTTCACTCATCACTTACCCTGCATCTCCACTTTTAGTTCTTCCCTCTTTTTGTTTTCTTTTTTTTAAATGATTATTTTTAAATTTTCTCTTTTGAGGTAAAATCTTCAATCACTCACATTCACAGACAGTACTCCTGCACTCCATTCATTCCCATGCTGTTATTATGCAAGTGATAATACAATTCAATAGATCAGCACCTCTGTTGAAATATAGCACAGAAAAGTAGGTCAAGCATTAAGTATTTGCATACCTTTTAGATTAGAACATCTACCATTAATGCTCATTTCAATCTATGTTCTTTTCAGCATCAGGAAATAAAAGATATTAGCAGGGAATGATCAGGCTGGAAGACATGAGTAAAAGAAAGTAGTTCAGATAAAACAACAATCCTGGGAAAAGCAGAGTGTAATAATTGAATTGTTGGTAGGCAACTGTGCAGAAACAATATTATGTAAAAAAATAGTCCAGATTCCACATATAAACATTTAAACTGAGTAGTTAGGGCAGGAAATAGTGCCTTTCCAGCAATAGCTAGTGAACTTCATTGGAGGTTTCTCTTTGAATACTTGCCTACTTTCAGCTCAGTCGTAGTGCCAATCACCACCCTTGCAGCAGTTCATTAGCTGCTGCAATTCTTTCCTGTGCATTTGTTCAGCCTGGTTCTCCTGTCACGACCTGCAACATTTCTGGCGAGTCTGCTCAGGAGAATAATTTTGTCAGCCTTTTTCCGGAATTTGCACATGCACCGGCAATGCATGTGCACCTTCCGGAGCCGGAGATCAGTCAGAGTCCAGACCACACTGGAAACTGGCGAGAAGACAGGTAAATGATTTGAATCTTTTTTTAAATATGTTTTGCACGTCATTATCAGGAACTTGCCAGGCCCAATAGAATCTCCCACCCTGCCAAGAGTACTTCATTTCAGTGCAGTTTGGAATAGCTCCTCATGTTCAAGCAACTAGTGGGGAAACTCTGTCAGAATGAAGGAGGCGGACCAATCAGGATTCCTTCAAAGGGTCAGGTGGCAGTGGACGGTGCCACCTGGGCATGGGCACCCTGATGGTGCCAGCCTGTGCCCCCTGGCATTGTCCAAGGGGCAAAGTATCCATGCTGAGGGGCACCTTGGCACTACCCAATAGGCAGTGCCAAGGAGATGGGGCCTATTGTGGGCAGGGCCAGGGACAATTGGTGGGGATTGGAGGGTCCCACTGCTGCTCACAAGGCAATCAGTCTGGGCTGGAGGGAGGCCAGCAATCAGGGGGACAGGGGATTGGTGATCTGCCAGGACTAGGGGGGGGAGGGCTGCCTCTCAGAAGGGGTCTGACCCCAGGGGGGGTCAGCTGATGGGCTCTGCCAGGGTAAGAAGGTTCAAGTATCACCACTGCTGGGAGGGTTTGGGCTGGATATCGCAGGGCTCCGGGGTAGGGGGAGGCAGGGCTGGTTGGGGAATTGTTGCGGTGGCTGCAATCGGGCTGTGTGGGGAGGATCTGGAGAGGCAGCGCTGCAGGATTGCTGGACTGGCCACCGATTGAGTTGGCCAGCAAACAGGAGAGTGGGGGGGGGCCTCATAGATTGGAGCTACTGCGCATGCACAGTGTTCCAGAACTATCAGACTCTGGTGCAAGTAGGCCCCACCTCCCCCAGGTTTTTAATGATATTCATGATTATGACCTCTGCATCGCACAGAGTGGGGAGATTCGAGTCTGAAACTGCACTGAAAAATCAGTCATGATCTAGAACATTTCTTCCATCAATTTAGCACTTTTGGAGAGATTCACTCCCATCTCTAGCCTCAGCTATTCCAATATTTTCATGGCCTAACTCTGGCCATTCACTGCATGAGCTCCAGTTCGCAGACAGAAAGCCATTGGCTGTTCTATCTCAGTTCTTTGTGAAAATTCTTAGTGGAAGGCAGAGCACAATGATGGAGATGATGATGAACCCTTATTACAATCACAAAGATCTCTTGATTGATGTTCCATATATACTGACTTCAGGATTGTGCTTAAAATAAATAGCAGCCAGAGTGTGATGCCCCATCAGATATGGTTTAAGAAAGTGCAAGTTTGTTCTTTTAAGCAGTTTGTAAAAATCAATGCAATCTTTTCAATTAGTCTTTAAATTAGGAATATATTGCATTTTCTTTGGTAGAAACAAAATGCCTATTATTTGGGTCTCTAGCTCAGGTTTAAGATTTATATTATATATATTCATGAGCAATATACAGTTACTCTTACAATGCTTTCTGTCTTGGTCGGAAGAATACAATGAGAGGCCGAGTTATATGTTAAATAGTCTGAACAGAATGAAAATGATTTAAAGTGTTTCACTTGGAACAGATATACCCAACACAATGTTCAACTGAAATTGCACAGATCCTGAGTCACGTTTCTCTTGCAGTTTTTTTTCCCATTTCAGTCCAGCACTAACAACTCAATACTGCTTATTGTTGCCTAACCTCATTCCTCATTCAGTTAACATGTCACACGTGCTAATGACGCACAATTGCATGCTCATTAAAACAAAACAGCTCCCATGAAATCAGAGGAGAAATCATAGGAGGAGTGGAGTAAAGGAGGACAGATAGAGTAGCTAGAGAGAAACTATTGCTGCTAGTTGGGGTAGTCAAGGACAAGAGTGTATTGTCTAAAAGTTAGAGCCAGATTTTTCAGGAGTGAAATTCTCAATTGCCTCTATACACAAATAGAGGTAGACGATTGGATCTATTTCACAAGTTAATGCTCGATCCTTTGTTAATTTTAAATCAGAGATTAATAGATTTTTATCAGTCAAACAAGTTAAGGGACATGGAGCAAAGACAATGGGGGCGGGGGAATTATAGTGGGTGGTGCGGGAGGTGGCGGTAGAGCATTGAAAGGTCCATTGACATCAGGTGAGATTTTCTGGTTTTGGGGCAAGCATGGCTGGAAAATCCAAATAGGTGGCATATCAGCCATGATCTCATTGATTGAAGGGATAGATTTGAAGGACTAAGTAGATTACTATTCCTGTTTCTGAGGCCAAATATTTATAGTTCAAAAGTCCACTTATTGCCTGGGACAAGTCCAATCAATTTTTAAGCATGCCTCAAAAGTCAGTAGCCAGTCAGTGTCCAAAACAGGCAAGAGCCCTGATTTAAAATTGGGATCTTATGTCAGTTGTGAAAATCCATTACAATTTCCAGGTACCAGTGGACAGAGTAAATACCGGCATCTCCACATCAAAGTAAATGTGGCATACACAGTGTACCATTGATACCAGACAAGTAGTAGCTTAACCAGCGGTTCTTAGTTGTTACAAGTCATTCCATAAACAGGCGTGTGAATGCCAGCCACTCAATATGCACTTTTTTGACATTGCCGCTTTTATGAGGTTTAATCTTCTACTTGGTCAATGGAGCAAGCCATCAGATTTCCTACCCATTCCCTAATCTCTGAACTTCCTACCAATGTTCATTGAGCAACTGCAAATTCACTGAACAAATTCAAATAAAGTCCAATAACCATGAAGTGGTTTGGATCTCTCATTAGTGCTATTGGGAGAGTGAGAGAATCAGTTACTTACTGCCCATCGAGTGTGCACCATATCTGAAAAGCCAGTCCACTCTTTCTTGTGATTTGTGTATTTGGGGACCAAGACAAAGAGCACAAAAGATGTAAGTCAATGAACAGGAAAACTCAAAGGAGGATGAGAAGGTTGAAAATATTGCCAGAGTGGTTGATTTGGAGTCCATGTCAATATTTAAGAATAGGTTAGAACAGTAGTAGGCAACCTGCAGTGCGAGGCTCACATGCAGCCTATCTGGGTTCTGGATGCCAGTCTTGAGACAATTTGTTGATCATTGCCCACCCGCAGTGTTGCATCTGATTTCCAGCTGTAATTTTTTTCCTAACGGTATGACTGAAGTGATACGCATGCGAAGAAAGGGCAAGTGAAGGGAAGTGAAGGGTGATTGTATACAACATTGCCTGTGAAAGCTCTTTGTCCAAAGCATTAATTTTTCTTTTGTTTTAACCATTTGAAGTTGATGATAATTTGATTAATATATAAATAATTAAGCATTTTCTATAACTCAATATGAAATATCCAGAATGTATTATAAGTATTTAATCTTTGGGTCGTGATTAATGAACAAACCTGATTTCAATCTTGCAGCCTACTGAGTTGAAGAATACACTTGAAGGATTCATTAGCCTAAGTTGCCCATCAATAGATTAGATTGTTGGTTGAACAAAGAGAAGCACAGCACAGAAACAGACTTTTCAGCCCTCATAATCTGTGCTGATCATGATGCCTAAACTACGCTAAAAGACTTCTGCATTTACTTGTTCTGTATTCCTCTATTCTCTCCCTATTCACGTTCCCATCCAGAAGCTCCTTAAATGTTGCTAATGTGCTTGTTTCCACCACCTCGTCTCTCATCTAACACTCTCTCTGTGAAAAACTTCCACTGCACATCTCCCTTAAACTTTCCTCCTCTTATCTTGAACCTGTGCCCCCTTGTAATTGACACTTCCATCCTGGGAAAAAGCCTTTGACTATCCACCCTGTCTATACCTCTCACATTCTGTAGACTTCTATTAGGTTTTCCTCAACCTCTGTCTTTACACTGAAGAACAATCATAGTTTATTCAACCACTCCTGGTCAAGGACCAGGCAATCTTCTTTGCACTCTCTCCAAAGCTTCCATTTCCTTCTGGTAGTGTGGTGACCAGAACTGCACACAAATAGTCCAAATGCAGTCTAACCAATGTTTTATAAAGCTGCAACATGATTTCTCAACTCTTGCACTCGATGTCCCAGCTGATGAAGGCAAGCATGCCATATGCCTTCTTAATCACTTTGCTCACATGTGTTGCTACTTTTGGGAAACTGGGGATCTGCACACCTAGATCCCACTGCATGTTAATGCTCCTAAAGGTTCTGCCATTTACAGTATAATTCACATCCAAATTTGATCTTCTAAAATGAATCACCACGCATTTGATTGGGATTAAACTCTATCTGCCATTTCTCTGCCCAAGTTTTCAATCTATCTATATCTTGTGTATCCTCTGATAATACCCAGCACTATCAGCACTGCATCAATCTTTGTGTCATCCGCAAATTTACTAATTAGACCACCCACATTTTCCTCCAGATCATTTATATATACTACAAACAGAACATCACTAGTTACAGATCTCCATTCTGGAAAGCACCCTTCTAGTGCTACTCTCTCTTTTCTATGACTAAGTGTGAAATTCTGTCTTTCTATGACTAAACCAGCTTTGCAACCGTCTAGTCAATCCTCCCCAAATCTCATGTCATTTTAGTTTTTGCACCATCTGCCATGTGGGACTTTGCCAAACGCCTTACAAAGTCCACATAAAACTATATCCACAGCCCTTCCCTCATCAATTAAGTTTGTCACCTCTTCAAAAAAACTCAATCAAGTTGGTGAAACATTCCCTGTACAAAACCACACTGCTTGTCACTAACAAGTCCGTTTTCATCCAAATGCATATATATCCTGTCTCTCAATATCTCCTCGAAAAGCTTCCCACCACTGACGTCAGACTCACCAGCCTATAAATTCCTGGATTATTTCTGCTTCCCTTCTTAATCAACATTGGTATTCTCCAATCTTCTGCTACATAGCCTGTGATCCAAGAGGATATGAAGATATCTGTTAAGATTCCAGTTATTTTTTCCTTCGCTTTCTACAGTAACCTTGGCTAGATCCCGTCCTGTTCTGGGAACATGTCTACCTTAATTCAATTTAGGATACCTAACACTTCTTCCTTCTATACATTGACATCCTCTAGACTATTCACACACCTATTTCTGAGCTCAATCTCTATCACGTCCTTCTCCTTGATGAATATCAATGCAAAGAACTCATTTAGGATCTCAACCATTTCCTGTTGCTCCATGCATAAATTCCCTCCATTGTCTTTGAGTGAGTCTATCTTTCTCTTGCTACTCTCTTGTTCCTAATATATGCATGAAAAACCTTGGGATTCTCCTTGACCCTGTTTGATAAAGATATTTCATGGCCCTTTTAGCCCTCCTAATTCCATGTTTAAGTTCTTTCAGACTTTCAATATACTCCTCAAAGGGATGAAACTGATTAAACACAACATATTAGGATCTCTGTTCACATGGAGGATAAGAACAGACTAGTTGAGCCTATTTTAGTGTTGTAATGTTGATGCACAAGTTACACAATGATGTTGTTTGTTTTGATGTGTTTATTGTGTGTTGTCATGATTAATAAATTTGTAGAACCTGTTTAATGAAGGGTGTTACCCTTTATGGCTAGATTTCAGCAGTTAACATTACTCCAGCACTTTATAATTATGTTTCTCACACTATCATTTACAAAGAGAAACCTTGCTCCAAAGTCAGGAGAGCAAAGTACAATTCAACACACAAACAGTTTGTAACAGTTTAGCAATAAGTTAAGTGGCAGCTGGGATTGTGCGTTGTGGCAGGTTAGATTTTACTCTTTCACGTTTGAGGCAAAAATTCTATTCTCAGCTGATTGGGTGACAGTCTGTCTCTTGGCTGTAAGGGTCTGTGATAAATAAAATTGGGCTATCTCAGCCCTTCTTCTAGAGAGCTTAGGTCCACACTACTAAATTGCTACCAATTTGGCAATCTTATTCAGAAGGAACGGCTGGTGTGAGAAATATGGTGGGGGTTGTGGAGCAGGAGGTTAATCTTTAATTTTCTTCTCCTTTTCTGAGGTAGTCGTGACTCATTTTGAGATATGAGTGCTGATAGTTCTCAGGTACTTAACCCATGATGGTTGTTCTCAGATGCCTTAATCAGCAGCTTAACATATCCTCTTTCTGTCACCAGCTATCTAGCCTATTCTTAAATATTGAAATGAGCTCAAATCAGCCACTCTGGTCATGTATTCCATATAAATAAATACCATAATTACAATAGTAGGACATAAACCTACTCTTGACCTCTTTGATCCCTTTTCATTATCTACAATGCACAAGGTGCTGATAAAGGTGCATTAGGTGCTGACCTTTCACCTTTGGAGACAAGTTCCATAATATCACTGGTGAGAAAAGTAAAACTATTTTTAGAAAAATAAATTTTGAAAGAACTATATTGTCCCAAAGATGATAAAAGCAGAGCCCAATATGATAATGAATCTCTCAGATTAGGAAGATCACAGGCTCAATCACCAATCCATGTTGAGTTGGCTGAGATTAGCTAGGGATTTGGAAGGATCTATCCTTGGCCTTCTTATATTTCCAATCTGTGTGCTGCTCCTCTGCAACATTATCCAAGAGTACATCACAATTCACATGTACATTGACAACATGCTACATCACCATTACTTCTTTTGAATCTACCACTCGTTCTGATTTTCATACAGTATTCTAAAATCTGGTATTGAGTAAGTAGAAATCTCCTTTAACAGAACATTGGGATGACTGAAGGTATTATGCAAAATTTTGTTGGAAATCAACAAACGTTGATGGCAGACAGAAAAACTGACATTTAGCCCAGTGAGAGCAATAATAGCTTTTCCTGCCTTACTGCACACTGTTTAGAACAAATATTTTGAAGTTATGAGATTTACACCAGATTGCGGACAGGTAGTCTCTGATGCAGTAAAGATGAGAGTGCTAACATTTAGAGGTCATCCCAGCACACACCAATCACATCTCCTTAGCCAATATAAGCAATGGTCCAAGGAAGGATGTCCTCAGCTTCTCTGACACTCCTCTCGTGGGGCTGCTGGATGCAGTGGAGGGACAATGTGATGTTCTGCACACGTGTACAGGGAGAAGGTCAGCTGGCAGAGTTTCCACTCAGCTCCACACACACCCACCCACATACACCCACACCCACACACACACGCATACACACACGCACACTTCATGGCTTCTCATCCTCCAGTCCTTTGCTGGGTGTTCCCTCTCCCCCAAAATATGCTGAATTGCTCTGCAAGCGCAGTTCTCCCCTCAGAATTCTGCTCACTTGGTGCACACCTTTTGAAATCAGTCATGATTTGTGCCATTGTGGCATCGTGGCACCATGTGTGGATCTTCTGACAAGGGGAATACTGGGAATCCTTCCCGCACACAAGTTTGATAATGAGAAGAAAATGAATGGAAATGAGATTCCCAACATTGAAAGGCAGGAAACACAGCTTGGCACAGACAGGGGGAGGGCCTTCTTGTGATATTTTTTACTCCCACTGCTGGATCCACTGACAAAAACAGGAGCAAAAAAATCCCAGTTTTGCTTGCATCACGAAGTCCAGATCTTTCCTTGGTCACTTTTTGAGGTTTAACCAGACCATTTGTAACCCTGGTGTATTATCTGACAGAGCTGATTTTCTGGCCTCATATTGTTGTCATCACCAATATCATTTACTTTCACCTCTGTTACATTGCCCATCTTCATCCTTGCTTCAGCGCGTATGCCACTGTCCTGGAAGGCACTGAGCTTGTTCAGTGTTGATAAGGCTGTACCCACCCAGAAGATTGGTTAGTATTCTTAACACTCCTGACTTGTGCATTGTACATAATGAAAAGAGGTCAAGAGCATAACCATATGATTTATGTCCTTCTCTTACAATTATGGTATGTGTTTATATGGAATGCATGACCAGAGTGACTGATTTGAGCTCATTTCAAAATTTAAGAATAGGCTAGATAGCTGCTGACAGAAAGAGGATATGTTAAGTTGCTGATTAAGACATGTGAGAACAACCATCATGGGTTAAGTGTCAGAGAACTATCAGCACTCATATTCCAAAATGAGTCACTGTCTCAGAAAAGGAGAGGAAAATAAAAGATTTCTCCATTGGAAACCATGCAAAATTGTTAATAAAGTGCCACGCTTCTTTCCTCCCAGTGGCCGACATTCACAGATACACTGATATACATTTTTATAGACAAAAATATTAATGTCATGGGAAAACCCAAGAAACAGGTGCCTTCAGTTGTCTAAGCCCAAAATTCTGGAATTCTCTTCCTTAACCTCTCCACCTCTCTCTGCTCTTTTAAGATGCTCCTTAAAACCTATGTCTTTGCACAGGTATTGGTCATTTGTGCTAACAACTCCTACTTTGACTCTGTATCAATCTATGAGCCCTATTTTATCATTTTGATTCTAAGCGCTGAGCAGACTTGAAATAAGGAATGTTTCATATCCGACTTTTAAACCCATTCTCAGGCGACCCCATACATACTCTGCATGCAAACGTATTAGCAATTCCAAATTGCACTGCAGAAGCCTGTGGACAGGGCTTAACACAGCCAAAATACTGCAGCTCCAATTGGGGCCTTCAACTGCATGTACACAGAGAAAAAAAAATGATAGAATGCTGTTCCCCTACCAGATCCCTCCAGTGACGGTTAATGCCTCCCTCTTGCCCCCACAGACATTGCCCCACCCCCACTACATTACTGACCCTTTTATCCCTCCCACCTCCCCGCCACCCAGACTGATCATAGGCCAGTTTTGATTTCAGACAGAGTGGCGGCAGGCCCCCCTCTCTCCTCACCCCCCTTCACCAACCTCAAGCAGAGCAGCAGTGGACCCACTTCCTATCTCCCCCCCGACTCCTTCCAACAAACAGAGACTTACAAGCAGAGACTTACTCCTCACTAACTGGAGTGCCCAAATTGAACTTCTGTGAAGCATGTCTGTTACATGCCAATTCTGGATGGCAAACACAATGATAAGTGAGAAGTGCTGCTAAAGTTGGGCGTGCAATTCATTAAGTCAATTTAAATACATGCAAATGCATTTAAATGGCCATTGTGCCCATTTCGGGCATAGTCCCAACCACCGTCATTTTTGGGTCTTGGTAAAGTGGGAGCTGGCCTGGAGGTGGGTCCGGATCATGCTACTTGTCTTATGCCTGACTTTACCAAGTTTCCGCGCCTGAAAATGGGCGCAATGCGATGGTAAATTCGAGCCCTATGCGTCTGATTGAACTCCTGTGAACCACCTCAGGGAGTGAGAAGATTATGTGCCCAGGTTCATTTTCAAAAGTAAAATTCTCACCATTGTCCAGTCTGAGCAGCCAGAGCTTTGTATCTGAAAGACTAGCTTTAAAAAAAAATCTGTCACCCTTACATTAACTTTGGAATTGAACTCAAGAAAGCGGGTTCAAATCATTTGGCTCACACACTCCACACAATGGTTGCTCTTTCTTTTAATCCCCTTTTGTCCGTGTCAAGAATGGTAAGAAAGCTTCACTGCAGCTTGAAAAGAATTAATTGTGATTTACGATATGGAAATGCAGCTTCAGAAATAATTGCACTTCATGTGAAATCAAAGCAATAAACTGTGAAAGGTGAGATGTGTAACAAGCATACTTTGAATGGAATTAGCATGCTAATTAATTTATTGCAATGCACCAGGCTCTTGAGCAATCACAAAAAAGCGTGTTTTTAATGTGAAATTATTGAATTTTTGAAAAGAGAAATTACATGTTTACTTTGTAGAGCAAAACAAAACAGTTCACTTTACCAGAGCTCTTTCGAGTTGCATGATTTCAGTCTTCACAGACAGTATTTATTCCAAGGTAGAGTTCAAAGTCTATTGTATAAAGAAATAATGCTGTTTCTGGACATTAATAATAAATCGACTGTGACACAAGGGCTCTTTGTACTACCACTGACTGGAACCTTAAGTCTAATCAATACGTGTGCCTCCGGCTGAGAAACACCAGACGTTTGAAAAACTCATATCCTTGGCTTAACGTTCTCCCTGTATTATCAAAGTATTCATGATGTAAAGATGCCGGCGTTGGATTGGGGTGGTAAGAACTCAGTAAGAATTTAGCAACACCAATTATTAATCCAACCGATTTATTTGTTAGTAAAAAAGCGAGCTTTCAACACTCTTGTGTCTTCCTCAGGCAAGTGCAGTGTTCTGGTCTGCAATAGCACACATCAGCACAGACAGTCAGAGATTGCTGATTAGAATGCGAATCCTTACATCTAACCTGCTATTCAAGTGTTAAAGTGGCTGCCTGGGTTAGCAAAAAACCTCACTTACTGTGCTGTCTGGAGAAAATACACAATTCTCTAACAATGCTCAGGATCCCCTTCACACACATTGTTAGCCACTTTAACACTTGAATAGCAGGTTAGATGTAAGGATTCGCATTCTAATCAGCAATCTCTGACTGTGCTGATGTGTGCTATTGCAGACCAGAACACTGCACTTGCCTGAGGAAGACACAAGAGTGTTGAAAGCTCGCTTTTTTACTATCAAATAAATCAGTTGGATTAATAATTGGTGTTGCTAAATTCTTACTGATTATCAAAGTATTAGAAGAGATTAAAAGACTGCAGCCTGTGATCTACAATACATGGAATCTTAATGTCTACCAACCAAATGCAGAGAGCTTCTAAATCATGCTATCCTTCTTACGCTCACCCAACCAAATAAATTACTTTATTGCCTATTTAGGCAGTTAGTGGATTCTAATTAATTACATTGACAGTGTTTGCTAAATGCAATTCTTTCTTGGGCTTGCAGAATAGACAATGGGTCATGGCAAATCTTTGAAAGCCTTCATGAGTAAATAAAAGACCTACTTTGTGGTTTCACCTTTGATTATCCACATTTGGTAAGTCATGATAAATATTAGTTTACTATCCCCTTAAAACACATTTCGAAATACAGCTCGATTCTTCTATTCTGGCTGGAATTTTGTTCAAAATTTGGACAGGTTGAAAATGCACTCACACTTACTTTACAACCCAGACTTCTTTCTCAGATGGTGTGTGATACATTGGTAAAAACAATGGTTTGTTATATCACTCACTTAAGAAGGAAAGCAAAACTAAGTTAACTATGTGTCATGGTAAATAGTGCCATAATGTATTCTGTTGGTGATGAAAATCTAATTTACACATCTGGCAATACTCTCACATCAAGGAGGGTGAGAATCAGAACAATAGTAATTATAGGGTCTGGCAAAATGTGAGATTGAGATAAACATAGCGCAGAGTAAGAGCAGGCAGAGGGAGGCCATGGGGCTCAGCGGGACTGGAAGCCTGAAGTATATTTGCTTCAATGCAAGAAGAAATATAGGTAAGACAGATGAACTGAGGGCCTGGATTACTGCATAGAATTATAATGTTATTGCAATTACAAAGACATGGTTAAAGGAGGGACAGGACTAGCTGCTTAACGTTCCGCGATATTGCTGTTTTAGACAGGGCATAAGGAAACAAAAAGGTGAGGGAGTTGCACTGCTGATTAGGAAGCACATCACAGCTGTGTTGAGGGAGGACATATTGACTGAATCTTTGTAATGAGGTATTATTGGTGTGCTCAGGAATACGAAAGGTGAAACTACTGGGAGTGTTCTGTAGGATCCTAACAACCTACGGGAGATGGAGAAACAGTTGTGTAGTCACATACAGAAAAGGTGTGAAAAAAGCAGGGTATTTGTGGTGGATGGCTTTAATTTCCACCATATTAACTGGGACTCCTGAGCCACGAGCTCAAATGGAGAGCAATTTGTTTGATGTGCCCAGGAGAGCTTTTTGATACAATATGTTGACAATATAACTAGGGAGGGGACTATACTAGACTTGGTATTAGGGAATGAGCTGGGCCAGGTGATCAATGTTTCAGTGCAAGAGCATTTTGGGCTTAGCGACCATTGTTCCGTAAAATTTCGGATAGTCATGGATAAGGACAAGAGTAGCCCTCGGAGGAACGTGTTTAATTGGGTGAGGGACAATTATATCCAAGTTAGATAGGAAATGGGGAATGTGGATTGGGAGTGACTATTTGAGGGCAAATAGTCTGGCATGTGGCAAGCTTTTAAAGGCGGGTTGATTGAACTGCAGGACAGGCATGTTCCCATAAAAATTAAGGATAGAAATGGCAGGATTCAGGAACCATGGATGAAAAGGGAAATTGTAAACTTAGTCAAAAGGAAATATACACTAGGCCTAGGCATTTAAAAATTACAAAGACCTTGAAAGTGTGGTGAAAGTAGGAAGGAACTTTTAACATGGAATTAAGAGGGCTAAAAGGGGCCAGAAAATGTTTTTAATGATTAGAGTCAAGAAGAATCACAAAGCTTTTTATGCATATATTAGAAGCAAGAGGGTATCAAAAGAAAGACTTGGCCCACTCAAGGACAATGGAGGAAAATTATGCGTGGAGCCACAGGAAATGGCTTAATGAGTGCTTTGTATTGATATTCACCAAGGAGAAGAACATGATGAATGTTGAGGTCAGGGATAGGTGTGTGAACGCCCTATAAAGTCAATACATCAAAGAAGGAAATGTTGAGTATCCTAAATTGCATTAAAGTAGACAAGTCCCCAGGGCAGGATGGGATCTATTCCAGGTCACTGCAGGAGGCAAAAGAAGAAATAGCTGGAGGCTTAACAGATATCTTCACATCTTCTTTGATTGCAGATGAGGTTCCAGAGGACTGGAGAATAGCCAATCTTGTTCCGTTGTTTAAGAGTAGAAGCTGGGATAATCCAGGAAATTATAGGCTGATGAGCCAACTTCTGTGGTGGGGAAGTTTTTGGAGAAAATACTAAGGGATATATGCACATTTGGAAGAAAATGGAAGAGTTAGTGACAGGCAGCATGGCAGAAGTTTTTCACGCAGAGAGCGGTGGGTGCCTGGAATGCACTGCCCAGATAAATTGGTGGAAGCAGGCTCACTTGGAATATTTAAGAGGCATCTGGATGAGTACATGAATAGCGAGGGATACGGATCAAGTAAGGGCAGAATTTTTTTAGTTTAGATAGGACATCATGATTGGCATAAGCTTGGAGGGCCAAAGGGCATTGTTCTTTGTTCTATCATTAAAGGTGGACTACTTCTTTAAGATTGGTTTTGAGTTATGCTTTCCCCATATTAATTAACTTTCATGGATCACGTTATCAGTACAATACTCAAAAACTTCCAGGAAAGTTGCAGAGTTTGTAGATTTTCAAAAATGTGAAACATTTCAATACTGCAGAATGGATAAACAAGCGTTGATTGTTCATAGAATACACAAAGCAATCAGATGGTTGTAAAACTATCTACATGTTTTCCCTCCCACAAAGAAACACTGCAATTTTTCTTTTATGTTAAACAGTTTCACATTAAAAATAACCTTTTTTGTAGTTGCTGAACATCCTGATTTGTCCAAGCAATTTATTAGCATGTCCACTCTCTTTGAACTATGCTTTTTTCATATTGTACTGACTGACCTCTTATGAAGTGAATTCAAAATTAATAATCTCAGGCAATTCATTGAGTTTTGCTGGATGACAGGCTGCAATTTTGCACAGAAAATCATATTAAACACAATTCATTCTCTTTGCAATGTTAAACATGCCAGAAGTCAGCTTTCCATCAAATAAAATTTGGATGCCAATTTCTCAAATGCCACCAGTTGGAAGAAGACAATAGCTTCAGGAAAGCTTATCGAGATTCAAGTCATTGATCAACCAGACAGCCAAGTAATGCAGACAGAGTGCTTTATCATACAGACAGTACTGAACCCATAAGCAGATACAAAAGGTGATTATGAGGACAGTTATACTCAGTAGTTCAAATGTATTTCAATTGTAGCACTGTTTCATTGAATTCAATCCCTCCATTATATTCCTAACCATTCTGGGGCTGTAGTTGCATTGAGACAAACATCAGGCGTTAAACAGGCCACTGAGTCCCTTTCCCAAGGACTAAGTGATGGCACAGTAAAAGAATTGACATGTATTGTGTGTTATGATTTTTAAATAAACTGTTCGGATTTGGAATACCTTATCAGATGCAGTGGTGGAATTAAAATCAGTATTGCTTTTAAAATGCACATGGATAAATATGTGAAAAATTAAATATAGTTTTGGGAAAAAGGGCAGAACACAAAAAATTCTCCAACTTCACCTGCAGGTGGGATTCTCCAGTCCTGTTGCAGTAAATAAAGATTTGGTTGTGTACTAAATTCTCCATTCTCGCTGCCAGCAGTAGCAGGGCATGCAAGACTGGAGACGTCCAGCTGGTAGCTCTTTTAGGGAACCAGCTTGGCCAGGAAAGACCAAATGATCTCTTGATATAAAATTGTATGGGAACTGTTTTGCAAGTAGTTTATTGTATGTACAAAGCTCCATACTAACTGACCCCATGAATGTATTAATGAGTTATATATTATATGAGCACAGCAGCCTGCAATTAAAAGAACAATGACTAACCTAAATGCTAAATGCAGGGAGTTATTATAATCCATGCATAATAATGCTGCATTTCCATTTAATTTTTGTTTGAATTTGTAAAAGAATGCAACCATACATACCAATTGTTAGTACTTCTAAGCTGACAAAGTTTCAACATGCATGAACTTGATAGCATTTCACAAGAGAAATCAACTATGTTTTCTTCTGGGGTTGAAATTTGTCTGGATTAATCAATCACATTAATCAGAGTCAGAATGCAGGCTGTCAGAAACAATCAGGGCAGTTGTAGAGTGAACAATCTGATGTTGTTTTCACACTGCCAGTTGCACACAGATTTAAAGGAGAAGGGATTCAAAGTAGAACAAAGAACAAAAAAAAATTACAGCACAGGAACAGGCACTTTAACCCTCCAAGCCTACGCTGAGCGTGGCGCCCGGCTTATCTAAAACCCCCTACCCTTTTGGGACCAGACCCCTCTATTCCTATCCTATTCAGCTATTTATCCTGATGCCCCTTAAAAGTCGTTATCATATCTGCTTCCACTACGTCTCCCATCAACAAGTTCAAGGCACTCACCACCCTCCATATAAAAAATCTGTCTTGTACATCTCCTTTAAATTTTGCCCCTTACACCTTAAACCTATGCCCCCTACCAGCTGACTCTTCCACCTGGGAAAAAGCTTCTGACTATCCACTCTCACCATGCCTCTCATAATTTTGTAGACTTCTATCAGGTTGCCCCTCAACCTCCTTCATTCCAGTGAGCACAAACCAAGTTTCTCCAGCCTTTCATCATAGCTAATGCCCTCCATACCAGGCAACATCCTGATAAATCTTTTTGGTACCGTCTCCAAAGTCTCCACATCCTTCTAGTGATGTGAGGACCAGAATTAAACAGTGTATTCTAAGTGTGGCCTAACTAAGGTTCTATAAAGCTGCAACATGATTTGCCAATGTTTAAGCTCAATGCCCCAGCCAATGAAGGTGGGGTCCTGATTATGCTAGCTGCTTTACCGAGGCAGTGGGAAATGTAAACAGAGTCAATGGATGGGAAGCTGGTTTACATGATGGATTGGGCTATACCCACACCTTCTGTAGTTTCTTGCAGTCTTGAGCAGAGCAGTGATATAACCGGAAAGAATGTTTGCTATGGTGCTTCTATAAAAGTTAGTGAGAATCATAGCTGACATGTCAAATCTTCTTAGTCTTCTGAAAAAGTAAAGGCATTAGTGGGTTTTCTCAATTATAGTGTCAGCATGGGGAGACCAGGACAGGTTGTTGATGGTTTGGACACACCTAAAAACTTATGGCTCTTGATCATTTCTACTTCATCTGCATTGATGTAAATAGTGGCATGTTCTCCATTATGGTTCCTGAAGTTGATGACAATTTCTTTTGTTTATTGACATTGAGGGAGAGGTTATTGTCACCACACCAGTTCACTAGATTCTCTATTTCATTCTCATACTCTATCTTATCAACTTCTAGTTGGGCATATTCCTCAATCAAGCTAAAAATATTTCATGTAATTTGCAATCAATTCTTTTACTGGTATTTCTTTACTTTATATCATTTAAATTCAAGTTGGAGCATCTCTAACTTCAGAGCTATTTGAAAGCTTTCATTTTGCTTCACTTTTCTTTCACATTCATCATACATTTAGCGCCATTTTTTAATCGTCCTCTATTTTAAAAACAATGTTGTGATTCAGTAGGAAGCATTCTGGCTTCACTAAGGCTATGGTTCAAGAACCATTTCAGAGATGAAGACAAAGTCTGGGTTGATGCAGTACTGAGGAAAGTATGACATTGTTTTTTTAAAGTTTTTTTATTGCATCCTTAAAGTTACAAATCCAATGTTCAGAATGGACTGGGTAAACACAAATCCATTCCTTGTTTGCTCCAAAAACCAAATTCAAATTCCAATTGAATCCAATTTATGGTCCCCACAAGAGAGACAAACAACATCCAAGCTGACAAGAGAATCCCTTCTCTTGTCAGCTTGATCTTAGCCAAAAGGCCGAGAGAAGCACTATATTGTTACAGGCACCGAATTGCATGTGATATATCCATCAGTCAAGGCTGCTGTCTGCATTCTCAGGTGGACATAAAAGATCCCAGAGCACTCTTTAGAGGAAGAGCAGGAAAATTGCCCTTAGCATCCTGGTCAACGTTTGTATCTCAACAAACATCACTAAAAATAGATAGTCTGCTCATTATCACATTGCTCATTGTGGGACTTTGCTGCTGTCTTTTCTGTATTCCAGAAGTGACTTTACTACAAAGTCCTTAGCTATAAAGCACTTTGAGACATCCTCAGATTGTAAATGGTGACATACAAATACAGATTCTTTCTTTGTCAGTTTTCTGCAGTTGCTTAGCAGGTTATGCAAGTTTTCTAGGCAAGCATATGGGTGAAATGTGTAATTAAAACAGTTGTTGTTCTCGCTTTTTAAATTGCCAGCACAGACCACTTCAGGGGGAAGTTGCAATGACTTACAGGTTTTTGCTTAATCAGTGATCAACAAGACTTTTCACCTCTTACTTAAAGCAACATTACTGCTATAGCATGAACACAATTAAGCAAATGTCTTGGGAGATTTTCTTTTCACTCCAAATTTTCATCCTTCACTGAAGATTTTGTTACCTGATGGAGACTTTTCCATCTGTGTCTGTTGGCACTTTGCCCAGCTGGCCATTTTTCATATTAAGAGTCCATGTACTGATAGGCTATTTGATTTTGAAGGACAGCACAATGCAACTTGATCTTGTTCCCACCTGGCAGTCACACGTAGAGAATGTTATCCGGAAGATGTCATGGATTACCGATCAATGGTAACAGCCCAGCAAGATTTTATTTTCTGTTTGAAGGTAAGAAGTATAAGGATCAATTGTAGCTCATTTTATTATAAACCAATTGCAATCAGTTAAATCAGCATTGACTGTGGAATTGAGTCTGAATTCTTCCTGATTATTGTGGCTCAATTAATTACTGGATATAGTGCATTTATCAACATAGCTATTAGGGAACTGCTGATTTTTCCTCAAAATATGCTTTATTCATTAAATTTATAAAAGTACACTACATACCATTTCAAAATTGATATTACATTAAATGCAAAAAAAAAATCATTTTCTTCCAATACGCTATTATTCACCACATTTACAATAACAGGCAATAGATAAAAGATACATTTTGTGTTAAATACATAGCCCGAGATGTTTTAACCAGTTCCCAGCCACTCAATGTATTTTGATTGAAAGACATAGACAAAGGCCGTTCTCCATTTCATCTCTGCGACAGAATTCCCAAGCTTTAGTGCATCCCTCAGCACACAGTACTGGACTTTGAACATGCCAGTCTGCAACACTTTTTGTGGACAACTCCACACACTGAAAGACCAGCAAATTTTAGGCAGACAAGAGAATGTTTTCAGTGGGTTGATGGTCCTCCAGCCACAATTGATGTTTTTTTCAGTATTGAAACGAGAGCACAGAGCTCTATGTCACTTAGATACATAAGATGAACCATGATAGAAACATTGCATCTATTTTCAGACCTTCTTTGCAAAGGTGCAATCCGGAGGTATCTGCCTCAGCACAGACCCATCGAGGGGAAGCTGCGGAAGGGATGAGACTCTGGAGGTGCAGTAAGGATCAGATGAGGGACACCTTTTTCACCGCCAGTCAAGCTACATTTTTGTGCTTATTTGGAAGTTCTACTAATGAGATATTCTGCCAAATGACTTTGAAATCTGCTCAAGGAGCCATCCAACAGGATCCAGTATTTCCTGGCCCTCAATGACATTAAGTGAAAATCACTGGTGAATGGACATATAGCTAAAATGTATCTTTCTGGATAAAGCTCTCCGTGTGGGATAAATGGGCTGGCGCAGTTCAACTGAATGGAGACTCATGTGCCAAAGTGACCAGACATATCTTTTGTAATGCCAAGTTGTGGGGTCGCATCACTGCAGGCAGTGACATTCAGTGTTTTGCAGATAGGGTCTGCTCACAGCTAGATGCAGTTGCAAAGAAAGGTGGCCAATGGGATGAGGGTGATGTTGGTTAAGTTTTCCTGTCTTGTAGGTATAGTCTGTTTCCAATCGCTAGATAAAGTGGAAGGTGGTATGGGTGACCAAAACAGCACAAGAACGGAGTAAGGGCCAGACCTGCAGCACATAGAGCAACAGTGGCTGATAACTAATGTCACCTGTGTAATTACTGAACCATCCACAAATGATGATGACAGATACTTTATCCTATTAGGCCGTAACCTTCTCAGACTGGTAATCAGCATCGAGTTGCCATTCTGTACCCACTTACCTGTGTTAAATTTCTTCTGCGTGTGTCTTGCCTGACCCTGCTGACTCAAGCCGGTCAAGAACCATGCAGTGCAGCTGTCCATGAAGCATGGTGTTAAAATCTAACAGAGTCCGAACAAAGAAGGACACTTCCCTTTTGTTTACCTGCACCAACTGCTGCAAAGCAAATAAGTTTCAAGATTGGCAGGGAGTATGGGGATCAGACATTAAGGGGAGAATGTGGGGATTGGATATCGGGCTCCAGGAATGTCATCTCAGGAGTGGATAAAGATAGGCAGATAGTTACGCAGAAGTTTGAAGAAGTTTTATATTTTCTAACGCTTTCTGAGAAGCTGTTACTGTAAATCTGGTAAAACCATCTGAAGTCAACAATTTAAATTGCTTTTTCAGATATTTCCCAGTGCAGTGTAACTATGAGGGGAAGTTTACATTTCAGGACAATTGCTATGCAGATGCTTAACTGGAAAGTACTGTGTGGAGTTCCCCAGTGCTACTATTGGGTTCCCTCTCAAGTCCAATGCTGGGAAACAGGAGGTTATGGTCCAACTTATTTTAACTGAAATAATGGGAATTAACATGTTATTTTTATTTGAATTTTTAAACATTTTTAAAACTTCATGGCTTCTCTAATTATTGATGTATTTCTAGAATTTGATATCAGGTGGAACTTTAGATAGACAATATTTTACATAGCCTTCTTTAATCTCAAACCACAGTACAAACCATAGAATCCTTACAGAGCAGGAAGAAGTCATTTGGTCATCAAGTTTTCATCAACGTTTTGAAAGAGCATGCCAACCAGGCCCTCCCTTCCACCCTATCCCTGTAACCCCACGCATTTACCATGGTTAATCCACCTAACCCACACAGTTTTGGACACTAAGTAGCAATTTAGCACGGCCAATCCACCTAACCCGCACATCTTTGGACTGTGGGAGGAAATTGGAGCATCTAGTGAAAAGCCACGCAGACACGGGGAGAATGTGCAAACTCCACACAGATAGTTACTCAAAGCTGAAATTGAATCTAATCCCTGGGCACTATAAAGTAGCAGTGCTAGCCACTGTGTCACCATGTAGTGATTTATTGAATTATATTTTATACCAGAGCTGACTGAAACAAAGCTGAGAAATGGTGGATGAGATTTAATGCAGAAAAATATCAATTGATACCTTTTGATAGGAAGGATGAAATGAGGCAATATAGATCAAATGGTACAATTTAAATAGGGGTGCAGCAACAGTGAAACATGGGATTGTATGTGTAAATCATTGAAGACAGGATAAAGTTGGTAAGACTGTAAAAAAGCATATAACACTTTGGGTTTTAAAAATAGAGATTCTGGGATGGGATTTTCTGGCCATGTTCACCCCAAAACTGGAAAATCCGATCCAAGTTCAATGCGCCATTCCATGGTCTGTCCCTCACCCGCTACGATTTATGTAGCAGCAGAATGGGAAAATTCACCCCATGGAGTACAAAAGCAAAGATGTCGGGCTAAACCTTCGTGAAACACTGAATAGGCCTCAGCTAGGGTTGGGAGACTGGTTTTGAGAATCATATTTTAAAAAGGATATCAAGACTTTACATAATTTGTAGAGAAAGCAAACCGATTGGTCTGAAAATACTTAAATTACGTGGAGAGCTGAAACTTTCCTCTCTCGAGCAAAAATTGGAGATTTGATTGAGGTGTTCAAATTTCTGAAGGATTTTAATGAATTAATTAGGGTCAAACTATTTATAAGTCAGAATTTCACTGTCCTGCCTTCCATGAGAATCAGAGTGGAGACGGGTTGGACTATGGAAAGGTCCATTGACCTCGGGCGCAATCAGAAGGCTAGGCAATCAAAGGACACAGGTTTAAGATAATTGGCAAAAGAACCAGAGGCAGCATATGAGAAACATTATTTTACATGAAATAGAAACAGGAAATGCTGGATAAAGTCAGCAGGTCAAGTACTTTTCATGAGTTATAATGATCTGCCGAGAGATTGAGCCCAGCAAGTTCAAGAGTTACTTTCAAAACTGAGTTGGATAAGTACTTGAAGAGGGCTATGGGGAAAGAGCTGGAGATGGGGCTATCTGGATAGCTTTGACGAAGAGCTAGCAGAAACATGATGACTTCAGTTAGGTACACTATAGCCACATAGCTGTATTTTTCTGCCCTCAGTTAGGCAGAAAAATACAGCTATTCGGCTGTAGTGTACCTCACAATCTCACTTTCAAGAAAACCAGACAATGACCCTTGGAGTTTCAGACAATGCCTTTAATACAAACTATTGTAAGGGCTATTTCTGGTACTCCAAATGTGGTTCATTAGGACAAAGCCTTGATCCACGAATTAACCAGTCATTTATAGTTAAGTTCCAATTACAAGAAATTGGCATATACCAATCAAAATATGTACATTTGCACAGAACTTATATTTATATCCACTCACAACTATCAATTAGTTTTCATAAGGGTATAGCTGTCCAGTTGCAAGTTGCACATGTCTACCCAATTATAATATCATCAAGTAATGAAAGCTATATGTCTGGTCAATAGCATACCAATCTCTCATTTCCATTGCCCCTTGTTCTAATAGACACATATGAGCTGCAGCTGCACATTGTTCAATTGAATTAGTCCTTGACTCTAATTTGAATCTGCCTTAATCAAAACCTATGGTTTTCTCATGATTTTTTTCTGTGTGACTATTTTCCCATCCTGCTGCACTAGCGCAGAAAGCCGGAAGAATCCCACGGCAGCTGATTTACAGGGTTTGTGTAAGTGTTCACACTCTGCTTGCATCTCCTAGTGCCAGATTTCCTGCAGCATAGTTCCACGCCAGAAATCGGTGGGGGGACAAGGAAGTGATTTGAATATTATTTCCTTACAATTTATATGAAGATTAGCTAGTCTAGGACTGAAGTCTCCAGGCCTCCCAGCATCTTCCACCCTGTCAGAGTATCTCACTCAGTGAGGATTACGGCAACTCCCCACTTTCAGAGAACCAGTGGCCTGACCTCGCTGAAATGTAAGGGTCAATCGGAGTCCCCCAGGGGTTTGGGTAGGGGAGTGGTACTACCTGTTACTGCCCAAGGGACAAAGTACCAATCGCTAGGGAACACCTTGGCACTGTCCATTGGACAGAATCTGATAGGGGTGAGAGGGATCAGTGGAAGTGGAGATCGGGTTGCTACTCTGCCTAGGAATTGGTCTAAGAAGGAGGGAGGCTTGCAATCGGGGCGGGCTGTGTGGTGGCTGGCAAGGGGGCAGGTTGTATGGGGGGGGAGGGGCGTCAGGACTGCATACTGTTAACTGCCAGAGAGAAATGGAGTGTGGGGGAGGGGGAGATGGAAACTGGAAAGATCTGGGCCACCCAAGGGAGGGAGGAGAGGTCAGAGCTGATCCTGGGAATGGTTAGGGGAGGGCTGGTGATCAGGTTGTTTTTGGGGGGAGGGGGTGTGGAGGGCCAGCATAGCAGGGGTCACCAGGCTGGCCAGCATTCAAGCTGATCAGCAAGAGGAAGGCTGTCAGTGCATGTGCCAATCTCAGCACTGACAGATATGTGTGTGTGGTGGCCCATTCATGCTTTGATTTCAGCCTCTCCAATAGGAATAGACCCCACCCCCTGAAATTTAATGATATCCATGCTGGTGGCCTCTGTATTGCACAGTGTGATCTCCCACTGAAAAAAAAATCACTGGGAATTACTCCAGTTTTCATGCAAATTCAACACTTTTCTGCCATGTTTTGAGTTTGTAAGCATGGATTGGTTACATACTATCAATAATTTATCTGTTATAAAGAGCTGAAGGCATGTGCTATTTGATACGAAAACTTGTTTTATTGTAGAAAGAAGGTAATAGTCATATTTGTGTCATTTGCAATGGTTATCTAACATAACACAAATGATCAAACATGGATTTATTGCCATTCTTTAAAACTCAACAGTCTTAATCCCAAAATTTTACATAAGATTCAACAACAAACTGCTCAGTCTTGGAAAGAAACAGAAGATGTTCTTCCAGCTCATAATGTCACAAAGTTTTTATGTCAACTTCCTTCAAGGTTTCTCATTAAACTATAAGATAAATCAAGACAAATGCAAATACAGAGATAATAAAAAGACTACATACATGCAGTCTCTTATAAAAATATATAAAATTCAGAGATTTGTAAATATCAGAACATCTCAAACAGTGAGCAGACCTTTGATTTTTACTCCTACCAACTGATAGAATAAAGTGCCATTTTCTACTTTTTATATTTGAAGGACAAAAATTGCAATCAACTTTCATAATGGAATGCCTTGAGTCTTGCAATTATATATAGATTCAGACTTCTAAAAACTGAGACACCGGAAGCCAGACACTTGACAAAGTGCAGCTATCATTCTGGTTTGTTGAAGCATTCTGCTTTTTAATCCGAGTATTTTGATAGAATGTTTCTAACAAAATCAACACATAACGTGCTGGTACAAGTAGTACTAACGCGGCTTTGACCTAGTTAAATGTGCACTCTCAAAGAACTATTGGATTTCTAACAACAGTTAATAAATTAGATATTAAATAATTATATAAAAAATGAAATTGTAACCATAGAGAGGTAAAAATGATTAATAACATATAAACAAACTTCTGTAACGAGAAGACATAATCATTTGTGAAATTTCATTTCTTTTCATTGGTCTCAAGTATTCCCCATTCATTTGAGTTGGGTACAGTTCCATAAATATTGGCTTCTTACACAGGTGACATTCTGTACATGCTAGCTGAGATTCTATTGGCAAGTTGCACTAAAATGGAAACTGAACATTAGATCCAAGGGTGACCTCAGACATATGCACTTTGTAGCAGGGCTTATCGTACATGACTTAGGCATGCTGACTTCAGTGGAGGTATCCTTGATACCAGCATGACAAAGTTCTACTAACTTAATGCAATACAGGGATGTAGCTTTCTTTGATCTTTATGCCTTATTTGATTGAGGAGATGGCAGAGAGTTTTGATTAGGGCAATGTGGTGGATTGACTTCTAAAAGTGTTATGTCAACTAATAGACTTGTCAGCAAAGTTAAAGCCCATGACAGCTTTGGCACTGGCAGCAAGGATACAAATTGGTTAATGGGAACCAGAAATTGTGATGAAAGGTGCATTTTTGGACTGGAGGAAATTTCCCCAGGGGTCAGTATTAGGTCACTGCTCTTCGTGATTATATATAAATATATATAAATTTGGATATACAGAGAACTATTCCAAAATTTTCAGATGACCCAAAACTTGAAAGTGCAATGAACAATGAGATAAATTGAGATGGACTTCCAGAGGACGTGGAGATTGGTGGAATGGGTGGATACATAGCTGAGGAAATTTACTGCAGAATAGTGTGAATTGTTACATTTTAAAAGGAAAAATTAGGACATAGATTTATGATTGTTTAAGAATTAACAGTAGTGCAAGAAAAATGTTTTTCACACAACCAGTAGTCAGTATTTGAAATGTACTGTCTGAAAGAGAGATTCAGTCAAGGTTTTCAGAAGGGAATGCTGTATGAAGGTAAAATAATAGTAGTACTATATTAAATGGAAAGGGCAGGTGAGTTGGATTAATTGGGTTGTTCTTGTGGAGGCTGCAGGAGTTGGATGACATCATTCTGTGCTGTCCCACATTATAATCCCAGTACCAAACCACATGTTGCAATTTCCTACTAAGCTCTCAGGAAACTGCCATAGCAAAGTTTCTTCTGCAAAAGTCAAACATTTGACACTGAATTTAGTTGTTTTGAATTAAATGGGGACCAATGCTCAGGCATCAGGACTCATGCTGTCTCACTGTTATGTGATGATGTTTACAGACATGACATGCTAGGGTGCCTTTCCAAAGTAAGAAACCATGCACTGCATCTTGTCACTTAGCCATTTTTTTTCTAGATGATTTCTAGACATGTTTCCTGCATTAACCTATTTCTAAAAGAAAGATGTGGTATGGTCACATTTGACCTCTTTCATTTTATAAGATCCACTGTGTTTATGAACCTCCATTCTATTTCTAAATTTAATACAAAAACAAAAATAATCTGGGAAAGAAGCTTTCTTAACACTTGGAATGGCATGCCTAATGTGCCACATATAATTTATGCCAAAGGGGCAGGATTCTAACATACACAATTGCCCCCCTTTCCAGCAGCTATGGGAAGTAACTGCCCTGCCTGGTGCACATCATGCAGGACTGTGGGGAAAAACAAGATGTAAGGTAAGAAAAGTAGTAGATGTCATTGAGTTCCTGGCTGTTCCCACACGATTGTTTTTTGTTTGTTTTTAAATCATAGATGTATTCCAACTCACCCGCCCTTTCCAGTTAACCATTGTTTTCCCTATGTGTGCCTTGTCACCTCAGCTATTTATGTAGTGTAGTGTTTATCACGTTCGCCTCCCACGTAATAAGCCTCCGGTTCAAAACCAAATAAAAACATTCAGGAGCAGCATGTTGGCAGAGTGCTTAGCATTACTAAATTTCAGCATCAGGGACCAGGATTTAATTCCAGGCTTGGGTCATTGTCTGTGTGGAGTTTGGACCTTGTCTCCATGTTTCTGTGGATTTCCTCTAGATACTCTTCTTTCCTATCACATTCAAAAGACGTGCCTTATCTAATTCCCTTCTGAAAGGAGCCATTCTCCAGTATCCCCAAAGATAAGCACAGCAATTAACTTGAACTTTCCTTGTTGCAATCTCAGAATATTTTCTGGAAAGCAATTCACAGCAAGGAGATATTTTCTTCCGTCAGGAAAAAGTACCAATCGACTCAAGAACAACTTCTTCCTTGCTGCCATCAGACTTTTGAATGGATCCACTAAATGTTAAGCTGATCTTTCTCTATATTCCAACTGTGACTGTAATATACATTTTGCATCCTCCTACTTTCTTTCTCTATGAGCGGCATGCTTTGTCTAACACATCAAAGACAATATTTTTCACTGTGTACTAACACACGTCATGATGTAGAGATGCCGGCGTTGGACTGGGGTAAACACAGTCAGAAGTCTGACAACACCGGTTTTAAATCCAACCGATGCCTTGTTGCAATCGACTTAGTATCAAATAAATCGGTTGGATTTAAAACTGTTGTTGTCAGACTTCTTACTGTACTAATACATGTGATAAATCAAATCAAATCCCTTCAGTCTCAAATAGATAGCAAAAAGACAGTACGTTTGAGTACACTGTTATTGCTATCTTTTTTTTTTGTTGTTGTTTGTGCCTGGCTGGCAGTTTGCACTCTCATGCTGGCCTAGGACTTTAAGCGTGTGCAGGATCGCGAGTGTCAATCAGCAGAGGTGCTGGCCAATGGGGTGGCGAGAGGGAGGGGTTGGTGTGAAACTGACAACAGCTGAATCACGAGGAGTGCAGAGACAGAGCAGGAGTGAGGATCAGTGTGAAAGCGCTGCTCTATCCCTGGCTGAGAGGAGGCAGGAGAATATTGCCGCTCAGAAGTGGGGACAGACGGAGCAGGAACACGGGCAAATGCTCTCACCCTTCCTCCAGCAGTCCAGGCAGAGCTGCGTCTTGCTGCTGCTGCACGGATGCCTCGGGAGAGGAGCCAGCCGCGCTTGCCGCCTCGCAACAGCTGTCAGAACGGGAGCCCGCACCGGTGGAGGGGACCGCAGCTTCGGGGAGCCGGTTCGGGAGCGGTGGCCGGACCGCCGCCTCGGCGCCTTGAGAGGGCAGTGCACGGTGAGCGAGAAGCGCTGACGGTCACACAGCACCACATTCAGTCACACTCCCTCATTTACACTTAACAGCATGCACATTCACACTTAGGACATAACAACACTGATTTACACAACACCCAAACTCACTCACACTTGCAACGTACTCAAAACACATTCATACTTGCAGCGTATTCAATCCTGGCAACACAACAAAACAGGAGGGGTAAAAGCAACTCCTTGTTTGCTTGACACGTGAACCTGCGAAGGGTAGAAAGTTGATGTTTGTGTTAAACGCTAACAGCTGGTCATTTTTTTTTAATCCTCTTTGATGGAGAAGGGGCCAAAACAAAAAAAAGTCAAATCTCCCCCTCTCAATAATTTTCAACCCATCTGGATTTTCCTCTAGTCCAGCTATAGCTATTCTTTTTTGGCAAAAAAAAGCGTTTTTTAAAAAAACAACAACGGCTGGAGAAGAGCCCCTGGGAAAATGGTACAGTTGACTTGTGGTAAGCGATACCTAAAAAAAAGAGTTGTCAGCTATGGCCCGGCTGGTCAGGGAGATTGAGCGAATTGGGAAAAGGATGAGAAGTAAACCCCGAGGACATCTCCAGCAGTCTACAAGTGAAGATTACCTACCCTAAGGGAGGGTGGAGAATGCTTGCCAGATTTGGGACCACGTTTAAGGTGTGGCTTAGTTTACTGTGCTTTTCACTTTGAAAGCAGAGTACAAACTGTTTGTAACGGGGATTGGGGGCGGGGGGCGGGGGGTGGTGGCCGAGAAAACAAATGTTAAATTGGCAACGAAATCCAAGATTACTTTTCTAACTTGCTGGAAAATGTTTCATTTATTATTCTAGCGTAGAATTAATATTGCATTACAATTTTGACATACAGGATTGTGTGTGGTTTTTAATACAAGATCATCTGAAGTCACCATTTGTCTTAAGTTGAAAAGAATGTCTGCGGTGCATAAAAAAATTATATACTTTGCATTGGTTACTTGCAACAGGAAAGTGAGGAGTATTTTCTTGACAGATTGTACTCCAATTTGTATGAAATTTTGCAACGACAGCCTAGTGCTTGTTCTGTTTATGGTAGAAACATGGTTCTTTGAGACAGAGATGGGCTTATTGGAAACATTCAAGGCCCTGGAGGTTTGTAAATGGCAGGATGAGAAGGGAGCATTGACTGAACAAAATGGTAATGAAGTCTATCACTGAGGGATGACAGATGGAACGTATAAGCAGAGTAAATGAGAACAGGCCGATGAAGATTGTTATCTATTTGTATGGAAAATGACCAAAGGAGAGGTTATGAAAACACTGGTTTGTATTGTGAGGTTTAAGAGTCCACTCGTTTTAGTTGTATGGAAACTGAACAGTTCAGCCCTGATAGATGGTATTGATCTGATTTATTTGGCAATCTGAAGGCAAAAAATCCATAAACCTTGGCTTGAGATAAGAATCAAATGATTTGATGTGGTTGCCAATTTTACTTCTCCATGATGTGATGAGCAGTGATTGCACAGAATACTGACTGCAGAATTTCAAATGAAGTTCATGGATAAGATTACAGGGAATAGGAATCATCATAGAATCCCTTCAGTGCAGAAGGAGGCCACTCGACTGACTGAGTCTGCACCGACCACGATTCCACCCACACTCTACTCCCGTTACCCTATGTATTTATCCTGGCTAGGGTTAATTTAGAATTGCCAATCCACCTAACCCACACATCTTCAGACTGTAGGAGGAAGTCAGAGCACCCAGAGGAAACCCATTCAGACACAGGAGAATGTGCAAATTCTACACAGACAGTGATTTGAGACTGTAATTGAACAGGAGCAGAGGTAGACTTGTGTACAACCTGTCAAAGCTGCTCCTCTATTTCATTTAGTCATGGTTAATCTTTGATTTGGACCTGTATTTTTACATTTAGTAATAAAAACAGAAAATACTGCTGAAGTTATCCAGCATCTGTAGAGAGAGAAAAACAATGAACATTTCGAGTTTATCCAGCACTTTAAAGGTATTCACAATCCTTTGGAGTCAAATTCCAAAGATTCACAAAGTGAAGATATATTTCCTCAATCCTAAATGATCAACTCATTATCATAAGATTGTGCCCCCATGTTTTAGATTTCCTAACCAGGGGAAAAACAACCTCCTTGAGCTCTCCCCTACCAAACCCCTTTAGAATCTTGTATGTTGCATTTTAACCAGAAATAACATGATATATATTCTTGATTTGAACTAATTCATCTCAACACAGACTGTTCTCAGTTAATGTCTAACCAGAATATTTTCAGGTGTTAAACAGTAGTATGGTAGATCCAAACAGTTCAGACTAAAATACTGAATCAATTAAGCTTTTAATATGAAACAAATTTGCAATCAGTATCAATTTACTATAAAAGGAGTATCTTAAGGTTATTCAATAACTGTATATTTGTATTGTACTTTAAAAAACCAAAAACAACAACGACTCACAGGCATTAAAACTGTAGGAGAAAGAAATAACATCATGTTCCACTGAGTCACAATAAATTGCTTATCGTATTTTGCTTTGGGATGGGGACATTCAAGTGCTTGCGCTTAATTGTGGAAAATCACAGCCATTGTGGGATTGCAGACACTGGTAATGCCACAGATACCACTTGAGTTAGCACTGTGAAAAATGGGTGGGGAGAGAACCTTCACGTGTGAATCATGATGAGGAATGAAACATCTGCTTGAAATGATGAACAAAACATAGCATCCCTTTAAATTGAGAACAAACTGAAAACTTTATCCAGTATAAAATGGTAGTAGAAGAAGCCCATAGTGGTAAAATAAGTAATTTAGAAATGGTAAAGTTGTGTGGGATGGATTGGTCAGTACTGATGGCAGAATAGATTAGAGATTGTTGTAGTTAAGTGGACTGAATGGATAGATCTAACAATAAGCTAAGTTGACATATTACTAAAGCCACACGCATTAATTTGACCAGTTGCTTGAGGAATGAATCCAATAATTGAATCTATTAATATTATTTTTCATGAACTGGTGCTGCAGTGACTTTGAATATTTCCAATTATGCAAGGCATAATGCATACAATTTTATAATCTCTTATGCTGTTACTAAATAGCAATGCTATGCCCTCGACTTCAAAAAAAATTAATTTTAATGAATCTTCCTTTTTTCAAATTGTTGGGATGGATTTTTACTTGTGATTATATTCTGCGCTCACTCATTTCACTCCCACCTTTCAGTGTCTTTTGTGTTGGAAGTCATGAATTAATTAACTGAAGCGTCTAGTTTCATATGAAACTCCATGGTCCATGAAATTGATCTCCCTTGTCACATGAGAATTATGGCTCTGGGGGAGGTAGTTTAAAGAGAAATGATTAGTCAGCTGTGATGTGCTTAATCTTGGTGACTGATGATTGGTGGATAAAGCAGAACGATGTGTTCTGGGTCAAAACCCATAGCTTTGTTCGGAACAGATTCCGTAAATTTATGTTTGCAGGTTTCTTAAGGCTAAATACGTTGTGTGTGCGTCAGCACATGAGGAGCTTCTATCAACTGCTGCTGTTTGTCAGTTAGGGTCACTCTGGGAATGTTGTAGTTGGCTTCACTGTCAGTGGGCTAGGCAGGACAGAGATATGGCCAAGGTTCTGGTTCCTGATTGCTATTTGTTAATTCCCAGCCACCCTGCCTGCTTCTAACTATGTATATGGATGTCAGATTAGGACAAGATTGTGTTCACTATATGGTAATGCAGCATAACACGTTTTACAGAAAACTGGTGCTTTTGGACAAGATGGCAACATGGTGCTATTGATGGAACATCCTTTCCATATGTCATTTCTCCCAGGAGAAGATAAAATCAAATCTTGTCTGTACATTTACAACTACAGGACCATAATGAAAATCAACAACCACCTATCACAGGAGCAAGCTATAATATTTGTCTGAATTTTTTTCCTTGACTTGCCTAAACAACTCTAATTATTTCAAGATAAAACCATATGCAGTTCATGTATTTACATTAACCAGTCTGAAATAAAGACAAAGGGAGGATTATTTTACTTGAGAAACAAGTGTGTATTGTTGAAGCAAAAATTATAGAGTTTGCAATACAGTTATAGTTATTTAACTACATTAAACCTAGCAGATCCTTCAGACATTCTTCATGCTAAAGAGAAGTGTGTACTATTTTATAGTTACAAGTTTTGACATCTACATAGCCTTGCCTAAATGACCTGCTTTGAGAATTTGGAGTAAATGGCTACTTTGAGAAGTTTTGTTTTGCTAACATTCATGTGCATCAGTTAAAAGCATTAACTTTAGTTAAGCTGCCAAATAAAATACCTTATTAAGCATGCAAAAACATGTGCAACAGTTTTATAGATTAAACCAATCATGTTGTGAAACATATAATTAAAGCAAACTACAATTTTGGGCCTATGTTTGAGGGGAGACAGTGATGGATAACTTTCTTTCCCTGCGCTTCTACATTACAAGAGTGTAGTTACAAATCATTGGCTGTTAAGTGTTTTTGGGATCTCTGGTGTAATGAAAGATTTTATACAAGTTCAAGTCTCTTTCTTCATCTACACCTTTACCATCCAAATCATTTATACAGCAAATATTGTGTAATCCATTTATTTGATATGTTGAAGGACAGATGAGGTGATTGTATAGTTTAGTAAAAATTTGGCACATTTGTTCAGAAGTAAGATATTCAGCCATTGCTTAGTGCTTTCAGTTCTGAGTCAGAAGGTCATGGATTCAAAGTCAGTTCAAGAGGCTTGAGCACACGAACAAGACTAACACTCCAGTGCTACTCTGTCGGAGAGGAAAATGAGGCCCTGTCTGTCGATTTGGCTCCTCTGCATGGCTCCAAAATGAAGAGTGGGGGAGTTCTGTCTGTGGGATGCTGGCCAAAATTTATCCCTCGACCAGATTCATCAATGAAACACCTTTTGGTCATTCGTTGCTTTGCTGTGTGTGAATTGCCTGCTGTATTTCCCTGTGTTGCAAAAGTGGTTGCACGTTTTTAAACACTTACTGCACTGGATGTAATGTGTTTTGGGATATCCTGAGGTCATGGAATACAGTATTTGGATGCAAGTTATTCTTGAGGTTTCTGCACGTCAGGAACAGACTTTTCTGTTTTTAAAAAAAATTACTATTAAAAATCAGGCAGTTGCACAATGGAGCAACATCAGTTGACGTGGAATTGGGCTGAAAATAGCACTGAAGCATTTAAATCTTGAAAGTTAGCGCACAATGGAGACTAAAGGCGTGATTGGGCGGGATTAATTTGCATGCTATAGGTGGTCCAATTGTAGCTACAAGTGTTAACTGAACTCATTATATTTATATTCCATGAAATGAGTCATTTGATTTATATTAAATTCATTTTTGGGAGCCACTTGCTGGGTCAGCATTTAAGGACCATCCTTAATTACCCTCTTTCGGAGGGTATTTGAGAGCCGGCCACATTACTGTTAGTCTGGATTCACATGTTGGCCAGAGATGGCAAAGGGCATTAGTGAACTCGATGGGGTTTTACGACAATGGTTCTATTGTTGTTGCTAGGCTTTTTAATTTATTAAATTCAAATATTACCATCTGGCATGTTGGAATTTGAACCCTGGTCCTCAAGTCTTACCCTGAGCATCTGAATTATGACGACAGTACCACTGCGTAGTGGTACTGTTTATCCCTGAACCAACGTCACTTTCAAAATAGATTTAGCTCAAATTAGGATATGGTGGTTTGTGAGATCTTGCTGTGTGGAAATTGCATTGCAAAATTCTTCACTGGGCATTCCCAGCCTGTGTGGACCTGGAGTGATGTCATCAGACTGAGTAAACAGCGTTATAGGATTTTCATTCCCCTCCCACCCAATAGGAAGTAAAAAGCACCAACACAAACACTTTTTTTTAACGTAACAAATTGAAGAAAAAGAATAAAACCGCATGGGAAACAGGCCCTTCGGCCTAATGAACCCGCGCCGCTCCCTCGACGTTCCCACTTCCACCCGTGATCCCTGTCTATATTTATAGAAAACTGCATTGGAACCAAATTTGCGAGACAATTTAAGGAGGATTTATTTTGCCAATTAGCCTAAAAGCACATCTTTGGGGTGTGGGAGGAAACTAGAGCACCCGGAGAAAACCCACGCAAGCACGGGGAGAATGCACAAACTCCCACAGACACAGACACAGGCCCAAATCCATGTATCCGCACAGCATAGCGATAGTCACTGAGCTGTCGTGTTGCCCATCAACTGGTCCAGTTCAAGCATACACTAATGGCGTGAAGCACTAGGATACTCCCAAAATCCAAGAGCAGCCCTCTTACGACCCATCGTGTGTATGCCCCTTGTTAGACAACAAGGCGGACCAAAGTACCTGTAGAATAAAACACATACAACAAATATCATTCACAATTTATGCAATTCCCAGGGAACTCCCAAGGTTCATGATCCCTATTTTAAATCAGTCTTCTATATCCTCCATTCTCATTCTGTTCGTGTGCCTATCTAACTATCTCTTAAATAACTCCAGCATGCCTGCCTCCACCACTTGGCAGCACATTCCATACCCCTACCACCCTCTGTGTGGGGAAAAAAAACTCTCTAGCATCCAAATTATACCTTATCCCCCTCACCCTAAGCCCGTGATCCCCTCGTGATATTTGATTCCAACCTAGGAAAGAACTTACCACTGTTTATTCAATCTATACCCCTCATAATCTTGTACACTTCTATTAGATCTCCTCTCAGTCTACGTCTTTCTAAAGAAAACAGCCCCAACTTACCTAACCTCTCCTCGTAACTCAGACCTTTCATACCAGGCAGCATCTTGGTAAACCTCCTCTGCACTCTCTCCACGTCCTTCCAGTAGTAGGGCGACCAGAACTGGATGCAGTATTCCAAATGAGGTCTGACCAACATTCTATACAACTGCAACATTAAAGGCCAGCTCTTGTACTCTATACCCCTTCCTATAAAGACTAGCATACCATATGCTTTCTTCACAACCTTCTCCACTTGCTCTGCCACCTTCAGAGACTTATGCACCTGCACCTGTAAGTTTCTGTACTCCTGATAAGTCTACCCTTTATCATATACCTCCCCCTCTACATTATTTCTCCTGAAATGCATCACTTCGCATTTATCAGGATTGAATTCTGTCTGCCCAAGCTACCAGCCTATCTATGTCCTGCTGTATTGCCTGACAATGCTCCTCACTATCCGCAAGTCCAGCCATCTTTGTATCGTCTGCAAGCTTGCTGATCACTCCACTTACTCCCCCTTCCAAGTCATTTATATATATTACAATGGAAGAAGTCCCAGTTCTGAGCTCTGCGGCACACCACTAGTGACCGACTTTTAGTTAGAAAGGCACCCTTCCACTGTTACTCTTTGTCTCCTATTACCAAGCCAATTACTTATCCATCTAGATACCTGTCCTTGTATTCAATTAGTCTTGACCTTCTCAACTAACCTCCCATGAGGGACTTTGTCAAACGCCTTACTAAAATCCATATAGATGACATCAATGGCTCGCCTTTTGTCAACCGTTTTTGTCACCATCTCAAAAAATTCTACCAGATTTGTAAGGCACGACCTCCCCTTAACAAATCCATGCTGCGTATCCCTAATCAGATCGCAAAGCTCTAAGTGCCTATACATCCTATCTCTAAGAATCCCTTCCAAAAGCTTCCCTACCACTGACGTCAAACTCTCTGGCCTATAATTTCCAGGGTTATCCCTCCTACCCTTTTTAAACAACGGTACAATGTTAGCTATTCTCCAATCCTCTGGGACCTCACTTGTGTCCAAGGAAGAGACAAAGATTTGCGTCAGAGGCCCAGCAATTTCACCTCACGCCTTCCTAAGCAGCCTGGGATAAATGCCATCAGGCCCTGGAGATTTATCAGTTTTTATGCTACCTAGAAGCTCTAACACTTCCTCCCTTGGAATGGATATTTCCCTCAACTGGTCTACAGCTCCCTCAAAGACAGGACTGGTCAACAAGCCCCTCTCCTTTGTGAATACTGACACACAGTATTCTTTCAGGATCTCCCCCATTCCCTCCGACTTTAAGCACAGCTCTCCTCCTCTCCCTAAGAGGACTGATTTTTCCTCTGACCACTCTTTTATTCCTTAGGATTAAGGAAAATACTATCTGCCAAAACCATTTCATGCTCCCTTTTTGCCGTTATAACTCCCTGTTTGAGCTCCTTCCTACTGTCTCTATATTCCTCCAACGCTCTCCGTTCCCAGTTGCTTTGACCTGACGTATGCTTCTCTCATCTTCCTAACCAAGTCCTCAATATCCCTAGTAATTCACGGCTCTTTAATCCTACTTTTCCATTCTTCCTCTTAGCCGGCACATATCTTTCCTGCAACCTTTCCAGTATTCCCTGAAAGAATTCCACATGCCTAGCGTGGACTTACCCTCGAGCAACCCTTGAGCAACCTTTCCCAATCAGTTTCCATAAGTTCCTGCCTAATCCGACTGTAGTTAGCCTTCCCCCAATTCGGCACCCTTCTCCTGGGCAACAAGCATCTTTTTCCATTTGTATACTAAAGTAGACAGAATTGTGTTCACTGTTAGCCACATGTTCCCCTACTATGACATCAACCACCTGACCTGGCTCATTACTCAGACCTAAATCCAATATAGCCCCTTCTCTAGTTGGACTAGCTACATATTGCTCCAATGATCCTTCCAGAACACATCCTCCCTGTCCGAACCCCCAGCTCTAGGTACCTTCCAATTCACCCCAGGAAGATTAAAATCTCCCACTATAACAACTCTGTTCTTTCTGCACCTGTCCAAAATATCTTTACATATGCCTTCTTCAACTACCTGTGGGCTGTTGGTGGCCTATATTACCCCCCTAACATAGTAATTGCCCCCTTTCTATTCCTCAACTCCTAACTCCTCTGTATTGTCCTCCCTCTGCACCGCTGTGATGTGCTCCCTAACTAACAACACCACTCCCCCACCTCTTCTCGACCCTCCTCTGTCATGCCTGAAACACTTTTATACCTAGGAATATTCAGCTGTTAGTGCTCCTTCCTTTAACCACGTCTCCATCACTGCAACCACATCTAAGTTCTTTGCAAACATTAAGGCCCTAAGTTCATCCCTTTAGAATGGGAAAGGCAGGTGGAATGAAGGTAAAAGCTGAAATATTCTGGGAAAGCCTTTGCAATTTTTTTTCAAAAATGCAGCGCTTAATCAAATGCACAAATGTAAAATTAATTATCAATTCCCTTCTGTTGTTCATTAGATTTGTCTAACCATGTCACTGTTAAACTCTTAGTTAAAGTTGTTTAAATATGCTGCAATTTTTCTTTTGAGATTTGTAACAGTGATGTGATAGCTGGGACATTGCATTTTTACTGATAGTGACTGTGGGAATGAGAGGGCTAGAATACAGGCTGTGATGCAACAGCATGTGTTTAAAGTCTTAAAATGTATTTATTAATATCACAAGTAGGCTCACATTAACACTGCAATGAAGTTATTGTGAAAATCCCCTAATTGCCACAATCTGGCATCTACTTGGGTACACTGAGGGAGAATGCATCAAACCAGCACATCTTTCAGACTGAGGGGAAACTGGACTGCCTGGAGAAAACCCATGGGGAGAACACGCAGACTTCACTCAAACAGTGACCCAAGTTGGGAATCGAACCCAGGCCCCTGGCGCTGTGAGGCAGCAGTGTTGGACTAGAAATTTGCGATTTGAAGTTTTGGTGAGATAATGATGACAAAACGCTGACTGTTCACTTCAGCATAAAAGTCAACCCCATGGCTTTTGGGAAAAATGGCCTCAAAAATCTGATTTTTACATTATCTTTTTAAATAGAGCATTATATATACTTTTCAATTTAAGGTGAAAAATCTAGTGCCTTCAATAGCCAGAACAGTTTACTGGTGTAATGCTGACACGCAATGACTGTCTGCCATTATATGAGTAGTATAAGTAACAAACAAATACATGTATTACCAAGGAATAGTGTCAGCAGCATGTTGTGCAGTCTGGTTTTGAGCTCAATATAAGCTAAGGATGAATTGTTTCATGAAGTGCTTCTACTTCTATGCCATTCAACATCTAACCAGTCCTGCTGGATGATTACAAGCGTGCGCTTTCTTACACTTGTACATCTGGCAAACTAATGGCAGGTCCTTCATCAGCTATATAAATACAGTCGTCTGATTATTTTTAGGTTAAATAAGCAGTGCAGCTGGATTTCTGTGCAATTGAGTCAGTTTCCGATTGCCTTTACAGATGTGGAAATGCTGGCGTTGGACTAGGATAAACAGTAAGCAGTCTTTCAACACCAGGTTAAAGTCCAACAGGTTTATTTGGTAAATTGAGTTTGTCTTTATGTGCCCTGTTTGTGAACACAACTACCACTTGCCTGATGAAGCTAGTGGCTTGTGCTAGCAAATAAACCTGTTGGACTTTAAATTGGTGTTGTGAGACTCCTTACTGTGCCTTTACAGTATGCAAAACATCCTTGGAATGCTTTAATTTTATTTTACACAATGTATGAAACAGGGGTTCTTACTCAGCTTTTTAAAACAGGACATCCCAGTAATAATGGCAGCCGTTGTGCTTGTTTGCAAAGCTGATATAGTGATTGCTCAAAAAAAACAAAGTTGCACCAGAGAAGTGTTGAGGCAAGATTTAATACGTGACCGGCATGAACTGCAAGGAATAGCGAAATCTTGCTATGTGAAGCAACTTCCAGTCTTTTAACTTTACTTGTTAAGAGTTTGTTTGTCACTAATCCTGAATTGGCTGGAAAACCCGGAAGTAAAATCATGCGAGTTGAGAGTCATGGGTGTGGTTATAAACCAGCCTTTCAAGGATGCTTTGCATTGCAAATACCAAAGCTGGGTTTTAGGGCTGAATCAGAAACAGATACAGCAGGTTGTATGAGGAAACATGAAACATTTGAACTGTTTTGACAAAAGATCACATCAGGCACCATAATGTAGGACTTAAATAAAATACTGCACCTAGATAGGGGCTAGTTAAGACAAAAGTAAAGATTTCCTTTTTACTTAGAAAGGAAACCAGAACTAGAGGGAACAGCCTCAAATAAGGGGGAGGGGAGTGTGGGGTGCAGTTTAGAACAGCTGAGGAGGAACAACTTCTCAGAGGGTGGTGAATCTCTGGAATTCTCTGCCCATTGAAATAGTGGAGGCTACCTCGTTGAATATGTTTAAGTCACAGGTAGATTTTTGATCAATAAGGGTTATGGGGAACAGACGGGTAAGTGGAACTGATCCACTTCCGTTCAGCTGTGATCTTATTGAATGGCAGGGCAGGCTCGAGGGGCTAGATGGCCTACTCCTGCTCCTATTTCTTATGTTCTTTAAAAAAAAGTCAAGATTGCTCATTAGATATCAAAAAGGAATTAGATTACTAACTGAAAGGACAAGTGCATGAATTAAGGATGGAGGCATGGCAATGGCAGTAACTTGTTTGCTCATTTGGAGAGCCAGTGCAGACATGATGGGCTTTAGCACTAACAATTCTGCGATGTGATCCAATGGAATCATAGTCTCTTCAGCATTGTAAAGACTCTTTCAGCCCATCAAGTCTGCACTAACTCTCATTCTATGCAAGGCGCCATCCCCATAACCCCACACATTTACCATGGCCAATCCACCTAACTTAATGGATGGCACAATGGTTAGTACTGCTATCTCAGTTCTGGGTTCAACACTGAGCTTGGGTTACAGCCTGTGTGGCTTTTGTACATTCTCCCCATGTCTGCATGGGTTTTCTCCCACATTCTGAAAGACATACTGTTTAGGTGCATATTCCTGAATAGGTACTGGTGAGTGGCAACTAGGGGAATTCCACAGTAACTTTGTTGTTCGTCCATTGTCATCGATAAGGACCTTGACACCATTAGTCGTTTTTGAGGCTGGTTTCAGTGTGTCCGAAGATGACTGATTAGGCCAATTTGGGCATGGAATGTCCTGGCACATATTGGACAGACTTGTGTAGGTACTGTAGTTGCTGCGCTAGTGGGTCTGGACTTGCGCCTAAGTTGTGCTTCAGCAATGTGCTTTGCTTCATAACTTGACAGTCTTTGTGGATGAGGCAGCGCCAGGTAGGCGGTTTTGTGCCTGTGTTTCCCAGTTGGTCGTGTCAATGTTAAGCAACTTCAGGGAGGTCTTGAGTATGTCTTTGAAATGTTTCTTCTGCCCTCCGTGGGAATGTCTTCCAACAGAGTTCCCCAAAAAGCAACTGCTTCGGTATGCATTTGTCTGACATACAGATGACATGACTTGCCCACCAGGTCTGTGTTTTCAACAGCACTGTGTAGACTGATGGCAGACTTGCTCTAGAGAGAATTTCAGTGTCTGATACTTTGTCTTGCCATGAACGCATAATATTCCGCAAAGACAAGTCGTGTGGAATGATTGAGCTGTCTTGCATGTCTTCGATACACAGGTCATGTTTCACAGGCATACACGAGTGTATTGAGTACCACAGTGCTGTAGAGCATCAGTTTTGTTGCTGGGCTGATTCCTCTGTTCTCATACGGTGGAGTGCAGTCTACTGAAAGCAGAACTTGTCTTTGCTATTCTGCAGTTAATTTCTGTATCAATAGTCACTGCTTGGGAGAGGGTGCTGCCAAGATAAGTGAACTGGTCCATTACCTGTAGTTTCTGCCCTTTGTGATTTTTAGGTTCTGTGTACAGTGCATGAGGAGCAGGTTGGTGCATGACTTCTGTCTTTTTAATGTTGATGATTAGTCCAAAGTTGTCACAATCCGTGGAAAATTTGTTCGTACTGACTTGCATCTCTGCCTCTGAGCCAGTGTACAGCACAGTCATTGGCAAAGAGGAAATCTCTCAGAACAGTCTCATTCACTTTGATAATAGCTTGAAGTCTCCTCAGGTTGAAGAGCTTCCCATCCACTCTGTACTGGAGGCTGATTCCTGCAACACTCTCCTGGAAGGCATCATTCAACATAGCAGTAAACATCATGCTGAACAGTGTGGGTACGAGCGCACAGCCCTGTTTGACACCATTGATGACTGGGAATGCCTCAGAAGATTCTCTGTACTCTGGCCATCGTGGAACTGGCGTACATTCTGAATTTGGAGGGGCAGCTGAACATTGAAATGATCCTCCACAGGCCTTGTCAGCTTAGTGTCGAAGGCTTTCGCGAGGTCAACAAAGGTTGTGTTGAGCTTGCAGTTCTGCTCCTGACGCTTCTGAAGTTGAAACGCTGCAAAAATCATGTCAGTAGTCCCATGACCTTTGTAGAAACCACACTAACTCTGGAAGCAGGCCCAGCTCCAGATGAGTGACCAGACGATTTAGCAGGACTCTTGCAAGGGTTTTTCCTGTGATAGAGAGCAGTGAGATTCCTCGGTGGCTGTTGCATTCTTGCTGATTGTACACCTCTACAAGAGGAAGGACAATGAAAGCATCTTTAAATTCCTGAGGAATGGACCCTTGCTTCCAGAAGGACAGGAACAACTTGGTGAGCTTCTCAAAAAGTGCAGGACCAGCAGCTTTATAGATCTCTGCGGGTATGGCATCTGCCCCTGGGGCTTTGCCACTGGGTAGCTAACAGCTTTCGTGACTTCGTTGCAGTGTTAATGTAAGCCTTATTTGTGACCAATAAATAAATTTTAACCTCACATCTTTTGGTCTCTGAATAAAGACTTGAAAGGCCAGAACTATGCAATTTAGTTCTGTTTTACATTAGACAGGACTTCCTCATCCATTGATGTTGATTTCCTTGTCATTAGAATCCTTTATTTATTTCAAAAGGCATAATAGTGTTTTTCAAAACTTTGTTCCCAAACTTCTTGCTGACCTCAATGGCTTTGTGCTTATGTTTGCAAAGTCTACACCACCATTTATCATTTGATGCATTAAAAAACTTGCTATCCCATGCAGATTACCATTCTACTATCCTTCATTGCTGATGATATTAATTAAATGTGCAGGAATAACTTTAATAAATAGTAAAAAATAAACTTTCTGAACTGAGTTTTTAATGTGTGCAGTACTTTCTTTCAAATTTCGAAAACAATTTGGAGTCAGTGAAACTGCTTTGAGTTGTTTTTGAATGGACATAAAATTGTCCCTGATTATTTACTCCTGACATCAGCATGATCATGGGATTAGTACTCCTGAATGCAGTGGTCAATTTGAGTTACTCTAGAGACCATTAGAGGCTGATAATTGAATAAACTTGAATGCAGTAGCATTGAGTCAGTCAATCTGAGTATCTCAATGTGCAGTGACAGGTATAATTTACCCTGGAGACATCTATACTGGGTGTTGATTAGATGCTTTTGGTGCTAACACCATGCCTGAATTTAACCACTACTACTGCATACCTCAAAGCTGTCAGTACCATCTTTCTAAAATAAAGGGTACATGTATATTTTTTTATATAGGAAATTTCAGTAGTTTCCAAATGGGGATATACACAATGACTGACTTAATCACTAATGTTATGGTGTCGTAAATATTTTTCAAGATTTCATATTATGCCTGACTTTAAACCAGTGTGATGCACTGAGCAGTTTTGGATCATGCTATTTCAGTAAATTAATTGGCCTGAATAATTGTGCCTTAGTTGTCTTTTAAAACTTAAGACCGTGTTTTCTGTTAGGAAAATAAATTATTTACTCTTATTTTCTTTTGAACAGACTGCCTCCAATTACATGTGCATCATCTGTTCCATGAGGTAATTTGACCATATGGAACAGATGAAGCCTGTTTGATTAGACTACGCTTTCTGTTTGTGCCATTGTTAGATCTATCAGAAACTGTTGCTAAAAGTCGCTGAGCTGTTGCTGTGGTGAGAAAGAGACACCAGCAATAACAGTGAATCTGGGAATTGGAAATTTCAGTCCTAGGGATAGGTGAAGACAGTTGGCCTTGTTTTCCCCTTGATAGGGGGTACATTTTGGGTAAGATTACTGAAGTTTTTGAGATCATGAAGGCAGCTAATAAAAAAATCTTCACAATAGTGGCATTGAATATCTGCTACATGAGCTGAAAGTCGCAGATTAGATCAGATATTGCAAGCCACATTTTCACCCAAAATTTGTGACATTTGTTGCTCAGACGTTCAACAGATAGCATAACAATTTGTCTGTTGAATCCATTTATGTTTGGAGGAGTGGAAAGGGAGAAGAGGGGTAGCTCACAGGTAAATTGGTAATGTTGAGGGGGCAGGTAAGTCAGGCTGCACCATTAAAGAAGATTATGCTTATTGAAACTAATAGCTTTGATTCTTTTTAAAATGAATGCTCTCTAGATTTGATTAAAATGTGAACGTTTGAAAATTCTTCGATTTGATTCAGAATTTGCAGCATTGTCTTGATGATCCATGAGGGAGAATAGTATGAGCCAGTATTTGTTTGAGTGTGGGCGTCCTGGTGGTATGGCACAAAAACTGAGATAAGCATGAAGGTTTGGTGTTGATTTTACAGTGAAACATTTCATTGGGAAAAGGTTGCTGATAAGTCTGTGAGCAGAGGATGGCTGCCTTTAGCACTCGCCTAATACGAATAGAACCTGGTTGGTGCTAAAAAGAGCAAATTCAGCTTGTTAGCTGGGACGTGTGGTAAGTCTGCATGCGTGGGCACGGGAAGGTATTGTGGGTATGCGACATGAGGAATGTGTAACATATAATATCTGGGCTTGGGAAGGTTTGGCAATGTGTGGGATGAGGGGAAGTTCTGAGTCGACAGACTCGGTAATAGATAAATGTATCACCTGCTGATGATCTGTCACCTAGAGTAGTGGTGGGGAGAGGGCGTCACACGAGGAATTAGCAACCAGAGTTAGAGACTTTAGGTTTGGTGCACAAAAAAAAGTTGCACTGTTCCAGCTGAACTTATGTGGTAACAAGGTAGCGCAGCTGCATTTCACCTAGGTCTTTGTTGTGGTTTTCTGTTGTGGTTATTGCATCATTTACTAAAACTGTCTGGCTGTCTCTGAGATTGAAACCATTGATAATAACACTGGCAAAGCATCATTTCACTTCTAAAAGTGCTAACGTTGAGTTCTTGCCTCCCCTCGGTGTATTTTTCAGCTGGCTGTCAATGTGAACTAAAGAAAATCCCCAACCTAACATTCTTGATTTGTACTGAATTATTACTAATAACCTGGGAATTTTTTTTAAAGATTAAATATATTTACAAGCAGTTTAAGTCTGATTCGAAAAGGAGAAAATGGACCTGACTATCCTCTGGGGGAAAATCTGGAAATGCCAAAAAAAATTATAAATCAAATAAGTTTCAAATTTCAAGGCACAGCTATTCTTCTTCTGTCTATTTAGCTAAAGTTGATGTTGAACTGTGTGTGTCAAAAATAGCAATGTATCATCTATTCAGAGATCAAAGTTTTAAACAATAATGGGCTGTTTGGTGCTCTACAGTATGTTACTAATAACATTGAACTGAGTTAGGACTGGAGGCCGATTGATCTCTGAAGAGCAATGCTGATCCAATTCAGGGCTTTGAAAGATGCAAATTGAGAAACCGTTTGCTTAGAAGCCACAGGAGACAATTGTTTGCTGAAAGAGAGCAGTTGAGGGGAATGTGCTTATGTTGTTCTTGTGTGGTCTGCAATCTAAGAGCAGCATCTGGTCTTTCAGTGGTGGTTGTGGGAGTGATGCCCAGCCCTTCTCCTTTACACCAGTAACTAGTTCCAAGACTATTTAAAGCATTAAACCACAGAATTATATTGACATTTATATCCTGAAGCATTAACTATCTAAATTATTTCCTTTTAGAACATTGAACATTTCTTTAATCATTAAGATTGTTGAATAATTAAGAAAATATTGACCTTTATTTATTCATGCAGTTACTTTTTATAATCTTCAATTTTGCCTTTTTTAACTGTTGATCTTTTTGTATTTCTGGGTAACTCCAAATGTGCCGCCCCCATCTCCCTGATTATCGTTCTGGCTGCTATGCCTCAAATTGAGGGCTGGAATTCTCTCCCTAATCTGCACCTTTTTCCTCTTTTCTAACACATGCCTTAGAACCCATCCCTTTGATCCAAGTTTCGTCCATTATTCCCTGTAGTTCAGTGTCAAGTTGGCGAAGATCCTATCATGTGTTGAGGTATTTTACTAAATTACAGATGCTTCACAAATGCAAGTTGCTTTGTTGCCCATTTCCTCTTGATTTACATAACAAGATTTGTTGTTTTTGTCCAATTGTCTGCCCTTAAAGCTAGATCTGGTGAGGTCATATTGATAATTCATAAGAGTCATATAGCACAAAAGGCCTTTTGCCACAGCCCAACACCCCCCACCACCACTGTGACTGTCCCACCAAATGCTACATCGCATTCCCCATTGAACTTAATAGTGGAGTCATCAAGCTGTATTCACTGACTTATTCCTACTTATGTAACCAGTGTATACACAAACTTCAATTATCTTGATGTAACTTGTTTAGTGGAGGAGGCCTAATGATTCCACGTTTTTAAAGTATGCTCTTGCTGTCACAGATAAGTCACATTTCTAAGATTTATATTTGTTGCCTGGTTTTTGTGTGGGGGAACTTTACCTTCCCACATTCATAATTCCAGTGTGCTTATTGCATTTAAGTTTTTTTTTCTGGTAACGTTTATTAAAAAAAAAATGATCATGGTTGAGTGTTGCTTGCACCTGTTGTTGGCAGTGGCTGTGAGAACTGATAAGATTGTTTAGTGGTTTCCAGTAGAATTTTACAATAAGATAAAGAAGCAAGCAGGACAATGTTGAAGCTGCATTATGAAAGTGGCTTACATCTACCCAAGCTTTTGGTAGTGGAAAAGTTAATGATGTCTGTTCAAAACTATACTATTCAGCAGAAAAATCAAATGCAAGTGAAGCTGAGTTAAGGAGAAGCTACCTGGTTTTCTATTTATTTCAGATGATGTCACACAATTGCTTTTTGTACAGTGATATTGTCTAAAAGGAGGTAGCTCTTTGAAAGAATTACTCAGATGGTGGTATAATGGTAACATCACTGGACTAGCAATCCAGAGGCCCAGACATGAATTCAGAACCCATCATGACTGCTAGCAGAACTTAAATTCAACTTTCATTTAAAAAAGAAATTGAAAGCCAGCCTCATTAATGAACCAGATCTTTTGATCACAATTAATGTTCTTTGGGAAGACAAATCTGCTATATTTATCTGGTTTGGCCTACAAGTGATTCAAGAGCTACTATAATATGGTTAATTCTTAAATGCCCTTTGAAATGGCCTAGTGAACCATTCAGTGCAAGGGCACAGAGCACATCTCATGAAATAAATAAAAATCCAATTAGTTTAATTGTCAAGCTCTGTTCTCTATTAGCCTTGCACTTTTTCTTTCTTTAAATATATATCCAATTTTCTTTTGGAAGTTAATGAATTCCTGAATCAGCACTCTTTCAACCAGCGCATGCCACAACATAACTCATTGAAATTCAAAACTAAATATTACTTTCCCTCTAAATTTTGCAATTGCTTTGAATTAGTGTCCTTTTACTAGTGAGTTCCCACCAGTAACAGTTTCTCAATTACTCTGACAAAATCCTTCATTAATTTTAATATTTCTATTAAATCCCTGACTTAACCTTCTCTGCTCTAATAAGAACAATCCCAATTTTTCTAGCCATTTTACAGTTGCTCTTGCTGCATGGTGATGTAGCATTGTGGAGTGAGGAGAGTCATTAAGGAATAGTATTAATCATTGCACAAGGATGTGCAATTGCGCACACATCATCCCAAGTGATTTTTTTTTAGGTAAACTCTGCAGAACTGTGGCACGCTGGTTAGCACTGCTGTCTCATAGTGATAGGGACACTAGTTTGATTCTGGTCCTGAGTGTGTGTGTGTGTGTGTGGAGTTCTCCTGTGACTTTCCTCTGGGTGCTCTGGTTTCCTCCCACAGTCCAAAGATGTGGAGCTTGGGTAGATTGTCAATCATAAATGCCCAGGGTTGCAAAGATGGGGCATGGGTTGGCCCGGGTAAGATGCCCTTTCAAAGAATCAGTGCAGACTTGGTGGGAAAGTGGCCTTTTTTTTTCTGCATTGTACTTCAAAATAAAATTTAATATTAAGCTACATGATGGACAGATGATAGAATATTTGATTAAAGAAGTCAGTTTTAAGGAAAGTCTTAGAGGTAGAAATGCTTAGGTTTAAGGGAGGAAAAACTAAAGCATGGGGCCTGGGCAGCTTAAAATATGGTCACCAATGAGGGAGCAATTAAAATAGAGCACGTGCAAGTTTCCATAGCCTGGGGAATCAGGGCTGTCTAGAGAGATCCGGAAGGCCAGCAGTCAGGTTTGGGGCAGGGCTGGGGGAAATCAGTAACCCAGCGATTGGGAACCAGATCTATTAGAGGGTTGTAGAGTGGAGTAGATTGCTAAAATAAAAAGAGGTGAGGCCATGGAATTAAAGAAAGGAATTTAAAAAATTTGAGGCATCTGTAGGTCAGCAAACATGGGCTGATAACAGAACAAAACTTCAACTTGGGATACAAGCAGCAGAGTTCTGAATGAGCTGATGTTTATATAGGAAGGGAGATGGAAACTGTCCAGGGGAACGTGAAATAGTCAAATGTCAAAGCATTGAATTAGGCATGAGTGAGGATCTCTGAAGCAGGGGTGAGTTGAGTGATGTCACCTAAGCGACAATAGGCATTTTTTTGTAATAGAGCAAATATATGCATGGAAGTTTGCTTAGAGTCAGGTACAGCAATAGGACTGCAAGCTGTCTGTTCTGTCACAGGTAGTTTCCACTGGAATTGGTAAATAGGAGATGGGTTTGTGGCAGAGACTAAAATCAATGGCTTCAGTGTGTAGTTGGAGGAAACACAGGCATGTGTACAATAATACCCAACTAATAAAGATTCCCCGGATTGATGCTGTTAACTAATGGGTCCGTGTTCTCCAAGGGCGGCAGTGGTTAGCGCTGCTGCCTCATTAGCATTAGGGATCTGGGTTCAATTCCCAGCTTGGGTCACCATGCAGAGTCTGCATGTTCTCCCCATGTCTGTGTGTGTGTTTCCTCCAGGTTCTCCAGTTTCTTCCCACAAACTGAAAGACATACTAAATTCTCCTTCAGTGTACCTGAACAGGTGCTGAAGTGTGGTGACTAGGGGGATTTTCAGGTAACTTCATTGCAGTGTTAATGTAAGCCTACTTGTGACACTAATAAATAAACTTCAAACAATCCTCTGACAACTTCTTTATTTTTTTCTGGGATATGGGTATCACTAGCATTTGTTGTCCATCCCTCCTTACCCTTGTGGTTTAATCGGCATTTTCTGTTTAAAAAAAATCAATCAGGTTGCTGTAGGTCTGTATGCATGTAGGCCAAACCAGGTAAGGGTGGCAGATTTTCGTCCCTAGAAGAGCATTAGTGAATCAGTTGGTTTCTACAACAAGTGATAGTTATGGTTGCTGTTAGTAAGATCAAGGGGGTGATTCACCAAGCCCATTGCAGTGCAACGGGCCAAGAGATATCACTAGAGGCCATTTAACGGCCTCCCCGCTGAGTACCACAGCCTCCAGGTGTCTCTGGGGACAGGACTTCTGGAGTCGTCTTGTTTCATCAGGGTAGTGGGGGTCAGAGTGATTGGGTTGGCCTGGAGAGTCCAAAAGACCGACAGTTGGGTTTGGGGATGGGGTGGGGGAGGTGGGTTTAGTAAGCTGGTGATGGGAGTTTGTAGGGTTGGCCAGGATTGGGAGGCCGGCAGTGTGGGACTACTACATGTGCCAATCCCTGCTGTGACAGATTGCGTGTGTGCAGTGGCCCGCTGAACTGGCACTGCATACTCCAGTGGGGCCTCTTCCTGTCAACCTCTTGGCAGGAAAAGGCCCCCACCCCCACATTTTCAATGTGATTCTCTGCAGTGCTCAGAGTGTGGGTATTCATTTTGAAAACCCTGCAGGAGTTAATTCAGTGCTTAGAATCTTTTTGGGAGAATTGCCCCCCTACCCCCAACTTTCAATTTCAGGTTTATTAATTGAATTTAAATTCCATTAGTGGTTGAGCAGAGATTTGAACTTGGGACATTTGAATTGTGTCATGTGACATTACTATTACCATCTCCCCCTGTAATTGCAGATGAAACTAGTGGACTCTGCTAGCACAATAGGTACTCAGCAATCTTTAACGATGGTTTAATTATTGGAATATGGCAGTTATTGCTTCCAGGCTTTTTTGGTCTTTACTTGAGAGACAGTAGTGAGAACATGAATTTATATATTGCATTAACATGGAAAAATACTCCAAGCCATTTCCCTCATGACTGTGTAGAACTTCTAATGAGTTTATCCTTCTAGTAAGATAACACAACACACCCCCAGGGCTGGCAATGGTGGTGTGGTCTGAAGGGTATGTCAGGCTGTTGCTTGATTAGTCTGGGACAACTCGCCCAAATCTGCTATAGATGTTAGTGAGAAGGAAAAGGTTGGCTGCACTTGAGTGTGCCTTGTCATGTTTAGTGTCTAGATTGATGCCAAATGACCCATCCAGTTTTATGCTGGTTAAACCTTCCTGTAGTGGCTTGATACAATTGAATAGCCTGCTATGCCACTTCAAAGAGCAATTAAGTGTCAACTACATTGCTGTAGTTCTGGGGTCGCACGTAGGCCAGACTGGGTAACAATGGCAGTTTCCTTCCCTGAAGGAGATGAATGGACCAAGTGTGCTTTTAACATCTATCTGGAAGAGTCATAGAAATTATAGCCTGAATGAATGGAGGCCCTTTGAACAGTTGAACCCATGCCAGCTCTCTGAAAGATCAGTTCAGTATATGTTACAATCCTGGCTGATATTGAACAAGTCAGATTCCAGAGAGAAACTTTGCTTTGTAGATACTAATTGTTTAAGAAATCTTGGAGGTCAGGTGCCAAGTATGTTCACAAGAGTCTGTCAGTGTACTTAAAATAAAACATTATTTAACAAGAAAAATGAACTATATTACACTACTAGACTCAAAGGTGAGAGAGATTTCAGCACTAACACCAGAAAATACTTCAAGCTCCAATTATTCCTTTATCCCAGCAATGCCAGATATTAGTTGTTTTTTCCACTTGTCCCCCTCTTAAAATCAGTAAATTATTAACTCTTTTGTAACGCATCTCCTCACTTCTAAAACCTCATTAAAATGCGTGTATCATAGAATATGCAGAAGCACTGCAGAAGAGGCCATTCGGCCCATTGATTCTGCACTAACCTTTTGACAGATTATCTCAACCAGGCCCCCTCCCCTGCTCCATCTCTGTAACCCCACACACTTCCCATGGATAACTTACACATCTTGGGACACTAAGGGGCAATTTAGGATGGCCAATTCACCTAACTTACACATCTTTTGAAGTGTGGGAAGAAACCAAACACGTGGAGAATGTGCAGACTCCACACACAGTCACCCAAAGCCTGAATTGAACCTGGGTCCCTGTCGCTGAGGTGGCAGTGCTAACTATTCTGCCACTGTGCCGCACCATGTGCAAATATTGGCACAGACATATCGGTACAAAGCTCAAAAACATCCTAAATGAAACTAGAACCATGTTTCACTTTTCTTAACACAATAGGAATTAAACTTAAGGTTATATTTTGTTCCCAACACTAACCCCATTGTAACTAACTTTGTATTCTAGGTATATTTAAAGTCAATTTAAATTCCTCAGCTGTTATGGTGGAATTATAAGCTCGTTTTGTCGACCATTAGACCAAAGCTCTGGATTACTATGTTGCCATACATGCTCGTAAAACAAGTGCAAAATGCTGGTGATTTGAAAATTCCGGAAACACTCAACAGGCAACATCTGTAGAAAGAGAACTGGAGCTCGTATTTCCGACTGATGGCCTTTCATCTGAACTCGCTGTTTGTTTCCAGTATTTCCTACTTTTATCTTGTACGGGGAGACTGGTTCTGACTGGATCAGTATGGGTATATTTCTCATTAGTTGAAAATGGTCAATGATCTGAAACTTCCATCAGTTCTCTTATTTGTTCTTTGGTCCAGGGATATGATTCTTGGTTTGGGCTTTATAAAGTAAGAGCTTATGAAAGATCCTGGGTTCAAATCCTGTTTTCAGCCATTAGAGAGCTCTACTTTTGTGGCACAGTAATTGGCATTGCTGCCTCAAAGCGCCAGGTACCCAGGTTCAATTCCACCTTGGGGGTCTCTGTGTGGTGTTTGCACATTCTCCCTGTGTCTGCATGGGTTTCCTCCAGGTGCCCTGGTTTCCTCCCCTAGTTGAAAGTTGCATATTGGGTTGAATGGCCATGCTAAATTGACCGTAGTGTCAGGGGGTTAGCAGGTAAATGTGTGCGGTTACGGAATAGGGCCTGGTGAGATTGTGGTCGGTACAGTTTCGATGAAACAAATGGTGGCCTCATGTACTGTAGAGATTCCATGATTGCTTTCTCTGCGTGCCCAAAAACCTTTCCATTGTTAATCTTTCATTTCTTAAGTACATGATTTCTATTTAACTAGGATTTTTTTTTGTGTTGGGTTACCATTTTATGCAAATATTGCTACAGTTTAACTGACTTGACTACCAATTGGTCAAAGCAATTTTGTAAAGAGCTATATATTTAAAAGAGCCACCAGTCTGATGGGATGAATTAGTTCCTACATTGCTGCTATCATTTCCATGATATCAGGCTTTCAACATGTTAACTGAGTTCTACAGAATCCTCTGCTGGAAGATTGCCCTGAAGATTGGAAGAATTTGCATTTTTTCACTTTGATAGGACAGAAGGCTCAGGCCAAAGTATAAAGTTTTGTGCGGGAAATACTTGTTCCAACTGATCTCTGCTTGTTTGATCAAGAAAATGCCAACTTGAATGCATGTTGTGTTGTCTTTTCAGAGCTTATGTTGTAGTTATGTTCCTGGTCTAGTACTCAAGAGGCTGAGGCTCATGGATGACAGCTGGGGGAATTCAAGTTCAATCAACAAACCAGAAATAAAATGGTAGTTTCAGTTATGGTGACCAAAAAATGACCAGATCTTTTTTTTAAAAAAAGAATTGCTTCAATGTCCTTTAGGGAAGGAAATCTGTAATTTTTACCTGGTCTGGCAGTATGGCTCAACCCTTAACTGCCCTCTGCAATGGCTTGCTATTCAGTTGTTCAGTTAAAGGATGGGAAATAGACATTGGCCTTGCCAGTGATACACACACGCTGTTTTTGAGTTATGCTGAGAGGCAGTATGTGTTTCAGTGATACCCTTATCATATTCTCACTTCTGCTAAGAATCACTCTTTGTTCCTCCTGTTCTTTGCTTACATTGGCATTACTGAGACACTCTCTATCTGTATACAGTATCCAAGTGCTTCCAGTAAATAGAGGAGTGGCACTCAGGTGGTATTGACCTCCTGACTGTTGTCATGGTGACATGCCCGAAAGCACAGCTGCCAGGTATAGAGTGGAGTCAAGCAGTCAAATGGGTCACGTGCTGTTCACTGCTAATGGCATTGGCACTGAATCTAGACTCAACGGAAGCAGTACATTCCCAAACAAATGTCATTTCATAGGATTGAGTTGCCCATCTTGCTTTTAAAGCCCCTTTCTATTTAAAAAAAAAGTAGGCAAAGTTTTGTCGGCTGTAATAGATTTGGCAATCTGTATAATTCACACTAAGTGTCATGTCAATTGATATTCTCGGTGTTGACAGCTCCTAACATGAGTGACAGCTGAAGGAATGATGTGAAGATGTACTATTCTGTTTCAGACAGCCAAAGACAGTTGCATGCAACTATGTGATGGATTTATTTGCATCTTTACATTATGAAGTACATAGCTGTAGCATATACCAAAATTAGATCAGATTGATTGCTTGCTGACCTATGTTGGTTCCTAGTCTCCTCTGTCTATATTTTAGAATTCATATCCTCATTTCCCAACCTTTATTTACCAATCCCTCAGACTTCCAACCCTCTGCAATTTCTGCATCCCTTTAACTCTAATCTCTTGTGCATCCACCACATTCTTTACCTCATCCTTGATGGGCCTTCAGCTATTGAGGCAGAGCATTCTGGAATTCTCCTCTTCAATGTCTTCTGCCTCCTCTCCTCTTTCTAATACACTGCTTAATAGTTTCTAAGATGCTGCTACTTCCTCAACCAGGCGTTTGATCCTCTGTCTTCAGATGGCTTGTTAATTTTTGCCACCTCTGACTGTTACATTAAAGATGTTATATAAATGCATATTTTTGTTAATGATCAGGCAATCAAGGCTGTTAGATGATTTGAGTAGAAACAATGTGCAGGGATTTGGGTAAAGGATAAAAGACAGACATAGCACAAAGTCCTGATGTTCACTTGGCAAGCCTATATAGACCAGATGGGTAAATGGCCTCCTCTTGCACCTTAACAAATCTGTGATATGTGTTGGATTTGTGCCTCATTATCCTTTACTGACTGTTCCCATGCAATAACAGTACAGTTAAGCCTAACTGCTTGGAAACCCACATTTTTACAAATGCATGAGGATATATTCATGGCTCTTCACATATTTCATGCTGCGTGCTGTCTCCAACTCTTTATAACAGCTAAGGACTCTGGAAAGTCTGGGATAAATTCTTTGGACAGAGCATCAAATACTTACAATTTGCCCAGCCTCTCTGGATTTTGTATTTGACACCTGCTCTTGATAATTATATAAAACATTTCATAGGATTTAACAGACCTTAACCAAATGGTTTGTGCTGGTCTTTATGCTCCATGTGGTCTTTCTGTACCTGAGAATTTGTAATTCTCCACGTGCAATTGGACCCCAGTGTTCCATGAAATAGACAGTGCTCCTTATTATTACTGAGTATTACTGAAGTACAGAAGTGATACACAATTTTAAAATTCTTAGAACTATAGAACTTGCATGTCCTCAGTATGTACTAAAGGGTTTGGCAGGCAACAAAGTATTTTTTTTTCGAATTATTGTGTGGGCAGCACAAGTTGCGCATAGCTAGACTCCATAGTAGCAAATGATAATGGTGAGATAATCTGATTTAGTATTGGTTGAGGAGTAAATATTGGCCAAGAGATGATCCCTCACTACTGTTCTTTGAAATAGTTTCCTGGGTTTCTTAGCAACAATCTGAGTGAGTAGGCATTTGGGGCCTTGATTTAATGTTCCACCCAAAAGACAGCATCTGCCACAATGCAACACTCCCTCAGTCTATTCCAGCATGTGAAGACAGACTCCAGCGGATTAAGTGGAAGAGACCAGTGGAAGGTTCAATGGTCAAGAAGGTGGTCTCTATAAACATTATGGAACTCGAAGAGCAGAACAAAACATAGAAGACGTCCTAGTCGTTCACTGTGCCTAGTTCCATCTCCAGCTGTTTTGACTCTTGTGTTGCCACTGGATATAGATGAAAATTGGGAAGAGAGAGCGAGGCTGACACTGCACAACTCTCCCTCATTTTAATCCAAAGTCTCAACACTGTCGTCATCCCTGTCCTATTTAACCCTTGAAGTCCTATGGTGATGTTCAAGTGACAAAGCAGCAGATGTGGATACACTGGGAGTTGTAGTCACGGACCTGCTTGCAGACGGCTCAGATCTAATGGTCGTTTTTCTCTGACCGAAGCAGAATGAAACTCTGTCTGCTGGGCAACTGAGCAGTCCTATTCAGGAACGCACTGCTCACCTCCGTAGAACGAGGAAGGGGCTAGAAAAGGTGCCCTAAACTTTGTCTGCTTCACTACACCCTAGCCAGTTTATTGTGGGTCCCATCCTGCAGTTGAACAAACAAAATAAAACACAAGGTGACACTGCTCACCATTGGCACTTGAAATGTGCACACGCTTTTGGACAACCCTATGACAGACAGACCAGAGAGAAGAACAGTCTTCGTTGCCACAGAGCTTGCAAGATACATCATTGACACTGCAGCTCTGAACGAAACTCATTTTGCAAACGTAGGTCCATTGACTGAAACTGGAGGTGGATACACTTTTTGTTTTCTGGAGCAGTGATGAGCGTTGTGATGCTGGAGTTGGATTTGCCATCAGGAGTCACCTTGTTCAGAAACTTGATAGCCTATCCAAGGGTGTGAACAACTGGCTTATGACATTACAGCTTCCACTACAGAACAGAAGTCAAGCCACCCTGATCAGCATCTGTGCCTCCACAATGAACAACCTGGATGAGATAAAAGAGAAGTTCTACGAAGAACTAGACGCCCTACTATAAGCAGTGAGCAGCACTGACAAGCTGATCTTGATTGGCAGTTTCAGTGCAAAAGCAGGGTGTGACTCTGTAATTTGGCAGGGAGTCATTGGGAGGTATGGACTGGGCAAGTTTAGCAGTAACAGGTCTTAATGAAGACCTGTGCAGCAATGCCCTCATCACCAACACAATCTTCCATTTGCCTACTGTAACAAGGCCTCTTGGATGCACCCCTGCTCTAAGCATTGGCATCTTATTGACTATGTCATTGACATCCTGCCTGTCTTTTCTCCTGACAGAGTGACCAAGGCCATGTGTGGTTCTACCTGTTGGACAGATCGTAAGCTCATTGTCTCCAAAAAGAGGCTGTGCATTTTGAGACCCAAGAAGCAACCACAAGGAAGCAAGGTTTTGAAAAGAATCAATGCGGCCAAGCTAAAGAACCGCAGCATAGCTTCAGCACTGGCTGAAGACTTAGAAATCAAGCTTGCTGACCTACACCTCGCAGGCTGTGCTGAGGACAAATGGGAACACTTCGGGGATGCTATCCATACATCTGCACTGAAGATGCTTAGACGCACAAGCAGCGTGATTCATTCGATAAGAATGATGAGATACAAGCTCCACTTGTTGAAAAGCACTGTCGTCTTTGGGTGTGTCACAACCACCCATCATCAGCTGCCAAGAATAACGCTTTTACCAGTGCTCGCAGGATAATCCAGAATAAACTGCATAAAATGCAGGATGTCTGGCTGAGCGCCAAGGCAGATAAAATACAGGGATATGCTGACAGACAACTTGAAATGATTCTATGAAGCCCTCAATGCTCTCTATGGACCGCAATCTCTCAAAAGGTCCCCTCTCCTGAGCACAGATGGTACAACTCTCATTTCAGAGAGGGCTCAGATCCTGCAGAGATGGGCTGAACACTTTGAAGCCGTCCTCAACCGACCGTTATCTATTAACGATGAGGGAATAGACAGGATTCCCCAGGTCAATATCAACAGCTCCATGGATGACCCACCAGTAGTAGCTGAAGTCACGAAAGTTGTCAGTTAGCTATCCAGGGACAAATGCCATACCCACAGAGATGTACAAAGCTGCTCATCCTATACTTATCCAGTCCTTTTTGGAAGCAAGCGTCCATTCCTCAGGAACTTTAAAGATGCTTCCATCGTATGCCTGTACAAGAGGAAGGGCAATCGGCAAGTATGCGACAATCACCGAGGAATCTCGCTGCTCTCCATCACAGGAAAAATCCTCGCAAGAGTCCTGCTAAATCATCTGGTCACTTATCTAGAGCTAGATCTGCTTCCAGAGTCACAATGTGGTTTCTGCAAAGGTCGTGGAATTATTGACATGATTTTTTGCTGTGCGCCAACTTTAGGAGAAGTGTCAGGAGCAGAATCGTGAGCTCTGCACAACCTTTGTTGACCTCACAACACTGTAAGCCAACAAGGCCTGTGGAGGATCATGTCAAAGTTCAGCTGCCTGCTCTCAACCATAAATTCATTCAGATGGTACGCCAGTTCCATGATGGCCAGAGTACGGCGAATCCTCTGAGGCATTCCCAGCCATCAATGGCATCAAACAGGGTTGTGTGCTCACACCCACACTGTTCGGCATGATTTTACTGCCATACTGAATGATGCCTTCCAGGACAGTGTTGCTGGAATCAGCCTTGAGTACAGAATGGATGGGAAACTCTTCAACCTAGGGAGTCATCAAGCTATTACCAAAGTGAAAGAGACTGTTCTTGAGACTTCCTCTTTACCAATGACTATGCCCTGTATACTGGCTCAAAACCAGAAACGCAAGTTAGTGTGGACAAATTTTCCATCGCTTGTGACAACTTTGGACTCACCACCAACATTAAAAAGACCAAAGTCATGCACCAATCCGCTCCTCGTGCACCATATACAGAACCCATAATCACAATCAAAAAACAAAACACAGAAAACAAGTCCTTCGGCCCGACGAGCCCGTGCCACCACCTCGATGTTCCCACTTCCATCCATGATCCCTGTCTTTGTTTATGGATCTATGCATTGGAACCAAATGTGCGAGAATCAAAGGGCAGAAATTTCCAGCAACAGACTAGTTCACTTATCTTGGCAGCACCCTCTCCCAAGCAGTGACTATTGCTACAGAAGTTAACTGCAGAGTAGCAAAGGCAAGTTCTGCTTTCGGTAGAGTATACTCCACTGTATGGGAACATCGAGGAATCAACCCAGCAACAAAATAAGGTCTACAGTGCTGTGGTATTTATTATTCTCCTGTATGCCTGTGAAACGTGAACTGTGTATCGAAGACGTGCAAGATAGCTCAATCATTTCCACGTGACTTGTCTTTGTAGAATATTATGCATCAGATGGCAAGATAAAGTACCAGACACTGAAGTTCTCTAAAACAAGTCTATCATCAGCCCACACACTGCTGATGAGAGCACAGACCTGATAAACAGGTCATGTCTGACATAAGGATGAGGAGCACATACCCAAGCAGCTCTCTTTTTGGGCAACACTCTGCTGGAAGACGAGCGCATGGAGGGCAGAAGAAACGTTTCAAAGACACACTCAAGGCCTCCCTGAAGTCACTTGACATGGACATGATCACCTGGGAAACGCTGGCACAAAACCACCTTATCCGGTGCTGCCTCATCCACCAAGGCTGTCAAGCTTACGAAGCAAGGTGTATTGCTGAAGCACAACTTAAAGGCGAGCTGCACAAGTCCAGAGCCACTAGCGCAACAACAACAGTATCTACACAAGTCTGTCCAATATATGCCAGGATATTCCGTGCCTTATTTAGCCTAATCAGTCATCTTTGCACATACTGCAACCAGCCTCAAAATGACTGATGGGCTTGAGGTCCCCATTGATGATGATGGACGAACAACACTCCCTCCAGGACTGCGCTGGAGAGTCTGTCTTGATTTTTGTGATCAAAGTGGGAGTTGGACCCAAACCCAACAATTCCAGCAATAAGAACAACTGAGCCATGACTGACCTTACAAACAAATGGATTTTCTAGAGGATGAAATCAAGTTCTGCTTGCTGAGATTCTATTAACAAAGAAGAACAAAGAACAACACAGCACGGGAAACAGGCCCTTCGGCCCAACAAGCCCGCGCCGCCGTCCTAACATCTTAATGACATATAGAGACCAATATTGGGTAACAAATTGTCCCTATCAGCCTAAGAGCACATTTTTGGGATGTGGGAGGAAACCGGAGCACCCGGAGAAAACCCACGCAACCACGGGGAGAACGCGCAAACTCCCGCAGACACAGGCCCAAATCCATGTGTCTGCACAGCAACAGCGATAGTCTCTGAGCTGTCATGTTGCCCATCTGATGGTCCAGTTTAAGCATACACTAACGACATGAAGCACTAGGCCACTCCTGAAGTAACATCCAAGAGCAGCCCTCGCACGACCTGCCGAATGCATGCACCTTGGTCAACAAGGTGGACCGAATAGCCTGTGGAAACAAATAAAGTATTTAAACAGTCCTGCTATATCCCTCTATCTGCAGACCGCTCATGTGGCTGTCCAAGAGACCCTTAAACAACCCTAGCGTGCCTGCTCCCACCACCTTACTCGGTAGTGCATTCCACACCCCCACTACCCTTTGTGAAAATGCCCTCTAATATTCGTCTTATACATAGCCCCCCTCACCCTAAGGCCGTGACCCCTCGTTCTATCCGATTCTAATGGTGGAAAAAGCTTACCACCATTTACTCTATCTATACCCCTCATAATCTTATATACCTCTAATAGATCCCCTCTCAGCCGACGTCTTTCAAGGGAAAACAACCCCAGTGCGTTCAATCTTTCCTCGTAAGACAGCCCTTCCATACCAGGCAGCATCCTGGTAAATCTCCTCTGCACTCTCTCCAGGGCCTCCACATCCTTCTGGTAGTACGGCGACCAGAACTGGACGCAGTACTCCAAGTGAGGCCTAACCAACGTTCTATACACTTGTAATATCAGACTCCTACTCTTGTATTCTATACCCCTTCCTATGAAGGCTAACATACCATACGCTTTCTTTATCACTTTCTCCACCTGCACTGACACCTTCAGAGACTTGTGAACCTGCACCCCCAGGTCTCTCTGCGTCTCTATACTCCGGATAGTTTTACCTTTTATCCTATAACTCCCCTCTACATTATTCCGGCCAAAATGCATCACCTTGCATTTATCCGGATTAAATTCCATTTGCCATCTATCTGCCCAGTCTACCAACCTATCTATGTCCTGTTGTATTGCCTGGCACTGCTCCTCAGTCCCTGCCAGTCCAAGCATCTTAGTGTCATCAAATTTGCTGATCTCACCACCTACCCCCTCTTCCAAGTCATTTATATAAATCACAAATAGGAGAGGTCCTAGTACTGAGCCCTGTGGCACACCACTAGTGACTGACCTCCAGTTGGAAAAAGAACCTCCCACTACTACCCGCTGTCTCCTCCTCCCAAGCCAGTTCTCAACCCATCTACATACCTGGCCCTGTATCCCATGCGCCTTCACCTTTTTTATCAGCCTACCATGGGGATCCTTGTCAAACGCCTTACTGAAATCCAAGTAGACGACATCAACGGCTTGTCCTTCATCAACCGTTTTTGTCACCTCTTCAAAAAATTCCACTAGATTCGTAAGGCACAACATCCCCTTAATGAAGCCATGCTGCGTATCCCTGATCTGATCGCAGCGCTCCAGATGTTAAGTGATAAGCAATGACTCCATTCATATGTTAAATAGTCGTGCTATCAATCAAGATGAGCAATTAGCATCAGAAGGAGTTCTGAGCTGGTTTCCCCTTCAGATCTCCCTGTAGGCAGCATAATTGAAAATTAACATTGATACTGTTACATCAATACTTGCCCTTGTTAGTAGTCATCTATTTCATAATAATAGAGTTGAAAACACAAAATGGAATGAGTTGCAAGTTGGTTAATACTGTCTGTCATTACTCAGTATTTCCAATACGTCTTGAGCATTAGTTGAGTTGATTATTCTTTCTTAATTAAATTTAAATAGGTTATTAGGCGCTCAACTTGTTTTAAACAAGCGACATGGAAAATGTGCAACTGCAACCTTACTATGTCACTAGTTGATTCATTCCGTTTGGAAGGAAAAAAGGTGTCTTGGGAAAACTATTTGTTGGTTTTAGTTTTGGCACAGAATTAGGGAATTGCAAGTCCTCATTGGATCAGATTTAACATTACATTCTGACTGGGTGATTCATAAGATCTGTCCGAATTTGTTTTTGCCTAAAGGTATCTGTTGCACAGTTTAATTTTGCTAAATAATTTGTGGCCTCGTTATTCAATCTGTCAAGCTACAAGCCAGAGCTGGAACATTATTCCTAATGTGTACAGATTAAGGGAAAATTCACAGTCCCTAGTTTCCTGTGTTATGATAGCAGGGCCTAGTGAAGTACACAGTTATCACTATCTTGCACTGCACTAGTCTTGGGAGGCAAGTTAACATAAATATCATAATTTCGGAGCCACTTTTTACAGCAATCCTTTGTTCAGTTTCTAAGCAAACAGAACATCTCATACGGCAAGTCTCACGGACCTGATTAAACTGCAAAGCATGTCCATCTTTTTGATTGGTACTGGCAGTTGATTTTTTTTTTGTGTGAAGTAGTCTTCAATCCAAACCATTTGATCTACTTTTCCAATGTGTGCCTGGTGGGATCACCTTCACTCTTTCAATAATTTTACATCCTTCACACACCACAATTAATTCCCTCATCGTAGACTATAAAGATTAGGGGGAAAAAAGTTTGTCAATTTTATGGCATCCGTTAATGTTTTTCTTACTGGCAACAACAGGCTAGGCCTGGGCTGTCCAGGTTTTCTGGCTGAACGTGACATGTCTTTTCAATGACACAATTTGTGTTTTCTCACTATCTCTGATCAGTTTTTTTTTAATGTGAGGAGTGTGTGTTCCTCTTCCTCTGAGAGAAAGTTTAAAAAACAATGGCCTACTCACTCCACATCTCACGCAAAGACTAGATACAGGGAACAAAAGATGCAATTGCCTCAGTTTCCTTTCATGAAAGGCCTGTAGTTTCTTAGGTTCTTCAATTTAGATGAAGTGAAAATCTTGCAATTAGCAGATTCCCAGTAAGTTAAGATGGTTCCTACTGGTGAATTTCCAGGAGGTTGGATAATGGTGCTCTTGAAGGCCAATCTGGTTGGGGAGAGTCCTTTTCACATTTTCATGGTATTGCTGCAGTCAACTAAGCAGTACTCAAGTGTTACTGATACACTGTCCAGGTCTCACTGCAGCAACAGGGCTGGGGTGATGACAGCTGGCTATGGGCAATAAAACTGTTGACATGATGGAGGTCTTTGTTCTCACTTGCTCCTGTAGTTTGTAGAAGGCTAAACTGATATAACTGATCCTGTGCTGTATCTTCTTGTCAATGCTGACCTTTTGAGAGTGCTTGAGATGTGGGAAGTGCTGAACGTGGTCTAGCATCTCTCTCAACATATGGGAAGTGGAATATTTGGCCGACCAGGCATAGATTGATAAGATTGTTTTGATCGTGTTTAAGGGCAGATAGAATCGCCGTAGGAATACAGCACATAATGAGAATATTCGGCCCATCTTATTCATGCTGATCCAAAGACACCTTTCTTTCTTTTCCCATATTCCTGCACTAGCGCACAGCGCTGTAACTTGAGATGCAGATCCAGGTACTTTGTGAATGCCACTTGCAATTTTTCCAATCGTGTCCCCATATTTAAGTCCAGATTGTTGATCTATGAAACAAACAGCAGAGTTCCCAACACTGCGCCCTGAGGAACTTCACTTGAAACAACTTTCCATTCACAAAAGCATTCATCAAACATTACCTTTTGTTCCCTGTTACTAAGCCAACTTTGGATCCAATTTGCCACGTTCCCTGCTTCCCATGGGCTTTTACTTTTCCTGTTTACAGAACTGAGTAATGTGGCTCATGGACACTTTTTGGTGAGATTTTATGGCCTTACTCATCCTGAAACTGTAAAATCCTGTCTGAGGTCAAAGGACCTTTCTATCCTCTGATTTCTCATTTCAGGTGGGATGGTAAGATCCCAGCCCTTAAGTTACACTAATATATAAAATGTGGAGATTAATCTTATTCAAACAGTAGAGATTCTATCAAATAGATCATTTATCTTCTTATTGATGCTTTGAATATTTTGTACTTTGTCCCCATGTAATAGATCCAGATGAAGCTCTTGATAGCACTGTGTCAGTAAGACTGTTATGAAACCTACCACTACCAAGTAATTGCATTTGATGTGACCATATTCTGGCTTAAATTTCAATCTAGCTGCTGGATGTTTTCAAATACAAATTATGAACATTTTTTCAGTGCAAGGCTAAGCAATGCATGGTATCGGTAGTGTTCTACTACCAGCTGGACGATATCTTCAGTAGATTCTAGTTAATATCTAATTAAGGTGAATTGTCGACCTGCAGGGTGCTAGCAGGCTTATAGAAATACTTCATCCTATAGCCAATCCAGTCAAACAATTTAGTAGTCTGGAATTAATGGTCTTTGCAGTACTGGTTCTATTACAGACCCTCCATTCACTGTCTATACCACTCCATCTATTAGGGAACGCTGCGGGTGGCAGAAATAATATTCTTCAGTCATTGTCGATACTCAAAGTATTAAGTTAATTGTGCCAGCTCATCGGTCGGTATTGAAGAGCTGTAGGATCCACAGGTTATTATTGGGCCTTTGTTCACTGATTATCTTCTCTCCAAGTACAAATGCTACATGTTGTAGTAGCTTGGATAAAATGGAATCGCTGAAAGGAAACCAACTATGGATAATTATTTATTCAGATAAAGCGAACAAATAGATACCCACAAATACAAGCACAGAAAGTGACATTAAAAACTGACAGAAATTGGCCTAAAAGCAAGTTGTCTCCTTCTGCCAATTAGCATAATCCAAAAAAAGAGACAAGTCTGCCTGGAGACAGGCCCTTTGCAAAGTTTGAGCTCAGACAACTAAAATCAAAGATGCATCAGGGCACATTAGCCTGTGTAAGAGAACAGTTATATATTTCCTGAGAAACAAATCACCAATAGATACAGGGTCAGGCATGCAACTGTAAAACAAAAAGATTTGATGCATATTAGAAACTGAAACTGAGCATCTAGGTATGCAGCACACAAGATACAAAAGGGTTCACCACCTGAAACACACTAACACCCATTGAAACCCATCAACAATGATGTGAAACTAATTAGACTGAAGCCCTTGATAGGCTAAATCTTTCGAAGATTTCAGATAGCCGTATAGGTATAAGAAAGTTATGCTAGCAGTATTCCAGAGAGCACCTCTCCCCTAGAAGCACATCGGGATATGGCAGTGACAAGAGCAGCTTGCCTCCAGACTTGAGAGATCAACACACTGACAGAGTCACGAGAATTTCTAAATGATCACTTAGCTGGAGAGAGAGAGAACTGTTAAAAGTTGTAAAACTTAAACATTTACTGTTTGGAGTAAAGTTGTGAATTAGTTATTTACTATTGGTTTGTATGCATAGTCCTCTTGCCTGATGTATACAGAATAAAATCTATTATACACAGTGTTGGTTGAGTAATTCCACAGCATATTAGAAATACCCTGGATAACAATGTGGCTTTCCCAAGTGCTACTCTTGTAAAAGTGTACGAACCATAGTTAACTAACTACTTGCGTGCCAAGGGATAATCCTACAGTGGAGTTTAAGGTAATGGAGATTTGTAAAATGTGGGGGAGTGTTTTATAAAACACAATCATTTTTTAAATCCAAATTATATTCTGAATAAGGCTTCGGCCAGTTTGAGAATATGTAAAAATGGCAGAAGGAGACATGGATTGGTGAGTTTGTTTGTACCAGTGCTTATCATTGAAAGTTCATTGTTAGAGTAATTAAAAAGCTGTGGGGATTGTGCTTGCACGTTTCCATCAAACATAAGCCAGTATGAAATTTCAGTCTTTGAATTTGGAATGTGCCCCTTGGAATTGCTTTTATATTGCAAAGATTTGAGCAGAATTCATTTTCTGTGAGGTGATCTAAACAATTTGAACTATATACAGGACAGGGAGGTACAGTTTGAGTTAACATTATATTTGAAAACAAATCTCAGTTGTATATCAAAGCTCATTTGCCTGGGCACTGCAGTACTGAGGGCAGTGCAAGTGTACTGCCCAGACGTAACCATCTTCCTCCTTTGGGGTTGTACTTACCTCTGTGTTTCCAGTGGGAACTCTTTGCTGCATTCCCATATGTTAAGACCTATTGTAAACCCTGGTGATGTGGTATGAGATGGAGATGCTGGCATTGGACTGAGGTAAACACAGTAAGAGGCCTCAACACCAGGTTGAAGTCCAAAAGGTTTATTTCATCAAGTGATGAAGGAGCAGCACTCTGAAAGTGAGTGGCTTGTACTACCAAATAAACCTATTGGACTTCACCCTGGTGTTGTGAGACTTCTTACTATGTTATGTTATACCAGCTTGGGAGAAGAGAGGTGGAGGATTATCCTAACGTGGGGGTTGATACAACACTAATGATATTCAAATGTATGATAATGATGACTTTTTCATGGTGAGAACCCCAATATGTTATTGGCAGGGATAAGGACTATCCCAACAGGAAATCCCGGCAGCATAAATGCAATTTTGAGATTTTCATTGAATTCTCCACCCCCTTCAGCTTTCCCACTCACCAAAAACAGGGTGGGGGTGGAAAATCCTCCCCATAATCACTGTCATGTTGGAAATGAAGCAGCCTATTTTCATTAAGCAATGTGATAATGACCAGATAATCTGGTTTGTTTTGTGATGTTGGTAGAGGAAAAATTTGAAGGTGTGTTTCATCACTGAGCCTGATTCTGTGATTTTAATATCCTAAAATGCATTTGCAGGGTAGCATTAGTCAGCACTTGATTGAGAGAGCTATAAGCTGGCTACAGAGCATTAGCAGCTTCATGCAGAAATTTGCCAACCAGCTTTAACCAAAATTTGTTGTGAACATCTCTTATTGGAGAGATTGCAATTGTTTTTTTTTCTCAGTTTTCAGTTAAGGTAGACAAATCTAGCTGATTTAAAAGCTAAACTTCCAACTTTACAGTCTGGGACAATAATGTCACATGCACCAGCGCACACATCAAATTCCATCTTCTGAGTATTCACGATGCAGCTGCAGGAGTGTTCGCGTTGCCTAATGACCTTTGTCGATGAGTTTTGGGAATCCTGTTACATGTTTTTTATTTGAGTCTTGATGACAATGTTAGAAAACTTTGAAGGGATTACAGTAAGTACCCAGTATAGTCTCCAGCCATTAGCATTACTTGTTTTCACTTAAAGGATTATTCCTCCCACACTTCCAAAGCAGCTTATATTTTTGTATAATGTTGAACTGATGTCTGCGGGCTGTATGGGAACAGTTCTGTGAAATTGAACTATAAATCTCCAGTGATCTTTTTCTTTCACCCATTTTTCAGTCTGGGAGCTGTTGTCACCCAGTCTTTGCTGTAATCGGAAAAAATATGCACTAACAGCCCAACTCCACTTGGGTGTATTTGCAATGCACACTTGAGTACGTTTTAATGCTATTAGTTTATGCAATAAATCTATGCTTTTCCATCATTTCAGGTTGGCGTGTTTCTGAAAGAATTACTCTTCTCTGTCCATTGTTAACCCAGTTTAATAAGAAATGGTTTAGCATATCACTTATCTCCCCAGAGTTTCATCTGACCTGACTGACATACACTCCCAAATCTATTCATTAAACTTGTGGCTTATTTTTTTTTAAATATTGGCAGGCAGCTGAATTGCCTGCTTTATTTGTATTCCTGTACTTCAGGAGCATGACTGCTCCAAAGGGCTGCCTTCAGACTGATCACAGGCAGGGCAGTTTGTTTCCAACAGAGCCTGCATTGCTGGGAGCCAAGACGGTGATTGATGTGAGATATACCAACAAATGACCTGATGGTAATGGCATTGTTAGTCATGAGTGTCTTTGAGAGATTACAACTGTCTAGCTTTCAGTGGTATATTTTCTCTGTAAAAACATGCATTGATAGAGTGAAACCTGCCCCCTTTTGACCCTGCCTTGCTGCTTCTGTACTGCTGCTGCACTTTGTCTTGTTCAAAAAAAATATTGAAGTGCTTTGAGTATTTTATTTAGAAGCTGCTATGTAAATGTATGTTGATCAGAAAGATAATTTTTATTATATTGTAAAGAAAGTGAAAGAGCTCCTGGACTTTTGAACACTGTTTTCTTTGTGATGTTGTGAGATTTGTTTTCCCCTGTTGCAGGAGTTTGTTATTACTTTGATCATAGTGGTAGGGGAACGTTCTAATTATGTGCGCATTTTCCCATTAGCTGTTTTGTAGTTTGTGTTGAAACCTTCTGATTATGTCTTCAGTTTTCTCTGCCTGAAGGCAGATCTGACCCACAACGCCATGATCTCTACCATGGCAGGGCAGCAAGATAATAAATAGGCTTTTGAATCTGCCCCAGCTGCAACGAGGACCAAGCCTGTGCTGTTGACGTCAATCTCACCAGCCAACCAGCTCCCCACGGAGTCAGCTATTGTGATAGCCAGCACCCAAAGTTTGTTTTTATTTGTTAGTCACAAGTATGCTTACATTAACACTGCAATGAAGTTGCTGTGAAAATCCCTCTGTCACTACACCGGCGCCTATTCAGGTACACCTGAGGGAGAATGTGCATGTTGATGTATGGAGCTACAGATAGTTATGGTAGAGGCTGCTATTTTCATCGGAAATCTCTGCTCGTGGAAGGATTTTCAGGTTGATACTGAACTTGCATGGCTACTTTGCACCTCTTCCTTGATGGCCACTTCCTGGAAGGGGATTTGAACCTGGTGCTTTTGTCTCTGAGACAGTAATGCTATACCAACTGTGCCGCAAGATCCCTCAAGACTCTCATAAGACTTTTACTTAAAATTCGAAAAACAAAACAAATGCCAAAAATGGGTGATTTCAGCAACTTAAAAAATGAAAGTGAATCCTGCCCTTCCTGAGGATGATCTTTTGATTTATTATTGTCACATGTTACTATACAGGGGAAAGTATTGTTTCTTGTGTACTATGCAAACAAAACATACCTTACATAGAGAAGGAAAGGAGAGTTGAGAATGTCGTGTTACAGTCATAACTAGGGTATGGAAAAGATCAACTTAATGAGATACGTCTATTCAATAGTCAGGAAAGAAGTCAATTGGTACATAACCTCAGACTTTTGTATCTTTTCCTAACAGAAGAAGATGGAAGAGAGTATGTCTGGGGTGCATAGCATCTTGATTATGCTGGCTACTTTTTATAGAATCCTACAATGCAAAAGGAGGCTATTCAGTTCATTGAGTCTGCACTGACCACAAACCCACCCAGGCTTTAGTCTTCCTGACACCTAAGGGCAATTTAGCATGGTCAGTCCACCTAATCTGTACATCTTTAGCCTATGGGAGGAAATGGAAGCGCCCAGAGGAAACCCATTGCAGAAAAGGGAAAAACAGACAGTGACCCAGGTCCCTGGAGCTGTCCGGCAATAGTGCTAACCACTATGCCACTCTTCTGAGACAACAGAAAGCGTAGACCAAGTGGATGGATAGGAGGCTGGTTTGCATGATAGACTGAACTTTGTTCATGATCCTCTGTGGTTCTTGCAGCCTGGACAAAGCAGGAGGCATAGCAAGCTGTGATATAACCAGAAAGGATGCTTTGTATGGTACATCTGTAAAAATTGGTGAGAGTCGTAGTGAATATGATGTAAATTTCCTTAATCTCCTGGGAAAGTAGAGGCACTGTGAGTTTTCTTAACTGTAGCATCGGATGAAATTGCTCCTGTAGGATATCTTTTGACTTCTATATGTACTGGCTTTAATGGTAAGTTCCAACTCCCTTAATGAATGAGCAATCCCTTGATTTTACCCCATTCCACCAAAAGAAACAAAAGTATTTTGTTTGACGGTTGTTAGCATGTTTGTTATCCAGTTTACTATCTGGAGATAGGCTGTGAAGGTTTCATGCAGTCTCAGTCATAATAAGCAAAAATGACAGGTCAGAATCTTGAGTAAGTCTAGAAGAATCAGTTAGCTTGATATTTTCTGATCTTTTTCTACCTTCTCTCGCTCGCTCGTGCTCTGTGCAGGCTGACGTTGCAAGTTTCAAACACTATTATTTTTGCTGATGCTCCTTTAAGTTTGCACTCTTTCAGCCAAGTGGCAGGTTCAATTTTATTAATGCTAGACTAGCATTTATTCCCCATCCCTAGATGCCCTTGAGAAGCTCGAAGCCTTCTTGAACTGCTGCAGTCTGAAAGATGTGTTGGTTAGGTGCTTTGGCCGTGCTAAATTCTCCCTCAGTGTACCCGAACAGGTGCTGGCGACTGGGGCATTTTCACAGTAGCTTCATTGCAATGTTAATGTAAGCCTACTTATGACTAATAGACTTTAGTTTACTCTGAGGCGTAGGCACAGCCTCATGCTATTAGGGAGAGAGTTCCAGGATTTTGACCTAGTGACATGAAGGAACAATATATTTCCAAATCAGGATGGTGAGTGACTTGGAGGGGAATCTCCAAGTTGATGGTGTTCCAAATATCTGCTGCTTTTATCCTTTTAGATGGTAGTGGGTCATAGATTTGGAAGGTGCTGCCTAAGGAGACTTGGTGAGTTCTTGCAGTGCATCTTTGAGATGGTACACATTGCTTCCATTTTTCATTGGTGGTGGAGGGAGGGAATATTTGTGAAAGGGGTACCAATCAAGTATGCTGCTTTCTCCTGGATGGTGTTGAGCTTCTTGACTGTTATTGGAGATGCACTCATCCAAACAAATGGAGAATATTCCATTAAACTTCCAACTTACACCTTTGTAGATGGTGGACAGACTTTGTGGCGTCAGAAAACGAGTTCTTTGTTGCAGGCTTCCTAGCCTTTGATCTGCTCTTACAGCCACATTATTTATATGGCTAATCCAGTTCAGTTTCTGGTCAATAGTAACCCCTCAGGTTGTTGATAGCAAGGTCTTCAGCGATGGTAATGCTATTGAATGTCATTGGGTGATGGTTAGATTTTCTTTTGTTAGAGATGGTCAACGCCTGGTACTTGGTGTAAATATTACTTGCCACTTGTCAGCCAAAGCCTGAATATTGTCCAGCTCTGCTTCATTTGGCCATCTGAGGAGTTACAGATGGCATGGTGACACTGTTGCCTCACAGCACCAGGGACCCAGTTTGGTTCTGGCCTTAGGTGACCATCTGTGTAGAAATTGCACGTTTTCTCCTCGCAATGTGTTTCCTTTGGGTGCTCCAGTTTCTCCCCACAGTCCAAAAATGTGCAGGTTAGTTGTATTAGCAATGGTAAATGCCTGGGGGTAGGTTGAGATGACGGAGGAAATAGGGAAGTCCTTTTTTTTTTTTAAAAAAAAATTCATTTGTGGGTCATGATCTTCGCTGGCTGGCCAGCCAGCATTTATTGCCCATTCCTAGTTGCCCATGAGAAGGTGGTGGTGAGCTGCCTTGCTGGGTAAGACACTGTTTCGGAGAGTCAATGTAGATTTGCTGCACTGTGGGAATCTATCGTTGTATGGGGATGGTGCAGTCATTGATGAAGCAGTGGAAGGTGGTTAGGACTAAAACATTAAAATAAATGTGAGCACGCAAAAAAAAATCAAGAAATGAATATCAGAAATACTTGGTAGATTAGTCAATATCAAGTGGAAAAAGCAGCTTACAAAATTTGAGAGCCCTGACAACACCTTCAGAACTATCACCATTTCCATTTACAGGTACACACTGACTTGCAATGTGTTTCCAGCATCTTCCACCTTTGCTTCAGATTTCTAGCACCTTTGTTTTGCTCTTTGAAAGCTTTAAGTCCCTTTGGATTAATGACTGTGTTTGTGCATCTAAGTTTACGTGCATAGTCAAATAGGCAGGAACCACAGCTGACTGGCAATTGGAGCTGGATTGCCACCCTGCTCCTCTGTCATTTAAGCTGGAACTCCATCTGCTCCTTTCTCGCCTGACTCAGGGTTGGTGAGACCAGTATAGTGTAGCAGGTTCCTGAGGTCTCCTGTCCAGGGCAGTCCAGTCAGAGGTAAGGAAGACATGAGTGCTTTGTCACGACACTAACTTCAGTAAAGCAGGGAATTTTAAAGGTCCAGCTAGCTTGTGAAGCCAGAGAGAGGGCAAGTGGTTAGGATTGGTTGGCGGGAGGAGGGGGGGGTGCAGTGGTGTCAGGGTGGTTAGGGAGTGGTCAGCGATAGTTGAGGCATCTACCCTGCCAAACCCCCTGAGAATCTTGTGTCTCAATAAGGCCGCCTCTCATTAGAACAAAAAAAAAACACAGCACGGCAAACAGGCTGCTCGGCCCAACGAGCCCTTGCCGCCATTTTAACATTGAGCGCCCTCCTCTCCCTATGACCTTTGTCTACACTTATTGAGGGAGAACTAATTTAGACACAATTTGTTACACCAGTCAGCCTGAGAGCACGTTTTGGGGGTGTGGGAGGAAACCGGAGCACCTGGAGAAAACCCACCCAATCACAGGGAGAATGTGCAGACACCAGCCCAAATCCATGTATCTGCACAGCAAACAGTGATAGTCACTGAGCTCTCGTTCTTCTAAACTCCACTGAGTACAGGGCCAACCTACTCACTCTCCTCGAACCTGGGTCAGCAATACTATAGAAGACAATGGAAAACCACTGCAGTATTTTGTCAAGTATTATCACAGGCAAATCTGATGGAAATCCAATGCCCTCATAGGACATGATACCTGAGGAAGTGCTGCAAGTCTTTCAGATGAGACGTTAAACGGAGGCCCCATTTGCCTTTTCGGGTAGACATAAAGGATCTTAGTCAATATTTCAAGAGGATTGGGAAAGTTATCTCTGGTATTCTGTTCAATATTTATTCCTTAGTCAACATCTCAAAAACAGATCATCTTGTCATTATCATTTGTTTCTAGAAATTTGCTACTGTACGTTATAAACATGACAATCTTTCAAAAAAGATAGTTGTTTATAAAATGCTTTGGGATGTCCACTGGTTATGACAGTTCCTATATAAATGCAATCTTTTTCATTCTTCAAAAGATGTTATCTGAAAAAAAAACCCCTATAGTGCCAAAGCAGTCCATTTGGCCCATCAAGGCTGCACCAAAGTGTCTCACCATTGCCCACCCCGACTCTGCTCTATCCTTGTAACCCTGTGCATTTAGCCTAACTAATTTGCCCAGCCTGCATATCTTTGGACTATGGTAGAAAATCCATTTAGATATGGGGAGAAGGTGCAAACTCCACACAGGCAGTTGCACAGGGCTAGTATTGAACCGGGTCCCTTGTGTTGAGGTAGCAGTGCTAATCACTGCACCTCTCTCTCTTGTCTGCTTTCTTTCTCTTTTGAAGCAATATGTGACCACCCTTTGAATGCTTACATGTCTTGAAAAACCTTGCTGAATTTTATAAGCTTGGTCCTTTAATAACCTTCATCCTTACTATGCCTCCTCAGAGTGCGAGCAGAGATGGAAAAACTGAGAAAGAAGCCAGAAGATTTGACAATAGTGATGGCAAAAAACTCAGCAAGTCTCAGCAGTTGAAGCAAGTCTTCAAGGAATACGGAGCTGTGGGGGTTGTATTTCATACTGCAATATCGTTGACCTCGCTTGGAATGTTTTATCTGGCGGTTTCAAGGTGAGCCTTGCAAAGGATATGTTTTAAAAGTGAGATGAATATTGGAAATACTAAGTTGATTATAATGTGTTATTGTTTTCCACCTCTTCTCACCCCCTTACCAATTGTCATTTTTTTATCTTCTGAAGACACCGATTTTTTTTTTTTTGTAAGGTAGTTATAAGAGTATCGGATACCAAGAAATGTCATTGCTAAAATAACTACTCTTCACCCATCAGGCTAGCTGTTTAAATCAGTGTCACAGCTGAGTCTGATCTTATCCACCTAATATCTAAGTGATAAGAGACACTAGATAGAAATCTTCTGAATACTATCACATTCCATGTTAAGTTAGCTAAACTCAACTAGGGATGATATTGTATTGTGAGCTATCATCTGCATCTGCCTCTGTTTAAAACATGCACACAAAAAGCTAGCTGCCATTCTGCAGTTACCTTCACTGGCAGATAATCTCAAGCCTGAACTCAGCAGGATATCTTAAGCTGCACTTTTGCAGGGCGACATCAGTCCATGATTTTGAGTCTCTGAAGTCTGTTCCTGTAGTAATATTCAATGGACGTCACCACAGCATCTGAGTAGAAGCACTTCTGCAGGAACAATGGCGAGAACTTCTTTGCATCAAAATCTGTTGGAATTTCAAATAAGCTCATGATCTAGACTTGCGTTTCAATGCATCATTGCTATGAGAAGATATTTATTGTGAGAATTTAACTGAGCCCCCAGTCTGTTCAGGTGCACGTTACTATTTGAAGAGGAGCAAATCTGCCAATATTCTGACCAATGTTTCCCTGAACCAACCTCACTAAAAATAGTAGTTAGCAAATTATTCAACCAATTAATAATGCTTGTGGTATTTTGTAGATTAGATGATGGGTGTGCTTATGGAACACTGACAACACTGACTTCAAAAGTGATTGTGAAGATTGTCTATAGAAATCTGTCCGTAACAGCACTGTGGGTGTATTTCCAACAGTTGGACTGCAGCAAAACACGACAAGCCAAATCACCATCACTTTGGGTATGGGCATTAAATGCTGATGTCATTAACAATGCCAATATTCCATGAGCAAATTAAAACAAACGTATATAGAAATTATGTAGCATATACAGCACAGAAAAGCATTTAACTCACCCTGTCCATGCCAGCATTTATGCTCCACTCGAGCCTCCTCCCATCCTTATGTCTATGGTGAAGTGTATTACCATAAACGTAAAAAGGCTCAGTATAAATAGAAATACAAGTTCTGTCTTTTCAAAGTAATTAGTGCTCCATCATTTGATTTCTCTTTTCTAGATCAAGCCAATATGCTACATGATTCATAACAAAACATTTTAAAAAGCTGCAAAAATCTACTCCGCATTGAGAGGGTTAAATTGAAAATCAGTTCATGGTTAGAAGGAATTCAAGGAATGTGTACATTTTTTTAAACTTAATTGGAATTTTCTTCCTGTTGACTTTTCTCAGTGCTTTTTTTTACCCCAGAAGGCACCCAAGAATGTTGTATACATTTTTCAAAGGGGTGGGAAAATAAATGTCTCTCTCCCATCCTACTCAAGATAATGACAGTTTTTTTTTGTCAAGCTGTGGCAGTGTGGAGTTCTGTTCCTCAGCCTGTTGTGCATTCTGGATCTGACTGTCCCATTCTTTTCAAAACAGCTAATTTACCACATTTCTGATTATCATGCTGGCACCTGCCACTTGAATGTTTTTAACATTAATTACTTTATATTTTCATGATTTACTGATTCAGTGTGATTTTTTTTTTAAAAACAAAACAAAATCCCATACTACTTGCCAAGCGTGTTAAGTGGTCACATTTGGACTGGATTTCAAATAATTGCAGAATTCCACTAATTCTTGCATTTAGTAGGAAATCTAATTTTAATCACAAAAGGAAGATTTATATTCTCTCAAATGGTAATTTTTGCTCCTTGTTAGTTTATAAACACTAATGAGATTTTAATTGGCATCCAAGTGGCAAAAATTTGTTTGGAGTACGTTTGGCTCTTTGTAAGTAAAATAGTCTGCTTAGTACAAGTTGTTTTACCCTTCTGTTCTACACACCTACCCTGTTTTTTTTTTCAAATTTTTTACTCCATGCTTACAGTAACAACGTCAGTGGCTAAAGTGGATCAGGCAGGTTCAGATCCATTCTTTGCTTTCTCCAAAAAGTAAACTCAAATTCTAATTGAATCCAATTAATGATTCCCACAAGAGATTGACAAAGTAAATCATTGTACCCCATCTTGAGCTTGATCTGATGCATGACCTTAGCCCCACTTGGCAATCTACTTCCATGCCTTAATTGGTTGGAGACCAATAGCTATGTATATATGAACAAAGTTAGGGTTGGGCCTTTTCTAATCTGACCAGATGCTCCTTGTGGTATGGAGCTCCCACATTCCTGTGCCATTACGGTCCAGTCTGTGTGGTGGAAGAACGTCTTGTATCTGGTATACACACAGCTGCCGCTCTACCAGAGATGGAGGGAGTGAATGTATGTGATAAGTTTCAAATAAAGTGGCTGCTTTGGTGTTGTGTTTTTGTGTTGGAACTGAACTGATTAAGACAAGTGGAGAGTATTCCATCACACCCCTGACTTGTGCCTTGTAGATCATGGACAGGCTTTGGTGAGTTACTCCTTTGCAGAATTTCCAGCCTCCAATCTGTTCTTGTATATTATTATAGCTGGTCCAGCTCAATTTTTGGTCAATTGTAACTTCCAGGATAATGGGGGATTTAATGATTGTAACACTGTTGAATCACATGAACATACAAATTCAGAGCAGATTAGGCCTCTTACCCAGAGGCTGCCTTCACCATTCAATAAAATCATGACTGATCTGATTGTAACTTCAAACTCACATTCCTGCCTACTCCCACTAACTTTAATCCCCCCACCCCACCTTTGTTAATCAAGAATCTCTCTAGCTTTACCTTAAATATGTTCAGTGTTCTGCTTCTAATATATTTTGAGGAAGTGTGTTCTGGAGAGTCATGACCCTGAGAAAAAGTTTCTCCTCCTCTGTCTTAAATGAGCGATCCTTAACTTTTAAACACTGACCCCACAGTATTAGATTCTCCCACAAGAGGAAGTGTTCTCTCACATCCACCCTATCAAGACCCTTCAGTATCTTAAAGGTTTCAATTAAATTGCCTTTTATTTTTCTAGATTCTAGTGGATATAAACCTAACTTGGACAACCTTTCTTCAACAGTCAACTTGTCAATTCATGATATTAGTCCAGCAAAATGTTTGTGAACTGCTAATATACCTTTCTTTAAATAAGGAGACCACTACTGTTCATACTACTCCTAGATGTAGTCTCACCACTGCCCCTTACGCCTGAAACATAACCTCCCTACTTTTCTATTCAACCCCCCTCAGCATAAGCAATAACATTACATTAGCTTTACTAATTATTTGATTTGTCTGTATCCTAGCCTTGTGATTTGTTACTAATTAGTGACAGAGATGGTCATTGTGTGACATTTCTTCTGTGTTGCATGTGTTACTGGAGACTTACTCTATATGGACTGCTTCAGTATGAGGAGTTGCAAATGAATCATAGAAACCCTACAGTGTAGAAGATGATCAATTGATTCATTTGAGTCTGCACCCTCATGTTCCCACCTGTACCTGTGATCCCTGTCTATGTTTATAGATCTATGGATTAAAAACCATATTTGAGACAATTTAGGGAGAATTTGTTTTGCCAGTTAGCCTAAGAGCACATCTCTGGGATGTGGGAGGAAACCAGAGCACCTGGAGAAAACCCACGCAAGCACAGGGAGAATGTGCAAACTCCCACAGACGCAGGTCCCAATCCATGTATCCGCACAGCACAGCGATGTCACTGAGCTGTTGTGTTGCCCATCAAATGGTCCAGGTCAAGCGTACACTAACGACGTGAAACACTAGGATACTCTCAAAAAAAAAAATTCAAGAGCAGTCCTCTCACGACACATCGGCTGTATGCCCCTTGTTAGACAACAAGGTGGACCAAAGCACTGTACGATTAAAAACAAGTACATCAAACCCCACCCTCTTACCCCTGCTAATCCATCTAATTTACACATCCCAGCACATCATGGCAATTTAGCATGGCCAATCTACCTTACACACACACCTTTGGACTGTGGGAGGAAACTGAAGCATCTGGAGGAAACCCATGCAGACATGGGGAGAATGTAGAAACTCTACATTCGGAATTGAACCTGGGTTCCTGGAGCTGGATGATACTGAACATTATGCAATCATCAGGGAATATACCCACTTCTGACCTTGTGATAGAAGAAAGATTGTTACTTGAGCAACCAAGGATGGTTGGGCCGGGGACACGAGCCTGGGGAATTTCTACAGTTTTGTCATGGGGAAAATGATGGGCCTACAACCACCACAAACAATTTCCTTTGTGCGACGACAGATTTCCCCTGATTCCCATTGACTTAAATTTTACTTGGGCTCTCCAATGTCACACTGTCAAATGCTGCCTTGATGTCGAGTCTGGCACCTCACTGTCAACCTCTTAAGTCTAGAGAAGGTGATAGAAACCAAAAGGGAAATTACCCTATGGGAACCACCACAAAGGGAGTTTCTGTTTAGTCATGTTTATTTCTTTGCCACTGTTTTCCACTGTTTCAGCAAAACCACGTTCAGAATTTGCCACAGTGAGGAACCCAGGATCAATTTGTTCTATTTACAATTACATTCCTACCTGGAACCATTAATTCTGCTTTTTGCAAGTTAGAGGTGAACACTGAGCTGCATTGAGCTGAGAAGTGAGTCATATACGTCGCTGTAAAAAATCTCCCTGCTTCCTTTTGAATGGAGCTTTGTCAGGGTGAACTTCCCTTCACCTAATGCTTGTTCACCATCCCCTGATCCCAACCCACCCTATCCTCTCAAGTTGCTTTGTGCCTGACTGGACTTTCCAAATCTAAGGGCTGATGTAGAAGTAGCTGCCAAATATTGCATGAACTGGGAACCATTTTTGAAATTGAGAAGCCTGGGTAAGGGGCCAAGGCTGATGCACAAGTCATCACCAAGATTGAAAACAGTAATAAAATTCCAACATCATTTTATTACCACGTTGCAGCAATGGAGTAATTTTAACTTTTTTTTAAAAAAAGTCAAGGATTAATTTGTTTCTTACACTTTAAACAAAAAAGAAAATATGGAAGGTGTAAAATGGATTGCTAATTTGGTGTGGCCTGCCAAATAATTACTCCCAATGGAAGTTGAGTATTAGTCATAGCCGTAATCATATTGCATTACATTTTGCATAGTACTGTGCAGCCAAATCATAGAATGTAGCAAGAGACTCAGTACATTGGTGCCAGCTTTTTGAAAGAGCTATCCAGTTAAAGATATAATTGCTTATGGTACAAAAACTTGGAGTATGTGTCAGTTTGTGACAATGGTTAGTACTGCTGCCTCACAACACCAGGGATCCACGTTCAATTCCAGCCGCAGTTGACTGCCTCTATGGAGTTTGCACATTCTCTTTATCTCTGTGTGGGTTTCCTACAGGTGCTTTGGTTTCTCTCCACAGTCCAAAGATGTGCAGACTAGGTAGAGTGGCCATGTTGAATTCCCCCTTAGTGTCTTGGAGATTAGCAGGGTAAATACGTGGGGTTACTGGGATGGGGTCTGGATGGGATTGTTTTGTTGCAGGCTTAATGGGTTGCATGACATTTTTCTGCACCCTATGGATTCTGTGAAGTGAAGTTGATTATCCCTGCTTCTGCAGAATATTATTGTATTATAAAAATAAATGATCTGCTTAATTTGGGTTTAGTATCATTCTTGTTTGTTTCTTTCTCTGGCCAATTGTTGTCTTTCCTTTTTTTCAACTGGATATATTTTACTTTCATTCTTTTATTCTCTCTCAAATTGGGCTAATAAAATATTATACATCTAAAAAAGCCTGAAAGACTTGGAATCTCACTTGAGAAGACCACTAGATAGTCTAGGCAGGAAATGGTAAAAAGTGCATTGATAAATAATGTTCTGCCAAAGATGGAGCAGAACAACATCACAGGAGTAGTGTAGAATGAGCATTGTTATGTATTTGACCTGGAATTATTCAGTGCTGACACTGTGTGGCTGAAATGAGAAAATGCTTGATTATTTCTTAAAAAAATCTTATGAAAATAAATAATACAGGCACACAATTTAATACTCAAGTACTTAATCAGAAGTGACAAGAAATTAAGCAGCGAATACACTGCAGGTAGTTACTTCACTGATTAAGCAATTTATATGCTCTAGACTAGTCACAGATCTCTTGTGATATTTACCCTTTTAAAACCTTTTAATAAAAACAGAAGAAAGTTTCTTGGCTTTTTGCATTCAGAATGTGTTGCTACCTGTTATCTAGTCATGTATATTAATTTTTTTTTACATTTAATTTTGTCAAAGTTCATTCATTAGTCACAAGGCTTACTTTAAAACTGCAATGAAGTTACGGTGAAATTCCCCTAGTCGTCATACTCTGGTATCTGTTTGGGTACATGCACTTTAACCAGCACACCTTTCAGACTGTGCAAGGAAACCAAAGCACCTAGAGAAAATCTGTACAAGACATGGAGAACATGCAAACTCCAAACAGTCAGTGACCCAAATTGAGAAGTCCCTCGCGCTGTGAGGCAGCAGTGCTAATCACTGGGTATTTCATAAATCCAAATGTTTTTGTGGCTTGAAAATAAGATAGTTTGCCTCTGAAGCATTCATTAAAATTAATGAATCATTGAATCAAAATTGGTACTTTGAGACCAAAAAGATATTTTAATTCCCTTGCTCTACTAGTTTGAAAGGATCCAAGTACACTTCAGGATATTCTTTGGGGCCATAGGAGTAGGACTGGGCTCTTTGGCCTTCCAAAGGTCTCTACTGAGTATGAGGAGTATTTTGAAGCAGAGAGATGTCAAAGGGCCATGAAAGCAATGTTGTCAGCTGGGATATCTGTTGTCTTCGGTAGATATAAAAGGTCTTATGGCACTATTGAAAGATGAGCAGGAATTCAGGCACTTCTGGTGCCTTGGACAATATTATAAAAAGAAATCATAGAAGTCCTACACTGCAGAAAGAGGCCATTTGGCCCATCAAGTCAAAACCAACTATAATCCCATCCAGGCCCTAACCTCATATACCTAAATATTTACCCACTAATCCCTCTAACCTATGCATCTCAGGACACAGCCAATCAACCTAACCTACACATCTTTGGACTGCAGGAGAAATCTACACAGAAATGAGGAGAATGTGCAAACTCTGCAAGTGACCCAAGCTGGGAATCGAACCCAAGTCCCTGGAGCTGTGAAGCAACTGTACTAACCACTGTGCTAGCGTGCTGCCCAATACTTATTCCTTAACCACTATCATTGAAAGAGATTATCTCCGATATTTCATTGCTATTGGTGAGAACGTATCATACGTAAGCTAGCTCCTGACTCCATTTAAAAAGGAGGTAGCATGGTCGCAAGCACTGCTGCCTCAGTACCAGGGTTCCAGGTTCAAAAATGGCCTCAAGTCACTGCCTAATCCACATTCTCCCTGTATCTGTGTGGGTTTCCACCCACAGTCCAAAAATATGCAAGTTAGGTTGATTGGTCATGGTAAATTGACCCTAGTGTCAAGGTGATCAGCAGGATAAATGTGTGGGGTGATAGGAATAGGGCCTGGTGGGATCATGGTCAGTACAACTTCAGTGGGCCTCAGGATTCTACGAAATGCATAACCATTTGGAATTGAGATGAGGAGGAATCTTTTCTGCCAAAAGATGGTGAGAAAGCTTGCTGGGCTGAATGGCCTAGAATTATGGAATCCTGTAGAGCAGAAGGAGGCCATTTGGCCTATCAAGTTTGCACCGACCAAAAATCCCACCCAGGCCCTATCCATATAACTACATGTATTTACGCAAGCTAGTCCCCTGACTCGAAGGAGCAATTTAGCATTGCCAATCCACTTAACTTGCACATCTTTGGACAGTGGAACGAAACTGCAGTAAACCCACACAGACACAGAGAACATGCAGACTCCACAAGAATCAAATTTGGGTCCCTGGCAATGTGAGGCAGCAGTGGTAGTGGCATAGTAGTTAGCACTGTTGCCTGACAGTGCCAGAGACATGGGTTCAATGCTGGCTTGGATAACTGTGTGAAGTTTGCACATTCCTTTTCCCCATTGCTGCTTTACATCTATTGTGTTTCAACTTCAAGAATATTAACCAAGGGGAGACAAACTTAAGTAATCAAATTTAAAGGTGACAATTAGGAACAGGTGGCAATGCTGAAAACCTAAAAGGTGATAATCAGGATGAAACAAAGGTTAGGTTTTCCACCCACTTGCTGTGAATGGTCAGAAGTTGAGTATGAATTTGCAGACTATACAATTTTGCATTAATGGTCCCAATACAAAGTCAGTAATTTAATTGGTTCTGAAAATAGTTGCTATTAAATGGATAGAATGGTTTGTCATGCATAAGATAATAATGCATAAAGCCCATACTGTTTAATGACTGAAAGCTTCCAGGCATCAAAGTAGATTAGAAATCAATGGGTTATTTTGATGACTATATTCTTCGTTAAGTTCATGTATTTTTAACTCTAACTTTTTGTTTTTCAGTGGTGTGGATGTGGCAGCAATCCTTTACAAAGTGGGATGTGATGAAGCCGTCGTGCAGTCCAGAATGGCAGCCGGCACTAGTACTTTTCTGCTAGCATATGCTGTTCACAAGGTCTTCGCCCCAGTACGAATGAGCATAACTTTAGTTTCTGTGCCATTAATGGTGAGGTACTTTCGCAAGATTGGGCTTTTTAAGGCTTCCCCTTCCAAACCACGAGGAACAATTTGAGAATCATCAAGATTACAGACAAGGATTTAGACATGAAGCTTTTGCTCCTTAAACGAATGCAGTATGTGAAACTTATTAGGCAGTAGTCATCTTAAGCTTCAACTCTGTTTGCTGTTTGAAATTGGTTGTCATTACATACTGACATGGTGTCAACCTAAGCACTACGCAAAAGGGGATCTTTTGCATTACTACAGCCTAGATTTCAGTAGCTGCTGGAGAAATTCAATCCCAATGTTGGGTTCCTTTTACTTCTGTTGCAAATCTACTGTTTGAAGCAAGGCAATATAACTTAAAAAGCATAGTTAAGAAAAAGTATCTACACAAGAGACAACTACAATTGGCCAAACAGTAAAAGCAAATTGACAATCTCTTACTTGAACAAAGGCAGTTGAATCGTTGACTTTTAGCCCAAGGAAGAAAATAACAGCTTGTATAAAAATGGTTCCATATTGTTCAATATTAGAATGTCATTGTTTCTCATAAGCTAGGACACAAGATCCCTATTAAGAGAATATCAGCTCAGTTTTCTTAGTGAAGTAGGAGCAAGTTAATCTGCTGTATAACATGATTTTAAAAAAATCTGAAAAGGCTTTGATCAAAGCAAATTTTCTCTATGCTTTAATGTGCTTAAATGCTATATACATTTCCCTCAACATGCTATATACACAGTACTGGAATCTCCCATCTAAATCGAGAATAATGTCAAGGATTGATTGCTGTCATTTCACCCTCAGTTAACCAACAAAAGCTTGTGATACAGCTTCAGGGTAACTGGTGGGGCAATGTAGCACTTGGATAACCAACTCAGTCTATCTTCAGGAAAATAGGAAACATGCCCTATTTCAAAAATAGTTATTCCTCTCATTAATGCACTGTGACCAAATTAGTTATCACTAAATATAGCATGTTTTGATAAGTTCACATTCTAAATTCTACCCAACAATTGATGAAATTTGAGCAAATGGATTTTAAAACTCAGTCTCTCTACAGTTTTGACACTGCATTATGTTTCTATTTGAATTAGATAAACATGAGGTGGGAGGTTGGCTAATTTGTTATCTTTGTGGTAGCAACAGAAAACTCATTTGATGCAAATCATTCATACCTCCAATTTTTTTGCATTAAAAAATTAATACTGCATAACAATAACATTACCCAAGAATCAGTTCACTTAGGGGTGTTAGAGTGTGCTGATTTATTTTTCCAATATGGTGTTTTGATTAAGACAATAATGGAAACAGGAGTAGATATATCCATTTGCCTACCCTTTCCCTGTAACATTTGATTAAAAACACTCAAGCTTAACTATACACAAGAATTCTGCCCCCTCAGCTGTGATAAGGAGTTCAAGATACTACCATCAAGAAATTCCTCTGTCCTTGGTACCCCTTTATTCTTGAGTCTATGTTCTCTGGTCCTAGATTCTGCCACATGGAGAAACATTTATCCTGTCAAACTTCTGGAGACTCCTATGTTTCAATAGGATGGTTTACTACAGCAAATGATTTTTAAAAAGTAAAATTCAGGTCAATAAGCAATAACTTCCCAATAAGATGAACTGGGATCCATGGAATCTTGGATACCAACTACTTTACATATAGGGTTAGTCCAAGTATATGAAAATATATTACCATAAATGATTTGAGATTTGACTTGATACCCCATAGTTTGTGCCTTTTTCAAAAAACCATTTAATTGTTTCAAGCATACAACTTGAAGTTCACTAGGATTCTGTAAGTAGTTTCACTTAACCAAAAATTAAGTAAAATGTGTTATAACCTTAAATAAAACCCAAGTCCAGGATACTTGCTATTTAAAATGCTGGTAAATGACAATGCTAGGTGTGTTTAAGATCTGAATTTAATCAGTTCATAAATGCTTTCTGGCCAGTTAATGTAATAGCCTACATAAACATGCTTAAACCATTCCCCACTGGTGAAGCAGTTGGTTCATAACAGGTAATTTTAAAACAGACTTGCAGAGATGAGTTCCCTGACCTGTGTTTGTGCTGTTCAGGGCATTTTTTTTTCTTTTGCTTATAGTTACTCCTGCTTTGTAATTTGAGCCTGGCCCCCCAGAATCTCAAGCCTAGGATGATGTGGCAATACCATTATTGGCCTGGGATGGGCACAGTAAGAAAACACCACCAGATAAAGTCTCAACAGGTTTGTTTAGAATTTTGCTATTCCTTCAAAAAAAAATGCACTGACCTGTTGAAGGGGCAGCACTCTAAAAGCTCATGATGCCAAATAAACCTGTTGTACTTTTAACCTGGTGTTAGAAGTCTAGAATGGAAAAGTTATTGTGAGCCTGCTGCAAACTAGCAACCAGTTAAGGAGGAAGGTCCTCATCTAATCAGAGACTTCAAATGATTAACAGATTCTCAGATCATTGTAGGTAAATGTAAATCACCTAAATATTGATTCAGAATTCAATGGGTAGATAGTAATATTCCTGAGATGTTTTGGAACCTTTCATTGTGTGCTAAGAATCTTTGGCAGTTTCCATTAAATAGCAAGTAAAGGATGTGAAAAAAGTCAAAACCAGAATCCAATACATTAAGTAGGAAGAAAAAATTAATATGGGACCAAAGTGCAAGATTGACCTGCTTGCCATCTGACTGCAAATACAGTATCCATTTATATCAAGTTATCCCTCCAGGTATTGCAGTGGGGTTAGAAAATGAAATGCAGCTGTTGGATAATTATTGCAGCCAAAAACAATTCTGGCCCTTAGTCAAGCAAATGGGTAATAACTGATGGAGGGTGGGGGAAAAATGAGAAATGGTAGTAAAAACATTTAGTTGAAAAATGCTCTTAAAAATGGACAAAAACTCCAGCTTCAGTTCTGAAAATGGGAAATTACTGATTGAAACCAGAATTTACTTGGCCTTACATTGTACAGTTGAAATGACTCTGCTGAGGCAAGTAACATTTAGATTCTTTAAATTGGCCATAGGCAAGTCATGTTTTCACTTGGTGAAAATGCATCACTCATGGATACCACAACCTGATACCAGAAGTGCAGTGTTCTTTGAACAAAGAAAATGCTAGGCTACAATAGCAAATAAAACAAGAGATTACATGTTAACCTTCATTAAATATTCCAAATTTTGTTAGGTAGCTGTTATCTCTCCACTCCCCCCCCACCCAATGCTCAAATTGAGCTTAAGACTGGGAAAATTGTACTCCAAATACATGCTACATATGTACTACTCCATGGGATTTGTTAGTGGTCAGCACAGGTAGAAACAAATGCTAAAACTAAAACAAGGTTGAACAAGAATAAAACAAAAAAGGCAGTTTAAACCTACCACACTACTATTCACATGCCTAAAGCCATATGTTGACAATACCACCTCCACTGTGAATGTTACTGCTTGTAGAAACAATATTTTACTTATTGAAATGTTCAATATTTTTAATTATGCATTTTGAAATGGTTGTTTAATAGGACTCCTTAGAACTGAGCTATAGCTAACCTGTGAATAGTTTCAATATGCTTAAAGCAATGATCATAAGCCAAATATTTTAACATGAGTTTAAAAAAATCACCTGCAAGAGTAAAACTAGTTAGTGTTCAGCTTTGTGAATTAGCCTCAAATGTAATGCTTTATTTGGTTTGTGGTTACAACCAAGTAGATGAAGGTAAATGTGTTACTTGAAAGATTTATATTTTCAAAAGATGAAAAATCTAAAAATACCTGTACAGTAGTTTATATTGAAAATCAACTCTTCTAGAAATTTGGGAAGATGGGTTTTATGTATATAAAACCATTTTATTCAAATAAATGATTAATGTGATGCTGCTTCCTTCATTGTTTTCTAGATGATTTTGTAAAATTGGGCTGGATTAATCTACAAGAGATTACTCATGTTGTAAATACATTACTCAGTTAATATGTTGGACTCAAATTATAACATTTTCATTGACATTTAGATCCTGTCTTACAGCCAATTCCAAATTGAAAGCTAGGTGAGCAAATTCCACACCTTCAGTTTTGCTATTGGTTTAACTATTTTGTCCACCATGACTGGTCAAAAAACAAGCAATATTGGGTGTACAAAACCCCTTCAGTAACTTTGAAGCTATGGCCAAATACTTAAAATTCAAAGTAACATGATTCAGATTAATTATAGCCTAAAAGCATGTTCCTTTTAGGAATGATCACAATCAAATCCATCCATCTGGCCTAGTTAGAGAAAGCATTCAAATACATTAACTGGACGATGTGCATATGGGTGGCAGGGAAGGAGAAAAAGCATTGTTTCAAAAGCTAGACTTTTATTAATGTATAAATCATCTCAACTTGATGGATACTGTAATAGCAATAAAATAAAGGTAAAGTTGATACAAAGCAGGTGATTAAGAAACTGCATCCATATCAAAGTTCCTAAATCTCCATTTTCAAATCAATTCTCTGATCAGATTTTTTTTTTGACAAGTATTTTGCAATTGCAGTTTAAAGAATTCCTTTGCTACACATGTAAAACAGGACAAGTACAACAGGACAGTTAGAGATTAACATGGAACAGGAGTGTAATAACTATATTTACATACAGTTAAGAGGATTGTGACCTGAATCACAGCAAGTTGACTGCATATAGCAAGAACATACACCCTTCTGGTCTCTGAGCAACCAATCCAAATTAGATCCATGACATTGGCACTTAAAGGAAAAGTTTAAATTTGACTGGCCCATTAACCTGGTATGACAGTTAATTTACAACAACCTTGTTCTTGCAGTTGCAAAATTCAGTTGAGTCACAACTGGGAGTTTCACTTTAAATTTAGAGATTAGTGACTTCCACCATGAACAGGTGAAAACTGATTAAGGTGAACCTAGATAATCTGTTTAGTACAGTACAGTTTATAAAGAGGTAAATTAAGAAATTCACCATTTTCTATTAGCCAATTGTCTGCTGACAGGAAGTAGTTACATTTCAGTACTCAAAACTAGACAATAGTGGCTAGTGGTGGTCAGAAAACAGTTATTGCACTGCAAAGTCTCAAAACCAACATTTCCTACATCTTCCCATTGTGTTTATACAGTGGGAGCAGATGGTGTCACAGGTTCCTTCTTTTGGCTGGCTGTTTTAACAGCATGCTTAATCACCCAGAAATGTTCAAGTACATCTTTCAAAGGTAGCCGTTGATTGGGGTTATGCTTCAGCAATTTAGTGATTAGATCCTTTGCACCCTCTGTTACAAAGGGTGGAAACTTAAGGTCAACCTGAAAAAAGATACAGCACATGTTAATTACATTATACAAAATACCTGAACCACAGTAACACTTCTGTAGCATCTATTCAACGATTCAGTGAATCACATGGTAAGTGAAACATGCACTGAATTAAAAATTCTTCTTTTCTTAACTTAAGGGGCAGGGGGAAGTGCTGTAATTTTAGATTGTTGCTTGCTAGTAACTCAGCACGTGATCAATTGATTCAAGAAAATTCAAAACCCAATCCAGTTCTCAATCACCCACATAACCCCTTGAGACAGAGCAGGAAACTCAGGCAGGAGAAACTTGGCTAAGGCCAGAAGTACATAGCATTTATCTTTGTTCAACCTTTTGGCAGAGACTGAACTAGAAACTTCCTTATGCACACAAAACCCATTTTCAATTGGAGTCAAACGAAGTGAACATTGCCATATAGGTTTAGAAGTGATTTGCAACACTGGATATCCAAATCTAATATAACCAAAGCAGCAGATAGATCAATGCATTGATTAGATGCAGACCTCAAAAATGCTAGTTTCAGCCTTATTGATCCTTGCATATATGCTTAAGTTGTATTCAGCTGAAAAGTGAATCAGAATTCCTACTGTTTGAGGCCATTCAGCTCATTAAGTCTGCACCAACTTTTTTGGGACTTTTATACAGGCCCACTCTCCCACCTCATCCTATATAATCCTATGCATAGAATTATGAGTTGTATCATGCAACCATTTACTGAGCTTCAGTTGTTGCCATTGGAAGCTTGCATGTTTATCCTGGTCACTTACTTTAGAAATTCTCCTAAACGTTTCTTGACGATCTGCTGCTTCAAACGGAGGATGTCCTACTAAAAATTCATAACAAAGAACACCAAGACTCCAAAGGTCAACCTTTTCATCATGCATTTTCCCCTCGATCATCTCTGGTGGCAGATAGTCCAGGGTACCACACAATGTTGCTCTTCTATAGATAAGAGAAGATGAAAGTACCTTTTAACATTATCTTTTAAAAACAATATCAAAATCTTTTAACCTCCCAAAATAATGATTCAGGGAATTTTAGTGCTAATATGGCCTGAGACCTAGGTGAAATACCCATTCCTTTTGCTTCAGAGTCTTTTGTCACAAGTTTAAGGCAAAGTCAGGTACAAGAGCACAAAGTGTATTTTTCTCATCAGTATGATTTGCAATCAAATGCCAAAATGCTGAGGCACCATAAACCAAGCATAGTTTCATAGCTTTATAAAATAGTGGAAGACTAAGACAAATCAGCTGAAGCCCTTTGTGCAGGGAATATTGAACTTTATCACAACATATCTAATCAGAGGCAGACAAGTCCTCACAAGATGAGATCTGTTGTGAAGAATGCAAGTAATGAGTTAATCAGTCAGCAGGATGGGCCCAGGAGATTAGTTGATCAACAATACCATGATAAGCCAATTCTAATGCTATAATCATGCATGAAGGATAAAAAGCTTGAAGGCCAGACAAAAAACTCCAGAAGCAGACCTGAATTTGGACTTTGTGAGCAAGTAACCCATTTTGGCAGGCTTGATCAACTGGAGAACATTCCCATAAATGTAATTGGGATATTTAGTAATTAGTAGACTAACAAAGCATGAAACTTGTGGTCTTGGTTGCACTAGTAATTGTGTAGAACAAGTCAGAGAAGCCCTATGTAGCTCCAAATCAATTTCAAACCAGTGCATGTCAAATTATCTGCAGTAATCAAGTTATTTACTTCATGCAAGGAGTTAATCAAATCTTTTCCATTGTTTAGAATCAGTAATCAATCATTCTCATCAAGCCTAGAGTTATTGAAAAGAAATTTGTTTGAAATATTTCAATGCCAAATCAGCTAGTTTTAATGTCATTGTTTCAGATTAAATAGCCAAAGTCTGGTGAACACATTACATTGTGAAGATGAATTTAAGAAACTAAATCAGTCTCAAGTCCAAATCTGAAAGCAAGGTATTTTGAAATCAGATTCTGCATGATAAGCTGTGCTGAGAATGACGTTGCATAGTCTAGGAGAACCACATACAAAGGAGTATATCTTTGCTCTTCCACATTACCCAGAAAACAAGTTGGTTCATAACTGTTCAAGAAACAAAATTTAATGGATAGGTATCTGGTACTTTTACTTGTGTACATGGAGATAAGTATTGGATGCCTTCTAAGCACAAAATATTTTGTTATGCTACATAGAGATTAGATACATTCCAAATTAAGTTACTCAAGGGGGGCTGCCTCTTCAATTCTACAAGACCCAAAATTCAGTCAATTGTAGGAAAAGTTCTCAAAAAAGGTGCCTACAATGGATCTTTAGTATCTGAATTACTTCACTTCAAATGTAGTCAGTTAATACTGGTGCCTCACTAAGCAGCCAGGTTCAATTCCAGCCCAGGTTGTGCATGTAGAACCCAGTGTCTACATGGGTCCCCTTCTGATATTCTGGTTTCTTTAGTCCAAATGTGTGCATGTTAGGTAGATTAGCAGTCATGGGGATAGGGCCTGGATGATGTGTTCTGTCAGTGCAAATTTGATGAGCCAAATGACCTCCATCACACTAGCAATTCTATAATTTGAAATTGGGACAGAGATCCATGGTCTGCTTGAATCTTACAGCCAAAAAGGTTAGTTTCAATTATACATCAATACCCATCAAGAGCAGCATGGTGAACTGCTGCCTCAACATCAGGGACTCTGGTTCAATTTAGTTTGTGTCTGTGTGGACTCTACAGTGACATTCTCCAATGGTTTCCTCCAGCTTCCTTCCACAGTCCAAAAGACATGCTGGTTAGATACATTGGCCATGTGAAATTCTCCCTCAGTAGACTTGAGCAGGTGCTGGAACAGGGCAACAGGGGATTTTCACAATAACTTCATTGTACTAATGTAAGCCTACTTGTGACACTATAGATCAGTAAAGTTATCTGCCCAAATTAATCACATGCCAGTGTGAAAGTGTCTCATCACTGCACATTGTCCTTTTGGCAACTATATCAAAATCAATTTATGTAGTTTTCCTTTATAACTATCAAGTAGTAATTCTGCTACTCATTGGTCTCCCTACCTGACTAATATGTCTGGTCTGATCAAATCAATAAAAACAGTGTCTGCCTTGATGTTTCTCTTTTTATAATGGGCTTCCTATTCAATTTTGACTCAATCACCTGATATGATATTCTATTGTTTTTAGTTCAGGATTATTTGCCTTCGTCACTCTAACAATGCATCTCCAGAGATCCAAAAACATTGAACCCTGGCAATAGGTGCAAATAATTGCTACAATTTTATATCCTTTATTTTTCAAAAAAATTGATTGAAACTATTGGAATTGTAAAAGACAAAACTGCTTAAAAATGCATGGCTACATTTCCAAGAGATGATAATGTACATTTCTTTCCCTTTGAGCATTTGGATTAAAAAGGAACAATGTTGGATATTAATGCAATAGCTGCCGGACAGACCCACCTAAAATTTCTTAGAAATGTACAATGAGTGAATTAAGGCAAGGTTACTAGCTGTTGGAGAGAAAGACATTGCAAGTGGCACAGGTGATCTTCAGTCAAGGAAACAGGCTGAAGGCAACTCTTTTGAAGTAAGACTCTAAGTTTAAGAGGCCAACTTCACATTTTTGTGGCCATTATTACACAAAAACATCCAATCTAAATTGGTCACATTTGAAATCTATGCCTCAAAAAGAACAAATCAAAGGCCAATTAACTAATTGGAATCTAGTATTTTATTTCATATAGTTTGTTGTTTGCTAGAGCAGTTGAGGAACATTTAAATTCATATGCCCAGGGGATGGGAACATATGCAAGGAGTTGGAAAAGGAGGCAGCAAGGACAAAAAAACGAGATAAAGGAAAAGGAATTAAGGAAGTGTGACAGGCAGAGGAAAAACCCAAGACAAAAAAAATGACAAGAATTGATTGTCCCAGGGTAGAGGAAGGACAGACAAGGAAAAAAGGTGAAGTGGCACTGCTAGTTAGAGCAGAAATTAACATGATAGTGAGAAAGAACATCAGCTTTGATGATGGAGTCTGTAAGGGTGGCAAGAAGCAAAAAAATCAATTGGTGTAATATACAGACCCCCAAACTGGGGTGATGTTGGGAATGGCATTAAACACAACTGGATATGCATGTGACAAGGACTACAATGATTATGGGTGATTTTTAATCTGTATATATTTGGACAAATCAAGTTAGTCACTGTGTATACAGCATTGTTTTCATAATCAATATGAGACACCAACTAGAAAGCAGGCCCATCCTTAAACTGAATACTGTAGTATAATGAGAACAGAATCATTACCAATTTAACCCCCTTATGATAAAGCAACCATAAACATGAATTTATCATCAAGATAGAAAGTAGTTGAGTGCTGAATCTTAAGAGGCATGAGTTGATCTTGACAGATTGGGGAGAGTTAAAGTGGATAGGCAATGCAAACATTCAAGAAACACTTAGAACTGCAGCAAGAGATTATCCCTGTCTGAAAACAAAATGGGCAAGAGGGCCAATCCATGGCTTAAAGGAAATTAGAGATACTATCAAATCCAAGTAAAAAGCATAGATAGCCAAGAAAAATAGCTGAGAATTGGGAGCAGTTTAGAATTCAGCAAAGGAGGATCAAGCAATTAAGGAAAAAAAATACACAAGCTTCCAAGGAACATAAATTGATACTAAGTTTCTATAGCTATTTAAAAGGAAGAGGTTGAAGACAAATGTAGGTCGAGGGAAATGGGGGGGGAATGTATAATACGAGACAAAAATGGCTGAGCAACAGAATCAAAATATATATTTCATCTTCACTAAGCAGAAGAAATCAGATACCTGAAATGTTAGAGAAGGCAAGATAGAGAACTGAAGGAGATCAATATTAATAGGGCCTGAATCTACATCTGAGTACTCAAGCAGTTCTAGAAATAGTGGCTGCATTGGTGGTCATCCTCCAGGATCCTATAGACTTTGGAATAAGGCCTGCAGAATGGAGGGTAACTAATCTCATTCCTATTTAAAAAATGGAACTACAGACTAGTAAGCCTAATATTGGTAGTGAGGAATTTCTCAAATCCATTATAAATGACTTTATAGCAGAGCATTTAGAAAGCAGTGGCAGGATCAGACAGTCAGCATGGATTTAAAGGAGAAATCATGCTTAAATTTGTTAAAATTCTTTGAAATTTTAACTAGCACAGGAGCCAGTTGATGTGGTTATTTGGACTTTGAAAACATTTGACAAAGTCCTGCAGAGATTAATTGTGGGAAATTAAGGGATATGGAGTGGGGAATAGTAGAGATGGATAAAAAACTGGTTCGCAGAGAGGAAACAAAGTGGAATTAATAGGTCCTTTTCAGATTGTCAGGCACTAACTAGTGAGATGCCAAGGGATTAGTGCTGGGACTCCCAGCTATTTACAACATACGACTTGGATGAGCACACAAAATGTAACATCTGTTTGCAGATGATACCAAACTGGGTGCAAGGATGAATCAAAGAGTATGCTGAGATCCCCCAGCATGATTTGAACAAGCAAATAATGGTAGATGCAGTATAATTGGATAAATGTGACAGCATTCACTTATAAGCAAGAACAAGGTGACAGATTACTATCCAAATGGCTGCAATTTGGAAGAGGGAAAGTGTGTAGTAAGACCTGGATGTCCTTGTGCACCCATCACTAAAGACAAGTGTAGGTGCAGCAGATAGTATAGTAAAGGCAGCAAACAGCTTCATAGAGGGGTTGTGAGTAAGGAGAAGTGATAGGTTGTTGCAATTATAATACCTTGGTGAGGCCACACCTAGAATATTGTGTGCAGTTTAGGCCGATTCCAGTGATAGCAGGACTGATGCATGAGAAATTAAGGTTGAGATTGTTTTCACTTGAGTTCGAGATGAGGAGAAATTGTAAAGACAAAATTCTAACAGGACTAGACAGTAGATACAGGAGGATATTCCTGATGGTGGAGGAAGTTCAAAACTAGCAGTCAGTCTGAAGATTCAGGGTAGACCATTTAGAACAGAGGTAAGGAGATATTTCTTTACCCAAAGAGTGGTGAGCCTGTAGAATTCATTACTACAGGAAGCAGTTCATGCCAAATTTAATGCATTTAAGAACTGGCTTGATATCACACTTGGGGCAAGTGCGATCAAAACGTTATGGGGAGAAAGTAGAATTAGACTAGAGTTGGATGATCAGCCATGATCATAATTGATGAAGCAGCCTGAAGGGGCCCAAATGGCTCCCTCCTATTTCTATTTGTGCCCAAGGACTGAATGTTTGACATGTATTAGTTTTCATATTTAGTGGATAATAAATTTGCTGACTCAAGAAACCTGATTCAAATTAACTTCATTGTTCACATCCAAAATAGATTAAGCAGCATATCCTTAAACTTCAACATTTGTGACAAGTTAAGGAGGGTGAATAAAAGGAGAGCCAATTTACACCTTCTCTGGGTTGTACTTTTTTCCCCCCCCACAGGATGTAATACTTCCCACTTAATCATGCTTTGCACAGAACATTTTATCATAAGGCCAAAAATCTGGATCCATCGTTAGATTTCAACAAGTAATTGGAGACTACAAGTATGCTGAGTCAGACCTGAGTGACCCAATAGTCAGTCAAAATTACTTTGATTCTCATTCACACTTTACTCCCAATTAAAAGTTCTCAGATGGAAGCCTACCAATACTAAATGCAAGTTGAAAATTAAGAAATGTGAAAATTAAGAAAAGCCAAAATCAGAAACTTATCTGCTTGAAGGTATATTGTAACCCAAAAAAACAGACAAATGGAACTGAAGTGTGATCAGGTTGGAAAATAATTGGGCTCCTAAAAGTTAGTCAAGTCTCATCACATTGCAAAGCTAAACAAAATTGAATGATTTTTTCAAAAATCAAAGTTATGCATCCAATGCAATGAAATGATTAAGCGGACAGGATACATCTATTTATCAGAAGGCAAAAATTACAGGAATTTATGCAGATATGCCTATGAGAATTGGTACCTGGATGCTGGAGCGTGCACAGACCATCCAAAATCTGCAATCTTCAGCTCGCCATTTGCTCCAAGTAATAAATTTTCTGGCTTAATGTCTCTATGAATCACCTTCTTTGAATGACAGTATACTAGAGCATCAGCCAGCTCAGACATGTACTGGAAAAGGATAAAAGGTTATCAAAATTGTTAGCTGGTAGTACCTGTAGAATCAAATCTAACAACTCATTGGGGTTAGATGGATATAAATCCTTAACCACCCTAATTTTAGTCTATATTTTGTTCAGCCATTAAATAGCATGCAAATTAGAAATAAGCCAATTCTCTGCATAGATGCTGCCCGACCTGCATATTTGCAGTATTTTTCCCCACTCCTAGACTTCTCCAGCTTCCACAGCATTTTACTTTATTGTTTAGCAGCTGTGTATCAAGAGATAGTGATGTTTGAACTAGCATAGTGAGCTCCATGCACCAGGTCTTAGACCATGATTTCTGATCTGTGCTAAGTTAATTGATCAGAATAGGAGAGCAGCAATAAAAAGACTATAACAAGCACTGCATTGCTGAGTTTAGTGAATGAACAATGGGAATGGTTGAAGGCAGTTGCAATCAAGTCATGATTACTGGAAAAAACTCAGACAGTAGTTATGGTTTTTAGGAGTGATGCCTCTCCAAATAGTTGGAGAGGTTTGCCCAAGATTACAAGTGTCTAAGTAAAAATTAAACTCCAATCTTGATAGATATTGGTGCTGATGGGAATTCATATTTGCCTTCCAAGAACAAGTAGTTCTCATACCATAGCACTTCGCCCATCATCAAATTTTCCACATCGTTGCAGTTCTTTATAAAGTTCACCACGAGGAGCATACTCCAAGATCAAATAAACTCTAGAATCATCATGGAAGTAGCCAAATAGTCGTAAAATATTTGGATGCCTGTGGAAAGAAAAACAGTCAATATAGCTGAAAATGCTTAATCACTACTTCAAACAGCTAGTTGAACATACAGGATAGAATGGTGCTCATTTCGTGTATGGCTCATCTTAAAAACTATATTGACCAGGAATTGCAAAGGGAGTTGTCACACTCCTGGGTTAAAAACCAAACATTGCAGATTTCAGGAAATGTTGCTTGCCCAAGATCCAAGATGAAGTGCCTCAAAAGCCTGTAAAACCCTTTGCGAATGACACTATGGTCATGTGATGTTCTACCAGAAATGAAACTACTTTTAGTAGTCCTTCTTTAATTCTAAATGCAAACTTGTCATTAAATGTATCATTTTCAACCATACAATAAACAAGCCTCAAGTGGACAACTACTTTAATTGTGCTAGACATTCTGGAATTTGGCTGCTTGGACCTTTGAAGTGTCCTCCTTGAGAGCCTATTTTGATATCAGTTTCAATTGGTGTTGGAGTTTCTTTAGAAATTGAATCTGGAACTCAGTTCAGAGAGATTATTACTTGAAATTTCCTATGCAAGTACTAAGTTTCACTGAGTATCTGGTCAATGTGATGTTGCTAAACTCTGATCTGCCTGTATAGTGAAAGATGTTGGGCTGGTCTTTGCTTGGGTAACAGCAGGTTATGCCATTTTTTGTTGGAATGCAACTTCCAGCTAGTACTTGTTCTTTCTGAAGAGTCCTGTTTCCACCCAGCAATCTGCTTTTTGTTGTTCGACATGAAGTGGCATCAATCGGTTAAACATTAAGCTCTTTAAAAGCTGCATTGCATTGGTGGACTTTGATACAGGAACATCTGCCTGCAACAAGAAGTTATTTGTTTGTCCTGAGTGTACCTTGGGTCCTTTAATGCCTGGATGATAAAGACTACTTGAAAGAAAATGTACAACAGATCAGTTGTCTTCAAACTCCTTGGAAGGAAACTGTATCCCATTATCACTTACTATTTCCTCTGGTCTGCCAAATATTTCATCCAGCTTCAGTATTGTCAAATCCACAGCATCCAAACAATTACCATTCTGGCCATTTTAGATGTACATAATGTATGAGGAACACTCTCTTCTGGACCAGTGTAATCTGTGCACTTGCTGACATGGCTTTTGACTATTCAAGGATATACAGATTGGGTTGTAGCAGTGGAGATCTTAGTTTCACACGAGACTAAGATTGTTCCACTTTGATTTGGGTATCCAAACCTGGTTATCAAGAAAAGCTACATGCCTGTTCCTTCATTCTCACCACATCTGGATATCCTTCAAGGACAAAGCTGCTGTTCAAGGATTATTTCATAGGTATGGAAGAATAATCACCAATTCCCCATAATAAAACTCCATTGTGGATTGTCAGCTCAAGTCTTGCATGCACTTTTGACATCATTCCATTTTAGGACAATTTCCTTAACCTTTTCCCATCACTAGATGTGTTCCTGGTACACTATTCACTTGAAATGTCAAAAATTCACTTCAGGTTCTTTGATTTGCAATGGCAATCTTGATAAAGTATCAGTGTACAGAAATTTCTATAGATCAGTCTTCCTATTGGCTAATTTACAGCTTAAGAATAATTTCCCCCCAACCATGCTGACCAAATAGAGGAAATTTCCCATGGAAAAATGGAGGCAACTCTGCTGCTTGTCCATTTACAGTGGAAACAGTTATAATTGTGGTACTACCTCTTGTAAATCCATGAATAAAATAATGGTTTCAATGGCAGTTACTTTAGATTATAGAGAAATAGCAACTCTAGTATTGACCTATATTTTGACTAGTTTACCATTAAGTTTTGCAGATATTCAAAAATAGAATATCCTGTACTAAAAGATGCTTAGCTTCAGCTCTTGAATTTCCATCTTGGCACATTATCTTCAATTGTCATCTTGTGCATTTTTGGTATAGCAGTTTGTTGCGTCCAGCATGCTTTGGCAATATGGCCTTTTATGTCACAATACTTGCAGTTTTCCCTACTCCAGCAATCCCCAATTTTATGCACGTTGTGAGAATGTTTAGTTTTGCAGATTTATCCCGAGCAATCTCCATTTTGTTACTCAACCCCACCCCTTCAAGCTTTTTGCAAAGCCTCTTGCAGCCAATTCCATTGACAATGCATTTCTACTTTTGATTTCAAACCAATATACTTTCAGCAAGCAGCTTTCTTTGGGTAGGTTGGTATGTAGACTCTAGAATGAAACCAGAGTACCATTGGCTGTCACATCAAATTCACAATATTTAGCTTGCTAGAAACTAAAATGCTTTGGCCTTCATCCTGGCTTCAGCAGTGGAAACAGTCTTTTTGCAACAGGAAATGTTTTAAGATCTTTGTCAATTCATGGCAGGTTTAACTCCTGGCTTTGCTGGATGGACTGGACCTTGTAGTAACATACAAGTTTCACATCCTGCCATAAGAAATGTTGCAACCTTCACCCAAAGGGTTGGAGAAACTTGGTTTGTTCTCACTGGAACATTAGAGGTTGAGGGGTGGCCTGATTGAAGTCTACAAGGTTATGAAAGGCATGAAGTGTGAATGGTCAGAAGCTTTTTCCCAGGGTGGCACAGTCAATTACTAAGGGACATAGCTTTAACTGAGATGTACAGGACAGATTTTTTTAATACAGAGTAGTGGGTGCATGGAACTTGTTGCTTGGGGAGGTAGTGGAACTGGATACAGTAGTGACTTTTAAAAGGTATCTTGACAGAAATGACTAAGATGGGAGTAGAGGTATATGGCCCCCTGAAAGAATGGGGGGTTTTAGTTCAGTAGGGAACATGATCAGTGCAGGCTTGGAGGGCTGAAGGGCCTGTTCTTGTGCTGTCATTCTTTATTCACACTACTTAATAGCTTGGAGTGTAAACTTTCAGCTGTCCCTTCAGATTGAAAATACTCCAACTGCTAATAATTAATGCTGCCATATTATGTTTCTAGTCTAGATATTGTAATTTAGAACTGTTTCTAAACAGTGCCATCTAGTGGCTAGTACTATGACAAAAACACCAAACGTTTAAACCAAAACAAACTGGTAGAACAGAAGCTGAAACAGTGGCTGTTACTTTCTCAACCAGCACATGTAATAAACACACTTACTGCATTTAGCTCCAGATAACTAGTTGATCATGAAGGAGAAAAGCTGTCTAATCAAGATAGGCTAAGTAATTATATATGCTCACTAGAGTGAAAACTTTACAACAACCGAAATCTCAAATTCCTGAAACGAATCTCTTTCGTTATGGAAGACAGGGTCATTAACTACTAACCCTGCTGGAGCAAGGAATCATGTGGCATGTCTTATTAGGACATTGTGACCAAATCTCTTCAAAATTTGTGCGCTGTAACCTGCTGGAATTGCGAGCTGATTGCTGATTAACATTAGCACATTTGACACTTGTGAACAGCAGAATCAAGTTTACTCTATAACCAGTGACATTTAAGGATTGAGAAACAAAGGGAAAACAAGAGTACAGATTGAGTCAAATCAAATACAGAATAGAAAACTTTAAAATACAGTAAACAGCCAATTAATTAGATTTGCTCCTTAAAAGGAGCAAATGTTTCAATTAATAGATGTTCATACAATGCCATAGGCCAAGGAAAATTATGCCATTTGTGCAAAACAAATAGTATGAGTTAACTAGCAAGGTCTACATTTGCAGCTTCTCAATTGGTTGCCAATTTTCATATCATTAGTTCATACATTCAGTTATTTGTTCAATGAGATCTGATTCAATCTTAGAGTTCATTTAACTGTCCAAACTATCTATGGTAGGCATTTTATAAACAGTGTACTAAGGCATGCATCACTGTACTAAAGGAACAGGGACCCTAAGCAAGGAGATGGATTAAGGGTTCGCCCTGTCCACTATGCACATTGACAAAAAATAAGTATAATACCTGAGATGTGACTGGATTTCAACTTCTCTTCGGAGTTGGTGTTCCACACCAGCTTTTTCAAGTTGTGATTTAAAAAGCACTTTCAATGCCAGGATAAATCTGGATTGTCGCTCACGGGCCAAGTACACATTTCCAAATTTACCTTTTCCAAGTGGTCGGCCAATTTCAAAGTCATCCAAACACCATTGCTTTCTAAGAAATAAAAATTGATCATACATTGGATTGTTCAGCATTCTTGAGTCTGATTTTATAATTTCAGAAATTGATGTGCTGTTCCCTAAAGGTCAATAGCACCACAGAACAAATAAAGTTAGTCATACAGAAAAGGCCCTTCAGCCCATCAAATGTGCACTAATCCCATATCTTTGAAAGTTAATATTAAGTTCTCATCCAAATTTTTTTTTTAATATAGAGGTTGCAGTTTCCAACCTCACTACTTTTCCAGTCAGAGCATTCGATTCCAACCATCCTTGAGCAAAGCTGTTTTCTCAAAACTATGGCCAACCCCCCCGCCAAGAGAAACAGCTGCTTCTTACTCAGATTCAGCTCTAAAGAGAACTATCCAGTTTCTTCAGCCTTCTATTACTACCCTGTGTCCTACTGTCAAGCCAGTTCCTGATCCTTCTTGCCAAGTTTCCTTAAATTCCATGCGCTTTAATCTTCAGTCTCCCATATGGGACCTCAAAAGCTTTGCTAAAGAGCCAAATAAACTACATTAACTGAACTTCCGATTGACACACATGCTTACATTTTCAAAAAAGTTCTAACAAATTTGTTAGGCCCTCTGACAAAGCTATGTCTTTGGATATTCATTCTTCCCAATACTTCTTGACATAAGACTCTGTCAGACCCCTGCAGTTTCCTGTCTTGCCTCCATAACCTGGAATGGAACACATCCATGCCTCGGTCTGTTTAAGCCTGTCAAAGTCTCCAATATCTCTCATTTCAGTACAAGTTCTTCAGCCCCTTTTCCTGAAAAAAATTTCCTTTTCCAGAGTGAAGGCCAAAGTGAAGTATTCAGTTAACACCCTTCCAATATCCTGTGCTTCACAGATTGACCACTTGCTCCCTATGATGTATCCTACACTTTCCCTCATTAACCTCTCTTCCCTTTAATGTCTTCACAGCATCTTACAATTCTCTCTAATCCTGTTCACAAGTTATTTTCATGCTCCCTTTCCACTAAGGACTTCAAGTTCCCTCTTGCACTTCCTATATTCCTCAAAGACTACAGCTGAATTGCTCCCTTTGGGCTTGCTAAAAGCTTTTGTCTTCTCAACAGTCTTGATTGCCCTAGACATTCATGGTTCCCTGTATTTCACAGAACTTATCTTCAGCAACCTGGAAAACATGTTTCATTAACATTAATCAGTTAAAAAAATTGCATCAGGCAATTTTTTTTAACTGATTCATCTATGATCTGCAAGCATTCAGCAATTTCTCCAGATGTTAAGAGAAAGCTATGAGGAATAGAGCTGCCCTGGTGGGATTTTTCCAAAAAACCTTGAGTAAATAATTAAAAATGGATAAGAGTCATTGTTTATGCTCTTGCTAATATTCCAAGAAATTTCTTGGTTGGAATTTTCCAGCCAGTGGTAGGAACCTCTGATCCCATTGAAGAAATTTTTAAAACCTACTGGTCCTCCCTGCAAGGAAACCTACAATAGGGGCAGGCAGAGGGGCTGAAACGTTCCAGCTCAGTCCAGCTTTTTAAAATAAGTCAGCCAGTTTAGGTCATTCTTAATATTGCCAAGGATGTTCAACATGAGTGGAGTGGATTGAAGGCATTACAAACACTTTCCAGTAATATTAATAATTGTATTCCATCAAAATGTTAACTTGCATGCTGAATGCATTATTTGCATGGTATACCCATAACCTGCATATGTACACTAAGTAAGAAGTCTCAACATCAGGTTAAAGTCTTTACTTTTTAACCACAGTCCAACACCAGCACCTTCACATCATATGTACACTACAGCAGTAACAATACAAAAGTAGCATTAGGATAGGTGGCCAAAAGCCTGATCAACAGGTAGATTTTAAAGGAACACTCAAAAGACAAAGGGTAAAGACTGAGGATATTTAGGGTTTAGTGTACTGGCAGATAATGTGCAGTTGCTCATGAATGTAGAAGCACAGATCTTGGAGGATCATAGCGCTGGAAGAGATTAGGGAAAGGGAAGACTTAAATATATGGCCACAATCTCAGTGACAAAGTTTGGAAGTCCCTTACATTTGTTGATAATGGTGGGGAAGTTCCAGAAGACAGGCTGTAATCTAGGAACAGAGTTAGCTTTGCACTCTTGAATGATTCCAAAAAGCAGCTTTGGCTGAGAAGGGGATTTGATATTGTACTGTTACAGTTCAACAATATCTGGTGATAAATGAAGGCAATTATTTGCCATAAACTACATAATTGTGAACAAAAGACTTAAGACAAAGCAGTTTGGAATTTTCTCCCTCCATCTGTGGATTGTCTGAATAGAGGTAATAGGCTCAGAAGGGGATGTGAATGGTTCAAGATGATCAGAGAGCACCTTAATGACAAAAGGTGATTAGAGGCCATGAGTGGAGGGGTCCATTATGGAAATTAATAGGGAGTTTATGTGAGGGAGAAATTCAAGATAGAAGAGTAGAGACTAGTTAAACTTACTTCTTTTTCTTCTCACTTGCATTATGACAATCCGTCGATGCATTCTCAGCAGGTTTTCCTATTTAATAGAATAAAATCCATCTGTGATCATGTAGTCTACAGTACTAATACACAACCTCCATTATGAATTAACTACTCTCAGTTTGAACAAAGAATATAGCATGGGAAACAGTTCCTTCAACCCAACAAGCCTGCATCACCATTTTAAGAGTGCCCACCTCTACCTATGAGATTTGTCTAAACCTACTGGGGGAAGATTGAGGGAGAACTAATTTAGGGACAATTTGTTACACCAATCAGCCTAAGAGCACATTTTTGGGGTGAGAGAGGAAACTGGAGCACCTGGAGAAAACCCACACAATCATGGGGAGAAATGTGCAAATTCCTGCACAAGGCAAAAAGGGGCCACGAAGTGGCTCTGGCAGGTAGGATTAAGGAAAATCCTAAGGCATTTTCCTCCTATTTAAGGAGCAAAAGGATGGTTAGAGGCAAGACTGGACCTCTCAGGGACAGAGGAGGGGATCTATGCTTACAGCCTGAGGGAATGGGGAAGATCCTGAATGAATACTTTGCGTCGGTATTCACGCAAGAGACTGGCCAGATGTCTGTTGCTGATGTTGACAAAGTTGAGGATCGGTTGAGGGAAATAAAGATTACGAGGAAAGAGGTGTTGGGGCTGTTAGGCACCTTAAAGACATATAAAGCTCTGGGGCCTGATGGCATTTACCCCAGGCTGCTAAAGGAGTTGGGGGAAGACCTAGCTGGGCCTCTGACGCAAATCTTTGTCTCTTCCTTGGACACAGGTGAGGTCCCAGAGGACTGGAGGATAGCAAATGTAGTACCGTTGTTTAAAAAAAAAAGGTCAGGAGGGATAACCCAGGGAACTATAGGCCGGTGAGCTTGACTTCAGTTATAGGTAAGCTAATGGAGAGGATCCTCAGGGACAGGATGTATGAGCATCTGGAGCGCTGCGATCTGATCAGGGATACGCAGCATGGCTTTGTCAAGGGGAAGTCTTGTCTTGTCTTACAAATCTAGTGGAATTTTTTGAAGTAGTGACAAAAACAGTTGATGAAGGACATGCTGTTGATGTCGTCTACATGGATTTCAGTAAGGCATTTGACAAGGTTCCTCATGGTAGACTGATAGAGGAGGTGAAAGCGCATGGGATACAGGGCCAGGTATGTAGATGGGTCGAGAACTGGCTCGGGAGGAGGAGAGAGGGTAGTAGCGGAAGGCTCTTTTTCCGACTGGAAGCCTGTCACTAGTGGAGTGCCACAAGGCTCAGTACTAGGTCCTCTTCTATTTGTGGTCTACATAAACGACTTGGAAGTTGGGGTAGGTGGTGAAATCAGCAAATTTGCTGATGACACTAAGATGCTTGGATTGGCAGGTACAGAGGAGCAGTGCCAGGCAATACAACAGGACATAGATAGGTTGGTAGACTGGGCAGATAGATGGCAAATGGAATTTAATCCGGATAAATGCGAGGTGATGATTTTGGCCGGAAAAATGTAGAAGAGTTATAGGATAAAAGGTAAAACTATTCGGAGTATAGAGACGCAGAGAGACTTGGGGGTGCAGGTTCACAAGTCTCTGAAGGTGTCTTCACAGGTGGAGAAGGTGATAAAGAAAGCATATAGTATGTTAGCTTTCATAGAAAAGGGTATAGAAGAGTAGGAGTTTGATGTTGCAATTGTATAGAACGTTGGTTAGGCCTCACTTGGAATACTGCGTCCAGTTCTGGTCGCCGTACTATCGGAAGGATGTGGAGTCCTTGGAGAGAGTGCAGAGGAGGTTTACCAGGATGCTGCCTGGTATGGAAGGACTGTCTTATGACAAACGATTAGATAGACTGGGGTTGTTTTCCCTTGAAAGACGTCAGCTTAGAGGGGATCTAATAGAGGTGTATAAGATTATAAGGGTTAAGATAGAGTAAATGGTGGTAAACTTTTTCCACCTTCAGAAATGGATAGGACGAGGGGTCATGGCCTTAGGGTGAGGGGGGCTATGTATAAGACGAATATTAGAGGGCAGTTTTTCACACAAAGGGTAGTGGGGGTGTGGAATGCACTGCCGAGTAAGGTGGTGGGAGCAGGCACGCTAGGGCTGTTTAAGGGTCTCTTGGACAGCCACATGAGCGGTATGCAGATAGAGGGATATAGTAGGACTGTTTAACTATGGCTTTTTTCCCCCCCACAGGTAATTCGGTCCAACTTGACCAACAAGGAGCATGCATTCAGCAGGTGGTGCGAGGACAGCTCTTGGATGTTGATTCATGGGTTGCCTGGTGCTTCATGTCGTAAATGAGTGCTTTATCTGGACCATCTGAAGGGTACCATGACAGCTCAGTGACTATTGCTGTAGCTGTGCAGACACTTGGAATTGGGCCTGTGTCTGCGGGAGTTTGCGCGTTCTCCCCATGGTTGTGTGGGTTTTCTCCAGGCGCTCCAGTTTCCTCCCACATCCCAAAAATTCGCTCTTAGGCTGATTGGGAAACAAATTGTCCCTACATTGAGATTCTTCCATATTAGGAATAACCTAAAATTAGAATAGGATAATGGAATTGTTACTATATAGTTATGATGGCAGCGCAGGCTCGTTGGGCTGAAGGGCCTGTTTCCTGTGCTGTGTTGCTCTAAAAAAACCAGCTAAAATCCATACATCTGCACAGCAAACAGTGATAGTCACTGCGCTGTCATATTGCCCGTCAGATGGTCCAATTTAAGCATACACTAATGATATGAAGCACTAGGCAACTCTCAAAGTAACATCCAAGAGCAGCTCTTGTACAACCCACTGCGTATATGCCCCTTGTTGGTCAACAAGGTGGACCAAAATCACCTGTGAAGTAAAAGAAAAATCAATAAACATGCAAAACTTAGACATTTACAGATCCCCAGAAGCACAGAAATAAAGCAAGTGAGCCATGACATATGGTGAAAGATCCATAGGAATGGATTGATTCCCAGGCACGTCCCAAGGCTCTTGATCTTTTAGAAAAGTCTCCTAAATCCCTCCACCTCTCGTCTGCTCGTATGCCAGTCTAATTAATTCTTAAACAACCCTAGCATGCCTGCCTCCACACCTTATTTGTCAATGCAGTCTAGGCCTCCACCATCCTGTGTGAAAAACCTCCCTAACATCCAACTTATACCTCACTTTGCACCCCCCCCCCCCCCCAAGCCTGTGGCCCCTTGTAATTATTGGGCCCAATCTAGGAAAAAGCTTACCACTGTTCACTTTATCTATACCCTTCATAATCTTATACACCTCTATAGATCTCCCCTCATTCTCTAGCTTTCTAAAGGAGAACAGCTAGAATTTGCCAATCTCTCCTCGTTGTTCAGTCTTTCCACACCAGGCAACATCCTGGTAAACCTCTTCTGCACTCTCTAGAGCTTCCTCATCCTTCCAGTGGTAAGGCAACCAGAACTGACAGTGGGTGAACCAATGTTCTATACATTGCAACATTAGACACCAGCTTTTATACTCTATACCCCTCCCTATAAAGGCAAGCATACTATAGACCTTCTTTGTCACCCTCTCCAACTATACTGCCAGCTTCAAGGACTGTGTACTTGCACCTGCAGGTTTGTTTCTATACTCTTAATAGGTCTACCTTTTATTGTGCAACTTCCCCCTACATTACTCCTTCCAAAATGCATCACCTCATTTCTGGATTAAACTCCATCTGGCATTTCTCTGCTCAATATACCAGCCTATCTATATCCTGCTGTATTGCTTGACACTGCTCCTCACTAAGTCCAGACATCTTTGTATCATCTGCAAACTTGATCACATCACTTACCAAGTCATTTATGTATGCTATAAATAACAAAGGTCGCAGTACTGAGCTCTGCAGCACACCACTAGTTACAGACCTCCAACTAGAAAAAGGACCTTTCCACTACTGTCTTCAGATACCAAGCCAATTTTCAATCCATCTAGACACCTGTCCTCGTATCCCATGAGCCTTAACCTTTTCCACCAACCTACCATGAGGAAATTTTGTCAAACACCTTACTGAAATCCACGTAGACAAAATCCACAGCTCATGCTTTGTCACCACCTCAAAAAATTCTACCAGATTTGTAAGACATGACCTCACCTTTACAAAACCATGCTGCCCATCACTAATCAAATTGCCACACTAAATACATATACATCCTATCCCTAAGGATCCTTTCCAACAACTTCCCTATCACTGACACCAAACTCACCAGCCTATAATTACCTGGATTATTCCTACTATAAACAATGGTACCACGTTCACTATTCTCCAGTGCTCTGGGACCTCACCGGTGTCCAAAGAGACAAAGATTTGTGTTAGAGACCCAGCAATTTCATCCCTCGTCACCCTAAGCAGCTAGGATAAATACTCAGACCCTGGAGGTTTCAGTTTTAATACTACTTAAAACTTCCTCCCTTGTAATAGATATTTCCTTTAACAGGTCTAGAACTTCTTCCAAGACACTACCTGACAACATGTTCCTCTCCTTCATTAAAACTGATGCAAAGTATTCATTCAGGATCTCCCCCATTCCCTTGGGCTCTAAGCATAGTTCCCCTCTTCTGTCCCCAAGAGGACCAATTTTTCCTCTAACCTACCCTTTTATTCCTATCATAGGAGTAAAATCCTTTGGATTTTCCTTAATCCTGTTTGCCAAAACCATTTCATGCCCCCTTTTTGCCCTAACTCTGTTTGAGCTCCTCCTACTCTATTCCTCCAATGCTCTCTACTCCCAGTTGCTTAGACCTAACATACACCTCTCTCCTCCTGAGGAAGTCCTCAATCTCCCTAGTTATCCACAGCTCTCTAATCCAACTTTCTCATCTTCCTCTTAATCAGCACATGTCTTTCCTGCCCCTTAAGACTCCCCACATGCCAAATGTGGACTTCGCCCCAAACAATCTCTCCCAATTAGTATTTGCAAGTGCCTGACTAATTTGGCTGTATCTAGCCTTCCCCCAATTTAGCACCCTCCCTTTCAGACAGCATGCATCTTTTTCCATTAGCATCCTGAAGTAGACTGAATTATGGTCACTATTCACCTAATGCAACCTTAGTCACCTGACCAGGCTCATTTCCCAGAACTAAACCCAGTATAGCTCCCCCTTTCTAGTTGGGCTAGCTACATACTGCTCCAAAGACCCTCCAGTATACATTTTACAAATTCCTCCCTGTGCGGACACCCAGGGCTATGCACCTTCCAATCCACTCCAAGGAGATTAAAGTCTCCCACTACAACAACAACCCTATTTTTTCCCTACACCTATCCAGAATTTTACACATCCTTTCCTCCATTTCCTGCAGGCTATTTGGTGGCTTATAGTATACCCCTAGCAAAGTGATCGAGCCCTTCTTATTCTTGAACTCTACCCACAGTGACTCATTTCCTGACACCTCTAATATGAAGTGAGAGAACATGTTCTGTTAGGTACAACTTAATTCTGATATAACTGCATCATTATTTGGCTTCCCATACATTCTTCAAACATACCTTAAGCAAAAAAATGCACTCTTTACGTTTACTCAAATGTCCCTTCGTCTAGGATAGATCACTCAGACCCAAAATTCCATGGCAAGACTTAAATTCCCAACTCTATTCAAAACAGAAATTATCTGCATTTCATTCATCTCCTAATCTGGGAGAAAATGAGTTGCAGCTGGAACAAAGCATCTTTTATATTCAACATTCATTGAACTTTCAGGCCAATATACATTCAGCTCAGGGGATAGTTTTGGCAAGTAACAGTAAAAATTGCATCTTTCTCACTGATTGTGGCATTTATCACAAACGAGACATTTCTACTCTCGATGAATTATGAGCAATAAAATTTGTTGAATTGATGGATACTACCATACAAAATACTTTTCAGCTGCTTTTTAATAAAGATGAGCTTTATTTTAGTGACATCACCAAGAAAACATTTGTCACCATAGGTGAATATCAGCAGATGATTCATTTGTACATCCAAGCGTGGCAGGAGTATTTGCTGGGTTCATAAATATATCCAGCCTGAACTATGAACATCTAACTTGTACTTTTTTGCTGTTGATGAAAAAGGAGCAATGAGAAAGTCAAATTTTGACTAATTTTGCTTATTCATGCATTGTGTAAAAACGTTAGATTTCCAGTGTACTTCCCAGAATGACAGGAAAACATGGGTGACAGATAGTTACTAACATTTAACATGCATTAACAGATCAAATTCTAGCTTTTGTTTTTAAAGTGAAAATGTGAAGACTTATGACAATGATGCTTAACCAAATGTTTTTCTAGTTATCAGGCAACAAAACCTCAAGGGAGTTCATTTGCTGCGCTCAACCCAACTACTGTATGAACCAAAAAAAGTCTGACAAAAGCACATCCTTATCAATAAGTCAACATTTCAAGTCAGACAAACTCAAGCATAGGGCTTTCAGAACTTTTATATGATGCAGCTCCATTTTAAATGTTTCAGATCAATTCACCAGGGTGTGCAAGAAGTTCGATGGGAATTGTTCAAGCTGCCTTTTTTTTAAATGAATACTATCACTTTACAGGCTTTTTTGCAGCCATTAGACTCCAAAGATCTTTGATTTATTAAGTTGCATTATTAAGTGGAAAGTACTTTTTTCCATGTTAGAGACACAAATGTACCATTCATGGAGAAGAAAATAAGTGCAGAATGTAGTGTTACAGTCATATCTACAGTGTAGACAAAGATCAAACTTAATGCAAGGCAAGTCCATTCAAGTCTGACAGCAGCAGGGAAGAAGCTGTTCTTGAATTCAGTTGGTACATGACTTCAGACTTTTGTATTTTTTGCCCTAGAAAATGAAGTGAAAGAGAAAATGTGGTAGCATGGAGTCTTTAATTATGCTGGCTGCTTTGCAGATAATCAATGGATGGGACATTGGTTTGCATGATGGATTGAGCTACATTCATGACCTTTTGTAATTCTGAGTTCTTGGGCAAAGCAGAAGCCATATCAAGCTATGATGCACCACAGAACATTCTTTCTGGTTGTATCTGTAAAAGTTATTGTAGCTAAAATGCCAAATTTTGAGTCTGAGAAAGTCTGTTAGGTCACCATTAAAATAATTAGCTTTATGGAACTTTGAAGCCCCAAACTCATCTTGCTACTCAGTTTGAAAAGCCTAAAGCACAAAAGGCAGAGTTTCTGACAATACAAATATAGAGAATCACACTAAAGTCTTCTAAAAGCTACTACATTCAGTTTTTACAACAAAAGCAGGTAAAGCATTCCAAGTATTAGTTTTATGCAAAAACAAAATAGCAAATCAAGACAGCATCTTTGTGTATTGGCCTGAAAATTCAATAAATGCCAAATATGAAAGATGCTTTGTTCCAGCTGCAATTCTTTTTCTCAGCTTAGCAGCTGAGTGAAATGCAGATAACTTGACAAGAATACAGTAAGTGTGGCATGATCTTGTGAAGGCAAGTCCTTTTCATCATTTTCAATATCAACTATTTCCTGTTGAAACATTTTTTTTTATATAATGTCTTTTGGCCAAGAGGTCAAATTTTTGCTTATCACAAGCTTCTGGTAGGTTCAATTGTATCACTGGCTGATGGTTGTGGGGTTCCACCATAATAGCCATACCCAGACAGCAAACATCATTGAGAGAATCTTACTCCAGAGATGGAATAACTGGACTCGTCAAATCTGTAATTTAACAAAAGAAAGCTGACAAGTTATCCAAACTTTGAGACAACTAAAATCTTGTGTAGTGATGGTTTTCACATGTCCAAAACAATCTGGTTGGATGATTCCAGTAAAGGTCATGTGACCCAAATCAGCTTATCTAAATAATCAAACCAGGTCAGACTACAGAAGAACATGCAAACAGCAGCTAAAGGCTTTACATCAACAAACAAGCTGCAAACTAAATTTTAAAAACCTCCCAGATTCCAAGACACCCAACTCCAATTGAAAATAAATCTGATCTCCTACATGCACCTAACCTCATGACCTGCCAAACATGTCTTCAGAATTCTGCAACAAACCAATATTACTTCAAATATTTGACTCAGGACTACAATAAGAATGGAAAAAGACTCTTTACTGGACCCCACTGACTGATCTTCTACAAGAAATCAAGTGTTAACTACAAAACCATACTCCACACAAATTAGCAATATTGGAGGATAATATTGTGAACATTCTATGCCATATCCGTTTTAGAAGTATACATACCATCACGTGATGCCTCAACAGGTTGTGCACTGGTTTGATTTCTGGGAGGTTCAGAAATTTGTTGAACTTCTGCTTTTCGGCAAACCTGCTTTTGGTGGGGCACTTGCCCTGTCTGTTTTACTTGATTTGTAAACACCTGACGCTTTATTGGAGCTGAATTGGCAGGTAGAACCAATGTTTGAAGAGGTAAATTTTGCTGGCTTGCATTACTTGAAGACACAATATGTTGTGCTGACAAACTTCCTGCAGGCGGTCTTTGAGCATTTTGTTTCAATTCCACAGTACGTCTTGGACCATCTAAGACTGGCATCTTCAAAAGAATAGTATTTTCAGACAATGGATACTCAAATCATTGGTGATTTTTACAATAATTTTGCTGCAGTGTTAATATAAACCTACATGTGACACTGACTAAAAAATCTTTAAATGACTTTCATTTACTGTACCAAATACTCTTTCTTACCTCAACTAAAGTGACTTAGCAAGTTCATTGAAGTAATTTGAAATATTCCAAACAGGGATCATTTACAAGTCTTCTTTCAAACCCAGGGACTTCAAATGTCAGTTTTTAAAAAAGATATTTGATGCAGATTTCATAACTAATTCCATATTTTGGGTAAAGCAATTCTAGAGGCATACATGCTGATACTGACTGATATTTAGGACAGAGTGGTTAGCACTGCTGTCTCAACACCAGGATTCCATTTAGGTGACTGCACAGAGTTTGCAGTTTTATGATTCCATGGTTATTAGTGCATTCCAATATGCAAAACAATATTGTTGTAGTGGAACATGTGGATAAATTTTCAAGTATGGATGAATTGTGTCCCACTAGAAAGTTCTGTGGATCAAAAAGGGCCATGACATGTTTGTCCATAGAGCTCTGGAAGGGCATTTTAGAGGTAAGAAAAGGCAAATGGGACATGTGCCTTTATCAATCGAGGTAAAAATTACAAAAGTAGGGAGGTCACATGTGCAGTTTAGAGGAAGGCTGTGATTGCAGTGGAGGGGCAAGGCACAGAAGATACACCAGGATGCTGCTTGGCATGGTACATTTAATTATAAGGTTGGATAGAGTGGGGTTGTTTTCATTGCAGCAGAGAAGACTGAGGGGCAACCTGATCAAGATGTACAAGATTATGAGGCACAGAGAGTGGGTAGGGATCAGCAGTGTCTTTGTTGAAAGGTCAGTCACATGGTAACATAGGTTCAAATGAGGGATGTTTTGGGGAGATGTTTTACCCAGAGGATAGTGACAGTATGGAATGAACTGCCCGGTAGAGTGGTAAAGAGTTGCCAACTTGGTATGCCATAACATTCAAGGCTATAGGCCAAGTGCTGGTAAAGGGATGGGTGCGAGGTAAAGCATTTTTCACTTGTCGGTGCAGACTTGATGAGCCAAATGGTCTGTTCTGCACTTCGCGATTCAATTATACTGCACAGAAATTGGCTATTCAACCCAACATGACCATGCCAGTGTTTACACTCCAACCAAGTCTCCTCCCATATTTACTCATCTAAATTCATTGTTCAAACATCAATGCTCTTCTTTCTCAATTGTTAGCACTTCATATCAGTTTAACAGATGGCAAAAATACCTTTCCAGCACGTCCTCCTTGGCTCACAAACTTTTTCTCCATTTGTAATCAGAAATCCTGCAAGCAGTAATTGAAAGTTGCCATATTAGAAAATAAGTTATTTGGACAACAGGAAGATGGTAGAAGTGAATGCCCACAATACGAGTTTTCTGCAATATGTTTACAGCTATCAAATTAAGCTACAAGATTGTTATGACTTTTCCCAATTGTCTTGTTCCAGTAAGTTATAAAACTCAATATTACTTTATATTTTATTAAAATGCAACAAAAGAGCTGAGGATTACCCAAATTCTCTTTTAGAAAGCACACAGTCTCAAAGGTAACAAAAAGGAATTTCCCAAACTGATTAGACTTGATATCTTTTCCAGAAGCCAATTCAAAAAAGGATACTTTCAAATGGAATGGTTCATTCAGAAAAAAGGCACTAGCCATCTCAAACTCTGAAGACATGAAACCCATCACAGGATATATAAATCAACCAAGCCACCCACCTTATTTGGACTTGTAAGAGGTCACACTGAAACTGCAATGTTTGTTGCTTGCCTTCAAAACAGAAGGAAACTGTTTTGCAAACAAATTCCACCAAAGCCATCAGCCTCCTAAAAAGCTATCCAAGAAACCAAGGTGAAAAATTGCAATACCTCAATAGGGCAGACTCCTAATAAAGGGGACTTGCTCCAATCTGATCCAATTAAGAGTTTGCTGAGAAACAGTCCCCTGGAACTTCAACTCACTAATAATCTTTCACCATACAAGATCTTCACTTCAATTAAAGCAATGGCCTGCCACACAGGACTGAGAATAACAAGTTGCAATTGCTTGTTCTATCTTCAACTGTCTCCAAGGTTTAAATTGAGTAAATGAAAGTTCTAGAGCAAGCTTGCAACTGTAAATTATATTTTAAAATTCAGGGTTGTTGCTGAAATTGGGATAAACAACAAAACATTATAAATATTAATGACACAGCAAAAGGAGCACAGAATCCTGTGAAATACAATGGGGAACTGGGGAAAGTATGCAGTTTCCAAGAGAATGTATCCCTCTGGAACAACCTACAGTTTCTTCAAAAGTCCATAACAAAAATGCCCTCCCCTCACACCCATGAAAAAGAAACCAAGCACAAAAATCAGATTTAGTGAGTGGAGAAGGCCCAAATGGAAACCCAAGGCAAATTCTTCAAAGTGTTGCACAATAACACTCCCTGCATTTTATTGGGAAGGCTTGATGGGGAGTGTGTGGGGGAAGAAGATAAATCAATCCATATTGAAATCATCTCATTGGAAAGTGGCACTTTCCAAAAGTGAATAGTTGTGTTGATATACCACAAAATACTTTATATTATGGCAAATATCCCCAGCCCCGAGCAAGAGAACTAGTCTATACAACCAGTTTTTTGTAACATCCAGGATTAATATTTCCAAGGTTCCATTCCCAGACATCTCATGCCGATTTCCACTAACAAAGTAAAGATACCAGCTTATAACTGACATCAGCAGCAGTCTATCAGCAGCTCAAAGGCAAAAACAGAGGGCTGTTAAACTGCCAACTAGTCTCTTCTGCTCTTGAAGGTAGATTATAATTGTGAAAGGGTTGAAGTGTTGCTGTGAGGATAGGATTTATAAAATTTCTCAATCTGAAATCACAAGTATATGGGTCCTGGGCTGATATCAATGAATGACAGAAACATTCAAGAGTATTTTCAGGGCCCAGAGAAAGCATTGCTTTGGGAAGCATCCAATAAACAGGAACTTACTTCCTGAAGGGCGACTCAGTAGCAGTTCAGATAATGGCAGATCAAAAACTATTACATCATAGGAGGGAACAGTCCAAGTTTCAAGGACTAACTGCACTGCACAAAATATTGGAATAGCAAGGTAAAGGCAAAATACTGTGGATACTGGAACATGAAACAAAAAAGTGCTGAAACATCCCAGGAGGTCTCTGGAAAAACACTGAGTCTGGATAATCCGAGTCCGAATACCAAGGCTATGGGCACATTTACATGATGTAGAGATGCCAGCATTGGACTGCGGTAAACTCAGTAAAGTTTCACAACACCAATTTTAAATCCAACCAATTTATTTGACAGTAAATTCACAAGCTTTCAACACTATGGCCTTCATCAGGCAAATGCAGTGTTCTGGTCTGCAATGGCACTCATATCAACACAGAGTCACTGATTAGAATGCAAATCCTTACATCTAACCTGCTATTCAAGTGTTAAAGTGGCTAACAATGTGTGTTAAGGGAATCCTGAGCATTGGTTAGAGAGATGTGTATTTTCTCCAGACAGCACTGAGGTTTTTTTGCTAACCCAGGCAAGTTACGGGGGTTACAGAGTGTGTCATGAAGCCAAGATCCCGATTAAGACCATCCTCATGTGCAGAACTTGGCTGTCATGTGTCACGAAGGCCCCCTTGAAGAACATTTACCTGCAGGTCAGAGGCCAAATGCCCATGACTGCTGAAGTGTTCCCTTCCTGTGGGCGAACACTTCAGCAGTCATGGGCATTCGGCCTCTGACCTGCAGGTAAATGTTCTTCAAGGGGGCCTTCGTGACACACGACAGCGCAGAGTCACTGAGCAGAGACTGATAGCCAAGTTCTGCACACATGAGGACGGTCTTAACAGGGATCTTGGCTTCATGTCACACTATCTGTAACCCCTGTAACTTGCCTGGGTTAGCAAAAAAAAACTCACTCACTGTGCTGTCTGGAGAAAATACACAATTCTCTAATCAATGCTCAGGATTCCCTTCACACACATTGTTAGCCACTTTAACACTTGAATAGGTTAGATGTAAGGATTCGCATTCTAATCAGTAATCTGTGACTGTCTGTGTTGATGAGTGCCATTGCAGACCAGAACACTGCATTTGCCTGACAAAGACCATAGAGTCAAAAGCTCACAAATTTACTATCAAATAAATTGGTTGTATTTAAAATTGTTGTGAAACTTTACTGGGCACATTTACAGACATGGATTCTACTACCCCCAGAGGAACAACAGCTCCAATTTAGGGAGATGCGGGAATGAACCCCATATGGTGCCTGCATCATGAGCTCCAGCTCAAAAAAAGAGCCTCTCATCCTTAAAAAGACATCGCCCATGTGCTGCTGCCATTTCCACCTGAGGGAATTATATTTCTGACAGAGGGGAATGAGGCTGACGCTTTTCAATTCGACGACGTTACCTATTAAAAAAACATTCAAAATTTATAAATAAATGAATATAGTTGTTAACAGACATGTGACAAAACCTGACAAGGATTTACGGTCTAAACCAGAAGCTATTTCAGAATATCTCCCACCCCAGCCAGTGCAGGATCATCACTGCATACTGGGAGTGACGGGCCTTGCAGCTCATGGAGAGGGGAAGACTGTGACCTGGAGAGCACCGCATACTTTCAATTCACACCAGGCGTCCCCCCGCACACAAAGCGCAGCGGATTGTGTTCGGGCTAACGCCGGACGTTCACTCGCTTTTCGGACTGAGCGGACAGTCTCTAACGAGCGGCTAGCGCCAGGCCCCTCACCTGAAGCGGTTACTAGCTGTATACCAGCCGGGCTGAATGCACAGTCCCTCACGAGCCGCGCCTGCTGCCGTTTAAATTCAAATCCACCGCATTTTCAACCCATTTAACAAAGCCCGCGCTCCGATTGGACAGCACCGCTGCCCGCCCCCTGCTCGCACCCCATTGGCTGGTCGGCAAACCGTCGGACGCACATGCAGGTCAATGACGTCATCACGCTTGGCGCGTCGCGCAATCCGTAGCACGTGATCCACCTCCCTGTAGGTTGACACATGCACCCGGAAGCTACATAGTAACCCCCGCCCCTCGCAGTGAGAAGGAGCGCAACACCAGGTTGAAGTCCAACAGGTTTATTTGTAGCAAACACCCACTAGCTTTCGGAACTTGCCGATCCTTCGTCGTCAGGTGGGTGGGAGTTGTGTTCTCAAAAAGGGCATATAAAGGCACAAACTCAATTTACATCAAAAATGATTGGCATGTGAGCCTTGTCCCCTGATCAAGTCTTAATGTGAGTGGAGAGAGCATTAAGCACAGGTTAAAAAGACGTATATTGTTTCCAAGTAGGACAATTAGTGAGATTTTGTAAGTCCAGGCAAGTTGTGGGGATTACAGGAAGTGTGACATGAACATCACTGCAAACCCCCACACCAAACAGCAGTGTCTCTAATGTCCTGGAGGGAAGAAAATTTGCCGTCCTTACCTGTTTTACATGTTACTCCAGACCCACAGCAATGTCATAACTTTCAGCTGCCTCTGAAAGGCTCTAGCAAGGCACTCAGTTCAAAGGCAGCAAAATACTGGTCTTGCCAGCGATGCCCATGTCCCACAAATTAATTAAAAAAGCACATGGGGACTGCTGCATTTCTGCCTCTAATGTTCTTTGAAAAGATACCTACTTAATTCTATTGCTTGTTCTTTTACCCAACTTTCAAATATTTATATGTTTGGCTTTTAAAAGCTTTCATGGATTCTGCTTCAGCAATTGTTTCTAGTAGGACATGAAAACAGATTATCTTAATTTTTCCCTTTCCACTGGTCACTGATAAGTTTAAACCAGTTTTGTTTTTCTTAATGTTCAACAAGATTTATATGTTTTTTATGTCTGAAAGGAAGAATCAGGAACTGGTTGTGATGAGATACGAACTCTTTCATTTAGTTCCGATGCAAGGTCATCTTAACTCTGTTTCTGGTTCTCTCCCTTTAGAAACTATCCAACAGGAAAGGATGTCCAATGCATGGTACATTGGGGAGACCATGCAGACACTACGATAACGGATGAATGAACACTGCTCGACAATCACCAGCAGGAGAGTTCCCTTCCTGTTGGGAAGCAGATTAGCAGTCAACGGGCATTCAGCCTCTGATCTTCGGGTAAGCGTTCTCCAAGGCGGCCTTCACGACACACGACAATGCAGAATCGCTGAACAGAAACTGATAGTCAAATTCTGCACACATGAGGACAGCCTCAGCCGGGATCTTGGATTCATGTCACACTACCTGTAACCCCCACAATTTGCCTGGTCTTGGAAAATCTCTCTAATTGGCCTGGCAAAATCTCTTTAATCTGTGCTTAATCCTCTCTCCACTCATGTTGTCTGTACCTTTAAGACTTGATTACCTGTAAAAATTTGCATTCCAACCATTATCTTGTAAATTGAGTTTGTGTCCATATATGCTCTGTTTGTGATCGCAACTCTAACTCACCTGCTGAAGGTGCAGTGCTCCGAAAACTTGTGGCTTGTGCTACCAAATAAACATGTTGGACTTTAACCTGGTGTTGTGAGACTTCTTACTATGGGAGGAAACCAGAGCACCCGGAGGGAACCCACACAGATGTGGGAAGAAAGTGTGAACTCCACACAGACAGTGACCTCAGGCTGGAATTGAAGCTGTGCCTCTCACGCTTTGAGGCAGCAGTGCTAACCACTGTGCCACAGTACCTTCATGGTGGATAGACTAATAACATTCTAAAAATACTAACTAATCAAGGGGCAAAAAGGAGAAAGAAATAGATCCAATCCTATCGCTATAGGTTGAAAGTACGAGGGAAACTTGTATAAAGACTGTTAACAACCTATTATTATATTACATGTTTTCTCAATGAATAATAAAATAACTTAAGTATTTATTGTTTTGTACAATGCATTGTATGTGCCAAAGTTCATATCCAATCATATTGTTCTTTGTACTTTCTTGCTTACTATTTGTCAGACTTATGCCTTTCCTTGCCAGACAGCTCATGTCACATAGGATCAGATATGTTGCTGTGTATGGGTTGGTTCAACGCCTGGCACATGATTAGAGGAATGGGTTTTGTAGGTGTAGATGAGATTATGGGTATAGGATCAGCACATGATGAGCAGCTTTTGTGTACAGATCAACATCAGAAAATATACTCTCTTCCTGACTTTAACTGTGAGTTTGGTTTACCCATCCATCATCAACTATAACTTTGGCAGAAAGTTATAGCGACCCCAAAGAAATTGTGTTAACATTGCTTATGTTGTTTTTCCTGTGTTTTCTATTGCTCTTGTACCAAAGTTACAGTAGACAGGCAGGAGATCCTCCTAAAAACCGTTCCTATGTATTTTTAAGGTAATCTACAGTACCACAAATTTGATTTTCTAAAGCAAGGTTCTTGGTGGGTCTCATGGCATTAAAGTTATCTTCTGTCTCCATGGTTTATGACACCTCTCAGAACACAAGTAATTAATCTGAAGTGCTTGCCTTCACAACCACCATTTGATGATGTAGGTGACTTCAACATAGAAGCAGAAGGTTTCAAAAACAGAAAATGTTGGAAAATCTCAGCAGCTCTGACAGCATCTGTGGAGAGAATAGAGCCAACATTTCAAGTCTGGGGGTCATCCATACTTGAAACATCAGATCTATTCTCTCTCTACAGATACTATCAGACATGCTGAGATGTCCCAGCATTTTTTCTGTTTTTGTTACAGATCCCAGCATGCACAGTATTTTTTATGCAGAAGGTTTCTGTGTTGTGTTCTTGTTTGTTGATGCTGCATGAATTTGCCTTGCAAAGTTGCATTGTTACAGAGCCCACAGAGATTGAAGGGCCACAGGTGCAGTAAGGCAATGGAATAACCGAGAAGCAGCAAACCTCTGCTGATAGCTAGAAAAATATGTGCAACTACTATGTGTGCTAACATGTGCAAGTGACCATCATACCTGAAAATGTTTTAACAGCTCTGTCCTCACGATGCCCATACTGTCCAACACAAGATGATGAGAAATAGAATCTGGAATAGGCCACCAGGCCATTGAAGCTTGCCCTGCCATTCAATGTAATCATGGCTGATCTATGCCGACTTCAACTCCTTTTAGGTGCCATTTCCCCATAGTCCTATGTTCCTCTATCTATCAAATATTTATCCATGTCCACTTTAAATACTTCTAATGATCTGACCTCCAGTACTCTTTGGAGCAGAGAATTCCAGAGAATCACCACCCTCTCTGAGAAGGAATTCACACTCACTTCAATGTTAAATGACCGACCCTTCATCTTGTAGCTATGTTCCATTGTTCAAGACACTCCCACCGGTGAAAACATCTCTCCATCTACCCAGTCAAGCCCCCTCAGGGTTTTACATGTTTGAATAAGGTCACCCCTCACTTTTCTAAACTCCAAGGAATATTGATCCAGACTATTTAGTCTCTTGGTAGGACAACCTCCTCTCCCAGGAATTTAGACATCCTCCAAAGTTTCTATATCCATTTTGGTAAGAGGACCAAAATTGTATGTAGTATTCCAGGTGAGGCCTCAATTGCAATTGTACAATTGCAATAAAACCTCCCTATTTTTAAACTCCAACTCCTGTTATGTCATCTTTTCAACCATACTCAAGATTTACGTCCATTTAACATGATAAAACCAGCTTTCAAACTTTACTCAGCACATTCTCTGAACAAACAGAAACTAGGATGTAACTATATTTTGAAATCTTCAGACATTAGCTCGAAGTTTACTGCCCCGCAATGTCAGGAGAATCGGAGCAGGCAGAGGGTGGACAATGGAAAGGTCTGTTGATGTCAGGTGGGATTTTACATTTGAGTGAGACTGTAAAATCCCACCCATTGTGTAACTACTATTTTCTACGATATAGTATTTTCTTTGGGAAAGGGATGTAAAACGCAAGAATAACACAAGTTGTTGGGCTGTTGGATCTTTTCATACCAAATCTGTCCTTGGAGAAATTTAATGATTTGTAAGTATTTTATTAAGTAATTTATTTGGGAATCCCCCACACCCCCAAATAAAATGCACAGCTAAATTACATTGAAACATTTTAAACTAAAAATTAAATGGACTTTTCACATTTATATTGAAAAACAAAATGATGTGCACAAGATGGGTAAAATTTTCTAGTCTTGGTCAATATTCAAGATGGCGCCAGAACATGTTGACTTCTTGTGAGCTTTCCCCAGCAAACTCTCAAATTCAATCTTTTACTCTATGCTATTGAAACTGTGCTTTATCTGTTTTAAACTATCCTATATTTTGCACCCTATCCATTCCTTCTCTCCTATGTAACAGCTCACAAAAAACAATACTTCAAACTGTATCCCAATACATGTGAAAATAATAATTCAATGTGGAGGGTATCTTCTTCATCAGAATCCGTTGCTTCATCTAGATGCTCCCTCAGAGGCACAGACCTTTTAGGTGGCTGTGCATTAATGGGTGTTTCCCAAAATGGAGTTGACCCTTGCCTCACAGCAGTTGAAAGCTCCAAGTTAGATTAGCAACAGGTTACAGCAAGTATACAAGTATCATGTACTGACTGTTGCCATAGAATCCCTGTGGTGAATCCCTGTAGTGTAGAAAGAGGCCATTTGATCCATTGAGTCTGCACAACTTTCTGAAAGAGCATCTTTCCATCACTGCAGCCCTATAACTCCATGCATTTCATTGCCATACCAATGATCATAGAATCCCTATGGTGTAGATAGAGGCCATTCAGCCCATCAAGTCCCGACCGACTCACTGAATGTATGGGGGAATTGATGCTCACCTATACTTTAAATTAGTTTCAATCTAGATGTGGTAGAAATCAGATGCAGTCCAGAGAAGGATAGCTTCTAAGCTGCTCAACTGCATAGCTTTCCCCCACAAATGGATTCCTGGTGCAACCAGAAACATTAATAGCGACCTATCAGAAACTGAGTAGCCATTATCTTATGGCTGTTTCTGGGATCTTGTTACGTGAAAACTGTCTCCTGCATTTCCAGCAACAGTTGACTACATTTCAAAAGTATTACATTCCTTAAAGTTCTTTGGGAACACACTGAGTCCATGAAACATTCCAGATAAATACAAGATTTTCTTCTCTCTCTCGCCTTTATTCTCAATGGACTGCAAAACAATCAGAGCTAAAATTAACACTTGCTTAGACCAGTAATTAAAAATAATATCGAACCTTTGGCAGATCTTAGCATTATGAAAACACATCAGTATGGAATAATGTTGGATGTGGTTTATTTTTCTGCAATGCCTTTCCTAAGTTAACAACCAAAGGATTAACAATATGTGTACACTCAATTTCGCGATGACTGTGTTTTTCGCTTTCTGATTCGTTTCATCAGCACTTGGTTCATTTTGCCTGGCAACTGTTTTTTTAGGCCACTTCTCACTTCCCTTTAGCAAGATGGGGTGGTAGGCTCCAGCTAGATGTCCCTCTCGCCTCTGGGGCACGCACAAACTCGCCTTTAGTAAGCTGGCTGTCCTGTGACTTCAGCGGATCAGGTGACTTGCCTCTCATTCCAGCCTTTGGTGTTCTCTGGGGTCAGAAACCCGAATGAGAAACGAAACCTGGTGGAGTGGATGCTGAACGGGGAGGGGAGTTAGGCATCTTCATATACGTGTGTGTGTGTGTGTGTGTCTATACAGAGAGAGGGGGAGGGGGGAGAGATCGGGCAGCAGCTTGAGCAGAGAGAGCCCTTTAAACTAACATCGCCGGAATAGGACAGACTACAATCGAAACAATTATGTTTTTCTTTTGCCTGAAGTGACATTTTGTTCTCTGTAAATGGACCTGGTTCGCTTCATTGTTGTCGCCATCCTCGGGAGCAGCAGCATCTCCGTGTGAGCCAGAGGTGAAGGGAAAGGGGGAAAAGCAGGAAGAAAGCAAAGGTAAATAAAACAAATAACTTTGCTCGGCTCATTAAAGGAGAGAGAGTCTGAGGGCGACAACCTGTCTCATTTCGGTTCTTGTAAGCTTGAGTGCCGAGAAGGGGGGTGGGGGGCGAGGAGGAGGCTGGCCATTGGATTGCAAACATTAGCGACAGTGTGGTGAAAGAGGGCAATGGATACATTCCCCCCTTTCCTTCAGCACTGACAAGCCAGGCTCCCCCTCTCCTCTCCGTGAATCCAGCAGTTCAGTCCAACTCGTTCAAGGAAGTGGAGTCTCCAAAGACGATCCGGAAGTGTAATTGTGTTTATTGAGAAGTCATTGTAACGACAAGCAGACGAATAGCTGGGTAAATGTCTCTTGCCTCCCTTCCACCCCCGCCCTTCCAAATTCCCGTGTCGTGTTATCATCTTTAACGTGTGCTGGCCCTCTGTACAGGAGAGATAGCCCATCTCTCGGACTGTTGGATGCAGTCTACCGATAACCCCGTCTCCTTTTAAGCTGATGTCAGGAGGAGGGGGGGGGTGGGGTTGGAGATCGGTGACCCCATTTCCATTTCCCAAGCGCTGATCTGCTCTCTACTTACCGTATGTTGCGTTTTAACCCACTTGTCTAAAACGTTGACCGATTGCCTAAGTGACAACAAAATGCTGTAACTTGAGCCAGCGTCCACAGATTGCGGAGGTATTTATGTATGGAAAGGGGGTTGAGATTCTTATCGGGGCTAAATCATTTTAGCAAACTATAAGTGGCGACAAACTGAAATGTTCTATATTTGTATTCACAAGCATTTTCTCTGTTCCCCTTTTTAGCGAAAGTGCTCTCACAATCAGTGATGTTATTTATCCACCACCCCCCCACCCCAGCCCCTTTATTAATGCTCCAGTCCATTGCTTCTTTCTGCCTTTCGGTAATTTCACAGTAAATCGCTCTGAAACAAACGTGGGAAAAAATATAGGATTGAAACAAAAAGGATCATTTTATTACGAGACATGGAGCACGTCCTTCACTGCGAGGCGAGGGGAAAATTGAATTTATTGATCAATTCCTATTTGTTATTGAAAGTTGACTGACATTTAAAACAATCCTTTGTCAACCATGACGCAAAGATATTTCAACGACGGGGAATTGTCAGTACTAGCCACTTTGTTTTAATACTGAATTAATGTGGGAAATGGAGAATGGATAAAAGTTCAGTAGAGGCTGTTAATGTTGCATGAGAGCATATTTTTTGTGTGATTCAGCTGGAGATAGAGCAGCTTAATTTGCTGGGATTGGGTGGGGGATTTCTGTTGTGCATTTGTGCCTATATGCTGTCAATCAGACAAGATCAGTAATTGTACGGTTTCGCTTCATGTCAGAGGGGGAGTGAAAATGGTGTCACTGCTTCATTGGGTCCTGCTGACTCTATACCTTATTATAGTAAATAATTTAGTAAGTTTCGTTTTCCTTCCTCCGCCTCAGATTGACATCTCATTGGCTTATTGGCCGCTTTGCCACAAATACGGCTCCATCGTGTGGTGATCTAAGCCGGATATCTGTATCAGTAGGCTGTTTGACATGTCTGTATATTTTTCTTCTATTTTTGTTGCCGCTTTCTATAGGGGAGTAGCCGGCACTTTGTACTGTTACGTCCCTGAATCCTCAGGTGAAGACTGGATCATATCATATGCTGTTATTCTGAGGGGGTTTCGTGGTGTGTCAGTCAGCCTGAGAAGACTGCATAGATAATATATACAAAAGTTTTATCTCAGACGGTGACGTGATATAAATGATTTCGGCACATGGGATGGTCAAAGGTAGTTTTGAGCTTTGCCATTCGCAGGTGTTACCGAGTGAACAGTAAAGCGATTTTCTTCTCGTTCTCATGCACTTCCTGATGCTAAGTCAACAGCAGTTTTGCAAGCTGGGCACCCACACTGCCATCTATGCTGGAGGTGATGGATGGCCTCTCTAGACCTACAGTTTGCCGAGGAGTGTGTGGTGGGGGCTGGAAAGGGAGAATATGTGTGTACGCATGGGGTGGGGAGGTGCGGAGAGAGGCGACATAGAGCGATGTACACTGAAAGAATACATTCAATCATTTCATTTCAGCACCTAGCTCAGCCACACTTATAGTTCAAATAAGCATTACAAAGATAAATGCAAAAATTTATTGGCTGTAATTTTCCTGAAACATGGGATAATAAAATCTTGCATTAACGTTCTGGTTATATCATAATATTATCAGATAAGTCATCATATCGTTGAATGGCAGAGTAGACTCGATGGACTCAATTTGTCTCCTTCAGTTCCTATATCTTATAGTTTTAACATTAATTTCATTTAAGAATCTTCAGTTATTATATGCTCAGTCATGTAAAATGTTACTAGATGCTAGATTTTTAAAGAGACACTATTCATATTTGGAGCCGTATTAATTTGTAATGGATATTAATAAAGGAAATCAGAGAAGGTGCCTTACCTAGATTGGGTGGGAGTGTATTTAAACATTTCCCCCTATTGTTTAGAATAGTCGGTTCAGATTTTCAAAGGTATTTTATAATATGATAGTGTTCGAGGGAGGATCCAAGTATTACATTTCAATGAAATGCACTTCATTGCAAGTGAGAGACAGCAATGTTTTTCTGTAAGGTCTCAGTTTAATTGAATAAATTAAAGATGACAAATACTGTCATCTTGTGAAGTTTAATTGTCCCAGGAAAATCACAATATATTCACCATATCATGTCAGAATGCCTCAAAATACTCCACACTTTAGATTTGTGACATTTGATTATACACAATGCAAGCAAAGTTTCAAAATCACAACAAAACATAATTGAAAAGCTTGAAAACAAGGAATTAAAACTGAAAAGGATGGATCACACTTTAAATCTGCGAGTGTATTGTGGAGGAATTCATTTATTAAAGTGTTTATGTAGAGTTTCAGAATTCAGAACCTAAACAAGCAGAAACAGAATCCTGTTACACTTTCTAATCACTACTTGTGATGTCAAGACATAAAGGCTTGCAAGATTTTGTATTCAATGTCTGATATGTGTTCAATTATTGATTGTCATCCAAGGTTTCATAAATAGATGCTGGAATCTGAAACAAAAGCAGAAAGTACCGGAAAATCTCTGCAGCTCCGACAGCATTTGTAGGGAAAGAATAGAGCAAACGTTTCAAGTCTAGGTGGCCCTTCGTCTGAGATGAGAGCAAAGACAATCAGCAGACATTTATACTGTTGAGGTGGGGTGTGTGGAATTGGATAAAGGGAGTGTAAATGAGAATACGGAAGACTGAGAAGGTACTAAAAGTCTCCACTGGGTGATTAGTGCATGAGAATGGCAGAATGTAGGTACAGATTGTCTGAAAAATGTGGCAGTTGCACTGAATGGGGTGGGGGGGTGGTGCAAGAAGGATAGCTGGAATGGAGAAATGAAAAAATAGAAGTGAATAAAAAGCTGATAAAATGGATGATGAAAGAGATAAAATTAAGCAAAATAAAATCAATGGAAATGATGTGAAGGTTCAGGAGAGAGTTTATCTTCTGAAGGTGTTGACTGTCAGCATCTGTGGAACACTATTTCAAGAACAATTGGTATCTTCAGGAGAAAGAAATGTAGGACTGGGGCAATGAAACTGGAATTCAACCATGTGAACATTGCATCATCATAAAGCACAAGAATAAAAATGACATGCAACAAATTTAACTTCCCTTTCCCTCCATTTAAAAGAAGCTTAACTCCTTGCTTTTTGTCTGGTTAAATAACCTGTCTATGATATATTCTAGTAATACTGCAGCCTTACAATGTCTGCCAACTGCCCAGTATTATTCTGTGGCATTGAAATCATGCTCTAATTATGAGCTGGATTTTCATGAAGTTGGGGAGGCTTTATGGGACTTTAAAATGGGGATTCCCAGCCCCATTCCTGGTGTCCCTAAATTTCACCAGCACAGCATAACATTGTGAGAGAAAGCAGGTCACGACCTGGTGCCCTGCACTCCAAACCTGGCTAGCTCCATTGTGAGGATGGGCATCGCCTAGTCTATCCAGTGTTCATGTTGTTGGGCCAGTTTTTCAAAGAGAGGTTTACGTCTTCTGTTAGGTGGTCTACATGAGGGAACTTTTTGAAAGGCAAGTTAAAGATATCTTAACAATGCTGTCCACCCCTGTGCCAAGCTCTGCCACTCCCTTTCCCCCACCCTCACCCAGTACCTCATGCCCTCTATGTCCATTCATTCAGTACACAGAACCTGTGGACATTACAGTAACAACAGTACACACAGTTTACAGAACACTCATTCAGTACACATTCAGTATTCTGTAAACTGTGTATGCCTTTATATGTTCTGTGTGTGACCAGAACTCTCTACTCACCTGACGAAGGGGCAATCCCCCAAAACTAATGGGTTTACTATCAAATAAACTTGTTGGACTTTAACCTGGTGTTGTGAAACTTCTTATTGTGTTTACCTCAGTCCAATGCCAGCATCTCCATATCAAAACTTTACTGAAATAGTGAATCATTCATGATTATTCACTTTCCTAAAGAAAACTTTTTACTATAGCCCAATAAAAGTGCAAATCATCCAGATATTTAAAGTAGCAGAGGTTACAAGCATGCCACACCATACCTTGTGTAAATAAACATTGTGCAGTCAGCAGAATAGATCAAAGAGAAATGGCTGTCAATTAAGCAATGTTCTCCCTTGGGAGCACTAATGGCATTCATCATTTTCAATAGAGTATTGGTTGCTTCTGCTATGAGCAGCCTCTGTTCTGGATGCAAAATCCTTTATAGGGCTGCAGTAAAAGCAGCTTTTTAAAAGGCAAGTAGAATGTTACAATTGAATGATTTTTTAAAAATCTTTACTCCACCGGCTATTGTTGCATTGGGTTTATTGGCTCTCTGTACCAATGAATTGGCATGAAAGTGCCATTGTTTGGTGTGGAGGTATGAAGGATTATGGTGCTGGAGAGGCATTGCTTGATATGGAGGGTATATAGTGAACTAGTAGCATGGGTAAAGGAGTGTGGGATAGCATGGAGGCCACGAAGAGCATGGGATTTGGGAAGGAGGGTATAAAGGGACATGGTTGGCATGGATAGGGCTTGGGGACTATGTGCGGTGGGGGTGGGGCAGGTCAGGGAATGAGGATCACAGGGCTGTTTCTTGATTTATTGATTTTGTTATAACTAGGATGATGTCCCAGAGAAATAGGCCTTTTAAACAGGCCACTTTAGAACCACCAGCCCCTGTGGCTGTCTCCAAAGTCTCTCTGAAGTGGGGAGAGGTGGGTGTGGGGGCAATTCCAGTTATCACATCACAGAATGAAAATCCTAACTTTCCAGGCACTTTTTCCTGAGGTAGGCACAATAAGCTGGGAAATTTCCATATCTTGAAGGTAAATATACTGATTTATACGTCAACATGATGTGTTGCCTTTTTTTCCCCTATTTGAATGGATGTGTTTGCATCAAAATCCTTTGGAGAAAGGGATTGTAATGAGTGTTCATAGGCCTTAAAATGATACTGTGTAAACAGCCTTAGTAATATTTAAAAAGGGAACTGAGCATGAAAATCTTTAGTTGTAGAGAACTGGTTTTTTATGTGCAGTATTTCATTGTATTAAATACAGCTGAAATAAGAACTTAAGCAATGTATTGGTATTGCTTGTGACAAAGCAACACTGCTTGTGTATTTGGAGTTTTATGTTCAATACTACTGTAGTAATAAAGAGTAGCAGTAGCTGTTAGAGAAACATTGTGTAGGCACTGTTTATGCAGTCATCAAGCAACAGTTCCTTGTTTTAATTTATTAACATAAAGTAGTCATGACTACACCAGAAAATGAAATCATTGCTTTGTTTTGAAAGTATTGAGTGTGGAGATGAGAATCCAAAATGTTCTGAAAAATCCAACCATGTTCTTATATAAATGTTCCCCTGCATCACAAAATGCAGATTTTTTTTTTACCACTTGCACAAATTATAGTGGTAGCATAAAGAAAAGATGTGATTATCACCATTGATTGTTGCTGTATTTGGCTGCAAGGAAACCCAGGCTGAGAAAGCTTTTAACTGAGGTCTCTGAAATCTTACCCATTCCCATGCTCCTTGACATCAATTCTTCCAAGAATGCATGTTACTGATTAATAGTCCAGTGTTGGATTAGCTGATCGCAATCTAGATGATTGAGGCTGAATTATGTTCAACTGTTGGAGAAAGGTAGTCAGCATTGCTGGTCATAAGAACATAAGAAATAGGAGCAGGAGTAAGCCATTTAGCCTTTTGAGCCTGCCCCACCATTCAATAAGATCATGGCTGATCTGAGGTGGATCAGTTCCACTTTCCTACTTTCTCCCCATAACCCTTAATTCCCTTGTCTATCAGAAATCTTATTATCGTCCTATTACTGATGAGTGACTCATGCTAGTAAGCCCGTACTTTAACATCATGACACTATAGTGCCTAGCGAAGATGCCTTATGTGGCCAGACAACATAATCTCACTTGCCGTTTAGAATCACAATGAAGAATGGGCATTTGATTGTGGTATCAGATGACAGTTAGTTGGGGATTCTGAGTAAACTGACAAATAACAAGGAGTTCTTCGAAGGCCTATTTCAAATATTTGGCAGTTCCTAAGAAGTAGAACTAAAATTTACAGGAGTAGGTTACTTCATAATCGTGAATGGCTGTGCTGAATTTAAGGATAATCTTGGACATTATATTCTTTCCAAACTTTTTGTGGCACCATTGACTCTATAAATGTCAGAATTAAGGACTTGGTTCAGGGGATTTCTGTTGATCGAGTGTAGTATTGACATGCTGCGCTTGGTTGAAATCATTAGGTTACATTTTAGCTTCATTTGAAGCAATTTTTTAAAAGCAGCATCTTGGCCTTTTGGCTAAGCTGCAAATGAGATCAAGCCTTGGAAGAGAAGCTCCAATCAGCTTGGATCATGTAGATCAAGCCCAAGATAGGAGGTGAGAGCCCTGTCTTGTCAGTTTGGATTAGGAATGTCTCAACTTGTTGAGACTCTGAATCGTACTTGGTTTGATTGAATTGGAATAAAAACAAAAAAAAAATTATGATTATTTTCCAAGTATTGAATTTATTATTAACCGTTAATCTGAATGGGAATTGATCGGCCATGTACTCTTGTGGATTGCAATATAAATATCGTAACTTTCCTTTGAGACAAATGTGAGTCTTTTGGCTGACTGTAGTATGATGAGAAACAGGAATTCTCTAATTCTTTGATTTATTGAGCCATACTTACAGTAAATTGATTAAGAAAACGTGCTCAACTTTATTACGGCATAGAATTAATTTCTTAAAAGAACTAACAAAGACTGCTAAGGACTGGAAAAGCTGCCTGAAATCAACAGCTAAAGCATTCCTGAGTATTAGATTTGAGTTGTCCCATTCAATCTAATAATGTACACCTATAATTGAAATAACATTTTTTTTGGTAGATTATTCATTTTTATATTCATTTCCCAACCTGCCCCACTGTTCAGTTGCTTAACTAAATAGCTAAGCCACACAGATTGGGAAGCCTGGGATACAATTGCTGGTTATCTATTCTTAACTAGGCTAGCAGACAGAAGGGACATGGGAGAGGAATAATTGGCCTCAATACCTGTAAATTGGAAATAGAATATTGGTCAGTATTCTGGCTGCTCATTGTTGGTCATTGAATGCTGCTGAAAGTCTACATTCAGGCAGATTGGGAGAAGACCAAATTGGATTTGGTTATGGTTGCCTTTTAGTCAAATTGGTTGTTACCGCTCTTGATCTAGTTTTCCAAATAATTATTCCCTCTTGACTGAGATACCCTCAGCAATGAGGACAGCCCTCAAGACAGGGGACAGAGAAAATAAATGAGAAGGACTGTAATTATCCTCCTTTACCCTTATTGTGAAACAATGTACTCACATAAGGCCACCACTTATTGCAATAATAATGCATTATATAATTCCTTGATGTCTTCATAGAGCAAATTATTTCAAATGGATCCTGACCATTGGCAAAGAGATCACCACCAATGGAGGGGCCAAGAAACTGAGCTGGACAACCCAAACAGAAGAGCAGCTACAGCAGAACGGTCAAGACAAAACCCGAGAAGAGGAGATGGTGAGAGAGATTATTAAAGATTACAGACCTTTCTTGCAATCCATGAAGGATATATATTTCACCTTATATTTTCCAGTGCTATTTCTTTCACCTATCTGTCTTATTGAACTGTTCAACACTTCCCAAGCTAGGAAGGCTGGTAAGTGACCTGCTACCAAGTTCTGACTAGTGTGACTTTTAGTAAGCTGCCTGAAAATGCTTGTGAATGGCATGCAGTTTATTGCCCTCTAATTCTTCTATCCTTGTGAGGAAATATAGGACCTCATCTCTACACTTCAGATTGCAGTAGAGATTGGGAGCTTGCTATGTCAGAAGTTGAGGGTTACGTTTAGAGCCTGCTCTTACATGGCTCAGTTCAGTGTCAGTTTGCCCAGTTACATTTGAGCGTTTCAAAAGGCTTGACTTTCAATTAAAAATTATTGTGCAGTTTCTTTAGTGGAGCAGAATTCATTTCCAGTGATTTGAAAGCGAAGTGTTATTGTGTTCCGAAAGGGAGTGAGTATGGTGAGTCAGTTGTTGATTGTTCTCTCCCTTCCTGTGAGGAAACATTTATATTTATCCTCTGACAGGGTCTCCTGTGGCAATTTAAATCCATTTCCTTGTTGTGTACCTTTAACTCTCTTGATTTTTGCTTGTCTTTAAATTTTTATTCTTCAACTGTTAACTTTTCTTTCTCTTATTTCCTTGATTTACACATAAGCCTTTTTGGCAGCAATCTTGGTATTAAGGGATCTGTTTCAGAATAACCTAATGCAGGATGTGGACAGAGACTATTGAGTTTGTAAAATTAACCATTGATGCGTTGTACTTGAATGTGGCTGTTTGTCACCTTATGGTTTAATAACAGCAAACCTAATGAAAGGCAAGTTTGGTCTACATAAAACAAACTCTACTTAGGACATGCCAAAAGCCTTAAGACTGCTTTGGTAATGTGAAGGGTCTACGGGGAGATGGGAAGCTGCAGATGTTTTAAATTCCACATAATTTTGTGCGTTTTAACTTTCATCCTGGATGACCTTGACCAATGATTTCTGTAGTTCTTATTGGAATTCTATTTTGTGTTTGCTTAACTCTTGTTTCCTCACTTTCCACTTCTTTCATTCCTGGAAATTGCTGCTTACGTTCCTCAGAGTGATGTCCCAGGCTCAACCAGCTTCTTTAATGACCTTCCCTCCATCATAAGTCAGATCTTCAATGATCATTGCATAATGTTCAGCACCATTCATAACCCCCCAGATAATGAAGCAGTCCATGTCCATATGCAGCAACACCTGGACAACATTCAAATTTAGATTGACGAGTGGCAAGTAACACTCATACTACAAAAGTACCAGGCAATGACTATCTCTAACAAGAGAGAAACTAACCATTTTTCTTTGACATTTCGTGAAATTACCATTACTGAATCTCATGCTATTAACACCATAGAGTTATCTTTGACCAGAAACTGAACTGGACCATAAATATACATGCTGTGCCTACAAGAGCAGGTCAGAGGTTGGCAGTAACTCTGCAATGCATGATTCACCTCCTGATTCCAAAAGCTTGTCCAACATCTACAAGGCATAAGTCAGGAGTGTAATGAAATACTCTTTACTTGCCTGGATGAATGTAGCTGCAACAACACTCAAGAAGGTTGATACCATTCAGACTAAAGCAGATTTAATTAGCACCCCACTGACCATCTTAGCCATTTATCCCTCCACCACTGATGCATAGTGGCAGCACTGTGCACCATTTACAAGATGCGCTGCAGGAAATCACCAAGAATACCTTCAGCAGTACCTTCCAAACCCATGATTGTTCCCACCTTGAAATACAATGGTTAAAGCTGCATGGAAATACTAGCTCCTGAAAGTTTTTCTCCAAGCCACATAAGATCCTAAATGGAACTATATCATTGTTCCTTCACTGTCACTGGGTCAAAATTCTGAAACTACTACCCCCCTCCCCCATCCCCCTCCAAACAGCACAGTGGATGTACCTGCACCACATGGACTGCAGCAGTTCAAGTTCAAGAAGACGGCTGACCACCACCTTCTCAGAGACAATTCAGAATGGACAATTCTATTGGCCTAGCCAGCAATACCCAAACTTCTGAAGGAGTAAAAATAAGTGATGCTCATTTTAAGTATTAGAGAATGATAATGCACTTATCACTAAGTCTGAAGGTTAAACGTTAAAGTCCTATTCCAGGACATGAGCGCTCAACCGAGGCTTTGATCTATAACGAATGAGTGATACTCCATCAATGGCCCTAGTCTTTGGGTGAGATGTTAAACAGATAACTTATCTACCTGCTCAGGTAGCACTATTTGAAAATGAGCAGAGAAGTTTTTTTGTTGTCCTGGCCAAAAGTCATTCTTCAAATAACAACAGCAAACCAGTTTCTCTCCTTATTTTTCCCATGCCTGTTTCTGACACCATCTCATGCAAAGATTAGCTGCTGTTTTTAACCAAATAGCAGTCAGTACATTTCTAAAGGACGTCAATGGCCACAAGCCATTTTTAGGTATCCTGAAGGTGTAAAAGATATTACATAAATGCAAGTCCTTTTTTATTATTTCTCATCATTTCCTTTTACTTTCTTTTTATATCTTTTATAAAGGTGTAGACACCTTTATTTCAAAACAGCAATATAGATGTTAGACATGATCCTCAATAAATATACAGGAAAAACTCTAGCTTTAGACCGTGGGTCAAATGGGTTTCTGCATTATCATTATTCTGTGAATTTAAAGAGATGACTGTTTTTGCCTGTTCAGATCTGAGAGAGTTAATATTTGCATAACAATTTAAAGCAGTAAGTTAATAGTAAACCATAAGTAGCTGGATGACTATTAACTGAATGGTCAGTTCTACTTGTATAATGCATGCTGGAAACAGCAAATAAAAAGGGCTGGATCTTACAGAACTAATGAGCTATTACGTTTATGAAACAAACAATTGCACAGAGAGTCTGGGGAGAAAGCTCTTTAATGTTGTTATTCAGTTTGCAATGAAAACAAGTGCAAGAGCATCTAAGGAAGCTGTTGTCAACACATATGGCCTTAACAATACGAATGTAAAATATATCCTTCATCCTTTCACTTTTTTTTAATACCTTTAGCTTCTTTGGAACGTCTTGAACTCCGAGGACGGCGACATAACGCTAACCAGAGAGATGCTGCTGGACCAGCATATCAGAGAGATGCACCACAACCCAGACGCGCCCTTTCGACACCCAGGCAAGCAGAGTTGCTGGCAACTAGAGAGATTGGAGGAAGGAACCAAGAATGGAACTTTAATCTCAATCCCAGACATGCAGAAGGGAGGCAAAATGCTGCAAGAGCGAATCGAAATCCGACTGGACGAGCTCCTGTTGTCCAGGGAAATCGCCAAGCCCCCCAGCAGGGCAGGAGGGATCAGCACAATGAGCGTAGGAATGAACCATGGAGGAGGAATGACTTTCGTGAGGGTGGTAGGGGCAGGCATTTGGAAATGCAAGGAAATCCTCACTTCCAGAGAAGGAGGCCTCAAGAAGTAACTAAAGAGGAACATGCAAAGGACAAAGAACCATTTGTGAGGAAGTTAGGCTACAAAACAATGGAGGGTCTTTTGGACAAAGATCCGTCTGAAATTGTTATAACTTTAGCCTATGGCTCTTCTCTAAAGGACTTATTAAGCCAACAACTAAATTCAAATTTTATCCAGCTAATTTGTAAAGTCTTATGTAAGGCCTGTAGGTCCAAGACTGACCGCCAGAGCATTCAGCATCTGCTGGGTATTGTAAAGGACTCTGCCTTTCTGAAGGTTCAATTGCCTCGTTATGTGGTTCAGATGAGCACAGATCCATTGCCTTTGCGGAGGCAGCAATACCCTGAATATATTGAAAGCATTCTGTTCTTACTTCAGGAATTGGTAAGTATTTTTCCAGCCAGTTCGGTTCAAGAGATGTCCATGATGATTTTGGTTTTGGATCCTACGGTGAACACTCTGCGAGCTGCCGGGGTTTCAATTGGTGAACACATTGAAAGTAGTTTGGAGAAAATCAAAAATATAATTCATCACCTCCAAGAAAGAAAACGAGATGGAACTCTCAGAACAGATACACATATGTTGATAGACAATCAAGAATCTGGTCCTGAGGACAACTACAGAACAATGACCATATATCCCACCTACAATGAGGTGCATTTGGAAGAGAGACCGTTTCTGCGACCAAATATCATTACTGAGAAGTATACAAATACTGAAGTGTACCTTGATACCCATTTCCGTCTTCTGAGAGAAGACTTTGTGAGACCTTTGAGAGAAGGAATCTTAGAGTTGCTTCGGAATTATGATGACAAGGGACTGAGAAGGAGGAAATTCGATGATATTCGAGTATATTTCAACACTCGCATCCTAGTTCCACTCTGCACATCCACTGGTGTAGGCTACAAAGTCCAGTTTGACACAAGGCCACTGAAATTTGTCCGGTGGCAAAATTCAAAGCGTCTACTATACGGCTCTCTCGTGTGTATATCAAAGGACAACTTTGAAACTTTGTTGTTTGCAACTGTGTCAAATCGGGATCCTGTGGAGCTCAAAGAAGGCATTGTTCACCTGTCTTTTAATGTGCGAAGCCGACACTTGTTGGCTGAGTTGGAACCTTCAGATTGTTTCCTGATGGTTGAAACAACAGCATATTTTGAAGCCTACCGTCATGTTCTGGAGGGATTACAGGAGATCCAAGGAGAAGATGTTCCTTTTCAAAAGTATATTGTAGACTGTAACACAGAAATCCAAGTTCCAAGGTATTTGACTTTCAATGACAGCTATGATCTTGAAGCTCTAATGAATAGAAAATCCCAGGATTCTGAGGAAAACACTGGACAAACCTTTGAATTTTTGCAAAGGAACAGCAAAGTCAATGTCCTGGATCTTGCATCATGGCCTTCAAAGGAAGAGCTGAATCTAGATGAGTCACAGATGCAAGCTTTGCAGATGGCATTGACTAAGGAACTGGCCATCATACAAGGACCTCCTGGGACAGGTACATTCAAACAAATAGCATCTGAATTCTTAGTTTATCTATTATGTTCAATGGATTAAATAATTAAAACAATTTTTATATATTTTTTAATTCTTGTCCAATTTTCTCCCTTACTGTGTTAAAAAGGAATATTCATCACAGTTAAATTTTCAAAAAAATGTATTGAGCAGTTTATCACATCTCATTGAGTGAGTGTCGCTAAGCTGCAAAACACTGGTGGGGCATAGGAAGTGAATGCCAAACCTGCTTCTGTTCAATATCCATCCACAATTGTTCCCAGTTGTGGAGCAATATCCAAACTAGAAGCCATAAATATAAGTAGTCAATATGAAATCCAATAAAGAATTTGGGAAAAGCTCAGTGACTATCACTGTTTGCTGTGCAGGTACATGGATTTGGGCTGGAGTTTGCACATTCTCCCCATGATTGCATGGGTTTTCTCCAGGTGCTCCAGTTTCCTCCCATACCCCAAAAACGTGCTCTTAGGCTGATTGGTTAACAAATTGTCCCTAAATTAGTTTTCCCTCAATCTTTCCCAATAGGTGGACAAATGTCATAGGTAGAGGAAGGCACTCATAATGTTAAAATGGCGGCGCGGGCTTGTTGGGCCGAAGGGCCTGTTTCCCATGCTGTGTTATTCTTTGTTCTTTGTTCTTACCCCAAAAGCAGTTAGAATGCAGGGCTCTACCAAACTGAGTGATTGAGATGAGTATCTTGTATGGATTTAGGGAGAAGGGAAAAAGATCATTGGAAGATCAAGATCACGGACAATAAATCTGTTGAGCTGAATGGCCTATTTCTGTGTTATAATGTCCTTTTATATGTAAGATATAGTCATCGAATAGAATCAGAGAAGCCCAGCTGTACAGAGGGAGACCATTTGGCCCATCAAGTCTGTACTGACAACAATCTCACCCTGACCCTATTCCCATAACCTTCATTTACCCTGCTAATCCTCCTGACACTAGGGTCAACTTAGCATGGCCAATCAGCCCAACCCACACATATTTGGACTGTGGGAGGAAACAGGAGCAACCGGAGGAAACCCACGCAGACATGGGGAGAATGTGCAAACTCCACATAGGCATTGACGCAAGACTAGTAACAAATTTGGATCCTTGGTGCTATGAGCTAACCACTGTGCAACGATGCTGCCATTTTATAACTTATATTTATAACTTCTTTTAACATTTTATAACTTATTTTCATCTAGTCTTATAATCTATTCATGTTGTTTTATTTAACTCTCTATTGTCTAATTCTAATACTGCCCCTGTCAATACAGGTAGCAGGAGAATAATTGAAATTCAGCTGGAAGGGGCTAGCAAAGTATGTAGGATCAATGGTAGGGCATCTTATTTTCCTTGGTCTAAAGGGCACCTACATCTCAGATTGGAAATTCTGATGCCATCTACCAGTGGTAGAAATTGGTTGGACAATGCCCTGTTCAGTGCCACCAATTTTAAGAATGCTTGTGGGGTGAAGTACAATTTCAATTTATCTGCTTGGGTGGAGAAGGTATAGGGACAATTAAAAAGGAGAGGCTTCACTATTGATTCTGATCCCACTCCACAGGATGTTCACATCACAGTTTTTGGTGATGAATAATGGGCCTCGCCTAAATCTGATTGGATCCTCATATGTGTATACTGAAGGGTGTCCTTTTGACTGCTATCTGAGCAGAATACCAACCAGCTGATTGAAAACTGCTCCAAAGACTGAATATGCAACATTAATGAGTAATAAATGTTCTTCAATGGGATCAGAACGAGCATAAGTGCTTGTCCATGTCACACAAGCAAAGTCTTGGCCTCTCCTGCTCCAGGCATCTCTTTCCCATCTTCCTGACCCTGAGATGCTGTTGAGAGCTGATATTTACCTTACAGCCAATGTGTGACCTCAAACCACATAAGTTTTAACCAATTGAATGCCAGCTATCTGCTTAATTCTGCTTACATCAGGCGGGTAGTTAATTGGCTTGATGCAAATGAGGCCGAAGAGTTTAAAATATAACCCATGCCTAAAACTGATACTACGCTTGTCTTACCTCCACCTGTCTGAAAACCAGTTAAAAGCTCCCATGTACTGCCATTGTAAACCACAGTTCATAGCTGGGTTGAAAGAGATTAGCATGGATACAGTGTGAAAATAATTCGTAGCATCTTGTTTGACTTGTATGGGATATGGTGCCTCAGGATACATTGAGCAGAACAATGAAATCCAGAGTTTTGTTTAGGCACATTCAGATGGGAAAGGGGTATATTAATATGATTAATTCTGAAGCACCATGTACAAATGACAGTATGTTTGTGCTGTGCTCGGATTCTTACAGTTTTGTGGCACACAGTAAATAAACATCCAAATTTAGCACTGACTGAATAAATGACAAGAATGATTGTTCCAGTTTATTTTTCTAATCAGGCAGAGTAAACAAAAAAGCATCACAGGTAGGGTCCTTTACAAAATTGTCCAAATTCATGTTAAGTCTTTGAATAAATGTTACATTTTAATGTATCTATTTCTTCTGAAAAATCTTGTAGTAAGTAAATACAACACTGATGATATACTCTGCAATAATTTTTTAAAGGTTTACTTTAAACTTGGCTAAGCAATGCTTATTTATCATTTGTAGGAAAAACCTATGTTGGCTTAAAAATTGTGCAAACACTCTTAACGAATGAGTCGGTTTGGCAGCGACGGTTAAGAAAGTTTCCAATTCTGGTGGTGTGCTACACAAACCATGCACTAGACCAGTTCCTTGAAGGTAAGGTTCTGCCACCCATCTGTTTGACTTTTTTTTAATATTAAGCATTGAAGTTTTATTCTAAATTGTTAATTTGCTGACTATAAGCATTTTTATTTTGAATTGAGTTGCATTAATTAACTTGGATATTTAACCAAAATATTGTTGATGCTGCCTAGTTGTATCTTTTTATATTAAACGTTAGGGAATAATTGTGCTGTAGCTTGTGATGTTAATGTTGTCCTTATTACAGTGTGTGTTTTATGTCTCAAATCTATTCAATATATTGTAGATAGTAAAAATAGTAGAGGACATTGTCAATAGTAAAAATATGTCAATAGTAATTGCAAATGTATCTGAATGAAAGTGAAGCATGCGTCACCCACCATTTATTGGTTTATAAGTGCCGAATGCATATACATTGAAATCAGCCTTGCATCAGTTACAAGTTTGAGATGTAAGACTGAAATGTTGCCATACAGTTGTGAGTGTGCAGTGAAGAACGTGAAATGGAGAAGCAGCTTGTTCTAACTCTGTCTTCAAATAGCATCTCACAAGACTGCTTCAGGGACGAGAACGTTGAAACTTCATCTCAGTTGCTTGTGTAATGCAACTCCAATTAATGATATGATATGGTGAAAAGAATCACTTGTCCAGACATATTTTGAGTATATCTCTACGAAGCAAATGATAACACTTCAAAAATAACCCATTGTCTGTAATTGAGATATCCCGAGTAATTGTTAGCCATTTTAATCAATTTGAAGTTCTTTCTTTGACCATTTACATTCAAACACTTTTCTTGCATGAATTTACCTCCCCCTCCCAAAAGACAGTAACTTTTTCAAAGTTTATTTATTAATGTCACAAGTAGGTTTACATTAACAGTGCAATGTAAAAATCTCCAAGTCACCACACTCTGGCATCTGTTCAGATATACTGAGGAAGAATTTAGCTTGGTCAATGCACCCACTCAACACATCTTTCAGACTGTGGGAGGAAACTGGAGTGTTCGGAAGAAACTCACAGAGATATGGAGAAAACATGCAGTCTCTACACAGACAGTGACCCAAGCCAGGAATCGAATCCAGGTCACTGGCACTGTGAGGCAACAGTGCTAACCATTGTGCCACCATAAGGTTCCATAGGTACTAGTAATCACCCAGTAACTAATTATCTTCCCTGGGCCTGGGGAAAATACTAGCAGCCTGTTTCTCCTTTGAGGGGAAAGAGTTCTGGATTGCACTCCCAATCCTATGTCAGCAGCACCTATTATTCAAACATATTCCACACCCTACTTTAATAATTTATGCTTATGTAGAGATTCTTGGCTACTTTCTATAATCCCTACTCGTTCTGCCAAGAATGTACATAAATTTGGGTAATTTATAATGAAGTGTGCTTATCTGCAAATCCTTTTAAATAATAAGCACATTTTTTTGACTTTCTGATAAGATTCTAATATTTAGAAAAGCCAGAAAAGCCAAGGGAGTTATTTATGTAAATATAACATTTCCAGTAAGTTACTTAGTTTCATAGGGTTGCCAACTCTGGTTTGTTTTCCTAGACTTTTGATCACGTGGTTTTTGCTACTGTTTACAGATGTTTGTTGTATGTGTAAATACACCAAGCCCTAAGATTTAAGGATACATAATGTAGCAATAAAAGCTGTTTCGAAACTGTATCTACTGTAACTGTATCTAATGCTATTGCCTCAGCAAAATCATCACTATCAAATCTTATAACTGAAGTTTTACCACCAATTGATAACTTTTTACAATATACAGGAAGTTGTAAATAATAAATAAAACGAAAGTGAAACCTTTCTTAGTTGACTGATTTCCCTCATCTCCAGTCCAGATGAAGCCAAGTCCTCAGAGGGAAATACCAATGCTGTATAACCCAAAGACACAACAAGTTACACAACAGACCTTGACATTGGCTGACAGGGACTCCCCTTCAGTCAGTTGTATTTTTCCCTCTCCTTCCCTTGCTCCCCCAATTTATATTTCCACCCCCTGCCCCACCCCTTCCACCTTCCTTCCCCCCAACGCCCCCCTCCCCCTACGTACCTGCTCCTACCCCTCCCTCTTCCGCTCTCTCCACCTAAGTTTGTGCATTTCTCTTCCACTCCGCTTTTTTTGGAGGACATGTTATCAGTTTATGTGAGGCAGGAACGTGGTGTGTGCTGGTAAAATTGCAGGGAACTCTGCCTTCCTGATCGTGATCTGCCAGGTTTTTCTGATTTTGGGAATTCTTATGGACAGACTGCCAGGTACAAGAATCCAATTTCAATATGCAAAGGAGCAATTAAGGGCCATCTTACCAAGCCTATCAAAGGCTTTTATAAATTCATTTATGGGATGGGTCCATTAGCTGTTGGCCTTGAGAAGGTGGTGGTGAGCCGCTTTCTTGAATCACCACAATCCTTGAGGTAAAGGCAGACCCAGAGTGCTGCTAAGGAGGGAGTTCCAAGAATTTGACACAGTGAAAGGGAAGAAACTGACATATTTCCAAATCAAGATGATATGTGACTTGGAGGAAAAAAGTCACATATCATTTTGATTTGGAATATATCAGTTTCTTCACTTTCACTGTGACAAAATCTTGGAACTCCCTCCTTAGCAGCACTCTGGGTGTGCCTTTACCTCAAGGATTTCAATAAATGTCCAGGTGGTGGTGTTCCCACATATCTGCTGCCATTGTCCATGAATATTCCTCAGTGAATAGCTACAAGCATGACAAGAAAAACTTGCATTTGCCACAGCATTTTTAACAGAGTGAAATGTTCCATGGTGTTTCACAGGAACATTATCAAACAAAACTTGACATCAAGTTACATAAGGAGGTATTAGAATAAAGATAAGATTAACAGAGTTTCTTAAAGGAGAGAGGCAGAGAAATAGAAGGGTGATCCTTCCACAGCTTTGGGTCCAGACAGCTGAAGGCACAGCTGCTAGTACTGCACTGAAGAAAATCAGGGATGCACAAGAGATAACAATTGGTTAAGCGTAGATGCCTTGAAGGATTAGCATTAGAGAAGATTATAGAAATGGGGAGAAATGATGCCCTGGAGTGTTTGGAAAGCAAGGATGAGGATTTTAAATGAAGACATTGCCAGGCCAGGAGCTAATGCAGGTCAGTGAGCAGAAAGATTTTGGAGAATGGAATGGCGCATGTTAGGATATGGATGGCAGAGTTTGTGATGAGTTAAAGTTTATAGAGGATATAAGATGGAAACTGGTCAGGAACATGTTAGAAATGTCAAGTCTAAAGGTAACAAAGGCAGGAATGGGAGCTTCTGCTGTGGGTATGGAGTCAGGCACTGTTATCTAGATGACTTGGGTTTTATTTTGGGTCAAGTATGACGTGTGTCTCCAAAAGTTCAGCTTCCACCTCAGACAATGTCCAGGGAGATGGATAGAGTTGATAACTACGTAATGATGTATGTGACAGGCCTTTTGGTACTTAGTTAGAAAAAACATCTGCTGCTCTAGAATTGGATATGTGATCAAGAGCATGATAAATTAGAGAGAGTGGAGGGCTTGAGAGAGAGGTGATGGTGAGATAGAGCCAGCTGTTGTCAGTCTGTATGTGGAACCTGATAATATTTATAGTTGATGTTGCTAAAGGGCAGCATTTGGATTAGAAACAGGAGGAGTTCAAAATGAGATCTTTGGAGCACTGCCGAGGAAGGGAAGTCAATGCAGATGATTCTTTTTTTAATGACTGGTTAAAGATGAATTAACCAAGGTGAAAGTAGTCCCATTCCCTGTTAGACCACAGAGGAGACATTAGACAAAGATCAAAGGCTTCAGACAAGTGGAGAAATATACGCCAGAATTCTACAGCCCCGCCCGACCCGGGAATTGCAGAGGGCGAGGGCTGCACAGTGCTAAGGTCAATTGACCTAGGGTCTCGATTCAAGTGAAGCTGTAACATCCCATCCATATTTTGAGAGAGTCAGAGTCACAGACTGTCATTTCTGATAAAGGCTGTTTCAGTGCTGTTTATATGGATGTGATATTTCTAAGTTGAAAGAGTTTACAAAATTTTTAAAATCCATCTTGTAGCTAGTGCTGAGAGCATAGTTATGCATAGTTAAGGATTGAAGCCAAACCAATCAGACTGCTCTGTAAAACATCACCTGTCATAAGATCAGACAGCAAGAGTCCAACAAGATTGTGTTGAGATGACACATTTTATTCCGAAAGCAGGAAGGAATTGTTGTCGGACACCTTCATTCAGGGGCAGTGACTAACTTAATTGACAACTCAATTGACCAAGTAACTAATTGACAGGGAATGACAAATCAACCCTCAATTTTCTGTCCAGACATTCCTGAAATAAGTTAATAAGAAAAGATGACTTGATGTATTAACAAAAACAATGTGATGTATTTTGTTCTTTTCGTTTTGGGAGGGATTGAAATTAAACTAAAGAAGTGTGAGATTTACTTTAAGGGATTGTAGCTTTAGTTGTTGACTGTAAAATAACACAATTTAATGATTTATATATGGCCTCACCTGAATAAGGTGTAGGAGCTTGCAGAAGTATAACTGAGTTTATGATTTACAGTTTGTATAACAAGGAAGTCACATTTTTACTCACATGGCTTATAATTTGATATAAAACAAATTCGATGAACTCCAGATTGTGAAGAACATACACTACCTGAAGGTTTTAACATAATATTTGCATTCAACACTCTCAAAAACAATCAGCAACCATTTGACACAAAATGCACCAATTTGATTTGGGGGCCCACATCTCAGGTTATAAAATTTCCCTGTAACTCCCCCCACCCTCATCTCCCACAGCATCAGGGTATAAGCTCTCTATCTCCCCTCAGTCTCAGATCCTATATTCTCCCCATCCCTCACCTTTAGTCTCAGGATGTACATTCTCTACCTCAGAAATCTCAGGATTTAAACTCTGTCTCTTCCCCTGCAGTCTCCAAATACACTTCTTCCCCGCCCCTCCCCACCTCCCCCCCACTCCCGCTATCATTCATCCAATACACATAACCCCACAACCCTCTGCACCTTGGCTCCAGTCTCCAAATTCTTTCTCCACTCCATCCTTCCACTGTCCAAATTCTTTCTCTCCCCATTGCTCAGTGTCCACTTGGTCTCTCCCTCTCTCCAACTCTAGTTTCTAAACACTTTCATCCTTAAGTGACTAAATAATTGCTTTTGAGTGCAGAAAATGTGAAATAACAGCTAAATACTTGCTTTTGAGCATAGTTGATGTCAAACGAGTGCAAATGAATGCTGTTGAACGCAATGATGTCAAAATTTTCAGTAGGGATGTGTTTGCAAAAATGAACTTCTGTTGCTAAGCCCAGGGGAATGTTTTGAATAAATCTTAGATTTGCAATATCTATTTTTATTAATTTTGAAAATGGTACAGAAAAACCATACACCATTTGATAACAAGCCTAAATTTAATGTAGAAATAACATAAAATAATAAAACTTGGTCTTTGTTCCATTATCCAGCCCTCAAACTGGTGGGATATTGGGAACAAAGGCAACATAATTGGGCAATGTGGTTTACTGTCTAATTTTTACTTCAACTTTTTTTTTTCTCCTTTCATCTTGTGGCTTTTTAGAACACCTAAAAAGAATGATAGTTTCTTCTTAGTTTTGAAACTTTAAAAGGTCCCATTTTTCAGGTAATACTGTAGCAGTCAATGTATCACTGTCAGAATATTACAGCAGACTGTGGTGGGCACTTCCCCCGGCCAGTAGGAATCCTACAGGAAGCCTGTCGGGCCTGACAAAGCAGCTGCACCCTGAATCAGGATGGTGTATGTCCTGCCCTGATCCTCGTCTGGGTAGAAGTGGAGAATCCAGGGAATTATAAAGTTAGTATATATGTGTCTTTTTCATATTCAGGAATCTATGGATTTTTGCACACTGGCCTGGTCAGGGTGGGCGGAAGGAGTAACAGTGAATTATTAAAAAGGTTCACCCTGAAGGAACTGAGGAACAGCAGAGATTTCAGAAGAAAACTTCCCCAACACCTGCGAGGCGCCTATTTTGAAGTAAGATTGTACTCTAATTCTGAAATCACATGATTTGGAATCAGTATTAGCAAAACCCACTGAGTTATCGTAATCTGTAATCAATATAGGTGACCAACCAGATGAGGGAGTCAGAGCAGAAGATTCGGGCAGCAGCACAGCACTTGGAATGCACGACACAAGGAGTTCTTCATGAACAGTACTTAGAGAAATACATCTCTGCAATACATTGGAACAGCCTGCAGAATGGACTGGTATGATGACACAAACAACTCTCACCCCTCTGCAACTACATGCCACTATTTTCTCCCTCTTAAATACAGGGTCTTTTTAATACATTGAAGAAATGTGGTTCTAAATGCTAGCAGTTCTCCTGCCGCTGGAATTCAACCACCCTACCTGCTGCGGGAATTGGAGCAGGAGAGAGCGTACAATGGGAAGGTCCGTTGACGTTGGGTGGGATTCTCTGGTGTCAGATTGAACAAGGTTGCAAAATCTTGCCCTGTGTTTTGAACAATTGGGCAATCTTCAGATGAGCCTAGAATTTTAACATTGGCATTTTAATCAGAACAATCAACATTAAACCAGGACATTTCACGTTTCTTGTAGCGGAGGTCACTGGTTGGCATCAGGAACAAGCATACTGAGCTATGGTTTCCCTTTCTCCTCTATGGACTCAATGGCTAATTTTTATGATTCCCTGCTATTTGCACAGGAGTACTTGTGTTAATTGATTAACTTTAATGTGCAATTTAAAGTTGGAGTATGATAAACTTGCTTTATCTGTTGTTGGTCTGAGGTTGTTTTGTGTTATCAGGATGTGCTAACACAGTTAAAGTCTGACACTATTATTTGTTGAAAAGGTTGTTTGAGGTTTTATAAAAACTGCGTGTCAGGTATGGTGTTCAGATATGAAGTTGATGTTGGAGAATGCCTGATTGTCTCACTGAATATTTTAATGTTTTTATAGATGTTTAATGATAGCAGTTTTCTTGGAGGAAGGCTTTCATTAATCTTGGAGTGGCTGGGCCTTGGGTTCATGAGTGTGACTACAATTCCTGGAGCAGATCCACAAAACATGGAAAATGCAGGTAAAGGCTGCCATTACGTTCAGAATTTCATTTTAATTATTTACTAGATTGTTAATAAATCACAAAAATATCACCCTCCATTACTTCCATTGATAGTTTTTCTCTTCAACGGTACTATTAAGTACTTTATATAAACCCCTTTATTTGGAAAGGCTGAAGAATCTGGGTTGCAAACTTATTGTCAACTTTGATCCTGTCGCTCCTAAAGCACCTGTCAGAATACTTCATTAGTTGTGGTGAATTATTCTGTGAACATTTTGTTTGCTATCCCTTAATTGCATGTTTTTTCTAATGAGATTTTCAGAAAAACCCCAAACATCTGTAAGAAAAACCTAATTTCCATCTCAGTTTCAAAATCTAGATCAATTACCAATCAGATTGTGGCTAAATTTCCCACCGACTTTGTGATTTTGCTGCCTCTGTAGTACCTAAAGTCGTGACTTTCCTTAGCAGGAAGTCCAGATCTACCGCTAATTGGAAGGCCTTCAATTCTTCTTGGCCAGGACCAAGCTGACAGTCAGCTTGCTCCTACAACGTAATGTTTTGCTTTTCCAGGTACACTACAGAACCTCACCAAGACATTGGAAGTCCTTTTCCCAATTTTCATAGAATCCCTACAGTACAGAAGGAGCCATTCATGACATCAAGTCTTCACTGACCACAATCCCACCAGGCCCTATCCCTTTTACCCCACATATTTATCCTGCAAATCTCCCTTAAATGATGGTCAATTTAGCATGGCCAATAGCCTAACCTGCACATTTTTGGAGGATGGGAGGAAACTGGAGCACCCAGAGGAAACCCACACAGAAATGGGGAGAAGGTGCAGACTCCACACAGACAGTGATCCAAGCCAGGAATTGAACCCAGGTCTCTAGCCCTGTGAGGCAGTAGTGCTAACCATTATGCCACCATACTGCCCTTAACAATCTTGCTTTATTCTTGATATCAAGATTTGGACTAATTAAGTGAATTTGGGTATCATACGGTAACTTGGATTAAGGATTGATTAGTGGACAGAAAACAACAGTTGAGAAATTACCTGCTCATTTTTGAGTTGGTAGGCTGTTAAAGGTGGGATGCTGCAAAAATAATTGCTTGGGCCTTAGTTATTTGTAGTCCGTATCAAAGACTTAGTTGAGAGGATTGAGTGTAATATATTAAAGTTTGCTGATGATTCAAAAGTAGGTGAAAATGTAAGGTGTGAGGATGACACTAAAAGATTGCAAAAGGACAGTTTAAATCAATGTGCAAGAATGTGGCAGATTGGGTGGAATGTGCAATTATCTTTGGCAGGAAGAAAAGAAGACCAAAATATATTACGACTAGTAAGTGTTATTGTGAAGAGGGATTTAGATGTCCTTGTACATGAATCTTGTTTGTAGCCTTGGTCTTACCTTTGACTCCAAGATAAGGGTCCAGTCATATATCTGCTCCATTATCAAGATTGCCTGTTTCTACCTTTATAACATTTGCTGACTCTGACCTTACTGCTGAAACCTTTAATTATGCCTTTGTTACCTCTAGACTGGACTATTCTATACTCATGACCAGCTTCCTCATTTATTGTCAACAAACCTGATGCCATTCAAAATTCTGCTGCCCATGTCCTAACTCACTTCAAATATCACTCACCCATCATCCCTGAATTCACTGGGCTGCATTGGCACCTGGTCAAGCAAGACCTCAATTTAAGTATTCTTACCATTGCTCTCAAATTCCTCTGTGGCCTTTCCCCTCCTTGACTTTGTGATCTCCTCTAACCTTACATTTTGTCGAGCTTTCTGTGCAATTCTGGCTTCAGGAATGTTCCTGATTTTTATTTACTCAACATTAGCAGCAGTGCCTTCAACTGACTGTGCCCTAAACTCTAGAATTCCTTTCCAAAACTTTCCCACCTCTCTTTATTTCTTTCTTAAATTTTCCTTAAAACTAACTTTTGGTCACCTGCTCAAAATATCTCTTTATTGAGTCACATTGGCTACAATGCAGAAGAAGGATTTTCAGCCTGCCATATCCATGCCGGCTGTCTGCATGGCAATTCGACCTACTCCAATTCCTTTACCTTTTCCATGTAGCCCTGACAGATTTTCTCTTCCAGTAATCATCTAATTCCCTTTTGAAAGTCACAACTGTATCTTCTTCCAGCATGCACTCAAACACTGCACTCCAAATCCTAATGACTCACCATCTAAAGCAAAAAAATTTTCCTCATCTGCCTGTTGTAGGTTCATTTCACAATCACCTATGTTAGTGTCTTTTGGAGCTTGACCCTTCTGCTAATGGGATCAGCCTCTACCTGCTGTACCTCAAACCTTCATGATTTTGAATAGCTCTATCAAAGCTGCTCTTTCCTTTCTCCAAGGATAACCATGATGTGAGCTGTTAGCATTTAACTGGGAAGGGCACAGTAAGAAGTCTCACAACACCAGGTTAAAGTTCAACAGGTTAATTTAGTAGCACAAGCTTTTAGAGCACTGCTTCTGTTCCTGATGAAGCATTCTGAAAGATTGTGCTACCAAATAGACCTGTTGGACTTTAACCTGGTTTTGTGAGACTTCTTATTCTGTCCAAGGATATCAGCCTCAATGTCTCAAATCTACCCATGAATTTGAAGTGCACAATCCCTGGAATCATTTTCTTAAATCTTTTCTGCACCACCTCTAAGGTCTTTACCTCCTTGCTCAGACTTGGCATCAAATTTATGTTTGATAAAATCTGTGAAGTGCCTCAGGATGTTTTATTACATTAAAGGTGCTACCTAAAAGCAAGTTAGTTTTGTTTGTCACGTAATCACAGAATGTTAATATGCAGGCACATCAAAGAATCAGGAAAGTGAATGTTACATTAGACTTTATTGCCAGGTGGATGGAGTTTACAGTAAGGACATTTTGCTGCATTATAGGGCATGAGTGAGGCCTCACCTGGAGCACTGTTTAAAGTTTTGGCCTCCTTACCAAAGAATGGATGTATTTTACTTAGTGGGCTGCAAAATAGATGGTGTTCTGCAAAATAGATGAAATGTTCTCATTGAATCATATAATTTTCTTAGATGGCTTTACAGGATGGATGTGGAGAGACTCTTTTCCCCTGGCTAGAAAGATAGGAAATCAGGGCAACACTTTCAGGATAAGGGATTGATCATTTCAAACTGAGATGAGGAAAATTTCCTTCATTCAGAGTTTTTGGAATTTTCACCTATAGAGGGCTGCGGATCCTCAATCATTGAATATATTCAATGAGACATTAATAGATTTTTTTGAGCACTAAGAGAATCAAGAAATGTGGGATAAAAGCAGATAAGGTCTAGTAGCATCAGTGGAGAGAGAAACAGTTAATGCTTCAAGTCTATATGACTCTTCAGAAGAAGACTCTTCTCTGAAGAAATCACATGGACTCAAAATGTTAGCACTCTTCTCTCTCCACAGATATGGCCAGTTCTGCTATGATTTCCAGCATTTTCTCTTTTTATTTCAGATTTCCAGCAACTACAGTGTTTTTGTTTTATTCATGGAACATGGGTGTCGCTGGCTGACCAGCATTTATTGTCCATCCGTAGTTGCCTCTGAGAAGGTATTGGTGAGTTGCCTTCTTGAAACGCTGCAGTCTTCATGCTGTGGGTTGACTGTCAATGCTGTTAGGGAGGGAATTCCAGGATTTTGACCCAGTGACTGAGAAGGAACATTTCCGAAATATTTCCAAGTCAGGATGGTGAGTGGCTTTGAGAGGGACTTTGCTTTTATTCAAGGGATATAGGATCAAGAAGGAAAGTAGTGTTGAGATAGAAGATCAGTATAATCTTATTGAATAATGGAGCAGACTCAAGAGGTCATATGGTCTTCTCCTGTTCCTCATTTTAAATCTTTTACTTTCTTTCTAAAGGTGAAATGCAAGAGGAAGTGGAGGATGAAGATGTAGAGGATGAGTTGATTCAAATCTCCGAGGAAGCAGAGCTTATCCAGAGAGAGAGAATGATTGATGATGATGAGCCAAAAATGAGGACCAAGAAGAAACAAGATGCCGATCTCAATGAACTGGCAAACACATTGTTAGCAATGAATCTTAACAAGCAAGGACCTCAGAAAGCACAGCAACAGGAGGAAGGTGGCTGGCAGGTAAAGGTTCTGAAATTTTAAAGAACCACTGTTATTATTAATTAGACTCTTCTAACTAAAGTTATCAAAAATGGGACAGGGTTTAATATTTCTTGCTGGTGCATTTGAAGGTGGAAGCATGTTAAATCCAACAGCAGGCTTTCCTGCTGCCCCACCCTTAATTACAGTCGTGGCTCGGGTGTCCTGAGGCAGTCCCTTACAGTAGTGGACAAATTGAGGCCATTAAGCACACAAAATTAATTCCCACTAACACCTTGTTCTACCGCTGCCTACATTTAACTAGTGCCAAATTGTCAACCCAGCAGGTTTCCCTATGAGGTTCAATGGCTGGCAGTGAGGAGCGTCCCTTTTAAACTGATCCCTGAGTCCTTCGGAAGATCCCCAAAATATAACTCCCTTAGATTGCCCCCATCACCATAGATTCTCAAACTGCTGCCTCCACTCACTTCACCTGCCCCCAATACCTACAGAGTTCCAATTCATCTCAGCTTACCTCATCATCTGGCTGCAATACCGGCAGTGGCGCTACCAGTATATTAAGAGCTGTTGGCCTCTTGGTTGGGTGGTAGCTCTCCAAGATGAGACTTCTTTTCCCCAGGGGGATGAAAAACCCACTTTCAGCCTATTAATTGCTACGCTGCACAATGGTTGTGGCATCTTTTCTTCTCCTGGACAGACTGTTCCCCAAGAATGGGGACCACGCATGCCATGTAATTCAACCCAAGGGATTCTGAGTCCTGATATTGTCAATGATTGCTGTTGACACATTAATGCAAACTCGCCTGAGTACACCATGGCAGTAGATAAGCTTGCCTGTCATCAGTGCAAGTTGAAAATTGGCGAGCTATGGATAGAAATTGGTGGGCAGTCTGTTTGTGATTTTATATGCAGGATTGGATTTGATTCAGTGTCACCAGCACACACTTTGAAAACAACTCATTGTAGAAGCATTGGATCACATTTGTAGTTATTTTAAAAATTGGTGAAGTATCTCCCCTGCATTGCCAGATGTCGCTTATCTTTCAAAATATCTCTTTTGTATGGTCATTTGGCTCTATGTTTAGCACAATATTCCTGTTTTTAAACAGGTACAACGCAACGAAAGAAAGAAAATGAAACAGAAAGCACAGGCGGAATTGCGGAAGAGTGGCGCGATGACTGCAGCGGAGGAGAGGGGGATTTTCAATATTTGGATGCTTTCCCTCAAAGATAGATGGCGCCTGTACAGGTCAGAGTCACAAGCTCCTTTTTGATTTCCCTCTGTATTTCCTGTTTCAGTTGCCCTGCTTTTTGACGCTGAACTCCTTAAGATCATGATTTTTCTGTGATGTTACTGCCATTTCTCTGAGCCATCCAGAAAGGTAGGAGGAGGACTTATGCTGCAGTTAGTAATGTCCTTGCCTTTGAGTTCTGGGTTCAAGTCCCACCCAGGATTTGATGGCCAAGGAAGGTGTGTTTGTAAAGTGACCAAATGGGTTGAGCATCAACCTGCAAATCTTTCCAAATATGCCAATGGCTGATGGTGAGAGTGGAAGAGACTTCTGGTTAGTAATACTTGATGTGGAGAAGGGTCCATCAAGCCTCTGGTGTCTGCTTAATGACCTATTCCAGGAATTACTAGATATGGAAATAGACAAAAGACTGCCTTTGTGCACCACTCAGTGCAGGAAAAGAATTGAATTGGAATCCAGACAAGTACCTCCACGACACCCCATTGGGACTCTATATGATTTATTATTTGTTGAATACTTGAAACTTATTTTTATTTGAATATAATAAACTGCCAGAGAACTGAAGCTCGCAATTTCTGTAATGAGTGGTTAAGATTGAAAATTTGAAATTCATGATATTGATGGAAAAACTAATCTGTTATACAACATTGAAACTTTGCATGATGTTCTTGACGTCTGCTCATTCGTGAAAATAGTGTTATTAGTTTGGTGCCATAAGTTAATTTGATAGAAATTAATGTTTTAATTAAATGGTTCTTGAAAGGCACTTTTTATTCCTTTTAACTTCAGAAGTTTTTGTACGTGATGAGATGCAATATGCTTTCATGTGTAATTGATCAGAACTTGATTTTAAAACTTGCCAATAGCACATTGAAACATAGGATCCAGGGAACTCCCTTCTCAGAGAATTAAGATTTTGTAAAGGGGATGAGGTGGACCTTTTCTTGGTCTAGAGTGGCAGACACAGAAATCCCAGGCGCAAGAGCAGCCAAAAATATAGGTTTCGACAGAGAAGCAACCTCAGATAGGATTAGAGCAGATTTCTGTAAATTATCCAGACAAACTTTAGCTCCAGTGGCCAGTAATTAGAATTGTACTTGAATTTCCACCTGTGTCATCCACTTAGAATCAAAGAATCCATGTAGTGCAGAAGGAGGCCATTCAGCTACCAAGCCTGCTCAGACTTTCTGACAACAATCAAACCCAGGCCCTATTTCTGTAACCCTACATATTTACCCAACTAACGTACATATCTTGATACTCTAAGGAGCAATTTAGCATGGCCAATCCACCTAACCTGCATGTCTTTGGACTATAGGAGGAAACCAGAGCACTTAGAGGAAACCCATGTAGACACGGGGAGATCAAGAAAACTCCACATAGATAGTCATCCAAGGCTGGTATTGAGCTAAGGTCCCTGGCGCAGTGAGGCAGCAGTACCAACCACTGTACTACCATGTCGTCCTACTCCTTATTCCAACATTGTATTGTGGGATTGTGACGTAAGGTGGAGTGTGTATTTGTTTGACAGAACCTGCAGCAAATGTTGGCATTTCCTCCCAGAAGAGGAGATACTGGCAATTTTGGTTTGCTTTGGAAAATTTCCCCATAATGTTTTCAATATTTTTGAACCTACGATCATTCCAATAGTGCAAACGTATGAATTAGCATCAGGAGGAGACCATTTGGCTCCTTAAGCCTGTTCTGCCATTCAATAAGATCTAGCTGTGACTTCAACTCCACATCCCTGTCTCCCCCCCAAAAACCTTTTGCCTTCTTATTAATTAAGAATCTATTTGCTCTGCCTTAAAAATATTCAAAGAGTCTGCTTTCATCATCTTTAGAGGAAGAGAGTTCAAGAGACACCTCTCTAAGAGAAAACATTTCTCATCTCTGTCCTTAATAAGTGACCCCACTTCTAGATTCTTCCACAAGAGGAAACATCCACTCCACATCTACCCTGTCAAGATCTCAATTGTTTTTAATCAATTTGCTTCTTACTTTTCTAAACTCCAATGAAAATGATACTAACCTCTCCAATCTCTCCTTATAAGAAAACTTTCTAATTCTTGGTGTTAGTCTAGTAAACCTTCTCTGAACTGCTGGTAATGCTTAAATAAGGAGATGAGTAATGTTCACAGTGCTCCAGAAGTGATCTCACCAGTGCACTGTACAACTGAAGCAGTATCTTCCTACTTTTGTAATCAATTCCCCTCACAATAAAGATTAACATTCTATTAGTTTTCCTAGTTACTTGCTGCACCTGCATATGAATCTTTTGCGAAATAAGGGTGAATTATAGCAATAATAATTCATTTGAAAATTCTAGGTTGTGGTTGTCCATGTACCAAACAGATGTCCGGCGGCGAATAATTCAACATGAACAGCTCTACCAAGCAGCAGCTGATAGGCTGGCAGAGTTGAGGCTGCAAGAAGATCTCTGGGTTCTGAAGGAAGCCAAAGTTGTTGGCATGACAACCACAGGTGTTTAAATCTACTATCTGTACTTACTCAATGCAGATTATGTAACGTTATCGTCAAAATGGTCAGGCATTTGCTTTAACAGCCTGCATGTGGAGCTGGATGAGGATGCCAGAAGATCATTTTCTTAATGACTTGCATATAACAGAAATGTAAACTCCTTCTTTATAAGGAGCTTTAAGGTTTTGGTGAATAGTTTGCAGAAAACTTTCCTGGTGCACTTAGCAAGGAAGCCAAGGGCCATGTTCTCTTTCAAGATTCCATCTGAACAAAGAACAAAACAGTGAAGCCTACTCTCCTATTTTCCAACTTGGATTTCACTGTGCTCTCCCATATCAGCATCACCACTGGTTGCATCTTCCCCATCTGCAATCCTATCAGATTTTCTTCATGTCCATCTCAGTTACTGTTGTTTCCTGGGCCCACGGTGTAGAAAGTGATGGTAGTGTGAATAATGATCATCAGGTTCCCTCAATGAATGGAAAGAGTCTTGCAAGTGACCTTCTCTCCCTTCCATATAACCCTCATTTACCTTTTGTACAGTCAAATCTCTTCTGAGGCCTAGAAGGGTGCCGTTTCCCTGATCTCCCACGCACTTCTGCTTTCCATTTATCTCTTCTGGATTTTGTGAAGAGAAGTTGGAAGGCTTCCTTTTGGTGGCAACAGTTCTGTCAGGAGCCCACTGTGATAATCAAATAACCTCCCAACTGAGAGAAATGAGTCAGGGTTGAGGTCAAGGTGGGTGGAACTCTAGCTGAAAGAATAAAATCCAGCCTGATGAGTCAGATACATTCCACGCAATGTTGCTGGTAAACAGTCTCAAATCTTTAACCTTCCTATTTTGGTTCGGTCAGCTGCATATTTTGGCACACGCCAATTGAATTTACCATTGCTTGACTATAAGAACATAAGAAATAGGAGCAGGAGTAGGCCATCCAGCCCCTCAAGCCTGCCCCGCCATTCAATAAGATCATGGCTGATCTGCAGTGGTTCAGTATCACTTTTCCGCTTTCTCTCTGTAACCCTTAGTTTACTTGTCAATCAAAAACCTAACCACTCTTGACTTAAATATATTCAGCGAGGAAGCCTTCACCACTTCAATAGGCAAATATATCTATATGGATCCATATATTTGTATGGATTTCAAAAACAGGGTAATTATTGCACCTTATTGACAGCCTATATCCACATGTTGCACACAGCAGATCATTAATGTATCTACTTTTACTTTGGGGTGGACATTGCAGCTTAAGGTCCCCAAAACAATTGTGAAATTCCTATTGTAAAGCTTAAGTAGATTTTCCCCAGTCAATGCAAAGAAAAATGAGCCTGAAAGCATAAAAGATATGAAATAAAAACATAATATGCTGTTCAAACCTGTCTAAAATCCAGTAGATATGCAGGTTAGGAGGATTAACCATTCTGCTGCAAAAAGTGTTATCTGAAGTTTCAGTTCGATGATCTATCATCAGAGCCTGAATCCAGATGAAAGGTCATAGGCCTGAAATGTTAAACTTTTTATTTCTCTGTCCGTGGATGCTGTCTTAGACATGCTGAGTGTTTCCAGCATTTTCTGTTTTCTTGTTAGCCTTTGTGCATCTGCAGTATTTTGCTTTAGTCCAAAAATCATGAGTTACCTGGCTCTGCAACTGAAACTTGAATTATCCATTGGAACAGGTGCAGCTAAATACCGGAAGGTTCTCCAGGAGCTGCAACCCCGCATTGTGGTGGTTGAAGAAGCAGCTGAGGTTCTGGAAGCTCATTTAATAACGACACTCAGCAGTGCTTGCCAACACCTTATTTTGATTGGGGACCATCAACAGGTCAGTATAAGTTTCTCCTTCCCACACGGTTAAAGCGGCTGCTTATTTGACGATGTCCTCACTGTTTTCTTCGATTACCTTCCTTTCATTTTCATTCTCACAAACTAGTTTGCAGTGTCGGGGAGGGGGGAAGGGAAGTGAGGGGTCAGGAGGGGGAAGGTGCATATAGTGAGATGTGAAGCTGTTAGGATCATTCACATCTTCAAAGTCACCCTCTGTACCTCTGGAGTTGCACTTGTCTGGAATAGACTTGTACCTAAAAATCTCAGATGCCTTTGTGGATATCGAATTGGTCAAAGACTGATCACATTTATCTAATGAGCAAAGACTAATACAAATATCAATCGTGGCTGGAATATGAACTCATGATGTTGGTTAATAGATCAACTTTCTGTTGTTGGAATTGTATGTCTAATTAATTCTTGTTCCATTTTTTTGTGGAAACCTGTTCACCATTAACAGCCTCACAAAATAAACAACTATAACAGTTCACTTTACATGATTACATTTATTTTAGTCTTGCCAGTTTTCAGGCAATATAAACTGAAATGGTCACCAAAATCCAACGTTTGGAACTGTAGACTTCCAGTAGGATATAGCCTTACTGCACAGAGGTTCTTCAATCCATTTTTTTTGCATAGGCCATCAAACAACTATCCATTCTAATCCCATTTTCTAGCACTTTGGCCATAGCCTTGTACATTGTGGTGTTTCAAGTGGTCATCTAAATGCTTCTTAAATGGGGTGAGGGTTCCCACTTCCACCGCCCTTACAGGCAGTAAGTTCCAGATTCCCACCACCCACTGGATGAAAATGTTTTTCTTCAAATCCCCTTTCCATAAATCTATGCCTACTGTTTTTGACCCTTTCCCTGAGGGAAGTTTAGAAACTTAATTAGGCTTCACTTAGAACCTTAGTAAGGCCGCATTTAGAATATAGTATTCAATTCTGGTCACCACACAATCAGAAGAGGATACAGAAAAGTTTTACCAGGATGTTACCTCATATGGAGGGCATTAGTTATGAGGAGAGGTTGAGAAACTTGGAGTAACGAATGTTGAGGGGAGACCTGATAGAAGTTTACAAGATTATGAGAGGCATGATCAGAGTGGATGGTCAGAAGCTTTTTCCCAAGGTGGAAGAGTCATTTACTTGGGGGCATAAGTTTAAGATGCAAGGGCAAGGTTTAAAGGAGAAGTACAAAGCATATTTTTTATACAGAGAGCTTTGGTGGGGCGGTAGTGGAAGCAGATACTGTAGTGACTTTTAACAGCCTCTTGACAAACACCTGAATAGGATGGGAATAGAGGGATATAGTCCCCGAAAAGGTAAGGGGTTTTAATTAAGTCGGGCAGCATGGTCAGTGCAGGCTTGGAGGGCTGAAAGATCTGTTCCTGTGCTGTAGTTTTCTTTGTTTTTTGAAATGTTTCTCCCTATCTACACTATCTACATCCCTCCATAACTTTGTACAGCTGAATCAGATCCCACCTCAGCCAAAAGGAAAACTGTCTAGCCTTTCTTCATAGCTGAAATGGTCCAGTCCAAGTAACATTCTGGTGAATCTACTCTGTGCCCTTTCTTGTACAATCACATATTGTACATCCTTCCTATAGTGTGGTGACCAGAGTTGCACACAGTACTCCAGCTCTGGCTTAACAAGTGTTTTCTACATCTCCATTAAAACCTCCCTGCATATTCTATGCCTCAGCGAATAAAGACACATATGCTCATATGCTTTCTTAACCACCTTATCTACCTGTCCTGTTGCCTCTAAGGATCTTTGGGCATGCACCCCAAAGTCCCACTGGTCTTCCTAGTATCCTGCCATTCATTGTGTATTCCCTTGCCTTATTCTCAAAATAAGGCATCATCTCACACTTTTCAGGGTTAAATTCCATTTGCCATTGTGAACACATACTCATTTAATAAATCACCTACATTTTTTGGCTTTACACATACATTGCCTCTTTATGGACCCTACTCTTTCCCTGGTTACCCATTTGACCTTAATATATCTATAAAACATCTTAGGGTTTCCTTTATTTTATCCGTCAATCTTTTTTCATGCCTTCTGTTCAATGTCCATTTATTTTTTAAATACCCCACTACACGTTCTATACTCCTCTAGGGCACCCACTATTTTGAGCCCCCTGTATCTGCCTTAAGCCTCCTTTTTTTCCTTTATCCAATCCTGTATACCCTTCGACATGCAGGGTTCTCAGGACTTGTTGGTCCCACTCTTTTTACCTTTACGGGAGCATGTTTGCTTTCTACTCTCTCTTTTTCCTTTTTGAATGAGTGCTGTGATGAGGATTTTCCCACAAGTAGCTGCTCTCAATCCACTTTAGTCAGATCCTGTCTTATCCTATTAAAACCAGCCTACCCCAATTCAGAATTATGATTCCCTGCCCCCATCTTTGTCCTTTTCCATAACTATTTTAAATCTTACCAAGTTATGGTCACTACCAACAAAATGCTGATCCTTCTACCATTTGCCCAGCTTAATTCCCTAAAACTAGGTCAAGTGCCAACCGCTCTCTTAGGACTTCCTACAAGCTGGTTCAAAAAGCTGTCCTGAATGCACTTTAAGAATTCTAAGCCACTCATATTTGCAAATCCCTGTTAAGATTGCGGAAGTTGAAATCCTCTATTATTATTACCCCAGTTATGCACTTTTGTGAGATTTACCTACATATCTGCTCATCTATCTGTACTCTTATAGTACATTTATAGTACACTTCCAGCAACATGATTGCCCCCTTTTTGTTTTTAAGCTGTACCTATATGGCTTCAATTGAGGAGCCTCAAAAGATATTATCTCTCCTCACGCAGTAATTGACTCCTTGCGACATAACCTCCACTTTTACATCTCCCCTTCTCACCTGGCAATTCTCTACCCTACATGAATGAAATGCCATTTCTGCCCCTCCCTTAGCCATGTCTCTGTGATAACAATAATATCATATGCCCATGGATAAGAGCTTGTTATCCAGGCCCACACCCCCATCCCCATAACCCCATGCATTTATCATGTCTAATCCACTTAACCTACACATCTTTGGCACATCTTTGGGGAAATTTAGCATGGCACCAGAAGTAATCCAGAGATTACAACCTTTGAGGTCCTGCTTTATAATCTGCTTTACGATCTGCTACCTAGCTCACTAAATTCTTGCTGCTGGACCTCATCCCTCTTTGTACCTATATTGTTGGTACAAATGTGAACCACGACCTCTGCTTGTTTATCCTTCCCCTTCTGCAGCCATTTGGTGACATTTCTGACCCTGCGTGCAGAAATGCCTGTCTGCATCACTCACTATCAGTTCTCCTACCACAATTGCTTTTCCATTCTTAGTCCTACCCCCTCGTACAGCTGAGCCATCCAGAGTGCTGTGAACTTGGCTCTGGCTACTGTTTCCAGAGGAAACATCACTCCCACCATTTTCCAACACAGAAAAACAGTCCTTGAGTCAGATGCAGTCTGGGGCTTTTCTTACTGCCTGCTTGTCCCCCTTCTTCTGATTGGTGATCACCCATTCCTTCTGTCATTGCATATCCTAAAGCTGCAAGATGACCATGTCTATAGAATGTTATTCACAAGCCTCTCAGCCTCGCAGATGCACAGCTGTGCCTCCAACAATGCTCAGGTTCTGAAACCTGGCTCTCAAACAACCGGAATTTCCTGCAAATACAGACTGCAGGCGTTCTAAGTGCTCCCACACACGAAAGACCATGCAAAACAGAGGACTGTCATATAGTCATAGAGATATACACACAGAAACAGGCCCTACAACCTAACTTGTCCATACCAACTAGGTTTCTGAAACTGAAAGCATCCCATTTGCCTGTGTTTGGCCCATATCTCTCTAAACCTTTCCTAGCCACATACCTGTCCAAATGTCTTTTAAATGTTGTTATTGTACTCACCTCTATCACCTCCTCTGGCAGCTCATTCCATACATGCACCACCCGCTGTATGAAAAATGTTGACTCTCACATCACTTTTAAATCTTTCCCCTCTCCCCTTAAACCTGTACCCTCTAGTTTTGGATTCCCCCACCGTGGGGAAAAGACCTTGGTTATTCACCTTATCTATGCCCCTCATGATTTTATAAACCTCTATAAGTCACCCCTCATCCTCCTATGCTCCAAGGAAGAAGTCCCAATGTATCCAGCCTCTGTTTATAATTCAAACCTTCCAGTCTTGGTAACATCCATGTCAGTCTTTTTTACACTCTTTCCAGTTTAATAACATCTTCCTATAGCAGGATGACCAGAATTGTGTGCAGTACTCCAAATGTGGCCTTACCAATGTCTCATACCATTGTAATATCATGCCTCAACTCCTATACTCAATGCTCTGACCTATAAAGGCAAGTGTGCTAAGCGCCTTCTTTGCCATCCTGTCTACCTATGAAGCCACTTTCAAGAAACTGTGTACCTGCACCCTTAGATCTCTCTGTTCAACAATACTCCGCAGGCCCTGTTATTAACTATGTAAGTCCTGCCCTGGTTTGTGTTACCAAAATGCAACACTTCACATTTATCTGCATTACCCTCCCTTCACCATTCTTTGGCCCACTTGCCCTATTGATCAAGAGCCCATGGTAGTCTTAGATAACCTTCTTTATTGTCCACTACACCATCAATTTTGGTGAGATCCACAAACTTATTAACAATGCATACTTTATTCTCATCCAGATCATTTATATAAATGCCAAACAGCACCAATCCTTGCAGCATACCATTGGTCACAGGTTTCCAGTCTGAAAAATAACTCTGCAGCACCACTCTCTGTCTCCTACTGCCAAGTCAATTTTGTGTCCAATTGGCTAATTCTCTCGGGATCCTATGTGATCAAACTTAGTTTACCATGCGGTATCTTGCTAAAGTCCATGTGGCCAATATAAGGGCATCCCTCATCCTCCTATGCTCTAAGGAAAATGGTCCAGTCTATCCAGCCTTTATTTTCTATTTTCTTGGTCATCCCTTCAAAATTCACTATCAAATTTGTAAGACAAAATTTCCAATGCACAAAGCCATGCTGACTGTTCCTAATCAGTTCTTGCCTTTCCAAATGCATGTAGACCCTGTCTCATTAGAATCCCTCCAACATCTTACCCAACACTGACATTAGGCTCACAGATCTTACAGCAGTTCCCTGGCTTTTCTCTGCTGCCTCTCTCCCCAGCTATACTTTTAGTTGTGCTGTACAGTTTGTGCATATTATCCTGTTCTTCTGTCAGGTAGTACATTCCAAGACAGCATTGGTGACCAAAGACATCCATTGAATTGATGCATGCTTGGTTTGCCATTACCTTCTGCTGTACAACTAAACAATAAAGTTTCTCACTTTTTCTTCCTGTCATCAGGCTTATTAGAAGTAGAGGCTGAAAATCAACATTTTTGACCAAATCATGAATGCATCTTCCTGTGCTTCTAGCCCAGAGGTAGAGACATTACAACACCTCCCATACATGTAACCCCTATAGAAAATTCAGGTCAATACTTTCAGCCACGAAGTGACAGTACTTAATTTTTGTGTTTCTTGAGGTTATAGTTCCTTCTTCAAATTTGCCAAGGTGCAGACTGTGTGCTTTTGTTGATGCCCACCAAATGGCTGTAATTGAATGTTACTTTATGGGGGAGGTGGTGTGTATTAGTATTGCCGCTGGACTAGTAATCCAGAGACACAAACCCCAGGACTACCAAAGCAGATGGTGAAATTTGAATTCAATAAAAATTTGGAATTGAAAGCCTATCAATGATGCCATTGTCAACTGTTGCAGAAACCTATCTAGTTCACTAATGTTCTTTAGGGGAGGAAATCTGCCATCCTTACCTGGTCTGGCCTACATATGACTCCAGATTTACAGCAATATGATTGACTCTTAAACATGCTCCAGTGAGCCATTCAGTTGAAGGGCAATTAGGGATAGGCAATAAACATTGTCCCAGCCAGTGACACTCACCGCCCGTGAACGAGTATTAAAAAAATGCTATTTGTGCGTTTGAAACTACAAAGCAATTATTATTTAAATACTTCCAGCAGCTTTGATGGATGTGGTGATCTAATTATTGATAATGACTCAATTATGTGAATTTTTTTGTGCTTTCTATGCCTCTTATGCCCAGTTATTAACACATAACGCTTTCCTGACAGCTTCGGCCCAGTGCTACAGTATACGATCTAGCCAGAAACTTCTATCTGGAAGTGTCTTTATTTGAACGTCTTGTAAAAGTCAATGTTCCATACGTACGACTAGATTATCAGGTGAGAATGGGTGAAATGCATTGAAAGTATTTTGACAGCCTGCTTTCAATGATGCTGGGGCACAGCTATTGTTTAACTGGTTAAAAGGGTGACATTTCCTGTCGTAAAAGTAAGCATAAAATTATATTATGCTGTTTTCTCAAGAACTGTTTATTTATAACGTAGCTGATTCAGCCACGCAAGTAATAAACTGCTTGAAAATCTCTCCTGCTGTTACGTTAATCCTAATTGACTGTTAACGTGAAGGAATTTGTGATGAGCAAAATCTCCCCAGGCACAAATTCTTTCCTTTTGTCAACAGGTATAAAATGTGATATGAGAGATGGCTGAAGTGCATTAAATGATCATTAAAGTTGTCTTGTTCAGAAATTCCCAGTCATTAAGTTCCCACAACTTCCATATCTACAACACATGTTTCTGCCTTGTGCTATAGCAACAAAGTCAGCCGACAAATCCCAAGAACTTAATAGAGGAACATCACTAACATCAAAGGTGTGATATTGCTAGTGAGAGTGTGGATCCAGCATACGGTTGGTTGCTGTTCCAATTTAGCTCATTAAAATGAACGACTTAGGTTGGATATTATTGTGATCGTGTGCTTATCCATTTGTAAAGTATATTCATTACATATATTATGTAAATCGTTTTGTCATAGGAAGTGACACAGTGTCACGTTATGGAGCCATCTTAGTTGGTCTGCACAGTAAGCAGCAGTTGTAGGAGTCTTCATTAAAAACCTGTTTCACCTTCTACGCCTGCCTTCAACGGGGCTTGTAATAGTCTGGAAAGAGATAGTGCAATATGGTGGCAGTCATAATGAGCCAACCAAATTGAGAAGAAAACAACATTTAAAAAAACATGGCTCCTTCTTATCTCTGCAGCCACAACTTGTAAAGCAACAGTTGCTGCTTAGCGAATAAAGGGCTAAGATAATGGCAGCAACATTTCCAGAGATTGACTGGAAAACATTAGACTATTTTCAGACTACTGAAACAGAGGATTCAACAATACTTCCATGATCTTGGGGCTCTGAATCCGTACAAGCAAGCAAAAAAAGTTAGAATCCTCATTGGAAATGAAAGTGTGTGCAACATTAATAGTTCTGGTCAATCTGATAATGACCAGATGAATCCAGACAAGCTATGGAGAAAATTGAAAAGCCATTTTAAGATTAAAGAATTTGAATTGAATTTCAGAATTTTGATTTGATTTATTATTGTCACATTAGTATACAGAGAAAAGTATTTTTCTTATGCACTATACAGAAAGCATACCATATGTACAGAAAGGGGTGAAGAATGTGATGTTGCAGTCATAGCTAGGGTGTAGAGAAAGGTCAACTTAATGCAAGGTAGGTTTGATGAAAAGCTACTTTTGGAATCAGTTGGTACGTCATCTCAGACTTTTGTATCTTTTCCCTGACGGAAAAAGGTGGAAGAGAGCATGTCCAAGGTGCATGGGGTCCTTGATTATGCTGGCCGCTTTTCTGAGGCAGCAGGAAGTGTGGACAGAGCCAATGAATGAGACCGAAAGCCAGTAACTGCCTGGGCACCCTCTTGTTTTCCCAGAAGTGGCTAAACTGTGAATTGAGGTGTAATTGCTCGTTGGTTGAAAGGAGCTCTGGAAAGCTATACCATCAGCACTGTCGTGGCCTGAAGGAGAGAAGTTTGAGGGAGTGTGCCCTACAGATGATAATCATACCCATTAAACTCAAAGATAAAAGCTGTTGTGGGATAGGACTTCTGACCAACCCTGCATGAATAAAGAACAACATGTTAAGGAATTGTGTACTTGTATTGTGCCATATTTATGTGAGCAGGGATGGAAATGCTTGTGCGATTGAGTTAAACGTATCTTTGTTGCATCAACTATTTAAAGTGAAATTTACTTCTTCTTATTTGGTGTCATTTGCCCAAGAGAATCATAATACTACTGTTTTCCACTTTTCAGAACATACCAGTTTTGTAACTAATATCGCTGCCTTTACAAATTTCCTCTGAACCCTAAGCCATCTCACCCATGAGAAGCGTGTCTTGCTTCTTTGATGCCATTCCTTTCGATCGCCTAACTACCCACCTTCCCCTCCTGATCATTATAGTAGTCACATTTTTCAGCTACAATCACTTGGCCAGGATTCAAACAGATGCTGACATACTGAGAGAGTGAGCACAAATCAAGTTTCATGAATGCAAGATACTTAGAATGCTTAAGGGAGTAGCAGACTCCATTAAACCCAAGAAGATATCCATGACTGACTTTGATTCATTTCCCATGAGTTTAATATCTATGGAATCTGAACCAGGTTGTATCGGGGAGGTTAACAATCAGGACAAAGTAATAATTCTGCCATCGATTTTATGTATTCCAGCATCGCATGAGGCCTGAAATAGCTGCACTTTTGAGTCCTCACATCTATGAACAACTGGAGAATCACCCATCTGTGCTGAATTATGAAAACATCAAGGTTTGAACTGCATTTCTACATTTGTGATTAGACCTTTTTGAAGGGAAATAAAAGGAGTGCAAAATGAATAGCATTTACTGTGGTTTCACTCTGATCATTGCAGTAGTTTAGTGATGCCGCTGAAACATTTGTGATTATGAAAGCTTTTGTTGACAACAATACTTGCATTTATATGGCCATTTTTCCACAGTCGCTGGGTCAAAATCCTCAAACTGCCCTCTGAGCAGTGCTGTGCCGTACCTACTCACATGGATTACAAGAAGTGGGCTCACCAGTACTTTCCTTAGGACAATTAAAGATGGGTAATAAATAATTAATGAGACCTACAGCCTATGAATGAAAAGATCCCAGTATCTTTAATGTAATAAAATGTCCCAAAACACTTTGTAGGTGCATTATAAAGTAAATTTGATACTGTACCACGTAAACTGAGATTAGGGGAGCTGACCCAAGGCTTCTCCAGAAAGGTAAGCTTTAAGGAACATCATAAAGAATGAAAGAGAGAGAGAGGGGTTGCAGAAGTTTAGGGAGGAAATTCCAGAGCTTAGGGCCTGGACAACTGAAAGCATGGCCATCAGCAAAGGAGCAATTAAAATTGAGGGTGATCTTGAAAATAGATTTAAAGAAGCAATATTGTAGGATTGGAGGATATGACAGAGGTAGGTTGAGGCCATGGAAGGATTTAAAAACAGAAACAAGAATTTCAAAAATAGAGGCGTTGTTTATCCAGGAGCCAATATAGGTTTGTCAATACAAGTGAGAGATGGACGTGCCTTGTTAAAGTTATTATGTGAATAAGAGAGATGACATCAAGGTTATGAAGGGTAGCATGTGGGAAACTGGCCAGGAGTGTGTTGAAATAGCAAGTGTGAAGGCTTCTCATGTTAGTCACTAGAATAACAAAAAAAAACTAAAAAATCTCCGAATCTCATCAGATATACATCCCCACATTTAATCCTGCATGCCTCATTCTAAAGTAGCCTGAATAACATGGGTTACATGTGGCCCAGAAGGAAGCATTTAAGTTTGAGATTTTAAAAGTTCTGATCTGCAATAAATCAGCACTGCCTGGCAGCACTACCACACTAAAGAAGTCAAGTATTTAATGTTGCCATTACTTCTTTATGATGCAGTGTATGGAATGACATTGCCAGTACAGTTTAATTTCATGGATGAAAATGCACATCACATATTTCGTGGCCAAAACCATTTCGAAATTAAAGGTCTCAAATTTTTTGCAAAAGGAATGCTAGGCATCCCTGTTAGTTTCATCTGAAATGAGGTCTTCTCAAAGAAGGGTTCCATATTCTCTCAGTAAAACAGATACTTCCAATCTGTTTCTGTGTTGTCTGTACCAATGCGTTTTGTGTTCCGCATAACACAATTTTAGATAGTTGCGGAATTTGTTGCGTCGTCTTGTTTTTCTGTACATTGTTTTAACTCTCTCTCCTTTCACACAATTTTCTCCATAGGGTGTCTCTTCAAACCTGTTCTTTGTAGAACATGATTACCCCGAAGAGGAAATCCAGGATGGGAAGAGTCATCAGAACCTACATGAAGCCGCCTTTGTTGTAGCACTTTGTTACTATCTCATCTGTCAGGATTACCAGCCTTCTCAGATTACCATCCTCACCACTTACACAGGCCAGCTCTTCACACTGCGCAAGATGATGCCGTCCAAGAAGTTTGCTGGCGTGAAGGTGCATGTGGTTGACAAATACCAGGGAGAGGAGAATGATATTATTCTGCTTTCGCTTGTGAGGAGCAATAAGAAAGGCAATGTGGGATTCTTGCAAATAGCAAACAGAGTCTGTGTGGCGCTCTCTCGAGCCAAAAAAGGTCTTTATTGCATAGGAAACATGAGTATTCTAGCAAATGTTCCTCTGTGGAGCAAGATCATGCATACACTGCGTGAAAAAGCCAATATCGGTCCCTCACTGCTGTTAACCTGTCAGAATCACCCAAAAACAATGACCCTGGTGTCCAAAGCAGAAGATTTCAGCAAAGTGCCCGAGGGAGGTTGCAGCCTGCCTTGTGAGTACAGGCTAGACTGTGGCCATGTTTGTACCAGAGCATGCCATCCATACGATATGGAGCACAAGCAATTTAATTGCTTGAAACCCTGTCAGAAAGTACTTTGTAATGATGGACATAGGTGTGCAAAATCCTGCTACGAGAAATGTGGCAAATGCCAAGTCAAGGTGGATAAAGTGATTCCTCAGTGTGGGCACTTGCAGAAAGTGCCTTGCTCTAAGAACCCAGAAGATTTTGTCTGTAAGGAACCGTGTTCAAAAATCCTGCACTGTGGTCATAAATGTGCTGCAGCTTGTGGAGAAGACTGTACAACCTGCAAGATAAAAGTATCAATAACCCTCAAATGTGATCACGTCCAGGAAGTGGATTGTTACATAAAAGAGGCTGCAAAGATTGGACGATGTGTTCCTTGCAAAGAAAAATGCACAATGCAACTGGACTGCGGCCACAGGTGTCCTGGATCTTGCCACCGCTGCCACGAAGGCCGCTTTCATGAGAGTTGCAAACAGCCTTGCAGGCGGTTGCTAATCTGTTCACACGAGTGCCTGGAACCCTGCACAAACCAATGCCCACCATGCCAGCGGCGTTGCGAAAACTTATGCAAGCACAGTAAATGTGGCAGGAAGTGTGGGGAGCTGTGCACTCCTTGTGTGGAGCCTTGTGAATGGGTCTGTCGGCACTATAGGTGCAATAAGCTCTGCTCAGAGCCCTGCGACAGGCCTCCTTGCAATGAGCCATGCAGGAAACTCCTCAAATGTCAGCATCCTTGTGTCGGCCTTTGTGGCGAGCCTTGCCCTAAACTGTGTCGTGTATGCAACACTGCTGAACTCACTGAAATCTTCTTTGGGAATGAAGATGAGCCCGATGCCAGATTTGTTCAGCTGGAAGACTGCTGCCATATTTTTGAGGTGACTAGTTTTGACCAGTACATGAATCAGGAGGCAGAAGACAGTAACACAGTCATAAAGCTGAAGGATTGTCCAAAGTGCCGAATGCCCATCAGGAAGAATTTGCGCTATGGGACCATAATAAAAAACAGTCTCTGTGAAATTGAAAAAGTCAAGAAGATTGTCCAAGGAGATGTAGAGAAAAATAACCAACTTAGGAACCAGTTAGAGTCTGAACTGAAGAAGCATTCTATTATAGCTGAACAATACCCAGAACAGGATAAAAACCTGTCTTCTGCGCTACAGGCATGTCCCCTGTCATTACAGGGTCTGACTGTTATTGAGAATAAAATTGCATTTCTCTCCAGACTTGCCGAACTTAAACGTCAGGAAATGAGATTAAATTTTCCCCTGAAAGCCAAGCTCAATACTAAGTTGCTTGAGTGTTTAAAGTGGATAGATAAATCTCGAGGGAGGTTCACAGGGCAGGAGCTTATTGATCTTCAAAGTGAAATTCAGAGGCTAACATTTCTTTCTGACCTTTATGTCCGATGCAACATGGCATCAGGCAGAAAGCTAGATTCTTCAACAGAACACAATATCGCGTGTGTGCAGAAGATCCTCGAGAGCACAAAAAAGTTCACTGAAAACGATGAGAGGTTTGTTAAAGAGAAAATGAAATCACTGAAGTCGGTTCTACCCGAAACTGGTCTTGCTATATCCGAGGCAGAGAAAGTGTTGATAGTGAAGGCAATGGGCCTTCGCCAAGGTCACTGGTTTAAGTGCCCAAATGGACATGTCTATGTTATCACAGAATGCGGAGGTGCAATGGAAAGAGCGAAATGTCCAGATTGTAATGCAGCCATTGGTGGTATGAACCATGCTTTAGAGAGAAGCAATCAAGTGGCTTCAGAAATGGATGGAGCTCAATATCCTGCCTGGTCAGATGTTGCAAATAATATGTTAAATTTTGAAGAACTTTGAAAATTTTTATAAGGTTGATGGGCTGACTATGCTCATTGACTCCTATGCATTGAATCATTGGTGAGGAGAAATCCTGTACTGTTTACATTAACATTTTGGTAGCTTTAGCTGAACATTGAAGATCATATTGCAACATTTGGACATCAGGCTTAATTTCTGAGGGGCTGCATCCTTCATTTTATCCTAATCTCATGCAGGAAGAAATGTGTGCGGCTGAATTGTAGCACAGAACCTCCTGGCTTAGTTTCATATATAATGCATCTTAAAACAATTTTATAGAATAATGGATGATCGTTCATGTATTAAAAATGTTTTAACCTTAATTCAGACTGGCACGTTTGCAACCAATAATGCATTTGCAAACCCCAAAATTAGAAAATGGGTGGACCTCCATTATTAGTTGGGCATTCATATAATTCTTTAACGCATTTACTTGCCTATGAAATGGGCCTATTGTTTTTGTTTGCAAAATAATTGTCAGTAGTTTACTGCAAAATAGCCAGAAGCATCTTCTCTTGAGTTAAGAGAAACTTAATTTTGATTTTACTCCTTACCACCCCTCAAACAAATTAATGCCACTGTCTTTCTAATGGTCTTCCCATTGTTGGTAAGAGTTCAGCTAGCAATTAAAGCCATGAAAACTCTGCAGCCATTCAGATATTCTCCCACCATACCTTCAGTGAGTCAGCAACAACAGCAAGACACGTTGGGGCCTTTCTACCCAAGCATACCTATAATCCATAGCGGATTTCGGCTGTGGTAGAGAGGGGATGTGAGGGTCCCTCCGGTAAAGAATAGGCTTGACACAGTCTCTCAGTCTGACCCACGCCTTGGTTGGCTGAGGTAAACCTGGTCACGTTAGGAGAAGCAGTGAAATAGGCTGCAGAAGGAAGGCTCTGGTCATGGCCTAGTCTCTCAAAGTCAAAACCCATTTTGTTTTCCTTGAAGTGGTCTTTTTACAGGCAAGCTTCATCCAGATGCTTTTGGCTTTTCCTCTGGATGGATATTTCAGCTATAACATTGATATGCATGAGTAGCTACCCTGACACATATCAGGGAATGTCTCCTGGCCTTAGCAAGTTTTTTCATTTTTAACAATGGAGGTTCCAGGCAGGTGAAGGTGTAATGATCAGGAGCACAAATTGACAGGACCTAGTTTTCTTTCAACAAGTGGTTTCTCTGGGATAGGACTTTTTTTATGAATTTACTGCATTAAAGACTAGAAGTGGGGTATCCAAACTTGTGGTCTTATGGGATATTTAGGTGTATATTCTCACACGTTTCATGGAGACCTTGAATTTTCACAGGCCTTTCAGGTACGTTCTTGGTCTAAATTGCTGGGAGTTTGACTGCTGGCCAGAAAATACCCTGGAATATTAACATATCAGTCCCAGACTTCACTTTGAGCTTCTGTTGACCTTTTTTTGGAGCAGAACATCCAACTGTCCCAAGCATGGCCTCATATTAAAATAATTTGGAGACGCCAGCGTTGGACAAGCTAGTGGCTTGTGCTACCAAATAAACCTGTTGGACTTTAACCTGATGTTGTGAGACTCATATTAAAATGCCAGGCACAGAAGGAGGAAATTATAATGTGTGGCATTTCGTCCACTCTGGCCTTGGTCATCAGATAGCTGCTAATGCTTAGAAGTAGACAACCAGCCTCACCAGGAGTGTGTGTGTGTGGGTGGGGGTGTGTGTGTGTGTGTGTCTCTCACATCCGGATCTGCAAAATAAGACTTACATTACAGGACCTTTATTAGTACATTTTACAGACTAATTGTCAATATTTTACGTGGCCTTATAAGCAACTGACAAGCAATGCTTTTTGTTCCTACACAATGCATGCCCAAAGAAGATCCTTTGTGGCACATTTTGGCATAGGCTGCACCATGTAAATCAAGGCACCTTAATCCAATCCAAGGCCTCACTGAATTGAAATTTCCAAGCGATGCATCCTGACACTTGACCCAAGAATCAAATGTAAAATGAATAGTCCTCTTGAATTGAGAATATCGTAGGCAGCAAATATTTATGGGTCTTAAAGTTATTACTTAAGATCTATCCACCAGATAAAGTGATTTTGGCAAGAACGGACCTATTTGAATCTTCCGATGCGTAGAACACAGACAGGACAACCAGTGAATAACAATGAGTAAAATTGAACTGAAATCTCTGAACTGCCTTGGACTAGGTGGCCAGGGTTTTTAGTATCATGATTTGGACTCACCCAAAGAATGGATTTCCCTTTTAAAACATCCATCATCAGGCTGAGTAATCCACTTGGACAGTAACTGGGTTGTAATAAATAAATGGTGCAAGTTAAATATTAGAATGGCAAAAATATAGGAAAACAGTTACCTTCAGTCAATGTTGTTCTTGTTTCCAGAATTAAAGGGGGATTTGTTCCCTGCACTTATTATATTGTGGTTTTGTAAATGATTTACAATGTTATTGTTTTAATAGATTCAGTTAATGAAATTTGGCAGTTTTAGTTTTGCCACAGATGATTTTGTTAGAAATCCAAAATCTGTATGTTTTGGTACATTAATCTGCAAATTACAGAGTGCTGTCTGTCTCATACATTCAGTGCATTTTAATAGATTATATGTTCTTAATACAAAATAAAATGTAATCAATTAATAGTTAAAATGTATTTAATAAAGCTCTCTAAGTAAACTAACAAAATGCTGAGTGTGTTGATTTTGTTGCAGTTCTGTATATACTAGTGTAAATGACAAATGTTTGAGCCCCATTCTTAAGGCAATCCCCCACACTCTGAAAGAGGAAGCATTGGCTGGACCTGTGGTTTCAATGTTTGTCTGGAGTCGGGGAAGGGGAAGGACAGTGGCATTGGAGAATATCACGCTAATGGTTTCCAGCCTGCGATCTAAGCCCTAGGGGAGGGGAATTTTTTTAAAGTCATTCATGGCATGTAGGCATTGCTTGCTAGGCCAGCATTTATTACCCAACCCTAATTGCTCTTGAAAAGGTGAGCTGCCTTCTTGCATTGTTAGCATGTATGAGAATCCAACTGGCATTTCCTGAGCCTCCCCTTCTCTCCCCAGGAAGGCTGAGAGCCATTATTGAGGGCACTAGCCACGGGCGTTCATTCATTTCAAGGTTGCTTTGGAAGTTGGTCCCTACATCCTGTTTCCACGTGTGCTGCTTATTACTCTTCTCCAATTTGTTAGTTTCTTACCCGCAAAAATCAAGAAAGTTACATTATTCATTTCTTAAATGACAAATATGAACTGGAGGAGTTATGGTATGTGAATCTGTTTTAATAAATAATAAATTGAGGTTTCTAATGTGATTGTAAAGATTATACTTTGTTTCTGATCTTTTGGGCTTTGATCCCTGAAAAAGTAGATTCAGCTTTACATGAGATAAATGAAAAACAATGATCTTTGGTCTCAAAATCATAGGGTCAATTTGTGCATTCGAGTATGTATGGTGTTTTGGTTGAATACTGAAAGTGATACAAATGAGAGAACAATAACACCACTGCAGTAAGTTTCATCATATGATTTGATCATATTTGTGTCTAAATAATAGATTTATTTTTCACTGGGTTTCCATTTAATTGCCATTTGACTGTGAGATATTGGTCCAGTTGGTATTCAGCATTGTCACCACCTTTTATTGCATATTAATACAAAAGTCAAAACTGAAGCAATTGCAACCTTCCTCAGCCAGAAGGATTGAACAAATGATCTATTTTGGCCTCTCCCTGATGTACCCAGCAGCATAGATACCAGTCTTGAATAAATTTGATTTAGTCCATACAGTGTCAAGAAATAGCTGAAAGCACAGGCATACAAAGATCTTAATAACATTTTCAGCAATAGTACAGAAGATGTGTGCTTCAGAGATAACTATGTCCCTGAGCCAAGATACTTCACTGCAGCACTGTAACATGGAAAATTGCCAAAATACATAGCATAATTTCACCCCAACCATTTACTGCCTCATCAACAATCATCAGCAAAATGATGATGCTCACTGATGCTTAGTTTTTTTCTCATGATTCAGTTATGAAATGGCTTTATCGTTGGCTGGACCAGCATTCGTTGTTCATTGCTAATTGCCCTTGAGTGGCTTCTTTGGCTGTTTTAGAGGATATTTAAGAGTCAACCACATTGCTGTAGATCTGAGTCACATATAGCCCAGACCAAGTAAGGCAAATTTCCTTCCCTATAGGGTATTAATGAATCAGGTTGGTTTTTACAATAATAGACAATGGTTTAATCATTTGACTTTTAAATTCAGATTTTTACTGAATTCAAATTTCACCATCTGGCCTGGTGGGATTTGAACATAAATGTTCATAGACCCAGATGATGACCTGTGTCTATGGATTACTAATCCAGTGACAGTGCCACTGCCACAATCAATCAGTCCTGACCTTGTTACAGCATTGGTCCAAGCACAGACAAAAGAGCTGAATCCAAGAGTGGAGTGATAATTACTGCCCTTAACATCAAGATAGCATTTGACTGAGTATGGCATCAAGGAGCCTGAGTAAAATTGAGGTAATGATAATAAGGGGGAAAAAGCTCTCCATTGGTTGGAGTCATACCAAGCACAAAGGAAGATGATTGTGATTGTTTGAGGTTGGTCATTAAATCCCAGATAATTGCTACTTACTTTCAACAATGCATTTCAACATGAGAGTGAGTCATTCCACATCCGGCTAACATTGCTGCCATTCTTTGAAGGTTGATGTAACCTTTGTTAATTATATACCCTCTTGCCAACATACCGAAGTAGAGAAGTTTTCTGATATCTGCACAGTGTCTAATACCATCTATAATTCATGGCAAGGCTAACCATACTTCCATGCAGCAAGATTCAGACAACGTTCAGATTTGAGCTGATAATTGGAAAGCAATATTTGTGCAAAACCATCTCCAATAGGAAAGTGTGTGACCACTCTCTTTGACATTCAATGAGTACTACCATTCCTAAATATCATCAACATCCTGAATGTCAACATTGACTTAACTTGACAAGTATATAAATACTGTTGTGACAAGAACAGGTCAGAGGCCAGGAATTCTAAATAGCCTGACCACCATCTACAAGACCAAAGTCTTGAAATACTTTCCACTTGGCTGGATGAGTGCAACATTAGCAACACTCTAAAAGATTGACACCATCCAAAATAAAAACCATTTTGCTTGTTTGGCAGTCAGCTACCACCTTAGCTACAGTGTTTACTATCTACAGGACAGGCTGCAGCAAATTGCCAAGGGTTCTTATAAACACCTCTGAAATCTGTGATCTCTACCATCCAGGAGGATAAGGGCAGCAGCTACATGGGAATACCACCTCTTGCAAATTCCCTTCAAGTCACATGTCATTGGATCATAACCTTGGAATTCCCACCTGAAGAATGCAACTCACCATCACCTCATCAAGGGCAAACAGGAATGGCAAATGAGGACTGTATTTGTCAACAGCACCCATGTCTCAAGAATAATTATTTTAAATTATTGACACTGGGCCAGCCTCCATGTATATGGAGACAACACCCAGTTTATCATTTCCTTACTGTCATACTTCTGTGCTGTCAAGCCCGACCTTCAGTCATGGATGGGTAAAACTTTTCCCCAATTTAGCACCTGGACAGAAGTTAATTTGGAGATTTTGAGTCAGAACATTTCAGTTCCTACCCAAAACTATACTTTATTATAGATTTCATTTCCATCCCTGGATCCTTGATTAGATTTCCATAACTATGAGTAACTTTAGAGTTGGTCCCTGAGCTAAGTCTTTCTAATCTTTACCCCACAGTATTTATCTGCATAATGGCAACATTAGCCTGACTTCACCTACCTTTGCTGCCAAAACACTTATATCTTTGTGATATTTAGCCTCAATGAGTTGACTTTTAACTTCCTGTCAGAACCTGTACAGTGCATAAGACATCTATGTTAAAAACTGCCCAATTTTTATTCCATTGAATCAGTGTTATAGGCAGTCAATCCATAATTCCACCATTACACCAGGCAGTAATTTGAAAATCCACCCTCATTTTTTTGGCCTTCTGCTTGCAGCCCTCTTCATCTCCATCTTTCAGGAACTTTTGTGGGCAGCACGGTGGCACAATGGTTAGCATTACTTCTCACAATGCCAGGGACCCAGGTTTAATTCCATCCTTGGATGATTGCCAGTGTGGAATTTGCACCTTCCTCCTGTGTCTGCGAGGGTCTCCTCCAGGTTCCCTAGTTTCCTTCCACAGTCCAAAGATGTGCAGGTTAGGTTGATTGGTCATACTAATTTGTCCCTTAATGTCCCAAAATGTACAGGTTAGGGGAATTAGCAGGGTAAGTTTGTGTGATTATGGGAATAGGACCTGGGTGAGATAGTCTGGTGGAGAGTTGGTGCAAACTCTGTATTGTAGGGATTCTATGATGGAACATGTGAAAATGGCTCTTGTTTGACTAGTCTATTGGAAAAATGGATCTAGCTTATTGGGAAAATCATGCACTTACATAGAACATTACAGCACAGTACAGACCCTTTGGCCCTCAATGTTGTGCTGAGCTTGCCCCAGGAGTAGTAGTATTGTCTGAAAGTTGTAAATAGGGAGTATCACAAATTCCTGTATCACATAGAGCTACAGGAATTTAAACCATGTCAGTTTGTTTCCTCTGAAAATCAAGCGTCAGACTTGGAAAGGGGCTTCAGTCTTTCTGTTGGTTAGAATAAAATGCCACTGTCATCTTTCATGGTTTGAAAGTTTAGTTTGTCCCCAAGCTACATTTTGTTTCTAGGAATTGGGCAAGAGTGGCAGAGTGGTTTGCGCTGCTGCCTTATAGCTCCAGGGACTTAGGTTCGATTCCTGGCTTGGGTCACTACCTGTGTGGAGTTTGTACATTCTCCCCATGTCTGCATGGGTTTCTTTCAGGTATTCTGGTTTCCTCCCACAGTCCAAAGATGTGTAAGTTAGATTGATTGGCCATACTAAATAGCCCCTTAGTATCCTCCAATACTATGTGTATGTTAGAGAGATTAACAAGGTAAACATGTGGGGTTTTGAGGAAAGGACCTGGGTGGGATTGTTGTTGGTGACTCAATGGGCCAAATGGCTTCCTTCTCAACAGGATTTCTAGACTGATCAGCCCAGGCTGATGAGCCTTTGAAACTAATACAGAAACAAAGTTCTTATTGTGAATTTCAATATGAACCAGGCAGCGAAGGTTAAAATCAAATGGCCACTGCAATACAAATTACATTCCCCAAATCAAACAAAGCTTTTGTCAAGTGGCAACGATTACCAACCTAATCCATGATGTAGGTGGTTATTTAGGAAGCTGTAAAAAAAAGAGAAAACTAAATGAGTCTAATATAAACAAGTGGAGATGTAGAATTTGAAGTTTAGCATTCAACTTTCATTTGATACATCTGTGTGAACTGATTCAAAACTTACACTGCAAAATCAATGGAAGTGAAAAATGAGAGATGTATAATGAATGGAGAATATATCTGGTTTACACAATTACACTCTTCATATGGGTAAGTATGATGGTTACTCTGGGGTATGCAGCCAACGCCAAATCCACAGTACTATGACTGATTTGGCTATATGGGATTTGGGGATATGGGTTCAGTGCGAGGAGGGAGCAGGAGTAAGACTGGGAAATCAATACTGATTGGGAATGTGTTGGCAGGGAGAACAGACATGAATTCAGGATGGTACGTTATCAAGGGGTTACTGAGCACTCAGAGGGTGAACAGTCAGTGGTTGTGATCCATATTGGTACCAAAAGAAGGATGAGGTCCTATAGGCAGAGTTTAAGGTGTTCGGAAAGAAACTCACAAATTTGATACCAAAGGAATTGCTGGATTTATTCTCACTTGCTAGTGAGTAGAGAAATAGAAGAATAGACAGATAAATGAATGACTGGAGAGTGGTGAGGGAGGGAAGACTTTAGTTTCTTGGGACATTAGGACCACTCTGGGGAGATGGGCACCTCATGCTAAATGTTTTGTGCCTGAACAAAACTGCAAAAAATTGTCTTTGAGGGGTGATTTGTTTGTGCTATTCAAAAAAGTTTAAAATAACTGAGCAGAGGCAGAATTTGGCCAGGAAATGTTAGTAAGAAGGAACAAGTATTTTTGAAAGTACAGAGATAGGGAGACAGACAGCATGATGGCAAGAAATCTAATGGTATTATTGAGGTCAGGGTAAGAAATGATGAAATAAATGTAAATTAAGTTTGTTGCACATGTATGTGAAAGTGCAGAAAATAAGGTTGATGAGTGGCAGGCGCAGATCACACATGGGACTTGTTATAATCCTCATAGAATACAATAGCTTTTAAAAAGAGATATTGATCTCACAGTGATCAAGTCACATTCTAAAATTTCATATTTTAAGTCTTTTACTGGAACAAATACAGAAATCAACATTAATTAAATATTACTTAGCAAGATATTAAACCACAGAAAATGTACTCCCTCGCAATTTCTTAACAACTGGGAACTTTATGCCATGTTCATACATTACACTGCATTCTATGTGATGTGTAAGCTTGAGTTTAACATCCAAAGCTCCTTCTAGATCCAAAGAATGTATTCTCCCTCTTTCATCAGGATAGATCTTTTGGTGTCCATTTAGGTAAATTTCCTTTCATTCCATTCTTAGAAAATAGACTCCCAAAGATACCCCCCCATGATTCCGTGGTGTTTAATTCTTCACAAATCTTGAGCAGAATATTACAGGGAAGCATACAGTTTAATATTCCAGAAACAATCAGCATTGAGTTGACATATTCCATGCCAGCCTACGCTACCCCTTAATACATATGGGCAGGCTAAATCCGAGCATTGAAGGACTTCTGCCCTTCTCTGGGGAGGAAGTCTTGCCTTCAGGAGCTGTAAACCAACTGGATTTGTTAGCCCCAATGGTGTCAAGAGAACATTAATATGTGCTGCCAGAACTACAAACAGAAACATGGCAGCCCATGGATCCCAGAGCCAGGTAAGTCCAGGGTCTTGGACAGAGAAGTGGGGATTTCTGTCAGGTGCTAAGTATTGAGCTGTATATCTAAATACAAAAATTCACATACAATAGTATACTGGTTAAATGCATATTTATTGACCAGCACATGCTGGGAGAAAGGAAGTCAGAGACATCAGCTCTTTTCTGAAGTTTACAATGCAATGACAAAACGGTCATACATTTTCAAAGCTTCAATTCTCTCGCCTACTCTGTCATCCTAACTAGATACTCCAATCATGTTAGTTCACGTTATTTACCTTGTCCAATTACATTCTACCTCCTAGCAGAATTAGGAAATCATTGGCATATAGGATGCAGAAGGTCCTACCCACTGTTGCTAAGCGACCTCATTTACATAAATCCATAACGTTCAAAAGTTGCTTTCTCACTGTAAGTCACAGAATTGAAAAGGTGATGTTCCTGTGGTGTCGTTCTGCTGTATTGTCAATAAGAATTGAATGTTTTAATCAATGGAATTGAATACTTTGTATACTTTGTGAATACTTCTATTCATTTTCTAGAGTCTGAGAATCTGAACTCTTCACAACTTTTCTGATAACAAACTGTATTCTGTGGCTTATTGTTCCCAAAGAATGTGGCTTGTCGAGTTTACTCTTCCCATTATGCTCTAGGGCATTTTGCATTTGGCCAAGATGCACCATACTTTCAAAAATACTTGTTTAATTTCCATAGTGGTACTTTTGTGAGTATCTATTGTAGATGAAGTAAATCCTTCTTCTTATAGATATGAATATAATATCTGGAATATGGACAAAGCTGGCTGAAATATGGACAAACTTAAAATTCTGTGTTCCAAAACACATGGACTTAAAATGGCTGCAATAGAAAGAAAACAGCCTTATCAAATCCATCTGGGAATGGTTGAACTGACACAGGACTATGAGTCATGGCCAAACTAGCCTGCTAATTATGCAAAAATTGGCCCTATTAGGCCTGGCTAAATTGCTACCCATTACAACATCTGTGGACTGTAGACATTATAGACTCCAAGTTGTCTGCAAAATCCAACAGGTTTGAACCCAGACTGTGCCTTGCAAAACCATCTCGATGGGAAAGTGATCAACACATCCTGAGGACAATCAAAATCATTTTGTACCTCAACAGCTCCAAGCATTCTCATTAAAATTCAACTGACTTTAGGAAAAACTTGACAGAATTTCAAAGACTGCATCTTTATAAATTTGGATTAAGACAAAGGACAAGAGATTCTTTTAGCCAGAGTACGAGTGGTTCACTTCTCTACAACTATGGCCAGGGACTCTTCTCCAAGCAGAACCAACCAACTTTGACTGAGTAGCAACATTGTTCCTTATTGGCTCCAACAGCTGAAAAGACACTAACATTACTCTTCAACCACCATTTGTGAATGTAGCCCAATCCATCCCTTCCATTGACTCTGTCTACACTTCTCGCTGCCTCGGCAAAGCAGCCAGCATAATTAAGGACTTCACGTATCCCAGTCATTCTCTCTTCTACCTTCTTCCATTGCGATAAAGGTACAAAAGTCTGAGGTCACATACCAAACAACTCAAGAACGGCTTCTTCCCTGCTGCTATCAGACTTTTGGTTGGACCTACCTTACACTAAGGTGATCTTTCTCTACACCCTAGCTATGACTGTAACACTATATTCTGCATTCTCTCATTTCTTTCTCTATGAATGGTATGTTTTGTCTGTATAGCACGCAAGAAACAATACTTTTCACTGTATGCTAATACATGTGACAATAATAAGTCAAATCAAATCAAATCAAAGAAAGAAATTCAACAAGTACTTACCAGCAAAGATCCAGGACTCAAGAAACAGCATTTATGGAAATAACCCCCTACTGAAGGTCTGGTTGCACAGTAAAAATTTTATACATACTTAACTACGTGACCAAGGTGCATGTCTCTTGAAGGCAAGATGGCCCTGACCTTTTCTTAGAGGCAATACTGCCCCTTTGAGCCCAAGAGTGGTGAGTATAATCTACAGTCCCCAGAAATCTCCAATTAGCCAAGTGTTGAAGAAGGGTGGTTGGGAGTTGTGTAAAATTGTGTAAACCTAAAGATATCTGTTGTATCATTATAATCTCTCCTTCCATAGCATAGTTACTGATTATGTGTGCATGTTGATAGGTCTGTTTAATTTCATTCCTTCCTAAATAAAATTTGACCTTTTGTGTCACCCATTCGCCTCTGTTTTCATTCTGGTGGGTAGTAGAGCTAGAACATAATTCTGAAGTCTAGAGCTGTGAGGATTTCGGTGCATTGAAAATACTCACTCAAGCGGGTTCATTGGTCAGGCATAAACAGTGGCTCACTTTCTCTCTCTCTCTCCTGCAAAGTCATCCTAGTGCAACACTTCTGCCATTTTCTCCACCTGCAGGAGAGACACGCTGGTTGCCAATGTTGGCACTTGCCCAGCCCTGTACTAAAGAACTGAGGGATGGGCAAGAAGGTGGTGGGATGGGCACACACACTATTTTACATGCCCCTTCCTGCTAAAAACTTTCCCAGCTGGGTTATGTAAAATGCACTCCCTTGTTTTCTCAAACATGGGATCCATCCTTACTAGCCATCTGCTTCATGATTAGCCTAAAAGCAAATTATTTGTTTTGTTATGATAGAAACTTCCTCATCTTCTTGCCTTAAACTCTCTGCTTGACTTTTCCATGAATCTGTAAGCTACAAGAAGAGGGGCTTTCTCCATTGTACTCAGGTGCTAAAACTTGTAGTTTACTTTCAATACATTTTGACCTGAATTCTGATCCTCATGGTGACCGGAGCACATAGTTAGTCTCTGGCCAGACTTTGTGTAAAGTCACATGGAGTTGTCTCAAGACAAAATGATTAGAAGATCACCATAGTAGAAAATAGCAATAATATAAACAATAGAAGGGGAAAAGTTTAGGAGAATTTTTCACATCACATTTTCCTGGTCCAATGAAGGAGACATTGTTGGATCTGATTCTGGGGAATGATGTGGATCAAGTATGAATAGGAGAACGTTTAAGGGACAGGGCTCATTGTATCATAGGTTTAAGGTTGGCGATGCAACAGGAAAAGGAACAATTGAGAGTTAAATGGAGCAATCCAGAGAAAAACTAATTAACTGCAGGAGGCCAATTTTAATAGAGTAGGAGAGATTGGAGATCAGGAAAATTGGAGCATAACTGTAAAGGAACAATGTCAACTTCACAGAGGAAATAGTTTGGGTACAGTTAAGGCACATTCCCACCTGAGGGAAAGATAGGACAAACAAATCCAGAATTCGCTGGAAGAAGACAATGATAAAAGGTAGTCAGCTAAATAATACAATTGAAAATCAGACTGAATATAGAAAGTTCAGAGGGAGAAGTGAAAAAAGAAATGAGAGACTATGATGCTGTGATTGGGAATTCCCACCCAAAGTTAATTAGGCTTTTGGCTACTTGTGGTTCTGTCAGGGACACATATCACATTGGGTGGGACAGGAAAATCCCAGAAGACTGGCAGCTAGCATAAAAGGGAATACTGAAGTATTCTATTAGCATATAAACAGTAAGAGGGTGATAAAAGAAAGAGTGGGTTTGAATAACTGAGTTACTAAATGAATACTTTGCATCTGTCTTTTCCAAGTAAAGTTGCTCAAGTCATAATGTTAGAAAGCTGACAGACTGGATGAGGTAAAAATTGAAGGGATTGAATATGACTGTGCTTAAAATTGATAACACACCAGGGTTGGATGTGATGCATCTGTGAATAGTGAGGACTTGGTGGGGTAATCTGGGGAGGCACTGGCCGTAATAGTTCTATCCGCTTTAGATACAGGCATGGTGACAAAGGAGCGGGAAATAGCAAGTATCCAAAGGAGGGTGTAAGGATAGACCCAGCAACTACAGGATCATTAGCTTAACTTTGGTGCTGAGAAATCTTCTGGAAACGATAACTAAGAACAAAACTAATAGTCACTTGGACAAAGGTTAATTAATTAAAGAATGTCAGCATGGATTGTTATTGGGGAAATCATATTTAAATAACTTGTTTAAGTTTTTTGCTGAGCCAGCAAAAAGATTTGGTGAGTGTCATACAGTTGATGTGGCGCAGTTCTCTTAGACTTCCAAAAGACACTTGATTAAGTACCGCATAGCAAGCTTGTCAGAAAAGTTGAAGCCCATGGAATAAGAGGCACAATGGCATCATGGATACCAAGTTGGTTAAATGACAGGAAACAGGGCTATTTGGACTGTATGGAAATGCAAAATGGGTTTCCCCTTGGGTTAGTATTAGGACGACCACTTTTCTTGATTTATATATTTGACTGAGCATTGGCGTACAGGGAATAATTTCAAGACTTGTGGATAACAATAAACTTTGAAGTTTAGTGAACTGTGAGGATGATAGTTTTTTACTCTTTTATAGCATGTCGGACTTGCTGGATATTATTGCATTTATTGTCCATCGCTAATTACCCTTGAGAAAGGTAGTGGTTAAGAATCCTCTGTTGTTGTCTCTTGGTGGCATTATTTGCAAGTACAGGGACAACTTCCATCTGTACATGGATATGACCCAGTTCTGCATCTTTCTATCCTTATACTCTCTCTATACTGTATGACATACTTGTCTGATATCCATTTGAATGAAGCCCAATTAACATTGCTTAACATTAGGGAGACTGAAGCCATTGTCCTCACAAACTACCTGAAACCTGGTCTCAGAGTGAATAAATTGTACTCACGCTTAGTGACCTAACAAGATCTGTACTCCCTCTCAAAAAATTATTATTTTTTCCTTTAGGATTAACCATAAAATCCACCAGTTTGAGCAAGGTTTTGGTTGCCTCTGCAACTGGATACTTTAAAGTCCATATGGGTCCTGACAACTTTCCAGTCGGAGCATCTATGCTGAAGTTTTGTACTTCAGAACAAGCCACTCCATAGCCAAGCTGCTCCAGTACAGATAAAACACTGACTTGCAATTAATGTGCACAATGAATATTGCATGTGTCATAATTGTATGGAAGCACCTAACAGTGCAAAGTGATCTATGTATAATTTTTTCACCATTTATAATTACCATTTTGTAATGTCTGTAGTGTTTCTTTGATTGTGTAGAAATACTTCAGAGTGCAATCTGATCTATATAGAAAACCTGAATATTATTGCATTTTGTGCCATGGCCATTGTAAAATATTAATAAAGTTCTTTAATATAGTTTATGAATAAAGTATAACTTTTGCAACAAAAAACACTGCCATCTATTGGATAATGTGGACAATTTCCCAGGGATATTCTTTCTACAAAAAGTCGGACAAATCCAATTTGGCCAATTGCTGCCCTGTCACTCGACTCTTGATCATCAGTAATGTGATGGAAGGGGTAATCTACAGTGTTATCAAGCAACACTTGCTTAGCAATAACTTGCTCATTGAATCTCAGTTTGGTTTCTGCCAGGATAATTCAGGTTCTGTCCACGTTACAATCTTGGCCCAAACATGGAGAAAGGAGCTGAACTCAAGAGGTGAGCTGGTGTGAGTGGCTGTCATTGACATCAAGCACCACTTGACCAAGTGTGGCATCAAAGAACCTGAGCAAAACTGGAATTAATGGGAACTAGGTTGGAGTCATATCAAATACAATGGAAGTTGGTTGTAGTTGTTGGAGGGAATGTCATGCAATGCCCGGCTTGGGTCACTGTCTGTGTGGAGTTTGCATATTCTCCTTGTGAATGCATGGGTTTCCTTCCACACTCCAAAATGTGCAGGTTAGGTGCATTGGCCATGCTAAATTGCCCCTTCGTGTCCCGGGATGTGTAAGTTCAAGGAATTAGCAGTGTAAGTATATGGGGTTATGGGAAAAGGGCCTGGGTAGGATTGTTGTTAGTGCAGACTCGATAGGCCGAACAGCCTCTTTCTGCATTGTAGGGATTCTATGATTCTAGATAATCTCTGTAGGAGTTTCTCTCACTACTGTTCTAGGCCCAAACGTCTTCAACTATTTCTCTCTCACCATAATGAGGCAATGTTCATTGATTACTTATTTGGCAGTATTCACAATTCCTCAAATATTGAAACAGTCTGCGTCCACATGCAGCAAAACCGAGACACCATTCATGTTTGGGCAGATAAGTGGCAAGAACATTTGTGCTACACGGATGCCAGGCAACGCCGATTTCCAACAAGAGAGCATCTAGATTTCTGCCCATGACATTCAACAACACTATGACACGTGTCATCTTTGATGACACGAAGATGAACCGAAAAGCAAATTGCATGGAGGATGTGGAATGCCTGCAGAGGGATCTGGATAGAGTGAGTGGGCGAGGACCTGGCAGATGGAGTATAATGTTAGCAAGTGTGAGTTTACCCATTTTGGTAGGAATAATGGTAGGAAGGATTACTATTTAAATGGCGAAAAGCTGCAGCATGTGACGGTGCAGATGGACCTGGGGGTCCTTGTGCATGAATCACAAAAACACAGTATGCAAGTGTAGCAGGTGATTAAGAAGGCGAATGCAATGTTGGCCTTTACAGCTAGGGGGAAAGAATATAAAAGTAGGGAAGTACTTTTGCAGCTGGACAGAGTGCTGGTGAGGCCGCAGCTGGAGTACTGTGTGCAGTTTTGGTCGCCGCATTCGACAAAGGATATATTGGCCTTGGAGGGGGTGCAGAGAAGGTTTATTAGGCTGATACCGGAGATGAGGGCATTGGATTATGAGGAGAGACTGAATAGGCTAGGTTTGTACTCTTTGGAGTTTAGAAGGCTGAGAGGGGATCTTATAGAGACATATAAGGTAATAAAGGGGATGGATAGGGTAGAAGTTGAGAGACTCTTACCACTTAGCAAAGATAGCAGGACTAGAGGGCACAGCCTCAAGATTGGGGGGTGGGGGGGGAGGGCAGTTCAGATCAGAGTTGCGGAGGAGTTTCTTCATGCAAAGGATGGTAAATCTTTGGAATTCTCTGCCTGTTGAAGTGGTGGAAGCTTCCTCGCTGAATATGTTCAAGTCAACAGTGGATAGGTTTGTGATTGACAAGGGAATTAAGGGTTACGGGGAGAAAGCAGGAAAGTGGTATTGAACCACTGCAGATCAGCCATGATCTTATTGAATGGCGGGGCAGGCTCGAGGGGCTGGATGGCCTACTTCTGCTCCTATTTGTTATGTTCTTATGCATCATCACAGAATCCACACTGTCAGCATACAGTGTGTCAAAATTGATCAAAAACTTAACTGAAACAGTCATATATATACTGTGACTACAAGATCAGATCAGAGGCTGGGAATTCTGTGGTAAGTGATTCATTGCCTGACTCCCATAACCTGTCCACCATTTACAAGTTAGGTGTAAGGTGGGATACTCTCCACTTACTGGATGATGCAGCTATGATAACACTCAAGAAGCTCAACACTAACCAGGCACCCTATTCACCACCTTGAGTAAAATTTCTGCCATTGATCCACAATGGCAGCAACATGTATCACTGAAAGAGTTAAAAATCATATAAGTTTAAAAATCATAAACTGCTAAAAATTCTACAGAGATACTCTAGATGAGAAACCATTTGCCTTAGTTACAGATAACAGTTAAGGATCAAGCTGTATTAATTAAAATGGAGGTTTTCTTCACACAATGCGCACATAGAAATCAATTGAATATGCACAACTGCAGCTCATGTAATCACTGGTCAACATTTTTATTATAATTATGTCTAGAAGTTAGTACATAGTTAGTGCAATTGGACAGCTATACTCATATGTTATATATTTTGTAACTCCAATTATTAGTTGTGAATGGACATAGATAATTCTTTAAACCTTTGATTGGCAAATGTTAATTGCTTTTAGTTGAGCCAAAGGGTATGATTGCCACTGTATTTCCTTATTCGGGGACTGTGAGTCCCCTATGGCCGGCAGCCTTCCTTACTATAGATTGAATAAAAATCTTGAACTTGAAGTCTGAGTATTGTTTGGTCAGTTATGAGGGGTGAGGAATACTATAGTTGAATAGCCGTGAAACCCCTGCAAACAAGGTACACATGCACTGCAAGTGACTCCTCAAACCTCCTTCAGCAGTAGCTTTCAAACTCACAATCTCAACCTCCTAGATGAACTACCTAGAAGGGTAGCAGACACATGGAAACACGATCAAATGCAAATTATCCACCCAGTCACACATTGTCATTATTTAACACTAAATTGACATTTATTCACTATTGCTGGATTAAAATCCCACAACTCCCTAACTGCATCATGTGCGTATCAGATGGACTGCAGCAAGTTGAGAAGGCAGCTCATCCCCAATTTCTCAAGAACAATTAGGAATAGGCAATAAATACTGGCCTGGCCAGCAATATACACAACTTAAGAAAGGATAAAAATAACTCTGAATATCTCCTTTGGTTTGACATTCCTTTCGTTCCTTACATCTCAATAAAGAAGATGGGGAACCTTCCCCATTTAAAGGCAATGTATAAATATAACGTTTATCTGCCACTAGCTGCAGTACTACAAAAGGAAAATGCTCAAAATAGAAACTCAACTCAACCAAGCCAAATTTGATTGAAATTCAGGAGGTATCTGTAGAAATGATGTATCTCAGAAACACAGCATTAACTCATTTTGAAACACAATTTACCAACTAAACTGAGTGAGATGATAATTTTATAGTGATTTTAAAGAAATAATACTCCACGGAGTGTTCTACACCACAAGGTAACTGGATGAAGAAAAACATTCAGCCCATCTAATCCTTTCACTCAGGATAACCCGACAGTGCTGAATTGCTTACAGTAGCCCCAGTTGTGACTGCAGCAATCTTTCCATATTCCAGAACCTTAACATCAACTCCAGGGTCCACAACTTTTCTTAGCATCAGGTCAAACATGGGCAAGGAAAGCTCTTGCTGATTATTATGTGCACTCCCCAACCCACCACCCCCTTCCCCACCCTCTCAGCTGATGAATCTGTACTCCTCCATGTAGAGCCAAGAGTGACAAGGGCACAGAGTGTACTCTCAGTGGGGGATTTCAATGACCGTCACCAAGAGTGGCTCAGTAGCATCAGTACAGGCTGAGCTGGCCAAGTCCTAGGATATAGCTGGTGGACTAGGTCAGCAGCAGGTATTGAGCAACCAGGCAGAGGGAAAACATACTTGAACTCATCCTTAGCAACTGCCCACTGCAAATGCATCCATCCATGACAGTATTGGCAAGAGTGAGCACCACGTAGTCCTATCTTCATATTGAGGCTACCTTCCATCATGTTATGTGGCATTACCATTGTGGTAAACAGGATAGATTTTGAACCAATGCAGCAACTTAGGAGTGGATAACCAGGAGACTTTATCGCTCATCAGCAGCAGCAAAATTATCTTCAACTGCAATCTGTAGCCTCATGGGATGGCCTATCGCCCTTACCAAGAAACGGTGCATCAATCCTAGTACATTGAAAAGTGCATGAAGGGATGTCAGGTGCATCACCAGACATACCTAAAAATGAGATATCAATCTGGTGAAATTACAACCCAGGACTAATTGCATGCCCAACAGCATAAGCAGTCAGCAATAAGCACAGCAAAGCAATTATACAATCAAAGTAGCAGATCTAAGCATGGCAGTGTTACCGCATCCGGTTGTGAATGGTAGTAGACAACTAAAGAGCTTATTGGAGGAGGAGTCTTCATAATTATCCTCATTCCCACTGATGGCAGAGCCCAGAAAATCAGTACAAAGGATAAGGCTGAGGCATTTGTAACAATCTTCAGCCTAAAGTGCTGATTGGATAATCCATCTTGGTCTCCTCTGGAATCACAGACACCAGTCTTCAGCCAATTCAATTCATGCTGCGTGAAATCAAGAAATGGCTGAAGGCACTGAATACTGCAAAGGCTGTGGGTCCAGCAATATTCCAGTAACAGTACTGAAGATTTCTGCTGCCTCACAACGCCAGGGACCCGGATTCGATTCCCAGCTTGGGTCGCTGTCTGTGTGGTGTCAAAATCTCAACTTCTGACTTTGACTTTAACACAAACACACATTAACACAAGATACTTAGCCGACAGATTGTCTTTATTTTACTTGCTTGCAATAGGCCAGAGACACCACTCCCATGGACAAAGAAAATCATCCTGCTTTTTTCAATTCTGCAGCCCACAGTTAGTTGGACACAATCCAAAGTGTTACAAATGACATACTTTACATATTAATCTAATAGAAAAACTACTGAGTCACCTTGATCTGTGAGATCACGATACCTCATGGATACTCCAATGTATCATCCCTAAGCCTGTTCTCTAGTCTCTAAGTCAGAGACCATGTCTCTATTTTTGATAGCAGTCTCACAAATCATCTTCACTAAAACAGTCTCACATGGGCATACTTTAATTGATAAGAGGGCCTACAAAACCCACTAGTATTGTATAGCCTTGTCAGTAAAGTTAACTGAATCTCTAAAGGATGTGGTCAAGTCATTTTGCCATCAGGGTATTTCCCAATTATAGCTCTGAAAGGTTTTGTTTATTGCCAACATAATGAAACACATGCATACATTGCTTATCAATTCAATGATTGAGCTTTTTATCACTACCTATAGTTTCAAGGAGTATCATTATGTTACCATTAATTCTTGTCAGTTCCCACTAAGTCCCCTACCATAACTTTTGGGTTAGCTGTGACATTAATATTTTTCTGACTCTGTTTTGATTAGAAACTGTAAATGCAGCCTTATTAAAATTTGTATCAGTTATTTCTGATAATGTGAGGCAATTAAGTGTCCTTTATGGCCTTGTGATTCCAACAGTTGGAATCACAACTGTTTGTGATTCCTTTAATCACAAATTCCTTTAAAGCAATATATCTAACTTTAAGGAATATATCTAACATATGTTTGGCATCAAAGGGCATTCTATAATGCATCAAAGTTTCTTTGTTTAATTTCTAAAAATGTATAGAAGATATATGCATGGATTAATTAAAGGTATTAGATGTACCTTTAACGACAAAGTAATTAAAACACCAAATTAGAATTACTAACAAACTTGTTCCCCAATGGTTTAAAGTGAATTCTACATCTAAACTGATTAAATAAAAACTCAAGCAGAGTCTGCCAATCTTACATTAGTAAGAAGTCTCACAACACCAGGTTAAAGTCCAACAGCTTTATTTGGTAACAAAAGCTACTAGCTTTTGGAGCGCTGGCTGCCCCTTCGTCAGGTGAGTGGGAGATTAATCTTATACATCAATCTTATCGTAGCCCTTTTCTATCTTTCTACAAATGGAGTTTGCAGATTCTTCCTGCGTCTGCGTGGGCTTCCTCCGGGTATTCTGGTTTCCACCCACAGATGTAAGGGTTAGGCGAATTGGCCATTCTAAATTGCCCGTTAGTGCCAGGGGAACTTGCTGGATAATTGCATGTTGTTATGGGGATAGGGCCCAGGTGAGTTTGTGGTTGGTGTTGACTGGGCGGGCCAAATGACCTCCTTCTGCTCTGTAAGGATTCTATGATTGCACACAAAAAGCTAAACAAAGCCAGAATTGAGCCTGGGTCGCTGGTGCTGATGAGACAGCCGTGCAAACCACAGTGCAATCCTCCCCACATCCCTAAAGGACCCAAGACTCAGAGCCCAAACTCCAGATCTCAAGACCCTGCTCCAGGATTATAGCTCCGCCCCTAATTCAGGTCTCTGGGCTCATGCCCCGCCTTGGAGTTGTAATCCCGCCCCTGCCCTGTAAGCTCCGCCCCGGAGCTGCAGGGAAGATGGAGGAGCGGGTCTCAGTTGAGACCCCGAGCCGGGGCCCAGAGCTCTGTTGGGAGCTGCCGCTGCGGAACATGGTGCAGGGCTTGCGGGAGCTGGTGTCGCAGCTGCGGGGTGAGTGCGGCGGAGAGTCTGGCCTGGGCCCAGGCCTTGCTGATCGTTCCCGCTGTTTGTCTAATGGCACGAGCCCAGCCTGGGCCTGTCGCTGCTGTCTGACATGTTTATCTCCCGGTCTGGCGGTACCTTGGCTTTTAAATTCTTTATCCGAAACCCTTCAAGGCCGCTGCGCTCCGTTTTGGCGGATGTTGCTTCAACTACTCACTGAAAACCTGCATCTCCATCCTGGATAAAGGCTGGGAGGATGCCCACACTTTGATGGGTTCCCACAAGGTGTATGAGCAACATATTGCTCTGAGCCCGGGCAGGGTCACTCCCAAGTCTGTGTGTGTTTGCCCCTTATCGAGTTCACCTCTGACTTCCTTCCCCTTAGCTCGAATAAAGTTCCTTCCTCTTTCCACATTTGGCCAAGCTTGTATTTAAGTTTTTTAAGGTTCATTTTTTAGTAGGTTTGCATTCACTTTGTAACAAAGCTATTGTGAAAATCTCCAAGTTATCACATTCCAGTGCTTGTTTGGGTACACTGAAGGGCAAATTAAGCCTGGTCAATGCACCTAACCAGCATGTCTTTCGGAATGAGGGAGGAAACTGAAGTATCCGAGGAAATCCGTGCCGATACGAGGAGAACGTGCAGACTCTGAACAGACAGTGATCCAAACCGGGAATTGAACCCGGGTCCCTGGTACTGTGAGGCAGCAGTGTTAACCACTGTGCTGTTGTATGTGTCAATTAAGGTGGGTGTGTGTGTGGGTGGATGAATTTTGAAGGGTTAACAGTTGTGGCTAACTGCAGTATGAGGCAAACACCTTGAGGGAAGATTGTGAGGAGGTGGAGGATGCTGTGGAATCAAACACAGGGCTTGTCTGATTGTGTATTATTATTGCATGTATATCTGGGAGAGCGTTAGTTTGAGTGTTACCCAAAGGGCTTTGCTTTGTTGACTTACTAGCTGGGATTATTATGGGGCTGAGGTGTAGGTATCTCTAGCAGGACTAGGGGAGGAGACTGCTGTCAATCTACGATTGCCCCATGAGACAATGGATGAATTTGTGACCCTGGGGTCATTTACGTGTGCAAAGTACGCACCCAGCCCTCCTGTCGAATTGTACTGGAGTTGGACATAGTGGGAAGCCTCAGAGGCTTGCTGCAGCAGGGGTAAGCAAGGCTTCATGATGCTGGAAAAGTAATTTTTTTTTGAGGTGGAAACTTAATTTATCTTCATAGTTAGTACAGTAATAACATTGGCTCTTGCTGGTATTTCTTTCACTCACCTCTTCTGATCTCTAAAGATTGATCACTTGTGCTTAGTAGTGAGTGCTTGCATCCATATTTGAATAAAATCCTAAATTTGACTGATATGGTGGTGGAGATAGATTCAATGAGTGGCACAGTGGTTAGCACTGGTGCCTCAGTGCCAGATACCCAAGTTTGTTTCTAGCCTTGGATGATTGTGTGGAGTTTGCACGGTCTTCCTGTGACTGCGTGGGTTTCATCTGGGTGTTCTGATTTTCTCCTCCACTCCAAAGATTGTGGGTTAGGTGGATTGAGTATGCTAACTTGCTCCTTAGTGTCCCAAGATGTGTAAGTTGGAAAGGTAGATATATGGGGTCAAGGGGATAGAGCCTGGATAAAATGTTCTGTCCAAGACTTCAATCTGTTGGGCTGAATAGCCTCCTTCTGCACTGCAATGATTCTATGATAACCTTAGGAATAAATACTTGAAGGGATGAAACATTGTTGGAATATGGAGAAAAAGGTTAACTGTGTTACTCTTTGAAGAAGTGGCATAAATTGAGTGGCCTTCTGTGCTACACAATTGTATGATTTTATTGTTACATAATAGTCATTTTCAGCATATATTTCAGCTGAAACAATTTTGGCTGTTTTTCCCATGTCACCTTTTCATCTCCCTCAGCTTCAGGAATTCAGTTAATGCATTCTAACCATCTTGCCTGAGAGTGGATAACTCAGCTCAAATGGCTAGTAATGAAATGCACTTTTGTTTTCATCTGTGAAACTATGACAGCATATTAATGAAATCTGTTCTTTTTTGTAGAGGGTGAATCATTGTGGAAGTCTGAAGATTTTGACTTGAACTTCTTCTGGAAAACTCTAGGTCTGGCACTTAATGTATAAGGATGTGAGAAGAGATTACAGAAAGTGTTGTGTTTAAATAATCTTTGCTGTTCTTTATATGTACAGAAATGTGCTAAATATTTGAAGGGACAATGATTCAAGTAATTTTGAATAAATATACTGGAGCTCAGAAGGGAAATGAGAATATTTGCAATTTAAACTTTATACAGTTATTGACTTAACTTCACTATTTTGTACCTTAAATGAGTTGAACTATTGGCTACTTTTTATAACTACTTATTACTTGGTAGAAAGACTTGCATTGTAGGAGGTGGGAAAGTATGTAATGATTATGCACGTTACAGAAAAGATGTGGAACTAGCCAGCTGCCAAATGGTGATCGAAAGGGCATTCAGGAAAGTAGTTTGCTCCAACTAGCTTTCATCCTCTTATTTGTTATATTGGAACACTGTGGTGTCTTTCCAGTGCCAGGTTGCATAGATTATGATGGAATTACACATTAGTAAATCCTCTCCAACATTTGTACCAGTTGTAAAGTAAACCTTTCCGTACATACAGGAAGATTGTGTGTTTAACTTGTTAAAGTTTTACCTTAAACATTGTAATTGAAAGGGAGAAAAAGACTTTTAGTTTAATCAATAGGCTAACTGATTATTATTTAGTTCATAGAATCTTTTGTTAATTTTATTGTACCAATGACTTGAGGTTAACTTGCAGCACTATGAAAGGAAGTACAATAATTAATTAATGGAAAAAATCTTGTAACAGCAATCTAAGTTCTGTCTCAGTAATATATTCTAAGATTAAACTTGTATTAGGCAGTAGTCTAGCTGATTCTGGAGTTGCTATTGTCAGTAGCAATTGCTGTTACTACTTTCACTTTTTATTTTCCTAAACCTTTGCCTATCTTTTCCCAACATATTTTCTCTAGGTGACTGTTTTAAAGTGATATCACAAGAAGCAACAAAGCTAAGTCTGGCCTTTTCAAAACCACCTTTACCATCTGTGCAAGTAAGTGCACAAGCTTAACCTCCAGTTACAATTCTTGCAAACATATAAAGCAATGCTATATTCCATTTACTAATGTTTTCTGTATTAGGACTGTCAGAAACTCACTGCAGACTTTCAGAAGAACATCCTTAATTTAACCACAGTGTACTACTGGTTGCCCAAGAGTCAAGGCAAGTGCTGCCGAAGAGCTACACATTTGTCCATTAAGATGTTGCTCATGTTGTGATGTTTAGATCCATGTGGCAGAAATGTGAATTTTGTTTCACAGGGTTATGATGACTGTTGTTTTCATCTAGCAAATGCAACAAATGTTCTTTTATGTTTTGTAAAGTGATAAGGTAGAGAATAAGAATTAAGAAGTTAAAGTTTTTTTGTCCTCTGTGGTCAAAATGCATATAAACCATGTTACCTGAACTCCAGACAAGTTTACTCAGATGTGTGTGGTAATGTTTCCATTTTGCTGATGAGTGCTATTCAGCTTGCACCCCTTCATGTAAATGAAGAGCTCTGATGTCAATGTTATTGAAATTTGAAGGACCATAATTTATGCAGAGTTATTCCTGTAGTTCAGCCAATTTAAACAAAGCAGCTTATGAGCACAAGACTATTGGTAAACTCAACTTTGCAATTGCCTATTCACATTCAAGTCCCGAATGAGTTCAGAGTGCAGAAGAGGCCCGTCAACCCATCTAGTCTGCACCAACATGAGAACCAGCAGATCTACGTCCTAATCTGAGACCAGCACATGGCCATAGCCTTGAATATTATTATGTGCTTAGTGTTCATCCAGGTATTTTTCAAAGGATGTGAGACAACCCATTTCCACCACTCTCCCAGGCAGTATACTCCAGACTACCACTACTTTATGTTTAAAAAAAAAAAAATTTTTTTTCAAATCTCCCCTGTTTCCACCACCACCTCCCCTGCCCCGCAAAAAGCCTTCTGCCCCTCATCTTGAACTTGAGTTCTCATGTGACTAACTGTTCAACTAAGGGAAACAGCTGCTCGTGTTCAACCTGTCCATGTCCCTCATAATCTTGTACACCTTGGTCAGATTGCCTCTGTCTTCTCTACTCCATGAAAATGGTGAAAATGACCTAAGCCTATAAATCTTGCTTCATAACTTCAGTGTTCCATCCCAGGTAGCATCCTGGAGAACCTCCTCTGCACCCTGTCCAGTACAATCTCAAACTTCCTATAATGTGGCGAGCAGAACTGCATACTGCATTTTAGCTGTGGCCACTCCCAAGTTCTATAGAATTTCAACATTATTTCCCTGCTTTTGTAATTTGTGCTTTGACTGTTAAAGGGAAGTATCCCATATGTTTTTTTCACCACTCCATAACATTACCCTTCCACCCTCTCAAATCTATGGACAAACACGCGAAGGTCCCTTTATTCCTTAGATCTTTGTAGTGTCATATCGTTCATTGAATACTTCCTTACCAAATTACTCTTTCCAAATTGTTCTACTTCTCCCTTTTCAGCCTTAAATTCCATCTGCTACCTATCTGTCCTGTGGCCATCCCATCTTTATCTTCCTGTTGTCCGAAGCACTCAACCCTACTATTAACCACCCAGTCAATCTTTGTCACCTGTAAACTTACTAATCCCCCTATAGTCATCAATATCTCTTATATAAATAATGAATAATAGGGGACCCATCACAGATCCCTTAGTATACCATTAGACACTGTCTTCCGGTCACTAAAGCAGCCTTCTGTCATCACCCTCTGTCTCCTACAACTAACCCGTTTTGAATGCACCTTCTCAAATTACGTTGTGTCCCATGTGCATGCACCTTCTTTATAATTTTCCTATGTGGGACCTTGTCAAAGTCTTTGCTGCAACCCATATAAACTACATCAACTGCACCACTGTCATCTACACCTGGTCACCTCCTCAAAAAAATTCAAGCAAATTTATTCAGCATGACCTGCCTCTGCTAAAGCCATGCTGGCTATCCCCAATCAAGTCTTGTCTTGCTTTTGCAAGTAGAGATTGTCTCCTTTAGAATTTTCTCCATAGCTTCCCTGCCATTGATGTAAGTCTCACAGGTCTGTAGTTCCCTGGCTTATCTCTATAACCCTTCTTAAATAATGGAACCATATTAGATCTTCTCCAGTCATTTGCTTTGTTCTGTGACCCCCTTTTCCACCTTTGAAATATTTGCCCGCTAGATACTGATGTCCTTTGGGATCAGTTTCTAAATATTTATCTTTATCTTCAAATGCCTTACCCCACCCTCCCTCAGCAATCTCTATTTGTTCCTTGATCAGTGCCATGTTCACTTCAGAAGGGAGAAGCAAGATATAAAATCCCTAATAATTAAAGAAGTCCCACAAATATGAGGATTTGCCATGAGTATGTGACAGATCTAAGCCCCAGACAGAAAACTGACTGGCTGAAGTATCATTTTCAGAAAGTATTCATTATTATATTATATTCATTACATTTTGCTTAAAGAATAATTGTCACCAATCACTGATAAATTTCTACAAGATTAATTACACAACACAGCCACTTATAACCACGTGTCTAGCATACAATAATTGGAAGAATCTATTTCATGGTGAAAAGTTTCAATGGCAAAGACAGAAATGGTGATCCCATATTCTCAGTGGGGAATTTCTGTTAGAAATACTGTTGCCTGACTATCCCTTTGAAAGTTTTCTCAATGCTTCCACACTGGAATGCATATTTTTTAAAGAAGATTTATTTTTGAAAACCGATTCAAATTAGTTAGCCTAAAGATCTCTGACTTGATGCTTTGTTAACCTTCATTGTGGCATGTTTTGTGTTAGCTAAACAATTGTAGAAATCATTGATCGTGGTTGGTAAGAGAAGCTAATGGTTGTCTTGTTGGCTTCAGGTGTAACTCTACGACGACTAGTTCGAGATGCCACAATGGATGTAGTGGAGGGAGTTATTCAGCTATTGAACGTGATACTGAGCACACCACTTCAAAGGTACAAACTTCAAATACATGATTGTACTGAAAATAGAAAGATATAAATAACAAACTTGCATCATTATTCAAAATGTAATATTTAGCAAAGCCCAATATTATTCTTTAAAAATTATTGAACTTTGTTATCTCTTTTCCCTTTATATTTTAATCTTTAACTGTGTGGTGGATTCACATATATAGTGATACAATGGCAGTGCCAGGAACCCCGCAGGTGGGTTAACCATGCTAAATCACACTTAATATCCAAACACCTATAGGTTAAGTGGATTAGCCATAGTAAATGATGACCGTTGCATGGATATGGTGGTGGGACTGGGTCAGATACTCTTTCAGAGAATTGGTGCTGACTGAATGGGCTGAATGGCCTATTACAACACTGTAGGGATACTATGATTCTATTGTTTTTCAGAATCAGTACCAGAATATATCTGTTGGTATCTGCAGGGTGGCAGAGTGGCTAGCACTGTGCTTCACAGGTGCCAATAGTGCTGGTAGTATAAGAAATCACCAAGGCCCGGTTTAGATTCCAGCCTTGAGTGACTTTGAAGTTTGCATGTTAACCCAACGTCTGTGTGGGTTTCCTCTGGGTGCTTTGGTTTCCTTCAGTGATGTGCAGGTTACATCTTAGTGTCCAAAGATGGATAGGTTAGGGGAATTTGCAGAATAAATACATGGGATTGCAGCGATGGGAGGTGGGCCTGGGAAAGATGCTCTGTCAGAATCGGTGCAGACTTGATGGGCCAAATGACCTCTTTCTGCTCTGTAGGAATTCTATGATTCTGTCTGGAATGGACTGTAATTTAAATAGTGGGGTTATATTGATATTTTCTGTTTTGATGTGAAGTAGTTTTGTGTGTCCATCAATACAAATGTGGTGGTGCTGGTGAGAAGACCTACTGTATGTACTGAACCCCCTGTGGGAATCCCTCCAGAAACATCTTTTCATACAGAGTCCTAAAGAACATGCAAACAATTTTATGAATGTTACCCAATCTGGAGTAAAGTTATGGTTTTTTTTGTCTGGTTGATATTTGTTGTGTAACATGAAACACTTTTTTGTACTATACATGTTAGAGGTTATGGTGGTGGGGGGTAGGGGGGGGTGGTGGGTGGTGGAGAGGATAAAAAGAAGAAAATTTAAACTATATTTTGATGGAGCTTGAATTGGGATTGTACATTTTATCACTCGATTGTTTCTTTTCCCCCGCCCTTCAAGGAAAGGCCTCCTGAAGAATAATTAATTGATGGCTAAATTTAGGTTGTGATCCCCTATACCACCAGCTTTGCTCAGATAGACATTAACCAGCTTTCTCTAAGAATATAATGGGTAAAAAATACCAGAGTTGCCTTTTGCTTTAGTTGTTTATAGGATGTGAGTGTCACCCAGCATTTGTCATTCTTTCCTAATTGCCTTTGAAAAGTGATGGTGAGCTGCCTTGTACCATTTTCAGCCCTTGTGGTATAAGTATACCCATAATACTATTTAGAAATTCCACAATTTTGACCAATTGACTGTGAAGGAAAGGAAAATATCAATATAACCACACTATTTAAATTACAGTCCATTCTAGATAGAATCATAGAGTTCCTACAGTGCAGCAAGAGGCCATTTGGCTCATCAAGTCTGCACTGATTCTGACAGAATATCTTTTGCAAATTAGATATGGTGTATGACTTAATTGTGGCGTTCCCTTGTACCTACTGCTTTTGTCCTTTAAATGGTGTGAGTTGCAGATTTGGAAATGGGGAGTTGTTATGGTATATCTTGTACTGGTACATGCTGCATGGTACACCTGTAGTGGAGACAGGTGAATTTTTAACTTATTTTAAAGTAATGGCTCTCTCGTCTTCTGCTACACACCCCATCTAGCAGTCATGTCATTAGAACTCGGTTAGCTTTATCATTGATGGTGCTACCAAGCTGTCTTTGATGGTGGATGTGGAAATTCCGCATCAGTATCGTTGCGGTGCCCTCGGTGTATCTACCAAATGGTTCTCAGAATAGAGGAGCAGTAATCCATTATCATTAGCAAACTTATCCAATATGTATAATGTAAACAAATATAAAACTGAAAGAATCAGATTGAGAAAACTGTGCAAATTTTTAAACATGGAAATTTGATCTCATTTTCTTTTAGCTTTAATATAGAACAAAACAGTTCTAGTAAAATGATTGCTGTTGCGTTAAGAAAAATATGTGATTGACAGATCTGAGTTTAGCCATTGGGGTGATGTCTTTGTAAGCTGGCACATTAGCACTCGCTTAAATGTAATTTTAACATTTGTTTTAAGATTTTTTTTTTCTCCCCAAACGTTAGTATCATTTTAGCTCTCCATGGTTATCTGCGGAATATTTTTTCCAATGGAATACAATTGATGTCAGAGGTTTGAATAGAATGTTGTTTCTTCCCTGTCTTGTATCTTTGCTCAATTTGTATGTAAAGTCTTTTTCTTATGGTTCTAGTTTGTCACAGGATCAGCTGACATCCACAGGTGCAGTTTGGGAAGCTTGTGATCGATTTTCTAAGTTACCGAAAGGTAATGTGAATTTCAAAATGCACCATAAGTCACATTCTATATGATGACCTGGCATATAAGATGATCTAATTTATCTGGCTCAAAAATCATGTTTTTGCATATACTTGGTATATAAATCAACACTCCTTTCTAGCTGAAACAACATTTATTTGCATTAATTATCCTCAATTTTTCACCCTGAAATGGATGTTTCACATTGTAACTGGGCAATCAGATTGCGAAGATCCGTGGTATTTTAAGATATCCCATTTTTTGAATTGACTGCCAACGACATTTCAAATTGGCAATTATATCCTTGCCAGAGGTTGACTCCTGTATTCTGTGTACAAGTTGACCCAGTTTTTCCAGGGTTTTGTGAAGCTTCAATCATCGGCTTGAACAGCGCCATCTGCGGTAATCCAAAGTGTATATCCCTTCTCTGTCTCTTCCCTTACCCCCGGTTAAACTTTCATAGCTGAATATATTCTGCACATAAAAAGGGGGCAGGGAAAGCAGGTGGTCAGAAAAATACTTCAGCATTCTTCTGAGTTTTTATTCATTAGAATACTGCTTTGGTGGTAACTTGTGAAAGATGTGGAAGCTGCATGTGAATTTTGGCAAAATGTATTATCTTTCTTGTTAATCTGGTAATTCTCATGGAAATCTTTATTTACACAACAAGCTTTTTCACCATAATTATAGACAGCTAACAATAATGAAACAAATCTGTGTTGTATCACTATTACCTGAGGATACTAATGTGAGAATGTTTTTCCAGGAAAGGTTTTAAAAAAACGAGTTGCTTGATATTTCAATACAACCTCAGTACCATACAACTATTGATCTATTAGACAACATTCTCTATCTGAAATGCCATAATTTTCAGTAGTTCATAAGCTTCTGCAGTGATGCAAGTACTTTATATTGATGCCTAGTATGGTGTAACATATATTAAATTTATAAGTACTGATAGTTACTGAATGAAATTATTAGCTATATATCAATATTTTGAAATTCTTTGCGCCAACATTTAATTGATGCAAAATTGTGGAAGTATAGTTTTGAAGAGTTAGTGATTGAGCTTTATCATAATGTAACTTTAACTTTGCAAGGAGTCATATGTAACTTTGAATTCAATATTATATATAGTTAGTTTTTTCATTAACCAAGTGATGGGGTGAACTTTGTTGCTGTTTTGGGTGTAACAATTGTCAACTCTGCCTGGTTACATTTTCTAACCAAGTGTTACAGACTTAACTGTTTTGTACTCTTCCACAGATAACCAGGCAGCTGTTCTATCTCTGATGTCTTCCTCTGCTGCTATTGTAGAAGATGCATTGGAGGAAATGGAACAGGTACAAAATTTAATGGAATATATTTACCTAAATGTAAAGATAGGTCTATGCAAAATCTTAGCATCTTGATCACTACAGTGTTGATTTCCATGAGTGGGAACAATGCAAGTTGCTGTCCGGTATAAGAAAGTAGAAATAGCTGGAAAAATTGGGTATTTTCATTATAACATTACAGATTGGAGGGCAATACACGAGAGTTTAAAATAATGAGAATGAGATGTGGCAATTAGAAATTTCCAGTAATGGAAAGATCAGGAAAAATGTATCTAGAAACAAAGTTTGAAATAGAAGACAGGAAAAATTGAGGCTGTGGATTGTTCTTCCAGGATTAGTGGTTGACACAGGAACTGTGTCAGTATTCAAGCGTAGAATGTAGAGGAGAATGAAGGAAAAGTGCTTGAAGTGATATTGGAACATGGTGGGTAAATGTATTTCAACTTATTTCGTTGTCTGGAGGGCAAATGCTGGTATGGAGTGGTTGAGCTGATGGCCTGTCCACATTGTAATTTCAATATATCTCTATTTATCTAAGATTTTAAAACTTGAATTTCATTGAGTAATACAGAACATAAAGAGCATTTGGCCCATCCTGTCTGTACTGGCTGTTTGAAAAAGCTGTCCAATTACACCCACACTCCTGTCCTTTCTTGAGAGCACTGGGCTCTTTTCTCAAGTATTTTTTATTCATTCGTGGGACATGGGCATCTTTGGCTGGTTAGCGTTTATTGCCTATCCCTAGTTGCCCGAGGGTAGTTGAGAGTCAACTGTATTGCTGTGGCTCTGGAATCACATGTAGGTCAGACTAGGTAAGTATGGTAGATTTTCTTCTGTAAAGGGCATTAATGAACCAGATAGGTTTTTCTGACAATTGACAATGGTTTCATGGTCATCAGCAGATTCTTAATTCCGAATTTTTTTCTATTGAATTCAAATTCTGCCATCTGCCATGACAGGATTCAAAGCTAGGTATTTATCAAATTCTCTTTACATGTTCTTCATGCAGTGCATTTTAGATCATTTCACCTTGTTGAGTGAAGAAATATCTCCTCTTTGTACATCTATCTCTTTATATCAGGTCCTCTGATTATTGATCCTTCTACAACTGAAAATACTTGCTCCTCACTTACCCCATCAAAATCCTTCATGATTTTGAGCATCTTTATTAAATCTCCCTTTAGCTTTATCTGCTGTAAGAAAAGCCCCACCTTCTCCAACTTGGATATGTAATTGAAGACTTGCATCCATTGTACCCTTCCAGTAAATCTGTTATGCACACCCTCGAAGTGCTTGACTTTGTTCCTATGTGTGATGCCCAAATCAGACAGTTCATGACCTGTAAAGGTTTAGCTTATTGCCCTTGCTTTTGTTTATAAAGCCAAGCATCTCTATGTACTCTTTAACAACCTGTCTTACCACCTTCAAAGATGTTTGTAGATGCATATCCTTTAAAATGATATGATTTTGTTTGTATTGTCTCTGTTCATTTTTCTACTAACACATATTTGATCCACTGCAGATTTGCTCATTTTACCAGCTTGTTACTAACTTCCTGATGTTATTACATTTCTGAAAAGGAAATTTCATTTGAATTAAGCTGGAGTCCAAATGACTTTGTCCAAACACTAAAAATTTTGTAGGAAAATGACTTGCTCAGAAGAGATTCAAATCTAATGTACTTTTATTTTGAGTTACTAGATTAGGAAATGCACTAAGTATAGTTTGGTAATTATTTTCATTTCTGTGTTAGTGTAATTCTGTCAACCTATTACACACCATTCCTTTTGTTCTTTATCCAAGCTCTTCACCTTTCATTTGCTTAAAACCTATTACGTCTCTATCTTTCCCAGATCTGATGAAAGATCATTAACCTGAAATATCAACTCTATTCAACTCTCCACAGATGAGTTGAGTATTTCCAGCATTTTCTGTTTATATTTCTGTCACTCTTATGACTTGGGCTCTGGAATGAGACTAACTGTCTTCAGGTGCAGCAAAAACATTTAGCAAATAAATCAATGTATTCTTAAATAAATTTTTTTGAAGCTAGAGTTGGAAATGGAAGACTGCGCTTCCCATTTTGAACAGTTGGTGGCATTATGGAACACATAGTCGAATGCTCACTCATTAATGTGGATCTCAATGTTCTGATGAAGAGTCATCACACCCAAAATATTATCTGTTTCTCTCATGGATGCTGCCTGACCAGCTATGTCCAGAATTTTGTTTTTTATTTAATCACAATGATTCCTGCTTCCACTCTATTTTACGTTTTCCAGTTTAGTGTCGTTTGTAGTTTTTCCTGAATGGGGTTGTCCATTTGTACCAGATTAGCGTGAATTTGTGTTGTGAGCCTATGCTTACTAATATAATCCAAAATTAGAAAGAGAATTCATCTTACTGGAAATGGAAACTTTGATTTTGGGGAAGGTGAAGGGATGATGGTATAGTGATAATATTTGACTTGTAATCCACAGGCCCAGAAAAATATTCTGAAGATAGTAGTTCAAACCACACCAAGGCAGATGGTAGAATTTAAATTCAGTAATAAAAGTAAGCCAGTCTGATTGTTGTTTTAAAAAAAACGCTATCCGGTTCATGAATGTCTTTGGAGAGGGAAATCTGCTGTCCTTACGTGGCATATATGTGACTCCTGACTGACAGTCATGTTATTGACTCTTAACTGCCCTCTGAAATGACCTTGCAAACCATTCAATTCAAGGGCAACAAATGCTGGCTTTACCAGTGATGCCCACATCCCATGAGAGATCCCACATCCCAAAAAGAATTAACTTGTCAGCTTGTTTTTGTTTTTGCATCCTAATAGAATTAAGTTAATGAGTCATCACTTAATTTTATTCAATTTTAGCTAAAATAAACCAATTATAAAGAGAGTGTGTGCACTTGAACTTTGACTTCTGTCCGTGATACTGCAGCAACCTAGGTTGGGATGGTCTCTAACTTGATTTGATTTTATTATTATCAGATGTATTGATATACAATGAAAAGCATTGTTTCTTGTGCAGTACAGATACAGCGTATCATTCATAGAGTACATAGAGGAGAAGAAAAGGAGAGGGTGCAGAATAAGTGTTACGGTCATAGCTAGGGTGTAGAGAAAGATCAACTTAATATAAGGTAAGTCCATTTAAAAGTCTGATGGCTTTTAAATCATCATGATTTATCACGATGAAGAAACTGTTTGTGAGTCTGACTTTTGTGACTTTTGTAACTTTTTGTAGCAAAAGAAGATAGAAGAGAGAATATCTGGGATGCATGGAGTCCTTGTTTAGGTTGGCTACTTTTCTGAGGCAGCAGAAAGTATAGACAAAGTCAGTGGATGGGAGGCTGGTTTCATGATGGACAGGGCTACGTTTTCGATCCTTTGCATTTTGCGGCCTTGGTCAGAGCAGGAACGATACCAAGCAGTAATACAATCGGAAAGGATGTTTTCTATGGTGCATCTGTAAAAATTGGTGAGAGTCATAATGTTCATGCAAATTTTGTTAGCTTCCTGAGAAGGTAGAAATGTTGATGAGCTTTCTTAACTATAGCATCAGCATGGGGAAAACAGGACAGGTTGTTGATGATCTGAACATCTAGAGACTTGAAGCTGTTGACCATTTCCACTTCATCCGTATTGATGTAGATAGGGGCATGATCTCCACTGTGTTGCCTGAAGTCGATAACTATCTCCTTAGTTTTGCTGACATTGAAGGAGAGATTATTGCCATAGCATCATTTCACCAGATTCTCTATCTCATTCCTATACTCTGTCTCGTCATTGTTTGAGATCTGACCCACTGTGGTGGTGTCCTCAGCAAACTTGAAAATTGAATTGAAGTGGAATTTGGCCACACAGCCGTAAGTGTTACAAAGACTATATAATAAGAGGTTGAGATCACAGCATTATGGGGCACCATTATTGAGGATGATCATGAAGGAAATTTTGTTGCCTATCCTTACTGATTGTGGTCTGTGAATTAGATAGCTTGGGATGCAGTTGCAAATCTTAGGCCAAAGAATTTAGAGGTGAGTTTTATAGAGATAATGGTGTTGAAGGCTGAGCTGCAGCCAATAAATAGGAAGCTGATATGAGTGTCTTTGTTATCCAGGTGTTCCAGGGTTGAGTGTAGGGCCAGGAAGATGGTGCCTGCTGTGAACCTGTTGTAGTAACATGGAGAGGCATTTGATTTCCATTCAGTGGCTTCCTATAGAAGCAAGATGAGACTGGCAATTTGAACTTGCATCCTATCTTTACTGCTCATTGTGTATTATGTGATAATATTCTACATGGGATGCCCAGGAATCAGAATTGTGACTAATAAAGTTTCTAATATGTGTCAGTGGCTTGAGCTGAACAGTTCAACACACATTTCTCAAACTTTAAACAGATGATATGAAATTAGGAGGGGCAGTGAAGAATCAGCCGGGGTATGGTAGCATCTGCAAAGTGATTTTAGAAATATGAAATTGTAAATGGTGCAGAAGTATTAAATTTGGATTATTACATGAATTTGCATAGTCAGAGAAGAGCAATGGGTCACAAGTTCAAACTGTAAACTTATAACTGATGTCAGGAAAATTTGTCTGTTTCCCCACAGAGCAATTGTACATGGACTTAACCCCTGGATAGAGCAGCAAACCAAGCCTAGCATCATTTAAGAACTGATTAGTTGCTGCAGTAAGAATATTTCAAGACTATACAGAATGTATAAATTAAGATTGACCAAATTGCCATAATTAATCACCTCGTTACCTCCTGTGTATTATCTGCTTTTAGTCAGATTGTGACTCAGTTGTTAATACTGATGTCTCAAGGTGCCAGGGACCTGGACTTGATTCCTGCTTGGGTCACTATCTCTGCAGAGACTGCATGTTCTCCCTGTGTCTGCATGGGTTTCCTCTGGATGCTCTGGTTTCCTCCCACAGTCCACAAATTGTGCTGGATAAGTGTATTGGCCATGCTAAATTCTTCCTCTGTACCCGCACAGACATCGGAGTGTGCTGACTAGGGGATTTTCACAGTAACTGCATTTCACTGATAATATAAGCCTTCTTGTGACACTAATAATAAACTTAAACTTAGATTGTCAATATTTGCCTAACTTTTTTTGTATTCTTGTGTTGAAATATTGGCCTATAACTTGCTCAGAATGGCAATCTCTGTCAGATTGTCACTCTGAATTAATTTATCCTCTCTATAATTGCACAATCCCTGTCTCACTCAGCCTTCCTCACTCAGGCTGCACAAGTCAAGAGCAGTGCAGTGTGTACCTGGCAGCACTGGCATAGAGTAACTGGGACGTAGAGATAAGCAGCTGTTGCAAAGGATATGTTTAAAGGGAGCAGTTAAATTGCAAAAGTAAGTGATTCATGGGCTGGGGAAGGTGGGGGTGGGGGATGCGGTTAATGTCACATTTATCCACATTATACTTCAGCTTCCACTACATGCTGACTTAATCAATCCAAGTCCATTTGCTGCCTCTTCTCCTAGCTTACTTTCCAACCTAATTTTGTATCATCAGCAAACTTCAAGTCATTGTTATGGATTGTAAATAGCTGAGGTCTAAACACATTTTTAGTTGCACCCTACCAATCTGAGAATAACTCCTTCACTCTTTTCTGACTTAAACAATTTTTAATCCATGACCCCCAAATTCTATTAGCCTTGCTTTGTGTATAGCTGCTTGTTATTGGAATGGTTTTTGACAATTCAACTACCTGTATACATATCCTGATTTCTCCTTAGTTACAACCTAAAACAAAAGTCTTAACAGGTTTGCCTGATATAAATTTCTTTACATGAATTTGTGTTGGATTTGTCCAATTACATTATGGTTTTCTTCGTGGCTGTAATCATGCCCCTCTTACTAAAGCTTCTTGCAGATCATTCATTCATTACAGTTCACAGATTCTAATTGCACCTGCCTATTGTGTCATACAGACCATACTTTTCATAGCAATCATCTAAAGCCAAGGTGTTTGTAAGCATGCGTGATAGCATGCATTAAGATCAAATCACAAGGCTTCCTCAATTGCTTGAGAAATGGATGCTGATAACAGTCGTCAGCCAGGTTAAAATTGTGTACAAATGAACAAGATTAGAATTTCTACATTGCTGCCAACAGTGTCTCAATACAGCACTTCAGACAGTATTCGAGACAAAGCATCCTCTCGGTCTGCTGCTTCGTGTGTGGCCTTTCTTTAGACATATAAGATCAAAGAGTTTTAGAACATAGAACATTACAGCTGCTTTTGTTCTGCTTTTGTTCAGTTTTTGTTCTGCTTTTTGCTGCTTTTGTTCTGTCCCCTCCAGTTCCACTGAAATGTCTTCTTGGAAATTACTGTTTTTGCTAACTTGTTAGTTATAAAATAATTGAAGAGAGCATTATTTGACATTTTTTCATTTTAACACACTCATAACATTCTTTTACTGGTCAGGTTATACTGGTGCAAGTTTTAATTCAGAAGGAATTGCAGCGCAGAAATAGTTCAGTTCAACCAGCTCTTGTTGGTGTTTACCCTTCACACCAGCACTGGTCCTAACTGCATGTCTGTAGTTATCCCTTTATTCCCTGTTTCTTCAATTAGCTATCTAACGTATTCTAAAATTACCACCTCATATTTTTTAGCATTGAATTTCATCTGTCATTTTCCCATCTATTCCACCAGCCTATCAATCGTCCTTTGCAGCTTTGTTTAGATCCCAGTAATTTATGTCTCCTATTTTTATACTGTCTAACACTTCATTTAGCCCTATATCCAAATTATTGAGGTAAATAGTTAACAAGGCTAGTCCCCAAATCAGTGGAGGGGAACATCCATCCACCCTGAGCAACTGTTCTTTGTTCACCTGATTACCTAGAGATTGGCCACCATCTACAAGGCAGAATTCAGGAGTGTGATACAATAGTTTCCACTTATCTAGATGAATCTAACTTCACCAAGAAGTTCAATACCAGCCAGAAAAAAGCTCATTTAACTATCATCCCGTCCAGCACCTGCTATATTCACTCTCTCTGCTATTGTGCAGCAGTGTGTACCATCTACAAGATGTGCTGGAGTAACTTGCCTGATTAACTCCTGCCAATCTTGCATTGAAGCTGAGGCCATTAATGGAGCATTTTCAAATGGTTGCGCCTAGGATGTTTAATTATTTCACAGTGCTCAATTCATGAGGAGAAACTTCTGCAACAATGCCCCGGGGCTGAGATGATTGGCCCCCAACAACCACAATCATCTTGCTTTGTGCCAGCTATAACTTTAATCAGTGGAATATTTTAACCTCATTCCCATTGACTTCACTTTTACTGAGGCTCCTTTCTGTCACACTCACTGAAAAAGTGCCTTCATGTCAAGGGCTTTTTTTTCCATGCTTAGGCCAAGGCTGTGATGATATCTGGAGCTGAGTGATCCAGATGGAACAAAGTGCATTATTTGATAGTACAGCCAATGACTCTTGCTTTCACATTGCTGATGATTATATTTGTAAATCCTTAATTATTTAATAAGTATTAATAAAGATCCATGTGCTGTGTCTAAATACTGCTTTAGACAATGGAAGTTAATTTAGACATTCCATAAATGACACACTTCTGTTCATTAGTGTTGAAATGTGCTCATTCCTATGAACATGGTGAGGATGGGTGTTTTTGGGTGTTGGTAAACAGCCAGTTGGATGCTGGCAAATAATCGGTTTTAAGGGTAGGCTGCTGGAAAATTATTGGAATGCGCTAGGGAGCAGTTGAACCCCAAGCTTTTTCATTGACATGTCTTTTGTAAGCATAGTCTTTCTGTTTGGAAAGGACAGGCCCTGCCAGTGAATATGTGTAGCTTCTAATATGTATAAGTAAGCTATACTGAGCCCAACTAATGATCTCAAATTGGTTATCACTATACGACTTAGCACAGTTGGAATTGTTAACTGTTGTCCTTTGGCCACTTCATGTTGTGCAAAACCTGTCACAAATAAAATGGAGTGTAATTTTGAGCAGCCCATACTTATTTGCACACAATGAACCGTGAGGACAAATTTTACCATTTACGCCACCAGGTAGTTCACTACTCTTATGCAAGTCTAACAGATGTTTTTTTAATTTGCTTTTGATCAGGCCTGTTCAGTCCTGCTTAGAGGTTGTTCATTGGATACAAATTTTGACCCATTATTAAGAACATCAGTTATGGTCATGTTTGTTGAGAATGACAATTCCAGTCCCTTTGTTAGACTTAGAGATGAGTGTGTCTTAGTTTCACTTAAGGACTTGTAGCACCATCAGATGTTAGTGCTGCATGTGAAAATCATAGTATCCCTACATTGCAGAAGAAGGCCATTTGGCCCATCGAGTCTGCATTGACCACAATCCAGCCTGTATTTCTGCAACCAGCACTTTTATCCTGCTATTCCCTCTGACACTAGGGTCAAGTGAGGTGGCAGTCAGCCTAACTTGCATATCTTTGGACTGAGAGGAAACCCAAGCAACCAGAGGAAACTGGGGAGAATGTGCAAATTCTGCGCAGATAGTGACCTGAGGCTGGAATTGAATCTTTGTCCCTTGCGCTGTGAAGCAGCACTGCTAACCCCATGATAACATGCCACTGAAAATCCAACAAGTTTTTGGTATCCCGTATTATGCGAGCACTAGATCAGCAAAGCATGCTTTTAAGGGCCCAGCATATTCGTCGGACACTGCTTTGTCACAGGATAGCTGTGAATAAAGGAGTTCAAACCTAGCAAATGCCTCTTGCCATTTGATGTGAAACAAAGGGACCAGAATTCCAGTCTGTCTTCTAATTGCATTATTGTAAGGTCACAAATTAGACAGGACAAGTTTGAGTGCATTCCTGAATATAATATGCAAGGGCCAGCTTGATGAAACAAACAATTTATAAGACGGATTGAAATTTGTAACAGCTGGCATGTCAGAGGCTAAAGAATAGTGGTGATTGAACAACGTTCATGCTGTTCTGAGAATTCCAAAAATTGTAATTGGCAGGCTCGACATGGGGATAATCAAGACCCATTCAGTGACATATTTGATGATGTAGACTCACGGGAAAATCGGGATACTTACTGGTCAGAGACAGACAAACAGGTCATGGCTCCTTGCTTGGGATTAGTGAAAGCAGCCAAAGCGTGTCTGAAAAAGGTCTCTGGAGCTATGAAAACTCATGGGAAAGTGGACAGCTTGCAACACATAACACAATTGGATGATTTGGGAGATACTACCAGTGAAATTAGCCCATGGTGAGTGTATTTTTTTTACTGAATCAAAACCTGTCTACAATTTTAGCATTTTGAATCTATGGGAGGTGGTGGTGGGGTGGGGAGGTATTGGTCGAGGGGATAAGTTTCATTTTCCTTTCAATCAAAGCGTTAGCTTCTGTGAGCAATTGCAGTTCCAAAAATCATTGGGTATTACGAAAAGGAAATGCACAGTCTTTTCTATGAGATATTAAAACTGAGGTTCTGAAATGAGATTCCATGCACCATTCAAAGAAGAATAAAGAAAATCTTTTCTTGTCCTCTCCAACATTATCCCCATAAAGGGCTGAAATCAATCATTTATTTCTGCCTGATAGTTGGCTGCCACATTTGCTGATATATAGTTCAAAAATACTTCATTGGATGCAAATTGGTTTAGATGTCATAAAAAGTATGTTATTTTAATTGATTCCCAATAAACTTTGCACTTTCTATGCATCTATAAATGTTTATTACCATTTTTATCTGTACTTAAGTTCTGTACTGCCTTTGCTACTGTTTGTTGGTAAAGTTGTTGCTTTTTTTCTGCAGTGTTGATGAATTGGTCTTAAGTCTTTATCCTCCGATGAACTATATGACTGTGCAAATGAATGTGAGTACTTCCCATCTACCGTCTAGTGGTATTGGATTGTATTATGCTTCTCTTGGTTCAGGAAGGTTGTGAGAACAGCAAGATGGTGCTGTTTATTGTTTTACAGTTTGGATTACTATTGGTGTGGTGTAAATTGATTCCAGGTATATGCACTGTACCTTTTTGCAGAAATACAATTGAATTGGTATATATTAGAACTTGTAGTCCTCAGTCTTGTAATCCCATATGCCTGCTGGGTGTGCAATTCCATTTGTTTTAAGAGCTGTTTCTTTCCTGAACAATTCATTCTTCGTGAACAAGGCATCTGCTAACAAATGTGCAGATCACACTGAGTTACCATAACCTGTTGTTTTTTTTTCATGGCGCTCCTCATTTTGAGTGTGTACCTTCTCTCTGCTCTGTCACTGCTGAGATGACCAGGAAATTTATTGTGTGGAAATTTGAGGCATGATATGCTACAGCATACAGTGAATAGAATGCTAATGCACTGTTTTGACTGAATTATAAAAGATAAATACCCTGTATGGTGCACCTGGATATATGATAAACAATTAGACTAAACAAAGGCTACTAAATTGATCAGGCCATATATACTCAGGTATACCTCCCTCAGTTATTTTCTTGAAGTGAAAGGTACAATTTTTTTAAACTCCCAATCCCCAAAAGTAAATAAAATCTAAAATACTTAATCAGACCCACTTCTCTGTTGTTCATTTCTTGTCTCCTAAGAGAACTTACAAACTGTCTCATGACATTACTTGGAAACCGTGGCCTAGTGGTATCACTAGGCTTTTCATCCGGATACTCAGCTAATATTCTGGGGACCTGGATTCAAATCCTGCCACAGCAGATGGTGGAATTTGAATTCATTAAAAAAAAATCTGGAATTACGAAACCATTGAGGTGGCATGGTGGCACAGTGGTTAGCATTTCTGCTTTACACACCAGGGACCTGAGTTTGATTCCCAGCTTGGGTCACTGTCTGTGTGGAGTTTGCATGTTTTCCCTGTGTCTGTGTGGGTTTCCTCTGGGAGTTCCTGTTTCCTCCCACATTTAAAAGATGCACTGGTTAGGTGCATCTGGACTGAGGTGACTAGAGGAATTTCACAGTAACTTCATTGCAGTGTTAATGTAAGCCTTACTTCTAACCAATAAATAAATTTTAAACTTTTGATTTTTGGAAAAACTAATGGCCTTTAGGAAAGAAGTCTTATCTGTTCAGACCTACATGTAACTCCAGAGCCACAGCAATGCCTTCTGCCCTCCGAATAAGGGCAGCTAGGGATAGGTAATAAATGCTAGCCAGTCAGTGACTTCCATGTCCCACAAACGAATAATAAAAAATTTGTGCATTGCATGATATATTTGACCTTCTCATAATCAGTAGAAAGCCACAATTTTAATTTCCAGATGTTGCTAAAGCATTTTGCTGAATTATTTTCAAGTAATTAAAATGCTTATTTGTTTCAGGCTGCAAAGGTTGCTTCAGTCCTCAACAAAGTTCTGGAAATAACCAAGTGAGTTAAATGAATTACTGATAAATTTTACTTACCATATTCTCATTTTGACATGCCCATAATTTTATAATTTCTGTAAAATTGCATTAAACCTGTGGTACTTTTTCTACTCTAATATTAGAAAGCACTCTATATTTTGCATCTTCATGTTGCTACAGATACCTTCAGACATGAACTATGTGTGGTGTTTAAAATTGGAAATAGGAGTATAACGCAAACTGAAAAAATAAAATTAAGAGCTCATTCTTGATTTTGTAGTTGAGCAGAACCTACCACTAGGTGGTGGAAATGTCATTTTGTTCTCCAAATCCAACTACATTTGTACTTGTTCAGATAATCTCTGGCCCAACACACACCAGATTGACGTAGAAACAGAATTTGGTTGTTTCATCCCTCAAGGCTTTTCGTGTCTTACAATGAGATAGAATGCAAATTGGCCATAATCGAACTCCAATTACTCTACCATACTTCGTAAGCTTTGAGAGTTATGGCCTGCAAAACTTGTACCAATCTCAGAATTAAATTATTGTTCGAGTTAGAATCAACTTTTCGTGGGAAAGATTTCTATACTTTTGTTTTGTGTGAAGTTATCCCCTCCTGGAAGGGGAGGGAAGTTTCGGGTGGGGGGAGGAGAGATGGATGGAAGGATCGGGTGGGGGAGGAGGGACGGATGGAGGGATTGGGGTGTGACTCATGATGCCTCATTTCCCAGAATGAAATGCTAGCTAGTTAACAACCCGAGTTCCTGCCAGCATTTCCTTCAATAGGCATTGGATGTATAATGTAAAATTCATCTGTGGATGTTTCAGTAAGTTGGCATTAAAGAAAGATTCCAGTAAATCTAAGTGTGTTAATTAAATTAACAAATTTCTGTCCATGCATGTCTACTGCACTGAAGCACTCTAGTTAAGAAATTTGATCTAACTTGAACATGTCTCACAGTTAAAGGATGCATTTTTTTTCATATTTCCCATGTGTTCGTTAGGGAATGTAGTTGGGGAATAATAGAATGGTTCTGGCACAAAAGGAGGCCGCTCAGCCTGTGTGTCCATGTTGGCCCTTTGTAGAGAAATTTATCTAGTGCCTCTTAACTGCTTTTTTCCTATAGTCTGCACATTTTTCCTTTTTAAATAATGATACTTTTGAATTCCATGTTTGAACCTCATCCGCCACATTTTAAGACAGTGCTTTCTAGATCCTGAGCGAACACTGCATAGAAAGGTTTTTCTCTTGTGCTGCCATTGCTTGTTTGCTTAAGCCTTTAAATCTGTGTCCTGTAGTTCTTGATGTTTCTATCATTAGGACTATTTCTCTTTGCTCTGATCAGACCCCTCGTGATTTGAATGCTTCCATCAAATCTCCTTTCAACCTCTCTTCATCAAGGATGGTGCCTTTTACATTTTAAGCACGTCTAAATCTGTCTCATTATCAATTTTAACTGTTCAGGTGTCTAAACTATCTCCTCTTCACTATGACCTAGTCAGCAGCATCTTTTTTGGTAAAGACACATGCAAAGTATTAAATTAGTACCTCAGCCATGCTCCTGATTCCTTTTTGGTCCCCTATTGATCACACTCCTCATTCCATCACTTTATTTAATATTTATACACGAAGTAAAAATTTTTAGATTTCTTTTCATATTAGCTGCCAGTTTATTCTCACTCGCTCTTGCTTCTCTATTCTCCGTTGAACCTTCTGTATTCTGGCTAGTTTTCAGTTACGCAACTATTGTAAGCACATTTTTTTCTGCTTTATAATTTCTATTATTTTTGTCATCCAAGGAGCTCTGGATTTGTTTCCCATATCTTTGTTGGCATCACTGGCTAATATTTATTGCCATCCCGAATTGCCATTGAACTGACTGGCTTGCTAGGTTATTTCAGAGGGCATTTGAGAGTTAGTCCATTGCTGTGGAGCTGGAGTTGCATGCAAGCCAGGTGAGGACAGCAGATTTCCTTCCTGAGAGGACATTAGTGAACTTAGTGGGTTTTTGTGATAATCGACAATGGTTTCATGGAGGGATTTGAACCTGTGTCCCAGAGCATTACCCCGGATCTCTGAATTATCAGTTCAGGAACAATGTCACTGTGCTGCTGCATCCCCCTAAACTGTACCCAAGCTATATTTAAAGGCATCCTATTTTTCAGGGCAGTTCCCTGCCAGCCTTTGACTCCAGTTTACCAAGTCCATTCTTACCCCATTAAAATTGACTTTCCTCCAATTAATTATTCTTCCTCTGGATTATTCCTTGTCCTTTTCTATAGCTAACCCAAATCTTATGATTTAATGATCAGTGTCCCCTAAATATACTCCTACTGATACAGTCCACTTGACCCATCTCGTTCCAAGAAGCAAAATACCTGCTTTTATGTTGGACTGAACACATACTGCTGTAGAACGTTCTCTTGAACACCCACAAGGAACTGTTAACCTTCTTGCCTTTGCACTATTACTATTCCAATCTATATTCAGATAATTGAAGTCGTCCATTATAACTGCTCTATAATTCTTGTGCTCCTGTATAATTTACTTGCAAATTAGGTCCTCAACATCTTTTCCACTGATTGCTGGCCTGTAGCCTACATGAAGCAATGATATTGCACCATTTTTATTCCTTGCCCCTTTCCCTCTAGTCAAACAGATTATGCCCTTGACTTCTTTGGGACATGCTTTTTTCCAGCATTGTAATGTTTCCCTTAATCAATACTCCAGGTTTGTGTCCAGGGATATTTAATACCTAGTCCTTTTAACTAGGAGTCCAATATATCATGGAAGCGATTCTTCTAAAAGAATTCTGTTGAATTTGCATAAAAACTGGAGTAAATCATATTTTTTTCAGTGGGAGTTTTAGATTGAGTCTCCCATACACTGTGCACTGCAGAGTGCACTAGCATAAATCAGTGCAATAAGCTGAGGACAGGGCTCATTCTGTCTGGACAGGCCAGTTGCATAGTGCTGAGTGGGCATCTATGTATGCACCAATCTGTCAATACCGTGACTGATATATGTACAGTGTCTCCTGTCTGCCAGCCTCCCGATTTGGTGACCAGCTCATTCACTGGTCAGTCCTGCAACCCTACATTGCTAACTGTATCTCTATCTCTCTCTCTCTCTCTCTCTCTCTCTCTTTTCCCCTCCCCCATCCCAACACCCCTCTCCTGGCCTTCCTCAATCTGGGTAAGAAGTCTGACAACACCAGGTTTAAGTCCAACTAATTTATTTGATAGTAAACTCGCGAGCTTTCGGAGTTTGCCCCTTCACCTGAAGAAGGGGCAAACCCTGAAAGCTTGCAAGTTTACTATCCAATAAATTGGTTGGACTTAAACCTGATGTTGTCAGACTTCTTACTGTGTTTACTCCAGTCTAACAGTGGCATTTCCACATCATGACTTCCTCAATCTCCCACACTCTCCCGCAGCTCAATACCTGGTGGGCAGTGGCACGATGCCTCCTGGGTATTGACACTTTGCCCCTTGGGCAGGGGATCCAGGCTGGGACTGCCAAGGCAATACCAAAGGGGCACCCCCTGGGCGCCTGACCCTTTGGACTTCAGTCCCTGGCCTGCTAATGCTATTTGTATTTAATGATATTTAAATTAAAGTTTGAATACATTAGGCAGCTCCATGCCAATTCCTGGAGTGGAGCTGATGACAGTGGAAATCTGCTGCTGGGAGACGCATGGAGGCTGGAGACCCTATGAAACAGTCTCTGCTAGGGTCTCCCTATCCACTGCGCTACAAGAGCAATGAAGTGGGATGGGTGAATCACCTCCCCAGTATTTCCTTGTGACTGTCTGCAACTCACCAATCTTACTTGCAACTGGAACCCTGCATGTTCACACTTATGTTGTGTAACTCTACATTTTATTATTCAGCTTCTTTGTTGAACCCACCTAATACCTCACTATTTCCTATTCTTGTGTTGTCCCTCCAAATATTCTGTACCCTTGGTACTCCTCTCTAGTATTACCTGCTGGTTTCCACACCCGTCCCAAGTTAGTTTAAGCCTTCTCAATAGCACCAGCAAGTTGCCCCAATGAAATTTGTCCCACTCACTAGGTACATCTCAGCTAACCTCTACAAGCTGTATCTTCCCAGAACTTAATCCAGTCTTTCCATCCACATATTCATCTACTTTATCCTCCTGTTTTTATACTCACGTGTTTGGGGGATACTGGGAGTAATCTGGAGATTACTACTTTTTGAGGTCCTACCTAGCTCCCTAAATTTTAATTGCATAGCTACATCCCCCTTTCTACCTTTGTCTCGAATGTGATTACCTAAACAGCCTTCAGGCTAACAACTTGCATTTTACAATGAAGGCAGAAAATGCTGAAAATACTCAATAGGTCTGTCAGAATCTAAGTGTCTCCACAGATGTGCCAGATCTGGATATTGCCAGCATTTTCTATTTTCTTTCAGATTTCAGCATCCACAATACTTTGCCCTTTAGTGCTCACTTTATACAAAAGAGATCACTGGGGGAGACAAAGACAGGCAAAAGCCTGGTCGATCAAATGGGGGGCATTCTGGAAATTTTGAAAGCAGGGAGAAAATGATATGCTCAGCGACCTTGAGAAAGTAGGAATAGAGTGGCTGAAGGAGCACTTAAGTTTGGTCTTAATTCATTTGATTCCTGATGGCGGAAATTCTTGATAATGTGAAATGTTTTTAAAATTTAAGGGGTGTGGGCAGTGCTGGCTATGTCAGCATTTGCTGCCCAACCCTAATTGTGAAAGTAGTCATGGGTTGCTGCCTTGAACCTTTGCAGTCCATGTTGTGCAGTGCTGTTAGGGAGCAAGTTCCAGGATTTTGATTGTGAAGGAATGGCATTTGTATTTCCAAGTCAGGTTGATGAATGGCTTGGAGCAGATGGTCAGGTGGTGGTGTACCGATATTTCTGTTGCCCTTCTCCTTCTAGATAGTAGCGGTCATGGGTTTGGAAGGAACTATGTAAGGGTTCTTGAAGGGTAATTTATTTAATTCTGAATGGAAAAAAATATTCAGCAACAGCTCCTACATTACGTGCTCATGAATAAGAACATACAATGAAACCTCTTATTTGCTGTGCCGTCTTGTCGACTGATATTTAAAATAACCTCATACTTTAGCAGCCTCTTCTATTATATTGTATCACTAATACCAAAAGCAAAACACTGCAGAAATGGAAATATGAAGTAAAAACAGAAAATACTGTAAATACCCAAGTCTGGCAGTAACTGTGCACGTGAAATTTTATTTCTGTCTCCACCGATACAGCCAAACCTGAGCAGTTCCAGGATTTTCTATATATACTAAAGAAATGAGACTAGTTCAGGGTGAAGAACAATGGTTATGACTCAGCAACTCTTCTGACTTTGTAGGTAGAATTTTTCAGAAGGTTTCTGGATCTTGTATTGTAAGATCATTTCCTCAGTATTTCTGCTGAATGAAGTGAGATATTAGGAAAATCTGTGGAATATATATATATGCACAGCAGAACTGGGCAATAGGAGTAATGGATGGTTTCCAAGGACATCAAACTCTTAACTTGAAACCTTTTGAGTGAACACATGAGGCAGTGCTTAATTTTGCATTTTCATGCTATTGTGGTTTAGTCTATTCTAACCTTTGTAAAGAACAAAAGATTACTTTGAGACAATAGTACATTGAGTTTGTTAGGGTCACACCATTTGAGAAGCCTAACGTTACTGTAAAATGAATATCAAAGGTACTCAGGTGAGTCTTTGGATATTCTGCAAACTTGAAATCAAACACATTTATTTGTACAATATTGATTATATCTTGTGCTGCTCAAATGTCACTCTCATGTTTATGGAGCCACTCTGTACAAAATTCTGTTCAGCATTGAAGAATTAGAAATAGTAGAATTGAATAGTAAAATGATTTTGAAACTAGTGGCTGCAGTGTAAAATCAGCATATGGCAGCCCTGTAGCTACTTGGTCTTGGAAGTGTTACATAGTCATCACCAGCTCTATGATCATACCACCTTGATGAACTATTTAATTGACCACTGATAGTTTTGAAACTGGGATATACAAGCAATCTGCACATATGTACATTTCTGCATTGCATTCAGCAATTTCAAGAACAACTTTCTCTCTTTCTTTGTACAGATCTAGTCACATGTGTCCTGAATCGGAAAACAGCTGGTTGCAGTTTCTAAGTGGAGCAATTGAGCACAACATGGACAAAGTGAAGAATTTAACTCAGGGCAGTAATTAGTGAAACAGTCTACAGTGCTGTTTGGAGAAAACTATAGACTGTGGAAGTATATATTTATGAACCAAAAAGCAGTGAATAAAAATAGTTGTGAACATCGTAAAAAGTGATTTGAGTGTTTATATACATGAGCCTGCAATTTCAGTAGGTAAACATGTATTTGGTCAAAATTGACCACCTTCCTGCAAGATAATTTAATGACGTGGTTTCATGGGATCCCATTATGTACTTTTTAATTCTTTGAAAACTGCAACAGCATTTCACCAACAAATTGAAAGGTACTTTTTAGACCATTTTTCTTTTTAAGGATGCAGGTATGGGTTGCAATATTTTTCTTCCATCGGCATAGTGGAGCGAAAGCCTCCCTATCCTCTTCTGAATTATTGGGTGAATTAATTTCTTAGTCTTAGCCAAATTTTTAATATTCTCTACAACACAGAACTAAGCATAATTCAGTCCAAGTTGCTGTTAATTTCTATTAATTTATTGTATGCTGCAATAAATTACAGTGCTTAACTCTGAGATTTTGTCTGGCAGCAGGATTGCATCTGAGATTTCTTTTAAAAAAAAAAGCTTTTCATGTGAGATGGCGTTTCCAGATAGACAAAGATGATTTTTTTTTGCCTCTTGTGGGCTTTAATAAAATTATTCTGCTTTTTTTTAGCAATTTGTGTTCTTGTTTCTTTTAGTATCATGCTTATATTTGATGTTGTGCTTGCCACACAGTCTGTTTTAACCCATGTACGGTGGACAAAGAATTGCGAGTAGATGACTTGTTTGTACAACAACATTTACTTAAAAACACAATCAATAACCACCTATGCAACCAACAATAAGCTATCTTACAGAAATATTAAAGTTCATGCCTGGTAATAGACTTTGACTTTTGCATGACTGGCAAGTATCCAGGCAGATATTGGCCTTTATCTGTGTGCTGGCTTCTATAGTTCTTTGCGTGGTCTGGTCTAATACTCTGGCTCTGGTCTTCCTTCCTTCCTTTCTTAGGTGTGGTGGCTGTCCTCGTGCTAGTCGTTGCTGGTGATAGTCACTGTTGTTGCTCATTTGTGGGGTCAGAGAGACAGATTCTTTTGTTGCACAGCACCTTTTATACCCCATTGGTTTTCACGCTGCTTTTGGCTGTTGCCAATCAATTGATCAAGACTTGATCACCTTGATCGATAAAGTTCAGTTGGGTGCTGCCACAGTAATCTCTGGATGTGTCCCCAACGAGCGTGTCTGTAGGTGCTGGCAACATATGGGGGACACACCTCCTTCCCAATGTCTGGTAAACAATCCAGTTTGACCAGAAAGTTCCCTTTGTCCTGGAGATGGCCCATATCCTGTATATTAAGTTGTCTGAACTGCAGCAGATTTATCTCTGCCTTTTAAGCTGCAGCCTACTGTTTCAGTTCTTGCTTAGTTATCCCAGCATGCTCTGTAAATTGCCATTTTACGTGGCCTGTTTAGCCATAGTCCCTCCTGTTGATTCTGAATGTGAAAGATGATAGATCACAAACTCAGCACCAATACCTGTCAGGAATTCCCCTGTCACTCAACAGTCAAGCAAGGCCCAGACATTTGCATGTACAGTAATATTACATCCCTACAGCATATTTATTTCCAGAAGTTAAGGATGGCAACATTCTACGGATACAAGCAATCACATTCTAAACACCATTGTTATAATAAGCCAATTACAAACCAAAACATTCAAACGTTACAAAGTATTTGCGAGTCCCAAGCACATTTTGATATTAGTACTTCTAGCTGTTCATTAGCGCAAATCGCAAAATGGCAGGTTTCCTCTAAACACTGCTGTACTGAATTAGAAGGGACCATGATTCAAGGATGAACCCTATAATCCTACCTCTGGGTGATCCTCTTTATCCATCAGCTGAATTGGACTGTGAGAATGATTAGATATACCAGGGTGAACAAAATCAGTAATACTGCCAGGTGTGACATTATGCAGATAGAGTTGAATGTTTGTGTCCCAGTTCAAAGATGAGATGACTAATTTCTTAAATTTCCCTTTTAGTCTCTTTGGTCTGCTGCATTACTTTGGTGAAGGTTCTGAGAGCTGTAGCCAATTTTATCTGAATCTGGTTCAATTCTTCTGGTAATGGTTTTAGGTTTGTATCATATTTCTTGTAGCATTCCCTTAAGGTCTCTTGGAGCTTGTCAGGGCATTTAAATCTACCCTCTTCCTCTTGTGAATGTCTTAGTTGAATGAAACCCACCCTGGCTGGTTTGTCTGATGCAGAATGTAATGTTCGTAATGTCACAATGTTTCATGTCATACTGACATTATTTCAGGAGGTGGTGAGACAGTATCTCCTTGTTCCCTTGTAAGCTACTCAAGTTATGTCTGTCCACGCTATGAGTTTCTACTGAGCAATTTAGGCTGGTGTTTGTTCTGAAGCAACATAGTGCACACTCGTTTAAGTAAACTGGATAAGGGCATGCAATTATTTCGTCAGTTTTCTGACATCTGTCCAGGGTAATGCCTATGAGCCTCTCTCCACTACGTACAGTACAGTGCCTTTGTGCCCAATCCAGATATCCCCGTTGATTTGGCTATATTTTCCACATCAAAGAACATCAGTCTGACCCAGTCATCAATGATTATGGGGAGCTCTAAGATCATTCCCAGGTAACTTAGATGTTCCAACTGTTTGTCACTGATCCAAGACGGAATCTTTCCACTGCATACCTACTCTAATTTTTCCCTTATCTACTCTATCATCCACTATCCATATGTACTACATAAAGCCTGGTTCTGTTGTCAGTTATTTGATGGCAAGAACTGGGGGTGTGGGGATGCCCTGGCAAGATGCTAGTCTTCATCAATGATGTGTTGAAGATTCCAGAGAAGATGTCATAGCTTCTCCGCTCCGGGGAAATACTGGTTGACTTAAGGGTACTCTGTCCACTGTGTCCCGTGTTTGTCTTCTGAGGAGGTCGGTCATTACATCATGACTACCATTGTTCTTTGAGTAGTCAGGTCTAATTCTTTGGCTCAGGTCTTCCTTCCTTGGGTGTGGTGGCTCTTGTCATGCTGGTTGTTGCTGGCGATATTCACCATTATTGTTGCTTGCTCATGGGGTCAGAGAGATTCTTTTGGTGCGCAGAACTTTTTATCTTCTGTTGGTTCTTGTGCCCCTTTTGCCAATCAATCGATCAGGATTTGATCACCCTGATCAAAAAAGTCCAATTGGGTGCCACCGCACCAATCTCTTGGTATGTCCCCAGTAGTCACATCTGTACAGGCTGGGGGCGTGTAGGACAGACACCTCCCTCCCAAATAAGGGGTTAAGTTGCCCTTATGTATGATAAACAACCAGTTTGACCAGAAAGTTACCTTTGTTCTGGACATGCCCCATATCCTGTGTATTCAATCTGAGCGGCAGCCTGTTTCTCTCTTGTCTTTTAACTGCAGCTTGCTGTTTCAGTTCTTGCCTAATTATTCCAGAGTGTTTTGTAAATCGTCTTTTTAGCTGGCCTGTTTGGCTGCAATATAAAATATGTGGGGTGGTGGTTTCTTTAAACTTGTACTCTAACCCATTTATATTATTTTGGTTGCTATAAAACCCTCAGACGCTCTGATCACTAAAAGTTTGAAGTTGGGTCATAATGTTATTCCCTTAAATGCCAAGTTGGAAACAGCTCTTCATTTTCAGGTCTTGGTTGTCCAGATTGCTGATCCTTTTCCTGAACTTTTCTAAGGAGCATCTTTGATCCCTAGCCTTTGCTCTGTGCTAAAACTCCCATCCAATTCCAACAGAACTGATTGGAATAACAATCCATTGCAGGCTCATTGTTTTTGCCTCCTGTCACACGAGAGATTTTGAGGCCAGTTATAAGATAAATAATAAATTTGTAAAATGTAACATTAAAAAAAAAACAATGTTTTTACTTTTCTTACCTTTGTCCAAACTAATCTCTTCCCTTTTCCTCTTTCTTCCTGATTTGGCACTGAATTCACCCATTAATTTACACCTGGTTCTGTAAATTTTATTTAGCTCCCAGCTGATTGCTTCTGGTGCTGCACCATTATCTACTCACTCTCAGCACCTTGTCCCATAAAACAAGTAAAACCCAAAAAAGATACGGGGAAGTCTAATTGATGGCCGACACCATGCTCTACCATTACAAAATTGGAACCACAGTGACACCATTGTCTTAACAAAAGTGCTGCAGAAAAGTGAATTTCCTAAAACTTCATAGGAGTGTTAGAAAGAAATCAACAGCTACAGAACTTTGTTGCAAGGAATTTTTACTATTACTTTGAGAATTGATTTTTTTCGTAAGAATCGTAAAGCAGTGTTTTGGGCAGTGACTGCTTTTCAATTTGGGATGAGATAAATATGATTCTTGACGATCAATGTGACAGCTGCTTGTAAGGTATGGCAGATGGTGGAATTTGATTTTAAAAATCTGGAATTAAAAATTTAATGATGACCAGGAAACCACTGTCAATTGTTGTAAAAACTCGATTAGCTCACTAATGTCCTTTGGGGAAGGAAATCTGCTATCCTTACCTAGTCTTTCCCTACATGTGATCCAGAGTGGGTGACTTGTAATGTGGTTGTCTTTTAAAAATCCCCTCTGAAATGGAGGACTGTTAGAGATGGACAGTAAATGCTGGCCCAGCCAGTGATGTCTACATTCCCTGAATAAATTTTTTAAAAAAAAAAGCTGATTGCCTCCTGTTAGATGATTCATTTCCAAGGAATTTATGACCTTCTTATTCTCATCTGGGACTGTGTTGAGTTTATCTTTTTTTTTCTCAAATAGTATTACATGTCCACATAGTGCACATTTTTATTTTAAGAGCTTTTAATTTCAATGTACCAATAAATATAAACCATTCTGCATCAATTTTGCACTCCAGGATTTTCTGATTGAATTGAGGGACATGAATTACATTTTTGCTTCCTAAAGTTGTCAGTATCCAATCTACTATTTTCTGCTCAAACACCCTCCCAATCTCCACTGGCACACCTTTCTCTTATCTATACTTATGAATGCCTCAGTCAGCCGTCCAACTTTCTTTCAACTCTATATTACTCTGCAACACTCTACAAACCATTACGCAGCACAAACTACTTTGGAATTGTCTCCCAAAACACATCTGCCATGCTGCATCTTTGTCCGCTTAGATAAACCTCTTCAATATCCATTTCAACTATCTCCTTGACTCAACTGTTGCATGGTGTCTAAAACTCCCTTAGGAAATACCAAATTTCACTAGATTAAAAGAAATAGATCATGACAAATTGTTTGGCCACACAGATCAGACAGACAGCCGGTTCAATCTTTCATCTTTGCTGAATTAATTGTGTTCAACAGATGCATGTGTAGGACTTTACAATTGGCTATGTGATCTCCAAGCATTGGAAAAACAAAATTGAGCCTGAGTTTCCTTTTTCAGATCGGAATTTGGCTGGGAAGATGAGATTCCATCTGGGTTGGAAGCAATTTTTAAATGATCTCTGATCAGACTCCCAGAGCACAACTGGTCATTGTGTTAGGAAAATGGAAGGCAAGACACTGCATTTGAGAGCGAGGGATACAGTAGCTGAGTATTTATATTACTAGACAGTAATCCAGATGATTAAATTAATGATCCAGAAATAGAAGTTCAAACACCAGCTGGCAAATTTAAATTCACTTTAATTATATAATTTTAAAACAGTATATCATTTTGTCATGCAATTATTGGAATGTTGTGAAAACCCAATTGGTTCACTAATACCCTTTAGGGAAGGAAATCTGCTGTTCTTACCCCTTCTAATCTAAATGTGACTCCAAATCCACAGCAATGTGATTGCCTCTTTATTACCCTCTGAAATGGCCTAGCAAACCACTCAATGGCCTTTTAGCTAAGATCAAGCCCAAGATGGGATGCAATGCCTTATAATACCAGCTTGGATCTTGTTTATCTCTTTTGTGGGAACCATGAATTGAATTCAATTGGACTTTGAATTTAATTTTTGCAGCAAGCAAGGAATGGATTTGGGTCTATCCTGTTCATTCTGATCCTTGACTTGTAACTTTCAGGCTGGAGTTAAAAAAACACTATAGAGATCCTGGCTAACTTAGTTTCCTCAATTAATATTACTGATTGGATAAGGAAGAAACTCAGTCTTCTGGGTAAGATCAAGTATTACATGAAGCTCAAGATAGGGTCAATGCCTTTCCTTGTCAACTTTGATCTTGCATTTCATTCTTGTGGGGGCCATGAATTGGATTCAATTTGAATTTGAATTGGTTTTTGAGTCAAGCAAGGAGATAGGTTAAGGACTTGCCTTGTCGACTTGGCGAATTGGCTTTGTAGCTTTAAAAAAGGAATATAGTTTTTTAAAAAATACAAAGTGTAGGAATAAAATTGGAGTTTGCGTGGCCTGTAGTGATTCAGGATGGTAGCTCTCCACCACTTTCTCAAGGTAATGATTGCTGGCCTTGAATGAAAAAAAATTGGAAGAGCAGACTGGAATCTGTACATTGGCACTAACAAAACTTCTTCGAATTTATTTCAAGCGTATACAACACAAAGCGAACTTAATTTTTATATTAATCATGCCAAAACTAATTATGCAAGTCCTAACAAAATTTACTCTTTTGAAGGAGAAAGAGTCTTGACAAATTACATTTAGAAACAATAAAGACCTTCAAATATTTAAGAGGACAATTTAAATACCTGAATGCAAATATTTTTTTTTTTTTTTTTTAAGCAACACAGCACGGGAAACAGGCCCTTCGGCCCAACGAGCCCGCGCCACCGTAATACCAAATCATTATCCTATTTTAATAGTCCTATATAATAATATATATATTAATCCTAATTTGGAAAATTTTCACCATAGGGACAATTTGTTACCCAATCAGCCTAAGAGCGAATTTTTGGGTTGTGGGAGGAAACCGGAGTGCCCGGAGAAAACCCACGCAACCACGGGGAGAACGCGCAAACTCCCGCAGACACCGGCCCAATTCCAAGTGTCTGCACAGCCACATCGATAGTCTCTGAGCTGTCATGGTGCCCTTCAGGTGGTCCACATAAAGCACTCATATACGACATGAGGTACCAGGCAACCCATGAATCAACATCCAAGAGCTGTACCCGCACCACCTGCCGAATGCGTGCTCAAATTATGGACCGAATTACCTGTGGAAAAAAGCCGTAGTTAAACAGTCCTAATATATCCCTCTATCTGCATACCGCTCATGTGGCTGTCCAAGAGACCCTTAAACAGCCCCAGCGTGCCTGCTCCCACCACCTTACTCGGCAGTGCATTCCACACCCCCACTACCCTTTGTGTGAAAAACTGCCCTCTAATATTCGTCCTATACATAGCCCCCCTCACCCTATGGCCATGACCTCTCGTCCTATCCATTTCTAAAGGTGGAAAAAGTTTACCTCCATTTACTCTATCTATACCCCTTATAATCTTATACACCTCTATGAGATCCCCTCTAAGCCGACGTCTTTCAAGGGAAAACAACCCCAGTCTATCTAATCGTTCCTCATAGGACAGTCCTTCCATACCAGGCAGCATCCTGGTAAACCTCCTCTGCACTCTCTCCAAGGACTCCACATCCTTCCGATAGTACGGAGACCAGAACTGGGCGCAGTATTCCAAGTGAACTTCTTGTTTTAATTAACAATTGTGTAACAAAAAGATTGAGGTGTCATGTTTGCTTTTAAAAACTTGCCAATTTACTGAGAAAATAAGGGTATAAGTTGTCCAACAACATCCTACTTGTGGCTCAACTGCAATTAAAGTTTTAAAACACATTCTAGGTACATCAAAATATCAACAGATTCTCAGAAACATGCTTACAAAAATTGTTTGCCTATTGACATTGCTGTTCAGAAGAATCAATTCATCTAGATGAATGTGGCTACATTAAATAAATTATCAACTACAGTTTGAATACAATAGTAAGAAAATGAGGTGGCTGTAGTCAATTAGGCTTGAAGCAGTCTTTCATAAAAACCCATGTGATTTATTAATTTCTTTGAGGGAAGGAAATCTATCATCCTTACCTGATCTGGCCTACATGTGACTCAAGACTCAGACCAATATGGTGGATCTTACTACCCTACAAAATAGCCTAGCAAGCCACTCAGGTCAGTGTTGGGCAAGAAATGTTGGCCTTTTCTCCTTGCCCAGTCTCTTCCCATTCACATCTATGACCGTTTGAAAGCCCTGGTCACTTTACAGTTTCCAATACTTTGGCCTTAACCACCTTCTATTCACAAAGGATGTCCATTCTCTCTACACTTCCATATTCCACTGGTAACATTTTGGACTCTCAACTTCTTCCCTCGACTGTTGAAGTCCCTCCAGAACTCTGATGCAATAATGAGAGAATGCTGAACTCATAGAGCTGCCAACTTTGGGATGAAATGTTAAACCAAGGGCCCATTTGCCCTTGATCTCATGGATGTAAAAGATCCCGTGGCACAATTTTGAAGAAGAGCAGGGCATGATAGCACTGCTGCCTTACAGCACCAGGGATCCGTGTTCAATTTGGGTCTTGATGACTGTCTGTGTTGAGTTTGCACATGCTCCCCATATCTGCATGAGTTTCCTTTGAGTGCTTTGGTCTCCTCCCACAGTCCAAAAATGTGCTAGTTAGGTTGCTTGGTCATGCTAAATTCCCTCTTAGTCAGCGGGATTAATAGAGTAAATAGATAGATAGGGCCTGGGTGGGATTGTTGTTGGTGCAGGCTTTTATGGGCTGAATAGCCTCCTTCTACACTGTATACTTCAATGTTCTCCTGAGTATCTTGGCCAACATTTAGCCCTCCATCAACATCACAAAAACAGACTGTATTCATTGCATTACTTAATAATGATGATACTTTTTTGTAGCACTTCCTACATTAGAACACACCAAAAGTATATAATTGACTGTAAGGAATTGTGCAATGTTCTGTGATTGTGTGAAGTGCTTTGAAGATGTAAAGCTTTCCTTTCATTGAATTAGGATACGTCAAAACTAGAAAATTAAGCATTTTGCATGTTTTTAATACAATTATTGAATCTTTTCAGATTTATTTTCATGCACCTATTTCCATATCCCTGTTGGATTTTTAATAATATAATAATAATATTTGCTTCAGCATTTTAAATCAGTAAGTTTTGCACTGCCGATGCAAAACTATCATATTTTATTTGATCACATACAAAATTATTTGAATTGAATATTTTGCCTTTTTTTATGAGATTGGAGCATCCAAGTTCCTGCCCGAATTGTAATCTTAGGCTAGGATTTTCTGGCTCGCCCACCCTCTGACAATTGGACGCTGGTGGGATCTTCAGTCCCGCTGAGGTCTGTGGCATTTTATACCGCCCACTCCCCTACCCACTCACCCGACCCTTCACTGCTGGGAAACACATTGTGAGAAAAAGGGGCGTTGCCTTTGGCATGACTCAGGATAAGGAATAAGCATATGCCGGCATGGAGGCCAGAAAATCCCACCCCTAGATTTTGAACACAGATTTTAATGATCTGATTTTAAAGTTCGCAGAAAGATGGCTTTGTATTGTGCAAGACCAGCAGATTTTTGCTGTGGTTCTTAACATACCTAACTACAGTCTGAATGTAAAACCACTGGGATATGTTAAGACTGGTCACCCTAAAGTCTTGAACAATGTTGAAGCAGCTTATTATATTGTTATGCATCAATCTGTACATAATTATTTTGCTTAGGATAAAACCTCAGGCATTCCATCATGCAGTGGATAACAAGCCATGAAAGATTTATCTTCATGTTGTGTTGTGGACTGGAATGTCAACAACCAGCGGATAAATTTAAAATTCATTCCATCTGAGCTTTGTCATGGATCAACATCAAATGAGTCATTGAAATGCCAGGAAGGTGGCTGTCTGCAGCTCTTTTTACCAAATTCTTCAAAATTAAACCTTCATAGATTATCCTTTTCAAGGTAAGACTTAGCAACATGCAACCTACTTTCCAGATTTGGCACTGAGGTAGCACCATTCTAAAATAACCAAGTAAACAAACTATTATAAATGGCTAATGTAACTTTCCTCTATTCAGTCACTCTCTGTGTATGTAATAAACCAGTTTTTGATTTACATTTGACCTAATCTTACTGAAGTGTTAATCAACCTATTTTTACTCAGAGGGTAGTAAGGACATGGAAAGCCCTGCTTGCAGCAGTTGTGGACTCCCTAACTTTAAGGGCATTCAAATGGTCAGTGGATAGGCATATGGATAACATTGGAATAGTTTAGGGTCATTTGATTTGTTCCACTGGTCAGCGCAACATCAAGGGCCGAAGGGCCTGTATGTGCTGTAATGTTCTATGTTCAGCAGCAGATTAGAAAAGTATATGAGAAGAGAGTTTTCTTCTTTTAAATTTCTTCAAAAGGTTGTGGAAACAGAATCTTTGAATATTTTTATGGCATTGTGAGCTAGGTAAATTCTTGAAAAATAAGGGAGTGAAAAGTTTTCAGGAGTAGGTTGGAATGTGGAGTTGAGTGACAATCAGATAATATTGAATGGCAGAGCAGGCCTAAGGGATTGTATGCCTATTCCTGATCCTGAGTCACTTATTCCTATGTATGTTGATATGTAAAAGAACATATCTAGTTCATCCACTAAAAGATTTAACCCTTTGTAATAACTAGATATGACAATCCACTTTTCATATAATTAATAAAGATGAACCACCGACTGGAAGCGACACAGGATCCACAAACATGAATTAATACTGAAGTGGAGATACAGTGTAATGCTGGCTTCAGGTCATGAAATCACTAATTACTATTCTTTAAAAGCAATATCAGAAATGTAAAATGCTTTCATTCTGCAGTATAGTTTATGCTTTTTCCAGTCAGTTTATATTGTCCATCATTATACACTTTATTCATCTTTCTTTTGAAGGCTTTATGTTAACATAGGATTTTCTAGTTTCCTGATGCAACTAGGGGATGTGTGTGTGTGTTTGTGTATGTGTGGAGGGGCATGGCAGCAGGGGGTCAGGCAGACAGGGTGAACAACTATCTAGAGGCAGGCATCTAGTGGCAAACTGGGGTGCTAACACTCCATTCAGGCTGACAGCACCTCCACCCCTTCCCTCTCCAAACTGACCTCCATTCCCCACACCCGCTCCTCCACCACCTTTACCCTCCCACCTCCGTTCATCCTCACCCCCTTCCCCGAACCCCTTCCCCTTCCCCACTCCTCTTTTCCTCTTCCCCTCCTTTTCCCAATTCCCCATTTCCTCCACCCTTCTCCCTCTCCATCCTCTCCCCCCTCCCCGTTCCCCTTTCCTTTCCTTGATTGCTGTTTCCTATATTAGCAGGGATAATTCAGCCCTTAGTGAATAACATATTGTGAATACTTCATCATGTGTCTTTCATTAATTGTGTTTTTCCTCTATGAAAGGGATCACTTCATTCATATAAAAAGTGTAATGTTTAGATTTTTGAAAGCACTGAAAAAAAACGGCAGCAGCTTTTACAGAAGTTTTACTAATAATGAAAAGCTAGATTCGCCGCTACAATCATTATGCGATATGTAAAATGCACAGTATTTGGTGAAACAAGCCCACCATAAAGTACTGTTCTTGATGATTTCTGGTCAATGCAAAAAATGGATACTTATAAATTAAATACTACCATCCACCTAGCAGTTGTAACTATGAAAAATCTATTCTAAACAATTGATTAATGAAGTGCATTATACGTGATTTGACATAGCATTCCTGCCTCTGTGCCATAAGGTCTGGTACAAGGATGGCCAAGGAAGGTGCATTCATAATTTGATGAAACAAGTTGCTTATCAACCTGTAAAATCCTTCCAACACTTTTCAATGGCAGTGGTAAGAGTGGGAGAAGCTCTTGGTCAGCCACATTTGGTGTGGCCCCTCAAATTAAGCCTCCTAGTGAGACTAATGATTTGTTCCAAGAAAACTAGTATAGGAAGAAATGAAATTCTGTCTTCTGAACCACTAGTTGTGGAAAGAGAAACAACAATAGTAGGTCAGAGGGTCAGCATACTGCAGTGAGTGCCTTATCTCCAGAATTCCCAAAGCCTGCGCACCATTCACAAGGCACATGTTGGAATCTGATGGAATATGCTCCAGTTGCTACAAAAACCTCCTGCTGCACGAGCACTCATCCATCCACCACTGATGAACAGTGGCAGCAGTGGTACTATTTACAAGATGCAATGCAGAAACTTACAAAGACTCCTTACACAGCACCTTTCAAACCCACAGCCATTACCATCGAGAAGGTCAAGGGCAGCAGATACATGGGAACCCCACACCACCTGGAAGTTCCACTCCAAGTCACTCACCATCCTGACTTGGAAATATATATCATAGCTTCACTGTCGCTGGTTCAAATTCCTGGAACTCCCTTCCTAACAGCACTGTGGGCGTATCTACACCACAGGGACTGCAGCGATTCAGGGAGGTAGCTCACAACTGTTCGAGTGAAATCAAAGTAAAGGACACAAAATGGTTACCTGGCACATAAAATAAACTCTGGGAAGTGACATTAAGACTTTGGCTTTGGGCACAGACATTTCACAAAGAGTTAAAACCTGTAGTGTTTAAATTACTGCAGGAAACAGGTCAGACCTTGAGGCACCTTAAACTTGAGTAAAAGCAGATCCAGAACAATGAGTTTGATAACGGGATTAGCCACTGATGGGGACATAAATGCATAAATGTAGATAACAAGATCAGCCATTGATAGAGGATATAACTACATAAATGTATCTACTCTATGTATAATGATGTGATAACTGTCAATGTCCGTACTTGTCTGTGTATAGAGATGTGTTAACTGTCGATATCCGTACTGCCTATTCAACTTGTAATGATGTGCTAACAGCTAATGTCTGTACTATCTATTATCTAAAAAGTATATCAGATGCTCAACTACCATTGTGTAGTTGAGAAGGTGACTGCCATTACTGCGGAGTGCCAGCACTTCTCTCACAGCTTTGTCCGAATAAAACTGTTTGTTGAACCTCCAAGTTTGACTCTGAAATGGTGAATTTCCCACAACACCCCCATCTTCTCAAGGACAATTATGATGGATAATAAAGGCTGACCTATCCAATGACAAACACATCCTGTAAATGATTTTTTAAAAATGATCAGTGGCTGACTTTTTACATTATTATTTTTCTTACAGGTTATTTGGTTAACATCTTGCACATATGATGTCTTTTATACTGTATTTTAGAGGAGTGCAGAAAACTTGGAGGATTTTAGGCCAGCAAAGTGGACTGAGATAAGGAGGTACCAAGTCATAGGGTACCATGATGGCACATGATGGCACTGTTCCCTCACAGCACTAGGGACCCGGATTCAATTCCGGCCTCAGGTGCCTGTCTGTGTGGAGTTTGCACATTCTCCCTGTGTTTGCATAGGTTTCCTCCGGGTACCCCAGTTTCCTCTTATGGTCCAGAGATATATGGGTTAAGGTTGATTGACCATGGTAAATTGCTCTGAGTGTCGGGGGACTAACAAGGTAAATATATGGAGTTACAACAATGGACCAAATGGCCTCCTTCTGCACTGTAGAAATTCTTGGATGCTAGATTGTATGATTCTGCTTGAAAAGAGGATGACAATTTTGAAATTGGAGTGTTGTTTGACCTGGATCCAATTTGTCAGCAAGCACAAGGGATAGATGAGGGGTATTTGGTGCAATTTAGATTGTGGCAGCAGACTTTCTTAATTACCTTAAGTCTACTGAAGATAGAATATGGAAGGCTGGTCAGGACAGCATTAGAATATTCAGGTCTGTGCAATAAATACAAGAATAAGAGTTTCAGTCGCAGAATAGCTGAGGCGGAAGTCACATGGCATTGTGGAGTTCGAAGTAGATTGATGCAAGCTCATTATGAATGTCTATTCTATGAATGTCTCATAACGTTTTCCTCCCAAAGAACACACAAAATCCACAAAACCTCTGCAGTGCCCACTGAGTTTGCATGAATTCTCCGAAAGAGCAGTTTAGCACAGCCAATCCACCTAATGTGACACTGAAGCAATAGCCTGGTTCTGCTTTGTACAGTTCACAGAGAGAAGGATGAAATTGTTGGCTGGTGAGTGGAGTCTGAGGTGGCAAATTAACTCAATGGCTTCAATCTCCCCGAAATTTAATGACAGGAAATTTCTGTTCGTCCATCTAAGAATGAGACCAGGTGTGTAAAATTCCACCCACTGAATGAGTATAGAAGCAGTGGAGGAGAACATTGTGATCAAGTGTGTCAAAAGCTGCAGACAGACAGAGAAGCAAGAAGTTTACAGTCACATTGGGTGTCATTTGTGACTTTGATCCATACTGTGCTGGGCAGTAAGTTTATTGGAGGGATTCAAACACGGAGTTCCATGAAAGATGGGCATAAATTTAACACAATAGTCGTGATCATTCAGAGTGTCTACCCGACTTTGTGTTTGTATCCAAGACCTAAGGGCATTTGTTTCAAAGGAAACAATTTTGTTTTGCTTGGCTAGTACTGTGAGTTCCTTTCTGCCTGAAGCTTGTCACTCAGATTACGTTAAAAAGGCTTAAGTTTAAGAAATTAATTCCATTGTCAGATTCATGAATGTTTTACATTGAGTAAATTAAAGGAATCTCGGCTGTAGTAAAGGTTTCATACTGGGAGGTTGGTAACTACATGAAAATAGAAAGAGAGAGTTGCACATATATAGCACCTTTCATAGTATCAGCATATTCCAAAGTCCCTTACAACCAATGAACTACTCTAGCCAATGTCGTACTGTAGGAAGTACAGCAACAAAATTGGCATGCAGTAAAGTTCTACAAACAGCAATACATTCACAGCCAGAATAATACTTTTCACAGGTTCAAGAGATAAATATTGGCCAGGACAATGTCTAAGTACACTAACCTTTAGCTTTTGGGTTGCACTTAAGTCTCTGCAGTGTGGAATGAATCTCAGTCTTTATGATGCTGCTGTGATGTGCACATAGTACAAACCGCCACTAGTTAGAACAAAAAACAAAGAACAAAACAGCACGGGAAATAAGCTCTTTGGCCCAACCAGCCCGCGCCGCCACCTTGATATTCCCACTTCTACCCATGATCCCTGTCTATGTCTATAGATCTATGCATTTGAACCAAATTTGTGAGAAAATTTAGGTGAACTTGTTCTGCCAATCAGCCTAAAAGCACATCTTTGGGATGTGGGGTTTGGTTGAGGGAGAAACATTGGTCTGGTCATAGGAAGGACTCCTATGTTTCTAGTTTCAGAGAGTGTCATGGCATTGTTTAATCCATATGAGAGGGCAGTGAGTGGTTCAAATCTCAAATGCACTGACTGTGGGGCGGTGGAGGAAGATCTAAACCCTGACTTTCGAAAGGAAATTGGATCAGCACCATGGAAAGGATGAGGAAATGGAATTAGTTGATTTATTCTCACAGACAGCCAACACAAACATGGGGTCAAATGGCCTCCTTCTCAACTATAATCATTTTACAATGAATATTTGCCATAGCGTACCTCACATTATCATTGTTTTTTTGCTAATTACCATAAATATGTACCCTTTGGGTGTTGATACCATCACCTACAACAGAATGTCATCAGCAAGCATATCATCCCTCACATCAAGGGCTGATATTTTATTCTTCAACTACACTTTCCGATGTCCTTGCCCAGGTATGTCGGTATGCAATCACTGAACATGCAGCTTTTTTGCATTTACCATTTCCAGATCCCCCAATACCATCAAACCCAATCCAGTATATTCACTGCAATCCGGAACTTCCTGGAGTTTGAATTAAGAAGAATGACACTTGGAACATTTATAAACTGACACATCATTGCATCTTTACAACACACACAAAATTAGAAAATGCTGCAAAATCTCAGGAGGTCTGACAGCAACTGTCATGGAAAATACAGCCAATGCTTTGAGTAAGGACAACCCTTTGTCAGAGCTTTTATATTTGACTTTACAACAAACAAAGGAAATTTACAGCACAGGAACAGGTCCCCCAGCCCTCCAAGCCTGCACCGACCATGCTGCCTGACTTAACTAAAACCCCCTACCCTTCCGGGGACCATATCCTTCTATTCCCTCATGTGCTTCTCATAATCTTGTAGACTTCTATCAGGTTGTCCCTCAACCTCCGTCATTCCACTGAGGAGAAACCAAGTTTCTCCAACCTCTCCTCAGTGCTAATGTCCTCCATACCAGGCAACATCCTGGTAAATTTTTTCTGTATCCTCTCCAAAGCTTCCACACCCTTCTGATATTGTAGCGACCAGAATTGAATGCTCTATTCCAAGTGCAGCCCAAGGTTCTATAAAGCTGCAACGTGAGTTGCCAATTTTTAACCTTGATGTCCTGGCCAATGAAGGCAAGCATGCCATATGCCTTCCTGCCTACCTTCTCCAGCTTCGTACCTGTACACCCAGATCTGTCTGCCTATCAGTATTCTTAAGAGTTATACCATCCAAAATGCAAAATTACCTCAAATTTGTCTGGATTAAATTCCATCTGCCATCTCTCTGTCTAAATCTCCAATCGAAGTACATCCTGCTATATCTTCTGATGTTCCTCATCACTACCTGCAAATCCACCAACGATTGTGTTGTCTGCAAACTTACTAAGCAAACCAATTACATTTTCTCCAAATCATTTAAATATATTACAAACAGCAAAGGTCCCAGCATTGATCCTTGAGGAACACCACTTGTTACAACCCTTCATTCAGAAACACACTCTTCCACTGCGACCCACTGTCTTCTATAACCAAGCCAGTTTTGTATCCATTTTGCTAGCTCACCTCTGATCCCATGCAACTTCACCTTCTGCACTAGTCTGTCATGAGGAAACTTGCCAAAGCTCTTACTAAAATCCATGTTGACAACATCCACTGCCCTACCCTCATCAATCATCTCCATCACTTCCTCGAAAAGCTCAATCAAGTTCATGAGACACGACCTCCCCTTCATAAAACCATGTTGCCTCTCACTAATACATCCACTTATTTCCAAGTGGGAATAAATTCTATCTTGAAGAATTCTCTTCAATAATTTCTCTACCACTGATGTAAGGCTCACTGGTCTGTAATTACCTGGATTATTCTTACGATCCTTCTTAAACAAAGGAACAACATTGGCTATTCCCCATTCCTCTAGGGCCTCCCCTTTAAGTGGAGATGCTGACGTTGGACTGGGATAAGGACAGAAAGAAGTTTACAACACCAGGTTAAAGTCCAACAGGTCCACTTGATCTGTCAATTTCACTTAGCCTACAAGGGTAGTTGGTCTGAGGTATCCAGACTGTGCACAAACAGGAGGCAGTGTTTCTCTGAATGAGAAAGAGACATGAACATTCCTTGATTTGAATAATGCACCACTTCTGCTGCTACAATTTTATTTTAATGTGCATTTTGCTAAGGGTGAGGGAGGCACAGAGTGGTGTAATGCCTTTGGATGTAATGGGAAGTATTTGTGAAAGAAAGGCACCTGTACAGAAGGGACGGGGAACACTTAAATGGGAAGGACGTGAATATCTTAGCTGGGAGGTTAGCTGGAGTGTTTCAGCAGGATTTAAACTAATATGGAGGGGGGGAGGGGCTGAGACTGATGGCTCAATAGAGAGCAAGATGGGAGATAGAATAAGCTTGGATGAGAAGAAATACACCGGGGAGAAAGAGGTTCCAAGTGGGCTTGGAGGTCTGGAGTGCGTCTGTTTCAATGCGAGGAGCGTAACAGGAAAAATGGATGAACTTAGGGCCTTAACATTTGTAAGGAACTTGGATGTGGTTGCAGTGACGGACACGTGGTTAAAGGAAGGGGAGCAGTGGCAGCTGAATATTCCTGGGTATAAGTGTTTCAGGCGTGACAGAGGAGAGAAGAGAAGAGGTGGGGGAGTGGCGTTGTTAGTTAGGGAGAGCATTACAGCGGTGCAGAGGGAGGAAAATACAGAAGAGTTAGGAGTGAAGTCGCTGTGGGTGGAGTTGAGGAATAGGAAGGGGGCGATTACTATGCTAGGGGTGTATTATAGGCCACCCAACAGCCCACGGGTAGTTGAAAAAGGCATATGTAAAGACATCTTGGATAGGTGCAGAAAGAACAGAGTCGTTATAGTGGGAGATTTTAATCTCCCTAGGATGGATTGGAAGGTACCTAGAGCTGGGGGCTTGGACGGGGAGGAATTTGTGAATTGTGTACTGGAAGGATTGTTGGAACAGTATGTGGCTAGCCCGACTAGAAAAGGGGCTATATTGGATTTAGTTCTGAGTAACGAGCCAGGGCAGGTGGTTGATGTTGTATTAGGGGAACATGAGGCTAACAGTGACCACAATTCTGTCTACTTTAGGATACAGGTAGAAAAGGATGCTTGTTGCCCTAGGGGCAGGGTGCTGAATTGGGGGAAGGCTAACTATGGTCAGATTAGGCAGGAACTTATGGAAATTGATTGGGAACGGTTGTTCGAGAGTAAGTCCACGCTAGGCATGTGGGATTCTTTCAAGGGAATGATGAAAATGTTGCAAGAAAGATATGTGCCGGCTAAGAGGAAAGATGAGAAAAGTAGGATTAGAGAGCTGTGGATTACTAGGAATATTGAGGACTTGGTTAGGAAGAAAAGAGAGGCATATGTTAGGTCAAAGCAGCTGGGAATGGAAAGAGTGTTGAAGGAATATAGAGAGAGTAGGAGGGAGCTCAAATGGGGACTTAGAAGGGCAAAAAGGGAGCATGAAATGGTTTTGGCGGATAGGATTAAGGAAAATCCAAAGGCTTTTTACTCCTATGTTAAGAATAAAAGGGTGGTTAGAGGAAAAATTGGATCTCTTAGGGACGGAGGAGGGAAACTGTGCTTAGAGCCTGAGGGAATGGGGGAGATCCTGAATGAATACTTTGTGTTGGTATTCACGAAGGAGAGGGGCTTGTTGACAGCTCCTGTCTCTGATGGAGTTGTGGACCAGTTGAGGGAAATATCCATACTGAGGGAGGAAGTGTTAGAGCTTCTAGGTAGCATTAAAACTGATAAATCTCCGGGGCCTGATGGCATTTTTCCCAGGCTGCTTAGGGAGGTGTGAGGTGAAATTGCTGGGCGTCTGACGCCAATCTTTGTCTCTTCTTTGGACACAGGTGAGGTCCCAGAGGACTGGAAAATAGCTAATGTTGTACCGTTGTTTAAAAAGGGTAATAGTGATAATCCTGGAAATTATAGGCTGGTGAGTTTGACGTCAGTGATAGGGAAGCTGTTGGAGGGGATTCTTAGAGGTAGGATGTATAGGCTCTTAGAGCATTGCGATCTGATTAGGGATACGCAGCATGGTTTTGTTAAAGGGAGATCCTGCCTTACAAATTTGGTAGAATTTTTTGAGGAGGTGACGAAAACGGTGGATGAAGGGCGAGCTGTTGATGTCATCTATATGGATTTCAGTAAGGCGTTTGACAAAGTCCCTCATGGGAGGTTAGTTGAAAAGGTCAAGGCAAATGGGATACAAGGACAGGTAGCTAGATGGATAAGTAACTGGCTTGGTAATAGGAGACAGAGAGTAATAGTAGAAGGGTGTTTTTCTAGCTGGAGGTCGGTCACTAGTGGTGTGCCGCAGGGCTCGGTACTGGGACCTCTTCTATTTATAATATATATAAATGACTTGGAAGAGGGAGTAAGTGGAGTGATCAGCAAGTTTGCAGACGATACAAAGATGGCTGGACTTGCGGATAGTGAGGAGCATTGTCAGCGATGCAGCAGGACATAGATAGGCTGGTAGCTTGGGCAGACAGATGGCAGATGGAATTCAATCCTGATAAATGCGAGATGATGCATTTCGGGAGAAAGAATGTAGGGGGGAGGTATATGATAAAGGGTAGACCTATTAAGAGTATAGAAACACAGAGGGACCTGTGGCTGCAGGTACACAACTCTCTGAAGGTGGCAGAGCAAGTGGAGAAGGTTGTGAAGAAAGCATATGGTATGCTAGCTTTTATAGGAAGGGGTATAGAGTACAACAGCTGGCTTTTAATGTTGCAGTTGTATAAAACGCTGGTTAGACCTCATTTGGAATACTGTGTCCAGTTCTGGTCGCCTTACTACCGGAAGGACGTGGAAACTCTGGAGGGAGTGCAGAGGAGGTTTACCAGGATGCTGCCTGGTATGGAAGGTCTGAGTTACGAGGAGAGGTTAGGCAAATTGGGGCTGTTTTCCTTAGAAAGGCATAGATTTAGAGGAGATCTAATAGAGGTGTGCAAGATTATGAGGGATATAGATAGAGTAAACAGGGTTAAACGTTTTCCTAGGATAGGCTCAAATAACAAGAGGGGTCACAGACTTTGGGTGAGGGAGTTAAGGTATAATTTGAATGCAAGAGGGAGTTTTTTCACACAGAGGGTGGTGGGGATATGGAACGCACTGCCAAGTAAGTGGTGGAGGTACTTAAGAGATACTTAGATGGACACATGAACAGAATGGGAATGGAGGGATATAGAAAACTATTTAAAATAGGGACCATGAGCCTTGGAAGTCCCTGGGAAGTGTGTAAATAGTCGATGATATTGATGTATTTGGTTTTTATCCTGCAGGTACTTTGGTCCACCTTGTTGTCTAACAAGGAGCATACATGCAATGGATCGTGGGAGGGCTGCTCTTGGTTTTTTTTTCGAGAGTATCCTAGCGCTTCACATCATTAGTGTACGCTTGACCTGGACCATTTGATAGGCAACACAACAGCTCAGTGACTACCGCTGTGCTGTGCAGATACATGGATTTGGGCCTGTGTCTGTGGGAGTTTGTGTGTTCTCCCTGTGCTTGTGTGGGTTTTCTCTGGGTGCTCCGGTTTCCTCCCACATCCCAAAGATGTGCTCTTAGGCTGATTGATAGAACAAATTCTCCCTAAATTGTCTCAAATTTGGTTTCAATCCATAGATCTATAAACACAGACAGGGATCATGGGCAGAAGTGGGAACATCAAGGTGGCGGTGAGGGCTCATTGGGCTGAAGGGCTTGTTTCCCATGCTGTTTAGTTCTTTGTTCTTTGTTCTTTGTAATGTTATGTAAAATATATGTAACTGTTGAAACCACACCTGCCAGCACAGTAAATGCTAACATTTGCTTGGTCTCTTATCAGATTGTCAAATCCCTTGGTTAGAGAAGAAACTCATGGTGACTCTTTGAGAGGAGGGCACATCCTTGAACCACTATGCATACCCTCAGTGTTGGGTTTTCCTGGGACCACTATCTGCATGTGCACAATCCAGAAGGTACAGGTTGAGGGAAGCCCACATTTATAGGGACACTGGGTTGATCAGCTACTTTCGAAATCCAACAGTCACAACACTATTGCTGAGGACCAAAATGCTCATGTTTGCAAACCCAGGTGTAGACCAAATAGTCATGTGGATGCTGGGGTGACATGGGTACAAAAAGTCTTGCGCTGGGAGTACAGAAGGTCTCAGGCAGACACACAGCATGTAAGAGCAGTTCAATATTATCAATACATCTTTTGTGTTGCTAGTCTCTGGTCGCCAGTTGTAGCAACCCAGTACTTCTGCACCAGTATTCACTGCTTCCTGCAAAAATTCAGAAAACTAACAATCTTTTTATGCTCCTCGGCATTCAAATAAAACTCATGCTGCACCTGCAGTAATTTCAGCAGTGCATTGCTACACTTTTGCTGCAGAAGCCTTAAGGTAGGGGGCAAAGGACTTTCCCCGCCTGCATTTCCTCTTATATAAAGGCTAGTTCAATCTGGTATCATTGTCTTTTCTGTGCTTTTTTTGAGAAAATTAGAATCATAAAATTCCATAGGAGTTTGAGTTGAACCTGAATCCCCGGCACTGTGAGGCAGCAGTGTTGTTAAATGCTTTTAACTTTTAAATGCATTTCAGTTGCAATTCCATTCAATGTTCAATGGGAAATTAAAGTTAATGACAGAGCCTTTAGCTGATAAAAAGTAAAGTAATAAAGTTTACTTATTAGTCACAAGTAGGCTTACTTTAACACTGCAATGAAGTTAATGTAAAGTTAAAATCCCATCGTCCCCACCCTCAGGTGCCTGTTCGGGTACACTGAAGGAGAATTTAACATGTCCAATCCACCTAACGTTCAGCTGCAAGAGTTTTTTTCTACCAGTTTCGTAGGTATCTCAGGTATCCTAGAGCTATTGTTATTGCAGCTAGTTGGGTGAAGTTGTACTTTGAAACACACAAATTTTCTTGTAGCCAAAGTGAAAGAAAGGTAATAAAGAGGAATCGATATTTGAGAATTTGACTTGTGTGACCTGCTGATCTTCTCAAACTCAAGACCTGTGAAATAAGAATTCACTAGTATCTTCTATTCAAGTATTTGTGTAATAATGATTGATAATGTTGTCTGGAAATGATACACTTTGATCAGTTTGCACTAAAACTCAACCGAAATGCTCTTCCTTGTGAGACAAATGGGGGCAAAAGTTGGCTTGCAATAATACTGAAAATAAACTCTGGTCTTTTTTTCAATACTCGTGGTACCAAACTTCTTACAACACTTTTTTTTAACTCAAATAACTCTCTTAATTTAACTGAGACATCAACACTACCCATGAGGTTGAACTGGCCAGTTCTGCGTACATGAGGATGGTCTTAACAGGGATCTTGGCTTCATGTCACACTACCTGTAACCCCCATGACTTGCCTGGGTTAGCAAAAAACCTCACTTACTGTGCTGTCTGGAGACAATACACATCTCTCTAACCTGTGCTCAATGCTCCTTCCACTCACATTGTTAGCCACTTTAAGACTTGAATAGCAGGTTAGGTGTAAGGATTCACATTCTAATCAGCAATCTGTAAACTGTCTGTGCTGATATGTGTGCTATTGCAGACCAGGACACCTCATTCACCTGACGAAGGCTACAAAGGCCAAAAGCTTGCAAGTTTACTATCAAATAAATCAGTTGGATTTAAAATTGGTGTTGTCAGACCTCTTACCAGGCTCACTCCACCAGGTACAAACCTTGGTCTTGGGTCTTCGCTGAGTTCTGGGTCTTCCACATGGCGAAGATTGGTCTCAAGTTTTTGCTGACTCCTCACTTCTGCTACCAACAGAATCTTCACTGGGGTCAACTCCAGCTGTCTTTTCTTAATCGCTCCCTTTGCACCCTTTAGAAAATGGAGTGGCATGGTGGCATAGTGGTTAGCACTGCTGCCTCACAGTGCCAGGGAGTTGGGTTCGATTCCCAGCTTCAGTCATTGTCTGTGCGAAATCTGCATTGGCCATGCTAGATTCTCCTCCCTCAATGTAACCGAGCAAGTGCTGGAGTATGGCGACTAGGGGATTTTCACAGTAACTTAGTTGCAGTATTAATCTAAGCCTACTTGTGACACTAATAAATAAACCTTAAAACTTTAAGCTTCTCTGGCTTCCAGCCAATAAGCGGGGGTTACAGCACCCAATGGGATTGCTGATTTCATATATGGGAAATGCCAAGTCCCTTAGGTATCTATCTTAAAGTGCTAAGAGTGCACAAAGCCCCTTTTCAGATGAGATATCAATGGGAATCCGAAGCAACAGAAATTCTTACTTGTTTGGGGAATACATAAATACTTTCCTTATTTAGTAAAGCTGAATGCCTCCAGTTCCAGCTTCTAGTCTGGACTTCCCCTTGCTCGCCTCTAACCTGTCTATGTGTATATTTAACTTGATCCGCCCAAACTCCTATTAGACTTGGCTGCTCTTTAACTCAGATTGTCCAATTCTGTATCTTGCCTAGCTGTTCAGACTATGGGCCACTTGACCACAGTAATATTTATTAATGGAAGTATTGCAATGAGGGTCCCTACCTTGAAGCCAAAAGCTCTGGGTTCAAGTCCAAGACTTTATAGCCATGCAAGGTATGTTTGTAACACAGTCAACAAATTGAGCATCAGCCTGCAAAATCCAAACACCCCAATAACATTTGGTAAGAATGGGAGAGTCTCCTGTTCAGCCATGCTGGGTATGGAGTGGCTATGGAAAGAGAAACAACAAAATTATTTTTGTATATGTGTTGTTGTTGGCAATAATACTTATCATTGTATGCTTAATTCTTATGAAAATCAATAAGTACCTTTGAATCTTATTAACTTGTGAAATAATTTATAAGCGGATAAATAAGATCATCTGTTGCCTCATGTTATTGGAACAAGTTTGTAACCTTGTCAGGTCCATTGATATTTTTCCTACCATAACCACTTCCTTGTCACTTATATTTTGCATTTAAGCTGACATCCCTGTATGAAATTCACTGAGTGTACTTTCCTACTACTAGTATCTGCATCAGGGCTTGGGTCAATGGAATACTTGGTGCAGTACTCTGTGGAGCACCGAGCCACTAATTCTCTATCATTATTTTAGGCCCATATAATCCATATAACCAAATAACTTTATGTTAGGCAGCCAAGTGTTGCACAAAGCTTAGATCAAACAGGTTGCACATAGCAAAGCACACATTTAAAAAAGTGGACAAGCTTTAGATTCAATTGCTCTGGCTCAAAAATCTGCAAATGTATCTTGATTGCACAAGACGTTTGTAATGAAGAGCGCTGAATAATGAAAAGCCTGCACTGCCTGAAGTAGATGTGTTCTACTCCAGAACCCGTGAACATCCACAGCTTTTCTTGAATATTTTGCAGTTTCTTCAGCTGGTCCATGCAGGTAGGGATACAATCTAGAAGAGGACTGATGACTATATGAAAATCATTGAAGATATTAGGAAAGTGCTGCTTTTTTATATATTCCCTACAGCAATTAAATATAAAAGCAACCCAAAATATCATTAAATAACATAGTATAGGAACTGTTTTAAATGTTAGCATCACATGAAACTACAGTTGGTTTGGGGTCCTAAAGTTTAGTCTGCTACTCAATAGATCAAGGAACCCTTGACTATGACATTATAGTGGGGTGAAATCTATTGTTTGCAAGAACTTTCCCCCCAAAAATGCAAAGTGTCATGATGGTCAGAATAATGGGGTGATCTGTGCTTATTTCTCAGGCATGCAATCCGCACTGCAATCATTCCACACTCAGTCACTTTTTGGGAGAGCGGTGAGTTGCCTGCTGGTACCAGATGGAGGTTCAGGGAAAGCAGATAGGCTTAAACATGTCAGTGAGCCTGACTGCACAATGCTCAGGTACCATTCAGAAAATGCATCCTGATCTCACAATGCACTGGGACACCCCCCCACCAATTCCCATGGCTGGCGGGAACTCCACCCTCACCCATCAACAACCTGTTCCCCCACCCCTTTGCCCAACACAGGTTGCAGTTCTAGGCCCATCCCACGTACCCCCCACACCAGCCCACCCCCATCATGACCCCTGACTCGGTTCCTCATCACCATCATTCTCTTCATAATCTACCGCTGCGTGACCTCCCCTGCATAACACCATCTACATAACTCCCTGTCATAGACACATTGAGGCTCCACCCTCACTAAGGCCCCGCCTCCCTGGCAATGCTCTTGTGCACTGGTAGTGCCTAACTGGCGCCACTGGAGTGCTGGTAACGTCTGCCAGAGTGCTTGGTGGCCAGTTCCAAGGCGTCCAGTAGGCACTGCCGGGTAGGCACCGCCCAAGGGGCTTCAATTGCCTCCAAGCCCCCCATTGTGCAAGGTCTCTGCTAATGGAGACCTACGGTGATTCTCACTGTTATCAGGCTGTGTCCGAGAGCCAGAGAATTCTGTGCGCTGGGAGCCAAAGGAGCTGTAGATATTTAAATGTTACTTTAAATACATTAATCGGTCTTGCGGTCTTTCTAGGCGCCATTCAGTCTGCACCATTGGAAAGGGACCAAGATGACTACAAACTGTTCAGCAGTGATTTTTAGGCTCGCGCGCTATTTTGCAGGATCGGCGTGATCTGTGCCAGGTGCGGCGAGATTGGAAAATCGCTCCCGGGGTCTGGAGTTTCAAAGCCTGTCAGTGTTTCATTCTGAGACAGACTAAAACAGAAATAAAACTCCCGGTTTCGGGGAGGTTTTACTAATTAAGCTTTCAGTCTGTGACGCCAGACTTATGAGAAATGCTGGGGAAATAAAAGCTAATTGAGAAGAATAAATAATGTCAGGAGATCGTATTTCAGGCAAGAGTCAGAATGGGACAGTGAAGTAGTATCTATAAAGCAGTCTGTGAGTCAGCTGAACAGACTGAAACTTAAACATTATTCTGAGTAGCTCAGGCACACTGGAGAACTGTTGTTTTTTTAACCAGTGTAGCAGGATGTTATTGAACGATTGGTGAAGGTGACTCTGGGAAAGCAACTCCCTTGGGTCTGCTGTGACCCCAATGTATCTCGGAACTGTGCCAGGTTGCTGATAATAGTGACTATGGAACACAAAAGGAATGAAGTGGCTGCTGGAGGCTGATTGTGATCAGGTTCTGCATGACAGAGTTTTCAACTCTTGCCAGAGGAAGATAGATTCGAGAAGGATTTTGGAACGACAAATAGGTGTTAAGAGACGGCTAAGAAATCTGAGAGACTTACTTTTGTTGCATCAACTGTTTCAGCCCGAGAAATGGAGCAGAATATACCTTCAGCAAGACAAAGCTTCACACTCCTTCAGTTTTTTGGGCCCAGTAGGTCAATGCTCTGCAACTAGCATGTGGGTGAAGAATGTTAGCATGCTTTCTGATTTTGTACGCTGGTTTGTTTCTCATTTTCAGCTAGGTGACACTGCTGGTTAATGGAGAATCAGGGATGAGATTGTCTGGCCTCTTCATAATGTTTTTCTTGGCAGTGGAAGGTGGTGGGATCTTCTGATTCCACTGCTGTCAATGGGATTTCCCATTGAATCCACCCCAGGAAACCTGCAGTGGGAGTGCACCATTGGTGGGACTGGAAGCTCCTGTCAATGTGAAGAGCCGGAAGATCTTGCGCCAAATTTGTGAGTCTGTCTCTATCATCAGCAAGTTCTCAGATGTGCCTTCCCGTATTGACACATGGAAACTGACTCCATGCTAAAGCTTCAGAGAGACTTGAAGGAGGTAAGGCACCCAGACACGCAGTGTACAGGCGCATGAGCATGTTTGACATGACCTGTCATTCATGAGCCAGACCTATGTGTGAATAGCTGCACTGTTATTTGAAGCTAGAGGAATAAACCTTAACAAAAGTCAAGCTCAAAAGCAACTGATATCTGAACATGTCACCTTTTCAGAAACTTCAGCAATCAAGCTGAGGCCAAACATAATGCATTGCATTCCTGAGGACCTAACTGGGCAGATAGAGAGGTGTCCCTGATATTTGAGCAGCCAACGGTCTCCACAAACTTTGACTTGGAAAGGGCACTCTAGTTTCGCTGCAGAACATTAACACAATATGGTCGATAACAGTTACAATTGACAACTCAACTCAATTGGTTTAGGCAATTGGTGCTATGTGCTATCTTTGGCAGTGAGAAGTTGCATCATGTTCTACTGGTCAGCCACCACACACCTCAAGTTGGGCAGCCTCTGATGAACAAGATGCTACAGTCCATCTGTTTTAACTGGAGCTCAGACTCCTGGCTCAACAAGTGGCCAAAATCCATTGCACCAGACAAACAAATGAAAAGGAAAGAAGATGCCAACTCTTCAATAGGCAAGCTGGAATGTCAGGACCAAGTAACTAGCTTGACAGCTAATCGCTAATGTGTGCAAGACATTCCATCTCTGCAAGAGACCAGACACATCGAGGACAGATCACGGAAGGAAAAGCATTACACATTCAACTGGCAGGGGAAGCTTTCATGGGAAATGAGTGAGCAAGGTGTAGGTTTCACTGGAAGGAGCTATTGTTAGTGATAGAATAATTAAAATGTACTCCCTCCATCCACCTCTCAACTCAAATAGGACCCATCAACATCATGAGTATTAATGTTCTGATGCATTGCATCAGCACTGAGGGGAAAAACCAGTTCTATAAGGAGCTTGACATTACTGTCAGAGAATTCTTGGGTCCAGTCAACTTTTGCAGTCAATGCAAGAGTGAGTGTGGATCATAAGGCCTGGTCCTCCGTCCTCAGACATCATGGCCTGTAAAAGATAAATGAGATGAACAGGATTTACTTGAGCTTTGCTTTGTGTGACAACATCTTTTCAGAACAAAGCAAATCACAAGGTATCCTGGAGACATCCAAAAGTTTCTGCGGAATATAATTTGCCTTTCAATTCGTGTTTAATTTATATTGGTTTTTTTGTATGATTGCATATAATACTTTTAGTAAATGTGAAATGTCTGCTAGGTTTTATCATTGGTGTTGTTTGGGAAGTTTAGTTCTTTCACGTAATTAATCTCCTTGGGGATCATAACAATCAATTTTGTAGACCTGGTGTATCTCTGTCCTTAAGAAGGAGATTTTCACTTAGTTTCTGTCTTACATAAGAAATAGCCACAAGAACGCGCAAGATTAGAATATCTCAGCATTTTATTCTGTTACATTTTGCAGACACATCTCTGATGTAGGGCATGTGAATGTGGGCTCTGTGATCAGTCCTCTGCAGAAAATACACCATTTGACAGTTGCAGTTTTACTTGGCATGGACAGATTGATGTTTCATTTTCCATATTGCAGTGGGTACATTAATACAATTGAAAAGTACACTTACAATCTACTTTGAAAACCAAGAAATATACAAATTGGGATATGTGTAATACTGCAGTTCACCATTGCCATTCTTGATTTCTTCATTCTTTCTTTTATTCTGGATAAAAGACTGCAGCTCTGATTTAGTTATATTTGTTTCATTCAAAGTTGCACGATATTGGACATATTTTAATACCAGTGGTTTACTGCCAATGTTAAAAAAACTGCCTATAGATCCCCATATGCCCCAATATTAGGTTAACTGCCAATCTAAGTGCATGAGGAGATGTGGCTGTCATAAGAGTTTGTACAGAATTAGAGTTAGACGTATAACGTCTTACGATTTGGAACAGTGAATGAGGTATATTGGAGCAAACTGTGAAAGAGATTAAGATTTTATAGATAGGTTGCTGTTGGCTGTCTTGCAAACTGTTGGCAGTTTGGAAGGCTAGACTAATCAGGCAATGTTATTGTAGGGGGTTGCAAAGACTACAGGAATAACTTTATAAAATTTTTCTAGATATTTCAACTATATCATAATTTTACCTGACAGCAGAAGGTAGCATGGTGTCCTAGTGAAAACAAACAGAACAGTCCATGCCAGTGAGCAGATGTTCCAAAAACAGGAAGATTTTAATAGTGTAAAATTATATTTGCATTTCAACATATAATTGTGACAAGTTAAGGAGCTTTAAATTCATTGAAAACTTCCAAAACAGCATTATTGACAGAAATAAGGGATACTGCAGGGAAATGCTAATATTTTTGTCAAACGATTTTCCAATAGAACGTAGAACAAGACATTTCAAAACAAAATAACGTGATGCATTTAATGATATTAATCCAGATACTAAAAAATGTTGTAGCGCACATAGAAAATCTGATCCGGATGTGGTACATAAAGAAACATATATGAAAATAACAATATTATTCACATTATACAGATCAAGATGGGGAATATCTACTGATTAAAATGCTTATGTATTTGTGGGAAATGAACACTAGTTTTAAAACAAAAATGAAACACAGATGGTCCGCTTTGAAACCAAATGGAGTTGAGAGATCCAGTGAACTCTTTTCATTTCTGCCAATATACCTGGAGCTACAAAAGGTTGGAGAATAGGAGCAGGAGAAGGCCATTTGCCCTATTGCCATTCAGCATGATCCTCTATTCCAATACCATACTTGTGCTTTCCCCATACCTCTTGATGCATTTAGATGTTAGAAATTTATTTATTTTATTTAAATCTGAAATATATTTGGTGACTTGGCATCCATAGCCTGCTGTGGTATTCTCAGTCCTAAATGACCTGCCCTACATCACAAGTCCATGATCCTATGTTCTGGACTCGACCCTCCCTCCCCCCCCCCCCCACCCACCCCGACCCTGTTTCCACCCCCCCTCCACCCCCCCAACCTGCCAGGGGAAGCATCATCCACACATTCAGAATGTTATATGTTTTAATAGGATTCCTCTTGTTCTTCTAAACCCCAGTGAATACAAGGTTTAATCAGTCAAATCTCTCCTCATATGACAATCCTGCCATTCTAGAAAGCAATTTGGTGAACATTTGCTACACTTCCTCTATGGCAAATTTATCCTTTCTTAGGTAAGGGAACCAAAAACTGCGTGCAACATACTCCAGATACGGTTATGAATTTGATCAATTCTTTCTTAAAGAGCAAGTCAGCACTGACTGATTTGATTTATTATTGGCATATATATTAGTATACCGCAAAAAGTATTGTTTACATAGAACATAGAACATAGAACAATACAGCACAGAACAGGCCCTTCGGCCTTCGATGTTGTGCCGACCAAAATAAAAAGCAATGCCCCTCCTAACTAAACCATTCCCTTCTCATCCATATACTTATCAACTAACCTCTTAAACGCCACAAAACTTGGCGCATCTACAACAGCTGCAGGCAGGGCATTCCACTCCCTAATCACTCTTTGAGTAAAGAACCTACCTCTGATATCCATCCTATAACTCATACCCCTTAATTTAAAGCTGTGTCCCCTCGTGCTAGCTTTCTCCATCCTAGGAAAAAGGCTATCACTGTTTCTTGTGCACTATATAGAAAAAGCATTCTGTTCATATGGAAGGGAAAGAGAGTGCAGAATATAATGTTACAGTCATAGCTAGGATGTAGAGAAAGATCAGTTTATTGCAAAGTAAGCCAATTTGAACGTCTGATGGCAACTGGAAAGAAACTATTTTTGAGTTGGTTGGTACGTGATCACAGACTTTTGTAACTTTTTCCTGATGGAAGAAGGTGAAAGAAAGTATGTCCAGGGTGTGTGTGGTCCTTGATTATGCTGGTTGCTTTTCTGAGGTAGTGTGAAGTGTAGACAGAGTCAATCAATGGGAAACTGTTTTGAGTGATGTTCTGGGTTTTATTTGCAATTCTTTGTAGTTCCTTGTGGTCTTGGACAGAGCAGGAGCCATTCAATCTGTGATACAGTGAAAGAATGCTTTCTATGGTGCATCTGTAGAGGTTGGTGAGTGTTGTAGTGGACATGCCAAATTTCCTTAGTCTGCTGAGAAAGTAGGGGCATTGGTAGGCTCTCTTAACTATAGAGTCAGCATGAAGGGCCAGGACAGATTGGTGGTGATCTGGACATCTAAAAACTTGAAGCTCTCATCCATTTCTACTTGAACTTAATGGGTGGGGTGGGGGCATTTCAGACCTTTACACTGACCATTGTCCCTATTTAATTGGGGACAATGTGAACAAACAGAGAGTGACTGTGTGAAAAATCACAGTAAATTATTGCGTAAAAATATTGTATACTTGCCATTAACTCCTTGAAACATGTTGAGGGGAATATTATTACAAGTGCATCATGGCTACTTGATTTTCCACCTTTCCTGCTGGCAAAATATGGCATAATTCCTCATCCCAACCCTACTACATAATTATATATAGGTTCATTATTCCACCTGCAGGTTTTAAATAACTATTCAAAATGACACATTACTCCTTTCCCAATTAAGAATTATGGCACGCCCAATCTTTGAGTAATTAACAAAACTAGAAGCTATTTGAATTTTTATTGTACAGTAACTTTCTACTTTAATGCCATCCATTATCCTCAAATCACCATTAGTGTTAATGTTGTTAAATGTTCCTAAAATGACTCCTTCAGTTGCACTAACCAGTTCAATTTGTGACTGTCAGTTTTAATACTGAAAGATTTATGTGCCAAGTTTATAGGCCATAGTTGGGCGTGGTTGAGTTCAACTGAGGATTTGTTTAACACAAAGAAAGAAACATGCATGTTAAAACCACTTTCTTACCTGAACTGATCAAATTTCAGTCTGCTACTGTATCAGGTTGCAGCATGCTGATAAATTTGGCTGTCAAGTGAAAATTGGATTATTAAACAAAATTTGCAGGATACAGGGAAAAGGAGCTAGATTGATTACTCCTGTAGAAAGCCAGTGCAGAAATAGTGGGCTGAATTGTCTCCTTCTGTACATTAACCATGCTATGAATTCTATGAGTGTTTAAAAATGACAGAAGCGCATGCATGTATCTTAATATTTCTTTACGTTTGTGCTGCTTTTGTTATGAACAGTTGTAAAATCTGAACCTCACAAGAGTGAATCATGCAAACAGAGTTTCAGTTACACCACGCCAAAACCAAATTGTTGTGTAGAATTTAACCATGGCAGTTGTGCAAGCAAACACATCACAGTGTAATTAGGACTCTCCTTTAAAGTAGAACGCACTTTGAAAACTACTGCAGAAGTCTACTTACTTTCATCTCTCTCAGGAACACTCTGAGGTGTATGCAGAACAGATTGCCAGCATTTTTGTTCAAAACTTCAGGCCAAAGTAATTCCCCATTCAAAAAATACTAAGTTATATTTTGATAGTGTCTTTAATGCCCTTAGTTTCCTGATGGTATTTACAACCAAATTTTGGATATGTAATAACTATTGTAGGTAATGCAGCAACCAACTTACATATAGGAAGGTTCTATTGTAATGATGACTACAGGGTGTCATCAATAAATCTGCCCATGGACTTCGTGGAGTACAAGCTCCCTTTTTGACTGAGTGGAGGCTCACCCAATGGGAAGGTATTTAAATCTGTCTTTCCATCCAGACTGTTGTTGTAGGTCCCAAGGTGGAGACCACCTCACTGTAAGCGACAGCCACAGCTTTTTCCTTTGGTGCACAATAAGTTGGTGTTGGTGATGGGAAATTGATGTTTTGTTGAATTACTACACCTCTGGCATTAATAATAAACTAAAACTATAATATGAATAGCAAAGGAGATAATGGTAAGATTGTTTTAACGGTGTAAGTTGAAGGATAATTGTTGACCAGGAAACCACAGAACTTACTGTTGATTTTCAAATATCATATTCACCTATACAGGCAATGAGTAAGAAGCAACAGTAAACGCAGGAAAGTTGTTGGGTAATATTAGAATAAAATCCAAAATAAAACTTAATTGTTATGGGTTTAAAAACATTAATTAGAGGATAATGTCTGTGATTCAATCCTCCTAGCAGGAAGTTGCACCTGATGAGAATGACGTTTGAGTGCAGGATGTAACACTACGGGGCTAATTCTCCAACACATATTCCTTGGAAGTGTGCTTCTCCATTGAACAAAGAACAAAGAGCAACACAGCACGGGAAACAGGCCCTTTGGCCAAACGAGCCCGCGCCGCCGTCCTAACGTCTTAATGACATATAGAGACCAATATAGGGACAATTTGTTACCCAATCATCCTAAGAGCACATTTTTGGGATGTGGGAGGAAACCGGAGCACCCGGAGAAAACCCACGCAACCATGGGGAGAATGCGCAAACTCCCGCAGACACAGGCCCAAATCCATGTGTCTGCACAGCAACAGCAATAGTCTCTGAGCTGTCATGTTGCTCATCTGATGGTCCAGTTTAAGCATACACTAACGACGTGAAGCACTAGGCTACTCCTGAAGTAACATCCAGGAGCAGCCCTCGCACGACCTGTCGAATGCATGCACCTTGTTGGTCAACAAGGTGGACCGAACAGCCTGTGGAAACAATTAAAGTGTTTAAACAGTCCTCCTATATCCCTCTATCTGCAGACCGCTCATGTGGCTGTCCAAGAGACTCTTAAACAACCCTAGCGTGCCTGCTCCCACCACCTTACTCGGTAGTGCATTCCACACCCCCACTACCCTTTGTGTGAAAAAATGCCCTGTAATATTAATCTTATACATAGCCCCCCTCACCCTAAGTCCGTGACCCCTCATTCTATCCGAATCTAATGGTGGAAAAAGCTTACCACCATTTACTGTATCTATACCCCTCATAATCTTATATACCTCTAATAGATCCCCTCTCAGCCCACGTCTTTTAAGGGAAAACAACTCCAGTGCATTCAACCTTTCCTCGTAAGACAGCCCTGCATTGGGAATGCAGGATTTATTTATTGCAAACCCACCTAAGTTCTTGATTACTCAAAACTTTAAATAAAAATATTGTCATGTTTAAAACCTCTCATGGCCTTTCCCCTTCACATCTGTAAGCTCCTTAGAAAACTAGCAAGCAGATGCAGGAGGTATTAGAGAAGACAAATTGATGCTGGCTTTTACTTCATGAAGGCTGGAATATAAAAGTAAAGATATGTGGCTGCAACTGTACAAAGTACTCTTGAGGCCACATTTAGAATACTGTGTACAGTTTTAGTCCCCTTAGTTAAGGAAAGTTATATTATCATTGGAGGAAGTATAGTGATTGTTTACGAGAGTGATGCGAATATGTAGGGACTGCCATATGAGGAAAGATTAAACAGGTTGTGTCTGTATTACTTGGATTTCAGAAGAATAAGAAGTGATATATTTGAAATTTATAAAGTCCTTAAGGGGTTAGACAGTAAATGTTGGGAGGTTGTTTCCATTCATGAAAAAATGTAGGACATTGTTGCACAATAAAGGGGCACTGTGCTCACTGAAGATGGATTTGAGGAAGAACTTCTTCTTGATTTGAGGAGTGGCAAACCTTTGATTTGATTTGTTTTATTATTTGTCACATGTATTAACATTCAGTGAAAAGTATCTTCGTGCGAGATACGGATAAAGCATACTGTTCATAGAGAAGGAAATGAGAGTGCAAAATGTAGTGCTACAGTCATAGCTAAGGTGTAGAAAAGGATCAATTTAATGCAAGCTAAGTCCATTCCGATATCAGCAGGGCAGAAGCTGTTCTTGAGTCAGTTTGTACATGACCTCAGATTTTTGTATCTTGGAAGAGAGAATGTCCAGAGTGTGTGAGGTCCTTAACTATGTTGGCTGCTTTGCCGAGGCAGTGGGAAGTGTGCACAGAGTCAATGGATGGGAGGTTGGTTTGCATGATAGATTGGGCTACATTCACAATCTTTTGTTGTTCTGTGCGGTCTTGGACAAAGCGGGAGGCATACCAAGCTGTGATACAACCAGAAAGAATGCTTTCTCTGGTGCATCTATAAAAGTTGGCGAGAGTCATAGCTGACACACCAAATTCTCTTTGTTTTCTTAAAAAGTAGAGGCATTGGTGGGCTTTCTTAACTATAGTGTTGGCATGGAGAGATCAGGACAGGTTATTGACAATCTGGACACCTAAAAACTTGAACATTTCGAGCCTTTCTACTTCGTCCACATTAACACAGACAGAAGCATTTTCTCCTTTACGCTTCCTGGAGTCAATGACAATCTCTTTCATTTGATTGACATTGAGAAAGAGAGGTTATTGTTGCTGCACCAGCTCATTAGATTCTTTATCTTATTCCTATACTCTGTTTCATCATTGTTTGAGATCTGACCCGCTACGGACAGCAAACTTGAAAATTGAATTGGAGGGAATTTGGCCACATAGTCATAGATGGATAAGGAGTATAGTAGGGGCTGAGAACACAGCCTTTTGGGGCACTGGCATTGAGCATGATCATGGAGGAGGTGTTGTTGCCTATCCTTATTGATTGTGGTCTGTGAGTTTGGAAGTTCAGGATCCAATGGAATTCTTTAACCTAGAAAGCTGTGGAGGCTGAGGCTTTGAACAATTTCAAAAGCTGAGATTGATAGGTTTTTAATCAGTAGGGGAATCAAGGATTAAGGAGAAAAGGCTGCAAAGTGGACTTAGTGTTAGATCAGACATGATTTAATTAAATGCTAGATCAGCCATGATTTAATTAAATTAACACAATACCCAAAATGTAAACACAACAAAACACCCACTCCCTTCAACACACAGGCATATATACACGCAAAAAGACAGGTTCTAGAGATGAAACATGCACTGTGAACGCTAACATAAAATGAGTCATGTATTCTTAACCAGTCCCTTAATGTGAAAATCATTGCAAGCCTAAAGGGTTTTCTTTCTCTTGGTTCTTTAAAGACAATGGAGGTTACAAGTTTCTGGGATTTTCATACAGAATTGTAGCTGAAATTTTGTGGAGAATAAAATGATGAAAACAGTTTAGCCCACCCTTTCACTACCAAAGGCTCTGAATGTTGCTGTTGAGTCAGGAATTACCACTCTCCCAAGCTCAGCAGTATCATACACAATCAGTCTATCCAGCCAATGTGTCTGCAGACCTGGAGGCCTAGCCTGTCAGCTGGTGTTGCCTTGCATTCACCTTGCCAGAGTAAAGAGGTACTTCCATGCAGATTGCACACAGGACTTCCAGACAATAACTCAGCTGGGGTCAATTTCTGCCACCTTCTGTCAGGCTTGCTTAGTTCAGCACCTGCCACAAACCTCTCGCCTCTCTTTTTCTGTCCCAACAAAATTCTAGGATTGTATCAGAAAATTATTGGCACATCTGCTCAGGCTTCTGTCCTTCCTTCTGCCCCCTTTAGCTGCAGTAATACCATTGTTTTAAGAAGATCCTTCTGTCATAGAAATCCATGGCATGGGTTTGATGTTGTTGAGACCGGAAGATTCTGCTGGTGGGAATGGCTGGAAACTTCCAGCCATGGTGGGCTCCTCCACACTCTGCCTTGTTGAGAATGTTGTCTGGCACTGAACATACAGCATAAAGAAAGGAACTGATTTGAAGCTTCTGGTCTGATTGGGAAGGTCTGACATTGCTTGGTCCTGGAGAAAATGATGTTTCCATATCTCCCACAACTGGCTTCTCTGCCATCCCTCAAAACAATCAAATGGGTAGGAGATGGATTGCTCACCAGGGCTGGCTATCATTACTCTGCTCAATGTGTCTCCTTCTTCCAATCTTATGAGCAAGTTCTTCATTCTTTGGTCCCTTTGATAACACACAACATGTTTTTTACATCAATGTCTGCCACCATGTTTCTTCTGTCTTGGACTCTAGGCATGTAACTTAAACAGTCTGTGGACATACTCTGGTATCTGTTGATTATTTGTTTATTAAAATAGCTTCTAAACAGGTTAGACAATAGAACATGTTGCTCCTAGGCATAATTCCAGCCTCTCTCTCTCTCTCTTTCAACCTCGAATCATTTACATGACTAATTGATATCAGTTCTATATCATCATCTATATCATACATCAGCATATCCCACCTGTTAAGTGTTTATACTGTGCCTTTCACTTGGGCCTACACTTTCAAGTCTCAGCTCCATCAATGCTTGTTGTCACTAATTGGTTGTTAAACTAGCCTTCCAGCCAATTAACAGTCAACACTGGGGAAAATCAGGGGCCGTAAATACCTTTTCCGATATAAAATCATGATCCGAAATCATTCCAATTCTAGGTTTTTTCTCCCAATTCTAAGCCATCGATCTGGACGGAGGAGAATACTTAGATTGTGTTCTCTTCCCCATTGAGGTCAGTTAAATCTATTGGAGAACCCAATAAGGGGTTGGAATTTGACAATTTTAAGGAGGTGGATAGTTTCCATTTCAAGGCAAGGAGGTAAAGAGTTGAGAACTGGTGATAATTGCTCAAATCATCATCCCCAAAAGGGTGAATGAGGCAAAAGTGCATTGGGCACTTGGTTAGGTGGTGCCTCTGGCATTGCAAGGGTGGCAGAGAGAGTTGACTCTTGGTCCCCGTGCTTTGAAGGAACTTTGTATTTGGTGGTAGAAGAACAGGGAAGAGACAAATTGGGCATCCTTTTGGTGGCAATGGGGACACTACTGTCAAATTTTGAAATGGTTGACAATTTTTGGCAACATTTTGCAGGTAGAGCAGCATCCTAGGCACCAGTAGGGCACAGGAGAGGTAAGAGAGGCAGGAAGACAATGGAAACTAAACTCACACATGATCTACACCTGAAGACAGAGATACATGGAAGTGACTGACATTCACCATTGCAGGAGACAACTACAGGAACAGATGGTATTGGTTTTCATCTCTATCACTGGATAAGACATGCTGACGTAATGGTAGTGTTGCTGAACTGATAATCCAAAGTCCTAGGATCAGAGGCTCAAATCCCACCATGGCAACTGGTGAAATTTAAATTTAGCCTATAAATTTGGAATTAAAAAGCTAGCCTCATTAATAATGGCATGAAACCATTGTGGTAAAAACATATCTGGCCTAGCAAGTCATTCAGTTATCTCTACCTCAGGACAACCAGCAACCTCAGCAACCCACTCACACCCATTCACATCTCCACTAACTCAAAGCAGAAGCCTTGCTCCATGGTAATTAATGCGCTCTCTATGCAAAAACCTCAGTCTTAATCAGTTCCCTCCATTCATTCCCATACCACCACCCTGGAGCTGGGCTTCTGATTAAAATCAGATTCATCTCGTACTGTCCAACATGGGTCATTCATTTGATTCCTGTTCTGAGGCTCTTTGCTGTGTGCAAACGTGATTGCAGTTTCAAAATCATTTGTTTGGTTTGAAGTATTATAAACTGAGGATGCTCTTATAGTGCGTAATGTGGATGACTAACTATTTTGATGTTACTTTAATAAAGAGGCAGAAAACCAACAATTCTGCAAATAGCACACGATCAGTACTGAGGTCCCCGAGCAAAGTGAATGGCAAAGCATACTTACCAAGTTCCAACCCTATGTCTGTAACTTGCAAGTAAGAACAGAAAAAGTTCCAAAGCTGAAGAAAAGCACTAATGTAACTTCAAAGGATTCAAGGACAAATGTCAACATTGGGCATGCATGTGTTACAGTTTGAAATCAATGTAGTTATTTGGAACTTATTACATTTTAAATATTACAATATTTTTAAAGTAATAAAAAATATTGTGCAATCTCTGTTTTTTCCCCAGAGAATTAACTTAGGATTTTCTTAAAGCTTTTTCCTGAATCATTAAAATAGTCACATAAACATATGAATTAGGAGCTGGCATAGGCCATTAGGGCTTACGAGCCTGCTTTGCTATTCAATAAGATCATGGCTGATTTCATTGTAACCCCAACCCCACATTCATGTTTACAATCCCCTCAGACCCTTGTTAATTGAGAATCAATCTAGCTGAATGAGATAAAAACATATCCTGCATTTAACATTTCCATTCCCATCAGCTCTGCCTCCAGTTGGGAAAGGGAAAGGGCAGCTGAGTTGCACAGACCTAAATCCTCAAGACCAAATACTAGGAAATTGAGCTTAGCTAATTGAGGCAAATAAAAAAAAAAAATTCTTCCTGCTCAACATCCAGTCACACCCTGGCTGAAAGATAAATATACGGAATTTTACTTATCTGTAATGCACTCATAGTTGATTAATGCCAACTCTCACAGATTGCATATAGGTTTATCCTTTGTTTTCTGTTTGTGGAATTACTGGAATATGATTTCACAATCCTGATTAATGCCAACACACCTGCAATAATCCATTAAAAAACACACACGTGAAGTTTTTTTTAAAAATTATTGCTACTGAATTCCAGGAACTCATTTAATTCACTCATCTTACTGAACAGGAACAGCTTCCACTCCCTCATTGTACAGACAATATTGTGGTGTCAGCACCCAAGAATACTGGAAGCTATCTCATAATAATCATACTTTGAAATTCAGTCAATATTTGATCTCTTGCAGGAAGAAAGTCATGTTAACAGATGGCTAATGACTGATAAAGCCAATCCCATTCTTTTAGGCATAATAACCTCACCTAAATGGACAACAGCAAAAGAATGCTTCAACAGGTTATACGCCTGTGCAAGCGTTGCAAAAGCTAGTGGCGTTTGCTACCAAATAAACCTGTTGGACTTTAACTTAGTGTTGTGAGACTTCTTACCGCGTTTACCCCACTCCAATGCCGGCATCTCCACTTCATTGAGAGGGTTATCAGGGTCTTAAAACAAAGAGAGTTGCACATAAACTTGGAAAAGAAAAATTGTCATATTTGCAGGTTGGTGAATCCCTTAGTGACCTAACTCTTAAGTTCCAGCCTGAACCTGTCTAGTTGGATAAAATGGTCAAGGTTCACAATTCTTCTTTTTAAAACTTCATTGCAATGTCAGTATATAATGGCATTTCTCCCTAACTATTCCTTTCTTGACAATTGACCTGAAATTAATTCTGACAATTCTCACAAGAGGGCAATTAGTTTAAAAGAGCAATGATTTCTCGCCTCACTAGTTGCCCACCAACAAAAAGATGTTTATCATTTCTGATTTTCCCCCATAATAAGTAGAGGCATATTTTCCCCAACTCTTCAGATTATTGTAAACCAATCCTCTATTAATAACCCAAAACAAACTCGAAGTAAAGTAAAATAGAGGATTTGGGTGGCATGGTAGCACAATGGTTAACACTGTTGCCTCTCAGCACCAGGGACCTGGGTTTGATGCCTGGCTTGAGTCATTGTCTGTTTGAAGTTTGCACATTCTTCTTGTGAATGATTGGGTTTCCTCCAGGTGCTCTGGTTTCCTCCCACAGTCCAAAAATATGTGGGTTAAGTTGATTGATCATGAGAAATTGCCCCTAGGTGTCAAAGGTGCTAGCAGGATGAACGCGTTGGGGTGATAGTGGTTGGGTGGGGTTGTGGTCCATGCAGACTCAGTGGGCCGAATTGCCTTCTTCTGCACTGTAGGGATTCTATGGTTTATTTTATATGCATGCAAAAGATTGCCGCTTTTTGTACTCAATAAAATAGAGTTAAGGGAAAGAAAACTTACACAGGGCAACATCACAATAAAAATAAGAGTTATGGTTTCATGTGAGTCCAGAGTCCAGGATCAAAAGCCCCAGTGGCAGGTTTCTTTAGAGGAAGCAGGATGACCCATCTTCCCAGAAGCAAGAAATTCTATAATGGGACTTCTTCCACCATGCAGAGATGAATTAATCTTGTAGGCACAAATACAGGAGTTCTGATGTTCCAGTAGATCACAGTGTAGGAGAGAGCCTGGCAATTTAGCTGGACAGATCTCACTCTGCTGCTGCCTACTCGATGATAAAATGGGTTAAATTTCATATTATAGATTCTCGTAGCTCCTGGGAGGTCACATGACCCACCTCCCACTCCTCTTCATATTGAACAAAAGGTGCACTCTCCAATGTCTGTAACATTGAGCTGTTTAATCAAGGATCAGGAATTCCTGTTGTCCTTTGCAGGCATACTGGTTGAAATTCTCTGGACCTTCACACCAGCAGGATTCTCCTGTCCCACCAGTAATGACCTCTCCGTTCATGGGTCTCTTGGCATCATGGGGTGACAGCAGTGGGAAATCCCATTAACAGTAGAATTAGGGAATCCCGCCACTGGCGACTGATGTGCCACCTTCCACCACTGGGAAAGACGTGGCTGGGAATTCTCTTTATCGCTTTTGGCCACAGCTCTGCCTTAGAAATGCAAAGGGTGTGGGAGGTTAGAAATTCGGCTGACATGAGTTATAGCAAGTCAGGGTAAAGATTTATACATTTCTAAATCAAAAGTAATAATATTATAGAATAGTTAATTTCAGGGAGATATATATTCTCCTTCCTGTCTTCTGGCTAAAACACAGTATGTTACAGATTTAGCTATTTCTAATTGTATTTACCAAGTTGACCATTTCAGTTAACACAGCTAATTCTCAACATGTCATCAAATGCACACTAATGGAACCTGTCATGTATGTGGCTGATAACCATCTTCATCAAATGCAATGCAGGCATTGGATGCACACATATCATATGCATACATGATCTGTCACTCCTTGCATAGAGCCAAGAGTCCAAAATACAAGGCAGATGGGAAGGACTGAAGGTGCTTTGCTATAGATTATACAATTGACATTTACAGTGGATAACACCATGGGTTTAAATGGTATTTCAACACCCTTGAACATTGGAGATTGAGAGACCAAGACCTCAAACCTGTGCAGTGACAGCCTTAAGTATCTCTCCCTTTTTACTTCTGAACGAGTCCCTTGGAATCAAAGATGACTAGCATCCATTCTGGTTTGATGGATCCCGCAACAACTGAAAAATCCAATGTGTGATCTTCATCCTGCCATATGTGGGGCAGGTGGTGCTTGAAGGGCTAAGAAAATGGGTAGTTTGGAGGTTTGCGTGCTATCTTTGACACCCCAACTTTGCTTGTACATATTCCACATGAAATCTCTTAATGTGTTTGGTGCCTTTCTATTAAGTCTCCTCTTTTTTGATTGGTTACAAGTTAGGGGTGTCTGATCTCTTCAGGATGCATTGACAGCATCCCTAAGGCATTTCTTCTATCTTCCTGGGAGTCTTCTATGGTGATTGAGTTCCGGATTGAACACTACTTCAGGAATCATGTCAAATAAATGAGTGGCATGTCCTGTTTGATGGAGCTAGTTTGAGGGATCAGCTCCTTGATGTGGGCATTTCAGCTTTGGAAAATACACCACCCTTCTTGCTACTGCATTTTGGAAGATCTTCTGAAGATACCACTTCTCCAATGTTTGAGATTCTTGGCATGAGATGCCCAAGTTTCCAAAGCACTTGGGACAAAGGGGATCACTTTTCCCAGTAAATCATGACCTCCTCTGCCAAACCATGACCTTAGTCTTGGGTTCAAAATCCTGGCCTTCAAATACTACTTTCCTCTGTTGGCTGAAGACTGAATTGAAGGCAATAGTGAATTTTTGATCTGTGTTTGTTTTTGTCATGAATAATTTTCCAAGAGGTGGAAAATGCTTACATTTTCCAATATCCTGCCATTAATCTTAATAATAGGGGAAAGTGGGAACTGGTTGAAAGAGAACTTTTGTTTCTGGATGTTTAGTGAAAAGCCCATTTTCTCATTTGCTTCAGAGAAGGAATTGACAATGACCTGGAGCTCAGTTTCTGAGTGAGTACACGTGAAAAAACATTGTCTGCACACTGAAGCTCAAATTCTGAAGTAGGAACTGGTTTTGGAATGAAAGCAGCACGGGTTGAACTGTTTCCTGTATATTCTGCATCTCGATATTTGTGGGTAATTTGCTGGAGATATATCAAACTCACATCTCATGCATAACTCAATCTGTTGACTTGAGTCCTGCACTGAATGAAATATAATTATCTTAATTACACTGAGTTTCAAAAATTTCTACAATCTCTTGACAAAATCTTATGTATCTCAGACAGATTTTTCCACATCTCTGTGGTGGAGGACTCAGTGTTCCATTGGCTGGCACCATGGAATAGCACCATGGTTAGCACTGCTGCCTCACAGCACCAAGCAGCCTTGAATCATTGTCTTAGTGGAATTTGCACATTCTCCCCTGTCTGTGTGTGTTTCCACTGGGTGCTCTAATTTCCTCCCACAATCCAAAGATGTGTGGGTTAGCTTGGCTTGCCATACTAAAGTGAGCCTAGTATCAGGGGATTCATTAGCAGAGTAAATATGTGGGGATACAGGAATAAGGCTTGAGCGGGATTGCGGTCAGTGCAGACTTGATGGGCCAAATGGCCTTTTTCATTGTAAAGATTCTGTGATCAGTATCAACGGGTTTTCCCAGAGTTTACTGGAGATCCTGCAGGTGGGGACGGATGGGGTTGGGGTTGGGGGAACTGGAAGAACTGGCGAAATGACCAGAAAATCCTGCCCCTCTTCTCTCGTCCAGACTTCACCTGAACAACAGCCTGTTCTTTTGCTCACTATTACTCTATACACTTTAGACTAACTTATCTTTCATCTCCATTCATTTCTTACCCGGCAAGCACCTCATTCCCATCTGAGCAGTCAACACTCATAGAACATAGATAGAACATAGAACTTTACGGCGCAGTACAGGATCTTCGGCCCTCGATGTTGCGCCGACCAGTGGAACCAATCTAATGACCCTCTAACCTAATCTATTCCAATATTATTCATATGCCTATCTAATGATCATTTGAATGCCCTTAATGTTGGTGAGTTCACAACTGCTGCAGGCAGGGCATTCCACGCCCTTACTACCTTCTGAGTAAAGAACCTACCTCTGACACCCATCCTATAATTATACTCCTCAATTTAAAGCTATGTCCCCTTGTGTTAGTCATCACCATCAGAGACTCTCACTGTCCAACCTAACTAATCCTCTGATCATCCTGTACGCCTCAATTAGGTCATTCTTAACCTTCTCTCTAACGAAAACAACCTCAAGTCACTCAGCCTTTCCTCATAAGACCTTCCTACCATATCAGACAACATCCTGGTAAACCTCCTCTGCACCCTTTCCAATGCTTCCACATCCTTTTCATAACGCAGCAACCAAAACTGTACGCAATACTCCAAGTGTGGCCGCACCAGGGTTTTGTACAGTTGCAAATGATTCATGGCTCCAAAATTCAATCCTTCTACCAATAAAAGCTAACACACTGTACGCCTTCTTAATAACCTTATCAACCTGAGTGCCAACTTTCAGGGAGCTATGCACATGTACACCAAGATCTGTCTGCTTGTTGACACTATCAAGAGTCCTTCTATTAGCCCTACATTCTGCTTTTGCCCTTCAATTGAGGGGAAAAGTGGAGCAATTTAAAATGTTCCTGTGCAGTGATGAAAGCTGGGAGCAGGGAAATGCAGTTGAAGTTGAGTGAAGTGCTGGATAGATGAAGTGCTTTGAACAGCAATCTCTCAATGACCAAAGCTGGAGCTCTTCAGAATAACTGATCAAAGTTGCTCAGTTTGTCAGATCAAAAAATTCCTTTGATTCTTTTTCTGAACAACTTTAACAACTAGTGAATTATTCATCCAAGGAAGTACCTGGCTTGCCTTCAACACCATCACAGGGAAAACCCGGAGAAAGTCGGATTATATTGCGATCCTGATCTAACATCAATTTCCTGGGCTTTCGCACTAGCTGCTATTGAACCCACCCCCAGTAGCCAGGGAAACTTCTGCCTTACTCTTTATTCAGACCCCACAATATGCAATCAATTTCTCCTCCGTTTTATTCTGAATCCAAGGGAAATATTTTGTGTTAATTTCAAAAAGCTGCCGAAATCACACGGAAGAAGCTCATTTTAAATAGCGTAACACTAGACATGTCTCTGCACATGTCTCTTGGACTGCTCAGAAGGTGCTGGAATTGTATCAGAAGCAAGCACATTCACAGCAGATTGGCAGTAGGTTTCCTCACCTACCTCAAGCCTTTCCTGCTCATAATGGATGGATTAACCCCCCGAGTGTCCACACTGGAGACTGGAGTACAAATCCTCCAGAGCACCAGTCAACACATTCATAAGGGAAGGTGTTCCTGTGTTTTGAATTTCAGCCAAAGGAGCCTCTGGTGAACAGGGCAGATGTTGCCATGCTCTTTATGATGCTTGGCATCTTGATCACGCACTCAGGTATATTGGCACAGATGCAGACTAAGCGAGTCCTCAGAGCTGTTCATGCGGCTTTGACATAAGGCATTCCCTGAGGTCCAAATCCTTGTGAGCAGCAGCTGAAAGGATTTTCGACAGGCTTTGTTTTGTATGTTTTCACATGACTGACTTTACTTAAATGCTAGACTTGCTCCCGAACAACAGCTATTGTGTAATATCACTCAACTCATTCACGTACTTGTCTTACAATGAAGCATGTTAATTATTAGTGTATGAATGCTTCAGATCATTGTTTGACATTTCTTTGTCTGCCGCTTCAATGGTGGCATTAACCTTTTTAAGGAGATGCTCAAGGCTGTACACTAATATTCAAAGAGTACAGTTTTAATAAACGTGTTATTAATTTCCAGGCACCAGTTGCAGAGTTTATTATCTGTTTAGATTATTAGCTGATAAATATCATCATCCATTCCTCAATTTTAGAGCCAAATGGTTACAGGGATTTAGGATTCTCTCGATTTTGCTTTCTACCTGCGAGCTAAGAGATCATTTGGAGATTGTGTCTGAATCAAACTGACATGCAAATTTGAAACTTTGTGCTAACAATCTGCTGATGTTATTTCCACAGTCTTCCCCACTCTAACTCGCTCTCACAGAATCATTTTAAGCCTTCACTTTGGAACAAGGTGTATTCAAAAAAAAATTACCATACAAAAACTAGTTTAGAGAACTAGTTTATTCTATTTGCAATTGCCGAAAATGGACAGGCTGTTATCTTTGAGCATCATATTTACAGATGTGTTTTGTGTGTTACGCTGAGGGTGACTTGCTTAAAATGAAAGTAGCTCACATATCAGAAAATGGTGTTATTACTTAAAAGGGCACCGCCTTTGTTGAAAAAAAACTTTGACAAATCTGTTCCTTTTGGTAGTAACAAAACAGATATTTGTCATTTTCATTATTATGTCCTTGTATTATTGTGAACAAAGATTTGTCAGTTATTTAAAAAGGCACTACTTCTTTAACAGTAGAAAGTATTTGTCTGCATTGTGCTGCAAAGCTTTAAAGCGAGGCAGACGGTTATTGTGCGTCAGTAATTATGTACTGAAAGCAAAAAACTATTTGCATTGAGGAGCGGGAGAGAAAGAGAGAAAAAAGGCAGAGAGAAAGAGAAACCTTCATACAACATGGCAAGCAGTGAGTGAAAGTATAAGATCGTTTGTTTCAATTTGCTTTTAATAACTTGAATCTTATCTTAAACTCTTCCTGATTTACTCAGATTTGAGCATTCAATAGCAGATTTTAGAAATGGCATTTGGAGGAGCCAGATCGAGCAAGTCGGATTTCTCTGTTCGGCTGCTGCTTTGATGCACCAAACTTTGCAACTCCGATTGACCAAAAAGGAGGCAAAAGAAATGAAAAGAACACAGTTTTGGGACAGTATAAGGACAGCTTTAGATCAAAATTCATATTGCTGAGAGTTTAAGGACTAGAAAGACTGTCTTAAAAGTAGACCTTTCGAGAGTGGAATTAGGAAACATACATCCATTCACAAAGGTTGAGAGATATTTAGAACTCTCTCCTGAAAATAGAAATTGATGCTCCATAAGTTGTGAATTTTAAAATGAGATTGATAGATTTTTGTTAATCAAAGTTATTGAAAGATTTAGGGCAAAGGCAGGTAGACGGATCAATCATGATTTCCACGAATGGCAGACCAAGCATGAGTGGCCTATTTCTATCCATTGTTCCTAGTTTTTTGTTTTCTACGGTAATTATTCTTATTATTCTAATTTGCAAAGGAGTGATATAAAACATTGTCTATATCATAGAATCATAGGACCCTGTAGTGCAAAAGAAGGCCACTCAACCCATCAAGTCTGCACCAACCACAACTCCACCCAGGTCTTATACTTGTAACCACACAAATTTACTCTGGTAATCCCCCTGACACTAAGGGGCAATTTAGCATGCCAATACACATAACCCACATATTTTTCAGACGGTGGGAGGAAACCAGAGCACCCAGAGGAAACCCACACAGACACGGGGAGAACATACAAACTCCAGTTAATCACTTGTGGTTGGAATTGAAGCCAGGTCACTGGTATTGTGAGGCAGCAGTACTAACCACTGTGTCACTGATGAAAATCCAGTTGTTTATTGTCACTAGTTTGTTTCTCAACCTGTCACAGTCACACTGGGAGTTGGTTTAAAATTGTTGATGTATGCTACAGAAGTGATTCTACATTAAGGCTGTAAAGTGCCAGAGGTGTAGATATTTTTCTGCTGCTCTGCTGCCTTTGGTGGAACTTTTGCAATGGAAATATTTCTGGAATTTGGTGGATTGCTATTGGTTTGATTTACCTCATTTGTAATACCAACTGTATTCACAGAAAAGTTAGTATGGATCCAACAGTGAGAGATTTCCAAGTGCACATTCACTATTAATGAATATAAAGCTAAGGCTATCATGGGATTAAAATGTGCACATGCAGAGCTACCCAAAAGTCATATTTGTGTCATATGAATGGGAATCATAGAAACTAGAAGCACGAGTAGGCCATTTGGCCCTTCGAGCCTGCTCTGTCATTCATTTTGATCATCGAATTCAATATCCTGATCTTCCCATCCCCACATATCTCTTGATCCCTTTAGCTAGATCGAATGGGCAAAGGGCAGACAATAGGAAGGTCCATTAATCTCAGATGGAATTTTCCGGTCTCGGGTCAAGCGAGGCTGTAAAATCTTATCCTTGATATTAGACAACACTCTCTCCCACTTCTAGAAAGACATTGAAGCAGTGTTAAAATATATTTAAAAAAAACACGTGCCTAAAAATCCGTGGAGAAAGTGGGACAATATATTTAAACCAGGTTTTTATAGAGCAGTTTGACACTTACCAATGTCGTTTTCCAGACTTGGATAAAAGGAGGGCAAGATCTATTGGCTCAAGAAGGTAAGGTCTTTTATAGCACACCTTGAGGGTCAAGAGCAGGAATGCACCCATACCCTCCTCCATCACAGGAAGTCTTCAACCTTCCCTACCAGTCATAGCCTCTCTCTCATTCCTATCATAATCATTACCCTCTCCTCCTACCTGATCAGTTATTCCCTCTTTCACTATTCTCATTCTCTACCCCATCACCAATGCCATTTTGCTAAACTCCAATCTCTTGAGCTTTCCCTTTCCATTTCTGGGCACTCACTGCAAGGGCCCTTAACTGTTAGCTTGGCTGGTTGAAATTCTTGATACCAAAAAATATATTACAATGAGTTCCTCCTGTTAAATTCAACAAGATTTTTCCTTTTTGTTCCTGGTTGCTGATCTTTCCCCACTATAGCATTCCCCTATAATGTCAGGCCAATTGTAATCCTAGAAATTTTTATAGAAACATAGGCCACACCTACCACCTTGCCTGCCCTGGAATCAGTGTGGGTGAGGTTCCCAGAACAGAAATCTCCATTGGCCTGAGCTAGGTCATAAAATCCCACCCATAGAAACAAAAAAACTGAAAACTTTTACACACCATGTGTGCGCTTGGTAGGTAGGACCAGAAGCAGTTACGTTTCCTGGTTCAACCCAAGATCAATGAAAGTCGCAATATTATGCTGGTGGCCACTTGAATGCCAGCCATTCTGAACGCGTCTGCGAGGTTGGTGAGGAAGGAGCATAGCAGGCTGCAGTTCCAATGGCCACTTACTCGGATTCCTTCAGCTTGCAGAGAGAAACTCCAGCTGTATTGCTGGACTGGTGATGATCCAGAAACGTGACTGTAAATCTCATCACAGCAGCTGGGAAATGTAAATTATTTTCATAAACACATGTGGAATAAAAAGCTAGTATCAGTAATGGTAACCATGTGATGACCAGCTTGTTATGGCAAGGGAAATCTACTGGCCTACTTGTGCTTCTCAACCCAGAACATCTGCTTGACTTTTAACTCTCATCTGAAATGGCTTAGCAAGCCACTCAATTCAGGGCATTAAGGTGGACAATACATGTTGGCCTTTTCAGTGATGCTTACATACCAATAATGAACGCTTAAAGAAAACTTACTGGCATTGGTGGCACAGTGGTTAGCACTGCTGTCTCACAATTCCAGGGACCTGGGTTCAATTCTAGCCTTGGGTTGCTATCTGTGTGGAGATTGTATGTTCTAATCATATCTGTGTAGGTTTCCTTCCGTAGTCCAAAAATGTGCAGGTTAGGTGAATTGGCCATACTAAATTGCCCCTTAGTTTCCCACAATGTGTAGGTTAGATGGGTTAGCCATGGGAAATGGTTACAGGGATAGGGCGGGGAGCAACTCTGGCTAGATACTTTGACAGAAAGAGAATCCATTGAATAGCACTTTTACACTTTTGGGATTCTATGAAAAATGCCTCCTGTGCCCTAGAATGACAGCTTCAAAGTTTCCACTTTTTTACTAAAAATTATACATTCATCCCATCTCCAACAAATGATCTCCTTTAACTTTTTACTGTCAGCTTCTTCAGTATATCAGAATGTAGCTCACATCTCAAACCTGCCCCTTTATCATTAGTAACTACTTATTCAGCTATTGTGCTTCTGCCTTCAATTATCCCATTTACTCTTCCTTACCACATCCCTTCTTTTTCTGATGTTTTTACATGTGTACTCTGGTCTCTTCATTGTTCTTTCCTTCCTAAGATTTTATTGACTGCATTTCTTCTCATTTTGTAAAATACTCCCATGGTCTTGCCATCTTCATATACTTATCTTTGTTCAAGTGGTAATGTATCATTCTGCTGGCACAATGGTTAACACTGCTGCATCATAGCATCTAACTGGAGGAGAGCAACTATTCTTTATTTATGCGTGGGATGTAGGCATCATTGGCCGGGCGAGCATTTATTGTCCATACTTTGTCTTCTTACGCAACAGTTTATTTTAAAAGATTGTTTATTGTTTTTACATAGAGTTTAATGAGATGCCAGTATTAAGTTTTCTAATTAGACCTGATTGTGTAAGTTTAATAAGTTGATGTGTTTGAAGCAAAGCAAGATTTTTCAAGAAGAGCAACATGGTGGCACATTGGTTAACGCTGCTGCCTCATTGTGCCAGGGATCTGGATTTGATTCCCAGCTTGTCTCTCTGTGTATGCAGAGTCTGCACATTCTCCCCATGTCTGCGTGGGTTTCCTCTGGGTCCTCCAATTTCTCCCCACCATCCAAAAGGTGTGCTGCTTAGGTGCATTGGCCATGTTAAATTCTCCCTCAATACCCGAACAGGTGCCAGAATGTTGCAACTAAGGGGTTTTCACAGTAACTTCATTGCCTGTTAATATAAGCCTATTTGTGAGACTAATAAATAAACTTAAAGTTTTCCAATGATTTTAAAGGATAGTTTGAGATGTACAAACATAAGTTCACTTGTTACATCTATTATTAGAATAAGACAAAGCCTTGTGGGCTGAAATGACACTAAATGATATTGATTTAATAAAGTTCCTTTTTTCTGCTTTTAACAGAGGTAGAAATTGGTTACAGTCTCATTAAAGATCTTCTCATAGCTGCAAGAGCTCAAACGCTAATACACATTTTTGCTTTATTTAAGATGCTGTGCAAGACGTGCATTCTGACTTTCATTGTGAGAAGAACAACCAAGAGCACAGGACCTCTGAGATCAGCACCAAGCGACTGATAGTCAGACGGGGACAGCCTTTTCACATCACAGTGCAATTCCACAGAAATCAATATGATCCAGATGTAGACAGACTTAAGCTGGTTGCTCAGACAGGTAATTGGTCGGGAATGAGTTAGGGAAACTTCAGAATGAGTGTTCCATCAAAATAAAGTTTTTGGGGTTTTATTTTTTTTGTTCCTTAGTTAATAACACGCTGCTGATTTTAATATGTCTGGTTTATGTTTTATGCTGTTGCCCCTTTTGACTGGTGCGTGTATTTGTGTGGGTTGAGGAGCCAGATGTATCAATGGTTGGGCTGAATTTTAGAGTTCATTTGAAAAGATGACTGGCTAATTTTCATAATTTTGTTTAGAAGTTTCAAAACTCACTCATGTCCCAGACAGGAAGTATCAGACAAGATGCTGAAATGTCAATTTTAATCTATATTGATTTATAAGAGCTGTGGTTTAAGTTGGCTGTTTTATTCTCTTCTTGGGAGGTGGATATTTTGATTGAAGACATTCTGAATAAAGGAAATGAAGATTGGAAAAAGACTTTTTGGGCCCATCAAGATTGTCCCAGTTAGTCACAACTGTCCAGTGTAGTCACTAGTCCCACTAGAGACCACAAAAGGGGTAACAAGCCTGCTCACTGCTGAAGCACTGTTATGGGAAATTTCTCTATGATTCATGATACAAATATCTCAATTGCAATCAGCTAGTAGCTCATCCTTTTTAAGACATTCTTTCATGGGATGTAGCTCACACTTCAAAGCACAGTATTTATTTCCCTTCCCTAATCGCCCTTGAATAAAGACAGAAAATACTGAAAATATTCAGCAGGTCTATCAGCGCCTGTGAAGAGAGAAACAGAGTTAAATATTTCAAATCCATAGAGTGGCACAGTAGTTTGCATTGCTATCTCACAGCACCAGGGACCAGGGTTCAATTCTGGTCTTGGGTGACTCCTTGTGTCTGTGTGAGTTTCCTCCGGATGTTCTGGTTTCCTCCCACAGTCCAAAGATGGCCTGATTAGATGGTCTGACCGTGCAAAATTGAATCTTAGTGTCCAAAGATGCGTAGGTTAGGTGGATTAGCCATGGTAAATGCATAGAGTTACGGGGATAGGACGGAGAGGAGGGCCTGCGTGCAATGCACTTTTGGAGAATTGGTGCAGACTCAGTGGGCTGATTGGCCTCTATTTGCACTGTAGGGATTCTCTGGCCAGAATTTTACTGCCTGCCTACCACAGGAATTGAAAGGATGAGCGGTGTACAATGGAAAGATTCTGTTGATCTCAGGCGGGATTTTATGGTTTTGGGACAAGTGAGCTGGTAAAATTGTGCTCTCTGTTTCTAAGTCCAATATGACTCTTCTTTGAAATGCTCTAATTGCCCTTGAACTGAAAGGCTTTCGGGGCCATTTCAAGGCAGCTAATCTCTTTTGCTGTAGGTCTGGAGTCATTTGTATGCCAATATGGATCAGGATGACAAATTTCCTTCCCTAAAGGACATCAGTGAGCCAGATGTTTTTTTTTATTATAATAATTCCATGGTCAGCATTACTGAGGTTAGCTTTCGATTCCAGATAAATTCCACCAACTGCTGTGACAGAATTTGAATCCAGGATCCTATAGAACAAAGAACAAAACAAAATAGCATGGGAAACAGGCCGTGCCGCTACCCCGATGTTCCCACCACTACCTATGATCCCTGTCTATGTTTATAGATCTATGAATTAAAAACCAAATTTGAGACAATTTAGGGAGAATTTGTTTTGCCAATTAGCCTAACAGCACATTTTTGGAATGTGGGAGGAAACCGGAGCACCCAGAGAAAACCCACGCAAGCACGGGGAGAATGTGCAAACTCCCACAGACACATGCCCAAATCCATGTATCTGCACAGCACAGCGATAGTCACTGAGCCGTCGTGTTGCCCATCAAATAGTCCAGGTCAAGCGTACACTAACGATGTGAAGCACTAGGATACTCTCGAAAAATCCAAGAGCAGCCCTCTCACGACCCATCGCGTGTATGCCCCTTGTTAGACAACAAGGCGGACCAAAGCAACATTAACTAGGGTCTCTGGATTAATAGTCTAGTAACATTACCAGTACCCACTCTGTACAACAGTGATTATACTGTGCACTCAAAGTCATATCCATTATTTTAAAAAATCACCAGGTAGTTGAATGGTAATGAGTTCTTTTAATTAGATCCAATGCTTCAATTTTGAAAAAAAAACAAGACTGAATTTACAAGTTAAAACATGTAGAGCTGGAACTCTCAATTCCCACACCAAGAGCATTGCTACCCCAAGCCCCTATGACCACAATACACTTTCTCAGGATGAGGTTTATTAAGCGCTCATGCTAGGCTCCTGATAGAATTCTAAGCAGCAAGTGGAATCTTGCCCGTGACCCAGAGCAGGAGTTAAACAATGCTGCAGTGGGATCACTGCTGTCACACTGGAAGAAACACGAGCTACAATAGAAAGACATGGGAGCCTTGAAGATATAAACAAATGAGGCTGGCTTGGGCTTGGAATGGATGCGTGCCATAGTGACCTATAATGGCTACCGAGTCTCGGATGAATACTTAATAAGCCTTATTCCAAGATGCTAGATTGGGGTCTTCTTTGGTTCAGGTAGCAAACTTCTTGGAGCAAATTTTAACAGCCTGCCCGACTGCAGGATTTTCCAATTCCATCAAAATCAATGGTCCTTTGAATGTTTTGCTACATTTTGTCACTCCACCTCTGTCACAATAGGGTCTTTTGGAGTGGGAAACATGAATCCAATCTTACATGTAATAGCTTTCAAATTCAGTCTTTGATTTTTATTGGACGTTGAGGTATTCCCATTCAGAGCTAATTAGAAAGACTCATGACCATTCAATTGCCTAGATGATTTGAGTGATTTTTTTTTTCAAAAAGCATGTAAAGCTACGACTTCTGACTATACCAGGCAAAAGTTGCTCCTTCAGGATCATGGCCAAAAACTTTTCCCCACTTTTCCTTCTCTCCACATTCACCTCGCCAACTCTCATCCTGCTCAGTCTCACCATAGCCAGTGGGGCTGCCTAGTAGATTGGCCATGCTAAATTGCTTCTTCCACCACTTCTTGTCCTACCATTTTATAAATCTCAGTGGATGCATTGAGAGTATTCCCTGAAGGGTTGGGACTTGGCACTGAACTGGGGGCCATGTTTCTGGCCGATATCTCAGTCCAAGTCACATTAAGACTATAATTAGATAATTAATCTAGAATACCTGATTTTCACTATGTGTGAAGCAAAAGCAGAGGGTGCAGGCCTTGCTCCTTATTTTGGCTAATGACAGAAGGATAAACTTATTAATTGTCAAGAAGAGAATAAGTTTTATTTGTAGCTGATGCAAATGGCTAAGAGTTTAATATTATTTATTTATTGTAGTGTTCAAGATTATTTGGATTAGAAAATCAATAAAACTTGCAAGAAATAAGTTTTCAAAGGCGAACCAAATAAAACCTTAACCCCTTTACCTTAACTCCTGATCATGGAACCGTGCTGAATACGACCTTGACAACCATAGTACTAAATGTTTTAATTTTACTACCATTTTACATCAACCAGTCCAAATTATATTCATGTTGACATTACCAATCCCTTTTTAGAGCATATGTAAGTGATTTCTGCCAAAACTATAAAATAACAATTGTGAAATCAATTCTTTAGTAACCCTCATGATTAAGCAATTGGCAGTATCTTAGCATACACAGTATGAGAACTGAAATAGATTTCATCCATTCATGAAACTAATTCCTGAACAAGATAACTATCAGTTTCTCAAAGGGCTAAGGGTTGTCAATAAATCACAGTTTTGGCAACAGTGTGTGCATTCCTAGATCAAATAATAAAACAAAACTGAATGTTGCATGAAAGTTGGAGTCTGTTGAAATCTCTGTACAAATAAAGTATCATTTTAACATTTTTTTATTTCAGCGCCATTTACATAAGAGCCAACATTTCAATGACCTTTCAGATTAGTTTTTGTACTGTGCATTAGCTTTTACAGATTTTTGTACACAATCAACTAAATTCCTTCACTCCTCCGTAGCTTCTCGTCTTACATTGTTAAATTAAGATGGCACAGTGGCACAATGGTTAATGCTGCTGCCTCACAGTGCCAGGGAACTGGGTTCAATTCCAGCCTCGGGTGGCTGTATATTTGGAGTTTGCATGTTCTCCTTGGATCTGTGTGGGTTTCCTACAGGTGCTCCAGTTTCCTTCCACAGGCCAAAGATTTGTGGATTAGGTTGATTGGCCATGCTAAATTGCCACTTAGTATTAGGGGACTGGCAGGGTAAATATGTGGAGTTACGGGGATAGGCCTAGATGGGATTGTTGTCGGTGCAGGTTTGATGGGCCAAATGGCCTCCTTCTACACTGTAGATATTCTGTGAAATTATTCAGATTTGTCCTCAGATTCAAAGTGAATGACCTTACTTTCTTCACATTGATGTCTGTTTGCCATGGTTATGTCCCATCAAATAAACCTGTTGCTATCAGTTTCTGCTCTGAACTACGCAACTCAGTGTCATCGCAAATTTGGGCACACAGCTTTCTATTCTCTTACCTATTCATATATACATTATATATACGGTATGAAGATGAGGTCCCACAACTGATCAATGGCAAACAACACTTGAAGTTGTGAACAGCACAGCAGGCTGCAACTATGTGTGGATGGAGCTGTCCAGTTGGGAAAGCGTGCCTTCAAGGTTCTAGCACCACTCATGATTTCCATTCATATAGAGGCCAGTAATCTCCTGCTGCTCTTTGAATCACTCCAAAGGAACAGACTAAACATCTGCTCACTACTTCCAATTCCTGATTGCATGGCTGCTGCTCATGTATGTGGACAAGATCCTCTGGCAATGAATTGTCTGTTCTAACTGGATCTGACACTTCTATGAAAGGTCATCTTTACTGATTATTGATTAAAAATACGTTCTGCTTGCTGTAGAATTAATTTATTGCTATTCATTTCCTTTCAGGGCCAAGTCCTTCTGAGACGTTGGGAACTAAAATTCTGTTTTCGCTGTCAAACACAATTAATGAAAGGAGATGGAGTGCAGTTGCTGTTAGCTCCTCCAGTATTAAATTGTCCCTAAAAATAAATTCAGCACCAAATGCTAAGATTGGACGTTATACTTTAGCTCTGCAGAAAATAACTGTGGACAAGACTGTGATCCAACCACTTGGAGAGTTTGTTGTACTTTTCAACTCTTGGTGTTCAGGTACTGTTGCTACTAACACGAGATTAAGTACAAAAATAAATGTTGTACGTTCTTGGAACAGTTATTCATTGATAGATATATTCTGTGTTGTTATCTCCAATTGCAATGATATCTTGATCAATTGGGCCAGTGAGCTGATGAATGGCAGATGGAGTTTAATGTAAACAAATGTGAGGTGATGTATTTTGGTACATTGAACCAGGGTAGGACTTACTCAGTTAACGGTAAGGCATTGGGGAGAGTTACAGAACAAAGAGATCCAGGGGTACTAGAAAGCTCCTTGAAAGTGGTATCACAGGTGGTGAGAATAGTGAAGAAGGCATTCAGCATGCTTGGTTTCATCGGTCAGAACATTGAATATAGGAGTTAGAATGTCTTGTTGAAGTTGTACAAGACATTGCTAAGGCCATACTTGGAATACTGTGTGCAATTCTGGTCACCCTATTATAGAAAGGATATTATTAAACTAAAAAGAGTGCAGAAAAGATATACTAGGATGCTATTGGGACTTGATGGATTGAGTTATAAGGAAAGGGTGGATAGACTGGGACATTTTTCTCTGGAGCATAGGAGGCTGAGGACTGATCTTAAGTAGAGGTCTATAAAATAATGAAGGGCGCAAATCAGCTAGATAATCAATATCTTTTCCCAAAAATAAGGGAGTCTAAAACTAGAGGGCACAGGTTTAAGGTGAGTGGGGAGAGATACAAAAATGTTGAGAGGGACAATTTTTTCACACAGATAATGACGAGTGTCTGGAACAAGCTGCCAGATGTAGTAGTAGAGGCAGGTCCAATTTTGTCTTTTAAAAAACATTTGGACAAGTCATATGGGTAGGATGGGTATAGAGGGATAAGGGCCAAATGCAGGCAATTTGGGATTAGTTTAGAGGTTTAAAAAAAATGGGCGGCATGGGCAAGTTGGGCTGAAGGGCCTGTTTCCATGCTGTAAACCTCTATGACTTTATGACTCTAAGTAAGGAGAGAAGGAAGTCTGAATTAAAAGAAAGTGGAGAAAGAAAATCTATGAAAAAATTGGCATTTTAAAAATTTCTAAGAGCAATTTACAGCCAGAAGGACTGACTCTATTTTCCAATTTCTGGATCAGTAAATTTCATTATTAATGCACTAACAATTATCATAGCATTAAAAAGATGCTTAATTATGAAACTTAGCTTTCTGCAGTGAGTACTATAAGCAATTAATGTGAAAATCCAGCATGTCCTTGAAAATAACAGGGAAGTGTGAGTTACCCGTTTATATGAATCACATGATGGAAGGCCATTAATTGCCCAACAATGCTCCAAACTTGCGGCTGATTTGCTTATTATTAACGCATGTGCGAGTAATACATTTTAACTGCAACATCTAGTGCTTTAGCAATGCACAGATAATTTATCTATTAGGAGATACTATTAATGGAACAATGTATACAGCAAGAGTGTAGATTTGTTGGCATTCTACAACTTAAAAAATTCATTCTAATAATTATCAATAAAAACAGAAAATGCTGGGCAAACTCAGCGGGTCTGGCAGCTTCTGTGGAGAGAAACAGTATTAATGGGGGTGATTTTCAGCCCATGTTCACCTTCAGAGGAAACAGTGATGCGGGTGGAAAATCTGGAAAGAAAGGGGAAGTGTGACTCTCTGAAAAAATTGTTTCCAGAATACTCCAGCCATTCACACACTGCTGCTTCTCTGCGAGAACAGAGAATTAAGTGCTCAGTCAAATTTCCATTCCCAGCAGTGGGACTGGAGAATCCCAGCTGTGAACAAGGTCAGAGAATCCACCCCCATGTTTCCCAATTTCCCTGGGTCTCGCCAGTGATGTCACAAGATTCATGAACATAAAAGGCGAGAACCTTATTTTATTGGATTGGAATAAGTTTTCATATTATTACCCAGCCTTCCTCCCACAACATGATTCTTCCTCACTGAATATTCAAACCTCACTAAAGCGAGGTGAGCCCCAGGGAAAGGGAATTGCCCAGGATTGCCCTGATGCTACCTTTTGCACAGGTTGGCACTGCCAGATTGGCAGTGACAACTATGCTAAGTGGCAATGCGAGGGAGCAGAGCTGGAGTAGGCCTTTATGGGATTTCATGGGTGTGGTGGGGATAGGAGGGGGGGGGGGGGGTGGTGGTGATGGTTGGTGGCTGTTCCAGTTATATGTGTTGGGGTAGGAGAGCAGACACTGAGAGACCAACTTGCAAGCACGAAGGAAAGTGGGCAGTGAAGTATTGGGCTAACCACTATGCCACCATTTTGCCTCGGTGATAAGGAGATTATGCTTGTCTCTTCTACAGCTCACAAACCATTAGTGCTAATGCCTGTGTTTTCCCTTCTTTTTTAGAGGATGAGGTCTTTCTGAGTGATGCTGGACAACAAAACGAGTATGTGCTGAATGAACAAGGAATTATTTTCACCGGTTGCTCTGAGTACATTCAACCTCTGCCATGGAACTTTGGACAGGTGATGTACAAAGAATATCTATATATATATAGAGAGAGAGAGAGATAGAGAGAGAGAGAGAGAGATAGAGAGAGATAAGGTAACCCATTGATCCTATTGAGGAGCTTGTCTTCTGCATTGATGTCACAACTTGAAACCAATGCCAACACAATCTTACCCATTCAGGTGAATTGCAATGATGATAATGGAATACTTTTCGACAAATGAGATGATCCATCTATGGATGGAGTACATCCAGGGAAATGGAATGGAAGTGGCAAAACTCACTGTTATGTGATCTTTGCCAGCTAAGCTCCAACTATTTTTATTTTTTTGTATCCAACTTGTTTGTCCACTCTACTCTTTCTGGGAGCTGTACACAGATATTAGAAACTGAAATTTAATCATCTTAATGATGTTCATGACACAAAATGAATTTTAAATCCATTTTCTAGTTTGAAGATGATATTTTGGACATCTGCCTTAAGATATTAGACAACAGTCCCAAACATCTGAAAAACCCATCAAAGGATTGTACACGCAGAAGTTCACCTGCTTACATCTGCAGAATAGTGTCTGCTATGGTAAGAATGAGAAAATTAAGCTAATAGAATTCATAGGGTTAGTGAATAACAGTACAACATTTCCAAGTATGGTGTGCTAATATATATGGTTGGTCTGGTATTGCTAACTTCTTGTGTTCTATAAGCTTTTTATTTAATGCAGAGTACGTTTAGATGTCTTGTGAGCTAGTTTTCTTTTTAACATTCTAGTAGACTCTTTAGAAATCAGACGGCATTTAAACAGAATCTTTAATTTGGCTATTAATCAAATGGAATAAGGTTAACAGTTAGTTAGATTGTGCATGAAAGTGAGCTTCATAGTTTAACATTCTTCCATATTTTCTTATGTTATAAGCTAATTATGCGTTCAGTTGGAACTTTGGAGTTATTTATTCTGCAAAATTGATGACAATGTCTCAGATTCTATTTAATAACTTGAACCACATTAATGGCCACCTCAAGCCTTCATGTCCAGCTGAAGCTGTAGTCAAAACTATGATAACCAAGTAAATTCAAAGGCTACAAGAATGCTGGTATCAGAAAATGAGAGATGCTATATTCAATTCAATATAGTTGAAATGTAGCTACAAATATTAACTCATTGATCCTATTGAGGTGTTCGTCTTCTTCATTGCTGTCACAACTTGAGACCAATAACAACACAATCTTATCCATCTAGGTGAATTGCAATGATGATAATGGAATACTTTTTGGCAAATGGGATGATCCGTATACAGATGGAGTATATCCAGGGAAATGGAATGGAAGTGTTGCCATCCTTCGGCAGTGGAATAGCAGTGGCTGTCAGCCAGTTTGCTACGGACAGTGCTGGGTATTTGCAGCAGTGGCCTGCACAGGTGATGACAATGGAAACTAAATTGAAAGCTAAAAAACTGGTGCTTTCAATATTTTTCTACATATATGAAATGAATTTTCATACAAATATGTATGACTGCACATAAGATAGACTAAAACTATTCAGATATTTCTAACATTTTATAGAACCTAAAACATATAATATCATTAGAATCAATGAGCATTTCACTTGTGCCACGCCCTCCCTACCCTCTGTCATTTACTCACCTTTTTTGAAGAAAATGACTCATTTGACATAACATAGAATCAAAACCACAATAGGCTATTTTACTGAATAAGTCTATGACAGTTTTTATTCCCTAAACAAACCTCCTCCCACTCTAATTACTAGTTTCGAACCTTCCTGCATATTTCTCCTCATGTGTGTCTCAAATCTCTCCTTAAATGTGTTATTTCTATTTGCTTCAACCATCCTTTTTATCAGGAGATTCCACATTCCTATCACTCTGAAAAGCTTATAGGATGATTCAAGAACAAAAATACATGTTTTCAGAATGTCTCTACAAGCTTTATCAGAAATTCAAAATATTCACTGAACTGACTTTCACAAACTTCTTGTTCGTCTTGGTTGTGAAAATGGAATAATGTTAGGATAAATTTATAATTTTTCCTTCCTTTAGTTTTGAGGTGCTTAGGTATTCCTACCCGCGTGGTTACAAACTTCGAATCTGCTCATGACACAAATGGGAATTTGATCATTGAGACTGAGTATGATGAAGAAGGGATGGAACTGGAAAGATCAGATGATAGCATATGGTGAGTTAAGATAGAATATCAACTGTATTGTGCAATATTAACATTTCAAATCATGTATTTTTGCAAGTGAAAAAACATAAATGAAACTTCAACTGTAACCAGCAAGTCTTGAAATATATTAACCAAAATCCAATTAATTACACCAATGTAGCATGCAACTTAAGGTGCTCAGTGGCGTTCTATTTCAGTAAGAATTTGACTTCTCTGTCCTTGTGCTACAGGAATTTCCATGTTTGGGTGGAATCTTGGATGGCAAGGTATGATTTGAGGCCTGGAAATGATGGATGGCAAGCACTTGACCCAACGCCACAGGAGAAAAGCGAAGGTTCAGATACAAATAATTAATCAATCATTACAGTCTTCATTGTGTGGTAAAATGTGAAAATAAGCACTAATAGTGGGGAGTGGAAATATGTGATTATGTTTGCATTTCCATGAAGTAATGTCTGAGTGTCAAGTTAGATTCATACTGTTTATCTCCATGTGGGTCAGACTGAGATCTGCAATTCAGACCACAGTAAAACCAATTCAGATAGGTTTTCAATCATTTCTTGTTTCTTAGGAATCTATTGCTGTGGGCCAGCTCCAGTCAAAGCGATCAAAGAGGGGGAGACAGACATATGTTATGATGTTCCCTTTATATTTGCTGAAGTCAATGCAGATTGTGAGACTTGGGTCTACTCTACAAAAGGGAAGAAGTTGAAAGTTGACGCTGACACCAGACATGTTGGCCAGAGGATCAGCACCAAGAGTGTTGGCAGTGATGACCGTGAGGATATCACAAACAATTATAAATACCCCGAAGGTAACAATAAATTCAAGTCTATAGTTAGAGTGAGTGAAATAAATGGACATTTATTTTAAATTGCCACATTGTTATTAATGCCTGTGTCTTGGTAAATAGTAAAAAAAACACTTAATAATTAAAAAACAGAGCTCAGTCACAAAACGTCTTGGATAGAATTCTCCCATTCTGCCCGTGGTTGGTTTGCTGATGGGTAGGATCGAAGAATGTAGCCAGACCCTAAAAGCCAGAAACGTGAATCATGTCCCAAATCTCCCACTGTTGGTCTTTCCATTGATTGGTAGCGTGAATACAATTGGCATTCATTTTTATCTCAGGAATGTTCATTAGTGACCTGACAAGTCTTCCAGACTTGTATCACACACATTATGTTGTTCTCAAACCTGAGTGACATGAACAAGGCAGTCCTCAATTTGCAAGAGGAAAGTGCAGCAAAGCTTTTCTGCCCTAGTGTTACTCTGTTCCTGATGTGTTATCCATCGCTCTGCTGGGGCGGACTTATTGGTGCTTTCACCTCCATGCTGAGCTGGTTTTCATGGACAGTACTATGCTGCAGGACCCATGGATCCTTCTGTGAAACCCAGTCAGATCAGTACTGCACCTGGGGTTTGAGGGTACAGGGTCTTCTTCCCTCCCCCGGTGCCAAACTTCAGTGTCTTTCTGAACAGCACTATGCTGTGGGACACAGTGGTAAAGTCGAAAGTTCAACCAGAACTGGAGTGTGAGGTGAGGCTTGAATAGTCAAAACCAGTAGACCAGTAGTAACAAATTTGTCCATCCAAATTTGGGTTGAGTGGGGAGAAATCATCACGAAGTACGGGAGATTATAGGACTCTCTCACTGATTATTAACGTAAAGTGATGTACAACTCAAACACAACATTGAAACATTTCGGTTTCTCTGGACTGTAGGCAAAATTACATTGAGTCCAGTATGCTATATTGGTGTAGACACAACTACTATTAAATATCTCATTTCATCTTTTGCTGTTCTTGTTGTCCCATGCTGCCACCACTAGCGATTGGCAGCTACACATGCGTCATGTATGTCATGTGTGTCACATGCCCCGCGTGCCTCCCCCCATCAAATCAGCTCACTGATAAACCAAAACAGTCTGGACAGACAAAAAAATGAATATTGTTATTATAACAATATGAAGAATATTCATATTATTTTAATGTGTAGAACCTTAGATATTCTTGCATATACACAATACGCTTTCAGCCGACTGATCCTTTCTGAGGGCAATGCTGGGTGCTGGATCTTGCAAGCATTTGATGATTCCCATGCTCTCTGTCATTGCCCCAATCCTTTTCCCCAGTGGATCATTATAAAAAAATCCTCATCCATCACTTTTGTAAACCCTTTTTATGCATCAACTCTACCGGTTAAAGCAATATTTTGTTTTTCCTGTAACAGCACTAACCTATTGATTTTTAAGGCTCTGCTCAAGAAAGAAGAATCTTCGAGCTGGCCAACAAAAGGAGAGTTCCTCAGAAGCCAGAGAAACAACTTGAATTGCATTTGAAGACTAATGATCCAATTTATAATGGAACCAACGTTAAAGTGTCTGCGGTCATTTCCAACAAGAAATCAGCGAAAAGAGTCTGTACACTCAAAATTAGTGCTATGAAAAAGAAATATAACCGATCTTCCAGACAGAAATGCATAAAGAAGAATCAGCAGGAGATCACTGTTGCACCCAATGAAGGTAAAAAAACTAGCTGTTAATTTTATACCTACCACCATGACTTACTCTTCTGACAAATTATTCCTAAGGTTTGGTTAACACCTAGGTTTAAGTGGAATATGCAAAATCCCATGGATGCTGATATCTGAAACAAAAACTGAGGATGCTGGATAAACTCAGCAGGTCTGGTAGTGAGAAATAACAGTTGAATCTGTGGCTCTTCATCAGAACTAAAGACAGTGGGGGAATGTGTTGGGTATTAAATTATATCTGTGAGAGATTGCAACAAGATGTAGCAAGCTTAAGAACAAAAGGCAGATGGCCTGGTGTGGGAGGTGGGGGAAAGTGGTGGGAGGTGTTTTTGCATTGAGGCAATACATATATGGGATATTAAAAAAAGGTTTACGATGGAGGAAAAAGGTCATAACATAAAGTTGTTTAGCTCGATTTTGAGTAAAGTTGAACTCAATAAGTGGAAGCTGCTTCTATTAATAAATGTTCCAAGTGACGTTATGAAGTAAAACACAAATAAAATTTTTCAATTACTATGTGTTGAACATTTCAGCTTAGTTGCTAAAATATTGAAACCATGCTTTCATCCTTCTTATTGAAGAGATGACAATGTGTAGGTAATCTGACATCTTAAAAGTCTGTGCTATGTTTTATTGGCTGACATTTTGACGAAATATTGAAACATTTTCTCAATTATACAGTCTTTACTTGAATATTTAAAAGGTATTCTTTGCTTCTTCACCTGCCATGTGTAATGACTAAAACATAATTTGATAACCTGTTCTTTATCCCTGAATTAATATTCTAGATAAAACAGTGGAGATGGAATTGTCTTACGCAGAGTATGGGGAGTTTCTTGACAAATATAATCTTATCAGGTTGACAGCTCTTGTAACTGACGGGGAGACGAATGAAAGTGTATTCACACTAAGGGACATCTCTTTGATCAATCCAAAGATTGCAATTCAGGTAATAACAGGAATGGAAAGTTAGGTCAGCTTTAGTTTGAGTAAAGTGTATTTCCTCTAATTATTAGATGTGCTACCCTGGAGCCTGATTGAGAACACTATAAGTGAATTAAATGTGACCCCAATTGTCAGACCTGTTATGACCAGATGAGGAAGGATAAAAGTAACTCCTCTAATTTGCCATCTCAAGTCTGACCCGAACAGTGTTTCTTCTGGGCTTAGAAGCTGGAAGGTATTTACCCAATATCCATGTTTAACTACTTGCGACCTGTGAAGTTGAAGCTGATGTAAATTGCAACTGCTGGAGACTATTTCTTTTTAAATTAATCTTTGTACCTAAGATTCCTTTCGTTGGAAATTCTCTCAGTGCTGAATTTTTAAAATTATATTGAGTTAAGATTAGAATTCTCTGATTTCACTCATAGCTGGGATTTTCCAGTCCTGTTGCAGTGCGTAGAGTTTTAGCTGAGCACCAAATTTTCCATTCTTGTGGCAGCGGTGGTGAGGCATCCAAATTCAGAGAATTCCAGCACCTCCTTAACTTGTGAGCAAAGAGAAGGGAACTTGTTGCTATTTCATTAACAGCTAATTCCAGACTACTACTTAGCAGCTTGTGTGTGATAATAAATGACATTCAGAAAATAGTTATTCCAGTTATCCTCTCCTCATAATGATTTCAGAAGGTATTTGCTTAGCTGATATATGAACTGACTGTGGGTATTGACCCATTGCCTATAATGTCCCAGCATTAGCTTCTGATGGTGTATTACTCATCTTAAGATAGAAAAAACAGTTTCCTATATAAAAATTATTAATATAGCCTTTCAATCTTCACTTGACAGATGGTGATATAAAAATGCAAATGTGATATCCACTGTAGTTTTCAGTAGTTCTTGTCATCAGTTGGTGTGAAACTCCATTAGAATGTTATGACATGTCTTATCTATATTCCATATTAGAACCATCCAGAAATCTGGTCAATCTGCAACAACAGACATCACATGACATGTGGCAGCCATTTTAAGCCAGTCCTTTGCATTTTTTAAGTCCTTTTTAAATAGTTCAATATGTGTTTCTTCATTCAATATAATTACAGATTAATGTCATTCATATACAAGTCACACTTTCATGACTGTCCTTAACTAACTGATCACAAGAGTGAATGATTTGGGCAACATATCAACACTCTTTGACCATTGACTCATTGACCGCTTGTTGACCAAACTCATTTGAAGGGAAAGAAAAACTAATGGGAATGGAAGAGGAGAGAGATAGGGGAATAATGTATGGGAATATATGGCCCCAATCACCTCATAGATACTCTGCTTGATGTTCAGTTCAATTGACTTCACCAGATCTGAATATTGGGCTTGTTTTATAGCAGGACCTGGGTAAAAAATAATACAATGTACTTTGGACTCTTGGCCAATTGCAGCCTTATGGAATTCTAGTGGAAAAGAAGAGAATGCAAGAAGGCCAATTAAATATGAGTGCAGGAAGTAAAGGCATAAATAAAAATCAGATTATAGCAACTAGAAAAAATGGTCAAACTAATCAGAATCTATGGAAGATAAAAAGTGTGTTGGAAATAGCAAAAGAAAATATATCTAATTGAAGAATGCAGAACAAATGCATGGTACATATTCTGGGTAATAGGCAGCATGCAGAAATAGGTCACAAACAGGAATGTACTTTTCCCCTCTACAGTTAAGATAGATGATGTTCGTGCCGAAAGACCTGATTTTGAACTTTGCCTAAACATTCTTGTAGTGACATTATAACAATTTGCTTTCCCCCCTGCTATAGATCTGCCCAAGGACATTTTTGTGCCAGAAGAATGAACAGTTTAAGATAGTAACCTGAGTGTTAACATTTTGGACATGCTGAATAATTGACTTGTTTCCTCAGGTCCGAGGTGTAACGATGCTGTCCCAAGAAGTGATGATGGAAATCAGTTTTGAGAATATTTTGCCCATGGTGCTGACCAATGGTGTCTTCACACTTGAGGGAGCAGGTTTGATTGATGGTCAAATGGAAATAAGGTAAATCAGAACACTAAAAATATATAGTAGATGTAGGGGTGGCATGGTAGCACAGTGGTTAGCACTGCTGCTTCACAGCTCCAGGGATCTGGGTTCGATTCCCGGCTTGGGTCACTGTCTGTGTGGAGTCTGCACATTCTCCTCGTGTCTATGTGGGTTTCCTCCGGGTGCTCTGGTTTCCTCCCACAGTCCAAAGATGTGTGGGTTAGGTTGATTGGCCACGCTAAAATTGCCCCTTAGTGTCCTAAGATGCATAGGTTAGAGGGATTAGAGGGTAAAATATGTAGGGATTTGGGGTAGGGCCTGGATGGGATTGTGATCGGTGCAGACTCGATGGGCCGAAGGGCCTCTTTCTGCGCTGTAGGGTTCTATGGTTCTATGTGTCCTTTCTGATCACAATATGTAGGTATATTGTAGAAACAGTATAAAAGAGAACAAATTGGTCAAATACTTCATTGGATTTAATATTTACTGGCCTATAGGGCTAGTATTTACTAGACATAGGGTGGGATTTTCTGCATGCGTGTGTTATGTTTTGCAGCAGTGGAGGTGACCCACCACTGATCAGTAGCGGGATTTTCCAGTCCCGCTGCTGTCAATGGGGTTTCCCATTTCGCAACTTTGTTTCAGGGGAACCTATGGTGTGAAGTCACTGTCAGCAGGACTGGAAGGTTCCTACAGGCAGGAACACCTGGAAAATTGCACTCATTGTTGTCATGATAATTGTGCAATTGCACAGTATAATTAAGAATAAAATTCTCAAGCTCATGGAACAGATTTTTAGAATTTAGTCAAGTTAGTGCTCAAACTGGAAAGAAGGGATGAAGATTAGAAAATGGTATTTTTTATTAAGTTTAAGTTTTAAACTTAAAAAAAAAGTTTATTTGTTAGTGTCACAAGCTTACTTTAACACTGCAGTGAAGTTACAATGAAAATCCTCCAGTCGCCACACTCTGAGTACACTGAGGGAGAATTTAACATGGCCAATGCACCTAACCAGTACGTCTTTTAGGCTGTGGGAAGAAACCAAAGCACCCAGAGGAAACTCATTCAGACAGGGGAAGAATGTGCAGACTCCACAGAGACAGTGACCCAAACTGAGAATCGAATCTGGGTCCATAGCGCTGTGAAGCAACAGTGTTAGCCACCGTGTTACAGAGAAATATGGAAATCTTAAGCTTATTTAAAACCTCTTTGTCCTTAATTTACTTGTTCTTATCTGTCAGCGTAGATTCAATTGGTAGCACTCTATGTATCACAAGGTTGTGGGTTCAAGTTCCAGTCTAAGATTTGAAAACATAAATTACAGATGACTCTCCAGTACCATTCTAATGCTACTCTGTTGAAGATGCCATGTTTGAGCTGAGATATTAAACTATGGACCCATCTGCCTTCTCAGGTGGAATAAAAGATTCATGGCACTCGACAGTTTTGAAGAAGAGCAATGGTTTTAGCACCCACCACCAAACCGTCCCCCTCTCTCCCCACAGTCCCCCACCATTCCTTGGCCAAATGCTGCATCAAGATCAATATTTATATTGATGTTCACTTCAGTGGAGATCTCAAAACCCTTGTTGATATTGCATTGCTATCTTTGGTAGTGGTCTAACATTTTCTGTATAGTCATGACTCAATTTTATAAGAAATTCATTGGTGCAAAATATTTTGTGGCATTCTGACACCATGACCGATGCTTTATAATTGCAACTCTTCTTTTTGTCTAGGGTTGGGACAATAAATCCTGGAGAAGTGGTTACAAAAGAAGCTTCGTTCATTCCCAAGAAAATAGGGTTGAAGAAACTGACTGTGGATTTTGATAGTGACAGTCTCAAGGATGTGAAGGGATACATAAACATTGATGTTCAAGCAAGGGAAAAATGATCCAAAAAAAATCTTGAAAATCCCATTCAACTTATAAGATTTACATAAGTTGCACATTTATCATATAGCTTTTTGTGTAAAGCCATTCCAGGTACTGTTGTTAGCTAGCACATGCAATCGTTTACAATGTAAATTCACATGTTTACAAAGTTTTGTAAAATTCCCTTTTCATTCTTATTAACATGAAAAAATACTGACTCCCTCAGGTCTTATCTTGAAATTGGATTCAACCAAGGAAAAAGTCATAAGAAAGAGATACTACGATGATATGAATGGTGCATAATGTTATCCGAGATTGCTTAACGTTTTTTAAAATTCTATTAGTGGAAATTCAGTTCTGTTGGACACTTGGACACTGAAGTCGAGTGAAAATAGGGGGGCAATTCTTCCAAAAAACGTTCAAATGTGAATTCATGGGAAAACTGGTGTAAATAACAAACATTTTTTCAGTGCAACTTCAGACTTGAATCTCCCACACTCTGTGCACTGCAGAGGTCACAATCGGGAATATCATTAAAAGCTCGGGGACAGGGCCTATTCATGCTGGAGTCTAACAGTTCTGGGCCTGTGTGCATGTGCAGTGTCCCTGATCTGTCAGCCTGCACATTGCTGACCAGCTCAATTACTAGCAGTGCTGCACCCCCTAGCATCCCCCATCCCACCATGGCCAGATCTCGGCCTCCAGGACCATTCCTGGGCAGCTCTGACTCTACCCCACCCCCCCTTCGTCTGGAGTGTTTGACCTCCCGTGTATCTCCCCCACCCCAGCTCCCCCCATCCCCATGCAGTGATAATTCCCTCCCAATCTCCCCCCCCACCCCCACCGGCAGACATTCCTCCCCCCCAACTCCCTCACAGAAGGCAGACACCTTCCCGGGATGCAGAACCTTCCCATCCTGGCAGACCCCACCCCTCACCGCCCCCTTGGAAGGCAGACCTTCCCTATCCTGGCAGACCCTTCTCCCCCAGTCACTCTGATTGGTGCACCCCCCCCCCCCCACCCCCCCCCCCCCACCCCCCCACCCCCCCAGCCCTAAACATTCCTAGTGCAGAGGGACAGTGGGACCCCCCCCTCCTCACCCTCACCAATTTCCCTCTAAGCCCTCGTCCAAGCTGGCCCTACCCGTAGGTCCTGCCTCTTTGGCACTGCCCGATGTTCATTGGGCAGTGCCAAGGTGCACCCTGAACATGGACACCACTCCTTGTGCAGTGCCCAGTGGCACAGGCTGGCACTGCCAGGGTGTCCATGCCAGAGAGCATCATTTCCCATCATCCGACCCCTTGTGGGGCGGTGCCTGATTCACTCCAGTAGAGTCTCCCCTGCTAGTTCCTTGAAAGTGGGACCCCACGAGGGTGAATTTGCACTGGTGGAGTGGGATACTCTATCCGGCCCAAAGAATTCAGTCCTGGGCCTGATAATCACATGTAGGCCTGCTGGACTTTTCTAGTACTTTCCAGTTTTAATTCTAACCTCCAACGTCTGCAGTATTTTGGTTTTACTCCACAGACTGAACTTTGATCCCCCTGCTTTGTACAGTAGGGTTTTCTATTCCTTCCCACCAGCAGGATTTTCCAGTCCTATCGAAATGGCAACCTCTCCGGTGATGGGATGGGGGAGCCATGCACAACACCTTAGACATTGGTGGGACCAGAAGATCCCACTGGCAGCCATTGGTGAGCCACCTCCAGTGGAAAACATGCCGCAAAGGGACTGAAAAATGTTGCCCCAAGAGAGAATTTCAACTCAAAGACAGGTGGTTAACCTCTAAGTTGTATTGGTACAAATGAAAGGATGACAGCTGTCTGTCTTCTTTGAGTATGTCCCTATAGATATACCGTTAGGTGAAAGATGGGAGAAAAATTGGAATTCCTAATGGAGGGAAATTGAATAACTTGTGGATGTCTTTTGAGCCCTTGGTATTCCAAGTGAAATGTTTTCTTTAAATTCTGGTGCAGAGATTGCTTGATTGCTTGTTGTTTTAATTGTGAGATTACAATACTCTTCAAACTTCATTAACCTGGATGCTGACATCAATGTAATTGTTCTTGCCTTCTAGATCTTCTGCTGTTAGCCCAGACCGAGATCCAATTTACCACAGTTAATTGGTCTCATGCATGACTGACTTCTTTTCCTAATATTAGTACAGAGGGCTGGGTAGCATCTTCTGCCGCTTGACCCACCAAACAACTGCTCTTGATGAAAACGTAATTTTTCTTTCATCATTGCAGAACATTCTAACGTTGTAATTACACGAACCAAACATTTGTGATATTTACATCTCTTTCACTGGGTCATTGCTTTCATTTTTGGTGTCTTTCAAGAAGTGATAAAATTGACACAGTGGTAAAACTGAGTCAATTTTCAGACTGTAATGATATGACTCAAAGCTTTTGACTGCTGCATTTCGTGAATTCTGGCTATTTTGGCCAACTCTGTCTTTGTAATTGCTTAAAATAAACCAGGCACTGAACGAGTTCTGTTTAACTACACGTCTCAAGTTCCACTAATTTATGGTCAACTATAATTTCATTAGAAACACAGTGAATGTACTTCTATTCCTGGCGTTCTTCAGTTGGAGACCTCATCAAATGCAGTTGCACTTTGTGGAAGGTTTCCTCTGTGATTGCAGCTGAACAAACTTATCAACACGCTTAATGTTTACAAAGAAGAGTGGCAGAAACTAATGGAGGGGGCTGGTGGATGTGGATAGGTCTTGATTTCTTGTTGCAATTTTAGCAGAGGTTTGGTGGAAACACTGGAGAAATGGCTTAAGCAGCTGTTTCCATCAGAGGTTTTGTTACTTTGCCTCTGAAGTTATAATGGAAAATTCAGAGAAACTTTATGGAAATTGCCGTTGAGGATTTCCAATTCTTTTAGACATTGGAAAATTTGGAGAAACCTCATGGAAATTGCTGTTGAGGATTTCCAATTCCTTTAGACATGGTACATGGAGAGAATATTATCCTGTTATAAACTAATTGAAAGCTATAGAGCTTCTATATTCCCAACTTAAAATACCTTTGGAAGAGTTCAATGTTTAACTTTCCAATTATCTCTTCTTTTCTTTAACATTTGAAGCATCTCCCACCTCAAGAGATGGACTTTTGCATTCAGTTTTTATCCTGTATTTAACAAAAATATAAAGGGAAATCTTTATTTTTATCTATTCACAGGTTGAGGGAGTTTTTGGCAAGACTAGTATTTATTGTTGATCTCTTGCTGTCCTTGAGAAGTTGGTGGTGAGCTGCCAACTTGAACTGGTGCCATTCATATTGTGAGCCTACACCCAGAGTGCTGTTAGGAAGCGAATTCTAGGATTTTTATTCTACAGTGTTGAAGAACTGCAAACGTATTAGTATCATGTTTAAGTTGAAGGGGAACTTGAGATTGTATGCTTTCTGTTTTTACCCTTATAGGTGATAAAGAATATAGGTTTAGGGGTTTAAGCCGAAGAAGCTTTGTGAAATGTTGCAGTACATCTTACAAATGGTATTTACTGCAACCATGCTGGTGGATACAGTGAATGTTGAGATGATGTGGTGAGGTGCTAAATCTCCTTGTATTTTTAGAGTCTGATTAACTTATCTGCCAAAGTGTGTGTGTTCTCATTTAACTCAGCCAATATTTATTGTCCATCCCTAACTGCCCTTAAACTGAGGGCATTTGAGAGTCAACCATGGATTACATGTCGGCCAGACCAGATAAAGATGACAAATTTCCCTCCCGATAGGACATTAGTGAACTAACAATCGAAAATTGTTTCATGGTCATCACTAAACTGTTAAGTCCAGCATTTTTTATATTGAATTAAAATTGCCCCATCTGCTGTGGTGTGATTTGAACCTGATCCCCAGAACATTACCTGGATGTCTGGATTACTAGTCCAATGACAATACCACTATACCGCTACCTCATATAAAATAGAGAAGTCTTGCTACAACTGCACAGGACAGTATATAAGATCATACCGAGAGTATTGTGTGCAGTTTTAATCTCTTTATTTAAGAAGAGGTATACTTCCATTTGAAACAATTGAGAGAAGCTTCACTGGTTGATTCGTGCGATTAAATTATAGGTCAATGAGCAAAGGTAGAACAAGTTGAGCTTTTACCCATTTAGAAAAATGAGAGAGAATAACAAGATTCTGGGGGATAGATGCTGAGAGGATGTTTGCCCTTGTGAAGGATTCTAGAACCAGGTGCAACCATTTCAAAATGTGGGCTGCAATTCGTTAGTCTCTACCACACTGCAGAGAGAATGGAGAGGTTGGCACTCAGCCAAACTTCATTCACTGCAGCAAGACTGGAAAATCCCAGTGAGGTCAGAGAATTCCAGCCATGGTCTCTTACTTCAGACAGAAATATAGATTACTTCCCTCAGAAGGTAATTGGTGTTTGGAATTCTCAGGCTGCTCATTGAATATATTCATGACTGAGTTTGACAGACTTTTAATTAACAAGGGAGTTGAGAATTGTGGGAGTTCAGGTAGGAAAGTGGATTTGTGACCACTATCAGATTAGAATCAGATCAGATCAGATATGATTTCATTGAATGCACAGCAGGCTTGAGTGGTTAAGTGACCTACTTTTGCTCGTATTTCTTAACTTACATTCTGGTGGAAAAGAGGTCTGAGGTTTCAGCTGAGGACTATAGCTGTAGAATTGTCTATTTCATAATCTCTGCTTAGCTTTCTGTCCTGTTTACCTGTATTACACATACACAGTTCCTTGTAAATGTGCCTTTTCTATTCTCCCCTCTGCTGCAGCTCTCCTTTTGTACTTTACAGCAGCAGCTCCTTTGCCTGCCAGCCACATAACTTTGGTATGTTAACTTCCTTCCTGCTGATACAGCTTCTAGATCAAGAGTTGTCAGGTCACATGGACAAATGTTACTTATTATTCAAAAAAGATATAACTGATCCCCTAACAATTGATCCATGTTTCAAGAGTTTGATCCCAAACGTTTGAAAGTCCTTTGCAAACATTCTTACAAACAAAAATAGATGCCAAGGATATTTTTAAAAAGTTACAAATATTTCTTACTCTGCAGTTTTCAAGGAAAAGATGATCATAATAAGCATACATGCTTTGGATAAAAATCAGAACTCACAATGCTGTACAAACTGGGCTCAAACATATTTACTCTTCGCAATCAAGTGACATGAGATGAGGTTGATTAAAATAGGTCTTTTTGCTGACTTGATAGTTGAAGCAGTAAAGTCTCCCATTGCCAGTCCCGAACAACACAGATAAGGACAAATACTATGAATGGAATTATGATTGTCAAATGGTTGTCAATAGACTGTTAAGTCCAACATTTTTTAAATTAAATTGAATGGAAAAAACTTTTCCTTATTTACTCTATCAAAACTATTCCTCATTTTGAACCTTTTCATTATTTTTGTTATTTTTCAAAGGATCTAGGCCTCACTGGCAAGGCCAGAATTTATTGCCCCAAGCACAAATGCCCTCAGAAACTAGTGGTGAGTCACTATCTTAAACACGACAGATTATGCAGTGAAGGTAATCTCACATTGTTTTTAGGTATGGATTTGGTAAACCATTGATTACCCAGGAGCAATATATTTCTAATAGAGAAAATTGTGTGACTTGCGGGAGGTTAGTAACAATGGTGTCCACTAGGTGATAGAGGATTTGAAGCAGCCTCCAGGCAAAACACTTGTGAATTGAAATAATATGTCTTGCAGTTGGAACACACAGTAGCCACAGTGCCCTTGTGGAGGAGGGAGTGAATGCTTAATATTGGGGATATTGTGCCAATAAAGTGGGTTGCTTTGCCCTTGATGTTTTTGAACTTTCTGTGTATTATTGGACCTGCACTCAGCCCATAACAATCCTGACTGTGCTCTGTAAATGATGGAGATGCTTGAGTGAGGAGTCAGGAGATGAGCACCTTTTATAGAACACCCAGTCTCTGATCTACTTTTCCAGTCACAATTTTTGCCTAAGGCTGAGATGATTGGGTTCCAACAATGGTAATCATCTTCCTTTGTGCCAAGTACGATTCCAACCAATGGCGATTTTCCCCAAATTCCCATTACTTCAATTTTCCTAAGGTTTCATTATATCATATAAGCTCAAAGAATGGCTTGATGATACCTTTGATTCATCTTTTCAATTCACCTCTTTCACCCATATTTGGAACAAGGCTGTAATGGAGTCTGGACACTATATGTTCCTGGCCAGATTTTAAAATAAATAGGAGAGGTTGGCAAATGCCTCTAGTAACCTACGAGAAATTGAAGGCAGTGGCAGGAAATTCAGAAAACTGCTGACTGCTCCTCTGGTTTGCATATGAAGAATTGAAAGCATGAGCACATGGAGTGGGCAAGTAAAAATATGCCGGTGCTGATTCTCTTATTACATGCTCCAGGTCCAGTCTTGCAGTTATGTCCTGACCTATATCAGCTCTCGGGTGGTATAGTGGCACGGTAGTTAGCACTACTACCTCATAGCACCAGGGACTTGACTTTGATTCCTGGCTTGGATATTACTGTCTGTGTGGCGTTTGTATGTTCTCCCTGTGCCTGTGTGGGTTTCTTCCCATAGTCCAAAGATATTAGCTTAGGTAAATTAGTCATTCTAAATTCTCCCTTATTGTACCTGAATTCCAATTCCATTTCACTGACAGGCAAAAAAAAAATCAGCGGTAGTATGGGACAACATTTGTATACACAGTGAATTATTTGGATACTGAATATGCTCCCTGAAAGGATGTTAGAGGCAGGTTTTATGGCTACATTTAAAAGGGAATTGATTGATTGGTTGAACGGATGAACATTTACAGGGTTGTGGTGAGGAAAGAACAAATCAGCGAAACTAATTGGTAGCTTTTCCAAAGAGACAGAATATGTTTGGTGGGATAAATGGTCTCCTGTACTGTATCGTTCTATTAATCGATAATAGATTCGGTAGGGAAATGTTACTTCCACCAGCAGGAAGATTGACTTAGGATAATTGTCAAAAGATGGGATGCTGTGGGAGGAACCCAGAGGAACTCACGCAGACAAAGGGAGAATGTGTACATTCACAGGGAATAGAATTTTCCTGCCCACAATGCCACAGGAATCATCATGGGTGGGGGAGACGGACAATGCAAAAGTCTGTTGCCCTCAAGTGCAGCCAGAAATTCCCACCTGAGAGCCATTCAAGGGGCTAGAATTGAACCTGCTAACCACAGTACCTCTTTGTAGGTTTCAATGCGATCACCTCTCATTCTTCAAAACTCTCAAGAATACAAAGCCCTGTTTCCCCAATCTATCTTCATTAAAGAGTCCCACCATTCCAGAAACAATATCCATACTGAATCTTCATTACAATGCTTTATGGCAATAACATCCTTACCAAGGTAAGGTATCCAGATTGCACACAGTACTCCTGGTGCACTCTAACCAAACTTCTATACAATTGAAGAAAAATCTCACTACTCTTGCACTCAAATCCTCTTGCAATAAAGGGCAATACACCATTAACCTTCCCAATTTTTTCCTGCACCTGCATGTTAGCTTTCAATGACTTATTAATGAGGATACCCAAGTCCCATCGAGACTTTTATAATCTTTCTCCATTTAGGAAATATTCTGCATAACTCTTCCTCTTACCAAAATTGATAACTTCACAATTTTTCACTTTTTATTCCATCTACCATATTCTTGCTCACTCACCATGTCTGTCCAAACCTTAACGTTACCTTACATCTTCCCCTTAACATACATTCTGACCTAGTTTGTGTCATCTGCAAGCTTGGAGAGATTATATTTGTTTCCCAAGTCATTAATATATATTTTGAATAGCTGTTCCATGTATTGATCCTTACAGTATGACACATTTATTCCTGCTCTGTTTTCTATCTGTTAATCCATGTCAGTATATTATCTCGCATCCCATATCCTTTCATTTTGCTAACCAACTTCTTGTGGGGCTTTATCACAAGCCTGCTGAAAATTCAAGTACACTATATCTACCACTTTTCTCCCTCAGCGACTCTGTCAGTGACATCTTGAAAACAAGTCCAACAGGTTTGTCAAACATGATTATTGATTCATAAGTCCATGTTGACCTTGCCCAACTAGGTTATTATTATTCATGTATTCATTTATCACAACCTTTGAGTACAGGAATAAGCATGCTTTACTGCAATTGTACAGGGCGTTGATGAGGCCACACCCACAGTATTATGTTCTTTACTGAGGAAGGATGTTCTTGCCTCTTGCTTAGAGGGAATAAAGCAAGCTTTTATCAGGTTGATCCCTGGGATGACAGGATTCTCATATGAGGAAAGACTAAGCCTGATTTTACCCTTAATCCAACTTGGAAATCTACTTTCAGGCTTCCCCCATATGCACTCAACCTGAAGAAAAAAATTGCGGGTCCCATTCGCCCAGTGGGTGGGGCTTAGCGCACCCAAAACAATTGGAGCTCTGAACTGCGCATGCGCAGTTAGAAAAACATTGAAAAAGCACACCCATGTCGGATTGCTTCCGAGCCACAGAAAGCGAGCCACAGAAAGCGAACGAGAGCGAAAAGCAGGAGCAATTGTACACACACACACACACACACACATACACACACACACAATATTCTAAATGTGGCCTAACTAAAGTTTTATACAGTTGTAGAACAAAGAACAAAGAAGAACAAAGAACAAAAACAGCATGGGAAACAGGCCCTTCGGCTCAACGAGCCTGCACCACCACCCAGATGTTCCCACCTCTACCCGCGATCCCTGTCCATGTTTATAGATCTATGGATTAAAAACCAAATTTGAGACAATTTAGGGAGAATTTGTTTTGCCAATTAGCCTAAGAGCAGATCTTTGGGATGTGGGAGGAAACCGGAGCACCCGGAGAAAACCCACGCAAGCACGGGGAGAATGCGCAAACTCCCACAGACACCGGCCCAAATCCATGTATCTGCACAGCACAGCGATAGTCACTGAGCTGTCGTGTTGCCCATCAAATGGTCCAAGTCAAGCGTACACTAACAATGTGAAGCACTAGGATACTCTCGAAAAAAATCCAAGAGCAGCCCTCTCACGACCCATCGCGTGTATGCCCCTTGTTAGATAACAAGGTGGACCAAAGCACCTGTAGGATAAAAACAAGTACATCAATATCATCATCTATTTACACACTTCCCAGGGGACTCCCAAGGCTCATGACCCCTATTTTAAATCAGTTTTCTATACCCCTCCATTCCCATTCTGTTCATGTGCCCATCTAAGTATTTCTTAAATAACTCCAGAGTACCTGCTCCACCACTTTACTTGGCAGCGCATTCCATACCCCCACCACCCTCTGTGTGAAAAAACTCCTTCTAGCATCCAAATTATACCTTACCCCCCTCACCCTAAGCCCGTGACCCCTCGTGCTATTTGAGTCCATCCTAGAAAAAAGCTTAACCCTGTTTACTCTATCTATCCCCTTCAAAATCTTGTACACCTCTATCAGATCTCCTCTAAGTCTATGTCTTTCTAAGGAAAACAGTCCCAATTTGCCTAACCTCTCCTCATAACTCAGACAATATAACTTGCCAACTTATTCAATGCTCCAGCCAATGAAAGGAAGCATTCTGTATGCCTTCTTGACCACCTTATTCACTTGTGTTTCAACATTCAGAGTTTGGTGGATCTGTACGCCCAGATCTCTCTGTATGTCAATGCTCCTAAGGGCTCTTTCATTTACTATGTAACTCACACCTGAATTTGACTTTCAAAATGCATCATCTCACACTTGTCTGGATTAAACTTCATCTGTAGAGATGCTGGCGTTGGACTGGGGTAAACTCAGTAAAGTTTTACAACACCAATTTTAAATCCAACCAATTTATTTGATAGTAAATTCGCGAGCTTTCGACTTTATAGCCTTCGTCAGGCAAATGCATTTGCCTGACGAAGGCTATAAAGTCGAAAGCTCACGAATTTACTATCAAATAAATTGGTTGGATTTAAAATTGGTGTTGTAAAACTTTACTGAGTTAAACTTCATCTGCCATTTCTCTGCCTACACCTGCAATTTAACTATATCTTGCTGTATCCTTTGAAAATTATTCTCATTATCTGCAACTGCCGATGACATTTTTGTGTCATCAGCAAATTTATTAATCAGACCACCTACAGTTTCCTCCAGGTCATTTATTTTTATTACAAACAATAGAGGTCCCAAGACTGATCCATGTGGAACCACAAAAAGCATCTTCCGTTGCTACTTTCTATCTCCCATGACTAAATCAGTTCTGTATCCACCTAGCCAGCACATGCCAGATCCCATGAGACTTTTCCTTTTGTACCAGGCTGAAATATTGAAATCCTTTGAAGAATTTACTTCATTGAATGATAGTCAATCAATCAAATAACAAATATGCATTTTTAAACAAGACCCTTTTGATGCTGACAATTACCCCAGAGGTGTGGTGACTGGCAGCAATTGAAAAAGGCACAGATAACACTTCCAAATAAATACTCTGGGTCTCAAAGCAGAATTTGCAGTCCGCTCTCTCAGGATATCAGAGCAGTGGAGTTGAGAAAGATTGAGAAAAATCATCTTGTTGAAACAACATTAGAAACATGGCAATGCGTAAGTTCTTCTAATTTCAAAGAATCCTTTTCTTCGATTTCCCCTTTCTGTCAAACTATTTGTTCTTTCAAATAAATTTTCTTTTTTGCTCCTCAATGTGCTGTTTTGAAGGATTTTTGTGAAACGGTTGAAGGATGCTGCTTTAGTGGGATTAAGGGTAGAGTCTGCCACTGTTAGTTTCTGATCATATAATGTTGGCTTTAAGGTTCCCGATGGGTCTTTCTCCAAGCCTCCTTTTGATATCATGTAGATTATGGACAGAAGTTGAGAGATTGAATATTTATGGCTCTGTTTTAAGCCCAGTTTTTGTAAGTGGACATTCAGATTCTTCTGAGACAGTTAACATACATTTTCAAATGTGCTACTGGAAAACCACAGCAGGATGTGCCAATCTGATTTTCTTTAATATTAACAGGAAGTGGGCAAAAATATCACTTCTTAATGGTGGATAAAGTAACCTTCACGAATGGCTCTGTCTATACACATGTATTGCATTGTCCTGCTGATCCTTCCTTGTTCTGTGAAGACATTACCAGAACTAATTTATCATTGCAATAACAAACTGGATTTGGACTTTGGATCAATGCAGGATTAAAGACTGAAGGAGAATTTTGAAAAAGATGCTTTGTCAGGAATGTTATGTTTAAAAATAGAGTGATGGTAAAAGACAAGGATTGGAGTGGACTATATTATTATTATGTTTGCATGTTTTGATTTCTGTAAAATGTATGTATATTTATTATGGAGAACTACTAATGTGAAACTGAAAGGGTTTGAAAACTGAAACCATCTTTGAATGTTAATGGTTCATTTTTATTTAAGGGGGAGAGGTGCAACATTAGTGTACCTTTAAGAAATGTTTTTTTTAAAATCATATATGCTACAATTGTAAGCAAACCTTTTCAGTTTGTTTTTCTCATTGTTGCAGGAGTGTCTTCTATGAGAGTATTTTTACTGTTGCTTAAACAGCAGTTTGTTTATTCTTCCTGGGATATTTATAGCTCTGTGTTGTTAGGAGAAAAACTCGTTGGTAGATCAGGTGATAGGAGTTTCTTTAAAATTTTCAGTTTGGAGCTGCAGGTTTGGATTTTAATTTTAGAAGAGGTATCCAGCTGAAAAGAAGTCTCTTTTTCTCTCTCTCCCCTTTTTTGGAAATACTGCTGATCAGCTGAAAATAAGGTTTTGCCTTTCTGAAGGGGGGAATCAGCTGTTGATGGCTTGCCTAGAGTCCCCGGTGTTTTGGGAAACTGTTCTGAGTCTATCCAGAGAACTACAGACTTCATCCAAAACTTTCAATTCCAGTTTCACTTGAATTTTGCTGTGTTGTACCTGTTTAAAGTTTAAAGGGTTTTATCTGTGGGAAAAATTTTGTTTGACTGAAAGATTTTAGATATGCTTTTTGAAGATTATATATTATTGTGGTTGTTCTGTGTGGCTGAAATTGGTAGAAATTATTACTAATTTTCTTAGTATAAATGTTAATTATATCCTTAAATAAACTTTGTTTGATATCAGCTCCCTACTGGGTCATTTGAGCCATTGAGTGAAACCCATCATGTTTATTCTAGCCAAATTCAAGATGCAAAACTTATAATTCAGGTGGGCTCCCTACAACACTTTCTGACCTGAGCTATTACAGCCCACTTGATGTCTGACCCTTCCACCCCTCTAACCCTCCTGATGTCCAACCATCCAGCCCCTCTGAAGTTCAACCCCCTAATGTCTGATTCTCCCAATGTCCAATGCCTTCCTGATGTCTGACCCTTACCATCCCCAATGTCTAACCCACCCCAATGTCCAATATCCCAAAGATGTCTGACCTCAACCTGATGTCTGAATGTTCCCCCCCCACTACCTGACTCCTTGATGATTGACACACCCTCCTGACGTGCAACAACCCACCCTGTCCAAAACAGCTCCAGACACCCAAACTTAATAAATGTTCTTTATTTTTTACAGCTGCCCCATTTACTTCAGGTTGTCAGGTTGACTTTCAAATTGAGAAAAATAACAAGGAACACAACACTGATAAGATCAGCATTAAGCGGCTAATTGTCAGAAGGGGCCAAAGCTTTAACATTAAGGTGAACTTCAAGGATGGATTCAATCCAGCTAAAACCAAATTGAAAATGGTCTTTGAGACAGGTAATGAGCCAGGATAAGTAAAAAAAAAAATCACCTTTCAAACTTAATGTAAAAGAAAAGTGATATATATATAAATGTAATTCTTTTGGCACTTTTTCATACTCTCACCTCGTTGAAACTGCTGTTACCACCACTCTGCAACAAATTTGCCACTGACTCTATTCCTGTCCCCGGTCACTGATTGGTTCATAGAACATAGAACATTACAGCACAGAACAGGCCCTTCGGCCTTCGATGTTGCGCTGACCAATATAAAAAGCAATGCCCCTCCAAACTAAACCATTCCCTTCTCTTCCATATACTTATCAACTAACTTCTTAAACGCCACCAAACTTGGCGCATCTACAACTGCCGCAGGCAGGGCATTCCACTCCCGAACCACCCTTTGGGTAAAGAACCTACCTCTGATATCCATCCTATAACTATCACCCCTTAATTTAAAGCTGTGTCCCCTCATGCTAGCTTTTTCCATCCTAGGAAAAAGGCTATCACTGTTCACCCTATCTAAACCTCTAATCATCTTATATGTTTCGATCAGGTCCCCTCTTAGCCTCCTCCTTTCTAACGAAAAAAACCTCAAATCCCTCAGCCTCTCCTCATAAGACATGCCCTCCATACCAGGCAACATCCTGGTAAACCTCCTCTGTACCCTCTCCAATGCATCCACATCTTTCTTATAATGTGGGGACCAGAACTGCACACAATACTCCAAGTGCGGCCGCACTAGAGTTTTGTACAGTTGCAACATGACGTTGCGGCTCCGAAATTCAATCCCCCTACCAATAAAAGCCAAGACTCCATATGCCTTCTTAAAAACCTTCTCGACTTGACTGCCTACTTTCAGGGATCTATGCACATACACACCAAGATCCCTCTGTTCATCAAGACTACTAAGAATCCTACCATTAGCCCTACACTCTACACATTTATTATTTCTGCCATAGTGCATTACCTCACACTTTTCCACATTAAACTCCATTTGCCACCTCTCGGCCCAGGTCTGCAACTTGTCCAAGTCCCTCTGTAAACTATAACACCCCTCTTCACTGTCTACCACTCCACCGACTTTAGTGTCATCTGCAAATTTACTAATCCATCCTTCAATACCCTCATCCAGATCATTTATAAAAATTACAAACAGCAGGGGCCCAAAACAGACCCCTGAGGTACACCACTTGTCACCGAACTCCACGATGAATATCTCCCATCAACCACCACCCTCTGTCTTCGATCTGCTAGCCAATTCCTAATCCAATTAGCTAAATCACCCTCAATCCCATACATCTGCATTTTCTGCAGAAGCCTTCCATGGGCCACCTTATCGAACGTCTTACGAAAGTCCATATATACCACATCAACTGCCTTACCCCCATCCACCTCTTTGGTCACTTTTTCAAAAAAACTCAATAAAGTTAGTAAGGCACGAACTACCCTTCACAAAACCATGCTGACTATCCCCAATCAATTCATTTCTCTCTAAATAACTATAAATCCTATCCCTAATAATTCTCTCCAATACTTTGCCCACAACAGAAGTAAGACTCACTGGCCTATATTCCCTGGAAGGTCTCTCTTCCCCTTCTTGAACAATGGGACCACATTCGCTATCCTCCAGTCCTCCGGAACCACACCCGTAACCAACGACGACCTGAAGATCAGAGCCAGAGGCTCTGCAATCTCCTCTCTTGCCTCCCAGAGAATCCTAGGGTAAATTCCGTCCGGCCCAGGGGACTTATCCAACTTCAAACCCTCAAGAATATCTAGCACATCCTCCCTATCTACTTCAATACTTTCCAGATTGCAACCCTGTACCTCAGTGTTCTCCATAACTACATTTACATCACCCTGCGTGAATACCGAAGAGAAATATTTATTCAGCGCCTCTCCAATCTCTTCAGGTTCCACGCACAACTTCCCACTGCTATCTATGATTGGCCCTAATCTTGTCCTAACCAATCTTCTATTCTTAACATATCTAAAGAAAGCTTTAGGATTCTCCTTAATCCTATCAGCCAAAGTCTTCTCGTGTCCTCTCTTAGCTCTCCTCAATTCACTCTATAGCTCCCTCCTGGCTAATTTATAGCTATCCATTGCACTAACCGAGCCTTCAAGCCTCATCCTGACATAAGCCTCCTTTTTCCTTTTAACCAGCAAATACACTTTTTTCGGACTGTTCATAATGTTAGCACCCTGTTCGAACCCTCGGCTGAATTTGTGACCTCATGTGCTCATCATCACCAACTCTGCCCATTTCAGCTTCGTCCCATATTTCATTGCAATTGCTGCTAAAAATCACGTTCATGACTTTTTACTTGCAGTTTCTATTAAACTAATGATCTTGTAGCCAAGGACCAACCACCACTCCCTTTATGAACTTCAGCTCATCTAAATGTTTCGAGTGAGGATGACCCTTCACTGGAGCCTTCTTCAGGGTCACCCAGACTCGAAACATTGGCTCTAGTCTCTCTCCACAGATGCTGTCATACCTGCAGAGATTTTCCAGCATTTTCTGTTTTTGTTTCAGATTCCAGTATCCACAGTATTTTGCTTTTATCTTTGTGTGTCAAGGATTATGGAGGACTGTCAGGAAAGTAGGATTAAGACCACATCAGAACAGCCTTGATCTTATTGAACGACAGAGCAGGCTTGATGGATAGAATAGCCTACCCTGCTTCACTACTTATGTTCTTATCCTTGCCCTTACTGACTTACTCATTCCGTCTACAATTTAAAACATTCATCCCTCTGTTAATCCCCTCCATTGCTGTAAATCTCCTTATCTCCACCCTACATTTCCTTTCCAGTGATCTGATTCTGGACTTTATCGCATCTTCCCCTCCCTTTCCCTCATTCTTGATGGTTGTATTTCAGTTCCTCGACCTTGTGCTTTGGAATTTCCTCTCAGAACTCTTCCATTTCTCTGCCTCCATAGTATGTTCCCTTCTCTCATTAATCTCTTCCAAATTATTTTGTATTCAAAATTTGGTTCCCTGATGAAATGTTGAAAGGCTAAGTGTTTTCATTTTCTTCACTATTGATGCATTTACACAACAGCTAGCATTCTGAGGCTGGTAGCTACAATCTGAAATTCAAAGATTGTCTAGCAGAGTTTTACATATTTGTGGTTATAATATGTTTAAGGACTTCTGCCTGCAGTTAACATGAAAATGCTTGCACTATATGATGGTCCATATCTTGCCTGCACAGTCTAAATATTTAAAACCAGCTGACGTTGTGTGTGGTAAGTGTCTGGGAGGATTGATGTTTTGATATTGTTTTGGGTTTATATACTAAACAGCTCTAAATATATGAGATGAGACAGAGCAATTCAAGATTCAAATAAAATTGCTTTAGAGCAGTGTTGGACAACTCATCAAATCTGGCAAATTCAGCTTTGCTGAATTTATTTTCTGATTAGTAAATCAAAACTGATTAACATATGAGTGTTCATATTCAAAAGATGAATGCATATGAAATTTAACAGTCAATTGCCAAGATAAGAAATGTATGTAAGGGCTTCAATTTTTAAATTCTGGAATGATTTGCTAAGTAAATATACACTCACCAAGTGCATTTGCTGGTAATCATGTTTGTATTTTAGATGCTTCCAAATAAAATGTCACTAACCAGTAAAGCTATGCAGAAGTTAATATTGAGCAACATTGCTTTGAAGTAAGGTCAGAGATGTGACTCCGGGTTTATACTAAAGGGTTCATGCAATCTGGGAAGCTGTTTACATTGATGCTAAATTTGTATTGAAGCTAGATCATAGGGTTTGTACTAATTAGACACAAGGAAACTATTAACTTGCACTAAGTTCAGAATAAGTAACCACAGTATCTGTAACAAGCAGCATGGCATAACATCTATCATTAGCAAAAAGGCCAATTCTTTTTGTACTGCACATTTCACATAATAAACATTCCAAAGTGCTTTGCAAGAGTATTATGAGGCAATGAGGGGGTGCAATTTTACCATTGTGCTGCGTCTGGTTTTGGGTGCGAAAACGTAAAGTCAGGCGTGAGGCGAATAGTGTGACCCGTGCCCATGCAGATTCCCATTTTACCAATGCCCAAAAATGGCTGTGATCGGAACTGTACCTGAAACGGATGCGACATCAATTTAAATGCATTTGCATTTCCCCCTTTACCATCACTTATCCTGAATCAGTGTGAAACAGACATGTTCAGCAAAGGTCTGTTTCGGGCACTCCAAATTCTGAACAGATAATTTTACAGATAATTTTTCTGGTGGCTCTCTTGACTCAGAATGGTGGTGGTGGTGGGAGGAGGGCAGATGTATCTCTGGTGTGGGAGGGAGGAGTAGGGAGGGCCAACTCATTCTCTGGTGGGGGGAGGTGGAGAGTGGGAGAAGGAGGGCCAGGTCATCTCTGGTGGGGGGAGGGGGGAGGAGGAGGAGGAGGAGGGCTAAATCATTTTCTAGTGGAAGGGCTTGGGGGTGGGTGGGGAGTAAGAGTAGGGGGTCCGCTGCCACTCTGAGGGAGATCAGAGGGGAGGAAAGGAGGCAGGGGCGGGTAGGTGGATTAGGGGGACAGTTATGTTGTGGGTGGGGCGATATCTGTGGGGGCCATATCTCCCAAGCTGCTTTATCCGCCCAGGACCAATGTGACAGGGCAGCATTTTTTCAAAATTTCTTTTATTGCCCACGTGCTGTTGAAGGCTCTGAATGGAGCTGCAGTGTTTCAGGTGTGATAAACCCCATCCACGGCGTGATTCAGACTCATGATTTATTTTTCAGGCTAAGTGCATATGAGGGCACCTGAGAACAGATTTCCAAGTTGGATCTGAATTGTACCCAGATGCAGCGCTTAGAATCAAAATGGTAGAATCACCCCCCAATGGTTGGGATTCATCCGGCTCGCTGAAGTGTGCGAGCAGTGCGCCGGGAGACAAAAGTAGGAGGCATTTTGTGAGATTCGCGAATCTCCAGCCACTTTTTTTATTGCAATCATCTGCATGCCAGAAATTGGCGTGGAACTGATTATCATATGGAAATGTCATTGAAATTAACATTTCCATATAATTAGTGGGCCCGGGATGGTATTCTCCTAATGTCACCTCTCTCCCACCAGGAGTGGTGGATCCTATCAGCAGGGTTTAAAACTACTCTCCAGTAATGGGGAACAGTGGACTCCCCTGCTGGTAATGTAGAAGCTTTTGAGAGACTCCGAGAAGGTTGGTTGCAAAGGGCTGTCCCTTGTGTAGTCTGGCACCCTATCCCTGTCCTAAAGGCACCTTTGCACTGCCCACTGGGCACTGGACAGTGCCAAATGGGTGAAATAGAAGGGACAGGGCCAACTAGAGGGACAGGATCTATTATGGGGATGATTGATGGGGGAGGAACCCATTGCCACTCTGCAAGTGGGATTGATGGGAGAGGGAGCAAGGAGAGCGATTGGGGTTGGTCATCAAGTGGGTGTGGTGGGTGGGTGGGAGACTGGGTATGGTCATGGGGTGGGGGAAGAAGTTCGGGATTGGCTACTGGAGTGGAGAAAGTTGCTCAGGGCTGGGCCTGCGGAGACAGCAAGGTTGATCTGAGGAGGTCCGTTAGATCCCTCCAGCAATTGGAGAATGGGGTGATTGGGAAAGCCAGCGATCAGGGGTGTTGCGGGGAAGGCCAGTAATTGGAGGCCAGTGACGACAGGGGCGGCGGGGGGATGCTGACAGATTGACGCATGCTCAGTAGCCAGGAGTGGCTACTGAGCACTATGCCACCTGCCTCTCCACCGGAGTAAGGCCTTACTCCCACCCTTCCACCTCATTTGTCAGCATGAAACACTGTGTCTTACTCTGCATTGTACAGAACATCAGAGATTCATTCAGGTAAATAAGCCCAAAAAATGGGCGGGAAATATTCCCATTTGTCTGTATGTTGGGCATTTAGTTTTATTTGGGAGAATCCTGATCAATATTGTAAGCCATGTAAAGTGATCCTGGAGCAGGTGATCAAAACTTGGTCAGTCAGGTAGTCTTTAAGGAGAACAACAATGAAGAATGTAGATTGGGGGCAGAGATTTGAGGGCAAATCAACATCTGGCATGTGGGAGGCTTTCAAGTACAAGTTGATCGGGATTCAGGACTAGCACATTGCTATAAGGATAAAGGATAAGTACAGCAAGTTTTGGAAACCTTGGATAGCGAGAGATATTGTAAACCTAGTCAAAGAAAGAAAGGAAGCATTTGTCAAAGCTAGGAGGCTGGGAACACATGAAGCAAGTGTGGAATATAAGGGAAGTAGAAAGAAAGTTAAGCAAGGAGTAAGGAGGGCTAAAGGGGCAGGGGGGGAGGGGCACGAGAAAGCATTGACCAGCAGGATTAAGGAAAATCCCAAGACCTTTTATACATATATAAAGAGCAAGAGGGTAGCCAGGGAGAGGGTTGGCCCACCAAGGACAGGGTAGGGAATCTACGTGAGGAGCCAGACAAAATGTGTGGCGTGTTAAATGTGTACTTTGCATCAGTATTCACCAAATAGACTTGGTGGATGATGAGTCTGAGAAAAGGTGTCTTGGTAGTTTGAGTCATGTTGAGATGGAGAAGGTTCTTGAGAAAGATTAACGTAGACAAGTCCCCAGGGCCTGATGGGCCTGAGAATACTGAGAGAGGCAAGGGACGAAATTGCTGGGGCCTTGAGAGAAATTTTTGTATCCTCACTGGCTCTAGGGGAACTCACAGTAAGAAGTCTCACAACACCAGGTTAAAGTCCAACAAGTTTATTTGGTAATAAATACCACTAGCTTTTGGAACACTGTTCCTTCATGAGGTGAGTGGAAAGTTCTGTTCACAAACAGGGCATATAAAGGCACACACAGTTTACAGAATACTGATTAGAATGCAGGTCTTTACAGCTAATCTACTATTCAAGTCGTAAATGTGCAGACAATGTGAGTGGAGAGAAGGCTAAGCACGGGTTAAAGAGATGTGTATTGTCTCCCGGCAGGACAGTTAGTGAGATTTCGCAAGTGCAGTCAAGTTGTGCGGGTTACAGATAGGTGACATGAACCCAAGATCCTGGCTGAGGCCGTCCTCATATGTGCGGAACTTGGCTATTAGTTTCTGCTCAGTGACTCTGCGCTGTCATATGTCGTGAAGGCTGCCTTGGAGAACGTTTACTTGAAGATCAGAGCCGAATGCCGTGACAGCTAAAGTGTCGCCAACAGGAAGGGAACAATCTTGCCTGGTGATTGTCGAGCATTGTCATAGCGTCTACATGGTCTCCCCAATGCACCATGCCTCAGGACATCTTTTACTGCAGCGTATCGGGTTGGCAACGTTGGCCTAGTTGCAAGAGTGGATTATAGCTAAATGACATGTATGGCTACTTAAAGGGGTTATTTCTTTGTCTGTGTACTTAATTTAAATATGTTATTGACCATATGCACATTCACTCTTCATTTTAATTACTGTCTCGTATTTAATCACTTCATCATTTACCCTATTCATAATCACTGCATTGCATTCCTAAAAGGGGAAAAGGGGTTAAGATATGAGGGCCAATTGTTTAAATGACATTTGTATTTTCAAAACCTCATCAGATCTAATTGAGATGGTTAAAGGATCTAATGGGATAGATGAAGAGAAATTATATCCTCAAGTTGGAGTGGGGGACTGCAGGGCCTGAATCTTTGGCTCATATTTCTGTGCTACCAATGTGTCAGTGTTTATTCATAATATGCTCAGGTCTTCTCATGCTGTCCTCTCTTTCCTGTTCTTTACCATAGCTTCTCTCTTGTGGTGTTGCATCCACTACCTGCCATCCATCATAGCCTGGAATTAAGTCATTTTGTCCCATCCAAGTTTCATTCCGCACGTGGAAATTCCTGAAGTAAAAGGACAATAGTAAAGTCACAGATCACTGGAATTTTCAGATAAAATATCAAATAGTTATCGCCAAAGTTGCAGAAATGGTACAAATATTGACAAATATAGGAGACTTGGTGGTTTAATGGTAATGTTGCTGCTCAAGGGACCAAGACTAATGCTCTGGTGATATGGGTTCAAATCCCTCTATGGAGAATTTAAATTAACTTATTTCAGTGATAGTGACAATGAAACTACCAACTGTCATAAAATCCCATCTAATTCATTAGTGTCCTTCAGGAAAGCAAATTTGCTATACTTTCCTGGTCTACATTTGGATATAGTAATTTGGTTCTCTCTAAAATGGTCGATTAGACCACTCAGTGCAAGGGAACTCAGCAATAGGCAACAAATGATTGCCTTTTCAGTGATGCCCTCATCCCATGAAAAGTAAAATAGAGAGTCTTAGCAGTGACTATCGAAAATTGACATGGAAATCTCATGTAAAGTGACTTCTTTATTGACACACTCTAGAAAGCTCCCATCTCAAAAGAAAATCAGTTATCTAAAGTGATATAAGTGCAGAAAATATGTATTATTATACAGCAACTGACAGGTTGTACGACAAAATCAATCAATAAATGCAGAAATTTGAAAATGTCATGCACCAGCTGAGATCCCCTCAAGGACTGGTTTGAGAATCTTTATGTTGGATTGGAGGACATAATTAAAACCACCTATTCTTAAGATTGCTCACCATATATCATAATTTCAGCCTTCACTTGCAAAATTCAAAATTTCTGATCATTGTTGAAAATAAAGAGCAATTCAGTCTCCAATTTCCAATGCCGATGTTCAGCATCCATGAGTATGAGTTGTTATTTTGATTAACAAATTGAACACTGCATATTCCAAAGCATTATCCCATGTGTGATCAACACATTGTTGATAAGCAAAAAATACAGTCAAAACTTTGCATTGTTACACACTTTTCCAGTTTACATTGAGTTTTGTCCTGATTCTCACTCTAGCTCCAGTAACTGCAATCAAAGAAAGGGAGATGGAGATGAAATATGATGTCCCATTTGTTTTTGTTGAAGTAAGTGCCCATTGTATGGATTGGCTGGTTTCTGAAGATGGAGCAATTACAAAAATAAAAGCTGATAAGTTATCAGCATCTTGGGGATGGAGATCATAATTTTATCTCTTTCACGATAGTGATGGAAAGAGATAGGATCAGGCAGGCTAGGAAGGTGTATGTCTGGAGTAAGGGGAAATATGAAAACATTAGGCAGGTAATTGGACGCATAAACTGGAAGGAGGTGTTCTTGGGAAAGAGTACAGAAGGGAAGTGGCGGTTTTTCAAGGAATGTTTGTCTAGGGCATTGCAAGACAACGTCCCGAGGAGTCAAGGAGGTTCAGGTAGGACGCGGGAACCGTGGTGCACGAAGGTAGTGGTGAACCTAGTTAGGAAGAAAAAAATGGTATATAAAAGGTTCAGAGAGCTAGGGGATGTTAGGGATCTAAAGGAGTATAAGGTGTGTAGAAGGGAACTTAAAAAGGAAATTAGGAGAGCCAGAAGGGGTCATGAGAAGGCCTTGGTAGGGAAGATTAAGGAGAATCCCAAGGCTTTTTACAAATATGTGAAAAGTAAAAGGATGAGAAGAGAAGGGATAGGGCCTATAAAAGGTGAAGGGGGAAAAGACTGTGAATCCGGAAGAAATGGCAGAGGTGCTTAACGAGTACTTTGCCTCGGTATTCACGGTGGAAAGTGAACTGGGAGATTGCGCTGCAGGTTTGCGGCATATGGAAAAGATTGAGTATGTGGATGTTAGGAAAGAGGATGTGTTAGACCTGTTAAATTCTATCAAGATAGACAAGTCGCCGGGACGAGATGGGATGTAACCCAGGTTATTGTGGGAGGTGAGGGAAGTGGTTGCAGAGCCCCTGGCGATGATCTTTGCGTCATCCATGGAAACGGGAGAGGTTCTGGAGGATTGGAGGATTGCGGATGTGGTTCCTATCTTTAAGAAAGGGAACAGGGATAGTCCAGGAAATTACCGACTGGTGAGTTTGACTTCAGTGGTTGGTAAGCTGATGGAGAGGCTTCTGAGGGATAAGATATATGAACATTTGGAGAAGTTTGGACTGATTAGAAATAGTCAGCATGGTTTTGTCAAGGGCAGGTCGTGCCTTACGAGCCTAGAGTTCTTCGAAAATGTGACTGAACACATTGACGAAGAAAGGGCGGTGGACGTAGTGTACATGGACTTTAGTAAGGCGTTTGATAAGGTCCCCCATGCAAGGCTTCTGGAGAAGGTGAGAGGGCATGGGATCCAAGGGGCTTTGGCCTCATGGATCCAGAACTGGCTTGCCGGCAGAAGGCAGAGAGTGGTTGTGGATGGGTCTTGTTCTGCATGGAGGTCGGTAACCAGTGGAGTGCCCAGGGATCTGTTCTGGGACCCCTGCTGTTTGTCATTTTCATAAATGACCTGGATGAGGAAGTGGAGGGATGGGTTAGCAAGTTCGCCAACGATACAAAGATCGGTGGTGTTGTGGATGGTCTGAAGGGATGCCAAAAGTTGCAGCGGGACATAGACAGGATGCAAGACTGGGCGGAGAAGTGGCAGATGGACTTCAATGCAGATAAATGTGTAGTGGTCCATTTTGGTAGGAATAATGGGATGAAGGAGTACAATATAAGGGGTAGGAGTCTTAGTTGTGTTGTGGAGCAGAAGGGATCTCGGGGTCCGGGTCCATAGGACTCTTAAATTGGCCTCGCAGGTGGAGGAAGTGGTCAAGAAGGCGTACGGTGTACTGGCCTTCATTAATCGAGGAATAGAGTTTAGGGGTCAGGAGGTAATGATGCAGCTCTATAAGACTCTTGTCAGACCCCACTTGGAGTATTGTGCGCAGTTCTGGTCGCCTCACTATAGGAAGGATGTAGAGGCTATTGAGAGAGTTCAGAGGAGATTTACAAGGATGCTGCCTGGATTGGAGGCAGGCCTTATGAAGATAGGTTGAGGGAGCTGGGACTCTTCTCACTGGAGCGATGTAGGTTGAGAGGCGACCTGATAGAGGTTTATAAAATGTTGAGAGGAATAGATAGGGTGGGCTCTCAGAGACTATTTCCCCGAGCGGAAATGGTCAATACGAGAGGACACAGATTTAAGGTGCAGGGAAGCAAATACAAAGGAGATGTCAGGGGTAGGTTTTTCACTCAGAGGGTGGTGAGTGAATGGAACCGACCGCCGTCGGAGGTTGTTGAGGCAAACTCACTGGGGTCTTTTAAGAGACTTCTGGATGAGTATATGGAAAAGAATAGGATAGGGGGTTATAGATAGGTCTGTGGATTGGTAGATGTGATTGGCGCAACTCGTGGGCCGAAGGCCCTGTTTGTGCTGTATTGTTCTATGTTTTATGTTCTATGTGTCAAGTCTGGTGGGCATAACAGTGAAAATATCATTGCACTTGCACTTAGTCATTTTTGGAGCTTGAGGAGATTCCTGCTGGAAAAAAGGTGTGAGAGACTCAAAGACGCCAATAAGACTGGATTCTCCAAGAGTGCTTTTGGAAAGAGTGCCTGGCCCAATCTCAAATTTAAGTTGAAAGTACCCTCCCACCTCCAATGCCATTATTATTCCCTGTAGACATGGGAACACCTCTAATTCTTGACCCAGAAGGGGAAACTTCCCCATCACTATATGGCCCCGCCCATCCATCCTCGCCAACTTGAGGACACGAACACAGCTCTTGCTATGGAGTTAAGTAAGGCCTCACGCCTTCAAGGGACCCCCTTCAAGGTCTCACCCCTTGCCAGGTTGGCACAGACAGAGTGGCAGGAGTAATATCAGGACATTTGTCCAACCATGCCCTAACCACTTGGGGGCATCAATGGAAGGTCAGTGAATCCCTGGAGCATGCTAAATCCAGCTTTAAGCCAACCATGTATACTTAAATCAGAATTTAAACATGCTAATCTGGTTCACATCCTCGCTGAGCACGAACCAAATTATGTCACCACAGGGTTAGACGTGGGATAGTGACAGAGAGAATTTAAAAACGGGTTTTCCCTCGCACAAATCACATTTGGCTCCTTTTGTAATAGTCTCTGTATATCATGCAATTTGTATTGGGCTGCAAAGGGCTGGAGAATAGTCTCCCCATTATCTTTTATAATGAACCAGCTTTTATACATAAACTCATGGGGAGGCATTCTTTGGGTAAAAGAGATCATAGTAAGATATGAATTTTACATTGAGTTTGAGAGTGACTTGTTAAAGTCATTAATGGGCTTCCAAATATATGAGCAGTACAAGGGAAAATGTTGGAATCCATTATTAGAAAAATGATAACATGACACGAAAAAATCTTGATATGATAAAATCAATATGGTTTTCTGGAAAGGATAACATTCATGATAAATCTATTGGACTTTTTTAAGCAAGCAGTACACAGTGGATAATGGCAAACCAGTGGATGGAACATATTTGGATTTTCAGAAAACCATTTGGAGATGCCACACAAGTGCTTGTTGCACAAAATAAGGATTCTTGAAGATGGTTTTAGAATGGTTACAAATTAACTAAGTTCTTTTAAAACAGGAACATAAACTGCATGATGGTTGGTTTTGGTGCAAACTGGGATCAGAATTTTGGTCTGTGGGCAGGCTATTTCAGAAAGGATTCAGCTTTCAATCAGCTGTTTAATTCATGTTCAAACAGTGCTGATGATAAAACTGTCAGGAACGCAGGTTATCACAGATTATCAGGTTATCAGGCTGGCACTGCCTGACTGATAATCCCAAGGGGCAGCCCCCTCATCCCTGATTCCTGGGACGGAGCCTCTGCCGCTATTAATGGGGAGCTGTTGTAAACCGCATTGGAGTGAACCACTCCTGGTGGAGTGTGGGGGTGGGGGGGAATGTTCGCAAGAGGCCATTTTTGCCCAGAGACTTCAACCCCGGGTTCGCTGATTGGATGATAACACTTACAATAATATTTAAATCAGCTCCACACTAATTTCTGGTGTGGAGCTAATGATGCTGGAAATTTGGGCCTTGGATATGCATGGACCCTGTGGCATCCAGCAGGGAGCTGCAAAGTGACCTCCACTGATATCTCCTGGCAGTGCAGTAAACTGGAGAATCACCACCATTCTACTCTGCCAGCTTCCTTTCCTGAACAATACATATTCATTATACTGAACAACAATTGACATGTCTTAAAATCTCCTGATAATCAATTCATGTAAAACCAGGCATACAGTTTCAGTTCATCAGATAACATTTTATCTACATGAATTTGCGTTTCAGTGACCTTGAGATAGAAGTATTTTGCATGAATTGGCAAAGTGTATTTAGAACAACAGTTAAATACACTGCAACATAGACTTAGAATCTCTACAGTACAGAAAGAGGCCATTCGGCCTATCGAATCTGCACCAACCATACTCTCACCCAGGCCCTACCCCCATATCCCTACATATTTACCCATTAATCTCTTTAACCTATGCATCCCAACCATCAAAACCATTTGCACCAAAACCAACCATCATGCAGTTTATGTTCCTGTTTTAAAAGAACTTAGTTAATCTGTAACCACTAGTCAGCCTGCAAATGTGGGAGTGACTCATTTACTCCTATTCTCTTTCAGGGAGTGTCCATGACAGCTTTGTGCTCAGGCAGTCAGATATTCCTGAGCTCTTTAAACACCAGCCCAGGCTCCCAGGATGGCGACTGGATGACAAGGATTACCCGCTGGGGTCATGGCTGATGACACCTGTGTGGAGGCCCGAGACCTAAGCGGAGACCACTACAATTCGGCCCATGCAGCCACACAGTCTATCCCAGAGCAATGCATTGGCCTGCTGGGGAGGCCTTCCAATATGACTCAGTGCGAGTTTCATACATCATCGTTGTTTGCTGCGTTCTGCACAACATCATCCAGCAGCGGGGAGACCAGCTGGAGCAACGGGGAGGAGGAGCAGTGAGGGGGCAAGGTTAGTGTCTAACAATATGAAGAGTTGGGGGAAAGAGGGAAGGTTGCAATGGCAGGTGTCCGGCAAGGAAGGGCAGCAAGGGATGCCTTGATTGCAACCAGCCTCACCTAGCTGGTCCTGTGCAATAACAGGGTACAACCACCGCACATCCATCACATCCCAGCAGCAAGTGCAGCTGCTATTCTGGTATTATTACTCCCAGAAACATTGGTACTCAGAGATATATTGGGAGCATTATAATCTCTCAAAATTGAGAGATTATAATGCTCCCAATATATCTCTGAGTACCAATGTTTCTGGGAGTAATAATATTCCCAATATCATCTGTAAATACTGGAGGGTTATCACCCTCAGAACCACCAGAAGTATTATTATCTGGAAAATAATTGAAATATTGGAAATGTGATTATTCCCAGAAATATTGGGAGTGTAACTACTCTGAAAATATTGGAAGCGTTATTACCCTCATTATACCCCCACCACATTTTTCTATTTTGACATAAATGTATGCAGTCCAAACCAACCTGGGCCCTCAAACCACTAGACTCGGCTTGTGTTCTGTACCATCGACAATGAGGCCTATCCTGATGATTTATGCAGAAACCAAAAACAGCAACAAAACCTGCAACACTCAGTCCTGTCCACGCACTGAACAGTGAGGCTTAAATAATACAATAACCCAAATATACAGACATCAGCCATTCCACAGTACCCAATAACACTCCCAATCCTTCTGAAGATAATGTTATTCCCAGTGGTTCCGCTGATTATAATGCTCCCAATATATCTCTGAATACCAATGTTTCTGGGAGTAATAATATTCCCAATATCATCTGTGAATACTGGAGGGTTATCATCCTCAGAACCACCAGAAGTATTATTATCTGGAAAATAATTGAAATATTGGAAATGTGATTATTCCCAGAAATATTGGGAGTGTAACAAATCTGAAAATATTGGAAGCATTATTACCCTCATTGTACCCTCACCACATTTTTCTATTTTGACATAAATGTGAGGAAAGAATGCCTCACCTCAGGAGGTAAATCCACAGATAAAAGAGGCACATAGACAGACAGAAGCAAGCAGACAGATAGATGTATGCAGACAAACAGAGCTATGCAGACAGACAAACAGAGGCACACAGACAGATGGAGGTATGCAGACTGACAGACATATGCAGACAGACAGGCAGAGGCACACAGATGGATAGACAGAGGCACACAGACAAACGACGCATCCAATCAAATGTGCGCGAATAGATGCCCACAGACAGCAAGACGCACACAGAGGTAAATAGACACAGGGGTGCATGCAGACAGAAATCCATGCAGACAGATGCACACAGATAGTTGCATGCAGACAGACAGATGCACACACAGGCAGATGCGTAGTCAGATGTACAGGCACAGACAGACACATGTGCACAGATAGACTGACATATGCAGATAGAATGATACTCACAAACATGCAGACACACTCAGATGGACACACGAGCACAAACTGAGCCAAGTCCACAGACATACAGATAAACTGACATGCGCAAAGCAGGTGCACATGGACAGGCAGACATATGTGTGCAAGATTATGTTCCCTGCTCCAAATAAAACAACTCAAGCCTATTCATCCTCTCTTTATAACTTAAATATTCCATCCCAGGCAATAGCCTAATGAATCTCCTCTGCACCTCCTCCAGTGTGTTCATGTCTTTCTGATGTGGCGAATTCATACAGTACTCCAGTTGTGACCTCACCAGAGTTCTATACAATTCCATTGTGACTTCTTTGCTTTGGTAATCTATACCCCAATTGATAAAGGTGAGTGTGCCATATGTCTTTTTCACCAAGCTATTAATCTGCTTTTCTGCCTTCAGAGATCAATGGACAAATTCTTCAGAACTTCCAAGTACCTTTCATAAAACCATAAGAACATAAGAACATAAGAAATAGGAGCAGGAGTAGGCCACACAGCCCCTCGAGCCTGCCCCGCCAATGAATAAGATCATGGCTGATCTGTAGTGGTTCAGTACCACTTCCCGCTTTCTCCCCGTAACCCTTAATTCCCTTGTCAATCAAAAACCTATCCACTCTTGACTTGAATATATTCAGCGAGGAAGCCTCCACCACCTCATCAGGCAGAGAATTCCAAAGATTCACCACCCTTTGCGTGAAGAAACCCCTCCGCAACTCCGATCTGAACCGCACCTCCCCCCAGTCTTGAGGCTGTGCCCTCTAGTCCTGCTATCTTTGCTAAGCGGGAAGAGTCTCTCAACATCTACCTTATTCATCCCCTTCATTATCTTATACGTTTCTATAAGATCCCCTCTCAGCCTTCTAAACTCCAAAGAGTACACACCTAGCCTATTCAGTCTCTCCTCATAATTCAACGCCCTCATCTCCGGTATCAGCCTAGTAAACCTTCACTGCACCTCCTCCAAGGCCAATATATCCTTTCTCGAATGCGGCGACCAAAACTGTACACAGTACTCCAGCTGCGGCCTCACCAGCACCCTATACAGCTGTAATAGAACCTCCCTACTTTTATATTCTATTCCCCCTAACTATAAAGGCCAACATTGCATTCGCCTTCTTAATCACCTACTGCACCTGCATACTGGGTTTTTTTTCAGATAGTGCATGCAGGCAGACAGGGGCCCACAGACAGACAAGGGCACGCAGACAGACAGGCACACAAGCAGACAGGGACATGCAGGCAGATATGGGCATGCAAGCAGACAGGGGCCCCGCAGGCAGATAGGGGCACGCAGGCAGATAGGGGCACACAGGCAGGTAGGGGCACGCAGGCAAACAGGGACATGTAGGCAGACAGGAGCAAGCAGAAAGACAAGGGACACATCTGTTATCATGTCTCTGTCTATCTGCCTTTGTCTGTGTGTATATGTTGTGCATCCAACCATAGAGTTTTTGGCTCTACCATAAATGGAAAAATGTTTCCATGACTACCCCATCGAAACTCCTTCATAATTTTTAAGACCTCCATGAGCTTCTCCTTCTGAGAGAAAAGATCCTCACCTGTTCTTCCTTTGGAACAGAATGGTTTTTGTTCATATATTACTGGATGTCACAGAGTCTATGACTTTGACTAGGATGGTTTTTGTCCACATATATTACTGGATGTCTGTCATTTCTTCACTATATCCCACAATTAGATACAGCCCCTCATGGCTACAGGTGATCCTCAGTGTTGTAGCTGCATTGACAATAAGCGTCCTGTATCAGCCCCTGAGCAGTGTGAAATCGCTGGTTAATAGAAACCTGTCTGGGCTGTGGGGCTGGGAGTGGAATCAGAACAAGCGTTACCCAGAATACAGATCAGTTGTAACCTGATGTTGACATTAATTCTGGGTCAACCTTTCAGCTGGAAGACAGGGAAGTGGAGCACTTGCTCAATCACATGTGGAGGAAGGGTTCAGACCCACTCTGTGTTCTGTACTCTATTGGAAGGGAGTCAAGGCGAGACAGTCCATGTGGAATATGCCGCATTCACAGTGAAACCACCCAGCCAGCAGGCCTGCAATATGCTGCAGTGTGACACATGAAGCTCTGACTATTGGGCTGAGGTATGTCTCAAAGTAGTCTCTGTTCACTCCACTCAACCACTTCCCTTTGTTTCACTATGAAATTTGCAGTTCAGTAGAACCTTCTCTGCCCTCAAGACTCCACTGCCAGTGAAAGACTTCTAAAATGTACCAACTGTTGTAATGTAGGGGGTGTGGCAGCTATTTTTTGCCAACAAATTCCCAGAAACAATAACTCTATGGCTCTATGAGAAACATAATGACTGAATTATCTATTTAGGTGATATTAGTTGAGGGATAAATATCAGCCAGGGCACAATGATTAACTCCCCTGCCCTTCCTCCAAATTACCAGTTCTCCAACTGTCCAGGAGCCTCCAACAATTAAAGATTAATTTCCAGGACATTTTTAGGAGCAACTATAGAAGAAACAGTCATAGGGACATTAAAGAAACTGCTGTATAGAGATTTTGAACAGTTTTGTTTATTAGTTGAAGAAAGTATCTACAATGTTTGGAGAGGGTACAGAAAAGATTTACTAGGAAGGGCATTAGCTATGAAGAGAGGTTGGAGAAACATGATTTGTTCTCACTGGAATGACAGAGGCTGAGGGGCGATCTGATAGATGTTTACAAGATTATGAGGGGTATAGACAGAATGGATAATCAGAAACTTTTTCCCAGGCTAGAAGGGTCAATTATTGGGAGGCATAGGTTTAAAGTGTGAGGGGCAAGGTTTAAAGGAGATATATAAGGCAAATGTTTTTACACAGAAGGTGGTGGGTGCCTGGAACTCGCCTCCAGGGGAAGTAGTGGAAGCAGACACGATAGTGACATTTAAGGAGCATCTTGACAAATAAATGAATAGGATGGGAATAGAGGGATATGATTCCTGGACGGGTAGAGGGTTTTAGTTCACTCAGGCAACGTGGTTGGTGCAGGCTGGGCCAAAGGGCTTGTTCCTGTGCTGGAGTTTTCTTTGTTCTTTGTTCTTTCTTTATTATCACCCTTCCCCTGCTCCTGTCATCCTAATATCCTATCCTCCAGAAACATCCAACACTATTAATGTGCCTGGCCTGGCAATGGTTGCAAGTTTTGTTTGACGGCTGGATGACGATTTGCTTTTGTGCACACTGGGATCCTGCCCCTGGTGCCATTCAAGTCTGACTCCTACCTGTATTCCCAATGCACGTCACCACCTTGACCCACGTAGCTGTAAGGGTTGGGTATGCATGTTTTTTGGCCAGGCAGGGGGAGCTGTGGGGTGGGGAATGGTGGTGGGGGGGCACTTGCACAAAGGGGCTGGTGGATGTTGGGGAAGGTAGGGCAGGCACTGAAACATAGACTGAGTCTGCAAGGCTTATCACACAGCACCTCTATGTTTGGAAGACAGGAACACTGAGCTGTTGCGGGGCTGGGAAGGTATGGGGGAAGGGAATCAGAGACTCATTTGTCACAGCTTGATGTGCAATTAACAGTTTATTGTGCTCTTAACATAGATGATTATCAAACCTTGACTAATATTGACATTCACCCATGCCCTCTAATGAACTACAACTTTCTAACTTTGTGCTGTTCACTGCTTCTTCTAGGTGTTACACCAGGATGCATGTCGGAGGTGTAGGTGTCCAGTTGTGTTGCATGCCCCGTTGCCTGTGGTGGCCGGCACCTGAAGGATCCCAGCTCATTTGTGGATTGCACTGTTTCAATGCCACCCTGTTCATCTCGCTGGCCCTGAGATATCCCGATGTGAAGAAGGGGGGGAATTGGAAGGTCTCGGGACATCCGGGATCTCCTGGTTGGAAGACCCCAGCATGAGTACAAATTTTCCTCTTCCTTTGGGGCAGCCGGAGGCTCCGAGCTCACTTCATGGCATGCCAGTGTAACTGAACTGAACTCCATATGGCCTGGTGTCACCTGTCTCCGCCAGTCCTGAAGATCTAGATGCATCTGCTCCATGATGTGTAATCTCTCTGCCCTGACCCAATGAGACACAGCAAAGCTCCGGAGCCCCTCCGCTACAGAATTCTGTGAGAGAGCCAAGCTCTGGAGCCCTACAGCAGTAGCCCTCTGAGCCTGGTTTAAGTTGTCGAAGTTCACAGCCATTGCCTTCTTTGTCTCCAGAATACCAGCCAGAATCCCAGCCATGGTAAACAATGCCTCCTACAAGCCCCCAACACCATGGCCATCGAATGCTGTGCCTCTTGGATGTTGGATACACAGTTGCCCATGGCCCGTAATGTCTCCAGGATAGCCAGGACCCTGTCATCCATGAAGACAGGTCCCTGGACTAGACTTTCTACTGCGGTCGCCACCTTGCAGTGTTGGCCTGGATCTCACGCTGTGTCGCACCACATCCTGCAACAGCACTCAGTCTGACTCCCCTAAAACAGTCTTGCAATTGTAGCATGGCTGCTGACAGCCCTTTTGCAACTCCCCTGATGTATCTCCACCAGCTTGGGAGGAACAAACCTAGAGACCCAGTAGCTAGCCTGGGGATAGCTGAATTCCGGCCTCTGGTAGATCTCCGTGTTTCTGACTGTTTCCACCTGATGTGTATCAGCAGCTGTGATGTGCTCACCAGATCAGACACAGAAGCCTCGACACTAAAGGTGCCCACTGTGGTGACTGGCTCTGTGTTGGTGGGTTGTGTGGTACGTTCTGTTGATGCTTTAGTAGTGCTGCCCTTGGAGGATTCCTCAGTTCCTCCCTCCGAAGTTTCACCAGTAGGTCTTGGCAGATTGCTCCAGAGCAGCAGGAGTGGTGGCAAACCCAAAAGGATAGGCTCCTCTGGGTCTACAGCTGGGGAAAAAGAAACACATTAGGGGAACGGAGGCAAAACATTCCATGCAGCATCACATTTACTCAGAGGAGGATCAAGGTTGAGAGTGTGCTTCTGCTCACTTGCATGCTGTATATTGACCTGGCTCCCGGTGACCATTCAAGATGGACCATCACCCCCTGCCAGTCCAATGGCAAGCTCCTCTATGTAACTCAGCTGCCGCAGATCAGGCACATCATCACCAGTTGGTGTCATCACCCTTGCATTGTAGATTTTCTTCTCTTGTGGGAACATAAGGTGGATAGCAAGCATTAACATATTGCAGTGCATAGTATGCTACACATGTCTGTGTCTCGGGCAGTGTGCTGATAGTTTTGGGGAAAGCAATTACCACTGAAGGGTGCTCGTTGAGAGGGGAGGGATTCGATTCTGTTCCTCGGGGAAGGGCCACTTTTTGCATGCCCTTCAGGTATCTAAGCAGGGTTGGAAATCCATGCCAAGCATGTGCACGGTTGCAAGTCGGATGCTCACTCATCCTTGCTGCTCGCAGTTCGTGCATTTTTTTTTGCAACATTACTTGCCAGAGCACAGTGTCAGGTTCCTGGTATTCACCACTTCTGCCACCTTCTCTCACAATACCATGGCAGATGCACCGTTGGGTTAGGGCACTGGCCAGGGAACAGACAAAAACAGCATCTAGCAGGTGCTTCAGGTCTGTCTACGAAAATCTGGGAGCTGGTTTACAAGCAGCCATCTTTGTGACGTGACTGGTTATGTGTCCAGTCCTGCAGCTTATGTACAGCTCTGGCTTATTAGGACAGTGCAGGTAAAGTCAGTGTGGCCAGTCAAGGGCCCTTTGGCAACAAATGTTTGTGAGAAATTTTGAAGGCTGCGTTTGGTTGAGTGTCATTCATCCCTGAGGGTGCTGAGTGGCTTCATTCAATAGACTGCTGTGACCAGGGGAGTGTGCAATACTCGAGACACCCATTCAAAAGAGGGAATGATGACAAGTTGGGGTTAAGCATGTCAGCTAGTTCTCTGCAGGGCAGTGCTGAGGACAGTACGTTTAAGGAATAGAGAGATTGCACGCCTGCATTATCCGGATCCATGGGGGCATGAGGTGAGCAAGCAGCCATGTCTCTGGGAGGAGATGGAGAGGGGGGTAATTGCAGTGCAGGGTGATATCTCTATGGGAACCAACAATGATGCCAGCAATGTGGGAGGTTGTAGGGGCCAGTGACAAGGCCAATGATGTATGAGTGAGGTGGGAGAGAGGCGGTTGGCAGTGGTTGTGCAGGCCAGCAATGAGGTCAGCGATGCCTCTATTGGGGGGGGAGTTGTGGGAGTCTGCAATGTGGAGGGGGATTGTGGGGGCTAGTGATGAGGCCAGTGATGTTAATAGGGGGGTAGGTTGTGGGGGCCAGCGATAAGGCCAGCGATATGTGTTTTGGATGCTGGGAGGTCCTTTCCACGATCTCCCAGCGATGTGCAGATGTGCAGGTTCCAGTTCCATCCCACTGATTTCAGGCTTTATTGCCCTGCCCACAACCTCTGCCCCCCCCCCACCCCGCCCAACGTTTAATGAAATTCACAACTGAGCCCTCTGCATTGCACAGAGTGCTGAGATTCAGGGGAGAAGCTGAACTGTCAGAACTGATGCAATCTAAAACAGTTTTGCCACAAGTTCAGCCCTTTTGGGAGAATCACCCCCAATATGTGCAGCTAAGAAACAAAGAACTCATTTTAGTACTGGTGAGTACAGAGATAAACCTTGAAGTTGACCTCATCAGGATAGGAGAAAAGGCTGAAGACAGTTTGGGATCTTCACACTGGAAAGGAGATATTGGAGATGATCTTATACATGTGTATAAGCATAATAAATGTATTGGAAAGGGTTCATCCAGAAAACTACTTTGAATGAAGCATTGGTTAGAAGACAAGAAGGCAGTTTTGCAAGTTTATGATTGACAACAGAAATTCCATAGAATCCCTACAGTGCAGATAGTAGCCATTTGACTCCCTGATACATTAGCTTACCCAGGCCCTTCCCCATAACCTCACACATTTACCCTGGCGAATTCATTGAACCTACACATCTTTGCTCACAAAGCGACAATTGATCATAGCCAATCCACCTCGCCTGCATATCTTTGAACTATGGGAGGAAACCAGAGCATCTGGAGATAACCCACAGGCACTGGGAGGACGTGCAAACTCCACACAGTCATCCAAAACCAGAATTGAACCTGGGTCCCTGGCACTATGGGACAGTAGTGCTAACTGTCACCATGCCTGCCAAAACTTTACACATACTTTTTCACGCAGAGAATGGTCAGCACAGGCATGAAGAATGTTGCAGTTGGAAATTATTTATAAAATACTTTTATCTTGCAATGAAGAAAGGGTAAATTTATTCAAGGTTGAAGAATATAATGGGTCAAAAGGCTTTCCTGAATTGTAGGTATCTTCTGCTAAAAGTTAATCAATCACGGTCAACCTTGCACATGACAAAATATGTTTCAGATAACCATTCCTAATCAATTAACACAAAAAACCTTGCAACAAACTTAAAATTTCCCCCCTTCAGAGATCTGATTATGAAAATAGAGTTAGACCAGGGGTTTGGGGGTGAGTTTATGGAGCACACCTGGAAACATGGCAGGCGGGAAGGGGAACTTAATTAGTTGGGGTACAAAAATTTCAATTTCCTGACAGTGGAATGAGATGATGTATTAAAGATAGTGGCATGTTGAGCATTACATTGGCCTGTCGCAGGTTCGTACTTGTAATATATTTACATGCCATGAATACTTATTAGTGTAAAATAGTGTCAATACATTCTTAGCCCCAGATAAAGCCAGTAGCATACAGGAGAAGTGAAGTGGGAAGGGCCTGTGATCCCGTGTGTGTTGGGGAACAGTGGTGATGGTGGTGACATTCTGTCAATTTAAGAAAATAGGGGCTTAGAAGTAGGTTTCAGTACTGTTCTACATGCCGGTTTAGCTCAGGTAGTGAACTTTGAGTTCACCTACAATATTTCTACGATCCCTGGTGAGAATAATTTCAGAAAAAGTCATTTATGATGTATAAAGGGAGGGTCAGTTGAGCCTGCTGGTTCAATCATGTCCCATAATGCATGAACATTCAACAAAGATAAACTAAGAAAGCACAACATTCTTTATTCCTCAATAAAGGAATTGTCCTGTTAATTGCTTTGTAACCGTCCATGCATGCAAACTTTGAGGCATAGCAGTACATTTAGCTCTCTGACTAATCTAATTTCAACAAATAATGCTGATGCATACAAATGAAGCGAATCCAATGTGGTGTGAAATCTTTACAAGTAAAACTAAATGTTGAAACACACCCTTTGAAAACATTTAGTTTTACTTTGTGATTTTAAGCTTTTGATATGTCTTCCCACTTCCTTGATGGTGTTTTCCACCTGTTGTGGTTGACAAGGCTCTGAAACCATGACCAACCCATCTTCCACATCAGTACTCTCACTCCTTCCTCTCTCTCCAAAAAAAGGGTCCCCCTTGCCCTCACTTTTCATTCCATCAGCCTCCAAATTCAAAGAATCATCCTCCGCAATTTCTGCCAACTACAGCATATGCCACCATCAAACGCGTTTTTCCCTCATTCCCCCTGTCAGCATTCCACAGAGACTATTCCCTCCGGAATATCTGGTCTACTCCTCCATCACACCAAACACCAGAACCCCTTTCCACGACATCACAGAAGTTGCAACTCCTGCCCCATTATTTCCTCCTTGGTCATTGTCCCAGAGGCCAAACATTCTTTTCAGATGAAGCAGAATGCACTTCTTTCAATCTGGTCTATTACATTCACTCCTCCCAGTGTGTCTACTCTACATCAGAGAAACCAAACACAGACAATATGACTGTCTTGCAGAATATCTTCGGTCTGTCTGCAAGCATGACCCGGATCATCCTATCGCTCGCCCATGTCTACATGCATGTTAGTCTTTGGCCTATTAGTGAAGCCTAATGCAAACTGGAGGAACAGCTTCTGATTAAGCACTTTACAGCCTTCCAGATTTAACATTGAGTTCAACACTTTCAGGCCATGAACTCTTTACTTCACCCTATTCCTATCAATTTATTTTATTATTTTAAATTTCATAGAAATCATAGAAACCATAGAGTGCAGAAAAAGGCCATTTGGCCTGTCGAGTCTGCACTGACCACAATCCCACCCAGGCCCCACCCCCATACTGTACATATTTTACCCACTAATTCTCTAATCTATGCATCTATGATCAATTTAGCATAGTCAATCAACCTAACCCACAGATTTTTGGACTGTGGGAGGAAACCGGAGCACCCGGAGAAACCCACGCAGACACAAGGAGAATGTGCAAACTGCATACAGACAGTGACCCAAGCTGGGAATTGAAGCCAGGTCCCTGGAGCTGTGAGGCAGCAGTGCTAACACTCTGTTACCGTGCCGTCCCACTATAAATTTATTTACAATTCTCCATAGTTTAATCTTTCAATTTTTTAATTCCATTTTCCATCTTTTTTTCCCTTACCACTGTCTCCCTTCCCCCCCACCCCATAGGACCATCTAAAGTTAGAGTTTATTTATTAGTCACAAGTAGGCTTACATTAACACTGCAATGAAGTTGTTGTGAAAATCCCCTTATTGTATGTGTAGAGTATAGGGCTAATGGTAGGGCTCTTAATAGTGTTGAGGAACAGAAGGATCTTGGTGTATGTGTCAATAGATCCCTGAAAGTAGGCAGTCAAGTGGATAAAGTTGTTAAGAAGGCTTATGGAGTCTTAGCTTTTATTGGTAGGGGGATTGAATTTAGGAGCCGCAGCATCATGTTGCAGCTGTACAAAACTCTAGTGCGGCCGCACTTGGAGTATTGTGTGCAGTTCTGGTCGCCACATTATAAGAAAGATGTGGAGGCATTGGAGAGGGTACAGAGGAGGTTTACCAGGATGTTGCCTGGTATGGAGGGCAGGTCCTATGAAGAGAGGTTGAAGGATTTGAGGTTGTTTTCGTTAGAAAGGAGGCGGCTAAGAGGGGATCTTATTGAAGCATATAAGATGATTAGAGGTTTAGATAGGGTGGACAGTGATAGCCTTTTTCCTAGGATGGAGAAAGCTAGCACGAGGGGACACAGCTTTAAATTAAGGGGTATGAGTTATAGGACGGATATCAGAGGTAGGTTCTTTACTCAAAGAGTGATTAGGGAGTGGAATGCCCTGCCTGCAGCTGTTGTAGATGCGCCAAGTTTGGTGGCGTTTAAGAGGTTAGTTGATAAGTATATGGATGAGAAGGGAATGGTTTAGTTAGGAGGGGCATTGCTTTTTATTTTGGTCGGCACAACATCGAAGGCCGAAGGGCCTGTTCTGTGCTGTATTGTTCTATGTTCTATGTTCTATTGCCGCACTTCGGCGCCTGTTTGCCCATTCTTTGAGGGACAATTTAGAATGGGCAATGCAATAAGCAGCAGATCTTTTGGATTGTGGAAAGAAAGCAGAGCACCTGGAGGAAACCCACACAGACACAGGGAGAACATGCAGACTCCACACAGACAGAGACCCAAGCTGGGAATTGAACCTGGGTCTCTGGCACTGCGAAATGGCTGTACTAACCACTGTGTCGTTGTACTATCCCTAGAGCAAACAACAAACGGGCGGAAGCTCAAATTAAGATAAGCAGTGATAAAGCTATCAGCAAAATAAAGCATTGTATTCCATGGGTTACTGGGAAGAGGATATTTGTGAATATAGAGAGTCAATGGCCAGAGATCATTCCAAAAGAACCAAAGGGGATGGGGAATGAGGAGCATTTCTTTTATATGCAGTGAGATTTATAATTCTGAAATTTGCTGCTAAAAGTACAATTTAAACAGGAACTTCCAAAGAGAAGTTGGACATATACCTGAAAACGAGAAAAGACATTGCAGGGCTATTGAGAAAGAGACAAAGCACTAGGATGGTTCAGAGCTGGCACAAATACATTGGGCTGAATAGCCTCATTCTGTACGGCATGATTCTTGAAGACTAGAAGTCTGGTGGGGGAATTAAACATACATAAATTTTTCACAGAGGAAGTGAGAATTTGGATAGTGTTTGGTTTACTTTCTTGAATTAACACAAAGCTATTACTCTCCTTCTTCAATGAAGTTGTTCAGCTAAATGTTTAAACACTGCCACATTCAAGATTTTAATTATGTCCATTTCAAAACAATGTATTCATTTTTTTAAACAACACCTTAACTAAAATTAGACCTGGGGAACCATGCTTCACCTAATCAATCTTCTGAGTATGTAACAACTCAGATGTTTGGCTTGGTGTTCTGAGGTGGGGTTTTCCAGTGCTAACTAACCATGCCCATTTACAAACATGCTCCTGGGCATTTTGTTTCTATTTCTGTAGTAGGAGTTTGGAACAGAAATCAAATGTGCCACTGCATGATGGTTGTTGCAGCCTATAAAACTGGATCTGCAACCTTCTTACTAGGAGCAGCACCACATCAGTGTCTCCTAGATAGAGGCGTTGACTGAAACATTTGCAGAGTGGTGAAAAATAAAAGCACATTATTCAGTATACCAGCCAAATCTTTTCCTTTTCCTTTTTTTTGAGAGGCAATGCTGCTTTAGCAAAATCCCAGCGTTCAGCTCAGTTCAGCAACGCAACATGAGCAGAAACATCAAAAAAAACTGTTTCCTTTTTTTGATACTTTCAAATGGGTCAGGTAAGCTCACATTTCTGGGGAATGTTGTCCTCTATAAAAAGAAAATCAAACATCGCCATGTACACCAATCTTTAATGATTTATATATTAGAGAATACAGTAAACTTTTAAACGTTTCATTGAAAGCTGGAATTGCTGCCTGCATTATATACCATCTGGTAAAGTGAAGTGTGCTACCTACGTACAGGAGAGAGCACCACCGGTGGATGAACATAAAGCATGTCTCTGTGCAGCTTAACTACTTAGATGAATCCTCTGTGGTCTTTCCCAGCTGTCAAGGTAGTGGAATTCTTACTGGTAACTCCTATGGCAGGAAGAGGCCTTCAGAAAAGGAAGGCAAGACATTTCAGACAAAGTCTTTGCCATTGCGTTGGGGCAATGGAGTGCCTGGGGTTGGATGGGGCGGAATGGTTCATGTGACCGGTGACATAGTGCACAAGCTCACAAAAACAAAGAAGGCAAAGGCAAGAGGCAACCCCAGCCTCTGCCTCCTAAAGGACATCTTAAGAATAAGGGACAAAAGGCACTCCCTTAAGGAACATATAGGACAAATAGTCAAATAAGCAACAATCAATTCCTTAAAAAATGGGACAGTTAGTCACCCTGCTTTCCGTAAAATATAAGCACTGTGAAAGGGAAAATAACAACAAGCCTCAAAAGAACCGAAACAATTATGGGGCTGAACTTACAACATTTAACTTTTTTGTTGATAGGAGAGGCCAGCAGTGCATCAGGATCTTGGAAGATTCAACAGCATATTTGACAGAGACTTTTCCATTAAGGGCACCGTGCTACTGACTGTAAAGACCAAATGAACAATCCTGTTCAAAATGTGTAGGAATAAAGCAAACTTGAAGAACAAGGAGGCTTGCCTGGGTGTTGACAAAGAAACCCAAAGGATTGTTGATTCTTCACTCCTGGATACAGTGGCACAAGAGGGTTAATGATCTGATCAGGACAGCAAAGATGAGCAGAAAACAACATGCAAGAAAGAAAGAACGTCACTCTGACGTTCTTGCACGTTACTCATTCGGACTAGGATACTGACAGCAGCACCAATTCCTCTTTGTTGAAGCACACACTCACAACTACACTTACTATCCAGCACTGACACTTAGCCTTTGGTTCACAACAATGTCACACATATCTGTCACCATGGCCTTCCACAAATGTTGCCCTTCCATCCCCTTAAAGTGACCCATTGTTCACATTCCTAGATCTCTAGGAACAGAGCACAGAACACTAGGAAGAGTCAAGGAAATAGATGTGGCCCTTCAGGTACTGTCACCTTGAATACTGAAGAGGAAGAGACAAAGGAGGGAAACCAAGTATTGACAAGATGTGGCCATTAAATATAGAGAGATGAGATCTTGCCTGCTACCTAAGGACAAAATAAGTACCACAGGACCAAATGCACACAACAATTCTCATGTTGGGTGGGACCTTGCACCCACATTTGCCATTTGCAAAATGCAGAGTGTTCAGAAAAGCACAATTCTCTCTGGCGAGTTTGTGTTTTCCAATTTTGAGTGACCTCGCCGGCAAAGTGATGTGGAACTCACCAGGGAAGGGAACAAATCGGATTAAATGCGTTAGCATATCATTAGCGAGCATGCACTCTGGATATTGAGACCACACTGAATATTCACCTGGCATGACGTCAACACAACAGTGCAATGGACCTATCAGAGGATGTAGGGCCTTCCAAGCTCTACTCATTTGGACATCAGTTTTGACCATCAAGGCTATATGTGGAAAAGGCTATTCTGGAGCAACCCTTGAAAATGTCTGAGGTTCTATCAGCATTTCCAGAGGCATTGCAAATGACTGGACAGATATTAAAGTGGAATCTGTCTCCAACATGAGTACTGTGATCTCTTAGTCTTTGCACTGCTTTCTATATTGAAAGAAGGAGTGGCCTTCAGTATCAAATTTCAGATGGAACAAGCAATGGGATGCTGAGCTTCACCAAAGGCCAGCACATCCAGTTCATCAAATTAAACAGGAATGAGGAAAATCTAGCCTTGTTGTGATCTTTTACAGATGCACCATAGAAAGCATTCTTTCTGGTTGTATCACAGCTTTGTATGACTCCTGGTCTGCCCAAGACTGCAAGGAACTACAAAAGGTCATGAATGTACCCCAATTCACCATACAAACCAGCTTCCCATCCATTGACTTGGTCTACAATTCCCACAGTCTCAGCAAAGCAGCCAGCATAATTAAGAACCACTCCCCCCCCCCCCCCCCCCCCCCCCCCCCCCCCACCCCCCACCCCACCCTCGGACATTCTCTCTTCCATCTTCTTCCTTCGGGAAAAAAGATACAAAAGTCTGAGATCACATAGCAACCAAATCAAGAACAGCCTCTTCCCTGCTGTCAACAGAGTTTTGAATGCACTTAACTTGCATTAAGTTGCTCTTTCTTTACTCCCTAAAACACTACATTTTGCACTCTCTCCTTTCCTTCTCTATGAATGGTATATTTTGTCCACATAGCATGCAAGAAACATGTTAATACATGTGACAATAATAAATCAAATCAAATCAAAATTGTTGAGCTGAAAAACAGAAAAGTACTTGCCAGATCACCGCTGGAATTGGTATATCAAGTGCTTCCTTGAATTCAGCTTGGTGGAGGGAGTGAATGATTAAGGTGATTGTTGTGTGACAGTTCAGTGGGTAGCTTTGGTGTCAAACGTCTTGAGTGTTGTTAGAATGACACATGTTCAGTCAAGCAAGGAAAATCCCTTCACGCTCGAGGCTTGTCCTTTATAGATGGTGAACAGGAGGTGAATTACTCATCACAGAATTCTGATCTGTTTTGGTAGCCATAGTATTTATATGGTTGATTCAACTTAACTTCTGGTCAATGGTAGTTCCTATTGTGTTGATAGAGGGATATTCATCAATGATAATGCCAGTAATTGTCATGGAGCAATGATTAAATTGTCTCTTGTTGAAGACTCTTCCTACTCCCACCTCATCTCTTGGGAAATTTCCCCAGATACAGGAGTTATTCCAATGAATTTGCACCCTGTCCAGTTCTCCTCAGCAGGATTGTATATATTCTATAACCTCATGACACAATTAGCTTTCACTCTACCATTATTGTACAGTCAGGGGTCAACACTGAATCAATGAAGAGTGCAGGAGAGTATGCTAAATACCTAAAATTAAGATGTCAACCTGGTGCAGTGACAATACAGCATCACTTGCATGCCAAACAATGGTACCAGAATTCTATATAGAACTTGAGTGATCCCATAACAAATTGATCAGATCTAACTTCTACAGTTCTGTCATATCCAATCATGGACAACAATTAACTGCAGAAAGCAATTCCACAAATATTCCCACTTCCAATGATGGAGGCGCCCAGCTCATCAGTACAAAAGAGAAGGTTGAAGAATCTGTAACAATCTACAGCTAGAAGTGCCAAATGGATAATCCATCTCTGGAAATCCCCAGCATCACAGATGTCAGCCTTAAGCCAATTTTATTCACTCCACATGATATCAAGAAACAGCTTAAGACACTGGATACTGCAAAAGTTATGGACCCTGACAATATTTCAGCACTGGTACTGAAGATTTGTGCTCCAGAACTAGCCACAGCTTAGCCAAGCTCTTGCAGTGCAATTACAACATCGGCATCTACAGAACAATGTGGAAAATTGTCTAGGTACATCCTGTCCACAGAAAACAAGACAAACCCAAACTGGCCAAGAGCTGCCTCATCAGTCTTCTCTTGATCATCAGCAAAATGGTGCAAATGATATTGACAGTAAGCAGCACTTAGCCAGCAATAACCTACTCTTTCAGCATGGTGGTAGTGCCACACAACAATATGGAGATTATTCTTAATGCAATGATGAAACTTTGTCTCTACAAGAACTGTGCAGTTGCCACTCTTTCTGATACTATCATGGCCAGATGTACCTGCGACAGGTAGATGATCTGTTTCTCCTTATTATTGGTTTGAACACCATCTGCTGCAGACATGGCAGCAGTACCTTTAGGACCCAGCCAGCTCGGGTCAGTGCCAGCTGGGACTGACTAATGTCTTTCGGTGTTGGGACATTGGAATCTCCCAGCCAGAGTACACCGTGCACTCTTGCCACAGTCAGTACTCCTCCAAGTGATGTTCAACATGCAGGAGCATGACTCATCAGCTGGCAGTTTAGCACGGCCAATCAACCCACACTTCTTTGGACTTTGGGAAGAAACTGGAGTACCCAGAGGAAAGCCACACAAACACGGGAAGAATGTGCAAACTCAGCCAAGGCTAGATTTGAGCCTGGGTCCCTGGTGCTGTGAGGCAGCGGTGCTAACCACTGTGCCAAAATGCTGCCTTTTCAAAATCAGAATCCCATTATATAATTGGTAGTGGGCAGGGAAACTCTAGTGGGAAAATCCCATCAGTACTTAAGCCATTTTGGGTCTCTTGCTCGATTTTCTCCCCCCTCCGCTACTCCTGTCCCTCAAAACAGGGGCAGCAAATCTATGCAATAAGTGAATCCCAGCCTTAAAACTGGATGTACAAGCTTTCTAAGACTAGCTGGAGCTAGTTAATTAGGTAGCTGGTTTAAACTGGTTTTCAGAAGTTCGAATCAGATGTTTTCAGAAAGTATAAAAACAGGCCTTCCTAAGTGTTGCTGTTGACTGCACTGGGTAGTGGAGATTAAGGTACATTTAAGAGTTAATTTCTGCGTAAAGTATATATTTTTTAATTTATCTATTTCTAAAATATACTCCCTATATATTTTCGTCTACTCCTGCTCAGCTGCACAGGAGGGGAGGGAGAAGATCTGAAGAGTAATAGGGATTGGGGATTTGATGGTTGCCAGGCAATGAGTTGGGGTGTGTGGGGTGTATGAGGTGGGGGATGCAGGGGGGTGCTTAGACGGTGTTTCTGTGGCAGGATATGTAATTCCAGAATGGGTGTTGCCTTCCTGATGCCTTGGACAAGGATATCACAGATTGGCTGTGGGACATCCTTCAGTGGGAGGAGGAACAGCCAGAGGTTGTAGTCCACATTCCTACTAGTGACACAGGTAGGAAGAGGGGTGAGGTTCTGAAAGCAGGTTTTCAGGACTTAGGAAGGAAATTAAAAAATAGCAACTCAAGTGCAGTAATCTCATGGTTACTCCCAGTGCCAAGTTCTATGAACATAAGCAGAAAAAGATTGATCAATTGAACATTAGGCTGGAGAATTGGTGTAGGAGGGAGGCCGTCAGATTCCTGACACACTGGGACAAGTCTGGGGCAAGCGGGATCTGGGCAAGATGGCAGGTTACTCCTTAACAGGACTGAGACTAACATCCTTGCAGAGAGATTTATGAATGCTCTTGGGGAAAGTTTAAACTAGCTTATTAGAAGCATGGAAGTTTGACGGGTATTGCAGATTGGAAGGAACTAAAGCTGGAAGTAGAAAGTAGCAAGTGAAATTAGAAGGAGGTGAAACAAAGACAAGCATCATCTCATTTAGAATTTGGAATAATGCTAAAAGGCAAAGTTACGAGTCTTCTACACAAATGCCCACAGCAGTTCTAACAAGACAAATAGTTTAAAGGCACAAATAGAGCTAAATGAATAAGATCTATTTGCCATTACAGAAACATGGGCAACAATTCTCCCAAAAGCACTGAATTGGTGGCAAAACTGTTCTGGATCCTGACTGTTTTGTCAGTTCAGCTTCTCACCCGAATCTCTGCACTCTGTGCACTGAAGACATCCCAGTCATGAATCTTATTAAAAACCCATGGGGCAGGACCAATTTGCACCAAAGTCTGACAGTTTGGAACTTTGCATACGTGCAATAGTCCCAATCTATCAGACTCTCCATTTGCTGGCTAGCTCAATCGCTGGTTGCACGGGACACCCGCAGTGCTACTGCTCCAGTCTCTTCCACGGCCCGATTGTGACTCCCACAACAATTCCTGGACTAGCCCTGCTCCTTCCATCCTGGATGCCCCAATGGGGCCATCCATCCTGACTGTCTGCCCCTCTACCCTGGTTGCGTTCACTGCCAGGTGACCCTGGAGAGGGAGCATGCCGTGTCCACGGGCACAGTGGACGCATTTCACGCTCACTGGGCACTGCAGGCAATGGGGTGCATTATTGACCCAAATAATCACATTTTAACTTGATGTGTCTTAAGTTTCCTTTGTAGTTTTGTTTTTTTCGGGCTTTTCCCCTTCCTTTTGAGGAACTGTTCCTTTTACTTTGTCCGAATTTAGTTTGAATTTGTCTATTTGGTTTGACATTAAAAGAGGATGAAATGTGGAATCTGTTTTGGTGGAGCAACAATAAAGGTCAGCAAACATTGGTAGATATTGTTTATGGGCCAGCAAAAAGTAATATGTGGGGTATGGTATTAATCAGGAGATTAGAGAAGCATGTAGCATAGTTATTACAGTAAACTTGGGTAATTTCGATTTGAATATAGACTGGGTCAACCGAATGAGCACTAATGCTGTGGAAAATGAATTTCTGCAGTGTGCTAAAGAAAATTTTCCAGAGCAATATGTTGAGGAACCGACCAGAGAACAGACTACTATGGAACTAACTCATAAGAACATAAGAACTAGGAGCAGGAGTACCTAGCCCCTCAAGCCTTCTTCGTCATTCAATAAAATCATGGCTGATCTTTTCGTGGACTTAGGTTCACTTACCTGTCCTCTCACCATAACTTTAATTCCTTTACTGTTCAAAAATTGATCTATCCTTGCCTTAAAAGACATTTAATGAGGTAACCTCAACTGTTTTGCTGGGCAGGGAATTCCACAGTTTCACAATTCTTCATGACATAGGTCGTGCCTTACTAACCTTATTGAGTTTTTTGAAAAAGTGACCAAAGAGGTGGATGGGGGTAAAGCAGTTGATGTGGTATATATGGACTTTAGTAAGGTGTTCGATAAGGTGGCACATGGAAGGCTTCTGCAGAAAATGCAGATGTATGGGATTGAGGGTGATTTAGCTAATTGGATTAGGAATTGGCTAGCTGATAGAAGACAGAGGGTGGTGGTTGATGGAAATTATTCATCATGGAGTTCGGTTAAAAGTGGTGTACCTCAGGGATCTGTTTTGGGGCCCCTGCTGTTTGTAATTTTTATAAATGGTCTGGATGAGGGTATTGAGGGATGGATTAGTAAATTTGCGGATGAACCAAAGTCGGAGGAGTGGTAGATAGTGAAGAGGGGTGTTATAGTTTGCAGAGAGACTTGGACAAGTTGCAGAGCTGGGCCAAGAGGTGGAAAATGGAGTTTAATGCGGAAAAGTGTGAGGTAATTCACTTTGGCAGGAATAACAAATATGTAGAGTATAGGGCTAATGGTAGGACTCTTAATAGTGTTGAAGAACAGAGGGATCTTGGTGTATATGTGCATAGATCCCTGAAAGTTGGCAATCAAGGCGATAAGGTTGTTAAGAAGGCATATGGAGTCTTAGCTTTTATTGGTAGGGGGATTGAATTTCGGAGCCGCAACGTCATGTTGCAACTGTACAAAACTCTAGTGCAGCCTCACTTGGAGTATTGTGTACAGTTCTGGTCCCCACATTATAAGAAAGATGTGGAGGCATTGGAGAGGGTACAGAGGAGGTTTACCAGGATGTTGCCTGGTATGGAGCGCAGGTCTTATGAAGAGAGGCTGAGGGATTTGAGGTTGTTTTCGTTAGAAAGAAGGCGGCTAAGAGGAGACCTATTGAAACATATAAGATGATTAGAGGTTTAGATAGGGTGGACAGTGATAGCCTTTTTCCTAGGATGGAGAAAGCTAGCACGAGGGGACATAGCTTTAAATTAAGGGGTAGTAGTTATAGGACGGATGTCAGAGGTAGGTTCTTTACCCAGAGGGTGGTAAGGGTATGGAATGCCCTGCCTGCTGCAGTTGTAGATGCACCAAGTTTGGTGGCGTTTAAGAGGTTAGTAGATAAGGTTATGGATGAAAAGGGAATGGTTTAGGTTAGAGGGTTGTTGCTTTTTCTTAATTGGTCGGCGCAACATCGAAGGCCGAAGGGCCTGTTCTGCACTGTAATGTTCTATGTTCTATGTTCAGCCCTCTCACGGCCCATCGCATATATGCCCCTTGTTAGACAAGGCAGACCGAAGTACCTATAGGATAAAACAAATACATTAATATCATCGACAATTTACACACTTCCCAGAGAACTCCCAAGGCTCATGATCCTTTTTTAAATCAGTTTTCTATATCCCTCCATTCCTATTCTGTTCATGTGCCCATCTAAGTATCTCTTAAATAATTCCAGAGTGCCTGCCTCCACTACTTTACATGGCAGCGCATTCATTCCCCCACCACCCTCTGTGTGAAAAACTCCCTCTAGCATCCAAATTATATCTTACCCTCCTCACCCTAAGCCCATGACCCCTCATGTTATTTGAATCCATCCTAGGAAAAAGCTTAACCCTGTTTATTCTATCTATACCCCTCATAATCTTGTACACCTCTATTAGATCTCCTCTAAGTCTACGTCTTTCTAAGGAAAACAGTCCCAGTTTACCTAACCTCTCCTCGTAACTCAGACCTTCCATACCAGGCAGCACCCTGGTAAACCTCCTCTGCACTCTCTCCAGAGTCTCCACATCCTTCCGGTAATAAGACGACCAGAACAGGATGCAATATTCCAAATGAGGTCTAACCAACGTTTTATACAACTGCAACATTAAAGGCCAGCTCTTGTACTCTATACCCCTTCCTATAAAGGCTAATATACTATATGCTTTCTTCACAACCTTCTCCACCTGCTCTGCCACCTTCAGAGACTTGTGCACCTGCACTCCCAGGTCCCCCTGTGTTTCTATACTCTTAATAGGTCTACTCTTTTATCATATACCTTCCCCCTACATTCTTTCTCCTGAAATGCATCACCTCGCATTTATCAGGATTGAATTCCATCTGCCATCTATCTGTCCAAGCTATCAGTCTATCTATGTCCTGCTGTATTGTCTGACAATGCTCCTCACTATCCGCAAGTCCAGCCATCTTTGTATCGTCTGCAAACTTGCTGATCACTCCACTTACTCCCTCTTCAAGTCATTTATATATATTACAAATTGAAGAGGTCCCAGTACTGAGCCTTGCGACACACCACTAGTGACCGACCTCCAGCTAGAAAAACACCCTTCCACTATTACTCTGTCTCCTATTACCAAGCCAGTTACTTATCCATCTAGCTATCTGTCCTTGTATCCCACTAGCCGTGATCTTTTTAACTAACCTCCAATGAGGGAATTTGTTATATGTGTCCAATTGCCCCTTTTCATTAAGGTGAAAATAGAGTGATCCCCGGCCATATCTAAGACATTGGCTGAGGATCTTTTGTGTGTTCTATTTTCTACAAAGAGAGAAACTACAGACTTGTTAGCCTCAGGTTAGTAGTAGGGAAAAGCTATAGCCTATTCTAAAGGACATGATAAATAGGCATGTGAATAAGTAAGGTCAACGTAGATTTATGAATGGGAAATCATGTTTGATGAACTTGTTGGAGTTTTTTCAGTATGTTACTGGCAGAGATAGTCAATGGGCAGAGTGAAATTGGATTTTTAGGAGGTTTTTGCTAAAGTCCTCCACAAGTGGTTGGTTAGCAAAATTAAAGGATGTGGATTGGGAGATAATATATGGCATGGATTAAGGCTTGGTTAATGATCTTGAGCCAATGTTCACAGACAATTTGAGTATTCAGGGAGTGGAACTCCGTCTGGTTCACAAATCACTGCAGCTCTGCATGGGGGGCCCACAAGGCGATTTGTGTGCCATTCACTGCACCTTACACATTCAGGATCCCGGCGATGGAGAAGAAGTTGAGAGCCTGGGCCTCCTGTTGTGCACGGCCTATATCAAAATTAACGAGCTGCCCTGCCCGGGCTTACAGGGTATCTGTGACCTGCCTCACGCATCTGTGCACAGAGGCTGGGAGATCCCAGCCACTGGAGGCCTGGAATGACCTCGAGGCACAGAAATTGAGAGCAGCCATCATCTTCACATCCACAGGGAGCAGATGCCAGATGTGAGAGCACCTCAGAAATGTGATGCACTGTGGTGTTGGACAAGTACAGCCAGCGACGGCATATCTCTGAGATGGCCTCAAAGGAATTGATGGTTCTATACCTTTTTGACGTTGGCATGCTGCGCCTTTTGTGCACCCTCTCGAGAGCCTGCTCACCCATCTCCTGGCCCTCATCGGCAGCCCCCTGCCCTCCTTCCTGAGGATCTCATGATGGCTACTCCTGCAGTGGTCTCCCCATGCCCGCCACTCCTGAGTCATCGCTTCCTCCTCCTCTTTTACCCCTGCTGTGACTAACATGGCCAGCTCCAGATTGAGCAAACCAAGATCTATTTGCACAGGAAAAGCGTAGAATGATGGATTATTATCACTGGCTGCATAAACCCAGCACCACCCCAATCCATCACTTGGGCCAGCATCCCCATTCATAGCCCGATTAGGATTATGTGAGATTCCGATCATGATAAATGCTGGCACAGATTATGCAATTCGGTGTGCAGCTATGGGCAACGCGCACCCTTGAACCATTGCTCTGTGTGCAACTGCAGCATCCATTACAGGCTTGTTCTGCTAGTCTGTGTCAAGGCAGGGACAGACTTCAAATCAGCACCCAATGTGTGCATGGTGGCAGAAGGTTCCATGCAGTCCATGTCTGAACTTCTACCTTCCCGGACTTGAGCAACAGTTGCTTCATCTAGTTAGGCTTCATTCAGCATATGGTGCACTTTCTCTCCCACCCTGAACACCAGCACTCAGTACAGTCTCTGACCCCAGCCCGCAGAAAGACAATGCCACTATAAAATTTGGGTGGAGGGTGGGGGTGGGGGGGGGGGGGGGGGGGGGGGGGGGGGTGTAGCAGAAGCCCTCAAGGCTGCTCCCAACAACATCTTGCGCCCTCAAACTACTATCACTCTCGTCTCTAGTATACTCCCTCATTGTCTTTATCAAGCTGATTTCTTCTTTGAATCTTTCATCACTGCTCCCTTAATGCCTTTGCCACTCAATTTCTCAACTGCCAACATCATAAAACAATCCGCTTGCACTGATGTTTCCCTATCAATGCCATTGATGATCTATTATTCTTTTGCCAATTTTCCCCTCCATTTAGTCTTCATGATTTATCTTTTTTTCCATTATTGTCTAGCTGCTAATTTTCCCTCCAATTCTGAGGATCTGATTGCAAATGGCACAACTGTATTCAGTACATTGCCACGGTCTACAAACAAAAGTACCACCCTGTTAACATTCCACTCAAAGAGAAAAGAACTTCTCTGTCCTATCTGCTACCTGTAAAGGATGAAATGCAGTGAATCCACATTCTTTGCTGTTGGAAGAGAAATCTCATGAGGGCTGCAATTGATTGTCTCTCTGTCAAATGAATAATAGCTTTAAAATAGCATTGAGATAATCAGCTATTAAAAGGGTGGTTAAACTCCACACCTAGTATCAGAAATATTATGACTAACATTGCATGCCATCAACCTCTAACAATAAAAGCCATGATTTCATATTGTGAAAATAATTAGCATCAATAAAAGCAAAGCATTATTAAACATCTAAGTAAAAGACAAAAGCAAGGTTCATCTAAACACAAAATGGTGACATCATTGCATTTTTGGAGATATTCTTTACACAAGGTATTTTCCTTCCATCTGTCCACAAGATGTTGTTTTTGATTTGTTTTGAGAGATATCATAATTATTGCCCTTTCCTAACTATCTTTGAGAAAGTGGTGACGAACCACTACACCGTTGACACAACTACACTGTTGTTAGGGAAGGCTTTCCAGGATCCTGATCCCAATCACAGTGAAGGAATGACAACTTAATTCCAAATCAGGATAGTGTGTGGCTTGCAGAATAATTTGCAGAACATAGTGTTCCCAGTCACCCGCTGCCCTGGTTCTTCTATAGTAGTCATGATGTAGAGATGCCGGCGTTGGACTGGGGTAGTAAGAACTCAGTAAGAATTTAGCAACACCAATTTTAAATCCAACCGATTTATTTGATAGTAAAATTGCGAGCTTTCGACACCCCGTGTCTTTGTCAGGCAAATGCCTGACAAAGACACAGAGTGTCGAAAGCTCGCAATTTTACTACCAAATAAATCGGTTGGATTAAAAATTGGTGTTGCTAAATTCTTACTGGTTCTTCTAGCCAGTAGATGGATTTGGAAGTTGCTATCATTCTCTATTCCTATAGTATGTATGATCTTTAGGCAAATTGTTGCAAGCCCAGGGATGATTCATGCAAAATGTTCATATTTTAATTGAATGTCTTGCCCAGACTACCTGCCGCAGACAAAATACATGTTATGTCAACATAATCTAGTAACAGTATCTTAATTGGGTTATTGTGCATTAAGGCAGAAGCCAATGCAGTGATACATCTTAGCCAAATATGTTTAATATTTTGTTCAATGTTTCATTTTAAATCAATCCATGTGAAAAATTGTATTTTTCTAAAGATGAGCTCATCACGCAGGTATAGCTGCTATCTTAATGAAAGATAGAACTGTAAGGCCCACAATTCAGTCTAACAAAGAGGCAATACATTTAAAACAATCAGTGCAATGACATTGGATAATTACTCAGTAAGAATTTAGCAACACCAATTATTAATCCAACCGATTTATTTGATAGTAAAAAAGCGAGCTTTCAACACTCCCGTGTCTTCCTCAGGCAAGTGCAGTGTTTCACTGCAACACTGCACTTGCCTGAGGAAGACACGGGAGTGTTGAAAGCTCGCTTTTTTACTATCAAATAAATCGGTTGGATTAATAATTGGTGTTGCTAAATTCTTACTGAGTTCTTACCACCCCAATCCAACGCCGGCATCTTTACATCATTGGATAATTAGACAGAACTTGTTTTCTGTAAAGAAGTTATAGCTGAAGACAGCTATGCAATATAGATAATATTCTATCCCTGCACCTCCAAATATTCTGCTATTGGTGGAACACAATAAAGTGAGTCTTAGCCTGCTTTAGAGTTTGCTCTGATAGCCTAGTCCCTTTCTGATTATCCCTTGCCACTGTGCCCCCCCCTTCCCTTCTCATAACCAAGTTAGCATCTACCAGAGGGCTACAGACAATATCTCACAGTCCAACATTGATGTTCGCAGCACCGCGGAGCTACCATGGGATGCCTAGCATGTATCCACAGTTTGCCAGTCCATATTTGATCAGCCAGAGCAGGATTAATAGTCTGCACCCAGACCACACCAACAAGATAATATTCTAACCAAACATGTCTGTAATGCAGTAATCAGTAAAACCAACAGAATGTCCAACTATAAAGCCAAAATAATAAGACTACAAGTCAAAGAAATTGTATTTAAATTGAGCAATTTTGTGACTGAACAATATCTGGGATAATTGCTGTGATTCTCCCATCCATGTCTACCATTTTCCTGGCAGGTCCGGCTGGAAGATGCGTGTGTCAGCCATTTTAGCAGGTTCCCGGACAGTTTATCGACCTGCGTGCAGCTTCCAGCTGGAGAAAAATGACATGGCCAGGAACCTGCTGAAAATCGGCGGGCCACTGTTTAGCATAAATTTACATATTTTTGCATGCCATTTTCAGAATCCGCACAGCAACCTCTATCCATGTCTGTGTCTTGCACCTCTTTGGTATGATTTAACATTGGTATAAATCAGAACAGGTATTTAAGAGTTGCAACTTGGCGTTGGCAGCCTTTAGGTGCTGCTAGCGGATGGCGGGGTGGGGGGAAGATGTTAAAGGCGCGCTCTGGAGATATCTGGTGGCCTTCCTCCTGCTGCCTTCACATTTTGGACCATTGAAGATCAGGTGGGTTGGGTATGGCGGGGAGACTGGAAAGAGTTTTCCATTTATTAAGCTCCCTGGGTGAGGTTCTGTTAGGGATTCTTGTTCCCCGCCACCCCTCACCCACCCCCACTTGCAAACAAGTCTGGATTCTACCTGACCTCTGAAACTATCTGGCACCTGGGCCCATATCTGGATGGTGGGTAAGGGAGCATTAAACACTAACACAGAGCCTTGGAGTTGGTGAGGTGGGACAAGGGGGGGAAATGTGTCCCTGGTTCTGGGGATGTCATGGTAGATGTTGTAAGTCACTGGCACTGCACGCCATAGCCTGCAGCCTTAAACGATTTGACTGCTTTGATTTTCACAGTGTTTATGCACCTCCGCTACTGATGTCAATGTGCAGGGTCCTCTGGCAAAGTTCGGAGGCTAAGAGACATATCAGTCATAGTTGTTGGGTAAAATAACATTTAAAGGTGCCAATAAAAGCACCATCAAAAAAGTGCTAACATAAGAACAAGTGAAAGTGAGACTTTAAGCTGCCGCAATATGCTATCCAGTGTTCTCCTTCACCCACGCCATCTTAGTGCCACCACAACTTCCTGATGTTATGTGGCTGATGACTAGGTCTCAATGTCTCCTCAGGATGTACACTGGAGGTGGAGGTTGCCAGCTGCCTACTGCACCCTGCTGTCTGTGATGCCCATAGCGATCTTCCTCTGGAGGGCTTGGATCTTGAGGGTCTTGGCCAGCTTCCAGGTGTCACAGCAGTATCCATGCCAGCTTGTTCATCCCACTGTTCCTGAAATACCCCAGTGTTAGGAAGTGGGGAATCAGAAAGTGTAATACTGCTGTAGTTTCCTCCGTGGAAGGCCCTGGCATGGGCTTAAGCCCTTCTCCTCCTTTGCAGTTCCTGTAGACCTGTGGATCATTCCATGGGTAGGCGGTGCTTCTGCAATGATCTCCAGAAGCTCTGACATCATCTGGCCCTGCCAGTCATGAAGGACCACCAGCATTATTACCATGATAGGCAAGCCTTCAGCAATGGCTCTTTGAATCAGGGCCACCTGTCAATGGCAGCAACAAGTGCCCTCTGAGACTGGGCCACATTCTGCAGCCCCTCAGCCATGACCCTCTGTGACTGAGTCACGTTCTCAGGGGTCTAATGTGTTACAACACTAACCTGCTGAGTCTCTTGCAACCTCTCAAGCCTCTCAGCCATGGGTGCCGTAGAATCGAGAGAGAACTGTGGCCCTCTAGGACTCTGCCATGGCCTGCTCTGACTCATCCATCGCTTGAACACTGCCACACATGGTGATGGTTTCTTGCCCCAGGCTTTCCGCCACTGATGCCACCTTTACAATGTTGGCCTGGGAACGACACAAGACAGGCTGGTCCACCTAAAATCTTTTAGACTCTTCTCAACAGCTTCACCCTTGGTCCAGTCTGGCCGTCAGCCCCTCCTGCATTCCTTGGCTCTGTTGCTGCATCCCCAGCAGCCGAGGGAGACGTGATTGCAGAGGCAGAGCATGTAGCCTGGGGCCAGCTGAGTCTTTACCTCCAGCAAACCCCAACATGCCAGAGGCCTTGGACATTCCCTCCTCCATCTGATGTGTCGTGCGTACCAGAGAGTGATCCAGATACCTCGCCACTAATTCGACCCATGGCTGTGAGAATCTCTGTGATGGTGAAGTGCAGAGAATGGGAGCTTCCGCTTCCACCTGATGCAAAATTGGTGCCAGCTCCAGAGGTCCCATCACCATATTCCTCCAAGGTGTCATGGGAGCAGTAGGTGGGAGCAGCAAGAGGGAGGCAGCAATGCCAAATGGGCCTGGCACAACTTCTTGCAACACAAGATACAAGGTTAAGTGCAAGGGAGGAGAGGAATCTGAGTTGAAAGTAACTTATTTCAGATATCTCCGACAAGTGGAGGACTGGCAAGTGCTCACTTCTATGCTCTAGCTAGACCTGGCTGTCGCTAATTGTGTGTATCCCTTCCTTTCTTGCAAGCTTCAGTGCCCGCTCCTCAAAAGAATTAGCGACCTCGGGTACACCACCCCTGTCTTCATCATTTCCTGGCAATTATATGCACTCTTCTCCTGAGGGGACAAAAGGAGCTGTGTAAAATCAGATGGCACGAGTCCTCGAAGGTGTCGGGGGTGGCCCTCAGAGGGCAAGAGTTGAGAGGCTCTTGCAGGGGGTAGGACTAGAGGGAGGTGCTGGGGTTGAGGGGATAGAAGAATGCAGGATGCTGAGTGCAGGTGGGGTTCACTTTGGTGAATGATGCTACATTAGGTTAAACACTTAGCCTTGTTGCCCAGATTAGGTCATTCAGTTTCTTCTGGCACTGATTTCTGGTCTTCCTGGCCAGTGTCCTACCACTCACACATGCTGCTACCGTCTCCCAAGTTGTCATCCCTTCCCCTGGGGCTGCATCCTGCTAGAATGAAAAGGGTCTCATCTTGTCTCCACCGTCTCCAGTGACCTGGCAAGATCTGCATTGGAAAATCGGGGAATTGTCTTCCTCAAGGCTATTTTGCTGCACCTCTGGCCTGTCTTGGGGTTTTTATGGAGATCTCCCTTGTTAGGGCAGATCAGCTCCAAACAGTTTGGGTGAGTAATGCGCCTTTAGAGCATTCCTGCATATTTACTGCAGTTTGCATTGTTACCTTGGACGGGAAGCCAAGTCAATACTTGCAGGTTGCTTATGGTGGGGATGGAATTTTTCCCTTGTGATGGTTAGCGGCAGGGGAGAGATTGGGTCACTCAACAATTGGGGCTCTGGAGATGAGAAGGGGGCCATGCACAAGGGGGTCCCGGGAGGTGAGTGTATAGCAGTAAAGGGGTTGGTAATGTTGGGAGAGTCCCTGATATCTGTAGAGGAGAGGGGGAGGCTGTGTCTGACCTGACAGGGTTCTGTCAGGGGAGCTGCTGTTTTTGTGCGTGTGCAGTTTGTGGCTCCGATCTGAGCTGCAGGCTATCTAGCGAGTTAAATCCTACTCACTGCCTCTAGTGGCTAGAAACAGTCTAGCCCATGTTTTCAATGTCTAAGTCCGTAAGATTGGGAGTGAAAACTCATCCAAAAAACGAATAAGGAACTCTCACATTTTCATGCTAACTGGACAGTTAGAAAAAAATCTCGGAAAATCTCACCCATGATCTTGGCTGACTTCCTAAAAAAAACAAGGGGAAAGGCTATCAGGGGCTAATGGGGGTTCGTAGAGAAAATAGAAGGTGTGGATGGCCAAATGGCAGAGAAGCTTAAATCAGAGGGTAAGAGCTGTTTCTCAGTTTCCTCCCACAACTGATGCCTAGTGGATCCTGGATATTTTGAGGAAGTTCAAGAAACATTGCGTACTCCAGCCATTTTTCCTGTAGGCTCTTCCAAAGTACCTCATACTAGGCTTTTCCGGCATGTGTCACTGTGTCTACCAAATGTTTTGGTATTCTGGCTCAACTGTGGCTTCAAGGCAACCACTTTAATTGGGATCATCCAGGGACTCCAAATATTAATGAAGACCCTGCTTAATCAGCTCACATGGACACCATAAAGTCACCTAAATTTAATACAACTTTATTTCATTCACAGTAAGTAGTCTCACAACACTAGGTTAAAGTCCAACAGGTCTATTTGTTAGCACAAGCTTTCAGAGTGCATGCTCCTTCATTAGGTTAGTGGAAGATTTGGTTCACAAACAAGGCATATATAAGTGCAAGATAATGATTGGAATGCGAATCTTTCAGGTAATCAAGTCTCTACAAGTGCAGACAATGCGAATGGAGAGAAAGTTAAATACAGGTTAAAAAGTGTGAATTGTCTCAAAGTAGGACAGTTAGTAAGATTTTGTAAGCCCAGGCAAGTTGTGGGGGTTACAGGTACTGTGACATGAACCCAAGGCCCCAGTTGAGACCATCTTCATGTATGCGGAACAGGCACACGTCACTTCTTGCTTGGCTATTCTGCATTGTCGTGTATCTTGAAGGTTGCTTTGGAGAATGCTTACCCAAAGATAGAGGCTAAATGTCCTTCACTGCTGAAGTGTTCCCCAACTTCAGCAGTGAAGGACATTTGTCCCTTATCGTAATTTATCACAATCTAACGCCGGCATTTCCACATCATGGCTACTTCATTCAGAGGAGCAAGCTTAATCACAATTTCTGAGAATATAATACAGAGATGACTCAGACATTACTGAAATCTAGAAATTCCCCATACTATTGAGAGAGCTAGCAAGCCTTTAGTCACTCAATACAATATTGTCTTCTCGGAGCTCTGGGCTCAGATCTTCTTTCTGTAACAGTTCCTGGTTTGTAGATTTTTTTTTGCATACTCAGAGAGTCCTTCTCTTACACAGAATCAGTAAAGTGATCATCACATGCCCAAACTTGCCTATCAGGTTTCTGCTCCGGGTTCACAAGATGTCCGTAACTGCCGCTCTCCTGCTATATTCGCCTATCACTTCTTACAAAGGGAACCCATGTCCCTTTGGATGTTAACATTTCCCCGTTATTCACCATGATTCTAAATAGATCAATCACTTTCTAATTTTATTACAAATATCTCAAAATATTTTTGCATTATTTTTGATGTTTACAAGTTGTGTGATGGAGAGCAGAGTCTCAACTTGAACAGAACTTATGTAGAAAATATTCTAGAACACAGGGCTAATATTAGGATGGCTAACCATCCAGCCCCCTATTCCATCTATTCAAATTTCATGATAAGGAATAATAATGATTATTTAGTATTGGCAACTTTTAGTTTATGTTTACTTTGCCATTGCCATTGATGTACTCAACCCCTAGTAGGAAAGGCAGTGAGTGCAGTAGGATGGACTATTCAAGCTTGCATCCTCTGTTTCACTGAGCTTTATACAATGAAGCAGAACAACCCAGCAAGTGCTAGGTAAATTTATCTTAGATCAACAATGGCATGTCAGAGCTTGCGGTGTTTTAATCTTTGCCACACCTAACTAGTGGCTAGAATGCAAGGGCAGTGTATTTTCTTTAAATGAGATCAGTGTGATGCAAGTACCAAACCACTCACAGATTAGGTGTCAATCTATCGCCTCTTTTCATTATGGAAAAACGAAACAAATTAAGTCTAACAATGAGATTGGTAACAATTCAATGCACTGCATAGTGGCAATTATATTCAAAGTTAAAATGCTTTTAGTCTATCAATATCCAAATAAGGCAACTGTTGTGCTGAGAAACTGATGAAAATATGTGCAAATGCAGATGTTTCAGGATACAATTGGGACATCTAATGCAGCATCTTGTGCTCTCACTGGTAGCGATCTGGGAGGTGAGAAGGGCATGTAAATTGATGGATTGTTAACATACAGGAGCCCTGCTGTCTTCCTGTCTCTTGAATCAAGTGCTGTGTGGGAAGGCTTTCTTGCTGATTAATTACCACTTAAAGGTCTCAACAAAAGCAGAAAATGCTGAAAAAACTCAGCAGGTCTGACAGCATTTTTAGAGAGAGAATGGAGTCAATGTTTCGAGTTAGGTGACCGCAGTATTAAATTAAGGGCCTCACCCTGCTGCTACTGCTTGGATTAATCTGCCCACGAGTGGATTTCTTGTCATGCGATGTGCACAAGCCGAGTATGTAGGTTGTCATCTCCAAGGAGATGGCTCCCTTGATCAAAGGCACTCATGAAATCGGGAAGAAGGAGGGGAATAGGTGGATTGCACTGACTTTGTTTCCCCACTGCATTTCTCCTCATCTCAATCCTACCCTTAGGCCTTTTTCCTTTTAGATACCAAAGAATAATCACTATTTTGCTTGGTAGTGACGCAGTAGCTTGAATGGCAGGAAAACTATGAATCATCACCTCACCTCCCCCAACCTCCTCACTCCTGGTCCTCACCCAATGACTCTGAATGTCTGTAACTCAGCATAATTGCTGTGTTTGCCTGAGCTAACTATGTGCTGAGCCTGCAATATTATCCAGGTATGATGTAGAGATGCCAGCGTTGGACTGGGGTAAACTCAGTAAGAGGTCTGGCAACATCAATTTTAAATCCAACCGATTTATTTGATAGTAAATCTGCTAGCTTTCGGCGTTTGTGCCTTTGTCAGGCGAAGGCACAAACGCCAAAAGGTACAAATATTATCCGGGTAGCCAGTGGAAACACAAACAATTTCCAGGATACTATTACAGCAATTCCTTCCAACTGATGATCATTTAAAAGAAACATTTAACACAATATGTCATTGGGACAGATACCAAGCAGCATTGTGTTCACTATATCAAACATATTAGGAGTGTGTTTCAACTGCTGGTGCCTGTTCTTCAGGAGGGAGTGAGGCATCTCAGCTACCCTTTGTCACCTAGAGTTGGGTTTTATGCTCTTTCTGCTGACTGTCTTTTAGTTGGGGAGATCTGGGCATGGAAAATATGATGGGAAGCTAGAATCCTGCCTTCCTGCCCACACCGGACACAATCCTCTTAATATAGTAAATGGGGAAGGGATTGAAGGTGGGCAGGAAGGCAGTAGACAAATAATTTTCTAAGATCTCAACATTCAAGAGACCATTCAGTACTACAAGGGATTCTTCTGGATCACTATCTGCTGCAGTGTCTTCAGTATTCTTCACCACTGGCCTGGTTTTGTAATTAATTGAAGAACACATAATTTCCATATCTGCTCAGGATCTAGTGGATGGTATCTCAGTGAAAAATTGGAACTAAATGTTGATTGAAGGCTGAATTTCAAATGGTTTTGAAACAAAAAGACAAAGATTTTTGAATGAAAGACAAGTCATCTGAATGGCAGATAACAGCTACATTGTCTGTGATTCCTCGAAGTATGTCAATTTTGCCTCTCAACAGGACTGTGCATTGATTTTGAAGAACATTTCTCGGGAGCACCCAGAGAAAACCTACGCAAGCACAGGGAGAATGAGCAAACTCCCACAGACACAGGCCCAAATCCATGTATCTGCACAGCACAGCGATAGTCACTGAGCTGTCGTGTTGCCCATCAAATGGTCCCGGTCAAGCGTACACTAACGACATGAAGCAGTAGGATACTCTCGAAAAAAATCCAAGAGCAGCCCTCTCACGACCCATCGCGTGATGTTAGACAACAAGGTGGACCAAAGCACCTGTAGGATAAAAATAAGTACATCAATATCATCAACTATTTACACACTTCCCGGGGACTCCCAAGGCTCATGATCCCTATTTTAAATCAGTTTTCTCTATCCCTCCATTCCCATTCTGTTCATGTGCCCATCTAAGTATCTCTTAAATAACTCCAGAGTATCTGCCTCCATGCGACTTGGAAGTAGGGGTAGGTGGTGAGATCAGCAAATCTGCTGATGACACCAAGATGCTTGGATTGGCGGGTACAGAAGAGCAGTGTCAGGCAATACAACAGGACATAGACAGGTTGGTAGACTGGGCAGATAGATGGCAAATGGAATTTAATCCCGATAAATGCGAGGTGATGCATTTTGGCCGGAAAAATGTAGAAGAGAGTTATAGGATAAAAGGTAAAACTATACGGAGCATAGAGACGCAGAGAGACTTGGGGATGCAGGTTCACAAGTCTCTGAAGGTGTCCTCACAGGTGGAGAAGGTGATAAAGAAGGCGTATAGTATGTTAGCTTTCATAGAAAAGGGTATAGAATACAAGAGTAGGAGTTTGATGTTGCAATTGTATAGAACGTTGGTTAGGCATCACTTGGAATACTGCGTCCAGTTCTGGTCGCTGTACTATCGGAAGGATGTGGAGTCCTTGGAGAGAGTGCAGAGGAGGTTTACCAGGATGCTGCCTGGTATGGAAGGACTGTCCTATGAGGAACGATTAGATAGACTGGGGTTGTTTTCCCTTGAAATACGTCGGCTTAGAGGGGATCTCATAGAGGTGTATAAGATTATAAGGGGTATAGATAGAGTAAATGGAGGTAAACTTTTTCCACCTTTAGAAATGGATAGGACGAGGGGTCATGGCCATAGGGTGAGGGGGGCTATGTATAAGACGAATATTAGAGGGCAGTTTTTCACACAAAGAGTAGTGGGGGTGTGGAATGCACTGCCGAGTAAGGTGGTGGGAGCAGGCACGCTGGGGCTGTTTAAGGGTCTCTTGGACAGCCACATGAGCGGTATGCAGATAGAGGGATATATTAGGACTGTTTAACTACGGCTTTTTTCCACAGGTAATTCGGTCCATAATTTGAGCACGCATTCGGCAGGTGGTGCGGGTACAGCCCTTGGATGTTGATTCATGGGTTGCCTGGTACCTCATGTCGTATATGAGTGCTTTATGTGGACCACCTGAAGGGCACCATGACATCTCAGAGACTATCGATGTGGCTGTGCAGACACTTGGAATTGGGCCGGTGTCTGCGGGAGTTTGCGCGTTCTCACCGTGGTTGCGTGGGTTTTCTCCGGGCACTCCGGTTTCCTCCCACAACCCAAAAATTCGCTCTTAGGCTGATTGGGAAAAAAATTGTCCCTATGGTGAGAATTTTCCATATTAGGAATAATATATATATTATTATATAGGAATATTAAAATAGGATAATGGATTTGCTACTATATAATATGACGGCGGCGCGGGCTCGTTGGGCCGAAGGGCCTGTTTCCCGTGCTGTGTTGCTTAAAAAAAAAAATCACTTTACTTGGCAGCGCATTCCATATCCCCACCACCCTCTGTGTGAAAAAACTCCCTCTAGCATCCAAATTATACCTTACCCCCCTCACCTTAAACCCGTGACCCCTCGTGCTATTTGAGTCCATCCAAGGAAAAAGCTTAACCCTGTTTACTTTATCTATCCCCTTCATAATTTTGTACACCTCTATTAGATCTCCTCTAAGTCTACGTCTTTCTAAGGAAAACAGTCCCAATTTGCCTAACCTGTCCTAGTAACTCAGACCTTCCATACCAGGCAGCATCTTGGTAAACCTCCTCTGAACTCTCTCCAGAGTCTCCACGTCCTTCTGGTAGTAGGGCGACCAGAACTGGACGCAATATTCCAAATGAGGTCTAACCAACGTTTTATACAACTGTAACATTAAAGGCCAGCTCTTGTACTCTATACCCTTTCCTATAAAGGCTAACAGACTATATGCTTTCTTCACAACCTTCTCCACTTGCTCTGCCACCTCATGATAGGATTTTGTGTCATATGTACTTTCTGATCTTCAACTTTGATTAAAATTGCTGACTTTGCAAAAACACTTGAAATGTCTGCTTTAGCTGCACTGGAATTATTCCATATCTCCTGCTGAGAGCCTTGACATTCATGCTGGGTTTCCTTTTATGCTCTGTTGTGCAAATTGTCAGGCCCTCATATATGTAGGGTCACTGCCCATTTAGTGAGCATGGGCATGGACCCATGCTACAATCTATGGGCCCACCCAATCCACCAAGCCATGGAACTGCCCTGAACTACGGCCTGATGTGACACTGGGAGTTTGGTTTGTATCACACTCTGAAAAGCCTACTTGATAATGGGGTTATGTGATGGTTTTAAAGAAGGTGTCAAAAACTTTAATAAAGAAACCAAACTCAGCAATAAACTCCTGCACACCCTGCCATGGTGGGATTCGAACCTGGGTCCCCAGAGCATTGCCCTGAAGTTCTGGATAACTAAACCAATGACAGTACTACTATGCCACTGACTCTTCAGCATGCTAATTAGGTGTTCATTGATTGCACACCAGAGTCATGAGCTAGTACAATGGATCGTCCTTGTTGTCCAGTAGTTACTATCTGATCTCTCATGATGACATAAATACTGTTGGTATAATGGACGGTGCAAAATAAAGCCATCATGACTGCTGTCAGAATATCAGACATTGACCTGTATGACACGCTGAATATGGTCACACAATGACTCTAGGTTTAGTGAGCGGAACTCTTTGCAGTTGAGGTATATCTCTGGATTTATATGTGATGACAAGAAAGATACATGTATACAATTGATAGCACCCTGAACAACAGGGTGGCTTGCAATTCTGACAAAGCCCACATGCACACGCCATCTACTTTTCTCTGACTAGAGGAAATGAATTGTATCCCCTTGACCTGGCATAAAGAGGATCTGGAAATGTTAAAGATATTGGGGGAATTCTCCTGTCCTGTTCACCACGGGATTTGCAGCAGGTAGGGATTGAGCCATGCATTGATCCATTGATCTTGGACAGGATCCTCCAGTTTTGGGGTAGGTGTGGCTGGAGAATCTCACCCTACCTCTGCTCCAGCCTGGAAGGAGTTGATGAGAATTTCACAGTTGCAATGTCTTTCTCAACTACTGGCAGTGCAGTCCTCTCACTGCTCTCGGGCTGACCAATCTGCGTAACCTGTTAATAGATTTTACTGTGTATCTGTGGTAAAGCTAAGATTATGTTTGCAGTAAATTGGAAGGCAGCTTATTGCGGCTTTAGCAAGGAATGGTTTATTATACATATATACACGTGTGCGCGCACGCACACACACACACACACACACACACACTCACACACAGTCAGTGCCTAACAGAATTAATGCAAATTTATAGTCTTCTCCTCCCTGGCCCCAACTGAGGTTTCTCCCTATCCCAGGACACACGCACTTGATACAGATTGGATTAGCTTTCCATGCAGCCTGTCTGTGGCCTATTTCAATCCCAATCACGTGACCCTCAAATGATTGCACCATTAAAGGGGCCGTGTCACAACAATGCTCACACTTAGTGACATCTAGGTAAAAGGAACATGACCTGGATGGATAGACTCTTTTACTGAGAGCATTTCTCTGCCTCCTCCTCCTCTTCAAGCAGCTTATCTTCCTCTGCTCAATCTCCCTGTACTGATACAAGTGAAGAAGGAAGGCAAAAGCATCCCTGACTGGGAGCAGATATGATGTAAAGATGCCGGCGTTGGATTGGGGTGGTAAGAACTCAGTAAGAATTTAGCAACACCAATTATTAATCCAACCGATTTATTTGATAGTAAAAAAGCGAGCTTTCAACACTCTTGTGTCTTCCTCAGGCAAGTGCAGTGTTCGATGATCATAGAAGGGCCTTTGATATCTGAAGGTCAAACTGCACCATGTGCAGTGCCACACCTTGTCCACTTCAGCAATTTTAAACAACTGCAAAATCTCACAGCACAACTTCAGACAGAAATAAGAGAATTCAGGCTACAACAAGGACTGAAAGGATGTTGATCATATTAAAAGCAATGGTGGAAGGTCTCTCCATGTTCTGTTTTGTTTGGCTAAGAAAAGGCATGAGTTCAAAATGGCAGCATTGATGTTAAATCAACTCCACATGCTGACTGACATCATAATTTGCATATCTGAAATGCATGCTTTGAAAACCCCCACCAGCATTCTCATTAAACTGGCATCCAGTGTGGCCCACAATGGAAGTGTACACATATATTATGGATGTCATTTTGCAAACAAAAGGGCATCTGTTGTGTTGAAAATATAGACCCCTTGGAGAGAATACTCTTTGAAAAGAAGATGAAATGTTTTAAATTTAACAGCTTAGTTTGAAATGAATAAATATCATTAAAACTGTCAGGCAAATTTATGGTTCATTAATAATTTCGCCCTGAAGCAAGTTGCTCAATAGCTTACTTTATTGCTGCAACAATACAATATTTTCCACAAGATTAACCCATTATGGAAACATTTCACAGACTTTAGAAGACTGTGCTCACAGGGAAAATGCAAAGTTAGAAAGATCTATGACATTATGACTGAAATGAATTATTTTAATATTAGAGAAAGTACCAATGTGAAGAACTCAAATGGGAAAAGGCATATCAAAACAACATTGCTTTAAGTTAAGAAGTAGTGATGATGTTTAATTTGAATATTGGGGACCATGTTACCATCCCAGGAAATCACAATTATTCTCACCAGTGGGATCTTCTGGTCCCATTAACAGCAACACACGTTGCGCATTCCCTGGCAGTGGAGGGTACAAACATTGGTAAACCTGTTAGCAGTGGCGGAATGGGAAGATCAGGCATTGGCCAATAGTGTGTCATCTCCGCCATTGCAAAACACAGCACAGGGACATGCAAAATCCCCCGTAACGTTTTCACAAATGTTGGGGAATTTTTTGTTAATAGATCTGTTGTTGTGAGCAAGGGATAGATGGTTTTCCCTTTTTTCTCTCTCTCAAATACCACATTTTAAAGAAGTGCTTTAATCCCAGGAGTGTCGTGACTCTCAAGAAAAGACACAAGGCATGATTTATCACAAGTGATTAAGAAAAGGAATAAATGTTCATTTCTGAACAACACCCACTCAAACATGAACACAAGGCGCACACACTGACATATATGTGTGCAGGCAGATACACACACTCGAAGGCACACTCATGTAGACACACACCTGGACACAAACACACACGCATGCAGATAATACACATACATATACACATACACACATACACACGTGCACTGGCAAACACACACAGATACTAACACATATACACATACACTCGCAGACACATACTCATGCAGACACACACACACTAACACACACACACATACACACACACACACACATACACACACACACGCATGCATGCATGCAGGCACACATCATGCAGACATTGTTGTTTTTACCTCATGGGAAACCACTGGTAATTCAAATACCCCTAGTTCTGGGACTAGCTGTCATTTCTTAAAGCATTTCTGATTAGTCCCCATGTTCGAGGAAGATCATAGAATCATAGAACATTTGCAGTGCAGAAGAACGCTATTAGGCCCATCGAGCCTGCACAGACAATGATCAACCCAGGCTCTATCCCCAAAACCCCATATATTTACCCAGCTAATCTCCCTGACACTAGAGCGTGATTTAGCATGGCCAATCCTCCAACCCACGCATCTTTGGACTGTGGGAGGAAACTGGCACACCTTTTTTTTTAAGAGAGCAACACAGCACAGGAAACAGGCCCTTCGGCCCAACGAGCCCGCGCTGCCATCATAACTATATAGTAGCAATTCCATTATCCTATTCTAAATTTAGGTTATTCCTAATATGGAAGACTCTCACTATAGGGACAATTTGTTTCCCAATCAGCCTAAGAGCGAATTTTTGGGTTGTGGGAGGAAACCGGAGTGCCCGGAGAAAACCCACGCAACCACGGGGAGAACGCGCAAACTCCCGCAGACACCGGCCCAATTCCAAGTGTCTGCACAGCTACAGCGATAGTCACTGAGCTGTCATGGTGCCCTTCAGATGGTCCAGATAAAGCACTCATTTACGACATGAAGCACCAGGCAACCCATGAATCAACATCCAAGAGCTGTCCTCGCACCACCTGCCGAATGCATGCTCCTTGTTGGTCAAGTATGGACCGAATTACCTGTGGAAAAAAAAGCCATAGTTAAACAGGCCTACTATATCCCTCTATCTGCATACCACTCATGTGGCTGTCCAAGAGACCCTTAAACAGCCCTAGCGTGCCTGCTCCCACCACCTTACTCGGCAGTGCATTCCACACCCCCACTACCCTTTGTGTGAAAAACTGCCCTCTAATATTCGTCTTATACATAGCCCCCCTCACCCTAAGGCCATGACCCCTCGTCCTATCCATTTCTGAAGGTGGAAAAAGTTTACCACCATTTACTCTATCTATACCCCTTATAATCTTATACACCTCTATGAGATCCCCTCTAAGCCGACGTCTTTCAAGGGAAAACAACCCCAGTCTATCTAATCGTTCCTCATAAGACAGTCCTTCCATACCAGGCAGCATCCTGGTAAACCTCCTCTGCACTCTCTCCAAGGACTCCACATCCTTCCGATAGTACGGCGACCAGAACTGGACGCAGTATTCCAAGTGAGGCCTAACCAAAGTTCTATACAACTGCAACATCAAACTCCTACTCTTGTATTCTATACCCTTTTCTATGAAAGCTAACATACTATACGCCTTCTTTATCACCTTCTCCACCTGTGAGGACACCTTCAGAGACTTGTGAACCTGCACCCCCAAGTCTCTCTGCGTCTCTATGCTCCGTATAGTTTTACCTTTTATCCTATAACTCTCTTCTACATTTTTCCGGCCAAAATGCATCACCTCGCATTTATCCGGATTAAATTCCATTTGCCATCTATCTGCCCAGTCTACCAACCTATCTATGTCCTGTTGTATTGCCTGGCACTGCTCCTCTGTACCCGCCAATCCAAGCATCTTAGTGTCATCAGCAAATTTGCTGATCTCACCACCTACCCCAACTTCCAAGCCGTTTATGTAGACCACAAATAGAAGAGGACCTAGTACTGAGCCTTGTGGCACTCCACTAGTGACAGGCTTCCAGCCGGAAAAAGAGCCTTCCACTACTACCCTCTGTCTCCTCCTCCCGAGCCAGTTTTCGACCCATCTACATACCCGACCCTGTATCCCATGCGCCTTGTATGCCATACCCACCTGGAGGAAGTCCATGCAGACATGGGGAGAACATACAGACTCCACACAGACAATCACCCAAGGTAGGAATCGAGGGTCTCTGGCACTGTGAAGCAGCAGTGCTAACCACTGTGCCATCGTGATGCCCATATGCTGTGGAAACGTCCTATTCTCCTTTGAGAAACTGGCAGATCAGCTAAAGTGCTCAGCAGAGGATCAGATGCTCCTACAGTGCAAAGTCATCTGACTGAGAAAGCCATGAGGTTAATATCATGCTGCCTCTACACACAGCTTTGCAAGCTATGAGCAGATGAAGAGTGCTATACTAACTCCTACTGAATTAGTGTCAGGAGCATACCATCAGTGATTTATATAATGTACTCATATAACATACATTCAAATTTTCCCCAAACTTGAAAGAATCAAACATCTCAGGTTTGACTGCTGAGTACGAGCACTCCACACTGACTACATATATGAAGGATTAATTGAAAAATTCCTGTTCAATAACTTCAAATTCTGCCTCTCTTACAACTTTAAAATCCAGATAGAGGATCAAAGAGTTTCAAAAATATGAGGAGCCTCTATCAAAGTAGATGACTACGAATTGACTCACAATTTCTAATTTATAATAAATCTGGGCTTAATAGCTCATACAAGCTAGGGAGAGGTAGGGTGGAAATAGATGTGACAGAAACAAGCTCCAGAGAAAAGGAGAGTTGGGGAGAAAAATCAGATCAGTCTCCACCTTTAAAAAAAGAACCTAGATGGTAAACCAGGAGGTAGCTCTGAATATTTTCAGTGTGGGAAAATCTGGACAAGGAAAAAATTTGCTGACATTAGTGTGTGGGCGGCAAGGTGACACAGTGGTTACCACTGCTGCATCACAGCATCAGGGACAAGGGTTTGATTCCTGGCTTGGCTCGCTGCCTGTGTCAAGTTTTCACATTCTCCCTGTGTCTGCGTATGTTTCCTCCGGGTGCTTGGTTTCCTCCCATAGTCCAAAGATGTGAGGGTTAGATGGATTGGCCATGATAATTTGCCCCTTTGTGTCAGGGGAGCTAGCATGGGATTATGGGGAAAGGGCCTGAGTGGGATTGTGGTGGGTATAGGCTCAATGGGCTGAGTAGCCTCTTTCTGCACTGTAGGATTCTATGAACAGGGAACTCAATAGCCAAACTCTAGTCTTAAAAGTGGCCAGTTTGCATTCAAATATTTTGACTACCAATCTGGGCATCTGTAAACAAAGAACAACAAAGAACAAAACAGCACGGGAAACAGGCCCTTCGGCCCAACGAGCCCACGCCGCCACCCCGATGTTCCCACCTCACCCGTGATCCCTGTTTATGTTTATAGATCTATGGATTAAAAGCCAAATTTGAGCCAATTTAGGGAGAATTTGTTTTGCCAATTAGCCTAAGAGCACATCTTTGGGATGTGGGAGGAAACCGGAGCACCTGGAGAAAACCCATGCAAGCACAGGAAGAATGTGCAAACTCCCACAGACACAGGCCCAAATCCATGTATCTGCACAGCACAGAGATAGTCACTGAGTTGTCGTGTTGCTCGTCAAATGGTCCAGGTCAAGTGTACACTAACGACGTGAAGCACTAGGATACTCTCGAAAAAAAATTCAAGATTTCCTGTTCAAAGGGACAAGGGCTCGCTTTGTATCCTAGGCCCAATAAAAAGAGATAACTATCCTCAGGAACATTGGCTGTCCTAAAACCATTCTTGTAGCAAAGGCTGCAGAGATACCACTTGAAAGCAGGACAAATACCAAAATAAAGGAATTTGTTGACAACTTTTCAAAATTGTCCGTTGTTAAAGTTTTCCCATAGAGTCACTGGATAATGATGGTCAGAGCTATACTGAACTTATCAATTCCAGAAATTGACCGACTGCTGAACAATGATTAAGCTGGAAGCAAAGTCTTGTATCCAGAGGCCTGAAATAGTCTATAGAAACTGAAGGAAATGATGGGAACAAGTAAATTGCTGCTGAACTGCAGAAAGCTGAGGAAACTCCAAAAATCTATAGAGGAAAGAGAACCAGTAAGGACCAAGGAGATTAAAGAATTCACAGCGGCTAGGTTAGAAGCCATGAAATTTAAAACAATCAAATCTGCATAGGCCCAAATAGAATCTACAGAATTTAAAAGAGCCAAAGTAGGATGAGAGGACTGTAAAACTACTAGGATAAAACTGGTAAAGTTGAAGGAAATGCACCCAAGTTGTGGTTAGCAAAAACATCTTCCAGGATTTAAACAGGGACAAAAGTTTGTTCCCTCTTATATTTGGAGTATTCTTTCCTTCCATTCGAGCCTCTGTTCTTCTCCTAAGCAGGGAGACAGAAAGTGAGGGGGAAGTCTTGCCTGGGCAATATGCCACAGGGGAGCACAGAAGAATCTGGGCTGCTGTCTGAGGGCACTAGTGTCCCAGAGGGCATGGGACAGATTGAGAAAAACTCCATCCTGGAAATAAAAAGAAAAGGGAATACAATTCCCCCAAGGAAAATGTGTGAAAACCACATAGGAAATACAAGTGCAGAATTACCTACTGAAAGATCACAGGGTCAAGTTCAAATTTCAGAAGTTTTCGATACATGGCAAATTGTTTCACCAGATTGGATGGCCTGGCTTTGGTGAGTGCTTCTGAAATAGATTAAAAGTTGGCTGAACCATGGAAAACAAAGGATGATAATATCTAAGACAGGATTGGTTTGGAAGGAAGTAAGTGGTACTATGCCGGGTCTATTGTTGTTTAATGTAAGTAAAAAATAAAAAGCTTGGGCGCTAAATTCAGATCGGTAGAGTCACTGCAGATTGTTGACTGAGTGGCAGCCCACTGTGAGATATTGCTGGCATATGGGAGTTTCTGTTATATTAACATTACATTATATTAGTTTTGTAGAGCTGACTAAATTTATTCATACTTCCTTTTTAAATATAGGAAATTTCATTAATTTTGCAATAGTTGCCTTTTCTGCTGAGTGAGCATCTCTTTGATACTTTCTACATTGATGCAAACTGCAAAACTTTTTAAACATAGAGATTGCGTGATGTGAAGATCTTTCCACTCCTTTCAGCCACACCTCAACTAAATGTCGGAGGTTGATGAGGATCAGGTTACACCTGAATCCCTGGAGTTTGATCCTGCTTCACATTTCTGTGTTCTATTCCCTGCATTTCCTTTCTCACAGTCTTGATTGCAAATGCTGCCAATGCAATCTAAATAAAATGGAATATTCTCAAAGTACCCAGCCAGTCAGGCAGCATCGCTGGAGAGAGAAGCAAGTTAATGGGCTTAATAGAAACAGAAAATGCTGGGTAAATTCAGCAGGTCTGGCAACATGTGTGGAGAGAAGCAGAGTTAACATTTTGGATCTAAACAATCCTTCCATGGAATTGCCAGACCAGCTGAGTTTATCCAGCAGTTTCTGTTTTTATTTCAGATTTTCAGCATCAGCGGTATTTTATCTTTCTTTTAAAGCTAATGGGTTGAACGTTTGTCATGAAGTTGAGAACCAGAAGCCAGGTCTGTTTTTGATCAGAATGCCACCTCCAGTGGGAGACTAATTAAAGTTCAGATTTGCATACAGTGATGGGTGAAACTTTAATTGATAAATGAGCTTGCTGTCTAATTCAAGGTAATAGGGGCAAGAATTTAGGCAGGTTCGATGAAGTGGGGAACTGATTTAGGCTCTCCACAGCAGCCATCACTAAGGCTGCTGTTTATCCTAAGGGAGAATTCTGCTGCAGAATCTTTAGCTGAGAAAGGAGGATGTTTAAAGGAACATGGTATCTACATGTGGACTGTGCTATCAGCTAATGGTATGATATCTGACTCTTATGGCTCTCCAGTCTATTGTATTTCCATATGGCAACCTCTGAGAAATTTAAGGCTTATTTTTGCTGTTAACAGGAGAATCTCACCCCTGTGAGGCAACCCCACTTTGGGTGGTAGTGGGACACACACACACACACACACACACACACACACACACACACACACACACACACACACACACACACACACACACACACACACACACACATGCATGAATACGTATAATATACTCACACACACGTACACACACATGCATATATGCACACGCACACACTCATACACACACACACTCACATAAAAACATACATACATACACAAACATACACATATTCACACACACACACATACACCAATAAACAGGGGTGTTTGCTGAGCAGCAGAGAGTTGTTGCTGCAGGGAAACTTGTCAGTGGAGCACGCTCTGTGGCCCATGATGTGCCTGTAATGGTGAGCCATCCTCCTGGATCTCATTGGGGAGTCATTTGGCTTCACTTAGCAATCTCTCCGTATATCATCACGCCATCCAACTATGGGGAAAATGCACACAGCTGAGAAGTGACTCTCAGTTTCGCACATATGCCCCTTGGTGGACCTCCCAATGGGTGCCCGAGGGCTGACTTTTCACGATTGGCAATGGTATATCCAAAGCTAAAGTTTATTTATTAGTCACAAGTATATTAACACTGCAATGAAGTTACTGTCAAATTCCTCTCATGGCCACAGTCTAGCACCTGTACAGGTCAATGCACCGAACTAGCACATCTTTCAGAATGTGGGAGGAAACTGGACTACCCCGAGGAAACCCACTTAGACACAGGGAGAACGTACAAACTCCAAACAGACAGTGACCCAAGCCAGGAAATGAACCTTGGTGCCTGACACTGTAAGGCAGCAGTGCTAACGACTGTGTTACCGTATCCATGGGTTGACAACAGGCTCCCCTCCACCAGTTTGTCAATGAAGGGCAATCCAGTTTTCACTGCACTATGGGGCAGAAAATTCCACAAATTTACCACCCTCTGTGAGCAGTAATTCCTCCTCATCTCAGTTTTGAGGGTAGAGAGTTCTCTGCGCAACAGCAGCTTCCAAATTTTGACGCAGTCCAAAGTTCCTCAGCATTTTTAGGATCCGCAAGCTGGTAATAAATCAGCAATCCAATTGAGGTCCAACTGAGCTGAGATCCAGCGTCTGAGGGAATGTTGATGGCTAGATTGCTGACCAGTGTTCTGACTTCCTTGGAGGTAATAAAGAGAAAGGTATAAAGGAACAAAATATCACTAATAAAATCTCTGTAAAAGTTGTTTTGAAACAACACAAATTGCTGTTCAAAGTTTCCAGAGTTTTCAATCTAAGCTGCCCAAACAGGACTAGCAGGAAAAAGCAGGAAAGTTGTGCCAAGGGCTTTTATAATAATAAACATAAATTAGATTAGGCAGTATTTGGTAGGTGAATTGCAAGGTGTACCAAAAAGTATGAACAAACATGTGTGGTTGGGGGTGGGGGTGGAGAAGGAGAATGCTTTATTGATGGAAAACAACCAGAAGTAGCTTTTATCTAATTTCTCTGAGTGGTTGAATTCCCTGAACCTCTGGGAGAGTGAAGTTCCCATCTATTGTGTCATGTCTTTATAAATTGCAATAAATCAAATTATTTTATTATTTGTGCATGAAATGTCTGCAACGAAATAGAGGCACTATTAATCTGGTTCTTCCTTCTTTGAAACATAATGCACCTGGACTCTGAAATAAGTCGACTGAAAAGAAGTCCTTTGGACCAGCTTTGTGAGATGTTTGGTTTTGCAAAATCACGTTGCATTGTTTAATACAATAGAAATTAAGAATTGAGAAGATTCTTAGAGCTGGATAACTCAGTTAATGGACTGAGGATTAGAATTGGTTCATTATAGCTTGAGGAACCCAGCGCTTCGATTTTCACATGATTTCTTTGTTCCCTTTTGAAGTATGTGAAACTGAAATGATACACGTTCAGGGACTCAAAGGGTTTATGGATTTTCATTTATTTATTTATTTGTCACAGTAGGTTTATATTAACACTGCAATGAAGTTACTGTGAAAATCCATAGTCGCCACACTCCGGTGCCTGTTCAGGTACACCGAGAGAATTCAGTATGGCCAATACACCTAACCTGCACATCTTTGGACTGTGGGAGGGAAACTAGAGCACCCAGAGGAAACCCACACAGACATGGGGAGAACATGCAGACTTCATACAGACAGTGATCCAACCTGGGAATCAAACCCCGATACCTCGTACTGTGAGGCAACAGTGCTAACCGCTGTGCCACTGTGCAGAATGAGAGGTCACATGATAACAAGTTATATCCCAACAGGTTTATTTGAAATCACAAGCTTTCGGAGCACTGTTCCTTTGTCAGGTGAAGTAAATTATTCAGTAGCCACGTGCAGCAGTTAATTCCCCACATGTCTTCTGCCTAGAAGGACTCTACCTAATGGAGTGTTTCCCTACTCTGTATCCCCATTTGCCCCAGAGGCCTGGTGACTCTTAATCTGTTGTGTTGCCTTAAAAAGACAATCACAGAAACCTACGCATAGGTGCAGCTGATAGTGACCAGAAAAGTTACAGCCTCTATGTAAACAACTGAAAACACTATGAGGTGTGTATCATTGCAAATATTGACCTGAATTGAATGTATTTTGATATGGATGATTAAAGGACAGCTTTTACCACTGTTTTGTTTGCTTTAAAAAATGATTTTGAGAAGTTAACATTCTTTTTTTAAAGGAACTTAAGAACAGAATCTTTACAGATCCATAGGAGGCCATTCAGCCCATCAAGACTGCACTAGTTTTCTGAAAGAATATTCTAAATAATCCCACTCCCTTGTCTCTTCCCCATAACCTTATGCATTATTTGAGATACAATCCAATAACCTGTAGAAAACCTTGATTAAACTTGCTGTCACTACTCTGTTTCGAAGTTCGATCCAGACTCCAACCATCCTCCAGCTGAGCTTTTCCCGTACATCACTTCTACTTATTTTGCCCATTATTTTGAATCTGTGTTTTCTAGTTCCTAAGTGGGAACAGTTTCTCAATACTTACCCTGTCCATACCCCTCAGGACCTTGAATACCTCGGCCAAGCTTCCTCTTAGCCTTCTTTTCACCAAGGTAAATAGTCTTCTTTTCCTGAACCTCTCCAATCTACTCTCATAATTATAGTTGTTTATCCCTGGAATTATTTTTGAGAATCTCCTCTGAATTCTTTTGAATGTCTACACATCCTTCCTCAAGTATAGAGCCCAGAATGGGATGCAGTATTCCAGATCTAATGAATGTCTTATGGAAGTTCAACATGACCTCCTTACTCTTGCATTTGGACAAGATTACGCTATTTAACCTTTTGAAGTTTCTTCCCCATTCAACACGATTATGGTTGACCTATGTTCCAACTCTATGCACCCACTTTTTCCCCTTAAACTTTTCTTCAACAAAAATGTATTAATTTCACTTTTAAAATTAACTATTGATCATTGCCAATTATGGAAGAGAGTTTCAAACTTCTACCACTCAATGTTTGGAGAAGAACTTTCTAATTTCACTCCTGAAAGATCTGTCCCTATTCAGATTATGTCCCTAATCCTCAACTTGCCAATCTGTAGAAATAGGTTAGGATTCAGTGGGTCTCACAGAGTATCTAGTCCCTTGGTTGGAGAATTTGTTGAGAAAACCTATCAACTCCATGGGAATTAAATGTCCATCAGACACTTAACTGGTCACCATCAGGTCTTGCTTGAGACTGAGGCTGCTAAAAACCTACCCATTTGAGAGCTGCTGGCCAATCAAGGGCCAACAGCTTCTCTTTGCTATTAGTGCCACTGAGAGTGGTGGCAGCTGTTGGTAATGCACCCACCAGAAGCCCAGGATCAACAAAGGTGAGTAATGGTAGAATGGAGTGGGATGGGTGCGGAGGTCAGGGCCAAGATTAGAGTGGTGGCCTTCAGCACTCCTCCCTTTCTGATGCTGAATCCCATCAAAAGATATTTTCCAGGACAATGTTTTGGAGGTCACTGGAGAACAGTGCAGCTCCTATTTAATTCCTGTCTCCACTAAATTGCAGGGGGTTCAGAGATAATTGGATCATTAATGAGGCTAACTGAGATACAACTACTGGCAGGTATTATTCCACATCAGTCCCTTTCTTGTTCTTGATGCTCGGAATCTGATTAGGGTATTTTTGTCCAATTCTCCTTGCAACTCCTACCATAATTCCACCACGCACCATCACTCCCTCCAACTCCACACCATTGTTATGTCCACTCCAGCAGGCTCATTTAAAATCTACCATAAGTTTCTCTCAATCCACTCTGTCCATTCGCCTTATTGTTATTTATTGTCATTTTCTGATTGATTTGTTTAAGCTATTGGCTACTCATGACATCAGTATGGTTTGATTTGGCAATGTTCCCAAGCTGATATACAGATCTGGACTTGATGACTTTTCACCACTTGATGAGAATTCTGCTCCCTGACATTTCACAGGATTAACTAGATATTGAGCACAGCTGACGATGTCCAAAAAAAAATCAAAAATTGAACCAATTCAGTTGAGGCCACAATTGACTTGAATAGAACCAGATCAGGAGCATTTCAATTTCAGTCACTGTGATAACCCCCATGAGTTTCATGGGGAGTCTCTAATTAATCTGTCTGTGGGGCTCATTGCCTACGAGTTCCTTCGGCAACAGGTGATAGCCAGGCCAGGTAGAACTCATCACCTGAGTCCTTAAAAGGCTGCTATTGGGAAGGATTTGTAGTACTGTGGTCCCAATTGAGACTTGTGGGCCTCTGGAGTGGTTCAATTATTGATTCACATCTCTTGGGGGGAAAAGAAGAGAACTACTGTAGAGACTGGTCTATATTGCCTGCATGCAGGTTGCACTGTAGACCCCAGTACATTATGAATTACACCTGGAGCAGAGGGGCCCAGAGCACAGTGAATTACACCTGGAGCAGAGGGGCCCAGAGCACAGTGAATTACACCTGGAGCAGAGGGGCCCAGAGCACAGTGAATTATACCTGGAACAGAGGGGCCCAGAGCACAGTGAATTACACCTGGAGCAGAGGGGCCCAGAGCATAGTAAATTATACCTGGAGCAGAGGGCCCAGTACACAATCAATACCAGCTTGTCACTTTGACCCCTCACCCAAATTTTATCCTAAACATCCAGTGAACACTCATACAGTTCTTCTGGGACAAAAAACTGCACTGTTGCTGCTGTGGTTCTGAATCTCCCAGGTTGGTCTTTGAAGTTCCTTCAGGCATTGCAGCACCTTCTTAAAGTCTAGGGCTGGATCATGGTCACTCTGCATTGCAGGTCACTCTGCATTGCAGATCTCTCCTGTCTGAAGGAATGGCTTCAGCTGGGGTCTGTTGCTCAGTTGTTTGCTCCTCCACCAGTTCCATTTTCAACAACTGGCAGAGAGGCGGGCTGTGGCTACTGGGGTGACCAGGGTTGAGGAACATGCTGGGTGGTGGAAGAGTTGCATCTGGTGATGGAGATCCTTCTATGGAGGGATAAACATCCATATGGAGGGATGCTCTCCAACTATATCTGAGACCTGGGGCACAAGGTAGCGCATGAAATAGTACCATATAGTGATAAATTGCACTGATTCAGATGCTCCCAAGAAACCTATCCCTTTTACAATGTTGTAGAGTCTATGGACCGTGTCTGTGTTGAATGCTAGAGGATGCATTCCCTTTTTAATTATCTCAAAAAACTTTTATTGATGTTCAGTCCCATGATCCTGACAATCTATCCCTCTACCACGGCTATATTTGCAGCCAGGTCTCCCTAGATAGGGAGAGTGGAGGATCTACAGGCATTGTTGCGACCTTCTGTGCCCATTGAGCACCACAGGGACTGAAGTGTATAATCCACCACACCACGCCACCCATCCCATTCACATTTTGATTTAATGTTTTAAGTTTCCTTTCTGTTTTTTTGTTTCGGGTAGTTCCCTTTTTTTTTGAAAGCTGCCCCTTTTGCTTTGTCCCTGAGTTTGTTTAATTTAGCTCATCTAATTTGCCAAAATAAAGTTGTGACTTGTGTATGTATGCCAAGGAGTAATGACTTTTCTTGGTGTTTAACAATAAATACCATTCCTTTTCAGCTGGGCTTCTTGAGTTATTACTGTTACACTGCAAGAGGGTACCTAATTTCCATTTCTGAAAGGTCAGTGCGCAGGTACACAAAGCTCTTCCTTGGAGCAAGTGGAAAACTTTATAAAATTTCCAGTCTTAGGAATGATGTCATATCACCTTTCAAATAATTTTACAACCATGACACTGTTCCAATGCAAATCCGCATACAATGTATCCTCTGCTCAGGGACATTAGCTTCAAGTGAAATTCTGTTTAAAGAATATGAAGACTAAAGATATGAATTTATTTAATAATATAAAAGCAAATTACTGTGGTTGCTGGAATCTGAACAAAAACAGAAAATGCTAGAAAATCTCAGAGGTCTGACAGCATCTGTGGAGAGGACAGAACTAATGTTTCAAGTCTGGAAAAGCCTTTGTCAGTGTGAATTTCCTTGGCACATTTGTGTTGTGGAAATGGCTTTGGGCTTTTTTTACATGGAGCTAAGGTGTAAATGATTCATACTATTTGTACTGCCCAGCTGTTCTCATGCAAAACATAAAGGATTATAAGACCGAAAATCAAGGCCTTAATGTGTTGTCAACAATTGGAAGTATATATAATAATACAACAAGTCTGCCATGTGAAAGTTGGTTGCTAGCTCAACAAAACAAACATTATGTTGCCTGGTATGGAGGGCAGGTCCTATGAAGAGAGGTTGAAGGATTTGAGGTTGTTTTCGTTAGAAAGGAGGCGGCTAAGAGGGGATCTTATTGAAGCATATAAGATGATTAGAGGTTTAGATAGGGTGGACAGTGATAGCCTTTTTCCTAGGATGGAGAAAGCTAGCACGAGGGGACACAGCTTTAAATTAAGGGGTATGAGTTATAGGACGGATATCAGAGGTAGGTTCTTTACTCAAAGAGTGATTAGGGAGTGGAATGCCCTGCCTGCAGCTGTTGTAGATGCGCCAAGTTTGGTGGCGTTTAAGAGGTTAATTGATAAGTATATGGAAGAGAAGGGAATGGTTTAGTTTGGAGGGGCATTGCTTTTTATTTTGGTCGGCACAACATCGAAGGCCGAAGGGCCTGTTCTGTGCTGTAATGTTCTATGTTCTATGTTCTATTTCATGACCAGTTGATGTAATTTAACTCATCCTGGACATGTCACGGTTTTTGGGTAGAAGGCATCTGAACTTGGATTCAGGGAGAAGAAAACAATGGGGTACAGAGGAGTCATTCTGGTGGTGTTTACAGAGTTCTAAATCAGCAATTTGCGCCTCACGTAAGAATAATCCCTATTAAAGATTTATCTATTTATACTTACCACTAGAAATTGTATCACATTTATATTCATAAAATAAATTGATAGGATATGGCCATCACTTGCCCATCATTTATTGCCCATCCCTAATTGTCCTTGCAAAACAGATTGTAGTGAGCTGTGTTCCTAAACTGTCTCACGTGCCCTGGTAGGGAGGGAGTTCCATGATCTTGACCCAGCGACAATAAAGGAGTGGTGATATATTTTCAAGTCGAATAGTGTGTAACTTGGTGTTCCCATTCACCTGCTGCCTTATCCTTCCAGATGGTAGAGGTTACAGGTTGGGAAGGTTCTTTTGAAGATGCCTTGGAGAACTGCTGCAATGCATCTTATAGATATTTTATATTATAGTCGTATTGCATACAACAGAGAAGATATCAGGGGTAAGTTTTTCACTCAGAGGGTGGTGAGTTAGTGGAATCAGTTGCCATCAGTAGTGGTAGAGACATACTCGCTGGGGTCTTTTAAGATACTTCTGGCTGAGTACATGGGATTTAATGGGATTGAGAATTATAGATAGGCTTGGTAGGTATGGATATGATCGGTGAAACTTGTGGGCTGAAGGGTCTGTTTGTGCTGTAATGTTCTATGTTCTATGCATCAGTGGTGAAGGGACCGAAAAGTTATGATAGAGGATGTGGTGCTGATCAACCAGGCTGCTTTGTCTTTGATAGTGTCGAACTTCCTCAGTGTTTTAGGAAGTTTTTTTCAATCATTTCAAAGATGTGGCCATTGAACACAAAAACAACATTTAGCTTTTGTCCCCTATTGCCTGTAAGAATATGAGCTAACTTTAGGAATTGCTGTAGTCTTTATAGTGAATGTTCTCCCAAAATGAGTTAAGGAATTTGAGGATTTGACCCAAGGATGATGTAGGAATGTCGATATATTTCCAAGTCACGATACTGCATAACTTGGAGGGTTACTTGCAGCTGGTAGTGTTCCAATGCACTTGGTGCCCTTTCATTTTAGGAAGTAAAGATCACATGTTTGAGAGGTGCTGAAAAAGAAGTCTTGGTGCCTGCTGTAGTGCATCTTATAAATGGTGAGCAGTGTTTTCATGGTGCACCAGTCATAAATGGCTAAGATGGTGAATGTTGATTCATTTTGGATATTATTGAGCTTGATGTTGTGCTCATTCAAACAATTGGAGAGTAACTCCTGACTTTGACAGGCTTTGGAATGGAGATAGTGGGGAATTTAACAATAATAATGTCAAGGGAAGATTGTTAGATTCTCCATTGTTGGAGACGCTCATTGCCTGGAACTTAAGTGGCGTTGGGGAGCAGGTGGGGAAGGTGGGAGAAATGGTCTAATGGTATTATCATTGGGTTCGCAACCCAGAAGCTCAAAGCATATGATAGATGGTAAAATTTGAATTCAATAAAATCCATTATCATTGTTTTAAAACTCATCCGGCCTACATGTGACTACATTGCCAAAGCAATGTGGTTGACTCATAATTGAAATAATCCAGCAAACCACTCAGTTGTATCAAACCCCTAAAGGAATGAATATATATGGACCACCTGGCCTTGATAGAAGCACTGGTAATGCAGTGGCAATTTCAGCCTTGCAAAGCCCTCCTTACCAAAATCTAGGGGCTAGTGCCAAAATTTGGAGAACTGTTTCAATATAAAGGACTTTTCGTGCTTGTTGTGGCATGATTTAATGGTGACTGGAAATGGCCTGTCATTAGTCAGTGATGGGTTTTCACATTGTTTGCATCTTCCCTTCCAGGTATATCCATGCATTTATACCATACTGATGATGCCCCAGCCACCACCATCACCATATCTGAGTAGGTCCTATCCCACCCACAGGAGCTAAGATATGGCTGAGCCCAGAGACGTGTCACTTGACTGTGGCTCAACAGGATCCTGGGCTCCAGTAGGCTTCTGAATGCCAGCTCCCTGGGTCATCCCTGCTGCTGCCTGCTGTGGATCATCAGGAATGAGGTGCTCACCAGTGAGTGACCCAGAAGCCTGTCTACTTAATGATCCCACTGAGGTGTGAGTGTTTGCTGATGGAGAGTGCAGGTAATAGTTATGAGGCCTCTTGTTGGGACTGTCTATGAACGTGTCAGAGCTGCTCTCCTGACTGCTGAACAATGCAATACTGTTGGACAGATTGGGCTTTTCCATGCAAGGGAAGGGGAAATGCCATTACTGCATGGCAGGGGTATAAGTTGAGAGAGAGAACTCACGTTAAGTTGTTGAATTGCATAAATGTGTTGTGGGTCTCACTCTTCCCTCTTGTGTCCCCCTTGCTTTCAGTGCATGAGTAGTCCTCTGCTTCCCCAGCAAGATAGAGGATTCTGTCCTTGGATGGCGAGAGGATTTTTAACTCGGTCATTCTTTCACCCATCTGTATGTTTTTGTTTTTAATGAGAGCCAACAAGGAGACAGAATGGGATATTGTAAATAGAATGCATGCTGAGTCAGATGGTGAGGCATGCTATGTGTGGTTGGTAATTGCAAGCTGAGATGTCATGAGGAGACAAGCCACAGGGAAGAAGAGGAAGTATGTGGGAGAGTGAGTGGTGGGGCCACAAGAGCTGGCAATGAGTGAGTTCCTTGTGGATGTCTGATGCCTCTATCAGTGGGTCAGTAGTGACAAATGAGAAGGGTAACTTACCCTTGTTGCACAAAGGGAGTGAATCATCACAGTGGATGCCCATCAGAATCAGCCCACCACAGACGCGGCGTGAAACTTAGCAATTTTTTTCAAAGTATCTAAAAGTACAGCATGAAAACTTGCCAATGCAACCAGTAAATTATTCATCATTTTTCCTGCTCAAAATGACATTTAGCCAAAAAAAAGGGGAAATTCTACTCAAGACGTAAGTGGAACTGTAAGCAGAATTCTGCCAAGGCCACATCAGCAGACATGTGGGGAGAATATGGCATGAGGCTCAGAAATTGGTTTCACAGCTGCGTACAGTTCTGGTCGCCTTACTACCGGAAGGACGTGGAGACTCTAGAGAGAGCGCAGAGGAGGTTTACCAGGATGCTGCCTTGTATGGAAGGTCTGAGTTACGAGGAGAGGTTAGGCAAATTGGGACTGTTTTCCTTAGAAAGACTTGACTTAGAGGAGATCTAATAGAGGTGTACAAGATTATGAGGGGTATAGATAGGGTAAACACAGTTAAGCTCTTTCCTAGGATGGACTCGAATAGCACGAGGGATCACGGGTTTAAGGTGAGGGGGGTAAGGTATAATCTGGATGCTAGAGGCAGGTTTTTCACACAGAGGGTGGTGGGGGTATGGAATGCATTGCCAAGTAAAGTGGTGGAGGCAGGTACTCTGGAGTTCTTTTCCAAGAAATACTTAGATGGGCACATGAACAGAATGGGAATGGAGGGGTATAGAAAACTGATTTAAAATAGGGATCATGAGCTTTGGGAGTCCTTGGGAAGTATGTAAATAGATGATGATATTGATGTACTTGTTTTTATCCTACAGGGACTTTGGTCCACCTTGTTGTCTAACGAGGGGCATACACTTGATGGGTCATGAGAGGTCTGCTCTTGGATTTTTTTTTTGAGAGTATCCTAGTGCTTCACGTTGTTAGTATACGCTTGACCTGGACCATTTGATGGGCAACAGGACAGCTCAGTGACTATGGCTCTGCTGTGCAGATACATGGATTTGGGCCTGTGTCTGTGGGTGTTTGCGCATTCTCCCCGTGCTTGCGTGGGTTTTCTCCGGGTGCTCCGGTTTCCTCCCACATCCCAAAGATGTGCTCTTAGGCTAATTGGCAAAACAAATTCTCCCTAAATTGTCTCAAATTTGATTTTTAATCCATAGATCTATAAACATGGACAGGGATCACGGGTAGAGGTGGGAACATCGGGGTGGTGGCGCGGGCTCATTGGGCCAAAGGGCCTGTTTCCCATGCTGTTTTGTTCTTTGTTCTATGTTCTATAATTTGCAGTGAGATCTTCCGCTATGGTGGCTGAGAAAAGCTGCCAGAGACTGGTACGAATCTCATTTTCATTCCATTAACAAGAGGGAGATGAAGGCCCACCACTCTTCACACCAGATTCTCCACAATGCCAACAGGAAAACCCGCTGCGTGTAACATGTTTGGAACAATGTAACATGCAGATGCCAGGACACACCACAGCAATGCCTGGCACTGTCTCTGGAGCTCAAAATTGGACCCTGCAACATCACAGCATTTACAGGTTGATGTTCCAGATTTGATATCCTGGAGGTCGTCCATCCGCTAGCCTCAGGATGGGAATCCATCTTTTTCCTCAAAAGGTCCATGATGCAGAGTGCTCCCAGAGATGTATATACATTTTCAGGATGTCTAGCTGCTTTCTTCAATAGTGTGTCAGTGATGTTGGATGCTTTTTTAATATGGCACCAGAAAGGTACAGTGGTAGAACATAGAACATAGAACATTACAGCACAGTACAGATTCTTCGGCCCTTGATATTGTGCCACCCAGTGGAACCAAACTAATGCCCCTCTAACCTGAACTATTCCAATGTTATCCATATGCCTATCCACTGACCATTTGAACACCCTTAAAGTTGGCGAGTCCATAACTGCTGCAGTCAGGGCATTCCACGCCCTTACTACCCTCTGAGTAAAGAGCCTACCCCTCACATCCATCCTATAATTATCACCCCTCAATTTAAACTATGTCTTCTCATGTTAGCCATCATCATCTGAGGAAAAAGGCTTTCACTGTCCACCCTATCTAATCCTCTGATCATCTTGGATGCCTCAAATAGGTCACCATGTGCCATCCAGGCCTGTCCCACCACTGAATATGGTTTAAGTCACCCAGTTGCATGGTTAATGAGGCCAGGGCCAGGGGATTTGGTGTGCTTTCCTGTTGGCCTCCACAGAGTGAAACAGTCCATAATTTCGCCCGTCCAAGGGACTTAGTCCCAGGTGGGAGAATTCTGTTCTGTATCTTTAAATCATGGTAAAATGAAGGAAGCCATGTGATACTCCTGTAATCTGCCTGACAGAAAGCTTGTGCAGTTTGACAGAGATGTTAAAAAATAACTTCTTTAAAAGTAGTCTGTGAGCTGAGAATTTTTGTGCTTTTATGTAGCCTCCTTTTTAATTTGTGAGTGGTTAAATTAAAAATAATCCAGCAACAAGCTTTATTATTAATCAAGATTAGTTTATTACAAAACTTGCTAGAACTTACTGAAAGAAAAACATTGATGTTATTCACCATATCACAGATACAAAAATTAAAATGAAGACGATGGATTGACAATGAGATGTTCTTTCTGTGAAGTACCATGGCTGACCCATTGCTTATATCCCATATTTCCAAGATGATAGGATAGAAAGTTTGGTTAGTGGCTGTGATGGCTTGTGAATTCAAATAGTAAAAAGTTTACTTTGTAGGTGGACTCAATACTCAGAGCAGATGATGAGAGTATAAATCCCTTTGTTTACTGGAAACTACACATACTGGCACTTAGACATTACCTATTTACTTCTCAGCAACCTGAGATGATTTTTCTGGATGTTTTATTCTGTTACTCCTGTTGGCAGAGAACCCCAGCTATCCAATATGGTCCAAGGTTTATTCAGCTGCCAGCAGTGAGCTAACATTGTCTGTCACACTGCCAAATAAAATGGCTTCTTACAGCCTCATTTATTCAGATCAAAAGTACAAAAAAATGGTTGCCATCCCAAATGGTCTAACTGCTTCCAAAGTAGATTTTGGATTATCTTAGGTCTGGGCATTATGCCATCCATTGTCTTTTAACTTTAAGGCAATTAAGTTTTTCAATGTCTCAGCCATTAATATGAATATTGCCCATTCTTCCAGGTTTGGTGAGATAGGAAAAAAAACAATGCACATCTCCAGGGAAACCATGATCAGTGTCTTTCCGTTTACTCCTATTGAAATGTGCATTGAATTTCAAACAAGTTCATATACCTGGTAAGTCAGCATGCAAATCGCCTGTAATCTTATAGAAACTTGTCAAACAAGCTTTGGGTGACTTTAGCAGCCATTTCAATGCTCCACCTGTCCATTTTAAAGAACAGATCAGCTTTTGTTTACAAAATCTATAATATCATAATTACATGTTCACGACAAGGACATCGCTGTGTAGGGAGTAACCTCTAAATTCTCCACATGATAAATCTGCTACACTTCAAAAATACCTTGTTAGTTATAATTTTGGGAAAGTTTGGCTTGGGAAAGCTTGAGATTGTGAAGGGATAGCTATTGTTTTTGCTTTGTTATTACTTTTTATCAGTTGCTGCCAGCAGTAAGGCAGGCAAACTGAAAATAGGCTTATGCCTGTCAGAAGGCAAAGATACAATCCAATTTAGCTTGGAGTAACACTGTTGTAGTTGGAGGCAACAGTTTAGTTTGTCAAAAAATTCAAATGGCAGCAGGACGTAACACAAAGCACACCATCCAGCTTTATAAAGAGCACTCCCTAGAGGAAGAAGTACTCTTAAGCACATATATTTGTCAATAGTGGGAGGAACAGGGTATAATGACAGAAATATTGTGCAATGGAGCTCCCTTAAAGAATTTACGCAATTGGATGACAAGTAACCAAAGAAAAAATTTGCATTTTTAAACAAGACCATGCCCCTTTGATGCTGACAACTACTACAGAAGTGCGGCAACTGGCAGCTACTGAGGCTACAAATAGACTCAGACACTTCCTGCAAATCGGTGCTCTGCGTTTCTGAGCAGAAGTTGCAGTCTGCTCTCTCAGGATATTAGAGAAGTGGGGCTGCGAAAGATTGCGAAAAATCATCTGGCTGAAATAAATTGAGCAACATGGCAACACGTAAGTTCTTCTAATTTCAAATAATCCTTTTCTTTGATTTTCCCTTTCTGTCGAACTGTTTGTTTTTCAAATAAATTTTCCTTTTCTACGCTTTGTTTGAAATTTCGTGGGACAGTTGAAGGAAGGTGTTTTGGAGGGGTTAAGTGTGGAGTCCGCCACTAGAGAGAGGATTCTTCTCCCCTCCCCCCCTCTCTCTCTCTCTCTCTTTAGTATCATTTAGATTATGGATAGAAGTTAAGGCTCTGTTTTAAGCCTTGTTTTTGTAAGTGGATATTCAGATTCTGCTGTGATAGTTAACACACATTTTTAAACATTGGGAGAGAATATGTCATGAGGCTCAGACATTGGTTACACTGCTGCTGCAGTGGATGGAATTTTGGCTGAGCATCAAATTCTCTGTTCCCATTGGTATTACAGTAGAAATGAACGAGATTGGAGAATCCCGCCATATTCTTGGCATACGAACACAAAAGATGCTGTGGTTCTATCTGACCCCATGTTGCTTAGGATGGGTCTGACCACATCATCACAGAATGCTCCCATCTATTGGCCAGTGATGTACCACCTGTCTGTCCAAAAAAAGTGCCTTTGATCACACATCCATCAGGTCTGCCCATAATATCTCTGAAAGCCAATTGCAAAAGAAGATGGTAGATCCTATTGGATGGTTCCTAAGCAGGCTGTCAAAATCATTTGGCTGAACACCTCATCGGCAGAACTTTCAAACAAGCAGTAAGATGTTTCTGATGCTGGTAGTGAGAAGGGCACTACTTCCCAGATCCTTCATGAACAATTTAAGTTTCAGCATCACCAGAGAGGAGAGGTGGCAGCAGTGGGGAAAAGACAGTACTCCACTTCCTTCTGGAATGTGCCTTTGCAAAACAGGTTTAGAAAGGGTTGAGGTTTTTTTTTGCCAAGGTATAACTTGACTAGTTCTGTAAAGTAAAACAGCTGCTCCAACGCTGTAACATTTAAAAATTTAATATTTCCTTCAATTCCCAATTATACAGTTGGCACCATTGTTGATTCATATTAACTTGGCGAGATTCCCTATGTTCAGCAACTAGAGAATTTTCATAGGAGCTTCATTGCAATGTTAATGTAAGCCTACATGTTACTAATAAACTTATGTCATCTTGACCTGCACTAAGCACTTTGTCAGTGTTTTTACAATACATTCTCGTCATGTTGCAGACTGCAGTTAGTTTCTAAAGCCCAAGGGCTTTTTACAGATGCAACAAAGGGTAAGTCGAAGCTTAGGTATATTTTCCACACTCTTTGATATTTGCCCTGACAGAAGACTGCATCAATTGCAAACAGAACTATTGTTGCATAGTCACCACTCCGGAAAAAAGGCAAGACTTCCATTTATATAGTGGGTCCGATCTTTCCTGCCATTCATGTCATGCTCCTGCTTCAGTGAGGTTGTAGAATTTGGCACCCAGCCAAATTGCCATTCACTGTGGCGGGATGGAAAAATCTCACCAGTGTGGACAATGGTAAGATTCCAGCCAGTGTCTTCAACGACATCGTATGTTCCAACCCTTGGCAGCCACTGAACTGGTTCTGAAGTGCTGGTGTTGAAGCTGTTTAGATTGCTAACCGTTTTTGACAAGCTAAGGTGGACAAACTTTTGTGATAAGGACAAAGAAAAGCTCTGAAGACGAGTCACACAGACTTGAAATGTTAACTCCTTCCCTCTCTCCATTGATTCTACCGGATTGCTGGGTTTTTCAGCATTTTTCTGTTTTTACTTCAGATTTCCAGCATCTGAAACATTTTACTTTTATTATTCTGGACAAGCAAATTATTCTAATAAACTGTTAAAGAGCATTGTCAATGACGAAGATTAAATAGCCATTAGTGTTGAATCCATCACCAGGTTTTTCGTATTGTGGTACTATTTGCAACAAATAGGAAGCTCCCAGGATTGATTTTATGCTGAGTTTGATAATCATGGCCAAAGGAACAACTGAGGACATCACTATTGACTTTAGTATTGAGAAAGGGAAAAGAGGAAGAAATCATACAGTTCATACCATAGATTGCCATTCAGAAGATTCTTTTGTTGGAAGATCCTTTTTTTTGAGGTACCATGGGTGGAAGGTTTGAAGCGAATTGGGGAATGTGGCTTTTTGCATTTGCAACATACACCATGGGTTAACAAAGAACAAAATTTAACAGAAATACAGCACAGGAAGAGGCGCTAAGGCCCTCTAAGTCTGGATCAATCATGAAGTATGCCTAAACTAAAACCGTGTGTATTTACTGAGTCCATATCTTTCCATTCCCATGTATTCGTATATTCCCCCTTAAAATGTCACGACCAAACCTGTTCCCACCACTTCCCTGGGCAGCATTTTCCAGAGATAAAGGTTAATAGCTTACTTCATGGGTTAAAAAAAAGTCACCCTCTCAGATTAAATTGCACTTCAGATTGCATTTACAACTTGAAGGGAATAGATGAGGAGTAATTTAAGAAAAAACTAGAATAACTGGAATGTTTTGGAAACTATTGAAAGGGATTTAATCTGAACAGATATTTCTAATAAATTTGAGAACTGCATATCCTGTAACTTGCTGGCTCCCCAGCATTGGATTCGTGGTTACTCCAGTAATACAAAGAGGAATGATTCTCAGGTGTTCCCATGTACAGGTTTACCTGGCAGTTGTCCAAATGCATTAACTTCCCCAGAGCAATTGCACATGGGTGGGAACCATCTGGCAAAGCGGTTTAAAAATCGTTAAATTCAAATGGCTTCCCAGACCTGACCCCACTCAACCCCAAACATCTCCTCACCTGACACATAACCTGTCCCCACCCACCACCTCCCAATCCAATCCAGTCTCCTGATCTGACAAGTGACCCAACCCTCACTTCCCTTACCAAACCTCCCCTGACCTAACCTCCAGATTCCGGATATCCAACCCCTCCCCAATATCCAATCTTTTCTCCCCCCAGGTGACCCTCCCGATGTCCAATGTCTGTCTGACCCCTACCCACCTGCCCCTTTGACAACTGACCCAATGTCTTGATGTCCAACAGCCTATCCCCGTCTGAACCTCCATCCCATCAAAATTCAATCCACCTATCTTAGACAGTTACCTTCTCCCTGGTCTGTTATTTTCAATGGGATATCGAAACTCAACTTCACGTCAGATGTTCTCCTTCACTCTACTTATTTTACACTTGCCTGCTGGAGCCAGGAGCTCGCTGTTCTTTCTGAATCTCACTCTGTCTAGTCAGGAAGGGCAAGTAAGACAGATGCTTAATAATTTTACTGCAGTTAAGTTGGTACGGTGTGACAATCCAATGCTGAGTACCATTCCGAGAAATTATGGCCCAATGTTTCATTAGGGTGTATAACACAGAAACATTTCATTTGAGCCTCATCCTATTTTTTTCTCATCTCACTCTACCATTAGAACCCTCTATTCTCTTCTCCCTCCAATACTTATCTAACTTCCCCTAAAATGTTTCTATAATTGAACAAAGAAAAGTATATCACAGGAACAGACCCTTCAGTCCTTCAGACATGTGCTGATTGTGATGCCCTAACAAAATAGGCTGGTAGCTTGGGCAGACAGATGGCAGATGGAATTCAATCCTGATAAATGTGAGGTGATGCATTTCGGGAGAAAGAATGTAGGGGGGAGGTATGTGATAAAGGGTAGACCTATTAAGAGTATAGAAATGCAGAGGGATCTGGGGGTGCAGGTGAACAAGTCTCTGAAGGTGGCAGAGCAAGTGGAGAAGGTTGTGAAGAAAGCATATAGTATGCTAGCCTTTATAGGAAGGGGTATAGAGTACAAGAGCTGGCCTTTAATGTTGCAGTTGTATAAAACACTGGTTAGACCTCATTTGGAATACTGCGTCCAGTTCTGGTCGCCTTACTACCGGAAGGACGTGGAGACTCTGGAGAGAGTGCAGAGGAGGTTTACCAGGATGCTGCCTGGTATGGAAGGTCTGAGTTACGAGGAGAGGTTAGGCAAATTGGGACTGTTTTCCTTAGAAAGACGTAGACTTAGAGGAGATCTAATAGAGGTGTACAAGATTATGAAGGGTATAGATAGAGTAAACAGGGTTAAGCTTTTTCCTAGGATGGACTCAAATAGCACGAGGGGTCACGGGCTTAGGGTGAGGGGGGTAAGGTATAACTTGGATGCTAGAGGGAGTTTTTTCACACAGAGGGTGGTGGGGGTATGGAATGCGCTGCCAAGTAAAGTGGTGGAGGCAGGTACTCTGGAGTTATTTAAGAAATACTTAGATGGGCACATGAACAGAATGGGAATGGAGGGGTATAGAAAACTGATTTAAAATAGGGATCATGAGCCTTGGGAGTCCCTGGGAAGTGTGTAAATAGATGATGATATTGATGTACTTGTTTTTATCCTACAGGTGCTTTGGTCCACCTTGTTGTCTAACGAGGGGCATGCACGCAATGGGTCGTGAGAGGACTACTCTTGGACCTTTTGAGAGTATCCTACTGTTTCACATCGTTAGTGTTTGCTTGACCTGGACCATCTGATGGGCAACACGACAGCTTAGTGACTATCGCTGTGCTGTGCAGATACATGGATTTGGGCCTGTGTCTGTGGGAGTTTGCGCATTCTCCCCGTGCTTGCGTGGGTTTTCTCCGGGAGCTCCGGTTTCCTCCCACATCCCAAAGATGTGCTCTTAGGCTAATTGGCAAAACAAATTCTCCCTAAATTGTCTCAAATTTGGTTTTTAATCCATAGATCTATATGGACAGGGATCGCGGGTAGAAGTGGGAACATTGAGGTGGCGGCACGGGCTCGTTGGGTCGAGGGCCTGTTTCCCGTGCTGTTTTGTTCTTTGTTCTTTTACTCGATCTGCATCCTTCTATTCCCTCCCTATTCATATACCCAGCCAAATGCCTCTGAAATGTTGCTAATGTGCATGTTTCCAGCAGATCCACTGACAGAGTGTTCCAGGCACCCATAACTCTCTGTGGAAAAACCTCCCCCGTTCATCTCCCTTAAACATTCCCCCTCTCATTGTGAACATGTTCTCCTTGTAATTGACATTTCTATCTTGGGAAAAAGCCTCTGATTATCCACCCTGTCTATTCCTCTTATAATTTTGTAGCCCTCTATCAGGTCTCCCCTCAGCCTCTGTCTTTCTAGTGAAAACAATGCCATTTATTCAACTTCTCCTCATTGCAACTTGATTTGATTTGTTAATGTCGCTTGTACTGGGATTCAGTGAAAAGTATTTTTACTTATGTGCTATTCAGAAAAACATACCATTCATAAAGTACATAAGTGAGAAGGAAAGGAAAGGGTGCAGAATAAAATCTTTCACTTCTCCCAGTTCTTTTCATTGTAACTACTCCCCATGGTATTAATTCCAAAACTCCTGTTACTGTAACTGTTGCCCATAGTAATGATTCCAACACTCTCACAGCTCTTTCTCTGAATTTTCTTTGATTTCTTGGTGACTATTTTATATCAATTGTCTCTCTTTATGGTCTGATCCCTCAGACTTGAGGAAACCAGCCGGGGGACCTCAGCAACATCCGTGAAATTTAACTGCTGTTGGCAATAATGGTGTAAAATTTCAAACTTTATAAATGTCCTTTTTTTTTTTCAACAGCTGAGGATTTTATTCCACCTGTTGCACAGTGCCCGGTTGACTTTCAATTTGAGAAGAATAACAGGGAACACAGGACTGATAGGATCAGCATTAAGCGACTGATTGTTAGAAGAGGCCAGACTTTTACCATTAAGGTGAACTTCAAGGATGGATTCAATCCAGCTGAAACCAAATTGAAAATGGTCTTTGAGACAGGTAACGAGTCAGGATATGTAAAAAAAAACACTTTTTAACATGATGTAAAAGTGATATATGTGCAAATGTAATTCTTTTGGAGCTTTTTCATACTCTTGTCCTGTCAAAACTGCTGTTACCATCCACTCTGCAACAAATTGTGCCTTCCAACTAACTCCATTCCTCTCCCCAGTTACTGATTGGCTCAGACTATTCATAATATTAGCACTCTGTCAATCCGAGGCTGAGTTTGTGACACATATGTAGTCATCATCACTAACTTTGTCCATTTCAGCTTCATTCCATTTCTCATTACAACTGCTGATGAAACACATATTCATGACATTGTTACTTTTCATCTCTATTAACAATGCTCTTGTAGCCATGTCCCAACCACCAATTCCTCTGTGAACTTCTGCTATTGTACACCAAGTTCTCGTTAACCATCAAGTGTCACATATCAGACATGTACAATATAAGAGCATATACTGTTAGCGGTTACATGTTAGCATGGTTAGTGGATTAGTTATCTAACAGAAAAATGAGAGTTGGGATATGCTGCTCATCTTCAATGGCAGAGATCATTGCTACCTCAATTATTTATTATCATTATTAATGGCTTATATGGTGGGATTCTGTATTGAATTATAGAATAGAATTATAGAATCCATATAGTGCAGAAAGAGGCTTATCAAGCCTGCATCGACTACAATGTCTCCCAGGCCTTATCCCCGTAGCCCCATGTATTTGTCCTTCCAGTCCCCAACACCCAGTTGGTCTGGGGCGTGGCTGGACAGTGCCAGCCTTGCAGTGCCCACCTGGCCCCCTGAAACTACTCACCTGCCACCTAGCACTTCCAGAAGAGGGCCCTTGGAGGCCAGGGCCTAATGGGGACAGGTCCTGAGAAGTGGTGAACTAAAGATGAAGGAGGTAGGTGGTGGCGGGAAGATCTATAGGGGTGGAGGAGTTGGGGAGATGCATAGATGATGGGAGGGTTGTGGGGAGGTGTTCAATTGTGGTGGCGATCAGAGGCCTGGGTTGATGTTTGTGGTGGGAGTGGAGGAGGGGGCATTGTGGAAGATTGGCACAGGAAGTGATTGGTGGCAGATTCCTCTGTTGGGGGACAGAGGGGTGACAGGAAATCTCCCAGGATACCCAGAGATCGGGGCAGTTGTGTAATGGCAGTAAGATTAGGCTCAATCATGCCCCTTACTGGCAAGAAATGCACCTAGCACTTTTTTTGACTAAGTGTCATTAAATGAATCTGATACTTTCCCATTTTCTCGCTCATTCAGCACTTAGAATTTTTTCATAAAATTCTAACCCTTGGATTCTGAGGGGGCTTGACAAGATAGATGCTGAGAGAATGTTTCATCTCCTGGAGGAATCTAATACTCAAAAGTTCAAAAGAAGAAGCCTTCAATTTAAAGTGCAGATGAGGAGGAATTTCATTTCTCAGAGGAGAATCAATCTTTAGCATTCTCTTTGCCAGAGGACAATGAAGATAGACCATTGAATGTATTAAAAGTTAAATTAGACCGATTTATGAATGACCAATTAGTTAAGGGTCATGGAAGACTGGCAGGAAAATAAAGACCACATCAGATCAGCTTTGATCTAATTGAATAACAGAGCAGGTTTGAGGGACTGAATAGCTTAACCTGCTTCAATATGTACGTATGTTTTTATCCCTGCCGTTACTGACTTATTCCATCTACAATTTAAAACACATCCCTCTATTTAATCCTTTCCATGGGTGTAATTCTGATCTCCATCCTACATTTCCTTTCTTTAGTGATCTGATTGTGGCCTTTTGTATATCTTCCCCATCTTTTCCCCCATCCTTGATAGATGTATTTCAGATCCTTGACCCAGTGCTTTGGAATTCCTTCCTTGAACCATTCCATCTCCCTTTCATTAATCTTTTTCAAATTATTTTGTGTCCATAATTTGGTTGCTGAAATGTTGAAAGATAAAGTGTTTTTGTTTTCTTTACTGTTGATGCATTTACACAACAGTTAGCATTCTGGGACTGGTAGCTGCAATCTGGGATTCAGAGATTGTCTAGCAGTGTTCTGCATATTTATGTTTATAGCATTACACAAAGGACCTCTGCCTGCAGTTAATATGTAAATGATTGCACCTTATGTGGGTCTATGTCTTGTCTGCACAATCTAAATATTTAAAACTAGTTGATGATGTGAATAGGAAGTGTCTGGTGGATTGAGGTTTTGATATTGCTTTGGGTTTACACACCAAACAGTTCTGAATAAATGTGAGATGAGAAAGGATTATTCAAGATCCAAACAAATGGCTTTAGAGCAGTGTTGAACAACTCATGAAATTTGGCAAATTAGGAATCCAAATTTGCTGAATTTAATTTCTGATTAGTAAATCAATACTGAATAACAGACACTGGTTTTGAATACCACTGCTCATACTCAAAAGATGAATGCATATGAATTTTAATATTCTATTGGTAAAATAAGAAGTGGATGTGAGTGCTTCAATTTCCTAAATGATTTGTTAAGTAAATAAGCACACACAAAGTGCATTTGCTTCTGTTTTGCTTGCATTTTTGGTGTTTCCAAATAAAACGTCGCAAATCACCAAAATTTTGCAGAAGTTAATCAATAGTTTATATTGAATAACATTGGAGTAAAGTCAGAGACGTGACTTCGGGCTTATACTGAAGGGTTCATGCAAGCTGGGCAGCTCTTTACATTTATGCTAAAGTTGTATTGCAGCTGTATTGTCTGGTTTATATTAATTAGACATAAGGGATCTATTAACTTGCACTAAGTTGTAAATAAGTAACCACAACGTCCCGACCTCTGAAGCAACATAATTTTATATCTATGATAGAAAAAAGACCATTTTTATTTATACTACACATTTCACATAATAAAACATTTCAAGATGCTTCACAAAAGCATTATGAGGCAATATTTGACAGTGAGCCATATAAAGAGATTCTGGAGTAGATGATCAGCACTTGGTCAGTCAGTAGCCTTTAAGGAGCATCTTAAAGGATAGAAGTGAGATAAATAGACAGAGGGACTCGGGGAGGAAATTTCAGAACAAAGGACCAATCTTGGAGGATTGTGGGGCTGGAAGAAACTACAGTGATAAGGAGTGAGGTCATGGAGTTAATTAAAACCAAGGATGAAAATTTAGGTTCATCATCATGAACTATGAAAGCTTGGTAAAACCTTTTCTATTGTTACTCATTTAACTATATCTGCTTTACTTTAGGTCCAGAGCCTAAGAAATCAAATGGAACTAAAATAGAGGTTCCATTCACAAAGTCACTAAATCTAAAAAGATGGAGTGGAATCATCATCTCTTCCACCAGCAGCGAACTGTGCATAGCCATCTCACCATCACCAAGAGCCAAGATTGGTTACCATCGCTTAACTCTGCAGCATGCTTATGATACAAAAGTGCGGTATTATCTTGGAAATTTTGTCGTGCTTTTCAATCCATGGTGCTCAGGTACAGTTTCTTTTATCTAACATCATTTCTACAATAGCAAGTTATTGCATTTGCTTTGTTAATTTGCAGGATTTGAACATTCTTGGAAAAGTGAGCCCATTATTAATTGTTGTTATGAGGATGGCGGTGACTCTGCATCTTGAACCACTGCAGTCCTTGTGGTGAAGATAGATCCACAGTATGGTTAATGAATTTTGACTCAATGACAGTGAAGGAATGGCAATATATTACCAAGACTGGATGGTGTGTGTTCCCATGTACTGCTATATAGTAGGCATCATGTATTTGGCAGGAGTGGCCAAAGATATCTTCTTGACTTTATACAGCACATCTTGTAAATGTCATACACTGCAGACATGGTGTGCAGGCAATAGAGTGAGAGAACGTTGAAGGTGATGGATAAATGTCAATAAAGCTGATTTATACGTTGTTAATAATGGACAAAAGTTGGGAGTCAGGAGATAAATCATTCACTCCAGACCACCCAACTTTGACCTACTTTTTTGCCATTGTATTAATGTGGCTGGTCCAGTTAAATTTCTGATGACCCCAAAGTTGTAGATGGTGGGGGATCAAATGATGACAATGAATGGAAAGGCAAATCATTATCTAACTGGAAAGCAGATTCAAAATGTGTCCAGGCAGAGGGATTTGGGAATCTATGTTTATGAATCACCGAAAGTCAGCCTGCATCTGCAGCATGTAATGAAAAAGACAAATGGGATGTTGGCATTTATTGCAAAAGGACTAGAGTATAAGAGCAGACAAATGCTGTTGCAATTGTACAGAGTGTTGGTGAGACCACATCTGGAATATTATGTCCAGTTTTGATCTCCTTATTTGAGGAATGATGTATGGCATTGGAGACAGTTCAGAGGCTGTTCACCAGATTGATTCCAGGGATGAAAGGGTTATCATGTGAGGAGAGATTAAAGGGTTTTTATACACGCTGGAGTTTAGAAGGATGAGAGGGGATCTTTAAAGAATATCAGATTTTAAAAGGGATTCATGAAGTAAATGTAGACTAAATATTTCTTCTTACGGGGCAAATCTTGAATGAGAGATCACAGATATACGTTGAGAGGCAGTAGATTTAAAACTGAAATGAGGAGGAAAGATATATTACTACAGTGATAAGGAGTGAGGTCATGGAGCTAATTAAAATCAAGGATGAAAATTTAGATTCATCATCATGAACTGAGAAAGCTTGGTAAAACCTTTTCTATTGTTACTCATTTAACTATATCTGCTTTACTTTAGGTCCAGAGCCTAAGAAATCAAATGGAACTAAAACTGAGAAGAAGAGGATAGATATATTACTAATAAAAAAAAGAGAAAAGAGGAAGCATTTGTCAAGGCTAGGAGATTGGGAACACACAAAGGAAGTGTGGAATATAAGGAAAGTAGAAAGAAACTTAAGCAAAGAGTAAGAAGGGCTAAAAGGGGTCATGATAAAGCATTGACCAGCAGGACTAAGGAAAATCCCAAGGTTTTTATACATATATAAAGAGCCAGGGAGAGGTTGGCCACTCAAGGATAAGGGAAAGAGTCTATGTGTGGAGCCAGAGGAAATGGGTGAGATATTAAGTAAGTACTTTGCATCAGTGTTCATCAAAGAGAATGTCTTGATGGATGATGAGCCTGGGAAAAGATGCGTAGGTAGTTTCAACGATCCAGACTCCACCACACTGTGGGGAAAGAATTCCACAAATTCACTGCTCTCTGCGAGAAGTAGTTCCTCAGTTTTAAATCTACTGCCTCTTAACCTATACCTGTGATCTCTTATTCAAGATAGTGAGATCAGAAAGGAGGAGGTATTGGGGTTCTTGAGAAACATCAAGGTAGACAAGTCTCCAGGACCTGATGGAATTTACCCCAGAATAATGAGCAAGGCAAGGGAGGAAATTGCTGGCACCTTGAGAGAAATCTTTGTATCCTCAGTAGCTACAGCAGAGGTCATGATGTAGAGGTGCCAGCGTTGGACTAGGGTAAACACAGTAAGAAGTCTGACAACATCAGGTTTAAGTCCAACCAGTTTATTTGATAGTAGTCCCACAAGCTTTCAGAAACAGTGTTCCTTCGTCAGGTGTGTGCAAGGTTCTGATCAGAGAAAAGCATGTAAAGATACACACAGTTTACAGAATACTGATTAGAATGCAAGTCTTTGCAGCTAACCTGCTATTCAAGTCTTATGTTTGCATCTTTAAGACTTGAATAGCAGGTTACCTGCAAAGACTTGCATTCTAATCAGTATTCTGTAAGCTGTGTGTATCTTTGTATGCTCTCAGTGCAACAGGCTGAAGAATGTTGTCTAGACTTTGAGTCATAGACGTTTATGTCATGGAAACAGATCCTTTGGCCCAACTTGTCTACGCCATCTTTTTTTTTAAAGCCCAAAGCTATTCCTATTTGCTCACACTTGGTCCATATCTCTCTTTACCCATCTTACCCATGTAACTGTTGAAATGCTTTTTAAAAGATAAAATTGTACCCACCTCTACTACTATGTTTGGCAGCTTGTTCCAGACACTCATCACCCTTTGTATGAAAGAATTGACCTTCTTTTGTATCTCTCCCCTTTCACCTTAAACCTATGCCCTCTAGTTTTAAACTCCCCAATCAATGGGAACAGCTATTAACTACCTAGCTAATCTGTACCCCTCATTATTTTATAGATGGCTATAAGATCACCTCTCAGTCTCCTATGCTCAAGAGAAAAAGGTCCCAGTCTACCCAGCCTCTCCTTTATAACTTAAACCATCAAGTCCCAATAGTGTCCTAGTAAATCTTTTCTGCACTTTTTCTACTTTAATAATATCCTTTCTATAATAGGGTGATCAGAACTCTACACAGTATTCCAAGTGTGGTCTTACTAATGTCCTGTACATCTTCAACAAGACGTCCCAACTCCTTATTAATATTCTGACCAATGAAACCAAGCAGTCTGAATGCCTTCTTCACTATTCTGTCCACCTGTGACTCAACTTTCAAGGAACTATGAACATGTACCCTTAGATCCCTTTGTTCCGTAACTCTCCCCAACACTCTATCATTGACTGAGTAAGTCCTGCCCTGCTTCAATCTACCAAAATGCATCACCTCACATTTGTCTAAATTAAACTCCATCTGCTATTTGTCAGTCCACTGGACCAATTGATCAAGATCTTGTTGCAATCTGAGATAACTTTCTTCACTGTCCACTATACCATCACAACCTTGGTGTCATGTAACTGTCTAAATGTTTTTTAAAAGACAAAATTGTACCTGTTTCTACTACCACCTCTGGCAACATGTTCCAGACACTCACCACCCTCTATGTGAAAAAATTGCCCCTCTGGATCCTTTTGTATCTCTCCCCTCTCACCTGAAACCTATGGCCTTTAGTTTTAGACTCCCCTACCTTTGGGAAAATATATTGACTATTGAGCTGATCTATGTCTCTCATTATTTTATAAATCTCTGTAAGATCACCCCTAAGCCTCCTACACTCCAGTGAAAAAACTCACAGACTATACACCTCTCCTCATACCTCAAAACATCAAGACCCGGTAGCATCCTAGTAAACCTTTCCTAGTTTATAATATTCTTTCTATACTAGGGTGACTAAAACTGTACATAATATTCCAAGTGTGGCCTTACCAATATCTTGTACAACTTCAACAAGACATCCCAACGCCTGTATTTAATATTCTGACCAATGACTTACAGCTTAATTGTGCTAGAGTGATTGCCTCACAATTTTTAGTTGATTTTGATCACTTTTTCTAGCAGCAATGCATCACCAGGTCCAGAATTTCAATTTTCTTTTGCCTTTTCATCTCAAATGACTTAATGAATGCATCTAATTTCAGAGGATGAGGTTTTTCTGAACAGCGATTCTCAGCGAGATGAATATGTGATGAATGAAACTGGAATTATTTACGTTGGCAGCAGTAATTACATACGCGGAGTTCCATGGAACTTTGGACAGGTACTGTATGTGAAAACGAGGCAATATTCTGATTCATTCTCTTAATCTGCGAAAGTCCTGTAACTTTACTTACATTGTTTATTAGGAATGCTGTTTCAGATTACATTTTTGATACAAGGTCAAATTTGGATTCACAAACTGTATACCAAAGTTACAAAAGTGACAGAATTCCTAAAGGTGCACAGTGTTTTATTATTTTGAGTAGAATGATTTCTGATGTGATCTTCAAATAGGGCAGCTGTTAAATTATATATTTTATAAGGCCAAATGGAAGTTTGAAAGCTGCTCGTGGAGTGCTGTTGTGGAACATCTGACATTCCTCTATTGGTCATGTAGTCTGCAAATTGGCATTGCACATGGGTTTAGGGACCACATAAAAGGGTGTGCACAGCACCCGAACTACAGCACTGGAACAATTTTATTAATTGAACAATGCAGTTTAAGAGAATTGAACAGTTTCAAATCCGGGTTTGAAACCAACCACGACAGATGGGGAGATTTTGGAATTCAATAAAAACCTGGAATTAAGTCTGATGATGGGGACCATGAAAATATTGCCAATTGTCATAAAACCCCATCTGCCATCATTATGTATTCTGGCCCACAGCAATGTGGTTGATTCTTAAATGTCCTCTGAAATGGCTTATCAAGTCCCTCAGCTCAAGGGCAATCAGAGATGACCCAGCCAGCTAATCCTATGAATGAATAACAAAAATGTAAAATGCGATCAAATGAAGTAGCATGAGAGAAACTTAAGTACTTAATTAATAATTTCTAATGATATTTATCAATTGATACATATTAATATTTACAGTTTGAAGAAGATATTTTGGATATCTGCCTAAAGTTATTGGACAAAACACCCAAATATTTGAAAAACCCAAACAAGGCGCTTAGGAAGAGAGGTTTTCCTGTTTACATTGCGAGAATTGTCTCTGCCATGGTAAGTATTTACACCTCAAGGATAAAATTACCATTTTTCCCAACGGATTTGGTTTTAAAGTCACTGTATGTTGAGCCAAGTAAACCTGAATGTCTCAAGTAAATTCCCAGTCTGTGATGATAACTGACCTCTGCCTCAATATTTGGCTCAAGGAACAAAGAATTTACTCAGTGTTATCTATGGATTTCTGCTGCATTCATGCAGATGTTTGTTGAGATTAGAACTGGGTTTGATGTTTTGCCCACATTTGTTTGCTAACACTGATTATTTTCCATCCTCCCCTCTTTGTGCCTTGTTTTGCAGCGCAGAGGTGACTTGCCATTGTTGGTGGTGGGATATTCTGTTCCCGCCAATATCAATGCGATTTTCCTTTGTTTACACCCTCTGCCGGTGAACCTGCGGAGGGTGTCACCATCAGCGGCAGGACCAGTAGATCTCCCCAATGGGAATGGCCAGAAAATCCCGCTCAATGAATAATCTCACCCATAAAGAATAGCTGAGGGTTGGAGAATGCCTGGTGTTCTAATCTAGAAAGTAAGTGGGTGAAGGATAGATCTCAGTGTTACATTTATAAGCAGACACCTAACTCAACTTCTCCGCCATTTCTATAAGTGTTATTTTATACGTAGTCAAGTGAAATTCCAATAAATACCCACCACCCTCACGTAATTAACATCTGGCATTGATAGAAACACAAATAACATCCTTGAGAACAAATCTAATACCAATAATGATGGATAATATTAATGAATAATAAAATCACATTTTTAATTACAAAGCATCAAGAGTTGGTTATTTCATCCCTTAAGCCTGTTCTAATGGAAATGGGACTGATGTGTGAACTAGCTCCATTAACCTAACTTTGTTCTATATCCCCAATTCCGTTGGATATCAAAGACCCATCAGTCACACCTTCGAAATTGATTACTAACACAGCATCAAATACTATTTGCAGAAGAGAACTGCAAATTTTCACTATCCCTGGTGTGAAGAAGTATTTGCCTACTTTTTATTGATCAGTTCCCTGATGCTTGCAAACTTCAGCCAAATCACCCCCCAAATTTCAAAATTCCAGGGAATAGATACATGATGTGTCTTTTTTAATTTAACTCTTGGAGTCAAGGAATCATTCTGATAAATATATATATAATGACTCAGAAAGCACTGCTGGAAAGGAAATAGTTTTATTACAGAATGCAAAATAAAACCACTACCATGGCGTAAACATACTAGTCCCTGCCTGGGACTCCAGTTCAGCAAGCTCAGTCCTGGGCTTGCCTTATAAGTTCTCAGGCAGTGAGTTCCAACTGGGCAAGTCACTGTCTGTTACCATGGAAAATCATATTCAACAAGCCCCAAAGGAAGATCAATCAATGCAAACTCATGAGGATTATGAAACCTCTCTGAGTTTGAGGATTCGCCTTTGCTGCCATTGTGAAGGGTCTTCTCCATCTCTTTGCCCATGGCCTCATCTCCATCATTTTAAGGTCTAGTATGGGGGAGTGGGATATAATAGATATGTGAATGTCTGGTCTTCATTCTTTGGAAGACAAGATGCAGACAATCAAAGGCGCCATACAAAAGCTAAGATCATTTTTGGGGCTATAAGCAATTACGGGAAATTTGTACCCACCATCTTGGCCTCATTACACCAACCAGTAAAAAAGGATCAGCCTTGGGAGAGGATTCCCAGTCCATGCTTGGCTTTCAGTAAAGTGAAGCCATAATTTTCCTTGTCAAATGTTTTGACACATTATGATCCCAGGAAAAAAAACTACCGCTGACCTGCAATGCATCCCCACATGGAATTGGGGCAGGACCGGCACATAGGTAGCCAAAGAGAGATGAACACCTAATTGCATACCTTCCAGGTGCTTGGTTATCGTGGAATGCAAATACGCTCACATTAAAAAAGAAGGGTCGGCAGTAATATTCGGGATTAAGAAATTCCACCTGTACCTGTATGAGCAAACATTCATCATTATCATGGACTAGAAGCCAATACAGTAGGACAAGGCCATGCCATTCATACTATTAGCTTGAATCCAGCAATGGGCTTTATTACTGGCTTCTTAGAGTTATTAATTGGAACACAGTGCAGGACACCAGGTAGCCAATGCAGATTGAGTTGTTTACTGTTAACAGACGCCCCACTGATGGTACTCCCAATGGAAGAGATTGTTATGCCAATGAACTTTTTGGAAACTCTTCCAGTGGCAGCAAATAATATATGGCTGTGAATTGAAAGGTATCTAGTCCTCATGAAACTGAAATGGCCAGTACTGATGGGGAAAACAAAAAGGCTATTACTGATTGCATCCTACACATATTAGAATCAGAAAAACCAGTTGAACGTGGAAGATTGTACACTATTCCTGAGCTGGGACTCTATCTCATCCTGGCTGAACTTTACCATGGCCACTTAGGGCTGACAAATATTAAAATGCTTATAAACAGCTCTGTATGTTGGCCAGAAACGGATATAGACATAGCCCTGCTCTTGGGCCTGTATCGGCAATGCCAACAAGGGCGGAACCTGTTACCGGCAGCATCTCTGCGTTCTTGGGAATGGCTGGGAAGGTCATGGACCTGGCTACACATCAGCTATGCTAGTCCATTCATGGGTTCAATGTTCTTTGTAATGGTAGATGCCCCTTCAGAATGGATGAATGTGTACAGAGTGAATTCATTAAACACAAAAACGACAGTGGGGAAACTTCTCACCTCTTTTGTGACACACAAGATCCTGGAAGTGTTGATAATGGACCATCATTTACTAGCCAGGAATTATTTTATGAAGTTGAATGGAATTCAACACATTAGTATGATACACATCCCTCATCATCTAACAGCCTAGCAGTAAAAATAGTCTAAACTCTAAAAGTATGTTTAAGAAATATCCCACAGCCTCCTTGGATACCAAATTCCTCTTCAATTGGAGGAAGACTCCTCTTTGCATGCAACTACAAGAATAGTCCCAGTTGGGTTGTTCATGGGCAAATGTTTCTGCTCCAGATTGAACTTGGGGGACTGAGGGGTTAAGGGTAAAAGTTCATGTCATGCCCACACAACACCAGCCAGGAGAGACAACTGAAGGCAGGCAATAGGGTGTTATTACAGAATCATGGGAATGGCCCCACATGTTTAGAATGCAGTCGACTCAAGGATAGGACCAATTTCTTGCAAAATCCATGTGAGTGATACCATCCTGTGACAATTCTAGATAATTTAAAAGTTATTAAACCCAAGCCCATGCAGGAACAATCTATGCCCAGCTCATTGGGAATCTCGGAATAAATTCCGGGACTCCCTAGCTCTGGTCATTGGAAACTCTGAGTTCAAAATGGACATGGAAAACTTGACTGCATTGACTCCCTTGCTGCCTTATGAAAAGAGTGAACACGTGTCTCAACACCCAAGATGAAAGAGGTGAAATCCAACCAGCTACTCCTGAGGCAGTACTGGATCCAGCACTGAAATGCTGCAAGGGGCTTGTAAAGTGAACGACATTCCAAGGTTCCTCAGACCTAGGCGGGGAGGAATGTAATGACTTTAATGAGGTCCATGAGGTGAACTTGTTAGAACATGAAATCCCTCATTGTGGCAGTTTATGTCATCCAATCTAGGAGCCCTGCAGAGGGAGTGTCTGGGTTACAGGCACACAGTGTGTATACTCTCTTCTGGGAACGACCTGCCTGAGCATAACTAACTATTGTAAATAAAGCTGGATTTGGTAAAAGGACTCCACCTGTTGGGAATTATTTCATGGATCCTGTAATTTATTGCAAAGAGCTAGAAGCTAATAGTGCTAATGCCAGCAAAAGTGAATTCCATAGCACTCCATTATATAAATTATCTAATACCTTTAATTTCTTCAATGTGTTCGTCTTTTTCATAGCTGGCATGGCTTCACAACAATGCCAATAAAAATTTGTGTACTCTTTTCAGGTAAATTGCAACGATGATAGCGGAGTACTTCTTGGCAGATGGAGTTCCCCATATACTGGTGGAGTATATCCAGGGAAATGGAACGGAAGTCTTGCAATCCTTCGCAAATGGTCTAATAGTGGCTGCAAAGCAGTTCGCTATGGGCAATGTTGGGTGTTTGCAGCAGTCACCTGCACAGGTAGAGAGACAATCTGTGTGATATCTCAAAAATAAGGGACTTAAAATTGAAATGGAATTGATATAAGTGGAAATGTACTTACTTATTTACAAAGAAATTTGGGCATTGAATTTTGTAGCACATATTTTAATATGTGGGGGTGGAGGGGAGTGGGCAGGAGGTGGTGGGTGCAGAATGGAGGTTCTCAAATGTACTATTAGCTGAATGAGTGGTGGGAGAAAGGGATTCCATTTCAGACTGGCCGAGTGGAACGGAAAACTGGCACCAGAAATTAAATAAAAATACAATTATATCAGGAGGACTACATTGAAGAACTTGTACTTCAATTAGTTAAATCACACCTGGAACACTGTGAGCAGTTCTGGGCACAACACCTTTGTAAGGATGTATTAACCTTGGAGGATGTGTTGCAAATGTTTACTCGATTAATACCTGGAATATTATGGTTAAATAATAAGATGAGATTACACAAGACTAAGATTGATTTCCCTCCAATTTAAAACGTTATGGGATGATTTGATTTTTGGAGTCTAGCACCAGGAGACATCATGCTGTATTTACATGTGGTCTGATTTGGGTTGTGAGTGGTCCGTAAAATAGGGTGGATGCCAAATCCACCATCATACGTAAACTCATCATCATATTAATTGGCGAGGGGTTGTGTTCTGAAATACCACCTACCATATTTAAATAAATAATTAAAAGTAATTTAACTTGTTAAGCTAATGGACCCTGAGACTACACTGCCCATGCCATAACAAGTCAAAATGTCAGTAAGGTGGGAGTGGATAAGCCATTTTTATAAAAAATACAGTTTTAAAGGTTGGAACAGAAAGTGGGGACTGACTTTTGGGGGGTTGTCCTTTGGACATCAGGAAGGTTAGCAGCCACCCTAACATTGTAGATCCTCCCATCCCACACCCCTCATTCTTCCTATAACTTGCTCTATTTAATACAGAACTGTCCAATCCACGTCTGCTGCCTCCAGATATCCCATCTTCCGTCTAGAAATCACTTCACGTGGGATTTCCATGTCAATATTTGGTTTCCTCTGGGTATTCCTGTTTCCTCCCACACTCTGAATTATGTACTTGTTAGATGCGTTGGCCGTGCTAAATTCTCCCTCAGTATATCAGACAACCAGGGGATTTTCACAGTAACAGAATTGCAGTGTTAATGTAAACTTACTTGTGACACAAATAAATAAACTTTAAACTTTAAAAATAAACATTCCCTGCTCCTCTTTCCCTCAACTGTCCAAACACTGCCACTCAAGATCCCAAACTTACCTTGCTCTGGGGTTTATGGACCTTCTGCTTGGACCTGCTCGCTGCATCATCCGCACCCACTAAATCTCTCAGAGCTCTTGGCACTGCTGAAACGGTTGCCCAATCTGACTGGCCGGTAGCCCCTGAGGGTGCGATGCAAGTTCCATGGGTTGCTTATATAACTCATCTGCAGTGCATTAGGCTATAGGATAGGCTGGTGAGTCAGCTGCACACCAAACTGATTTGTTGCAATCAAATGATGCTCAATCACCCATATCAATTGCCATTCACATTATTCACATTAAAGTAACAATTTATTGCGTACTTTGTTTAGATCCAAAAAGACCTAATAATTGAGCTCCATATTGTAAGCTGTATTATTAGACTTACATCCACTGGTTGAGAATTTACATGTTAAGAGCATTGGGATAGTTATTTTTCTATAGTTGGAAACACATAGAATTAAATTAATAACTCTTTCTTTAGTTTTAAGATGTTTGGGAATTCCTACCCGTGTGGTCACAAACTTTGATTCTGCTCATGATACTGATGCAAACTTAACCATTGATGAATACTATGATGTAGAAGCGGGAATGACAGGAGAATCATATGATAGCATTTGGTGAGTTCAACAATAGAATGAATATTCAAACAGTATGCTGAATTAAAAAATGCGTTTGGAATAACATAATGCCACCAATATAGTTACACTGTATGGAGAGAACTTTATGGTAATAATCTCTAGTACCAGTGAAAAATGGAGTGAATGAATATTTTCCACATTTAAAAAAAATGTCTGACTACTAGTATTTAAACAAGAGAGAGACCAAACGGAAGAGAATTGGAAAGCAAATTGGAAGGATTACTGGGTGGCATGAAATCAGGAGCATGGTCATACCAAGGTGGTGTTGAGCTGGGGAATAAGGGTAGAAGTAAAATCAACATGGTACCAGATGACTATCAGCTGCTCTTCTTTTTGAGGGGAAAAGCTGATTGGCAGCAAATTAACGTGAGATTACCACAACTCAAACAGGGTGAATAGCCTCAACCCATGCTGGAATTGAACCAAGTTCTTCTTTGCATCATGAACCAACTGCCCAGTAAAGTGCTTAAACAGGAATGTCAATAGTGGGGATGTCAATGACAGGCTATATAATACAGCTTTCAGGTCTGCCTACATTTCAGTAAATTAGAGAAGTGGATAACAGCTAATATTTCAAGTATTTTAGTATATAAGTGGAATAAATTAATCTAGTTGTGTTGGCAACAGATCAGAAATGAAAGAGATTCTTAATCTATAGTTATGACATAGGATAGCTGGAGAAGGATCAATGGTAAAGGGTCTGTAAGAATAGCCCAATGTTGTCATAAGCTTTGCCCATCATGACAGGTTTACTTAAGGTTTTGGACATTTTAAGAATTGATATAAAGGGTGGGGATCAGGACAAAGCTCAATGTGGACTGGAAAAGTGTACAACAATGCAAATTTTTGACTGTATTTTTTCCTGCCAGCCGTGGATTGATCACACATGTGATATTTCTTTGGAATATGCAGTATTCAATTTATTAGTCAAAATAACAAATCATGTTCATGGATGCTGATCATCAGCGTTGGAAATTGGAGAATGAATTGCTCTCTATTTTCAACAATGATCATAAATTCTGAATTTTGCAAGTGGAGGCTGAAATTATGATAGACGGTGAGCAAGCTTCAGAATTAATATGTGCTTTTTATCATGTCTCCCAATCTATCATAAAGATTCTCAAACTAAAACCTTGAGGGGATCTCAGCTGGTGCTTGAAATCTTCAAATTTTTGCATTTGTTCATTCAGTCATACAATCTGTCAGTTGTATAATAATATATATTTCCTGCAACTATGTCCCTTTAGATAACCGAAAGTTCCGATGGAGAAGTTATTTTGCATAAGAATTCCTTGTCAATATTTAGTGGTCACTGCTAAAAATTTATATTTTGCTCTTTCATGGGGTGAGGGCATCACTGGAAAGGCAATCATTTGTTGCCCATTACTGAGTTCCCTTGAACTGAGTGGATTAATAGGCCATTTTAGAATCAACCACATTACTGTAATCAAATGTATTCTGGACCCAGGTAAGGATGACAGATTTGCTTTGCTGGAAGGCATTTGTGAACTAGATGGGATTTTAAAACTTATGATAGTTTCATGATCACTGGATTTATATTCTAAATTAATTAATTGAATGTACATTCCCCCAGCTGCTGTATCAGGGTTTGAATCCATGTCCCCAGAGTATTAGTCTGAGTTTCTTGATTATAACCAGTGACATTACCAGTACACCACCATATCTCCTGTCAGTATACCACCATGCCCTACCAGTATTTGTACTGTTTCTGCCTCCTTGAATACAACTATTTAATATTTTATCTCTCTGAGAATTCCTGTGTTCTGTGACTTTACTTTTGTCCTTTTACTTCAGGAATTTCCACGTTTGGAATGAAACTTGGATGGCACGAAATGACTTAAGTCCAGGCTATGATGGATGGCAGGTAGTGGATGCGACACCACAAGAGGAAAGTGATGGTAATGAATAGGAAGGAACCACTGTGCATTATGAATGAAACACTGACACATTGGCAATATAGAAACATGAACCAAAGATTTAGGTCCTGCAGCCTGTTTGATTAGATTCTCACTTAATCATACCTCCAACTACCAGCATAGATTCCATAAGCCTAAACCTTTTTAATAATGAAAGTTTCGCAATTTCACTTTTAAATTATTCAATGGCCACAAATGGCTCAGAAGAATTTTTAGTGAAGGCAGTTCCAGATTTCAATAAATGTATTTTATACATATATTAGGAACAAGTGGGTTGCTTGCTAGAGAAAGTGTTGCTCCACTTAAAAGAAAGGACGAAAATTATGCTAGAGTTAAAGGAAGTAGTGAGATCCTTAATGGGGAACTTTGCATTGTTATTCACAAAGGAGAGGGACATCTTGATTGATGATATCCCAGAGGGATATGTAAATCCTCTAGAGCAACTCATCATTATGAGGGAGGGAGTATTAGGTGCATTAAAAACAGTAAGATACATAAATCCCCAGGAGAAGATGGTATCGATTCCAGGTTAGTGAGGGAGGCAAGAAGGGAAATTGCTGGGCCTCGATCAGAAACCTCTGTTTTCTGATTGGATATCCTTCAATCCTCTGGGACTGCATTTGTGGCCAATGTTGTCCTGTTATTTAAGAAGGATGGTAAGGATAACCCAAGCAATTATAGACCAGTAAGTTGACACCAGAGATAGTGAAATTGTTGGAGAAGATTTTTAGAGATAGGACCTATACACATTTGGAACTGAATGGTCTTATTAGCAACAGACAGCAGGATTTTATATGAGGGAAATTGTGTTTCACTAATTTGATTGAGTTTTTTGAGGAGTGGCAAAATAATTGCTGAGGAAAGGATCATGGATGTTGTTTACATGGACTTTAATAAAGCATTTGACAAAGTTCTCCCTGGCAGGCTGGCGCAAAAGGTTAAGTCGCACAGGGTCAAGGATGAACTCAGTAGTTACATTCAGAACTGGCTTGGTCTTGGAAGTCATGATGTGGAAATGCCAGCATTGGACTGGGGTAAATACAGTAAGAAGTCTCACGACACTAGGTTAAAGTCCAACAGGATTATTTGATAGCAAACACCACTAGCTTTTGGGCCCCTGACCCTTCATCAGGTGAGTGGAGAGTTCTGATCACAAACAGGGGATGTAAAAACACACAGCCAGTTTACAGAATACTATTTAGAATGTGAGTTTTTAATGAGTGAAGATAGCATCAATTACTCAACAATCACCAGGCAAGACTGTTCTCTTCCTGTTGGCGAACACTTTAGCAGTCACGAGCATTCGGGTAAGCTTTCTCCAAGACGGTCTTCACAACACACGACAGTGCAGAGTCGCTGAGCAGAGACTGATACCCAAGTTCTGCACACATGAAAATGGCCTCAACTGGGATCTTGGGTTCATGTCATACTGTCTGTAACCCCCATGATTTGCCTGGACTTGCAAAATCTCACTTACTGTCCTGTCTGGAGACAATACACATCTCTTTAACCTATGCTTAATGTTATCTCCACTCACATTGTCTGCATCTTTAAGACTTGATTAGCTGTAAAAGCTCACATTCTGATCAGTATTCTATAAACTCAGTATGTGTCTTTACATTCCCCATTTGTGATCAGAACTCTCCACTCACCTGATGAAGTGCCGGAGGCTTGAAAGCTCGTGGCTTTTGCTACCAAATAAACCTGTTGGACTTTAACTTGGTGCTCTGAAACTTTTTACTGTATTGGCCTTGGAAGACAGAGGGTAGTAGTGGAAGGGTGTTTTTATAAATGGAAGTCTGCAACTTGTGGTGTTGCGCAAGGATCAGTGCTGGGACCTCTGTAGTTTGTTACATATATAAATAACTTGGAAGAAGTCTGATTAACAAGTTTGTAGATGGTACTAAGTTTGCTGGAGTTACAAATAGTGATGAAGGTTGTCAGAGAATGCAGCAGAGAAATAGCAGATTAAGTTTAATACAGATAAATGCTAGGTGATGCATTTTGGTAGATCCAACTCTGGTGGGAGGTATAAAATAAATGACAGAATCATTAGGAGCATAAACACAAAGAGGATGGGAGTTAAGCTCTATAGATCCTTAAAGGTGACAGCACTGATGGAAAAAGTGGTAAAGAAAGCATATGGCTTGCCTTCGTCAGATGGGACATCGAGTATAAAAGTTGGCAAATTATGTTACAGTTATGTAAAACATTGGTTAGGCCACATTTGGAATACTGTGTCAATTCTGGTCACACTACCAAAAGGACATGGAGGCTTTGGAAGGAGTACAGAAAATGTTTACCAGGATGTTGCCTGGTATGGACAGCATTAACTACGAGAGATTGAATAAACTGGGGTTGACCTCCCTAGAAAGATGGAGGCTGAGGGGCAACCTGATAGAAGTTTATAAAATTATGAAGGGCATAGATAAGGTGAACAGTTGGAAGTCTTTCCCCAGGGCAGAAATGACAATAACAAGGAGGCACAAATTTAAGGCAAGTGGGGGAAAGGTTTAGTAGAGATGTGCAGGGAAGGCTTTTTACACAGAGGATGGTGGGAGCCTGGAATGCACTGCCAAATGAGATAGTTAACACAGACATATACAGAGGCAGGAAGTAGAGGGATACAGGCAGTTAGTATAGAAGGGCAGAGATACAAAAAGTGTCCAGTGGGACAATTTTTTCATACAGACTAGTGAGTGTCTGGAACAAGCTGCCAGAGGTACTAGTAGAGGCAGGTACAATTTTGTGTTTTAAGCAATATTTAGATATTTACATGGATACGATGGATATGAAGAGATATGGGCCAAGTGTGGGAATTGGAATTAGCCTAGGGATTTAAAAAAAGGGCAGCATGGACAAATGAGGCCGAAAGGCCTGTTTCCATGCTATAAACCTCTATGACTACGTGATCAGCACATTGATGGGCCGAAGGGCCTGTTCCTGTGCCGTAATGTTTTCTTTGCTATTTGTATTTTTCATGTGAAGAAATGCTCTCTGAAATCACCCCTGAGTGCCCTCTCTTTAATCTTCATGTAATGCCTCTTTTTGTGCAAATCCGCCCCCCCTCCAACCAGAGGAAATGCTTTCTCTTCATCTACCCCATTAGATCCATTAACCATCTTAATTAGATTTGATGAGGCTGTGAGAATACAAGTGTCACTTAAACAACTGGCCCTCGTATCTAAAATGCATTCCAATGCATTTTAGGAATACAATGCATTGATTATGAATAGGGTAAATGATGAAGTGATTACATATGAGGCAGTAATTGAAGTGAAGCGTTCACCCAGTGTGAATATGCTTATGGTCAATAATCTGTTTAAATACGATACACAGACAAAACAAAAACCCTGGGAATAGGCGTACACTTCAATTGTCTATAAACCACACGAATAAATAATCATTTCCATGTTATTTTTAGGAATTTACTGCTGTGGACCAGCTTCAGTAACTGCAATCAAAGAAGGGGAGACGGATTTGGCATATGATGTCCCATTTGTCTTTGCTGAAGTAAACGCCCATTGTGTGGATTGGTTGGTGTTTGAAAGTGGAGAGAAGATGAAGATGGAAGTTGAGGAGTCACGTGTTGGCCACAACATCAGCACAAAGCGCTGTGGCGCCGAAGAACGTGAGGACATTACCAGCAATTACAAATATCCTGATGGTAAGAACAGAACTAATCAAGGCAAAGCAAGAAAAGCAAATTTGTTTAATCTCTAAGCAGGAATTCAATAACTCTTTGCTGGGTATGAACCAAATTACATCACTACTGGGTTAGGGATGAGATAGTGGAAGGGAGAATCTCAAAAGGGGTTTTCTCCGGCACAAATCACATTTGGTTCCTTTCATAATATTCTCCGGATATGGTGCAATTTGCACCGGGTTGTACAGGGCTGGAGAATCGCACCCCCAGTTATCTTTTATACTGAACTAAGTTTAATAAGTAAACTCATAATGAGGAATCCTTTGGGTAAGAGTGATCATAATAAGATATGAATTTTACATTGAGAGTGGCTTGTTAAAGTTATTGATGGGCTCCCATAATCAGTATAAGGGAAAATGTTGGAATCCATTATTTGGAAAATTATAATTTGACACTAGAAAGTCATGATATGGTAATATAGAATCAATAAGGTTTTATGGAAAGGATAACATTCTTGAGAAATCTATTGGAGTTTTTCAAGCAAGCAGCTAAACAGGATGGATAATGACAAACCAGTTGATGCAACATATTTGGATTTTCAGAAACCATTTGAAGATGCCACATAAGTGCTTGATGCACAAAATAAAGATTTTTGAAGATGATTTTAGGGTGGTTACAAATTAACTAAGTTCTTTTAAAACAGGAACATAAACTGCATAATAGTTAGTTTTAATAAAACCTGAGACCAGAATTTGGTCTGTGTGCAGACTATTTCAGAAAAAATTCAGCTTTCAATCAGCTGTTTAATTAATGTTCAACAGTGCTGATGATAAAACTGTCAGAAACACAGGTTATCACAGAATCATTCAAACCAACTAACATGCTTGTCTTGGATGCAATAACGCTCATTTATTTTTGATTCCAAGGCTCTGCTCAGGAAGGAGATGTTTTTGAAAAGGCTAGCAGAATCCTTACTGTTCCAATGCCAGCCAAGACACTAAATGTGTCTATGAGCACTGACCTGCCTATTTACAATGGAAATCCATTTACCGTCTCAATGGTCATCTCCAACAAGACTTCGGAAAAAAAAGTCTGTGACCTCAAGTTTTGGGCAAAGAAAAGGAAATACAATGGAGTATCGGAGAAACAAATCATCAAGAAGCATAAACAGGAGGTCACTATTCCACCCAACGAAGGTAATGAAAATCTAATCTGGAAATACTCAGCAGATCAGGCAGATGTATGGAGAGCAAATTAATTGATTTTCAAAGTGGTGACAGGAACCTGATATCCAGTCAATTGGCAAGGTGGAAGTGTGGTGCCCACCTATTGGCATTGAGCATTTCCAGGTAATGGAAGCTGCCTGCCTGGCACCAGCAGCAAGGACAGCCAGCAGCCATGATGGTTTTTGCCATTGTCTTGCTGAAGAGAGAAGGCAGCTGTTCAGAGGGCCAGCAGTATAAAGACATGAGACTGACTGGAAATGTACAAAACTGGTGTGGGGTGTGTAATGAAGTGCAGGATATTGTTATTCTATGGAGCAGTCACCTTGTAAAGGAACAAGCTGGAGAAGACCTCTCTTCAACATATGTTTATCCACAAAATCCAATATATTATAAATGCAGACTGCTTTTACGTTCTACACTCTTCCTCCCCCATGCTGGTGGGAACTGTTTCTTATCTTTGTTTCCTAACATTACCTCAACAGTTACAACTGTTTTTAATCACTGCTGAAGCCTGCACTCCATTATCACAGCATTTGCAGCATTAACTTTCTGAAGGGTTGGGTTTTTTCAAAATTTCCATTATATATTTCAGTCCCTACCTGCCCAGCACATGAAAAGAGCTTAATGGTCTATTAATTGGAGGTAAGCAATTTCCCATTCAGGAATTCCCTCTGGGACCATGATTTTTTTTGACAGTGTCTTCAATGATTTTCCGTCAGAACTAATGAAATGTTAATGGCATGAAATCTTAACTCAGTCTTTCTTTCCAAATTTGCTACCAGCCCTGCTGAGTACTTTTGGGGCACTTTCTGTCAAAAGGTTGAATTTAATGGAGCCTGCCAGAACAGGCATGGCAGTAACGGGGACAGCAGGAGGAGCGGGGATAGGGGAAATTGCAGTGGCTGACAGGATAATGGGAGCACTTGTTTCCGATTCCTAATGTCAGGAAAACTATCTACAATTTCATGGAGGGCAGGATGGGTCACACACAAGAATCCCACCTCCGGATATGAAATGATAGTTAAAAATTAAAATCATGTCAATTTCATAACCTTTTTCTCTGTCCTGACATTTTGCAGATCTAAAAATCCCTTTGAAATTGGATTACAAAGAATACGGCTCGTTCCCTGACATGTACAACCTGATGAAGTTGATAACTATTGTAACTGATACATCATCAGAAAGCAAAGCATTCGCAACAAAAGACATTTCTTTGATCAACCCTCCCCTAATTATTAAGGTAATAGTGAAGAATATTGTTTTTTATTTATTAGTCACAAGTAGACTTACATTAACACTGCTAGGAAGTTACTGTGAAAATCCCATAGTCGCCACACTCTGACATCTGTTTGGATACACTGAAGGAGAATTTAGCATGACCAATGCACCCAACTAGCACATCTTTTAGACTGTGGGAAGAAACTGGAGCACCTGGAGGAAAGCCCTACAGACATGGGAAGAACATGCAGAATCCGCACAGACAGTGATCCAAGACAGGAATTGAACCCAGATTACCACACTGTGAGGCAACAACGCTAACCACTGTGTTGCCCATATCTCCTCACCTCATTCAGTCTTTACTGTGGAAGCTAACATTCTTTGTGCTATTCCCTATTAATGGATTTATTTTCCCTTTGTATTGTGTTCAGGTAGATTGTACACAACAGTGAAAAATGTGTGCACTAGAGTTAGGAAATCAGATTACCACTCGGTTTATAATCCAAGAGTGACAATGTGAACTTACAAGTGTCTAATTACATCATAAAACAGCCCAAGGCTCTTTGCGAGATAATTAATTAGAAAGCAAATCATATACTTTGCTGATCAGTGGCATAATGGCATAGTGGTTAGCAGTGCTGCCTCACAGCGCCATGGACAATGGATTCAATTCCTGGCTTGGGTCACTGTGTGGAGTTTGCGCATTCTCCCTGTGTCTGCATGGATTTTCTCTGGGTGCCCCGGTTTCCTCCCCGAATCCAAAGAAGTGCGATTAGGTGGATTGGCAATGTTAAATTGCCCCTTAATAATCCCTCAGAAGGATTAGCTAGGGCAAATGCATGGGGTTATGGGACTAAGTGCTTGGTGGGCTTGTGAGACTTGATGGGCCAAATGGCTTCCTTCTGCACTGAAGATTCTGTGATGTTAGGACAGATGGCCAAATATTTGGTGACAGAGATAGGGTTTTTGGAGTATCTTAAAATAAGGAGTGGTAGGAGGATTACAGAGCAGAAGGCAGAGCTACAGAGCCCTACCAACTGAAGACATGGCTGCAGAGCCTTAGCAGCTGAAGACATGGAGGGCGGTAGGCTTGAGGATATTGCAGAAATAAGGACAATATGGGATATGAAGGGTTTTGAAATTAAGGATGAGTATTTTGCAATTGAGATATTTCTTGACCAGGAATCAATGTAGATCAGCAAGCACCAAGACAATGGACAAATGGGGATCGATGCCACGAAGTCTTCAGGCAGCAGCGTATTTTCTTACCTCCAATTTATAGCAGGCAGAATATGGAAGGCCAGACAAGAGTGTTTTGAAATAATCAATTTCAAAAATTAAAAAATATAGATGGATAGACGTTTCAATAACAGAGAAACTGAGACAGGAATGGAATCGGGTGATATTTGATGCAATTTTTGAGGCAATCCACATAACAGATCTCTGAAGGTTGCCACTGAAGTGGATAGAGCCATGAAGAAGGCTCAAGTGTTTTAATGTTTATTGACAGGGGGTTTGAGTTTAAGAGCTGTGGGGTTATGCTGCAACTATACCAGACCTTATTGAAACCACATTTGGAATATTATGTACAGTCCTGGTCACCTCACTGTAAGAAGAACTTGGAAGTATTGGAGAGAGTGCAGAGGAGATTTACCAGGATGCTGCCTGGTTTGGAGGGTAGGTCTTAAGAGGAAAGGTTGACGGAACTGGGGCTTTTCTCTTTAGAGTGGAGGAGGATGAGAGGTGACTTAATAAAGGTTTATAAAATAATGAGAGGGATTGATAGAGTGGATGTGCAGAGACTATTTCTTCTGATAGATGTAGCTATTACTATGGGACATAATATAAGGTTCATATAAGAGATATAAGAGGGATGACTGAGGCAGATTCTTTACTCAGAGAATGGTTGGGGTGTGGAATGCACTGCTGCTGTGATAGTGGAGTCAGATACTTTAGGAACTTTCAAGTAGTTATTGCATAGGCACATGGAGCGTACCAAAATGATAAGGAGTGGGATAGCTTGATTTTGCATTTGGGCATAGCTTGGCACAACATTGAGGGCCGAGGGGCCTGCACTGTGCTGCACTATTCTATGTTCTATTCTTTCATAAAATGTATGACCACATTCATTAATGCAAACTTTCCAAAGCATTAAGTTGAGTTTTGATTATATTTTGCCCAATTTTTCATGATTATGATGGGACTAACTCATTAACTTATTGTATGAGATTTCCAGAAAAAGAAAGATCTGTTCATAAACAAAACACTTCATAGGTACAGATTTCCAAGTGTATGTAATTCATTTTACTTCATCCACGAAGTTACAACCTGAATTCCCCTTCTTATGGGCAATATTGCACATTTTTTCACATCAGGAGTAGTGGAAATTTGGGATGTTATCTCCCAAAACGTTTTGTTCCAATGCTAATAGGAGCTTTCAAAACTGAGATAGTTTATTTTTTGTTAAGGATATCAAGTAGTCTGAAGCAAAGGTGGGAAAATGGAGCTGAGGTGAAGGGGAGCCTTGATTAAATGGCAGAACAGATTTATGAGGAATAAGCGGAATTCTTATTCCTCCTCCTCATCTTCCTATGTCTCAGCATTCTTATTAAGTCTTTAGTAGTTGAAATGCTACAAAACAAAATACAGCAAACCAACTAGATGAGGCAATACTGTACCACTAACACTTAGTACTTCACCAACAATCCCTGAAGGTCTTAGCATACTTAACTGCCAATTACAGGTTGTTGCCTCCATAAATGAGTCACTGGAAAAGACATTACCCACCAAGGGTGGGCTGAATGGGGGCAAAAATATTTTCTGCTTGTCAATTGCCAGCTGTCCTTTTCTAGCATGGTCTTTGATACTCAGGAAAATATCTAAATATAAATCCCCAGTATCTACATAAATATTGTGACCTGGATCTATGAGTCACTTTATTAGTAATTTCAATGTTTCTGTGGTAGTGAAGTTTCATTTTCAATATGTTATAAAATCTTATTTATTTCATCAGATGCTAAGTTACTCTGCTGTTCTGAATAATAAAGTTGTGGTAGAGATCAGCTTTCAGAACTACTTTCCTGAAATTCTGAAGGATTGCGTCATGACTCTTGAGGGGGCAGGTCTGATTGAAGGTGAAAAGGAAATAAAGTAAGTATAAGTACTTTGAAAATGTATATTATTTCTGGTTGGCAATAAGCAAAAGAATCTCCAAAAGCTGGCTACAAATTACCATGCCATTGGCATAGGGTCAATAAGGTTAGAGAGGTGAATGTATAGCTCAGAGATTGATATGCAAACTTCCTTTCTCCACGTTGGAACTCAGACATTTCCTGCTGATGGCTCAGTTCTTTGCAAAGGTTCATATTGGGAGTTTCATAGAACATAGAACGTTACAGCGCAGAACAGGCCCTTCGGCCTTCGATGTTGCGCCAACCAATTAGGAAAAAGTAATGACCCTCTAACCTAAACTATTCCCTTTTCGTCCATAAACTTATCTACTAACCTCTTAAACGCCACCAAACTTGGCGCATCTACAACTGCAGCAGGCAGGGCATTCCATACCCTTACCACCCTCTGGGTAAAGAACCTACCTCTGACATCCGTCCTATAACTACCACCCCTTAATTTAAAGCTATGTCCCCTCGTGCTAGCTTTCTCCATCCTAGGAAAAAGGCTATCACTGTCCACTCTTTCTAAACCTCTGATCATCTTATATGTTTCAATAAGGTCTCATCTTAGCTGCCTTCTTTCTAACGAAAACAACCTCAAATCCCTCAGCCTCCCTTCACCAATCTTCAGGCATTTTAAGTTGTCTTGTTGGCTGTTCTGGTGCTGTGCTCATTGTAATACCATCAGAGGTTCCTCAGTGATGCTGCTAGGCATCCTTTTGAAAGCAAGGATCTCACTGGAAACCTACCATATATATAAATGAGTTTCAATTCAGCAAGTAGCTTTGGTCCTGTATGCACACATGGTGGAATGGACAAATTCTTGCCCCATTAAATCTCTGATGGAATTTAGTGTCTTTTAATTCTAATGGCAAATTCCAAGCCAGGAGAGCTCTTGGATAAGAGAAGAGGATGCCGGTGGGGACCCTGTCTCCACCCCACTTCCTCTCAATTAAGTCTGGTTTGGGAAGGCCCAAGATGACCTTTGCACTTGAATGCCAAATGTAGTCCTCAAATGGACAATCAACATATCCCATATACATTTTTTATCCATTTTATCTGGCTCCATCATTTCCATCATTCTTTGGGCTAAACTCTGTGGTGTGATTTTGGGAATGTGGTCAAATGGTCAGTGGAATATTTGACTATGCGAGTAGTGTTTAATAATATTATTCTATAGTGATTTGGCCTCATTAAAGGATGATAATGATAACTTGGTTTATTCAGCAATGGAAAAGATGTAGCTGAATAACTTTCAGTGTTGTTGGAGATTCCTGTCTTTGAGACACAGACCGGAATTTAATAAGGGTGGCTGTGAGGTGGGAGGTTAGGAGCCCCACCAAACTAATCTTCAGAAATCCCGAGGGAGTTAATTCCCAAATTGGAAGTGGGTAACCTGTCTTTTGTGGAAGTGATTGCCTGTGAATAGAGAAAGCCCTTTACCCTCCTCCAGAAAGCTAATCATGTCAGGAGTGTGAACTATTTTAACACTTTGGCGTTTATTTATAAAGTTGTGCATGGTTTACATACACAGCTCAAGCTGACCTTTAGAAGATCTTTACTGTAAAGTGAAAGTTTTAAGAAAAGCATAGAATCTGCAGAAAGCGGTGCTGAACTCAACATTCGGAGTTGAAACATATGAATTGAATGGTTAAAAGTTAGTAATTATTTTATTTTCTATAGATGTCCATCTTATTCACATCCTCCCTTATCTTAATTGCATGGAAGCATCAGCTAAATTGTTCAGTGAATTTTCTTCATTAGTAAAGAAAACATCAGAAATTATCAAACTTCCTCTCTGCTGTTCCAGTTCAATGTTGAAATTGATAAAATGTGACAACACAAAACATCAGGGCTAAGGGATTTGGCATTGTTTTCTCTTGGGAAACTATTGGCAAATGTTTTGTATATTGTTGTCTCTCATGGGATGTGGGCATCGCTGGTAAAGCCTGTACTTGTCGTTCATCCCTAATTGCCCTCGAACAGAATATTTCCGAGGCCAGTTAAGAGTCAACACACTGAGTGAGTTGGAGTCACATGTAGGCCAAATCAGATAAGGATGCCAGATTCCTTTCCCTAGAGAGCATTAGTCAAGATGATGGGTCTTTATGACAATTGATGATTGTTTCATGGTCACCATGGGACTAGATTTACAGGCCTGAATTTTCAGCATTGTGATCACCTGGCACCCACCAACTTGAAAGTCAACCCATCCTTGCCAATTGGCCCACTGCTATTTTATGCTCAATCAAATATTAATTGGCAGCAGATGGGCCGTGTGCCTCAACCTACATCCTGAGTCTGCAATTCAGGTAAGTATTGTGATCCAGGGGTCAGAAGGTTAGGGGAAGCCATGGGGCTAGAAAAGGAGGTGATCTTGGTGTTGACAGGTAGTCCTGACTGGCATTCACCAGTCTAACAATTGAGGCTGGGCACAGCAATCATTAATTGGGACATGGCCAGGCTTCCCATTCGAGGTCCTGTCCGTTTCACTATGAAATTGAATCTGGGTCAGAACAAGCAGGATCCTGAAGACAATCCCGTTTATGCAATTTTATGTCTCTTTTCCTCCCTCCACCTTCCCCCCTCGTCCCCCTAACCCCTCTCCCCATCACAATTCTGCTCATGCACACACACACACACACACACACACACACACGTGCGCGCGTGCGCGGAGTAAAATCTGGCTATAATTTCAGATTTATTAATTGTATTAACAATTTTATAACCTTTGTTTTAGAATTCTAAGGATGTTTTTCTCCTTTGTTTCTTCCCTTAAGGGTTCCCAATGTAGCACCTAATGAATTAGCAAAAGTGAAGTGTGACTTTGTTCCTTACAAGTCAGGCTTAAAGAAACTGCTGGTGGATTTTGACTGTGACAAACTACGAGATGTAAAAGGATCCTTGGATATCACAGTCCATGAAAATTAGAGAGCAGGAGAAGCTTGAAAAAGAGCTTAAAACCCTATTTCTGAAGCCATGAGATAGTCATTAAAAGATGCATTAACTACTTACATTTTCACATTGTCATTATGTATCACAATCAGTGTACTCATTTAAATATACTGTTTCTGTCGGTTACAAATTTTAGTTAACTTTAATGTTGTACTGTTTTAATGTAACACAATTTTAAGGTTGTTACATTTCTGGCCTGTAACTTTACACTTAGAGTAAATAAAGAGGGTCATATAATCTGTTCTGGCATCTGTCTGACAGTAAGTTTGGGTGATTGAATTGATTGAAATTAAAGAAGTGGACTGTTTTATTGGGAGGATGGTGCCGATATTTATAGCTGCAGACATTAGCAGAGTGTGCTGGAGCACAAATTGAAGAGACCAAATTTGTGAAAATTCAAGGGAGGCTGCCAATTTCACCTAGCTTGGGTAAGAGGAAAGGAATCTGCAGGCTAACCCTCACAATGAAACTCTGTATTGGTATTAGTAGTTACCTAGCTGGGAAAGTGAAAAGGAAACTCATGCAAACTGGGAGCAACAATGTTTGCAAAAACAACTGTAATTTTATAGAGGGATAATAAGGAGAAACATCACTTTCTGTAATTTAAAGTGTAAGTTTTCAAAACATGTTCTCTTCATCATTTATAGCAATAAACATTTTTAAAATGTGAAATCTCATAGTGTTGTTCTTTCAGCTCACAACTAGAAGCCTAAATCTCTTTTTTCAAAGTTATTGGTCTCTGCGGAGATTACAACAGATGAATGTTTCTCCCTGTGAGATTGAGTACAACCTTGACTTCAAACCGAATGGGGAGGAGTGAGTGACTGAAGCTTCTAAAACAATGCAAGTGATGGATAAGTTTTCAGATAAGACATTGCATTGAGGTTGGTCTGCCTTCAGTGGATATAAAATATTCCAAGTTATTCTGGAAACAAAAGCAGTGACTTTTGCTCTGGTGACAAATATATGCCTCATACAACATCAAACAGATATCTGGACTGGAGTTTTCCACCCAATCCCCCATAAAGCCGTACCCTAATTCCCCTTCTATCCCCTCTCAACCCCTGCCCCCATCCCAGAATTTCCTCTGTTCCTAACATTCCCACTCAAGTTCCACACATGACATACCTCATCACCATCTGAACTGGTAGGATGCCTGCTTGAACTCTCCCTGTCTGAATGCAGGAAAAACTCAAGCACAATCACCATGAGCGGGCTCAGGCATTCAGAAAAATTCCCGATGTGAGAACCCAGATGCTCCTTGAGGAACAATCCTTTGAGCTGGCTAGGGAGGAGCAGGATTGTGCCTACGTGAAGGGTGCTGTGGAGGCAGCAGAAAAAAGTGAGAACCCTTAAACTATGCAGTAATTCTTCAAGCTTCTTCCTTAATCCCTCATGATGTACTCATGCCATCTCCCATCCCTTAAATGAAAATCAGTTGAGCAGCCAGGACTGGTGGCACAATGTTTAGCACTACTGCCTCACTGCGCCAGGGAACCAGATTCAATTCCGGCCTTGGGTCAGTGTCTGTGTGAAGTTTGCACGTATGCACCATGTCTGTGTGAGTTTCGTCCGGGTGCTCTGATTTACCTCCATAGTCCAAAGATGTGTCTGTCAGGTTGATTAGTGATGCTAAATTAACCCTAATGTCAGGGGGATTAGTAGTGTAAGTACATGGGGTACAGGAATAGGGCCTGGGTGGGATTGTGGTCGGTACAGACTCGATAGGCCGAATGTGCTCTTGTTCTGTAGAGATTCTATGACCGTCCTTGCACCCTTTGGAGGACACAGACATAAAGAGCGCAAAGGGAGGCATCTTAGACACTACAAAGTTGTGATATTTTATCAGTGTATTCCCAATATATTAATGGTAAAAGGTTAGTTAGGAAAAAGTGGGATGTATCAAAGATGAAGAAAGAAACTTATTTGCAGACGCTGAGGCCGCAGGAAGGATTTTAAATGAATACTTTATCTCATGTGTTTACAAGAGAAACGGACGGTGCCGACATAATATTCCAAGAGGAACACTGAGATATAGAATGGGATGATCATAAAGAGAGAGGAAGTACTCAAAGGATTGAAATCCTTGAAAGTCGTTAAACCGGTGGAGCCAAATAGATTGTTTCCGAGGCTGCTGAAGGAGGTCAGGGAGGCTTTTGCAGATGCTTTGTGATGATTTCCAATCCTCATTAGATACAAGGGAGGTACCAGAGGACTGGAGAAATCAAAGGAAGTTCCGTTATTTAAAAAGAGATAGAGGGAAATGTCAAATAATTATACACTGTGGGGTTTGGGAGCAAGAAAGCCTTGTGATAGGTGTTGACAACCACATAGTTGACAGGGTGAGGGGTCACCTTGGAGGTGTGAGGGATGGGTAAGACTGTGCAGTGGGAGATCGAATGAAGCAGATTTATCTTGGCCGTGTGAAAAATCTTCTTCATCTTCTTGCAGCACTCTTCTGCTGTAAGCTGGCACTGACTTGGGCTGTCACTGCCTCACAAGCAGGAACGATCATCTTGTTGGATGGAAGTCTGTGTGGCAGTGGATAGAGGACATTGCATGTCTGCTACACACCAGTAAGAAGTCTGACAACACCAGGTTTAAGTTCAACCGATTTATTTGATAGTAAACTTTCGGGGTTTGTAAGCTTTCGGGGTTTGCCCCTTCATCAGGCAAATGAAAGAGTTCTGGCCTCAGACAGAGCATATAACAGCACAGACAGTTTACAGATTACTGATTAGAATGCAAATCTTTACACCTAACTTGCTATTCAAGTCTTAAAGTGGTCAACAATGTGAGTGGAAAGAGCATAAAGCCCAGGTTAAAGAGATGTGTATTGTCTCCAGGCAGGACAGTAAGTGAGGTTTAGCAAACCCAGGTAAGTCATGGGGGTTACAAATGGTGCCACATGAACCCAAGATCCCTGTTGAGACCGTCGTCATTTGTGCAGAACTTTGTTATCAGTCTCTGCTCAGCGATTCTGAGTTGTCGTGTATCGTGAAGGTTGTCTTGGAGAATGCTAACCCAAAGGTCAGAGGCCGAATGCCCATGACCACTGAAGTGTTCACCAACAGGAAGGGAACAGTCTTGCCTGGTGATTGTCGAGCGATGTTCATTCATCTGTTGTCGTAGCGTCTGGATGGTCTCCCCAATGTACCATTCTTCAGGACATCCTTTCCTGCAGCATATTAGGTAGACAACATTGGCCGAGTTGCAAGAGTATGTACCGTCTACCTGGTGGATGGTATTCTTACGTGTAATGATGCCATTCATGTCGATGATCTGGCATGCCTTGCAGAGGTTGCTGTGACAAGGTTGTGTGGTTTTGTGGTCACTGTTCTCCTGAAGACTGGGTAATTTTCTGTGAACAATGGTCTGTTTGAGGTTGTGTGGTTGTCTGAAGGTAAGAAGTGGAGGTGTGAGGACAGCCCTGACAAGATGTTTATCTTCATCAATGATATGTTGAAGAATCCGGAGAAGATATCGTAGCTTCTCTGCTCTGGGGAAGTACTGGACAACAAAGATACTCTGTCCACCGTGTCCCGTGTTTGTCTTCTGAGGAGGTTGGTGCAGTTTTTTGCTGTGGTGCATTGGAACTGTCGATCAATGAGTTGAGTGCCATATCCTGTTCTTATGAGGGCATCTTTCAGTGTCTGGAGGTGTTTGTCACGATCCTCCTCACACTATCCAGGTGTCTGGGCCCAGGCTCCCTTGGAAAAATGTGACACAGGTTTCCTGGCAGCGATCCCCTCGAATGGATCAGAAACAAGTGCTGGGGTGTGTTGGGGAAGTGTTTATATGTAATTCCCCAATGATTTAAAAGGTTAAGTTGCCCTGGAGGGAATGATTCAGTGGAAGACCGTCATGAGCCTTCAACTGGAGAAAATAAATTGTTAAAGAAGCTCAACATGCCATCAAATTTCTCATTACTGGGTGTCCATGGGATTTGCACTGGTTTTCTCACCAGAACTGACACTTTGCTAAATTTGGGAAAGTTCTGTCCATATGAAGATGCTCAGTTTCTATTTAATTGTGAAGAAAGTTAAATATAGAGATATCTGAATGAGCATGTGTGGAAGCCAGATGTATAGTCTTATCACAAACATAACATGCACCGTACCAAGTCATATAATGAATTGGTGGAGCTTATGTAATCACATTTTCAGCAAAGTTTTCTGTAATTATGCCACTTTTCAAGGTCAACATAAGAGTTTGGGCTCCAGATTGCTACTTTTGTGATGAAACTGAAACAGTTCACAGAGTGCCCTGAGATTGAGGATGTTTTGAATGATATGCTGCACGACAGATTGATTTGTGATGTGAACGGCCAAACCATACAGCATCATTTGCAGGCCGAATCGGATATGGATTTGAAATGTGGATTGGAAATTTCTCTTGCTATGGAGAGGGATGCAAGATGTCCTCGGAATCTGTAGTACATGGAGCATTGCATCATGTTAGACAGAGCTTGTTGCTAAACATTGTGTAAAGCGTGGCGCAACAGATTTACTGCACAATATCCTGTTTGTCAAGAGACTAGTCAGGAAGCTTACTTATAATGTAGCAGCTGACAAGGTATGTATTTGCTATTGGTGTGGAGGGATTCACAGAATAGATGCAAGCAGATTTAGAGAGGCAGAGAGCTACAATTGCCACAAGAGGGGATACCTGGCTAGATAGTGCAAAACAAAAAGTAAGCAAACAGCAGGGCAGGGAACGAACCTGATTAAGTCAACTGACACTGAGGAAGCTGGTGTCTCTGTAGCTTGCTCTCTGTGTTCAGTGACTGTTGTTTATTCGGGCTCATTGCAGTCACAGTACAGGTTTATGTCAAGTAACTGCTTCTACTGTCGTTGGAGAGCGCACATCCAGTATCTCAGTGAAGGGAGTAAGTCATTAACACTGGACTGCACATCCACTCAACTGAAAACCTACACTAGAGAATCCACTCATGTCAAAGGCATTGCTGCTGTCCCTGTCCACGACAAACAGCAGATTATCCACTTTCCTGTGACAGTTGCAGAAGAGTAGAGGCCCAGCCTTTGGGTTGAGATAGGTTGCAAGAAATAAAACTAGATAGGTCAGCAATATTCCATTTGAAATCCGATTGAGTCCTGGAGTTTTTGAAGAAATATGACACCGTTTTTCAGAATGACTTGGGAAAACTGAAGGACGTCATGGAAAATACACATCGATTCTCAGGCAACACCCTGCTTTTTCAAGGTTTGGCTGGTGTCTTACTATAAGAACAAGTGGAAGCAGAGTTGTGAAACCTGGGAATAATTCACCCTGTCCAACAGTCCAAAGCTATGCAGTTTGGTTGAACTGGCCATGCTGAATTGTCCATTAATGTCCAGAGATGTGTAGGTTAGATGGGTTAACTATGGTAAGCTGACTGGACTCATGGTGATAGGGTGGGGGAGTGGGCCTGGGTAAGATGTTCTTTGGAGAGTTGGAGCAGACTCAATGGACCAAATGGCCTCATTCTGCATTGTAGGGATCCTATGGTTCTAGGATCAGAGCTCTTCTGAGTTATGTTATTGTGAATAAAGAACCTTTCATTTAGTTTACCAATCATTGTCACAGCATTCAGCTTCTTCAATGGAGAGATGGGGAGGAGAGACAGTACCTTGTAGTCTCTCAGTGAGTTCCAAAGAGCCCCAATGGTAGAGTGCTCCTCAGCCCCTCTGCAGTGACCCTTCTTCCTCCAATAGATGAGATTGTTGAGGAATCCCTTGTCTATTCACAGAAGCCTTTGGCATACCAGGTCATAGGTATCCAGTTGAAGACTGTGCCAAACCATGAGGCACTAGATTCAATAGCCTGCCTCCAGCTCAGCTGCTAATTCAGTGATTGAACCTCATCATAGCAGACATAAACATTTTAAAAAGGGAAGTTGGATTCACTCGGATGCTGTGTGTGTTCATGACTTGTGATGATTCTTTGTGATGCGGGCTTTAAATTGTGACCTATTAAAGCGTCCCTCATTCATTGTCAGCTGGTTCATTACTCTAACTTAACTACTTTGGGATTTGGGATTCCCAAATATCAGATTTGATTCAGGTTAATGGCCATTTTATAAAATGTGTCAATGGTTTTGGAGATTACCAATAGATTCTTAGCACCGTATTTTATCACTTTGATTCTAAGCACTGGGCAGACTTGAAACTAGAAGTGTTTTAGATCTGACATCTAGATCCGTTCTGAGGTGCCTCCATACACACGCTGCCTACAAAAATGTCAGCGAGTCCGAATCACACTGCATAAGACTATGGGCAGGGCTAAATGTGCCCAAAACCTTGCAGTTCTGATCAGCGCTTCCAACTGCACATGTGCAGAAAAAAATGATATAGTGCCATTCTCCTGCAACATCCCTTTCAGATCACATAATGCCTCCCACTGGCCCTCACAAACATTGGCCCACCCCTACAACATTACTGACCCCCTTATCCCCCATTCCCCACTACTTAAACCAGTCGCGGGCTCTCACCCCTCCTTCCCCTCACCGATGTCAGGCAGAATGGCAGTGGACGGCCCCCCCTTCCTACCGTCCCCCCTTCTCTCTTTCCCCCACCCAATCTCAAGCAGAAAGCCATTGGATGCTCCGGGCTTACCTCCTCACTAATTCTCACTGATGGAGCATCCAAATTAGATTTATAGGGATTAAGTCTATTTGGCTCCCACTCAGAATGGGTGAAAGTAGTGGTAAAAGGGGAAATTGGCTGTGCAGCTCATTAAGTCAATTTAAATGCATGCAAATGCATTTGAAAGCCATCGCCTGTTTCATCTGCGGTGCCGATCACAGCTATTTTTTGGGCCTTGGCAAAGAGGGAACCAGTGCGGAGGTGGAGAAGGATCATGCAACTCACCTCACCCCAACTTTACCAAGTTTTCACGCCCGAAAACGGGCACAACACAATGGTAAAATCGGGCCCTTTATCTCTTTTCAAACCAAAGCTGCTGTGGGGGATGGATAGTCACAGAGTGGATTCACTCAGGCATATCATAGGCTTAAAGGCTGCAGGAGATGGTTGACAATCAGATTTTCAACCAGTCTCTTTTACACAAATCTCTGCATTCAGCTAAAGGTGCCTGCTGTCAATGTGTTCCTTCTCTTCAGAAGGTGACTTTATATCCTCAACGCCCTCTGGATCCAAGGCACCAAGAAACCTAAGATCATGAAGAGTGCCGCAGACCTTGCTGGCAAACCACCAGTTACAGTTCATCGTGAATCTGATGGCCTGTGATTTGCATGTACCAGTGACTTAATCCCAAAAGGTGAGCTTAATTCCATCTCTGGTATGCTAATATACTTAAGTGCTTTTTTAACATACAATTGACTTCCTTCTGCGTGCACGTAGCTTTGCTGCCTCCCTGTCTCTCCGGTGCCTGTGATATGTTTACAAAGCTGTTATAAATTGGTTGCAGTTGGAAAGAAGTCACGCAACCTTTTATTCTGGTCACAATGACCTGCGGTGAACAATCCATTTGTGGGTGCATTGTTATTTCTTGTACTTTATTGGTGTACTGCTCCATGTATTGCGTTTACTTTAATAATTAACTTTAACTTGGGCGGTGGTCGTGATTTTGAACTTGTTTTGAAGATACGAGACTGAATCATAAATGAAAGAATCATAAAGCTGTGGACTTCAGGGGCTGATTTTTCATTTGGAGAAAGGGATTTAGGAGTCAGGACTGTTTCTCATCTTTTAGGTGAAACAGTCAATCTTTACGATTTTGACTGAACTAGCCCCTTGATTGATTTGATTTGAGAGCCAGCCGGACACCCTTCATTGGACATGGGACCTTCCCTCTGAGTTACAGAGCTGGACTCTGCTCCAGAGACACAACCATTGCTGGTTCCCCCAGGTAGGCTGCCCCCCGCCAGCAGTATTCAGATAGGAGTATTTATTGTGAAGGGGCACATCCCCCTCTATCATCCGGGCTTTCTCCTTCCTGACCATTACCCACTTGTCTGTCTCCCTTGGCCCCAGTGTGATCACCTGCCAGTAGCTCCAGTCTATCACCTCTTCATTTTCTCTAACCAGATGAAAATCTTTGAGCTGCAGTTCCAGTCCTCTAACACGGCCCCTTAGGAACCGCGGTTCGACACACCCAGTGGACATCCGGGAGGCTAGGAGCTCCCAGGACCTCCCACATCCTACACTGGGCAAAATGTACTGGCCTCACACTCATAATTTCCCTTTTTTTAAGGAACACAGAAAAAAGTAATGAAGAATAAAAGTTAATTAAGAATTAATGTCTGTTTGAGGTTGTGCGGTTGTTTGAAGGCAAGAAATGGGAATATGGGGATGGCCCTGGTGAGATATTTGTCTTCATCAATGGTGTGTTGAAGACTCCGGAGAAGATGTTGTAGTTTCTCCACTCAGGGAAAGTACTGGACGACGAAGAGTACTCTGGCCACCGTGTCCCGTGTTTGTGCTCTGAGGAGGTTGGTGCGGTTTTTCACTGTGGCGCGTTGGAACTGTCCGTCAATGAGTTGAGCGCCGTATCCTGTTCTTATGAGGGCACCTTTCAGCATCCGGAGGCGTCTGTCACAATCCTCCTCACCTGAGCAGATCCTGTGTGTACAGAGGGCTTGTCCATAGTGGATGGCTTCTTTAACATGTTTAGAATGGAAGCTGGAGAAGTGGAGCATCGTGACGTTATTTGTGGGCTTGCGGTACAATAAGTTGCTGAGGTGACCATCCTTGATGGAGATGCGTGTGTCCAAGAATGCCACCGATTCTGGAGAATAGTCCATGGTGAGTCTGATGGTGGGATGGAAATTGTTGATGTCATCGTATAGTTATTTAAGTGACTGTTCACCATGAGTCCAAAGGCAGAAAATGTCATCGATATATCTAGTATATAGCATCAGTTGAAGATCCTGTGTGGTGAAGAAATCGAACCCGTGCATGCAGATGTTGGCATATTGAGGTGTGAATTTGGTCCCCATGGCTGTTCCATGTGTCTGGATGAAAAACTGGTTGTTGAAAGTGAAGACATTGTGGTCCAAGATGAAATGGATGAGTTGTAAAATTGCTCCTGGAAATTGGCAATTGTCGGCATTGAGTACTGAGGCAGTTGGAGCAATGCCATAGTCGAGACATCCATTGTGACGAGGAGTGTCCCTGGTTCAACTGCTCCATGTGTACTGATTTTCCATAGAAAATCCGTAGTGTCACGACAAAAGTTGGGGATTCTTTGTACATTGGGGAGACAATGCAGATGCTATGACAATGGATGAATGAACATTGCTCGACAATTACCAGGCAAGATTATTCCCTTTCTGTTGGCAAACACTACAGTGGTCACAAGCATTCGGCCTCTGATCTTCGGGTAAGCGTTCTCCAAGGTGGCCTTCATGACACACAACAATGCAGAGTCGCTGAACAGAGACTGATAGCCAAGTTCTGCACACATGACAACGACCTCAACCGGGATCTTGGGTTCATGTCACACTATCTACCCCACATGACTTGCCCAGGCTTGTAAAATCCTGTCTGGAGACAATACACATCTCTTTAACCTATGCTGATGCTATCTCCACTCACGTTGTCTGCATTTTTAAGATTTGCATAGCAGGTTAGGTGTAAAGACTTGCATTCTAATCAGTATTCTGTAAACTGTGTGTCTTTATATGCTTTTCTCTGATCAGAACCTTCCACACACCTGATGAAGGAACAGTATTTCTGAAAGCTTGTGGGATTACTGTCAAATGAACTGGTTGGACTTTAACTGGAATTTTGAGACTTCTTATCATGATTTACATACACAGCTCAAGCAGACTTTCAGCAGAGCTTTGTTGTAAAGTGAGAGCTTTAAGAAAGGCAAAGAACCTGCAGAGGGCAATGCTGAGCTCAACATTAGGAGTTGAGACAGGTGAAAGGAATAGTTAAAAATTAGTAATTATCTTCTTTTCCATAGACGTCCGTTTTTTCACATTCTCCTTTGTCATTTTATATGAAAGCTTCTGCTAAGTTGTTCAGTGGATTTTCTTCATTAGAAATTATCAACCCTTCCCCTCTGCTGTTCCAGTTCGATATTGAACTTGATAAAATGTGACAAAACAAAACATCAGAGCTAAGGGACACTTTGGCAATGCTTTCCCTAGGGAACGTATTGGCTGATGCTCTGTACGTTGTTTTCTTTCATGGAATGTGCGTATCGCTGGCAAAGCCAGCACTTGTTAGCCATTCTTAATTACCTTGGACGTACAGTCATAGTTATAGAAGTGTACAGTATGGAAACAAACTTGTACACACAGCCCATTTTTTTAAACCCCGAAGCTAGTTCCAATTGTTCCAATTTAGCCCATATCCCTCTACACCCATCTTACCCATATAACTGTCTAAATGCTTTTTTAAAAGACAAAATTGAATCTGCCTCTATTATTATCTCTAGCAGCTTGTTCCATCACCACCCTCTGCATGAAAAGATTGCCCCTCTGGACACTTTTGTTTCTCTTCCCACTCACGTTAAATCTATGCCCTCTAGTTTTAGAGTCTCCTACCTTTGGGAAAAGATATTCACGATATAGCTGATCTATGACCCTCATTATTTTACAGATATCCATAAGATCACTCCTCAGCTTTTTACGCTCCAGAGAGAAAAGTCCCAATCTATCTAGCTTCTCCTTATAACTCAAATTTCAGTAGCATCCTTGTAAATATTTTCTGCACTCTTTCTAGTTTAATAATAGCCTTTCTATAATAGAGTGACCAAAACTGTACACAGTATTCCAAGTGTGGCCTTACCAATATCTTGTAGAACTTGAACAAGATGTCCCAAATCCTGTATTCAAGGCTCTGACCAATGAAACCAAGCATGTTGAATGCCTTCTTCACCACTCTGTTCACCTGTGACTCTACTTTCAAGGAGCTATGAACATGTACCCCTGGATTTCTTTGTTCTGTAACTGTCCCCAGTACCCTACTACTAACTGAATAAGTCCTGCCCTGGTTCAATCTACCAAAATGCATCACCTTGTATTTATCTAAATTAAACTCCATCCACTATTCGTCAGTCTACTGGCCCAATTGATCAAGGTCCCATTGCAATTTGAGATAATTTTCCTCACTGTCCACTGTGCCACCAATGTTGATGCCATCTGCATCCTATATTTTCATCCAAATCATTAATATAAATGACAAATAACAGTGGACCCAGCACTGATCCCTAAGGCACATTGCTGGTCACAGGTCTCTAGTTTGAAAAACAACCATCTACAATCGCCCTCTGGATTCTATCATCAACTGTTGGACTTTAACCTGGTGTTGTGAGACTTCTTACTGTGCTTAATCTAGTCCAACGCTGGCATCTCCACATTCTGTCATCAAGCCAATTTTGTATTCATTTAGATATCTCACCCTGAATCCCGTGAGATTTAACTTTATGCAACAACCTACCATGCAGTACTAAGTCAAAGGCCTTGCTAAAGTCCATGTAGACAACATCAACTGTACCGCCCTCATCCACTTTCTTGGTTACCCCTTCAAAAAACTCAAATTTGTGAGACATGGTTTTCCACTCACAAAGCCATGCTGACTGTTCCTAACAAGTCCTTGCATCTTTAAATGCAGGTAAATCCTGATTCTCAAACTACCTTCCGACAATTTACCTATCACAGATGTGAGGCTCACTGGCCTGTCGTCCCCAAGCTTTTTCACTGCAGCCCTTTTTAAACAAAGGCACAACATCTGCCACCCTCCAATCTTCAGGTACCTCACCCGTGATTATCGATGATTCAAATATCTCTGCTAAGGCACCCACAATTTCCTCCCTAGCCTCCGGCAATGTCCTGGGATACAGTCCATTAGGTCCTGGGGATTTATCTTTCTTGATGTGCTTTAAGATTTCCAGTACCTCCTTCTCTGTAATATGTACACTCCTCAAGGCATCACTATTTATTTCCCCAAGTTCCCTAACATCCATGCTTTTCTCAGCAGTAAATAATAATGAGAAATATTCATTTAGATCTCACCCATGAGTGGATCTGCACATAGATGATCTTGTTGATTCTTAAGAGGGCCTACTCTCTCCCTTGTTACTTTTTTTCCCTTTATGTATTTGTAGAAGCTCTTTGGATTGGGCCAATTAAGAGTCAACCACATTGCAGTAAGTTGCAGTCACATGTAGGCCAGGCCAGGTAAGGATGCCAGATTTCCTTCTCATTAGTGAAGATGATGGGTCTTTATGACAATTGATGATAGTTTCACCATGAGACTAGATTTATAGACCTGAATTTTCAACATTGTGAGCACCCAGCATCCGCTGGTCTGCAAGTTGGCATCTAAGTTATCCTTGCATACTCCAACTGACAGCTGTCATTTTATGCTCAACTGTGTGGAGTTTCTCCAGGTGCTCCGGTTTCCTCCCAGTCCAAAGATGTGTCAGTTAAGTTCATTGGCCATGTTAAAAATTGCCCCTTAATGTCTCAGGACTAGGCTGGAAGGAACAGCTTGTAAATATGTAGGGATATGGGGGTAGGGCCTGGGTGGGATTGTGGTCGGTGCAGGTCCAATGGGCTAAATGGCCTCTGTGTGCGCTGTAGGTTTCTATGGTACTATGTTTCTATGAGTATTCATCAGCAGCAGGTGGGCCTTGTGCCTGAGGCTAAATCCTGGGACTGCACTTCAGGGAAGTACTGCTGATCCAGATACAGAGGGGTAGGGGAAGTTCTAGGGCTTAGGAAGAGGGACAATCTCAGAGACAGGAGGTAGACTGGTAGAAGCGAGATGATGGAGGTGCGGTGGTGGTGGTGGTGGTGGGGGGGGTTGTGGGGAAAGAGGGGGAGATCCGGAGCTCCCGACCAGCATCACCAGCCTAAAAACTGAGGCTCGGAAGGGTTATCATTAATTAAGACTTAGGCAGGCTTCCCATCTGAGGCTCAACCCGCTCCACTGGTCAGGGAGAGCAGAATCCTGGAGAGAATCTCATCCATCCAATTTTACATCTCCTTTACTCTCCCTTCATCCTCCCCTGACCCTCCATCACATCCATCTCAGAAAGAGGGAGTGTAAAAGTTTGGCCATAATTCCAGATTTATTAGTTGCATGAATAATTTTATAATCTTTGTCTTTGAATTTTAAAGATGTTTTCCTCCTTTATTTTTTCTGCAAGAGTTCCCATTGTAGCACCTAACAAATTAGCAACACTGAAGTGTGACTTTGTTCCTTATAAGTCGGGTTCGAAAAAACTACTGGTGGATTTTGACTGCGACCAAGTACGAAATATAAAAGGATCCTTGAACATCACAGTCCAAAAAAAATACAGAGCAGGAGAAACCTGAAAAGAGCTTAAAACCCTATTCCTGAATCTATGAGATAGTCAATAAAGATGCATTAACTACTTACCTTTTCACATCATTACATATTGTAGTTAGTGTGCATGTTTAAATATACTTTTTCTTTTAGTTACAAATCATAGGCAACTTTAACATTGCACTGTTTTATTGTATCAAAATTATGAGGTTTATAAGATTGTTACATTTTTAGATTGTAGTTTTAAACTTAGGATAAATAAAAGGGGGTTATATAATTTGTTCTAGCATCTACCTGACAGTAATTTTGGGTGATTTGATTGTTCAAAATAAGGAAGTGGACAGTTTTATTAGGAGGAAGGTGCTCAATATTTGTAGCTGTAGACAATAGCAGAGTGCCTGTGCTCATAATGGATACAGCCTGAGTCTCTCAACTTGTGGCAACAGAAACTATTGTTTATTTCTAAGATGAAAAGAAGCTGGGATCAAAGTTGCCTCATTGGCATTTCTACCTGGATGCCAAATTGCCACCAGGAAGAGAGCAGGGAAATCATTTTTGTGATTAGCTTACAGACAAATCCATGAATCTTACAGACAGACAACAATTTTGTGTTGGGGTGGTCTGCAGCAACCTGATAGGCAAATAGCAGAAGATAAAGGCGGCCAATCCTGCACCTGAAGCAGAGAAAATACTGACTTTATTGCTGGTCATACAGAATGCAGGTGGAGATGGTTTAAATTAAAGAAACCAAGTTTGTCAACATTCAAGGAAGGCTGCCAACTTCACGTAGCTTGGGTTAGAAAAAAGGAATCTGTAACAAACACTCACAGTGAAAGTCAGTTTTGGGATTAGAAATACTTAGCTGGCGAAATGAAAAGAAAGTCCATGGAAGCCAGGAGAAACTATGGTTTGTTTACAAAAATAACTAATTTTGTGGAGAGTGGTGATAGGAGAAACATCATTTTTTGTACTTTAAAGTGTAAGCTGCCAAAGAAATACGTAACCAATGGTATTTTCTTAGTCATTTATTAAAATAAACATTTTTAAAATGTGAAATTTTGTAGTGTTGTTCTTTCAGTTCACAACTAAAGCTCAAATCTCTTTTTCAAAGTTATTGGTTTCTGTGGAGATTGTAACAGTTGGATGTTCCTTCCTATTTGGACTTAGTACAACTTTTGAATTCACTTGGAAAAATCAGTCAATCTTCAAACCGCTTGGAGAGGAGTGAGTGATTAAAATCTCATGAAACAATACAAATGATAGATGAATTTTGAGATAAGACATTATATTGAAGTTGTCAGCCTCATGTGGATAAAAGAAATTCCATGACACTCTGGAAAGTAAAGCAGTGACTTTTGTCCTGGTGACTAATCTATGCCTCATACAATATTAGAACAGATTATCTGGGCTGGGTTTTTCCACCACCTCCCCCCTGATCTGCAACCACAACTCCTCCTCCCACTGACCCCTCCCAACCACAATCCTTTCCCACCCTCACCTAATCCACCCCAAATTCCCTCCCTGTGCTTGTGCTCTATCACCACCATCACCACTGCTTCCAATCTCTCCCAGCCCCCCCCCCCCGCCCCCTCCCTCCCCATTATCAGAAAACCTGCTGCAGATAGGGGAATGGATCAGAAAATCCCAGCCCAGGTCAATAATATCATTTCTGCTTGAGTGAAGTTGCTGTGTCTACATTTCTGAGCATAATCTCTCTACAGTATTTCAAAAGTACCTCACTGTGAAATTCTTGGAGGTATATATACATAAGGAAGTTTTTTTTTCTGTTTAAGGTATGACAATACCATGAGGAGATATTTACCAATTGCAGGTATAGTGGCTTGGAATATATTCCTGTGTCCTCAACCTCTTGACCTCCACTTCACCATCAGAACTTCAGAATTTATAGTATTAATCTCCTGTCCTGCCAATTTCCTTTCCTGAACCATAGTCATTAGACTGAACACCAGCTGACACTTCTTAAACACCTTAGTTCATCAGATAATGTTGTATCTGGGTGAATTTAGCATTCTGGCGACTTTGAGATAGAAGCATTTTGCAGGAATTGGGAACGGATATTAAGAACATCAATTAAATATACTGTAGCTTTGGAAAGAGTTTTTTCTCATGATTGGTTACTTATGCTAACTCTGCATTTAAATGCAAACCTTTTTTAATGTAACAGAACATCAAACTTTAGAAAAGTTACAGCATAGAAGGAGTCATTTGGCACATCTTGTCCATGCCAGCCCATCTTTTCTTTTTGCATCTGTCTCATAGCCTTGTAGCTTACAGTACTTAAAGTGCAGTTCTGGACATCTTTACTAAGTGTTTAGAGCCTCTGTTTCCACCACCAACTTAGGCAGTGAATTTCAGATACCTACTGTCTGCTGCATAAAAAAAGTTTGTCTGTATATACCCTCTACACCTCTGCTACTTACCTTGAATCTATGTCCCCTGGTTCTAGAATTCTCCTGATGTAAAGATGCCGGCGTTGGATTGGAGTGGTAAGAACTCAGTAAGAATTTAGCAACACCAATTATTAATCCAACCGATTTATTTGATAGTAAAATAGCGAGCTTTCAACACTCCCGTGTCTTCATCAGGCAAGTGCAGTGTTCTGCACTTGCCTGATGAAGACACGGGAGTGTTGAAAGCTCGCTATTTTACTATCAAATAAATCGGTTGGATTAATAATTGGTGTTGCTAAATTCTTACTGAGTTCCTAGAATTCTCCACCAAGTGAAACAATTTCATCTGTCCACTCTGTCTCTTCCCCTCATAATTCAATTCCTGGCTTGGGGCACTGTATGTGGGGAGTTTGCACATTATCCCCGTGTCTGTGTGGACTTCCTCTGGGTGCTCCATTTTCCTTCCACACTCCAAAGATGTGTAGGTTAAGTTGATTGGCCAAGCTGAATTTTCCCTTAGTGTTCGGGATGTGTGGATTAGCAGGGTAAATATGTGGGGTCATGTGGATAGGGCCTGAGAGGTTGTTGGCGCAGACATGATGGGCCAAATGGCCTCCTTTTGCACTTTAGGGTTTTTATGATTCTATTAAATCTGTGCATGTTGCCTTTAGAGTAGAGAATTGTTTCAGTTGTTCAGAATTGCGAATGGTTTTGATGGAGAAACTGACAGAAGTTGGGTAAATAGCAGGCACAGATTTAATATGAGCAGTGACATCAGAAAACATTTGATACACAATGAGTTATTGTAATCTGAAATGCATTGCCTGAAAGGTAGGTGGCAGCAGGACCATTGATCACTTTCAGAAGAGAATTGGTAAATGCTGCTTGATGGGAAGAAAGTCATCACAGGACTATGGCGAAAAAGCAGGTATAATTGAGGGCTGTCATATCAAGTTTCTCTTCTAGATTTGGAATAATCCAGTATTTACTATTGGCCATGCTCTTAACGTTACTAATGGGATGTAAAAACCAGTTAGCATGTTAATGTTATTGAAACGTCTTCCTTTACTGTCCTTGTTAATTAAGACCCCATCTTCAACCTCCCCTTTCTCTCCACAGTCCTTCATATATTGACTGCCAATCTCTCTCTCCATTCTTGAATCCTTCAGTCAGGTTTATGCTCTTCTCAAAGTACCAAAACAATCCTAATTAAAATCATAAACCATATTCTCTGACTGACCATAGTGCATTATCCTTGGGGGCAGCACGGTGCCACAGTGGTTAGCACTGCTGCCTCAGAGTGCTAGGGACCCAGATTCATTTCCCAGCTTGGGTCACTGTATGAACATTCTCCCCGTATCTATGTAGGTTTCCTCCAGGTGCTCCAGTTTCCTCCCACAGTCCAAAGATGTGTGGGTTAGGTTGATTATACATGCTAAACTCCCCTTAGTGTCAGGAGGAACCAGCTAGGGTAAATGCATGGGGTTATGGGGATAGGGCCTGCATGGGATTGTGGTTGATGCAGACTCGATGGATCGAAGGGCCTCCGTCTGCACCGTAGGATTCTATGATTATCCTTCTTCAACTATCTTCCTCCAGCTATACTCTCCTAATGTCCAGATGGAAGAGCTGCCTCAATTTGGTTCAACTGTTACTGGCTCATTGCCAGAACATCCCTAGCAATGTTTTCTTTTCCATTTGCAGCACTCAGGATTGCACGTCCAACATCCAGTGTTCAAAGGACATTGAATTTCTATCTGCTAAACATAGGAGAACCAAGCTCGTGGTGTTCAGGCCCTCTGCATGTGTTCTCTACTTTAGCCATTGACTCAATACCCTCCCTGGCCATTGTGTCAGGCTAAAATTCATTACTTATTTCTTGGCAATTACGTTTGACCCCACATTCAATTTCCAATCCAATGTACCCTCTGTAAGGGACCACCAACTTTCACCACTAGCTTCACAGCCTCCACATCTAACCTAGGTCAACATCAGAGTGGTAGCTCTGTGGTAGCAGAGTGGCAGAATGACAATAGCAGAGTGCCTCACAGCAGCAAAGACCTGGGTTCAATTCTGGTCTTGGTGACTGTGTAGAGTTTACACACTCTCCCCATGGTTGCATAGGTTCCTTTGGGTGCTCCGGTTTCCTTCCACATTCCAAAAATGTATACTTTATGTGGATTAGCTATACCAAATTGCATCTTAGTGTCCTTAGTTAGGTGGATTAACCATGATAAATATCCAGCATTACAAGGATAGGGTGCTCCAGTTTCCTGTCTCATTCCAAAGATGTGTACGTTAGGTGGATTGGCCAAGCTAACTTGCTTCTTTGTGTCAGGGAGACTAGTAGGGTAAATGCATAGGGTTATGGGAATAAGGGAGAAGGTAGGCCTGGGTAAGATACTCTTTTGAAGAGTAGATGAAGACACGATGGGCCAAAATGCCTCCTTCCGCTTGGTTGGGATTTCTTGGTATTCACCATTCCTCTGTGTCTGGCCTTGTACATCCTACTCCCTTTTTCCCACCACTGAATGCTGAGCCTTCAGGCAACTAGACTCCATGCTCTTTAGTTCCTCTCTGTATTGTGGTATTTCTTCATTTTGTTCTCTCGGAAAGAGAGTCTTTAAAATCTATTATATTTAACTAAGACTTTGGTCACCTAAGTTCACCTCATTATCGTTCTTCCTTTGTTTTTGCACTTGTTTTCTTGAGGCTTCTGTAATATGCTCTGGTACTTCTCTATGTTAAGAAGTGTGAGATCTCTATGCCTTTGTAATTTAGTCAGTTGGTTTAGCAGCAGAATTAAAGACTCTGTTACAGACAGAATTATTGTTGTCTAATGGTGACTTGTCTGTTCTGCAGGAATACAAACAGAAATTGGCTCAAGTGACTCAAGTCCGGAAAGAGCTGAAATCGCACATCCAGAATTTGCCAGACCTTTCATTGCTCCCAAATGTTACAGGTGGTTTAGCACTGTTGCCCTCTGCTGGTGACCTTTTCTCTAGTGACTGAACTGATACCCTTTTCTCAGGAGTTAAACCGCAATACCTCCGTTGTGTGTGACAGCTTCTTAAAGACATGGTTCTGGAATATGGTGGGGCCTAAAACAACAGAGCTAAACCTTTGAGACATCTACATACAAACTGCATTGGAGCTGTAGTAATCCTAACGTGATGATTTACAGCAATTTGAAATATAAAGAAAAATAAACACCATTCAAGCCACTGCTATTAACCTGTAAATTCCAAATACACATCAATCCTAGGCCATGAGTGATGGATGCTCTTTGGTCTAATCAGGATGTCAAGTGGCATCTGTTGTGACAGTGAGAATCAGATGAGCAATATAAACGTTGTGCGGGAGTCCACAGTACAGATAATTGACTGAATTGAAGGACTGTGCTAGTAAACCGGTGGGTTTCCTCCTGATGCTCCGGTTTCCTTCCACAGTCCAACGATGTGCGAGATTGGCCATGCTAAAATTACCCCTTAGTATCCTGAGATACATAGATTAGAGGGCTTAGAGGGTAAAATATGTAGGGATATGGGAGTAAGGCCAGGGTGGGATTGTGATTGGTACATTCTCGATGAGCCAAATGGTCTCTTTCCTTACTGTAGGGTTTCTATGATCCTGGAGTACACCAACCTTCATGATTCTTCATCGGAGCTGTCATGCATTCAATATCAAATTCATTCAAGTCTTATTTGATTTCTCTTCACGGCTTGACAACATTTTTCCCCATTTGTTCTAACAAACCATGGTCATGGAGACAACGTCTGTCTGCTACATACCTCCTTAACCTAATGCATGTTGGAATGTAAAAAATAGGTTTATTCAGCTCGAAGCTTAGTCATCCTCCTTAATTCACAGAATCACAGAACTGGTACAGCAAAGAAGAAGGAGCCATTGTTAAAGGTTGTTTCTGAGAAGCAATTTACCCAGTATCTCTCCCTACCTTCTTCGTGCAGACCTGAAAATTCTCTCTTTACAATCTGATTTCCTCTTAAATGCTTCAGCTGAACCTATCTCCAGCACACTCTGAAGCCGTGCATTCCAGAGCCTAACCTCCCGCTGTGTGAAAGACTTTTTCCTCATGTCACCTTTGCTTCTTTTACCAATAACCTCCATGGGCGCACAGTGGCACAGTAGTTAGCACTGTTCTTCACAGCATCAGGGACCTAGGTTCGATGCCCAGCTTGAATCAATGTCTGTGCGGAGTCTGCACATTCTCCCAGAGTCTGCGTGGGTTTCCTCTGGGTGCTCCAGTCTCCACCCATGATCCAAAAGATGTGTTAGTTAGGTGCATTGACCATGCTAAATTCTTCCTCCGTGTACCTGAACAGGTGTTGGAGTGTGATAGCTAGGGGATTTTTTGCAGTAACTGCATTGCAGTGTGAATGTAAGCCTACTTGTGACACTAATAAATGAACTTTAAACTCAGTCTGTGCTCTCTTGTTCTCAATTCTTTTATCAGTGAATTTCTTTCCTGTCTGCCTTGTCTGAAGCTCTTATGATTCTGCATGCCTTATCAAACTTAATCAGACCTCTTCCAGAAAAACTAAGAGTTGCCAAACAAGGAATGCAGACCTGTCAACATTCCCGTCAGTAGCTTACATTTTTTCAATGAAGTTGGGCTGCTTCTAAAGAAAAGCAGAGAAGAAGTTTGTTAGTTTGCATTGAGAGCAGTGGTATTTTATGAATGTCTCACTCCAGGTGTCTCGATTTAAGCTAACCAATTCCTTATTTTGTATTTCCTTTTGGATGCAGCACATCGTCAGTGACAAAAACAAAGATAGCCAAGATCAGTCTATAATAGCATGACCCACTTTATGGACAATATACAGGGAACCCATTATAAATGTGTTTATGAGTCAACTTTGCAGAACCAGGTGAGGAAGCTGGACACACGTCCTGCACAAAACTCCACAATAATGCAACATAGAAACCACAGAATCCCTACATTGCAGAAAGAGGCCATCCAAACCATCACGTCTACATCAACTCGTCAAAAGAATGTCCCATCCAAACTCCTCCGCCCCATCCCCAGGCATTTACCAAAATGAATCCACCTAACCTACACATCTTCGAACACCAAGGGGCAATTTAGCCTGGCCAATCCATTGAACCTGCACATTCAGCCAACTCACTGAATTGATCATTATATGGCATTAAAAAGATTGCTGGTGGAAAACGAGGATATGAAGAAACAGTGATTGGAAAATAGTAGCAAAAGAATAATACATCAAAAAGAATGGCTGCTGTAATTTAATAAATTAGCTTGAAGGAAAAAGAAATTATCTGAAAAGTTGAGGTATAACTAAAATTTGGTATGTAACTCATGAAATAACATGAGATAGAATTAGAAAATATAAAACAAATTTGCAGTAACAATGTGACTGTAAAATGAGAAGAAAAGACTAGGATGGATGATTACACAATAACTCGATACAGAACCTTTCAAGACACTTTACAGTAGCATTATCAAACAAACTTTGGCACTAGGCCATGCGAGAATTGGAGAGAATCTTGTGACCTTGGCACATGAAGGCATGACTCCTAATGGTCATTAAACAGTGTGATGTATCATTTATTTGTGCCTTTCCAGAAGAAAATACTTCCAATAATAGGTAACTCTGAAAAATATATTAAAAGTGATGTGTCCTGTGCTCAGCACAAGGGCTCAAAATACATGGAAATAGCAAATGGAATGGCCCTCAAAAGTCCCCAGAATTCCTGGGAAAATTCAGTGATGGGGAAAATCAATGAGAGAACACCCAACGTTGAGCCATACACTTGCCCTACCCAAGTTACAGTCCTGAGGCCGCAGTTGCTATTTTTTACAATCTTGCAATATGTATTTTATTTCTGCTTTGCTCTTAAGCATGTATTGAATGTTAGAAGTTATTTTGGATCAAATCTTACTTGGTAGACATTGATCTTAATTAATTAATTAATAGATAATAATCAGTTGTGGCCTATATTTCCTGAACTTGTTTCTTCCTCACTGGTCATGTACAACTTGTATTTTAGACAAGATCTTTGTTTTTCGTTTCTCAGGCTAGAAAACTAAAATAAGTTGTCTTTTGTTTAGCAGAAATCCTTTTTAATTGCATTCAGTGATCATTGGACTTCAGGTCAGGACAATGAGTAACCTTATATGGAGTGGTCACTTAATATGAAGCAATAGAATATGAAGTTTGATTGATGGACATACCAGCTGATTGATGGCTGATGAGAATATGCCATCAAAAATATGTAAACAATTTGGGTAATGCAAAGTCTGCATGAACTTGCAGTGCCTGTGAGGAAAATTGTTAAAGACTGAAACTTCTTTTGAGAATCTCTGTACCAAACCTTGAAAGGCTGAAACAAGCCTGGGGAAGTTGCTCTTTCGGAGAGTTAGTGTAGACACGATGGGCCAAGTGGCTTCCTTTTGCCCTGTAGTGAGTCTATGAGATGCTATGATTTAGGTGTTAACAGACTAAGGTGGGATTATTGTCTTTCTTCTTTTGATATACAAAGTGATTTCCTTTCAATAAAGTTATCTCTCTTACTTACTTTTCTCTTTTTTATATTACCAATTATAATTTTCATAATATTATAATTTTTCAAAATTCAAAAAAAAGATGTTTTAACACATTACTTCTGAAAGGTCACTCATTCCTTTTACATCCAGAGTATGGCTCTGAATCTAAGTGAAACTGTAAAAGGGACTCTTTAAACCCTGGGACATTCTTTCTACATTCCAGGTATTATATAAATGCAATTGGTTGTCGATTCTCAGATTGTTCCTCAGTTCAATGATATCATTAATGTAAGAAATAGAGCCTGGTTAAAGCAGTTCATCCAGAACTCCTTTGCTTTATTTTCTTCACCAATTTAATCAAACAATTCCAATCCCCAACATATCGATGACTGGTACACGGGGGTGAGTTTCCAACCTTGCTGTGCCTGGTGCAGATCTTGGAAAACAATGTGCCGGCCATAAATCGGTTTTGGTTTGCAATCACCCCAGTCCCTTTTTATTGGCACAAACTGGATTGTGCTCCATTAACAGAGACCAGGCATGATTCTGGGGAGGCATGGAGGCCTTTGGAGACCTTAGGTAGTTGAAGACATGGCTTGGCAGTGCCCACCTGTCAAGCCTACCTTGAACGCTGGCAGTGCCTATCAGGCACCCAGAAAATGCCCACCCTGCTAGTGCAGTGCCAAGGAGGTAGGCACTGATTAGGGGTGGGGCGTGGATGACTCAATGTGGGACAGTTGTGATTGGGACTGTGCTGGTTAGTTCTCCTCTGTTGTGACACTTTGGGAAAATTGCAGCCCATGTATAAAGATCACAAGCATTTGTATTCATCAAATTAAAATGGAGATGATACATAAAATACATAGTCATATGAAAATAAGTTGTTTGTCAAACAGGTGATACGTAATGTGATAATGTGGTGCATAGATTAAGCGGCTATAAGACAAACATCAGATAGTAGGATCTCATGGCAAGTATTGTCCTCTCCCTCTGTATTTGATTTCTATTTTTTGGTCTCTGCCCTTAATTTAAAAGAGTGTGGCGTTCAAAATGAGTTTTATATCTGCAAAGTCATCCTGATCTTTCAATAGGTTAGTTATCAATTCAGAGATATAATATCATGGCATTAACATCCCTTAATGTCCTGAAGCACATGCTGATGCAGAAAACTGGCATTACTCTCTGAAGCATTAGTGTGAAATATTCAACAAAACTTGTTTGCCACAAGACAAACTAAGTTCCAGTTCCCCAGAAGGATTTGTTAGCCAAAATTACACGGTGATTCTCTCCAAGAGTCTCCATGAATTGCTGAATATAGCTCAACACTTCTGCTTTTCTCTCAGATTTACAGATCCTGCTGCATTTTATTTATGATCACGAATTTCAAAGGTGTGTACATCAGCATGCTAAAATAAAATATTTCTATTCATTATAATAATACGGGGATGTTAATGATGACCATGTTGGATCATTCAGAAAGAATTTAATTTTAGCACCAAGGAGTTCAAAATTTAATTTTAGAAAGGGGACTATTTCGAATTATGGTAATTACCTATCAAACACAAAGATTCAGTGCAATGCCATCTATTTTAAGAACGCATTTTAACTTTCACTTTAAGTTTCCTAAAATATAACCTGACCAACATTTCCTATTTTCATTTCATATTTCATTGATATAATCTGCCAGTCTCTCTTTTCCATATTACCCCTCCTTCTATCAGAGAAACGTGACAATTTCAACTCAGAGTGAATCAAAAGGTTTCTGTAGAATGTTCTGTGTAAATAGGTTTTAAAAATGTATCTAAGAAATTGCTCTCGTGCCTTAAAGAATAAAAGATGGCACAAGATAGAAAATATGTCTGCACTGTGTGCCTGAAAATGTACTGCCATAGCTTCCCAGAAATTGAGCATTGGTCGACACCTGGAGGATTGGATATTGGGGAGTTGTAGTTGTCAACTCACCAGCTAGGCCTGCTCAAAACTGACTCAAAAGAATACCAGTTAGCATTGGTCCAGAGGACTGATGTGGAAGAAGGAGAACTTATTCTTCTCTGGCTCCTCAATAAGTTACTTCTGAAAACAGTAATGAACACTTACATTGAGTTTGCTGGTTTTCTGTATCTGAATGGCTTTCTGGATATTAAAGAATATTAATGCCATGATATTGTATCCCTGAACTAATAACTAACCTATTGAAAAATCAGGATGACTTTGCAGAGATAAAGCTCATTTTGAATGCTACACTCTTTTAAATTGGGGGCAGAGACCAAAAACTCAATGTGAGGCCTACAGATTCAGCCGCTGTAAACCACAGAGAAAAGAATGCCAAGCTCAGATTTCATCCGATTTAATATCAGATTGTAAATGTTGGAGCACCGATCAGAATATTCAAGAGACCTAATGTCTGTTTTAAGTAGGTGTTCCAAACATTCTGAAATTACTGACTGCTGTCAGACACAGGAGATAACTCTCAGAAACAGGCCATTCTGTGTCTATGGGGCTTTTGCCCAGATATTGGCTGTAATGGTGACCAAATTCAACCCAAGTACCTCATAGATTAGTCATCTTAAAAATGCACAATTACAATGATTATAGCTGACTGAGATATCTATACAATTTCCATTGCCTGAGTAACACGATGAAAAATTACAATACTAATACACAGTTATATCATGTAATGGCAGTAGGTCGCAGATAAAGCAAAGTTTAGAAACTTTGGGTAGTGATTTTCTTGAATCCTTTCACATCCGTCATCCTGCCACAGTCAAAATCTACCGTTAACATGTGTGGGCCAGTTTTCTTTGGAGTGAAGTCAACATGGATTATTGCCTTCTGGTTCGTACCTATCTCGCTGATCCTGAAACAATGTGAGAGAAATGTCAATGTATATACAAAACAATCTCCCAATAGATTTTTGAGATCTTCAAAAAATTAAGTTAATATTAATGCAAGAACAAACCAAAATCATCTTCAGCTTCCCTAATGGTTGATTTGATAATACCAGCTTGTATTATATTCTGCATGTCCCAGGGTCTTCTCTCTGTGTTCAGTTAATTGGCCAATTCTGACTGACTTCTCAGAATTTATTCATCTGAGCTTCAACTTTATCACTGGAATTTTACCAGCACATCTGCCTGATGTTCGTAAGATCATTGCCCAAGGCCAATGGAGAATGTTGCTGTTAGCTTTGCCTGCCCCAATTCCAGGTGAAATCAGGACTATGTATCCCTCATCTTTCCCTTACTTTTGTTTTGTCTTTCAAAAGAACAGGGGAGCCCACAAAGGGAAACCAGCTCCATGTGAGATCTGAACCTGAGTGATAGATATCAGCCTGGCCAGAGATGTCCATGAAGGAATAAAAAAAATACACAGTGAGAGATGTCATCATTCTCATGAATTGAGACTAAGTGCCCTGGTTTTCCTGTTGGTGCTGTCAGCCTCTGTCACATGGGATTCTCCATCTGAAGGACAGAAATTTAGGCATCTTTGGCTTCTCAAAAATCACCCGCTTTAATGGACAGGTCCTCCTGCCCCCAAAAACTGAAATCGTGCCCCCTGTGCATATCTCCCACTGCCTCCTGTCTCCCATGCACCTCTTCCACCCTTGCTATTGACAAGAGGAGAATCATGAACGCCTCAGTGTCTGACTTCACCATTCTGAAACTGAACAAACGACACTTTTCTCAGGGTCTGAACCAAAGCCTACTTGGTGCAGATCACTTTGGAGCGGCAGGTGACAAGCAGAAGTGAACTGAATTGGGCTCCAAATCCCGTACTCACATTTTAAAAAATCAAGTTGATCAATTATTGGGCTCTCACCCACTCTGGCCGGGAACCCAATCACAGACAGTATGGAAGTCAGGGATCATTGCAATGAATTTGATGCCCAGTGCAAATGTCACTTTTCTTTGCCCAATACCCAATTCTCTGGGCCAACGTGATTCCCATAAGGACCTAGTGGGCCTGGAGAATCCCAGTCATGGATTCATGACATTTAATTCCAGCTGCTCTTAGTTATTAAGTTATATCATTTAGTAAGTCTGACAATTTGAACAGATCACGTATAAACATCATGGCTGAAGTTGAAACCTCAGCAGATGTAACTGTCTGTGTGGATATGAGTGCCTCTGCAGATCAGAACACTGCATTTGCCTGACGAAGGCACAACATAGTGTCGAAAGCTTGTGGATTTACTATCAAATAAATTGGTTGGATTTTAAATTGGTGTTGCAAAACTTTACTGAAGTTTTCTAGCCATCCCTGTTAGTAGGATCCTCTTCAACAAAGGATGAGAACAACAGGAGAACCCATTGATTGCAGTGGTTTAGGAGACCCCACTGCCAGTTAATGGTGGACCATCTCTGCCACGGCAAAACACATTTCTAGTTTCTGGCATCATGGCAACCGTGACCAGATCATGACGGAAAGTCACAGAGCTGAAATTTTAACTCAGTTTTCTCTCTCTAGATGCTACCTGACTTCCTGCGTATCATGAACACTTTTTGGTTGTTTTTCATTGTCTGTTACAACAGAAAATGTAGATTAGAAAGTGAAAAGATCAATAACTTCCATTACCTCCATTGCCTTGGACAGCAATTTGTTGCAGATTCTTTTTTGTAATTTGGTGCACTAGTTTTCCATTATAGCTTTTTACATGGGCATAGAAGTGAAGGTTGCAGACTATATTTATTGAAGTGCAGTTGGAGATGGTAACAAGAACCTGAACATTAGATCCATTGGTTATTGATTTGTCAGTCTTCACATGGACCTGGAGTTTTTTTTCTGGCAGGGAATCTACCCTATTTCTCCAATCAGCTTTGGAAACAATTGCTCTTTCTTTAGCAGAGCCTAAATAGGTCGAAAAATAAGGTTCCATAAGGAAACAGTGATTTATTTATTTTTCTGCTCTCCTTGTTTGGATAACTTGTCTAAATGGCCAGAATTCTCTGATCTCATGTGCCTCCCCACCATTGCCAGACAGAATAGAGAATTTGGTGCTCAGCCAAATTCAGAGGGACTGGAGAATCCCAGCCATGGTTTCCTACACCATATATGTAACTATGAATGCACACTATACTCGCAGCTCACTTAAATTATAAAATGCGATCTGGAAGTTGAATCCATTGCTATTAAATTAGATTGGTAAAACTGTAATCAAGATGTAAGCATAAACAATATTAAAGTAATAAAAGATCACATTTCAAAATGTCTGCTCTATTTCTTACCCTCAGGATACTTGTAATTATGTGTGATGTCATCATGACCATCTCTGCCACAACTCTTTGTGCTGATATTCTGACCCACATGCTGAGTTTCAATACTTATTTTTTTGCTTTGTGCCGTTTCTACCCAAGACCCAAGATACTTGATCTGCATTGACTTCAGCAAAGGCAAAGGGAATGTCATACTTCGTATCCACAACTCCTTCCTTGATTGCCTTAACTGGAGCTGGTCCACAGCAATAAATTCCTTTAAAAAAAAGAAATACTTGAGAATCAACCTCAATGAATTTAAATGATCCTGACCACGATTTATATTTATCAAAAGCTTTCAGAAGCCCTTCCAGCCATCTCACTTCAAAGAATAGACAATTTTATTAAAATATTCCAATTCCAATTCTCTTCCCGCACCCATGGTGCAACAAAGCAGACTTTCATCGATTGCCACAGCTAGTTATTTTTGGAACAGATCGCTAGTCTGTTGCCAAAGGCTTATCACTTGAGCATTCCACATCAAGCGTGACTGACCAAAACTGTCTTTTACTCTTATTGTATGTCACTGGCATTTTGGGAGAATTTGCATTCAACCTGTTTGGCCACATAATAAACACACCTTCCTTGGCCATCAAGTCCTGGGGTAGGACTTGAACCTGGCACCTCTGACTTAGAGGCAGGGATGCTATGCACTGTGCCACAAAATCTCCTTTATTAAAACTTTTATTTTTATTTTTTAAAGATTTGCTTTTGTTAGGCAATTTTGTTGAAATACTCCAACAGGGGAGGAAACACATTGTGATTACCTAATGCATATTAGTTTATGGTATTGATCAGAGAACGTTTATCCCTAGGAAGCTAGTGCTGTCCAACTATCTGGCCTGGATTGGCCCAGCAGAATATTAGTCCATTGCACAGCACCATACGTAATCAATACAACAGTAATTAATTTACAACAATGGCAAAATATATGAACTGTTTAAGGTGCACTATTATAGCTTATGAAATTGAAATTGTTCTCTGTAATTCATTTTTCTCCTGTGAGGTTGGGTCCAGCATCTGCCAACCATCATAACCTGTCCTCAGATCATTTCTTGCCATCCAGCTCTATATCCAGACATAGAAGTTCCTAAATTGCAGCAATAATGAAAAGTCTCCAGGTTATTAAATTTCTCACAGAAATCGTGTTACTTTGTTTGTGTTTAAGTAGAGAAATAAAAAAATCAGATGAACACTTCGCTGATCTAATACGGCCATCAGTATTAATGATTGAGTGAACATTCAGTTTTCTAAGATCAGTTATGATTTATCTGCACATATTCTGAATATTTATCAGTGAATACTGTCAGAAAGCATTTCGCTGTTTTCTTTTGATGGTTAACTAAATTATCTAGTACATATTCCAACTATTAGAAAATAGTGTACTTGATGTAATTAGGTTTGGTTTTTAATATGAGAAGGACAGGAACAATTAAAGATTATTTTAAAACTGTCCTATTTTCAGACATGGAACAAAACATGACATTGCGCCATGTAAAAAATAATAAAGTCCAGAAGTTCAGGATTCTTCCTCTTCCCAATCCCAAACCAGTCCCGATCAGTCACAAATTACATTTCCTATAGTTGTAATAATGCTTCATTCTTTCTCCTTGTCCACTTCAATCTCTCTGCAAACTGTGACATTGTCCTGCTCAGTTACTCTGTGCTCAGTTCACCCTCTGACTTTGCTAGTGATTGCCAGAGTTCCTCCAGCAATGACTTCTCTTCCCATGTGCATCCTGGCAATTTTGCAAGGATTTGTCCTGGCCTTCTCCTCTTTCATGTCTGTATGTTGCACTCACACATTTGTATTTTTATACTGATTTGACTCACCAAACGCTATCTTTACTTTTGTTTTTTTCCACATTTTCTCCCGTATTCATAGATTTTATCAATTCTTAAATTGCATTGATATCATGAGTTAAAGTTTGTGACAACACAAGGAGGAATTCCTAAGAATCTCAAAACTAAAGGAATAAAAAAACAATTAATTTACAATTACTTAGTAACTGCGACAGAGTGTGATATGTGAGCAAACTGCCAGCATCTTAATAAAGTACATGTTAATATCAATTTTTTTCTGAAAGAAAGAATATTAGCTTCTGCTAAATATTTTTTACTCGATATATCTCTAATTCATATAACAAGAAAGAGCTTTCATTTATATAATGCCCTTCACAAGGTCAGTGTAATTCACAACCAATTATGTGTAGTGGCTAAAAGTCAATGCCTGCATTGAGGAGAAAGCAGGTGCATGTGAGTTGTACCCATGACTGCATCACCATTGCACCTATGGGAATGGCCAAAGGAGCCTTGGGTGCATGTCTTCATAGATTTTTCTGATAGCCATTGATGAACATTTGAAGTATCCAGAAATGATAATATGAAATCGACGATCACAGATGCGGTCCTGAACAAGCTCAGTGTTTGTTAGGTTTCCATATCCAAACCAGGTTGGAAATGACAACAGTCCATAGTTTGTGTTGCAGAATTTTGAGGAGCACGTGGAGCTGCATGCCGTATAAGATCTGCACCCTACCATCCAGAGGCGAAAAGGCTAGCTGAGCTTTTTGTACAGTCATTGGAGGCTTCACCAGGCAGAATTGGGGGGATGCCCTTGATGCGAATAATAAACCAATCCTCCAGTTGCATGCAAATAAAAAAACAGTTCTATAATAACACCCCACATGCATCTACAAAATGTTCACCGGTGGCATTGATGTTTGGGAGACAGTTGTGTATAATGTTTGACGTACTGAGGCTTGATGAGTGTTGGAGAAGAACCAGGAGGCTCAGATAGGCCGTCAAGCTGAACAGGCTGAGAGAGTTTCAGAAGGGTGAATTGATACTGGCCAGAAAGGGCACTTTAAGGGATAAGTGGATTCCAGCTGTGATTGTAACCAAGACAGAACCCTTGTCCTATAAGTGGAAACTTGGAACAAATTATTATGACACCAATATGTGGGCCAACTGTTAGCAGCCCACACCAAAGGGTAAGAATTCCATCAACAAGTGTAAAAGTGTTCCGAATGGGGCCGGTGGGAGGGAGGCATGGAATCAGTATCTCCTTTATTCACAGAGGGAACTGGGGACTCGACATTGGTGATTGATGATGTACAGAAAGTGGGGCCACTGTTGTGGCTTTGTTGAGACCACAGTCATCGGACAGGAACATTAGGCCGTTTCCAGTTCCCAGGAAACATCCCCCGACAGGTGATCATATCGATGTAGGATGGACGTTAGGGTAGGGAACTAACTATGGAGTCTACTGTGGGCTCTTCACCAAGTATTTGTATCATGTAAAGGGGAAAAGAGATGTCTAATTGTATGTTTAATTATGCTGTTGGTGTTCTGGGAGATTAGTGTTTAGAGAAGAGAAGTGTTATGTAAGTTGAGGCATTATCCCTTTTAGATAATGGGTTATAAGACCTGGGATGTGGGGTGAGATGGTTGGGAACCAGCCTGAGTGTCAATGTTTGGAGTATGGATTGAGTAGTCTGAATAAAGATCGGTCATCTTTGAGGGCCAAGCTGCGGAGTATTTCATACCTGCTTAAACTAAAACCATATGCACTTATGGAGTCTGTATCCTTCCATTCCTATCCTATTCAAGTATTCATCTAGTTGCTCCTTAAATGCCGCTATCATAACTGCTCCCACCACCTCCCCAGCAGCGTGTTCCAGACATGCACCACCCTGTGTAAAAAAGTTCCTTTTCTCCACGCATCGTAAACCTATATCCTCTAATACTTGACTTTTCTATCCTAGGAAAGAGCATCTGATGATCCACTGTTTCCATGCCATTCATAATCTTGTAAATCTCTATCAGATCACATTTCAACCCTTGTCTTTTGAGTTTATCCAAATTTTCCTCTTATTTAATACCCTCCAGACCAGGCAACTTCCTGGTAAACCTATTCTGCACGCTCTCTAAAGCATCCATACCCTTCCCATAGTATGCAACTAGAATTGTACACAATATTCAAAATGAGGCTAACTAAGGTTCTGTATGTTGCAGCTTGCCATGCCAATTTTTATACTTAATGTCTGAACTGATGAGATGAAGGCAAGCATGCCGTATGCTTTTTTGACTACCTTACCCACCTGTTTTGCCCTTTCAGTGATCAGTGGACATGTATGCTCAGATCTCTCTGTCAGGCAATACTCCCAAGGATTCTACCATTTACTGTACAATTCCTATGCATTGGACCTTCCAAAATGCATTATCTCACACTTGTCTGAATTAAATTCCAGCTGTAATTTCTCTGTTAAAGTCTCCAATCGGTCTATTTCTTTCTGCATCTTCTGACTATCTGACATTTACTATCAGCAACTCCACTAATTTTTGTGTCATTTCTGAACTTACTAATCAGAGCACTACATTTTCCTCCAAATCATTTATATATACTACAAACAACATAAGACCAAGAACTGATTCCTGTGGAACACCACTAGTCACAATCTTCCATTCAGACTTCCCCCTGTTGCTACCCTCTGTCTTCTATGACCAAGGCAGTTCTATATCTATCTTGTCAGCTCTCTCTGTTTCTGTGTGACTTCATCTTCCATACCAGTCTAACATGAGGTCTAGGTGTACAACATCCGCTGCTTTTCCTTCATCTATCATCTTTATCGGTTTCTTGAAAACTTCAAACAAGTTAATGAAGCACTACCTCACAAAACCATGCTGCCTGTTACTAATAAGTCCATTTGTTTCCAGATGTGACTAAATCCTGTCCCTTAGAATCTTTTCCAATAATTTCCCTACTATTGACCTAAGACTCACTGGCCTATAGTTTCCTGGATTATCTCTGCTGCCATTCTTAAACAATGGAACAACATTGGCTATCTTCCAGTCCTCCGGAGCTTCACCTGTAGCCAATGAGAATACAAAGATTTCTATCTGGGCCCCAGAAATTTCTGCCCTTGCCTCCCTCTGTATTTGGGATAGATCCCACTAGGCAATGCAGACTTAGCTACTTTAAAAAACTGGATAAAACAAATGACTGTGGATATGGAATCTGAAACCAAATCTGAAATACTTGAGTCATCTGGACTCAAAACATCGGCTCTTTTCTTTCTTTATAGATGATGTCAGACCTGCTGAGATTTTCTAGCATTTTCCCTTTTGGACTTATCTACTCTAATGCTTTTCAACATGCCCATTTTTTTGAAATCAACATGACCCAGAATATCTACACAGCCCAGCCTAGGCTCCTCATCCATCAAGTCCCACTCTTTAGTGAATATTGAGGCAAAGTATTCACTTAGTACCTCGCCCATTTCCTCTGGTTCCCTACGTAGAATCCCTCCACTATCCTTGAGTGGACCAGCCCTTTCCCTGGCTATCCTCTTACTCTTCACACACCAATAAAATGCCTTAGGATTTCCTTAATCCTGTTTTCCCAAGGACTTTTCATGAGCCCTTTTAGCCCTCCTTCCTAATTTCCTTCCTACGTTCTTTATATTCTTCAAGGGTTTCATTTGTCCTAAGCCTTTTAGACCTTACGAATGTTTCCTGTCTCTTTTTGACAAGGTTCATATTATCCTTCGTTATCGAGAGTTCCTGATACTTGCCACACTTACCCTTTATCCTCACAGGTACGTGCTGGTCCTGAATTCCAATCAACTGACATTTGAAAGTCTTTCATATGTTGGATGTTGATTTACCTTCAAACAGCCTCCCCCAATTTACACTCTCCAAATCCTACCCAATGTTGTTGTAATTAGTCATCCCACATTTTAACACTTTTGCCCAAGAACCACTCTTGTCCTGATCCACAAGCACCTTAAAACTTAGGGAATTAAGATCACTGTTTTCTCCTACTGAAACTTCAATCATCTGGCTGGGCTCATTCCCCAATACCAAGTCTAATATGGCTCCTTCCCAAGTTGGGCTATTTACATTCTGTTTTGAAAAAGCCTCCTGGATGCTCATTACAAATTCTGCCCCATTCAAGTCCCTAGCAGTAAATGACTCCCAGGAAATTCAAGGAAAGCTAAAATCACCTACCACAACAACTCTGTTAATTTGGCATCTTTCCGAAAGCTATCTGCATATCTGTTCCTCTTTTTCTTGTACTTGGAAGGAATTTGTGCAGAAATATTTCTGTGCTTAACATTTCTGTCACACTGCCAACTTAGTGCAATTGCAAATAATTAGTCATATGTCATGGTAAAAGATTGAATAGTTTTGAGAGTTTGTTTGGAGAGGCTGAGAATACAACACTTTGAAAATCCATCATTCTAGTTCGTTATCCACCTTAGTATTTGTTCTTTACAGTAGCTGTCTATGTAGTTGCTTCTTTAAACAAACTCACTGTACAAAAGATCTGTGGCTTTTGTTTGATTTGATTTATTATTGTCACATGTATTAACATACAGGGAAAAGTATCATTTCCTGCACATTATACAGACAAAACATTCCATTCATTGAGAAGGAAATGAGAGAGTGCAGAATATACCATTACAGTCATAGCTAGGGTGTAGAGAAAGATCAATTTAGCGCAAAATAAGTCCATTCAAGAGTCTAACAGCAGTAGGGAAGAAACTGTTCTTGAGGCAATTGGTACATGACCTCAGACTTTTGTATCTTTTTCCAGATGGAAGAAGGTGCAAGAGAGAATGTCCAGGGTGCGTAGGGTCCTTAATTATTCTGGCTGTTTTGCCAAGGCAGCGGGAAGTGTAGACAGAGTCAATGGATGGGAGGCTGATTTGGGTGATGGATTGAGCTACATTCATAACCTTTCATAGTTCATTGCGATCTTTTGTCAACATGAAGTGATCCATATTTTGATGTTAATAGCTTTCTAGATTAACTAGTTTAAATATATCGGATAATTTAGTTGATGCAAGTGTGAAAAAATGATTTTAACATTTTGTTGGGATGGAGGTAAATTGAAACGATGTAAATCATTGGTTAGGCTTCAGATAGAATAAGATCTTCCTGTTCTAAAACTTGGACAGACTGGCTTAGAGGACACTGGGAGAGACCTTGTGGAGCTGTTGCTGCTGCTCTGACTCCATGCCAGGCTGCACAGGCAAAATCAGAAAAAATCAAGAGGCTTTGTGGGTTAAGGGCCTACATACCAGTGGTATGGTAGGAAGGGGGTTAAAATGTGTCGGAGGGCAATGGTTTGACTGGGGTGTGCTTGAAACAAGATAGAGGCAAGGAAGGGGGGGAAAATTCTTGACTGGGGGAAAAAAGCCTGGGGAAGCTTTCACTCAATCTGGCGGTGGGCAGGAGAAAGGGAGGTTGGCTGGGGCTGGTGGTTAAACATCCTTGGGATCAGAAAGGAAAGACAAATCTTTGCATGAACGTTAATGTTTTGATCACTGTCCTTATTGCAGTTCAAGCAGGTCAGGCCCTGTCAGTCCAGTAGTGTGCACACACCTAACATATTATCTCAAGGGGCTTTGGGCATAATATTGGGCGTAAATGGTACAGTCACAGTCAGGGGAGGCATTTGCAGTCTATAAAATAGGTAATGTGGGAGAGGATATGGCTTCATGTCTCTATATCTGACTATGCAATAGGTCTCAAGATGCGGAGGGGTCAGATTTGCATGGGACATAGGTACAATAACATCAAAGAATTCAGGAGTAGGACAAGAATACCTACCACAATAACACTGAGAACTAAGACTCCAGGGTGAGGGAGGAGGACAAAGAGTGACAAAGGAGAGGGTAACCTGCACATGATGTTCCTTCAGGATGATGGAGGTGGATTTCCACAGTCACACAGGGAGGCTCAAAGCTGCTGTGCCAGTAGAATCACAGCAGCACTATTGCCTACTAAGAAGCTGTGGCACAATTGAAAAAGAAACCACTCTACAGAGGAGGGCTTCCGAGGTTTGTGGGAAGAGTTAACAACTGCATTGTGGGCAGATTGAAGGGGAACCCAACTGAAATCTGCATTCCCAAATTAGCAGGAATGTACAGTGACTGAAGCATTGCAATAACAATAGAGGGAATGAGGAGTCATGACTATTTCACTTCAGATGAATTTAATCCCAGATCTATTTTCTTGCAATAACCCTTCGCTGCACTTGTAGGAATTCCTCAGGCTGGTAATGAAGCAATTGACAAGTGGGCAATAGGCCAAGTTACATATGCATATTGGCAACAGCCTATTTCCAAACTTTGCAGCTGGTAGGTTCAGCGAATGAGAACTCCACACACCCTCACACCCACCCCTCCCTACTATCCCTCTCCCATCACCCCTCAAAATCTCTCATTCTCTCACTGCACATTTGGCTTGCTGTGTAAGGATGTATAGAATGTAATCCCAGAGTTCTGCCCACTGAGTGGAAGAACCTTTCCTTATCCAAGCACCTGTCCAAAGCACTTCAGTATAGTTTGACCTATTGTGTGGGATTTGGCAGGGTGGGGGGTTGGGGTGGGTTCCTGGATTCTCATGCTAGATTTGTGTTTCAGGGACCAGTTCATAATGCCGGTTATAAACTGAATATCTAATCTAACAATTAAAAGGTCAATAAATCATCACTATTAACTCACTTGGCAATGTAAGGATTAATTTTTTTTTTCATTATCATGTGTTTGGGTCTAAGGCAGGATTTTCCACCCAAAGTCAACAGAGTTTTTGACCACTGTCCCAAATTGTTCGATCCTGCTCATAATAATTCTCACCTCTGGAGGACCAAAAAATTCTCAGCTTATGAGGATAACCTTACAACTGCAACTCACCCATTTTTTGGTGACGTCGTTAGATTGAGTGATGGATAAAACAGAAATCGTGCCCATTTTCACGCTAATTTTTGTGCTGTTTTCCCAGGCCCAATGAGGAGCATGCTCAAAATGGTCGGAATGTCAATTATCAGGCTTTTGTTTGCATCTCAATATAATTGGTGATTTTCACTCCCAATCTTCCCACCACACTTATCTTAATGACCTCATTCGATGCAGCTACAACCAACAAATAGGACACCTGCTCCATAAAGGTCTGCTGCAGGTGCAGCAGCATTGAAGATGAACAAGAAGTAGGCCAGGTCAGAGGCTGCAGCAGGAGGTGAGGGAGGCACCGGCCAGGGGAATGTCTGTAATCAGGGAAGGGCACAGAAGGGAGAGAGGGAGTCACTCTGAAATTAGGGGGAGAGGGAGTCACTCTGTAATCAGAGAAGGGGTGAGAGGAAGAACTCTGAAATTGGAGGAAGAGTGAGAAGAAGAAATGTGAAATCAGAGGAGGGGGAAGGCATGAGAGAGGGAAATCTGAAATTGAGAGGAGGTTGAGAGGAGAAGCGTTACATGGAGAGTGAGGGCTATGTCCATGTGGGAGCATTACATGCGGGGGATGGGTGATGTCTGTGAGGGGCTCCAATGTCCCCAACAAGAGGGGAAAGGTTTGGTGCTGACAGGAGAGCCCCTGCTTCACTGCTTTTGGGGTGCATGTGCAATAGCGCTCTCTGAGCTGAGCAGTCAGCTTGTGGGTCAGCTTAGGCCCTGCAGCCTCCCTCCAGCTGGTGGGAGTCAGATTGTGTATCATTTTTGATAGTAAGTAGCATAAGCTTTCATTTGCTCCCCAATAAAATGGATCTGAAACTCTTTTGTCTTCAGACCGTTCAGAAGTTAGAATTTTTTTTTGGTAACATCGTCCCTAACTGTCTGAATTTGTCATATAAGCATAACTTTCTGAACACAAGGCTTGTTCTCAGACCCCTACTATACTCTTCATACAGCTATGACTGTGTGGCCAATTCCATTTTTAAGTTTGCTGCAACAGCACCATAGTGGGTCAGATCTCAAATGATGAGACAGAGTACAGGAATGCGTTAGAGAATCTGGTGACAGATGCAGCAATAATAATCTCTCCCTCAATGTCAACAAAATGAAGGAAATTATCATTAACTTCAGGAAATGTAAAGGAGAACATGCCCTTGTCCACATCAACGGGCACGAAATAGAAAGGGTCGAGAACTTCAAGTCCTTAGTTGTCCAGATCACCAACAACCTGTCCTGGTCCCCCACCTTGCCGACACTATAGTTAAGAAAGCGCACCAAATCTTTATTTTCTCAGAAGACTAAGGAAATTTGGCATGTCAGCTACGATCTCACCAACTTTTACAGGTGCACCATAGAAAACATTCTTTTTGGTTGTATCACAGCTTGGTATGGCTCCTGCTCTGCCCAAGGCTGCAAGGAACTACAAAAGGTTGTGAATGTAGCCCAACCCATCACGCAAACCAGCCTGCCATCCATTGATTCTGTCCACACTCCCAGCTGCCTGGGCAAAGCAATCAGTTTAATTAAGGACCCCACGCACGCCAGACATTCTCTCTTCCACCTTCTTCCGTCGGGAAAAAGATATAAAAGGCTGAGGTCATGTACCAACTGACTCAAGAACAGCTTCTTTCCTGTTGCTGTCAGAATTTTGAATGGACTTACCTTGCATAAAGTTGATCTTTCTCTACACTTACCTATTACTGTAACACTATATTCTATGATCTCATTTCCTTCTTTATGAATAGTATGTTTATCTGATTAGCACAAGAAATAATACTTTTCACTGTATGGTAATACATGTAACAATAATAAATCAAATCAAATAATCAATGTGAAGTAAGGTTTATAATTAAATTTTCACATTGCGATAACAGGCTGGAAATTACAGATACTGTTTTCTACCATGACCTGCTCTATTTATGATCTGACAACATAAAGTTAAAGTTCAGCTTTATTTGTTAGAAAACCCATTTGCTTTCTGAGTGCTACCCCTTCATCAGGTGAGTGGGAGTTCTATTCACAAACAGCGCATATAAAGACACACACTTAATTTACAAAACAATGATTGAAATGTGAGTCTTTAGAGGTAATCAAGTTCTAAAGGTACAGACAATGTGGATGGGAGGGTGAGGGGAGAGGAGGGGTGACAGGGAGGGTATTTGTGGTACAGGTGGAGAAGGGAGTAATTGGGAGCAGAACCAGGGGTTGACAGAGAGAAGGTAACAGAAAAAATTGAAAGGGTCACAGAAATGAAATGATGAGGGAAACAGAGCCGGGGTATCAGGGAAATGAAAGAGTTAAACTTTGAATAAAGGAAACTCTGAAAACACGTTGTCTGTATCTTTAAGATTTGATTACCTGTAAAGACTCGCATCCCATTCATTATTTTGTAAATTGACTTTGTGTCTTTATATGCCCTATTTGTGAATAGAACTCCCACTCACCTGACGAAGGGGCAGCAAGCACTCTGGAAGCTAGTGGATTTTGCTACCAAAAAAACCTGTTGGACTTAAACCTGGTGTTGTGAGACTGCTTACTGTGTTTACTCCAGTCCAACACCAACATCTCCACCTCATGCCTATTTATGACCTGTCAGACAATAATTTGGGAAGTGTGTATTTGTGCACACGTGTCTTTTATGACATGCTGCAAAATTCAAAATGGAGGATTCATCAGCATTGAATCCATGTGTAATCCTTTGTTGGTGTTGTGGTACAAAATGATGTCAGATAGTAGGGTTCTGCATGTATGAAATCAGTTGGAAAGTCCCCACTCCCACCAATCAACACTGCTATTACTCCCACTTCCCTTCCTCCTGCCCCTGAAGCATTGCTGAGCCTGTTCATCTTCTCACCATCACATTGTCCAGCTCCGCTTACATAGTCCCTCAAATCCTTAATCCCAGAGACATCAGAGGTAATGTAGAGGCTGGGGAGAGGATGGGATGATAAAAATTGGATAGACGGTGATGAAAGGGAGGAAGATTGTGGAACAGATGGGGCAAGGGAGGGGAGAAGGTGATGGAGTGCTTGTGGAACAGGAGAGTGAGGGTTGAGGAGGGGTGACAGAGAGGGTATTTGTGGTACAAGTGGAAAAGGAAGTGATTGAGAGCAGAACCAGGGCCTGGTGGGGAGGCGGGGGTAGGGGGGAGGGGAGGGGGTGACAGAAAAGATTGAATAGATCACAGAAATGAGGTGATGGGGGAGACAGAACCAGGAGTATCAGGGAAATGAAACAGGGCTTGAATTAAACCTTTGAATAAAAGAAATTCTGAAAACATATTACAAATCTGTAAACACTTGCCAGCACTTGAAACTATTTGTAAACTCCTAAAACCAGAGAAACTAGTTGAAAACACTTGTCGGCAATTAAAAGTAAATTGATACAAGCAACTGAATTTGTTAAAAACTGTTTAAAATTTGCCACGAGGTTTTGTGAGCCCCTTCATTGGTTGCTCTATCCAACAGCCAGGAGGAAGTAAAAAATCCATTTATAAATATTATCACAATTCTTGACATGAAACTTCAAAACCTTAGATTCGTGAGTTTCAGAAATGTTATTAAACAGGGGTTTTCCAGCCCTTCTCACCAGCAGGATCTTCCAATCCCACCAATGCTAATGGTCTTTTGGCCGTAAGATCCAGCTCTGGACCTGTTGCACTGACACAGAATATTCACAGTATTTGTTGAAGTGAGGCAAACATTAACTTTGAGAACTATCTTGCAATGTGGCTTCAGTGTGCCATGAAGTGAGAAAAAACGAAAACGAAACTGAGAGATATTGCATTATTGCCTGTGAAAATGTATCTCATTAGTATGTCACAAGGTTAGCATTAAAAAATGGACCTCACAAAGTTGGCCCGTATTTCAATTAATATAGGCCCTTTCTCATTCACAACCTGGTTCTAAATCTCTCAGAATCTATATTATAAGGATTCATACTGGTGCATCATGGATTGAAGAGTAGGATGAACTCGCCCAGTTTGGAAATTCTGGATGTTTTTTAGTTACAAGAGATAAGCTGTATCATCCGATCTTGGCAGTTGGAGAGAAATATATGGCTAAGGTCAATCTGGTTCCAGTGCTGGAAGAAACTATGAAGCTCCAACCATTTGCGGGTGAATTTACTGAAAATAGATTCTCGTTCCAGATGTTGTTGCAGGTCCTAGCTGTAAAGTAGGGGAAAAGAATCAAGCTCATAGCCAAGGAAACTAGAACAAATCAAACAATTCTATTTACTAAATAGTCCCTATCTTCTTTAGTTTTAACAAAATAAATGAGTGAAATATTTTTCAAAATGTCGTTTAAAGAATACTTTGTATTTCTTTTTGGTAGCAAGATAATTAAGGTGATATCTGCACAAAGTCGACATTTTCTTTATCATAAAATTATTTTGATTACGTTATAAACATAGCAAGTTTTACACAATCTTCAGTTCACAATGATCTCTTTCATTCACGTCATTCAAGTTATCTCCCAATGTCTTTGATAACAATATTAGGTCTCCAAGCTTTGTGGTGGCATATCCAGTCTTTTGCTAGCTCAATCGCCCTGCAGTTGGATTATAAAGAATGCTTTGCTTCTGGGAATGATTTAACCTCGACATCGCAGGAAGGCAAGACATAAGGAAACAGTTCAGAAACTACCCAGAAGACTTTTTGATGTTAGTCTGGAGCTGCGACTTAACCAGATGTAGGTAGGACAACTGCAGCACTGTGAACATGAGGTCGCAGATATATAGTCCTAGGTGCCTGGGAGGTCATGGCCATAGATCTCAACATAAAAATTTATTCATTTTACTGGATGTGGGCATCACTGGCTGAGCCATCATTTATTGCCCATTTCTAATTGACCTCCATTTCAGAGGACATTAGAAGTCAACCACATTGCTGTGGTCCTGGAGCAGGTGAGACAAGGTGAGAACAGAAGATTTCCTTCCCTAAAGGACATTAGTGGACCAGATGGGTTTTTATCACAATTGACAATGGTTTTATAGTCATCATTAGACTTTTAATTCCAGATTTTTTTTACTGTATTCAAAATTCACGATCTGCCATGGTGGCATTTGAATCTGGGTCACCAGAGCATTACTCTGGGTTTTTGGATTCTAGTTTAGTGACAATACCATTACGCCACTGCCTCCCCAGTAACCAATAAGGAGAAAAGATTTTGGAAATATGAAAGAAGGTTAAGACCTCACAATCTGCAAAGATTGCTTCCAGGACAATTTCATTCACTGAAGTGTCTTATCATGTTGCGTCAGACCATCTGTTACCGAAGATAGTGCTTCACATCAAGATCTGCTATTGTGTACAAATGAAAATAACATACAGGAGGAAGGGAATAACAAAAACTACTGTCTCCTCAGACTTTGTAATAATATTCAAGTCACTGAGCATCTTACTTATGGACGGTGTTTGGAATTGGGAAGGTGACACACAATGGAATCACTGACATTAATATGTAACAAATTCCCATGGAGACAACTTTCAATGAGATCCACCAATTGCAACCTCTTCATCTTCACTTTTTTTGAGATGTATAATGAGTTTATTCAAATACCTGTGACTCACACTGGAGAGAGAGTAGAAGTAGTTAACAAGATTGGTTTCAGGGATGAAAAACTTCAGTTATGAGGATAGATTGGATAGATTAGAGAGGTTGGAACTTTTCTCCTTGAAGAGAAGATGACTGAGAGGAACTTAATAGAGATTTTCAAAATCATGTGGGGAGATAATGGAATAATTGTGGAAATGGTTTTCACTTTCAAAAAGATCAAGAAATAAAGGGCTCACATTTAAGATGATTTGCATAAAGAGAAAATATGATTTGAGAAGAAACTTTTTCACATCGCAAATCTTTTAGGCTTGGGATGCTCTACTTGGAAGTGAACTAGAGGCAGGCTCAACTGATGCACTCAAGAGGATATTAGATGTTTATTTGGATAAAAACAATGTGGAAGGACATAGGGAAAAGACAGGGGAATGGCATAATGCTGCTTTGAAGAGCCAGGGCAGACATGATGGACTGAACGTCCTCCATCAATACCGTAACAATTCTGTAATTCTGTGCCTCATATCTCCCAGAGTCTGACAAGATCAAACACCTTTCCTGATCAAATCTAGGGAGTTTCTTTAGGTGAATTAAGTAGACAGTGTTGGGGTCAAAAGAAAAGTAGGACCTTGCTGTCTGAAGAGCTAATTTATTTCCTCGTCATATCTGAGAAGACAAGAGATAGAGACCTCACAGGTTTACACCATCACTGGTTGCATAAAGCATAGGATTATAGGCAGACAGGAGAAGAAACAAATATTACATTTGAATTAAAACATACTTCTTCATTTTGCATTTGTGTATAACAATTTAAAGATTAAAGTTAGTTTATTAATGTCGCAAGTGATCTTACATTAACACTGCAATGAAGTTACCATGAAAATCCTGGAATTGTCACACACCTGTACAATCACACTGAGGGATAATTTAGCATGGCCAATGCACCGAACCAGCAAGCCTTTCATATTGTGGGAGGAAACTGGAGGAAACCCACATAGACACAGGGAAAACATGCAGACTCTACACAGATAGTAACTCAAGCCAGGAATTGAACCCAGGCCCCTGTGCTGTGAGATGGCAGGGCTAACCACTGTGCCAAGAACATTGTTCCAAGTTAGAAAGATTTCACAGTTTAGTCGTCACTGCAAGCCTCTGCAAGAACAAACAGGGATAACTAACATTACATTGTGATATATGGTGATTGTATATTGTATTATTTGCTATCATCAAGTAACAGAAACATTATCACTCACACATCTAAGAATAAATTAATAAAGGTGAGACATGAGTAACTGTAGAGATGTGTAATCTTCATATATGTTATTTAATCTCTTTAATTCATCCATGATTGATTATTCGTCGCAGCAGTGAGTGCAATTGTGTGGCGGTCAATAAATTCATTGGTGTAGGATTGCAGCGTGATGTAGAAAAGCTGTCCCCTCCTGACTACCAGTTGGTTGATGCTGATGTCAATGGTCTTGTGATTTTGGTTGCTCTTCTCACAATTAAAATCAGCAACAAAATTCATTTCAGCAACTGTAACAGAATCCACAGAGTATTCAGATTATAAAAGCTAAAAGAAAACAAAATATTAAGTGTACTGCTTGATTTTGTGCTGAATGGATCTGAGTTCCCTGCTCTATAAGAATCTTCAATGTCAATATTAGTTGTAGACTGATTGAAAGGCTGTCAATTCTCTACCAACAAGATCGGACTATTGCATCAATTGAAATTCGCAGGTTAACGTAAGCTTTCAGATGGAATTCCGTAATGAAGGAACTTAGGATTAATGCAGATATAATTATTTACGTGACTTGGGAGGACTTCTGATACTTTCTTGTTGGATGAATTGAGATGGACTGAATGTGTTCCTTAATCATAATCATCATGTAACCTCTTAGTAATTCATTGAAAAGGATTGGCACTCCCTAAGTTATACCGTATTAGAATTATTGGTGCTGCTGCCTCTTCAAATTTTGTTGCCAGCATTTTGAATAAGCGTATGTTGAGTAGATTGCTTCCAGTGTACATTCTAGATCATCTGCAATTTGTCTGCATTACAGGCTGAGCTCTTTGACGTTGAAGACAGATCGACCTGCCAAGGCAGCAGACATCAGCAGGCAGTGTGAATAATTTTTCTGTAGCTCAATTTCCAGTGTGGAGCCTCAGAAGGTAGAATTGTAGGTCAGAGACAAAATTATAATTTTGCAGGGCTGTTGCAACAGACATGACTGTCCAGCAAAGTTTGACCCATAGGCCGAAATTTTACTGGCATGCCAGCCCTGATTCTGGGGCTGGGCTTGGCTTGGAAAACAGCATTCCCTGTTGGCCGCAGGTGGGATTGTGCAAAACTTGGGTAGATGTGCTGGTAAAATTCCGCCCATAGTAACTCTTTGAAAAGTTATCCTTTATATCTCTATTCAGTGATTGGAATCTCTTGTGACCGAAATAAACCTCTGAATTGGCTTTATATGAGGGCCTGAACAGATGTAATTGACTGTTTGCAGTACAGAATCAGAGCATTGACTTAACAGAATAACACCTTTTTAAAGAATTCATTAATGGGATCTGAGTGCTGCTGCCCAGTTATGTGTTGCCTATCGATCACTGTTAACAACATTGGAGTTACCATTGATCAGAAACTCAACAGGATTTGCCACATAAACACAGTGACTATGAGAGCAGATCAGAGACTAGGAATACTGCGGCGGGTAACTCACCTCCTGACTCCCCAAAGCTTCCCTGGGAATACCTCCACCTGCAAGTTCTCTTTCAAGCCACTCACCATCCTGACTTGGAAATATGTCACCATTTTTTCACAGTTGTTGCGTCAAAATCCTGGAATTCCCTCCCATGAATGTCAACCCACAGCATGTGGACTGCAGCACTTCAGGAAGGCACCACCACCTTCTCAAAGACAACTAGGGGTAGGCAATAAATTCTGGCCCATGTCCCACAAATGAATAAAAAAAAGTATTGCCCTTGGACTAGAGGCTTGCTAGGCCATTTAAGAGGCAGCGTCATTGCTGTGGATCCGAAGTCACATGTAGGACAGGCCAAGTAAGGATGACAGATTTCCTTTAAGGGTATTAGTGAACAAAACAGATTTTTATGACATGGTCATAATTAGGCTTTTAATTACCAATTTTTACTGAATTCCAATTTCACCCATTGACCATGGTGGGATTCAAACTCGGGTCCTCAGAGCATTTCCTTGGGTCACTGGATTATGAACACAAACATGCAGCTATATCACCACCTCTCCAGGAACATATACCTTCATGGATTAAATTATAAAGAGAGACTATACAAATTGAAATAATATTTCCTGGAATTTAAAAGTTCAAAGTGTGATTTGATCAAAACTTCTCGATATTTAGATGAAAAGCTAGCATGGTTAGAAATAAACCAGTTCGCTGGATAGGGAGTCTAGAATTGGAGGGCATAGTCTAAGAATATTTCAGGAGTGGAATGTTTCTACATTCAAAGGTAGAATTTTCCACAAAAGCAATTGATGCTTCATCCATTGTTGTTTTTAAAACTGTGATTGATAGATTTATGTTAAATTTGATTTGGAGGAAAACGTAACTGGTTTAATCAGTAAGTTTACAGATGATACAGAGGTTGATGGAATTGCAGATCGCGATGAAAACAGTCAGAGAATACAGCAAGATGTAGATTGGTTGGAGACTTAGGTGGGGAGATGGCAGATGGAGTTTAATCTGGAAAATGTGAGGTAATGCATTTTAGAAGATCTAATACAGATGGGGGATATATATTAAATGGCAAAACCCATAGGAATATTGATAGGCAGAGGGATCTGGGTGTACAGATACACAGGTCACTGAAAGTGGCAACACAGCTGAGAAGATAGTTAAGAAGCCATATGGCATTGAGTTTAAAAACTGGCAAGTCATGTTGCAGCTTTATAAAACCTTAGTTAGACTACACTTGGAATGTAGTATTCAATTCTGATTGCCACATTACCAGAGGGATATGGAGGCTTTGGAAAAGATTTATCAGGGTGCTGTCTGGTATGAAAGGCATTAGCTTTGAGGAGAGATTGGAGAAACTTGATTTGTTCTCACTGAATGATGGAGGCTGAGGGGTGACCTGATAGAAGTCTGCAAGATTATGAAAGTGGACAGTCAGAAGTTTTTTCCCAGGGTGGAAGAGTCAATTACTCGGAAGCATAGATTTAAAGTGCGAGGGGCAAGACTTGAAAGAGATGTATAATGGAAATTTTCACACAGAGTGTGGTGGGTGCCTAGAAATCACTGCTGAGGAAGGATGTGAATGCAGATGCAATAGTGACTTGAAAGAGTGCCTTGATAAATATATGAATAAGATGGGAATAGTAGGATATAGTTCCCAGAAGGGTACGAGATTTCAGTTCAGTTGGGCAGCATGGTCAGTGCAGGCCTGGAGAGCCGAAGGGCCTGTTCCTGTGTTTTGTAATTTTCTTCGTTCGTTATTTTTCATTACAGTGCAGGAGTCATTTGGCTCATCCTGACTGCACCAGCTTTCCAATCAAGCAACATGACGTAACGTCATTCTCCTGTCTTTTTACTGTCACATTGAGCATTCAAATAATCATTTGATGCCCTCTTGAATGCCTTGATTGGATCTGTTTCCACTATCTTTCCAGGTAGTGCATTCCAGGCTCAAACAACTTAGATGTGACAAAGCCTTTTCAGCCTTACAGTGACAATTGAAGGAAAATTTAGCTGGGAGTTCTAATTCACTTCTGTGTGTTTCCTACTGAGTATTACGAGACAGTAATTTCGACAATGTTACTAAAACACTTCAGAAGGTGGATTTTCCAAGGCAAATAGTAAGCATAAATTAGAAGTCAGAATTATCATATTTTTGTTTAGGGAACAAATTGAGCTTTTGAATGATGTCTCAAAGGAAAACTTAACATTCTATCCTCTCAGTTTAATTGTTCAAAGCTTACTGATGGGATTAGGTAAGGCAAATGTGTCAAGCATTTTCTAGCTAATGCTGTTCCTTCAAATGTAGTAAACTCAGTAAGAATCTGGCAACACCAATTTTAAATCCAACCGATTTATTTGATAGTAAATCTGCAAGCTTTCGGCCTTTGTAGCCTTCGTCAGGCAAATGAGATGTTCTGGTCTCCAAAAGCACACATATCAGCACAGACAGTTTACAGATGTCTTCAAATGTAGTCAGTGATACAAAGTAGAGGGCAATGTAAGCTTAATGTACCAAACTGGAAAGAGTGAATGAAGCTTTCTAATTTGAATCATACTGATCTGAGAGCATTTATTTACATTGATTTGACAAAGTAGAGTGTCAACTCCAGCACCATTCTGCTTCCCTACGGGCACATAATTCTACTCTTACACCCCCATGAAAATAAAATTGTCTCCTGAGAATTGGGCATGAGCACAATGTTTTTCAATCATCTCAAATTTCAAATTGAAATAGTTTCTGCCTTACAAAGTAAATACTAAAATAACGACAGGGAAGTGCAGGTAATTCTGGGTCACACCTTGAAAGCATTATAAAATGAGCAAAGAGGTGTTTGCTGAGTTTAGCTGAGGGTGGATAAAATCCACTGAGTGCATGTGCTGGCAAATGTTCCCAAAGAATTATGTAAATTCAGTGATAGTTTTGTTGCTGTTATTTAAGTAACTAAGTGCAATGTAGGAAATGTATAACTTGTTGATACAAATGTCACCCCTAGTATTTAGTTAATGTTTGTACGCTGAATAAAGCCTACACCATCAGCTTATGATTTGGCAAACAGTGTGGGGTTACAGGGATAGAGTGTGAATAGAGGCCGGGTGAGATACTCTGTCAGAGAGTCAGTGTGAACTTAATGGTCTGAATGGCCTCTTCTGAACTGTAGGGATTCTATGATTCAATCTGTCTGAAATTTGAATGCGACATGAACAAGTGATGGTGGTTAAATGATCTGAGTCCACCTCAGGGAGCTTTTTATTAAATTTGATATGATTTAATTTATTATTGTCACATGTATTAACATATAGTGGAAAGTATTGCTTCTTACGTGCTATACAGACAAAACATACTGTTCATAGAAAAGGAAACAAGAGAGTGCAGAATGTAGTGTTACAGTCATAGCTCAGGTGTAGACAAAGATCAACTTATTGAAAGATCAATGTAAGTCCATTCAAAAGTCTGACAGCAGCAGGAAGAAGCTGTTCTTAAATCGGTTGGTACTTGACCTCAGACATTTGTATCCTTTTCCCAAAGGAAGAAGATAGAAAAGAGAATGTCCGGGCTGCGTGGACCCTTAATTATACTGGCTGTTTTGCTGAGGTAGTGGGAAGTATAGGCAGAGTCAATGGATGGGAGGCTGGTTTCCCTGATGGATTGGGCTACATTCCTCTTGTAGTTTCTTGCGGTCTTGGGCAGGACAGGAGCCATATCAAGCTATGATACAACCAGAAAGAATGCTTTTTTATAGTGTACCTGTGAAAGTTGCTGAGAGTCATAGCTGAAGTGCCAAATTTCCTTAGTCTTCCGAGAAAGTAGAGGCATTGGTGGGCTTTCTTAATTGTAATGTCAGCATGAGGAAACCAGGACAGGGAGCTTTTGTGCAATTCCTTGGAATTAGATTTCTGCAGGCACCTGGAGTTATTTGCTTATTTTTAATGATAACGAAGTTACTGTAGTTTTCTGAAGGCTAGAGTTCTTCTTGTGTGAGTCATTGAGGTTCATGGCATCAGCCAGACTTTCATCTATTATATTTTTAAAAATTACTTCATAAAGTAGCCAGAATATAAATCTATAAAAATACCATTTTTCTTTCATGTTTTCTTCGATGTAAGTGCTATTGGTTTTGTTTTATACTTTCACTGTTCTTTTCAAGGATTTTGATTTCTTGTTGTTTCATGGAATACAAAAACAAAAAATAGAATATTGACTGAAAATTTTGTGAAATCAATAACTGATACACCAACACGTTTTACATTACTAACAGAAAAATGATCAAAGATGGGTAAGTATAGATAGAGATGTGAATTTATACAATTGTTTACTGTAATTCTGTGGGCAGAACATAATTATCTGAACTACAATGTCTACTGTAATCATTGACTGCAGTATCCTTCTCGAACATGTCATTTTGTAACACAATGGATTACCCTTGCTTTCAGTCTTATTTACCCAATCAAAGCTACACCATGTCCAACAATTGTTTTTTAATCAATCCTGCACCTTTACTTTCAGAATTTCCAAGTCTTTGGCCCCCTTCTTCGTCTATATGCCGTTTCTTGTCAACATCATCCTCAGCATGCAGTTTCCAAACGCATGCTGACAACACATATTTTTATAACTCTTACCGCCCATTCTTTCTACCCCTCCCCTATCTTTAAATTTTCTGACATTTACTGGGGATTCTCCCATCCTGCCCGCCATGGGAATCATAGTGGCAGGGCGTGGACCACATAAATGTCTGCTAACCTTGGGCGGGATTCTCCGGCTTTGTGGCGAGCAGCGCAGGAGAAACCCACCCTTAGTAAAGGTATTTCTAGTCTTTCCCATCGGCAAAATCTGGCAACCCTTCAAAGGTCAATTTCCCCAGTGGGAGTTTCCCCCTGGTGGGAGGCAGGAGAAGCAGACAAAGTATGGAAGATCTCAGCCAGTGCTCCTGCTGGATGTCAATAAATGGCCACATCCATCACTGGAAAGGAAGTTGGTAGGAGGTCCAAAAATCCTGGCCTTAGTCTCAGATGAGCCACAATTCTCTTTGTTAGTCTTTGGAAAGATCACTACCACCATTTCAGTCCCTCCCCAAAACCCATCTGCTTTGCACCAATTCTGTCCCTTTCCCTAACTCATTTTCACATGTTAAATCAAATTGTTTTCAAGCTGAGAATCTCTTCGACCCAGAGCTAACTTTTTAGTCATCTCCTTTCTTTCACAAAACTCACCCTGCTTTGACCTCAGTGACATTGTCTATTTCCAATCAGACGGATTTTAATGCCCTCCCCATGGTGAGATTTGTGGGCACGGGACATTTAATTGGGTAGGAGAATAGCTGGTGAGGACCCTGCTATCTTTCTGCCTCCGTGATTAAATTGAAGGTGAGATGGTCAGTGGCTGCCTTTCCCACTTTGCCATCAGTTGAGGCACTTAAATGTCAAACTCCCATTTAAAGCATTAATTTGCATTAATGGGCACCTCATCCTGTTAGTGCTGGTATTGTTCCAGCAGCGAGTAGGAACTTGCATGGGGGAGGATGATAACCGGGTGTGTTTGTTCACGGGCATTATTTATGCACTGTTGATGTACTTTGCATGAAAAACCACAAGATTGGCTTTGTAACTTGAAACTGGGAAACTTTATATTATAGGTGTGCACCGTTTCGCTGTCAGTCAAAGACTGAATTATCTGTGTACCTAGCAACACTAATGGCCACCCTGAATGGTTCTGGTGTTTGTGGGGCTTTGCACTGCTGGCGCAGTACTGCTACTAACTGGTCAGCTTGTCTTCTCCAAACCAATTCATCCCAGGTTTGCACTGTGCAGGTCAAGGAATCCTGTTTGAGTATTTACTTCTCCTCAGAGTATCATCCCTGGCCAGAATGAACACCCCTTTCTGGAAAGTCCTTAACTTTGCATTTCCAGCCCTCCTGGCCATTTGTCCCTCTTGGTTCCATTCAAATACCTCTAGGGTTTCCTTCAACCACAACTAATCAAACATGGTTCTCAATTTCCAGTTGAACATCAGTAAAGCCGATGAGCACTGTATGGTCATGTGTGGCGTGTTTCAATACATCTCAGAAATTTAATTATCCTTCGCCCTAATGACCCTTCCCCTTGCGATGAATTCAGAGACTCTTGGTGCAACCTGTTTCAGGTGCTAGAGATTGACTGGTTCCTCAGGTGTGCAGATGAAGATGATAACCTGTTTCATGCTGGAAATTCCTCAGCCAATTTGCTGGATATTGACACAGAGGGCAGACTGTGCAGCAGCATTCCCACTGCACACACATTTGGATGTCCACACCCTCATTCTGTAGCCTGGCAGATCAAAAGACCTCTTCATCAGAATGAATGTGTGATCTTAGCCACTGGCAAGCTAGCACCTGTACTAACCTTACCCCCTCCCTAGCTCCTATGTATTTGTTCCTCATGGGTCACAACATGCAGATCCCGCATCTCCAAAATACATTAATATCAGTTCCTGAGGTGATGGTTTATTGCATTTGCAGTGAAACCAAGTGATGATGTATCTCCTACTTCACTTTCTTCTTCCAATTCGCTTGCTGCCTGAGGAGGTTTCCAAACTTGGGTATCTCAGATACAGAGGAATAGGGATTGGACTGTTGTGAGGGGAGAGAATAATGGCACATGCAAAATTATTATCTGCAGCTTATTATGTCAAAAAAAGGTGAGGGATGAAGACGAAGTGAGATGGGAGACGGAGGATCAGCTTTACACATAATCAATCACTAGAACCTCACTGCTGGGCATGAGCTCAGTGATGCTTCTTCCTATTACTGATCTATTCAATTGGAGTTAAAACATGCAGGCTACTTCTCCCCATTCAGTACATTCTTGTTACCTCTTGTTCTGAGCTACCATCTGCATGAAAGGAGTTATGTGTCAAAATTTGTTTGCTTAAAGTAGTTATCATTGTTAATTACTGACAATGTGTCTGAAATGTCTGTGGTATGTCAGATTCATTAACAGTGCAAACTCTGTGAGAGTGAAGTTAAGATATGAATGTTAGGCAACTGTAGTAATTGATTGTGAATGTTGATAGATGAGTGATGGGTGAGATTAATTCATTTTCTTTGTTCATTATTTGTGGCTATTGAAGACAAGCTTATTCACCTTTGACTTTATTTTTAACAAAAGAGCAGAACTGGGACTGTTCACTCATGATTGCGCAATGATAAATGCTATTTGCAGCATCTTTGGATTGTCCTTCCAAACTAATGTTATAGATAAGAAAGCCCACCAATACCTCTACTTTCTCAAAAGGCTAAGGAATTTGACATGTCCACTATGGCTCTCACAAATTTTTACAAATGCACCATAGAAATCATCCATTTGGATGTATCATATCTTGGTTTGTCTCCTGTTCTGACCAATACCACAAGAAGCTACAAAGAGTTGTGAATGTAGCCCAGTCCATTATGCAAGCTGGCCTCCCATCCTTTGACTCCATCTACACATCCGCTGCCTGGGAAAAGCAGCCAGCTAATCAAAGACCCCACACACCCTGAATGTGCTCTCTTTCACTTTCTTCCATTGGGAAAAATATACAAAAGTCTGAGATCACATATCAATCGAATTAAGAACAGCTACCAGAGTTTGGACATATCTCATACTAAGTTGATTTTTATGTACCAGCTATGACTGTAACACTACATCCTGTACCCTCTCCTTTCCTTCTCATCTATGAATGATATGCTCTATCTGTATAGCTCACATGAAACTTTTCACTGGATGCCAATATACGTAACAATAATAAATCAAATCTTAACTGCTGAAGCAGATTGTGTCCATAAGCAGAAAGATCTAGACAATATACAAGCTTAAGCTGATAAGCAACAAGTAACATTCACCCCATCCAATGCCAGGCAATGACCATCTCCAGCAAGAGAGAATCTAACCATCCAGCTAAACATTCAATAGCATTACTTTGTGGATTTTACCTATTCCGGTGAATTTGGTGGGTGGGCGCATTTAACCTGGTGTGAGGATGGCTGATTGGGACCTCACCACCTCCCCGTCTCCACCTTGATTAAATCCAAGTTGGGATGGATTATGGATGGCTTGCCCATCTTGCCAACAATTGAGACAATTAAGTGACAAGTAATACCTGTTTAAGGCAAAAAGTGGCATTAATAGGCACTCATTATGTCAATGCTGATATTGTCTCAGAGGTGAGGAGAGGCTTGCCATGGGCAGCATGGTGATGCAATTGTTAGCACAACTGTTCAAGTACCAGAGCCTCAAGCTCAATTCCAGCCTTGGCTGAATTTCTATGGGGAGTTCGCCCTGTGACTGCATGGATTTCCTCCCACAGTCCTAAAATGAAGAGGTTAGGTAAATTGTCCATGCTAAATTGCCCTTTAGTGTTCCAAGATGTGTAGGTTAGATGCATTAGCCATGGTAAATGTGTGGGATTACAGTAAGAGGATAAGGAAGAGAGTCAGCGCAGACTTATTGGGCTGAATGGTCTCTTTTGCACTGTAAGGATTCTTTGATTCAATATCAAGAGCTTGATAAGGAAATCCTGATGTACTTGCTTACAGGGTATTATTTATGCACTATCAATGAATTGTGCAGTAAGCAGTCCCTCAACACCAGATTAAAGTCCTACAGATTTTTTTGGAATCTTGAGCTTTTGGAGCACTGCTCCTTATTATGTCAATATGCAAATCAGCACTAGAGATGTGCACTATTCCACTATCACTCTAAATGGGCAGCATAAGAGGTTTGCCCTGCTGCCTCACCACACCAGGGATCCAGGTTCAACTCCTGGCTTAGGTCACTGTCAGTGAGGCATCTGTAAGTTCTCTCACTGTCTGCATGTTTAGTCCTGCAATCCAAAAGACGTGCTGATTAGCAGCATGGGCCATGCTAATTTCTACTTCAGTTACCCAAACAGACACTGGAGAGTGCCAACTTGGGGATTTTCACAGTAACGCCATTGTAGTTTTAATGTAAGTTACTTGTGACACTAAGAAATACATTTTAAACTTTACAGTTTGAATTACCTAGACCCCATACTGGGCGGATCTAATTTTCCAGGGGTTACCTGATCCACAATCTTAAAGAGGCAGTGTGCACCCTAAACTCCACAATATATTTTTTATATGTATATTTTATATATTTTCACACCCCTTCCACTTTTATCCAAAATGCCACCAAATGAAACATACAAACATACAATGGAAAAACATATTACAAAACATTGCCAACCAATATTGTCCCCACATAAAGTCCATTCAGATAGTTCACACAGACACAATGGCCAGATTCTTATTACTCTTCATACCGGTGGGATTTTCCCATCGCACCTAAGGGATTGCACTGCGTAGGACAAGGGTTCCGTTTGGTTGACAATGTTAGCTGGTATCCACTTCTCCCCAGAGTATCATTCCTAGCCAGAATGAACTCCCCTTTCTGGAAAGTCCTTAACTTTACATTTCCAGCCCTTCTGGCCATCTACCCCTCTTGGTTCCGCACAAGCTCCTCTTGGGTCTTCTCTACATATAGTAGGTGGAATATGGTTTTTAATTTCCATTTGAACATCAGTGAAGCCAGTGAGCACTGTGTTGTCGCATGCAGCCTGTTTCAGTACATGCTCATAAATTTAATTACCCTCTGCCCTAATGAACCCTCCCCTTGCAATGAATTCAGAGGTTCTTGGTAAAACTTGCTTCTGCTGCATCAGAAACTGGTACATTGACTGTCACATGCTTAAATCTGGACTTAAACCTGTTGTTCTGAGACTTCTTACTCTCCAAAATACATCCATGTCAGTCTCTCAGGTGATGGTTTACTCTGTTTGCGGTGATGATGTATCTTCATTTTCACTTTGTTCTGCTTATTTCCTCACTATCTGAGCAGGTTCCCATTCTTGGGATCTCAAATGCAGAGGAAAAGGGTTTGGATTGTTGTGAGAGGAGAGAATAATGCGCGCACAGCACTCTCACTATCTGCAGATTATTATGTCAAAAAAGATGAAGGATGGAAGAAGGAGAATCAGTTTTGCATACAATGAATCTCTAGAATCTCACTGCTGGAAACAAACTCAATGATGATTCTTCCCATTACTGTCCTATTCATTTGCGATTAAAAATTGCAGGCCACTTCTCCCCATTCAGTATATTCCTGTTACTTCCTGTTCCGAGCCATCATCTGCACGATAGGGGTTATGTATCAATGAGTTATTTACAATTTGTTTGCTTAAAGTGGCTATCATAGTTAAATCGTTGACAGTGTGTCTGCGATATTTGTGGTATCAGATTCGCAAACTGTGCAAACTCTGGGAGCGAAGTTAAGAAATGAATGTTAGGCAGTGACTGATTGCAAATCTTGATAGACAAGTGATGAGTGGGATGAATTCATTTTCTTTGTTCATGGGATGCGGGTGCTGCAGACAATGCTTTAGCTGATCCATCATTAATTTCACCTTTAACATAAGGAAGTTCTGGGGATGTTTGTTACTGATTGCACAATGCTCAACATCATTTTAAGCATATTAAATGCTGAAATAGGTCATGTCCATGTGCAGAAAGAACTGGACAACATTCAGGCTTGGGCTGATAAACAACAATTATCACTCGCTCACCCAAGCGCCAGGCAATGACCATCTCCAACGAGACAGAATCTAACCATTTGCCTCTACATTGAATAGCATTATCAGATGGATTTTAATACCTTGCCCATAGTGAATTTGGTGGGGGGGGAGGTATTTAACCAGGTGGGTGAGTGGCTGATGGGGACCTGCCACTTTCCTGCCTCCACCCCAATTAAATCTCAGGTGTGACCATTTGTGGATGGCTTTCCCACCTTGCAACAATTGAAAAATGTAGATGCCAATTAATACCCACTTCAGACATTAATTGCCATTCATGGGCACCTTATCTTATCAGTGCTGATATCATCCCAGCTATAAGCAGGGGCTTGCCATGTGGAGAGCATGGTAAGCAAACCTGGATGTGTTCACCTATGGCCACCCTGGACAGGTCCTCATAGTACTAGCAGTAGCCATTAGTTCTCAACCCTTTGATTGCCTGGCAACTATTGTGAGTGGAATGATTTCTCTCTGGGTCCTTATCCAGGCGGTAAGCCAATTACTGGCCCATCAGATGCTTGAGGGGCATTAAATTTGGTGACCCTTCCCTAATAAAGGCAACACAGAGCACCTGCCAGCTAATGAAACTCCCACCACCTCAATTAAATCCAGCTCGCCATTTGCTGGATGCACAACAAATGCTGGCCTTGCTGTGGCACTTTCATGTCCCATGAAAGAATTGTTTAAAGAAAAACACTTCAACTCTAACCAGGTCTTTTTATGTTCCACAATGAAATTTGATTTCCCGGCAATGTGGATGGTTTTTAGGTGGTACACTTGAAGAAACAAATTCCAATGGAATAAGCTAGCATTGTATGTCGTAAACCTTTGCACAAATGTTAAAGGGTCACCAGAAATTGTGGTGTTTCTTTGCATTTTTTTTTTGGTTGTGCACCTTAAAAGGTTTGAGAGCCAATAACAGCTATTGTTTTCAGGCTAACAGAATTTAGGAAGAAGGGAAGAGAAAGGCAATCCACCTGAGCGAGCATAGAACTTATAATTTAATTTGTAGCCTCACAACCCCAAGCATGTCAGACTACAAAGGTGAGATTTTCTGGCTTCCCAGCTGCACGATTCCTGCCAGCGGGAGTAGGCATGCTGTTTGCTAATGGCGGGATTCTCTGGTCCCGCCACTGCCAATGGGAACTCTCACTGACATCATCCCACGCTGGTTATAAAATCATGAGAGGGAATGCACCGCCAACAGAAATGGAGAATAGCTATGAAGGTCAAAACATATTGATCCCAAAATACATGCAATGTCAGTCTCTGAGGTGATGGGATAAGGACCAAAAGAGGATCAACTTTGCACAGTCATGGGCACAGAGGACATCAGCTACATAATCAATCAATCAGAGCCCCACTGCTGGTCACAAGCTCAGTGATGCTTCTTCCCATTACTGTTTCATTCAATTGGATTAGTCAGTTCAATCCTGTTGCCTCCTGTTTTGACCCATCATCTGCATGAAAGGGATATGTGCCTATGAGTTCTTCACAATTTGTTTACTTAAAGTAATTATCATGATTGAATTGCTGACAGTGTGTGTGAGATGTCTGCAGTGTGTAGCAAATTTGTTGACTCTGCTACTTGTGTGAAGATGAAGCTAGGCTATAAATATTAGACATGTGTAGTGATCGATAGCGAATGTTGATAGACAAGTGACGGGTGGGATAAATTTATTTTTCTTTGTTTATGGGATGTGGATATTGCGGACAAGACTATTCGTCATTAACTTTACCTTTAACATAATGGCAAAACTGGGGATGTTTGCTACTGATTGTGCAATCCTCAACAATATTTTGTTAAGAAGGCTTATGGAGTCTTAGCTTTTATTGGTAGGGGGATTGAATTTAGGAGCCGCAGCATCATGTTGCAGCTGTACAAACTCTAGTGGGCCGCACTTGGAGTATTGTGTGCAGTTCTGGTCGCCACATTATAAGAAAGATGTGGAGCATTGGAGAGGGTACAGAGGAGGTTACTAGGATTTGCCGGTATGGAGGGCAGGTCCTATGAAGAGAGGTTGAAGGATTTGAGGTTGTTTTCGTTAGAAAGGAGGCGGCTAGGGGGGATCTTTTGAACATATAAGATATTAGAGGTTTGGATAGGGTGGACAGTGATAGCCTTTTCCTAGGATGGAAAACTAGCCGAGGGGACACAACTTTAAATTAAGGGGTATGAGTTATAGGACGGATATCAGAGGTAGGTTCTTTACTCAAAAGTGTTAGGAGTGGAATGCCCTGCCTGCAGCTGTTGTAGATGCGCCAAGTTTGGTGGCGTTTAAGAGGTTAGTTGATAAGTATATGGAGAGAAGGGAATGGTTTAGTTAGGAGGGCATTGCTTTTTTTTTGGTCGGCACAACATCGAGGGCCGAAGGGCCTGTTCTGTGCTGTATTGTTCTATGTTCTATGTTCTATGTTCTATGTTCTATGTTCTATTTCCAGCATCTTAAATGTTGAAGTAGGTCATGTCCATATGCAGAAAGACTTGGCTTGGGCTGATAAGTGTGGACCTTGGATGATGCACATAGAGAAGGAAAAGGCACAGGAGTTACACCTTCTGTGGTTGCATTGGGAGGTACCATGAGTGATGGAAGAGGTGTTGGGAATAGTGAAGGAATAGACTAGGTTATCTGGTGGAGATGGTCTCTATGGAATGCTGACATAGAGAGTGAAGGGAAGATATATCTGGTGGTGGCATCATGCTGGAGTTGATTAAAATAGCAGAGGATTATGCTTTGTATGTGGAGGCTGGCGGGGTGAAATGTGAGAACAAAGGTGACTCTATCGTTGTTCTGGGAGGGAGGCTGGGAGGTGAGGATTGTGGCATGGGAGATGGGCTGTACACTGTTGAGGGCCCTGTTGACAACTGTAGATGGGAATTCACAGTTGAGGTAAAAGGAGCACATATTAGAAGAGCCACTTTGGAAAGTGGCATCATTGAAACAAATGTGAAGGAAGCGAAGAAGCTGAGAGAAAGAGATGGAGTCCTTATAGGATATGGGGTATGAAGAGCCGTAGTCCAGATAGCTCTGGAAGTTAGTGGGCTTGTAATGGATATTGGTGGATAGTGTATTTCTGGAAATAGAGACAGAGTAGTCAAGGAAGGGAAGAGATTTGTCTGAGATGGACCAGATAAAGACAATGGAGGGGTGAAAACTGGAAATGAAGTTGATTTATTATTCAAGGTTGGGAAGAAGCGTGAAGCAGCGCCAAAATAGTCATTGATATACTGATAAAGGAGTTGTGGTTCAGGATCTAGATAGGCCTGGAGCAAGGAATGTTCCACATACCTCATAAAAAGACAAGCATAGCGAGGACATTGCTACTCCTTCGATTTGGAGAAAGTAAGATGAGTTAAAGGAGAAGTTGTTGAGAGATTAATTGCATTCAGCCGGGTGAAGGAGAATGGTTGGGAATTGTTCAGGCCTCTTTTCAAGAAAGAAATGAAGAGGTCTCAGGCTGTCCTTGTGTGGGATGGAGGTGTAGACAGATTGTACATTCATAATGTTTAGGAGGTGATTCAGGCTTGTGAACTGGAAGCTGTCAACATGATGCAGGACATCAGAGGAATCCCGGATGTAGGTGGAGAGGGAATGGATCAGGGGAGTGAAGGTGGAGTCGAGGTAAGAGAAAATAAGTTTAGCGGGGCAGGAGAATGCTGACACAATTATCCTGCTCCCACGCCCACATATCTGTCCTTGGCTTACTTCAATGTTCCAGTGAAGTTCAACACAAACTGGAGGAACAGCATCTCACCTGGCTAGGAATCTTATAGCTTTCCGATCTCAACATCAAATTCAACAACTTCAGACGATTTGCTCTACCCACCTTGGCCCCCTTTATTTTCATCCTATTTTATTTAATTTTTTACTGTTCTCTACGTTTTATCTCTTTATTGTCTTTCTTTGTTTTCTTCATTCCCCCCTTTCCCGCCACTTCACCCTCTTCAGTAACCTTTTCTCCCTGCATTTCCCCTTTTCTACATTTGAGCTCTATTCCATTTCCACCCCTCCTCCCCCCAACAACTTCTTATGGTACAGTTTACAGCTTCTCTGCTGCTTGGCCATTCACACCCTTTATCCTCTCTGTGGACAGCATTAAGCAGCCTTTTTTCCCTTGGCTTGTATGGCTATGACTCATCTTTCATTCTGTCCCCCTGCAGTATAAAATTCTTCCACTTCCTTTGCCTTTAGTTTTGACAAAGGGTCATCTAGACTTGAAATGTCAGTTCTTTTCTCTCCTCACAGTGCTGCCAGACCTGTTGAGATTTTCCCGTGTTTTCTGTAAAAAAATTAGCATACATGTTTTAAAATTATAATTATTTGTTTAATCTTCTTACCGCATACACATATATGTAATCTATTCTTCTGTTAGCTTTTAACTTGTTTCAAGAATCATTTAACTTTTCACTAATGTCCTGTCTTTTGAAAGACTGTATTCTGTCTGAAAATCTTATTAGCTGGTTAGGAATCCCCCTTCTATAGTGAGTGATTGGTATCTTGATGTTGGGCATGTTTGCTTGGGAGATGATGCCAATGCTGGAATTGCTTTTCTTGCTACTGGATTAGGAATATATTGTAAAGGCACCACTAATAGTATTTCTTTAGTTCTTTGAGATGCCTTCTGTAAACTGTCCATGTTCTCTAAAGCTCACAGGAACACAGCAAACCATGACCTTACTCTCAGCTTTGAAATCCTGGTTCTCAAATACTCTTTTCCTTAGTTGGCTTAAGGATAAACTTGGATATGATGATGAATTTTGTTGTCTATGTCAACCTTTGTTGAGAGGAGATTCCCAAGTTACGGATATGGTCCACAATTTCTGGGATCATGCTGTTGAAGTTATTTGATAGCAAGAATGATTATGAGGCAAACATCCATTTGAAGTCATGGCTCCAGCATCTAAGCTCTTGGGGCCTCCAAGTTAATGGTGGTGGCCACTTTGGAGACCTTGGTGCAGCAAGTTATGCTACATTTGCACTTGGATCTCCGTTGCACCACTGTAAGCATGGATTGCATCCAACAGTGATTAAATGAGGGGTGGGGGGCAGGGCATCTCAAGCCCCTCAAGCAGTCAGACAACAAGGTGTTGTGTGAAGCTGGCTGCCCTCCACCTCAACCATGGATGTCTGGGATACACCTGGATGTAATAGTAGGGTTAAGATGATTAAGAAATATTAGAAGCGCAAAGAATACATGGGTGTTCACAACCTGTTTATCATGTCCATAAATGATAAACTCGCTGAGGTCTTTTAAGAGAGTTCTGGATGAGTACATGGGATTTAATGGGATTGGGAGTTACAGATAGTTCTATGGCCTGGTAGGTATAGAGATGATCGGCACAACTTGTGGGCCGAAGGGCCTGTTTGTGCTGTAGTGTTCTATGTGCTATGTTCTAAATGTAAATGGATATCCACCCAATCCTCTTCTCATAGCGTGTATGCCTTTTCAGTCTTATAACATGTTTCATGACCAATTGTGTTTCAGCTCAATATTGAGTTGCACAATCTCATGATATTGCCTGTCTGTTCTCTGCTTAATGCCGAAGTTTGGGAGGCATAATCCTCAATGCATGGTCTCCCAAGGCATCTCTGAGACATGTTTTTAGTGTGAACTTCAGCTATGATAATGTAAGATGGAGATAGATATAGTTCCTCCGGTGTTTGTGCACTGTAGAATAGTTAGTATCTTTGGTAAATGATGAATATAGAGGCACATGGAGATGGGCCATTTTTCATTGACCGTCATATACTTCCCATCATCCTTGAATATGAAGGCAAACTCTGTGCTCACGTCCGCTTGCAACATTCTCTAATATCCGCGTGGAAATAGCAAAAACAACACAATATAAACGCCCATCTTTGCATCTCTACATTTCTGAGCTAAGAACATCAGTGGCACATTTCTGTCCTGGTGTAGTTTCCTGCTAGATGTTGAAATGTTTGCAACCTAAGAGTTATGTACCTTTTCCCATGGCTGCCATGATGATGAGAAAATGCAGCTCAGGGCCTTAGGTTGTGGCTCATGGCTCCTGACATATAAATAAATGAAATCAGAGCAGGATAGGTTACTTGGCTCCTCAAGCCTGCTCCACCATTCAATAAGATCATGGCTGATCTGTCTGCGTTTTAAACTCCATAATCTAATCAAACACCAATAAATTGGTGAACAAGAATGTATCCACCTCGGCCTTATAACCATTCAATGACTCCATTTCCATCAGTTTCAGAGACAGATAGTTTCAAAATCTCACAACTCTCCAAGAGAAAAAAAAATATCATCACTTCTGTCCTAAAAGGGCAATCCTTAATTTTAAAACAGTGTCCTCAAGTTCTGGACTCGCCAACCAGAAGAACCATGCTTTCCACACCCACCTTTTCAGTACTATTCAGGATCTTATATACGTCAATCAAATCACCCCTCGTTCTTCTATACTCCAGTGGAAATAAACCTGGAGGGCAGCGTGAAATTTATTTGCATCCTGCTAATGAAGATCCACAGCCAATTCTCTACAACACCAGTGAGAAATCACATCAGTCCAGAAAATGTCCAGAGCAATGTGGAGTGCAGGAGTTGAAACTCATCTGGACAAAGTCTAGGCCTGCTTCTCAAGTTCGGGACGGAAGTCAGTTCCAGTGCCAGAGCCTGGAACACCACAGCAATGGGCGGGTATGGTGAGCACCTACAGGTTCATCTTCCACCCTCGGAATGTTCCTGAAGATCCATCTTCTTTTTCAGGATATCCATCTTTTTCAGGAGGAGGATCAATGACGTTTGGCATTGTTTCAATATGCCATGGTGGGATTTGTGCCATGCTATCCTGCCATGGAATAAAGTGCCATGATATGGAATACAACACCCGGCTGCATAATTAATTAGGTAGGAGTGGAAGATGTGGTATGGTTTCTCATTGGCCTCATAATGGGAAACATTGCCCTTGCCACAAGACTTTGTCTTAGATGGCAGAATTCCACTGGTGAGCTCACCAATGCCCTGTACAATTGAAGCGTAACATGTTCAATTCCTCTTGTTACAAAGAATAACAACCCATAGTTGCTGTGCCTACATACCCATGTACTTGAACATCTAAATGCTGCTTCACTTCAGAATTCTGCAAATTGTTCTCCATTTAAGTATACTCTGCCATTTTATTCTTCCTGCCAAAGTGAATAACTTCACATTTTCCCACTTTATACTCCATCTGTCAGATTTTTGCCCACTCATTTAACCTAGTTATATCAATCTACAACTTCTTTTGGTCTCCTTCACTCTCTCTTGACCTGTTCCAGAATGAATGCTATGAAAAATGATACTGCTACAACTACTGAGTTAGCTGCCTCTGCAATGACCCTTGGCCAATGTACCCATCATATCTATAGTATTGACTATATTTCTGCTCATGTCTAGAACAATCTCTCATAATTATATTTGCCTAATCTAAAGCTATTAATCCACCTTTTAATATCATTCTTAATAAAATAATTTACTTTATTCCATTTTTGTCCCTCCTTTTTGACTTCTGGTCAGACATTACCTGAGAATTTATTTGCATTGCATTCTGGGCTAGTTAAAGAGATGCTGAATATTTAAATCAGCCTTGTGCCATTCACCGGTGCAAAGTCGACGGTATTATAAATAATGACCTGGGAAGAACACAACCGGCCAGACGCAAATCAGGATTCCATTTTTAGCCTCCCATAACAATTCCTGCCCCATTGCAGTACTCAACCAGCATAGCGGGGCAAGAAAATCTCACCCAACATTTGAAAAGGTGGCCCAGGGTCAATGGTTGGAAATTGAGGACGATGGAATGGATAGAGTAGTGATAGAGAGATTAAAATCCGGAGCAGCAGATATTGGAGTTTCATGAAAGAAACTCTTCATGAAAGGAGAGAAAGAGAAAAGACAGGGAAGGGCAAAGAGAGAAGAGAAAGAATTTCAAGACAAGGAGAGAACAAGGGAGCTTAAAGTAAACAGCTTAGGTAGAGAGGCAAGTATCTGCTAGTGCCATTGAGAGACACCACAATCTCAAACAGGGCTGAGACAATCTGGTTTGTTCGTTTAATCCTGAAACTACATGAAGTAGAGTTGGAAGCATTCTTTATCTCTTTCAAGCAGGTAGCACAGCAGTTGAAGTGGCCAATCCAATGTTGGTCCTTGCTGCTACAAAGTTTGCTCACAATGTTACTCCCTCTTAAGTGACTGGAAACTGAGCACTGGAAGAGAATGGTCAGATGGAAATGACTGCTCTTTCCTCAGGACAGAGAAAATGGTGCAGGATGAAAAGTGAGAGCAGGAAGCATGTGGAGCAAATTTTAATGGCTCTTTCCACCTATCATTGGGGTTCTGGAACTGTGTCTTGTTCTATTCTTCGCGTTCCACCATGCTTACATAGATCGCCTTCTTGACTTTTGGATCTTCCATTTGTCTCGTATGCTCAAACCGCCAGAGTCTGGCACCATGGATGACCCACCAGTAGTAACCAAATTCATGAAAGCTGTCAGCCAGCTATCCAGTGGCAAAGCCCAGGGGCAGATGCCATATCCGCAGAGTTCTACAAAGCTGTTGATCCTGTACTTATCGAGAAGCTCACCAAGTTGTTCCAGTCCTTTTGGAAGCAAGGATCCCTTCCTCCGGAACTTAAAGATGCTTCCATCGTACATCTCTACAAAAGGAAGGGCAATCAGCAAGTATGCGACAACCACTGAAGAATCCCATTACAGGAAAAATCGTCACAAGAATCTGCTAAATCTTTTAGTCACTCATCTGGAGCTGGGCCTGCTTCCAGAGTCACAGTGTGGCTTCTGCAAAGGTCACGGGACTATTGATACGATTTTTGCTGTGCGCCAACTTCAAGAGAAGTGTCAGGAGCAGAATCGCGCGCTCTACACAACCTTTGTTAACTTCGCAAAAACCTTCGACACTGTAAGCCAACAAGTCCTGTGAAGGATCGTGTCAAAGATTGGCTGCCCACACAAACTCATTCAGATGGTATGCCAGTTTCATGATGGACAGAGTACTGGACGGCGGAGAATCCATTCCCAATCACCAATGGCGTCAAACAGGGTTGTGTGCTTGCACCCACACTATTCAGTATGATGTTTATTGCCATGCTGAATGATGCATTCCAGGACAGTGTTGCTGGAATCAGCCTCAAGTACAGAGTGGATGGGAAGCTTTTCAACTTGAGGACACTTCAAGCTATTACCAAAGTGAAGGAGACTGTCTGAGAGACTTCCTCTTTGGCGATGACTGCACCTTGTATACTGGCTCAGAGCCAGAGACGCAAATCAGTATGGACAAATTTTCCACAGCTTGTGACAACTTTGGATTCACCATCAACATTAAAAAGACTGACTCCTCATGCACCATACACAGAACCCATAATCACAATCAAAGGGCAGAAACTACCGGTTCACTTATCTTGGCAGCACCCTCTCCCAAGCAGTGACAATTGATACAGAAGTTAACTGCAGAACAGTAAAGGCAAGTTCTGTTTTTGGTAGACTGTGCTCCGCCATATGGGAATGTTGAGGAATCAGTCCAGCAACAAAACTGAAGGTCTACAGCACCACAGTACTCACTACCCTCCTGTATACCTGTGAAGTGTGAACTGTGTATCAAAGGCATGCAAGACAGCTCAATCATTTCCACACGAGTTGTCTTTGCAGAATATTGCGCATAAGATAGCAAGACAAAGTACTAGACACTGAAGTTCTCTCTAGAGCAAGTCTACCATCAGTCCCACACTGCTGATGATAGCGCAGACCTGGTGGGCAGGTCATGTCATCTGTATGCCAGACGAGCTCCTTTTTGGGGAACGAGCTCTCCCAAGCAGCTCCTTTTTAGGGAACTCTCTGCTGGAAGACACTTGCATGGAGGGTGGATGAAACATTTCAAAAACACACTCAAGGCCTGAAGTCACTAGACATAGACACTACTACCTAGGAAACACTGGCACAAAACCACCCTACCTGGTGCTGCCTCATCCACTAAGGCTATCAAGCTCACGGAGCAAGATATATCGCTGAAGGACAACTTAACTGCGAGCTGTGCGAGTCCAGAACCACCAGCACAGCAACAACAGTGTCTACACAAGTCTGTCCAATATGTGCCTGGACATTCTGTGCCTGAATTGGCCTGATCAGTCATCTTCGGACACGCCACATCCAACCTCAAAATAACTAATGGTGTCGAGGTCCTCATGGACAAGGATGGACAAACAACATTCATTCCCAATGGAATTCTGACACAAGGTGCACCCAAAATAAAGGAAGAGACATGTCTCCTCCCTCAATCCCTTTTACCAGCACTTATTACACTCCCTTTTACAAAGGTAGTGCATTTTCCAGCAATAGAGTTTGCCTGATTCCTCTAACCCTCAGTAATGTTACTGAGGGATAGAGGAACCCATGCAAGCCCCACAATGCATGGACATCTAATCCCCGCCACCCTTTCCGACCCTGCTGCCCAAATGGATCAGGCCTACCACCCTGTGCAGAGCAGCGGCAGGCACCCCCCCTCTCCCTATCCGATCCTGTTGCAGAATGCGTACCCAGAATGGGTAAAACCACACCAGAGCCAAAAAATTAGGATCACCCCAATTTCTCAGTTCTCATAATTTTATGACGGTCAGATTTCCAATGAGGTCAGACACTCGCCAGAAATGGGTGAAAGGCTGAATAATTTATTTGAATATATTTAAATATTAATTTGCATGTCTTTAATGAGCCCACTCTCAATCGTCCTGTCTCATTCGCCTTTATGGCGTCTCCAGAACAGGTTCCTTCCAGGAGAAAACACCTGCTCCCCATGAATGGGGAACAGTCCTGTTGGCCTCGCCAGTGGAATAGGAGGACGTTGAAGCCATCTGAAGAGCCTCAGGGCAAGGAGGGGTGCCCCTAAGGCAGGGCCAACCTGGCAGTGTCAGCCTGGCACCTTGGAACCACTAGCCTGGCACCTGACAAATGCCCAGCAGCACCTTGGCACTGCCCACAGGCAGTGCCAAAGGGTGTGGCCTATGAGGGACAGGGCCTATGGGGACAAGGACTATGGGAGGTGGGCCTTTTGGGGTGGCCCAATTGGGCTAGGGACAGGGACCCACTGCATACATTGCAATTGGATTGGATGGAGGTGGAAGGGAGGGCCTACTTGACTCTGTTTGCAGGTGATATGATTGGTGAAGTTGCCAATAGTGCTGGGTATTGTCCAAAGAATAATATGACATAGATAGATTGGAGACTTGAGCAGAGAAATGGCAAATGGAGTTTAATACAGACAAATGCAAGTTAAAGCATTTTGAGGATCAAATTTCGATGTAAATTATATTGTAAATGACAGAACCCTTAGGAGCATTAATTTGCAGAAGGATCCACTCATATAGGTCCACAGTTACCTAAAAGTGGCAACACACGTGGCCAAGATTATTAAGAAAGCATATGGCATACTTGACTTCTTCAATCAGGGCATTGAGTACAAGAGTTTGGATATAATGTTGCAGCTATTACGTCACATTTGGGATATTGTGTGCAGATCTGGTCACCATACTACCAGAAGGATGTGGACGCTTTGGAGACAGTGTAAAGAATGTTCACCAGGATGTTGTCTCAATTAGTGGCAAGGTAAACCATCCACAGGGTATCCCCCTTGATTTAAACAGTGTGGAGGTAGAAGGTGGAGTCCATACCAGTCATCTTCCCATTCAATTAAATGCCCCTCAGCCACAAAATCCCATGGCGAGGACATTACAATCCACCTGGCAAAATTATTCAATAGATAGGCAGATGGTTAGCTTCTCTCTTGTTGGAGATGGTGCTTGCATGGAACAAGTGATGATTGTTGTTCTTCAGCCCAAGCCTGAATGTTGACCAGTTCTTTCTGTACGTAGACAAGACCTACTGAAGCATGTAAGATGTTGGAATTGATATTGAGCATTGCATAATCAGTGGCAGTTGACCATGTGGTTAAATAAATAAGGAATGTTTCACTGAAAAGATGGAAGCATGATAAAGGTTGACAAAATTATGAGAGGTATAGACAAGATGGATAGTCAGATGTTTTTTTGCAAGGGTGGAAGTGTCAATTACAAGGCGGCACAGGTTCAAAGTGAGAGGGAGAATGTTTAAAGGAGATGTGCAGGGCAAGATTTTCATGCAGAGTGGTGGGTGCCTGGGAACACGCTGCTAGAGGAGGTGGTGGAAGCAGGCACATGAGCAACATTAAAGAGGCATTTTTACAGGTACATGAAGTAGGAGGGAATAGAGGAATATAGACTAAGGACAAGAGGGTTTTTTTTTACTTTAGTTAGGACATCGTGATCAGCACAGACTTGGAGGGCCTAAGGACCTGATCGCATGCTGTATTTTTCTTTGAACTTAGCTCTTCATTCTTTATTCTGTAGGAATTTGTTCTTCCAACATAAAATCATCTAAAAGTCTTCCACATTGCTGGGGAATCAAATATGATTGTGGATGGCCCATCTAGAATGTAAAGAGCCCCGGTTTGAGTTATAGTGAGTTTTTTAAACAATTCTTTGATGGGATGCAAGTGTCATTGGCATTTGTTGTGGATTCAGCTATGACGAGCTGGATTTAATTGAGGTGCTGGGAGCCTTGTGAACTGGCAAGACTCTGCATTGCTTCTTTTAGGAAAGGCTCACCAAATCAAGTGCCCTTCAGGCATTGAATAGGCCAGTAATGGGTCTTCCCCCAGGATCAATCCTTCATGGAGCAGTCATCCCATTTACAACAGCTGCCAACCAGACAGAGGCTTGGGAGCTACTGGTTACTGCTAGTACCAGGAGGACCTCTCCCAGGAAACTGCGAGCAAACACATCCATGTTTACTTATCATGCTCCCTACGTGGCAAGTTGCTTTTTGCTGCTGGGAAAATATCAAGACTGACAGGATAAGGTGCCTATTAATGCCAAATAATGCCTTAAGTGGACAATTGTCATCACTTAAGTGCCTCAATTAGTGGCAAGATAGGAAAGCCATCCACGGAGTATCCCAACATGGGTTTAAACAGTGTGGAATCAGTAAGATGGCGGGGTCCCCACCAGTCCCCCAGCCACAAAATCATCATCTGTATGAAAGTGGATATGTATCAGTGAGTTCTTAGCAATTTATTTGCTTGAAGGAGTTATTGTGTTTGAATTGCTGACAGTGTGTGTGTGAGATGTCTGTGTTGTGTATCAGGTTTGCTGACTCTGCAAACTGTGTGGATGATGTTATGAATGCTAGGCATTTGTTGCGATTAATTGCCAATCTTGATAAACAAGTGATGGGTGGGATGAATTCATTTTCTTTGTTCATGGGATGTGGGTATTTCAGATCAGGTTTTAGCTAATTCATCATTATTAACCTTACCTAAGGGCAGACAAAACAGGGGATGTTTGCTACTGATTGCGCAATGCTCAGTATCATTTCAAGCATATTAAATGCTGATGTAGGTCATGTCCACGTGCAGAAAGACCTGGACAATATTCAGGCTTGGGCTGATAAACAACAATTATCACTCGCTCCACCCAAGCACCAGACAATGACCAAGTCCAACAAGACAGAATCTAACCATTTGCCTACACATTGAAAAGTAATGCCAGCTGGATTTTAATGCCTTCTCTGTGGTGTATTTGATGGTCAGGGCATTTAATCAGGTGGAGGATGGCTTCGTACCTCCACCCCAATTAAATCCAAGGTGCAATGGCTTCTGGATGATATTCCCAACTTGCAATCAGTGAGGCATTTAAGTGCTAATTAATACTCACGTAAGGCATTAAAGGCCATCTCATCCTGTCAATGCTAGTAGTGTCCCAGCTGTGTCAGGGGCTTGCCATGTTTTATGTGATAAGCAAACCCATGTATTATTTATGCACTATCAAAGTATAGTGCATAAAAAAAAACACAAGACAGGCTTGGTAACTTGAAACTGGAGAACTCTTTATTGTAGGTGTGCAAGGATCCACTGTCAATCTAAGACTCAATTACCCAGATCCCACTTTGGGCAGAGCTAATTTCCCAGGGGTCGCCTTAATCGCACTCTTAAAGGGACAGTGCACACATCAAATTCTAACATGCATTTAATGAAGAAAGATACATACAAAGCATTGACAATTACTACAGTCCCATGTAAAGTCCATTCAGGTGGTTTGTGTTGATATAGTATGTGCATTCTTACAATCTCATCACGCCAGACATTCAGTGAGGTGAATTAGTAAGATTGGGCAAGAGGCAAAAATCAGGCCCGTTTTTTCGTCTCCGCTGATCATACTAGCATTGTGTTGTACCTGTTAATTCTCAGATACTTTTGACCAGTTTGCTTACTTCAAGGTTTTACCTAGTGCCCTTATATTTGAAAGATGAACAAAGGACAAACAGAAGTAAAGATTCAACAAGTTTATTAATAGTAATACTATTAACCCTTAAACAAGAGGATATCCCAAATTCAAGTATGTTACCGCAAAGATGGATTGGTTAAACTGCAGGCTTGATTCTGAGTCCCTCTGGTCTGTCATCACGAAGGTGAGATTCAATGGCAGCTTATTCCTTTCTTCCTTCTCTGTCTTGTCTGAATGGTCAAGGTCGCCTCGCTTGTCGAGTCTTCACCGCTGATGTATCTGAGATGTGTTCCTTTATCCCTCTGTCTGCTTGCTTTTCCAGAACCTTCTCTGGCTTCTGGTCAATGAGATCCCAGGAGGGGATTCCAATACCCATTGGGTTTCTTGATATCTGCCTGACAGGACACCAGGGTCCACCCCCAGGTGCCCATCTCTATGCTCTTACTTACATGTAACCTGTTATCAGATTAAGCTAACTGCAGGAACTCATGGTGACAGAAAGTCTGGCCCGATCTGGGCTTCTAACAATAGGCCGGTGCATTTCAATGGTGTGCAATAGCTTCCAGCTAAGTATCAGTAGAATGCAATGATTTTTGATGGGTGACTGATGGGTCAAGACCAGAAATATTTGTGTATTTGTACAACTGGTCTGCCTGAGGTTTGACTGTTTGATTTTAATATGCCCAATTCTTTAACTTAGAATATCCAATTTAATCAGCCTTAAAACTAGGCCCTGATTAGATTACATATTTGTTTTGCCGGCAAAATCGGCTTAAATATTAATGACATGCTCTGTGTTTCATTGACAAGGTGCAGGCGCTATTGTCTGGGCTCATTTACCTTTACCACTCCACTGGCCGAAGTTCTTCCCCACGAGAATCATATATGGCCCCCTCCAACAGGGACCAGACATGATAGCCTTGCCGGGGATTTGGAGATCATTGTATCTCCTGGTGGTCAGGGGCAGGCCCTGTCAGCAATTCAAACATGACAACTACTTCAAGCAAACAAATTGATGCATAGCTCCTTTCAAACAGATGATGGCTCAAAGCAGAGGGTAACAGGAATGAACGGAATAGAGAGAAGTGGCTTGCATGTTTTAACTTCAGTTGAATAAGTCAGTAATGGGAAGAATCATCACTGAGCTTGTGGCCAGCAATGAGTTTCTGGTATTGATTATATGCAAAGCTGATTCTCCCTCTCCCATCCCACTTGATCCTCATCCCTCACTTTCTTTGACATAATAATCTGCAGATGGTAAGTATGCCGTGCAAGCATTATTCTCTCCTCCCACACCAATCCAAATGTTGTTCCTTTGCATTTGAGATACCCAAGAATGGGAATCTGCTAGGCAGCGATGAAATAGGAAAAAGAAAGTGAAGATGAAGAAACATCGCAGCATCATTAAACCCCTGCAGTGCAGAAGGAGGCCATTCGGCCCATCAAGCCTGCATTGGCAGCAGTGTCACCCAGACCCTAGCCCCATAATTCCGCGTATTTGCCATGCTAATCCTCCAGACACTGAGAGGCAAGTTAGCATGGCCAATTCACCTAACCTGCACATCTTTGGAATGTGGGAGGAATCTAGGCACCCGGAGGAAACCAAAGTCAGACAGGAGGAGAATGCACAAGCTCCTCACAGGCAATCACCTGAGGTCAGAATTGAACCTAGATTCCTGGTGCTCCAAGGCAGCATTGCTAACCACTGTGCCATTTTGCCACTCCAAATATCTGTAGTTGCAAAGGCCAGAACTCAACACCTCGCCCGCCACAGAATCATATTGGGCACAAGTCTGATAATGAAATCTCCGTTGACCTCGTGGGAATTTCTGATCTTGCCTGAGCGAGACTGTAAAATCCCTCCCCCAGTGTTCCAATTCTCTCCCCACAGCTAGTGTTGCCCAAAGGCAGACTTTTGCCTGTTTTCCTACCTGTAATTCCCAGAACAGGTTGCTAGTCTGTTATCAGGAACTTATAGTTTAAGAAGCACCACTTCACAGGTCTCTACAGCACTTACCGCTAGTCATAGGGTCTATTTGGAAGAATTTACACGTTGACACATCCAACCTCTTTGACCGTGTTATGGACGCTCTTTCCTGGGTCACCAAGTTGTGCAGTGGGCCTCAAACCCAGAGCTTCTGGCTCAGAGGCAGGGATGCTATTGACTGAGCCACAGCACCTCCTACACCATCATTGCAAATGGAGTGAAGCACCATCTTGGAGATTGATATTGATGTGTTTTGGAGATCTGGAATCTGCACATTTTGAACTATCAGGAACAGATACGTAGGAACCAGGGAGATGGTAAGATTAGCACAGGTGCCAGCTTTCCAGAGACTAAGAACACACATTCATTCTGCTGAAGTGGTCTTGCCTGGCTACAGAGCTAGGTTAATGAGTGCGGACATCCGAGTGCTGGAAAGCCTGCCCTCTGTGACAACGTCCACCAGATTGGCAGAGGAATTTCCAGCATAGAACAAGTTGTCATCTTTATCTGCACGCCTGAGGAAGCAGCCAAATGTTAGCATCTGACATTCAATGTATCAGCATCTTTTGAAGCAGAAGCAGGTTTTACCAAGAGTCTGAGTGCTGCAATGGAAGCTGAGATTGCTCCAGTTACCAAATGAGCATCAGAGCACCCCAACACTCCATCAGCCTGCATCTGGTGCAACCAAATGACAATAATACAACTTCCTTTGAAAGCAAGCACAAGTCAGAAGCACAGAGAAAATGCATGGAGGGAAAGTTGCCAACAGCAACTCATCAATATCTTTGGTATTCTGGTTTACCTCAGGACCTTCTGAGCACAGATCAGCCTTAAGTAGTCATGTACTGACCCATTGGAATACTACCAAACACGTCAGTCAATGATAATGGTCATCTTTACCGCAGCAGACAAGTGACACAGAGTGGTAAGGCTGCTTCCATATAAAGATGTACCCCCAGGGGCTTCTTTGAACAAAAGAACTTTATTTACAATGCTTCTTCACTGGCTGCAGGCTTACACTAGTCCATTGTAAACTCTACTGTTAGTAAAACATATCCCCTTAGACAGGTTCACCACACTGGGTGTTGATTGGTGGTTTTGAACAAGTAACCCTTAGTCAATATGGTTGCTCTTGAAGGCTGTGAAGCATGCATCACAAATTGTGAGACACATTCAGCCGAATGCTACAGGGCTTTCTGGAGTGCGCTAGGCTTGCAAACGTTACAAAAAAGAAACAGAAAATTATGCACAGCAACAGGATTTTTGACCCTCCAAGCCTGCACAGGCCATTATGCCTGACTGAACTAAAACCCCCTACCCTTCCGGGGACCATATCTTCTATTCTCATTCCATCCATGTATTTGTCAAAACGCCCCTTAGAAGTCATTATTGTATCTACTTCCATGACCTCCCCCGAGTTCCAGGTACCCACCACCCTCTGTGGAAAAAACTTGTCTCATATATTTCCTTTAAACCTTGCCCCTTGTACCTTAAACCTATACCTTCTAGTAGTTGACCTGTCATACATTACATTATATTTGCAATCATATGCTCCGAAACATTCCTTGTGGATGTATGCATGCCTGCTATGTACGCTTTCAGATTGGAGTGCTACGTCATGTCATGAGCTGGCAACCTTTTTTCCCAGTATCCCTTATTTGACACACTGCATTATTTAAACCCATCCAGCATAGGAAACTACAGCAGAATGAAGGAAGAGTGCCTGTGACACGAAGAATGGACATTGGCCTGCATAATACATTTCCTGTAGTTGTACAAAGCCACTCATATAGGGGGTGAAATCTCTTTCAGTTCTGGCAGAGTTCAGAGGAGTCAAAGGGAAAGCAATGAATGTACAATTAATGACACCCTGCACCATTGGAATACTTTCCATTAGAGCAAAGCATTAAGGAGCCAGACGCATTCGAATTCAGAGCCATGGTCACCTTAACCCCTACAGGCAATACTGTCCTTGCCATGCTGTAATGTTAGAGACGTAGCTGCAGCAGTCAGTAGATTTCAGACAAGATCTTTAGAATGAAGTATTCAAGTCTCAATCTTTGCTGAAACTCAGGGGAAAGAACTGTTCCCTGAAAGTTCTTAGTGAACAATAGCCTGTCGATAACAGCATTTCTCCTGATTTCTTCTCCTCTACTTTCTTGCAACTTGTTCTTCCCTGTTCTGGCCTTTCTTTTCCATTCTCTGCCATGCTCAATTTGCAGAGAGAGACCTCCTAGCTAAACCATTTATGTCTGGAGCACTTTTCAACACAAGCATTTAATTCAGCAGCCAAACTGGACATGATTGAAGTTGGAGGTAATGAGAAAAGTTCCCCCAATATGTGGAATGTCAAGACAGCGAATGGCATGCTTGCCTTCATCAATTGGGGCATAAAATATAAAATTTAGCAAGTCATGATGCAACTGTACAAAACTTTAGCTAAGCCACATTTAGAATACTCATACACTTCTGGTCACTACACTACCAAGACAATGTGAAGATTTTGGACAGGGTACAGAAAATGTTTACCAGGATGTTATCTAGTTTCAAGGATATTAAATAGAGATTAGACAAACTTGGTCAGTTTTCACTTGCACATCAGAGGCTGAGGGGCAACCCGATAGTAGTTTACAAAATTATGAGAGGTACAGATCAAATTGATAGTTGTATTATTTTTCCCAGGTCAAGTCTAGGGAACATAAATTTAAGGTAAAAGGGGCAATGTTTAAAGGAGGTGTAAGAGGCAAGTTTTTTACACAGAAGTTGATAAGTGCCTGGAATGTGCGGCCAGAGGTGGTGGTAGAAAAAGGTACAATAGCAACATTTAAGAGACAAATTGATAGACACATGAATAGGCATGGAATAGATGGATAGGGACCGTATAAAGGCAAAAGGTCTTAGTTTGGAGAGGCATCATGTGTTGGCACAGGTTTGGTAGAAGGCCTAATTCTGTGTTGCACTGTTGTTTGATCTACTCCATGAGCTTTACGAAATAAGTCAGCGAACAATAAGTAAGCTGGACAGCTTAATTTTGGTAATGATATTTGCCTCATAGACTGGAGGCCCTGTCTCACAAAATGAGAGCTTGTGAGAGTTGGGTTGAGAGCAGTTTTGCAGGCTGGAGTTTTAAAATAGCAGCACTGGCATCAAACCAACAAGATTTGATTAGCTGTGAAGACTCATATTCTAGTCAATATTCTGTAAACTGAATGTGTACCTTCATATGCACTGTTTGTGATCAGAATTCCCCACTCACCTGACGAAGGAATAGCTCTTCAAAAGCTAGTGGCATTTATTACCAAATAAACCTGTTGAACTTTAACCCGGTGTTGTGAGACTTTTTACTTGTCAAGCCAGCAATACATGCAGATTACCAATTATTTTTATTGTTTTACTCCGCAGATTACCAATAGTCATTGTGCATGTAAGTACAAAATCCTTTAAAAGATGGCAACCAGTGCATTTACCTTCAGAAATGTGCATGTACTCCAGACACCATTAACAGAGGCTGATTAACACCTAAGAAACAGGCATTAAAAAGCACAATTTCTCCCCTCAACGAGTACATAAAAATCACTTTAAGATATCCTGCAGTCATGAACAATGCCAGATAAATGCAAGTCAGTCTTTTCAAAATTCTTACTTTTTGTAAATGATTTTAGAGGTTGCAATTGTCTTTACATTTGCTATGTCAACTATTTTGTTGAAATAAATACTGAACTTTATGGACATGTGAGAGAGGGAAGAGTGGCTCATCACGATGGTACAGACACCATGGTAATGGCCAGGTTTGATGGAGCAGCGGGACTTCTCCTGATGTTCACATATTCAAAGGCTGCTTATTTCCACGTATGGCCATCATTAGAAGTTACAGTGCAGAATCTAATTCATCAACTAAATTAAGGGGAGAGAGGGAGTAGTGGAAATGTTGCACTGAAGGGGTTCAAGTGAAAATGCTAATGCATGATATCAGGTGCAAATGAAATACACAGCTCATCAAAGAATAAAGACAAGATCTTAAAGTACAAATTCTGGTGGAGCAGGTATTAAGTCTGATGTTCAGGTTATTTGCATTTGACTGGAGATAATTGAGATAAAATTATACTTTGAAGTATTAACTTGCTAGCACACCTGGGAGAGAACAGAAAGGGCGTGAAGAGGTAATGAGGGTGAAAAGCAATTTATAAATATATAACTAAAGGAAGGAAATTATTTCATAGAATCTAGTGTCATAGAATCTACAGTTCACAAGAATGCTATTTGATCCATCAAACCTGCACCGTCAGCAACCCCACTCAGGCCCTATCTCTGTAGCCCTATATATTTACCTTCCAAACATTAAGGAGCACTTAAGCATGGCCAATCAACTAACTTGCACATTTGGATTGTAAGGAAACCCACACAGGAGAACGTGCAAACTTCACACAGACAATCTTCTGAGGCTGGAATTGAACCCAGGTCCCTGATGCTGAGGCAGCAGTGCTATAACCACTATGCCATGCCCTTTACATAGCTAATGGAGAAATTGCAAATTGCAGGAACTGATAAGCATTATGCATTCAACACATTGATCCTCACAGGAGTACAGCTTCAACTAAATATGTCAAAAGGTCAGAATTAAAATTGCTTATTTATCATTTGGCCTTTTGCTATTATTAAAAGGTACATGATTACAAAAGTATATTTCCAATTCCTAAGAATGTAATCAAGGAAGCATGCAATGGAGTTTGCACCATCAACTTTTATTTATATGTCACCTTTAATATAAAGAACCCACCAACAGTGCTTCACAGAAGCACAAGAGGAAAAATGGACAATGAGACAAAGAAAGATATCAGGAGAAGTAACAAAAAGCTTAGTCAATGTGATGAATTTTATAGGGGCTTTTAAAAGAGGGGAAGAAGATGGAGATATGAAGGTTTTTAAAGAAAGAATTCTGAAGTTGCCGAAAACAAGGATACCAAAATGAGAAGAATTGGATACAGTAAGAAGTCTCACAATGCCAGGTTAAAGTCCACTAGGTTTATTTGGAATCATGAGCTTTTGAATTCCAAATAACCCTGTTGAAATGTGATTCTTTCAAGACTAAGGCCAGGATTTTTGGACCCACTGCAATGTATTTTCCCATGGCGGACTCAGCTCCCTATTGACAGGTGGCCAGACCACTGCTGCCACTGAGATCTATGGTGATTTGTTTCTCTGCCAGGAAACCATCAACGGGGGATCTGGAAGATCCCATCAGTGGGAAGGGCCAGAAATACCCTCATTGAATGCCAGAGAAATTAAGGGAGGGGAAGAGAGAACAGTTGGAGGTGTGAAACTGGTATCAGCACGAATTTGGAAACTGATTCCATGCCTGAGATGATGTTGCTAAGAAGCAGCATATAGAAGAAGAAATAAATGGGGAACCAAAGACTGGGAATTTCTGAAAGTACAGGCACAGGGATGACTGAAAAATGATTGTTGGACATGTTGTAGCTTTGACTAAGTAAGACTGAAAACAAGTATAATCTACTGAGCTGAATTCACATCATAGCATCATAGAATCCCTACATTATAGAAGGAAGCCATTTGTCTCATTGAGTCTGTACTGAGCACAATCCCACCAGGCCCTATTTCTGTAACCCGAAAGATTATTGCTAATCCTCTGACTCTAGAGTCAATTTAGCATGACCAATCAACCTAACCTACAGATCTTTGGACTGTGGGACGAAACTAAAGGACCTAGAGGAAAACCATGCATACACAGGGAGGAAGTGCAAGCTCCACACAGACAATGACCAAGGCCAGAATGGAACCCAGGTCCCTGGTGCTGTGAGGCAGAATTGCCAGCCATATGCCACTGTGCCACTCTTAATCCTATTTACTCATCTTTGACCATTTTTCTGTTAGTAATGTACAACATGTTGATGTGTCAGTTACTGATTACTTTTCAGTAATTTTTCAGACAATATTCCACTTTTTGTTCTGATATTCCATAAAATAGAAATAAATGAACATCCTCGAAAAAGACAGGGAAAGCATAAAACAAAGTCAGGAATTAAGTTTTTTTTAAAAAATGTGATAGGCAATGCTTTGATTGAAGACATGAACCGCCATGACCCACACAAAAGGAATTTTTAGTTTCAGAAAAATCACAGCAACTCCTTTATCACTAAAAAAAACCCCAGTGCCTACCAAAATCAATTTCCAAAGAAATGCACAAAGATCCCTTTAGTTTACTGAGGCAAAGCTCTGACCAAAGGAAACAAGCCACCTGCAAGGATAGAGGGCCCTGGAAAGTCGGGTAAACATTACTAAATGAAACATTAACCATTTCAAGAATCCTGACCCAGAATATACATCCCATGTCCAAATCAAGGGGAAGAAGTGAGAGGTGTGCCACATTGACCACTGCCTCCTTGCCCACCAACCACCTGCTACGCCTCAAGCTGCTGGACCAGTAATATTGTCTAGTTAAGCCAAGAGAGTCATCTGTCCTAGAAGGTGTAATGTTAAGTCTGCTAAGTATATTATAGTGGATCCAAATTCTTGCAAATCAGGTTCATGCCTTCCTGTGTGTAAACCTGTTCATATTATCAGATCGTGATCTGAAATCTCGCTGCCATAAATCCCATTTCTGGTCACCTAGATTCAATTACCGTGACGTGATTTGCTCCCATGGCTAATGCAGCTGCTAACTTGTAGCTTTTGTCTCTCTCTCTCTCTCTCTTCCCTATCGAACTCTATAATTTTAAGCACCTCAGTTAGATTGTCCCTCAGCCATTCAAACTCACAGAAATACAGGACACATTTATGCAATCTAAATTCATGATTTTATCCTTTAAACTCCAGCATCACTCTACTTTCACTGTATGCATTCTGAATCCAATATAACTTCCTGAGATGGACTCAGATCAATTAATCAGTATTCCCAGTTTATTTCAGACATATGTCTTTTCTTTTTTTATTCTCTGCAACCTGAAGTTCACAATGGCTAACAAATTAACATGAAAATGTCTTTAGCATAACTATATCTGAAAAACTTGCTGATTAGGTACTGATTAGTGTTAATGTAAGCCTACTTGTGACACCAATAAATAAACTTTAAATTACATCCATACTGAACGTATTCTGTGTTGTGCACACTTTATTTTTTAGTGACATCTTCCTTTTGGGATGATCTTGTGCCTCTACTGTCAGGATTCTATAGTCTAATTACCAGACTGGCAAGCTATTTCTTTTGCGACTGTGTGCATTTAGTATGTGCCTCTGTCTTGCCTCTTTATCTTCAGCTCTCTACCTGAAGGCATGTCATTGGTGATTATTTGCTGAACCATGCTAACATCCTGTTGAATTTTTGTTTAAATATTGGAGTGGGCATTGAATTCTGTGCTGTTGTATGGTCTGATCCATGCGCTAACCATCTAGTCAGCTAGCCATCTTCACTATAGAGATTCAATCCCTACAGTGCAGAAAGAAGCCATTCAGCCAGCCAAGGCTGCACTGACCACAATCCCTCCCTATCCCCATAGCCCTATGTATTTATTCTGCCAGTCCCCCTGAGGCTAAGGAGCAACTTAGCATGGTCAATCAACCTAACCCGCACATTTTTGGAGTGTGGGAGGAAACCGGAGTACCCGGAGTACCCGGAGGAAACTCATACAGACATGGGGAGAATGTGCAATCTCCACACAGACAGTGACCCAGGAATGCAACCTGGGTCTCTACTTCTCCTGTGCTATCTTATATTAATGCATATACATGTAAAAACAAATCTGATTGACGAAAAGGCTGAACATCATGAAACCTATTTTAAGAATTATGAAAGGCTGACGTCAACAAAAGTGATGAAAGTGCACAGACATTCAGATTACCTTGAGGGTGTGACCATACAATCAGACTTCATCATCAGTTTTGTTTAAACATGCTTCTTTTCATTCTAAATCTAATTTGAATTGTTACATTGTGGGTATACATTGAACAGACACGTTTTCTTTCCAGAATGTTGCATCTGCATGTTAGTGAAATGGATCAAGTTTATCAAGTACAAACTCAAGGTTATAAAGTGCAAACACACTCACAGCTGTGCCACATGGAAGCCAAATATTTCAGCGTCCTAATAACATTAACAATTGGGTTAAAAAGTAAAACAATCAGGTGTAATGGCATTGGAGCTTGATATCAAGACTATAATCATTGCAAGGTGTTGCTGTAGTTCAGTATGTCTTATTAAGATATTCCTAATTCTAGGCAGTTCAACAGTAAGTAACTTATTAACTGCTAGAAAATATACATATTGCTACAATAAAGGTGAAATTAGCAGCCGTGTCCATGCTTGTTTCTACACATGGCTCGTCCCACACAACACTCACCCATAAAACTATAAGATATAGGAGCAGAATTAGGCCACTTGGCCCATCAAGTCTGCTCCACCATTTAATCATGACTAATATTTTTCTCATCCCCATTCTCCTGCCTTTTCTCCAAGAACCTATCTATCTCTGTCTTAAAGTCTCCTTAGTGACCTGGCCTCCACAGCCTTCTGCAGTAAAGAGTTCTGCAGATTCACCATTCTCTGGTTGAAGAAATTCCTTTTCACCTGTGTTTTGAAGGATGCCCTTTTAGCTTGAGGTTGTGCTCTCTGGTTCTAGTTTTTCCTACTAATGGAAACATTCTCCCCATGTCCATTCTGGCCATGTCTTGCAGTATCCTGTAAGTTTCAATAAGATCCCCCTTATCTTTCTAAACTCAAACAAATATAAACTCAGAGTCCTCAATCGTTCCTCATATAAGAAGCTCTCCATACCAGGGATCATTCCTGTGAACCTCCTCTGGACTCTTTCCAAGACCAGTAGATCCTTCCTTAGATATGGGGCCCAAACTGCTCACAATACTTCAAATGAGGTCTGACTAGAGTCTTACACAGCCTCAGAAGTAGAACATAGAACATAGAACATTACAGCACAGAACAGGCCCTTCGGCCTTCGATGTTGCGCCGACCAATATAAAAAGCAATGCCCCTCCAAACTAAACCATTCCCTTCTCTTCCATATACTTATCAACTAACCTCTTAAACGCCACCAAACTTGGCGCATCTACAACTGCTGCAGGCAGGGCATTCCACTCCCGAACCACCCTTTGGGTAAAGAACCTACCTCTGATATCCGTCCTATAACTATCACCCCTTAATTTAAAGCTGTGTCCCCTCGTGCTAGCTTTCTCCATCCTAGGAAAAAGGCTATCACTGTCCACCCTATCTAAACCTCTAATCATCTTATATGTTTCGATAAGGTCCCCTCTTAGCCGCCTCCTTTCTAACGAAAACAACCTCAAATCCCTCAGCCTCTCTTCATAAGACCTGCCCTCCATACCAGGCAACATCCTGGTAAACCTCCTCTGTACCCTCTCCAATGCCTCCACATCTTTCTTATAATGTGGGGACCAGAACTGCACACAATACTCCAAGTGCGGCCGCACTAGAGTTTTGTACAGTTGCAACATGACGTTGCGGCTCCGAAATTCAATCCCCCTACCAATAAAAGCTAAGACTCCATATGCCTTCTTAACAACCTTCTCGACTTGACTGCCTACTTTCAGGGATCTATGCACATACACACCAAGTACATCCTTGCTCTTGTATTTTAGCCCTCTCAACATGAATGCTAACATTGTATTACCTTCCTAACTGCCGACTGAATCTCCATCCTAACCTTAAGAGAATCTTAAACAATGATTCCCAAGTCCCTTTGTTTCTGATTTCCTAAGCATTTTCCCATTTAGAAAATAGTTTATGCCTCCATTCCTCCTTCCAAAGTGCATAACCTCACATTTTTCCACATTGTATTGCATTTGCTATTTCTTTGCCCACTCTCCTCATCTATCCAAGTCTTTCTGCAGCTCCCCTGCTTCCTCAACACTACCTGTTCCCTCGACATATCTTTGTATCATCTGCAAACTTAGCAACAGTGCCTTCAGTTCCTTCCTCCAAATTGTTAATGTATACTTGAAAAGTTGTAATCCCAGAACTGACCCCTGAGGCATACAAATATCCTATCCCTGGCCAGCTCAGATTTCAGGTCACTGTAACCACAACCTTCAGCCGTTCTGTGCAGCTCATTAATGAAATTGTTGACAGGTTCTGCTAGCTGCTGGACAAAAAATAAACATCAAATGATTTTAAAACTTCATCACACTTTTCAGATGATTCATTGATTCTGTATCTGGGCAAGCAGTGGAGTAATGCGATTGTCGCTGAATTATTAGAACTGAGTAATGGTCCACGGCAGATGGTGAAATTTCAATTCAATAAAAATCTGAAATTAAAAATATAATGATGACCATGAAACCACTGTCGACTGTTGTAAAAACCCACCTGGTTCACTAGAGTCCTTTTGGGGAGGGAAAGTTTCCATCCTTACCTGATCTGCAGTCTTAGTTGTCATAGTTCAACAGAAAGTATTCATTAACAACTAGAATCTATATATGTAAGTACAGTAAAGATCAAATCTGGGACCTGTCTCCATGCTTGATTCGACACATGGCTCTGTCCAATACAATACTGACCACTAGATGGTGGTCATGCGTTTGCTTGCATCATTGTATGGACAGTACTGTACTCAGTCCCATGTTAAATCTTACTGTGACGGACCCTCATATTACAATAAGAAAGCATGGAACATGAATCGGCCATTTGACTAATACGTTCTCTCGTAGCCAATCATGCACATTCATATGACTTCTCACAACAATAGCGTGCCTTGGCTCAGACATAGATTCAAAAATTCAGAAAGAGCAGGAAATAAAAAGCAAAAATTCTGGAGCTATTCAGATCTGATAGCATTTGTTTTGGAATCCTTGAAGTCAAAAAGGCGCCTTTCAGCACATACCACAGCACTCCCTGTAATGGTCAGTAACTTTAAACAACACTGAAAATCGTCAAGCATTTCTACAATCAGAAGAAGAATCAGCAGAAATTAATCAGTCATTAACCTGAAATTTGTTGATGATTCCTTTAAATAGCAATGGTGGGCTGTCCTTCCAACTGCTGAATACATGCTCTACCATATGGCCTTTAGGAACACACTAAGTTTAAGTTTATTTATTATTGTCACAAGTAGGTTTATATTAACACTGCAATGAAAATTATGAAAATCACCTAGTCACCACACTCCGGTGCCTGTTTGGGTACACTGAGGAAGAATTTCAATGTGGCCAAGGCACCTAACTAGTCTTTCAGATTGTAGGAGGAAATCAAAGCACCCAGAGAAAATCCGCAAAGACACAGGGAGAATGTGCAAACTGTACATAGACAGTGACCCAAGCCAGGAATCGAACCTGGGCCCCCTGGTGCTGTGAGGTAGTAGTAGTAACCACTGCGTCACCATGCAGCCTATGCTAGCTAGAATATTAAGCACCAGAATGGCGAGGTTCATGTCAAATCAACATTATACAAATTGGGGTCATAATTTCCTATTGCACATAGTTCCAAGTCACATTCCCCTCCACTACTGCCTGACTCAACAATGCATTATGTGTGGCCCACTCCAGAATTGTCCATGTGCCATGAATGCCACTTTTGAATGAAAAATGTACCCACAGTGAAGCAATGCTTTAAAATAAGAACCACTGTTAACAGCAGTCAAACATCAAGCAGAAAAGAGGAAGCCATGCATTGGATTTTACAGCTGCAAGTCTGAAAGTAATTTCATGAACTACAGAGTAGGCATCAGGCAGTCTGTCCACCTGTGCCTTATTGGAGACATTACTCTACTACCGTTATGATTTAATGAGTGGTAGGAAAGGCAAACTACCTTCCTTGCCCTCACAGGAGAAACAGGTTGCAAGACACCATCGGTTTGGGGAGGATCAATGACCCAATGTCAGAAGGATGATGACCACTTGAAATGGCAAAGTTCTTACTTCTGTCCTCCAATCCGTCCTTTGATATACGATGGCCAGTTCTGAAACCTGTGCTTCTGCACTCTCCCACCTTCAGAGAAGATGCTGATCCAGAAATGGAGGTAAAACCTCCAGCTACACGAGAACAGAGAAAATTACAGCACAGGAACAGGCCTTTCAGCACCCCTCAACCCTGCACTAACCATGCTCTCAGGCAGCATGGTTACCTCCCTCCCCAGTAATTGACTCTTCCATCCTGGGAGAAAGCTTCTGACTATCCACTCTGTCCCTGCCCCTCATAATCTTGTAGACTTCCATCAGGTTGCCCCTCAATCTTTGTTGTTCCAGTGAGAATAAACTAAGTTTCCCCAACCTCTCCTTACAGCTAATGCCCTCCACACCAGGCAACATCCTGGTAAATCTTTTCTCTACCCTCTCCAAATCATCCACATCCTTCTGGTAGTGTGGCGACAAGAATTGAACATATATTCCAAGTCCAGCCTAACTAAGGTTCTATAAAGCATGACTTGCCAATTTTTAAATGCCCCATCCAATGAAGGTAAGCATGCCGTATACCTTCTTGACTACCTTCTCCACCTACTTTGCTACTTTCAGTCACCTGTGTACCTATACACCCAGATCCCTTTTGCTTATCAATAGTCTTCAGGGTTCTGCCATTTATTCTGTATTTCCTACCTCCAATAGACCTTTCAAAATTCATTACCTCAAATTTGTCCAGATTAAACTCCATCTGTCATCTCTCTGCCCAAGTCTCCAACCAATCTATCTCCTGCTATATACCCTGATGTCCTCACTGCTAACCCCAAATCCACCAACTTTTATGTCGCCCACAAACTTACGAATCAAACTAGTTACATTTTCCTCCAAATCATTTATATTACAAACAAAAAGGGTGCCAGCACTGATCCCTGAGGAACACCAGTTGTCACAGCCCTCCATTCAGAAATGCATCCCCCCACTGCTACCCTCTGTCTCCTTTGACTGAGTCAGTTTTGTTTCGAGCTTGCTAACTCATTTCTGATCCCATGCGACTTCACCTTCTGCACCAGTCTGCCATCAGGAACCTTGTCAAAAGGCCTTACTGAAGTCCATGTAGACAACATCCTCATCAATCGTCTTCGTCACTTCCTCAAAAAATTCAATTAAGTTTGTGAGACACGATCGCCCTTTCACAAAATCAAAGGTCACAAAACAAGGTCAGCACCAATGTTTTTTTTTTGTCACTCACCTTCTTTCTGGCCCACTATGAGCTGCACCAACAATGCCCAGAGAGACTGAGCTGAATAATGGGCTCATGCAGAGGGAAGCAATTATGATTCTGACTATGGTTGGGCCCAGTCAATCTTCAGATAACCTGAGGACGTCGATTTAAAAAACTGTCAAACAAAATATTGAACAGTTCATAAGAGCCACAGTTGTAATCACCGACACAAATGCATTGCACTAAAATGATCTGTGACCGAGATAAGAGATGTCGCCAATTATGCCACAATGCTTACACTTCTATCCTCCAGTGTTTTATTACAACTGTTCTTTTATGAATTTTTTCTATTCAGCTGATGCAGCTAACTTTCATGCTTAGCCTTTTCGAACGCAATTTATTTGAAGAATCATCAAATTATACAGCATAGAGACAGACCATCGCCAAGTGGGAATTGTTGCTGGTGAGATAGAAAGTTTGATGGGTCAGCCAAAGATCCACTGAGTTTGACAGAAGGTTCTGGCCTTGGAGCAGGCAGGACCTGAAAATACCGATCTATTTGTTCTCATGAGCCACATCTTTGAAAGTTGAAGCACAATATTTAGCACTGCTATTCACAGCACCAAAGACCCGGATTCAATTCTCTGCTTGGGTCATTGTCCGTTGGAGTTTGCTTTCTCTTCCCATATCTGCATGGGTTTTCTCCGGTGTTCCTGGTTTTGTCTCACAGTCCAAAGATGCATGGCATCTTTGCATCTTAAAAAAAATTGCCCCTTAGTGTCAAGGGGATTAAATAGAGTAAATGTATGGGGTTATACAGATATGACCAGGGTAGGATTGTAGTCTGTGCAGATTTAATGGACCAAATGACCTCCTTCTGCACTGTAGGGATTCTATAATTCCACTAATTATATATCCAGTTCTCTTTTCCAACACTCCTCATCCCTCCTCTGGCCCTTTTGACACTTACTTTAAAGTTGTTCCTGACTCTCTTACATTGGAAGCAGGTTATCCCCTTTCCACTGTAATGAACTCTGCATAATTTTCAACACCTTTAAAATATCCCCTTAACTTTCTCCATTCAAAGAATAATTTCACAGCCTCCCCATGTAACTGATGGATGAACAAAGAAACATTTTTCACAAATCCAAATGAAGCAATAAACATCAAAGCAGGTTGTACTTGCTTTGCATATTGTTAAAAAATACTATTGGTAAGCATATTGTCCCAGATAGAAACTGCTAATTACATAGACAACTCCCATTTTCTCATTCCCTCCCTCTCCCTGCTTCCTGCAGCCATTCACTGTCAGCACCTTTCAAATGCTTCAGGTGGAATTATCTACCTAAAAATGTGAATTGTTTGTATTGATCTATCAATCCATTTCATTGGAAATGACAAATTGGATGTTTATCTATTAGCGTCATGAATAGGCTTACAGTAACACTTTAATGAAGTAACTGTACAAATTACCTAGTCGCCACACTCTGGCACCTGCTCAGATACACTGAGGGAGAATTTGGCATCACCAATGCATCTAACTAGCATGTCCTTTGAACTGTAGGAGGAAACCGGAGCACCTGGAGGAAACGCACACAGATGTGAAGAGAAAGTGCAGACTCTGCACAGTCAATAACCCAAGCCATGATTTGAACCCGGATCCATAGTGTTGTGAGGAAGCAATGCTAACCACTGTACCACAATGGCACTTGATGAAGGTACGTGGAGTAATGAGGATGATGGCAGAAGGTGGGTAGGTGAGGGATTGAAGGAAATGGGAAGAAAGTGGGCAGAGGAGGAATCGTTGGAGAAGGTGTATAGGTGTAGGATTGAGGGATACAGGGAGAAAGTAGGTAGATGAAGGATTAAGGGAAGTGGGGAGAAGGTGGGTAGGTGGGGTATTAAGGGATATGGGGAGAAGGTGGGTAGGCAAGGGGTTGAGGAATGGGGGAGAAGATGGGTAGGTGCGGTATTGAGGGATACGGGGATAAGGGGAGAAGGTAGATAGGTGCAGGATTGAGGGAAATGAGGAGATAGTTTGAAGGTTTATTTATCAGTGTCATATCTATTTACAGTTATTCCAATTTCCTAAGATATCTTTAAGACAAGTCAATCTTAAATCAAAACAAATCATTGATGTATATGACCAGCCAGAAACTATTAAAACAATTTTGTAATTCTCATGTGGAATTACTAAAAAGTGATGCAACTCTTTAAGGAAAGGCTTTGGTGATGTTATACAAATTTCATTTTGATCTGCACTAAAATTGTGTAATTTAACAGATTATGTCATTGTGGACATTAACCAAGTGATTCCACTTCAAACTCACCAGCAAGTCAGCATTAAATCCAATCCTGAATCATAAAAGCTTCATCACAGTAAGGGATCATTCAACACACTACACCTAGCACACATATCCCCAATGGAATAAGGGATTGATTTTGACATTGAGCTAGGTTTTGAATGAGTGGGTTTGTGACGGAGGGAGAAACTGAAATTATTGACTGCTGGAGATTTTATTTCTGGGATAGGCTAATGGCCAAAGCTCATTCAAACCTGACACCCAATTTGTGGCTGAATAGGAAACCTGCCCAGTAATTTGTTGAAATATTTTTTGCTGGGGTGGTCAGGGTGGTGGGGGAGATGGAGGGGGTGGGCTGCCCAGACCCACTTAAACCATAAATGCATCACTTCAGTGGGAGATTGTATCCTTTGTTGTAGAGAAATGTTTGCAAGGAGGATTCGGATAAATGAATAGCAGGCAAGTCCCAAGTTCTCCAACAAGCAACCTGGAATGCTGATGGAAGATGTGCTGGTGTGGTTGGAGAATGCATGCTCAAGTATCTTAAGGAGAGTTCGCAAACATACATAAACGTAATGGCCAAGTGGTGTTCTGTAATGTTTTGGAGGGGGTGGGGGGGGTGTGTGTGTGTGCGGAGAGTGAGGGGGTGGGGGTGCCTAATCCCAATGGAGAGTCTGGCAGCAGAGTACTCAGGGGATCTTCTCTCAACCTGAACTCTGCCAACATCGCTTGCCCTGACTACCCTACAGACATTGCCAACCTCAACACCACACCTTCCCCTGACTGCCATCTTCTCAATAGGCTGGCCCAGACTGTTGATGGCCAGACCAGGATACTGGTGGCTGGCTCCACATCAGTCCCCACCCTTCCCCGGTGCAGAGTTTCCTCCTCCTACCCCCTCCCCAGCTCTATTTCTGAAGTGTCTGGCCCTACACCCAAGGGATGCCCTTCATGCTCCACCGCTTGGCATTGCCCAGTAGGCAATGCTAGATTGCCCACCCCTTGCTCCCCACCTCCTGGGGCACCTCAGAAACCTCCATTCCCATGAGTCAGGCCACTGTGACAGGTCCTCGTTGCTGGGGGCCAGCTGTGATCCACGATAGTAGCAACCTTCACCGATGAGGTTAGAGATCCAAGTGAGCTCAGAGAATACCATCTGAATCATGCTAAACACATTTAAATTAGATTATAAATATTTAAATCAGCCTTGCGTTGCTCTCTAGTGTGAGGCTATAGGCCCTAAAAACAAAATTGGCTCGGGAGATTCCCAACCCGCCAGGCGTTGGACAGGAATTTGGTTTTTTTGAATCTGGCTTATATTTCCCTCTCCGCTCTGCTAATCAACCAGTGTAGCAGGGTGGGGAAACTGTGCCACTAAATCCAGTCTGAACTCAGGATTGGCTGTCCTTCAATTACTCATAGGGATCATATTAAATAGATAATAAAGTGGAGTTGAGGCCAATATCTTATCAAATGATAGAATAGGTTCAAGGGGCTGAATGACCTACTCTGCTCCTAATTGTTGTGAATCATTGTGTGTGAAAATAACAAAGATGAATAATCCTAATTTCTTCATCTTCCTCAGGAACCCACAATTAGTCCTTCACCACACATTCTTTGCATTCTATTTCTTTCCCTTTATCTCTTCCTTCATCTACATGACAAGGGTATGTTCCACTACTTCCCACTCTCATTCCAATCATTCTATTACCTTTTCCTTGCTCCATTCACAGCAATCACTCACAGGATTCTGCTGCTCTCACGTGGTGACCTTGGCAGGACCTTTGCACCTGCCTGACTTTAGATACTCCAGTCAACATCTTCCCATCCTGCTTGTATCATGTTTCCTTCTTCATTCAGTTTTATCAGTGCAATCAATGACCCTCAAACTCACTGTTTTAGGAGAAAATCACTAAATCAAGCCCAATCTCTTCACAGGAAAGAGCAGCACTCAACACTTTGGAGGTGACAGACATTCAAAGAGGAATCAAATAACTCCTGATCCTCTCAGATTGAGAGCAGCAAACTCTTGAAGTAAGTAGTTAGAAAGGGGTTTTGATAATTTGATCTAAACAGGATTTCTGAATTTTACTTGCACCTCTTTGTAGACTTGTGAAAAGAATAGATTCTGCCACCTCAAGCAGTACTGTGATACATGTCATCTACAACTACTTAGCCTGAATAATACTAATTTGTTCCCTTACTTCTCTTTACTTTAGATGCCTCTCAAGACTCCAGAACTCTCAAAGAGGACAATCCTTCAGAGGAGGCAACTTCATTGATTGAAAACTCCCAAGCAACAGCACAGTGATACAAGGCTAGATTGAGGAGTGATTTCGAAGGGTCCATAACATGGATATGAACACAGGATTAGCAGCTATTGGTGGTCCAGGAAACAACTGTCCAGAGAGTGAGGTCATCTCCCATTCTCAGCTAGAACTGTCATGACTGCTGCCAATGAAATTGGGATAGGCTTAGTTTAACCTTTTCAGATATTCACATACTGGTTATACATTTGTGGATTGAAACCCCTTTTATTTCTGAAGTTCTTTATTTATGACCTTGTAATGACACTATTGTGGTCTGATACAACCCGGACATGAGAGAAAACAGCTCCTGCTGAAAATTCTTGAGCTCTCTGTGTTCAGCTGAGAGTTCTGTTGTCATTGTCAAGGGACACTGGAACAGAGAGACTTTTAGTTCAGTAGCCAGCAGGTGTTGCTGCAACAAGTCACATAGATCAGCAATAGCCGAGCTGATGAAGATCAGCTACCCGCTGTGTGATCCTCAGAGAATACAGGGAGCAAATTCTTGGCCTATGGGTCCTGTAAACTGAGTGGAGCCTGTGATGAGAACTTCTCCTTTTCTTGCTATCTCATAATGGCTACTTGGCCTGGCTGTTCATGCCATTGCTATTGGTGTGGCTCCATTGCCTTCAGCTGTTCACCATAAAGCAAACACTTCCAGTCAGTCAATCCTGAGATTGGCTGGGTGGCCTTCTGCCCTATTATTTCCTTTGAAATCCTAAATATACTTCAGGAACCCCAATTTCCATTTATTAATAAAAACCTGCCTATTTCTGACAAGGATATTTGCTACCAATGTCAGGTCCTGAATTGTAAATGACAGATTTGGATTTTCAATAAGATCAAGGTGCTAAATCAGTTTTAATCCATTCTATTGTCATGGAGTGGGGTGGCTTAAAATCAGCCTCCAATTGCTTTCTCACACCTTTCTGTATCTTCATATTCTTTATTTTCAAATACTTTTTAAAATGCTGTCAACTCAACTGCTTCTTGTGATAAAACATCCTTCTAACCCTCTGACTTTTTTCAAAAGTTTTCTCCTTAGTTTTTCTAGAGATAATTTTCTATACACATCACCTCGTTACTGAATAGTGAGTTTTCTATTTTCCACGTAAGAAGCCTCCTTTTCAGTCCTTTCCCTTCAACTAGCCCAACAAAAGAGATCTGACTTTCTGAGGCACTCTGTATGAACAAAATGGCTCGAAAAATCATAAATTGACCGTTGTGATTATCCCCAGGACTTGAATGGGGAATTCCTGATTGACCTCCCCGTAGGATTCATTGAATATGAGCTCTCCGGTGATTGGTAAATCGCTTGCCAGGTGATAAAGTTATCAGGCTTGTATCCTGACCCCTTTATAAAGCAGGCTCCTGAGTAGGCCCATTATTGTATTATCCCATTTAGAGCCTGATTGTGTTCACCATAGGCTTGTTGTCTTCCTTTGTTTTGATAATAAAGAACCATTCCCTTACGGCTGGCTCCTGGAATTGTGGTAACAGTGTAGGCTTTAACCAATAAATGAACATCAATTGAACATTAGAGGTGCCATCTGCATCAACAAATAAGACATAGGTACATTTCCCACATTGCACTTAGTTATTTAAATAACAGTAATTAAACCATTACATCACCTAATTGATGTAATTCTTTGGTGCATTTGTCGGCACATTCATTCATGGATTCATTTCATGGATTTTATCCATCCCCAGCAAAACTCAGCAAGCCCCTCTTTGTTCATTTTGCAGTGTTTTCAAGGTGTGGTCCAGAATTAGCTGCCATCCCTGTCATTACTTCAGTGCCTACTTTGTCAGGCAGAAACTACTTTAATTTGAAGTTTGTGATGACTGAAAAGCATTGTGCTTTTCTTTCAAGAGACAATTTTATTTTTATGGGTGGAAAAGGACAATTCGTGTGCTCGTAGGGAAGGAGTATGGTGCTGGAGTTGACACTCTACTTTTGTCAAATCAGTGTAAATAAATGTTCACAGATCAGTATGATTCATATCTGAAAGCTTCATTCACCCTTTCCAGCTCAGGACATTAAGTTTATATCGCCCTCTACCATGCAACATTGGAAGAAACATCATTAGCTGGAAAATACTTTGGTACGCCACAAAGTGCTATATCTTTACAATTGAACAGAGGAAATAGAATGTTAACTCACTTTTCCTTTAAGACATGATTCAAGTAGTCAATTTGTTTCCTCAACAAAGACATAATTTTGATTTTTAACTTATTCTTACTGGTTGCCTTCAACAATCACCTTCCAAAGTGTTTTAGTATCACTGCCAAAATTAATCTCTCATAATATTCAACAGGAAACACACTGGAGCGAATTAGAACTCCCAGCTAAATCCTCCCTCAATTGTACATTGTAAGAACTTTGTCACTCTAAGGTTGAAAAGTCTTTGTCACACATAAATGATTTGGATCTGGAATGCACTGCCTGGAAATGTGGTGGAAACAGGTCCAATTGAGGCATTCAATAGGACATTAAATGATTATTTGAATGTGTAACAGTACGGTAAAAAGGCAGGAGATTGACTCTAAGTCATGATGTTTGTTTGGAGAGCCAGTGCAGACAAGATTGGCCAAATGGCCTCCTGCACTATAGCAAATCTGTGATTCTGTGCCTATAGCTTATCAAATCTTGGCCGAGGCAATTTGTTGTGGAGTTGGTTTGATATCAGGTGGAATTTCAAATCATGACCCGTGAAAATATAGTTACCCCTACCTACTAAAACTACGGCAATACAGGAGCAGGCTGTATAGGTCACAACATCTGTACCAAAGCTAGCTTCACAAGCAGAGCTATCTGTTTTAAACCTTTCCTTTCGTTTCTTGAATACGATATTTGTTACCCTCTGTCCTCATTTCCATAAGCAGGCTCTATTGCAATGTCCAATAAAGCTTCCGATGTGGGTCCAAGGCACTGACAAATAATACTATATTCTGAAGGGATTAGGGTTTTGTCCTCAGTGTGACTGAGTTCTTGGTATCAGTTGCTTTAAGGGACACTGCAAGTGACATGTGGCCAAGTGTAGTCCTGATAGTAATCTGACGGGAGTGTATTCTACATTCTCAGTTACAAAATGTGCCCAGTTTGCCACTGGACGAGAATCAAAGGAAGAAAAAGTGATGACATCTGAATTCCTTAAGGGTTAACTTGATTCATTATGTTCTCACAGGCAGCTAACATGTTTGAAAATAGGTTTAACAGGTTGGGCAACTTTGATACTTGCTCATCCTATTTAACAAGAAATGACAATTTTCAAACATGCTGCAGCCAATAGCAACAGCGTTGATGGTATAAATGTTTGACAGATTGTAATATGTTCCACAGTTACAGGAGGAACACTGAAGGGATCAGTTCACTGAAAGTAACTTAACGACACGTGAGTTGAGTAGAATCTTTGTACCTGAGGGTGACGGTGGGGAGGCACCGAGGCAAGAAAGATTTATTTGTAAAAACATTGAGGAAAGTTAAAACAAATTTATGAAGAAGTTACATTGGAAACCTCTTACTTTTTTAAAGTGTTGTTGTAAAACGATTGATTTGATTTATTATTGTCACATGATTAGTGTACAGTGGAAAGTATTGTTTCTTGCATGCTATACAGTCAAAACATACTGTTCATAGAGAAGGAAACAAGAGAGTGCAGAATGTAGTTGTTACAGTCATAGCTATGGTGTAGAAAAAAATCAACTTGGTGCAAAGTAAATCCATTCAAAAGCCTGATGGCAACAGGGAAGAGACTGTTCTTGAATCAATTGGTACGTGAATGCAGAATTTTGAATCTTTTTTCCTACAGAAGAAGTGGAAGAGAGTATGTCTGGGTGTGTGGAGTCCTTAATTATGCTGGTTGCTTTTCTGAGGCAGTGGGAAGTGTAGGCAGAGTCAGTAGATGGTAGGCTGGTTTGTGCAATTGTTTGGGCTACTGCAGTTTATTGGGCAGAACAGGAATCATAACATGCTGTGATACAACCGGAAAGAATGCTTTCCATGGTACATCTGTAAAAGTTTGTGAGAGTCGTAGCTGACAGGCCAAATTTCTTGAGTGTCCTAAGAAAGTAGAGGCATTGAGGGGCTTTCTTAACTATAATGTTAACATTGCATGATCAGGACAGGTTGTTGTGATCTGCACACCCAAAAACTGAAACTTTCGACCATTTGTACTTCATCTCCATGGATGTAGACAGGTGCATGTCCTCCACTATGCTTCCTGAAGCCAATGATAATCTCTTTCATTTTGTTGATATTGAGGGAGAGATTATTGTTGTCGTACCATTTCACCAGACTCTCTATCTCATTCCTGTACTCTGTCTACAGATCCGATTCATTATGGTGGTGTCATCAGCAAACTTGAAAAGGAATGAAATGTAAAAACAGGCAACAAGAAAGTGTGTTATTAGAAATTGTAATCTGTGGGAAACACTCTGCCTAATATATCGCAGGAGCTGCGCAAGAATCTCTCAGTAAAGATATCAGCAACATAGTGACATTCGGGTTCGACTATTTTATAAACCACATCAGTTTTTTCACAATATAAATAAATGTTTGCCTTTGGCAAATACGTAGCACAGTTCCTGATGCTTCATTCTCCTCTACACTTTCTTCATTGTAAATAATTTTAGCAACTTCAACAATTATTTCCTTCTGTTAATTTTAATCACTTCAGCTTAAATCTTTTAATGAATGTGACACTCAGCAAATTCTACAGACTAGAAAGAAGCTATTCAGCCTGCTGCTCTAATGGCATTTCTTTGGAAAAGTAAGCCATGGGGAGGCAATCGGATTGTTGCTGGGTTAGTAATCTAGAAACCTAGGATAATGTTCTGGAGACGTGGGTTCAAAACCCACCATAGCAGATGGTAGTATTTAATTTCAATAAAAATGAGACCATTGCTGTAAATTAATTGGTTTCTTAATGTTCTTTAGGGATGAAAATCTGTTGCCCTTATCTGATCTGTGATTTCAAACAAATATAGAAATGTGATTGATTCTTAATTTCTCTCAGAGATGAATAATAAATTTGGCCCAGCCAGTGGTGAATGAGTAAAAAAAAACTTCATATCATTTATTTGATTTTTCATATGTTCATTTGCTTTTGGATTCTATTTCCATAATGGTTTCTGATAGGGCATTGTGTGTAATCAAATATTTCTATCAATCCTCTGCATGAAACTGTTTCTTCAGACTGTTCACTTAAATCATTCACTAGTGCTCCTAAATTTATGGTTTTTAGTAATTAGTTGACTCGTCAATAGATTTCCTAAAAAGCTTTATCAAAGCTTCCTGTGACCTTTGAGCACCTCTACAAGATCTCCAGCTAACCTAGTCAATTTAATGAAAGGAGCTCCATTTCCCTCTTGTCCTCTCTTTTGACTAAAGCTTTTTATCTCTGTTTTTATCTCATTACGTCTTTCTGCATCACCTCCATAGTAATACATATTTCCTGAAGTGAGCTACCTGAAACTGGCCATGTCAAGGTGATTTTCCATCTCCCTGGTCTGGAGACGGGTCTAAACTTGGGATGCAATGTGAGGGGAAGCTGAGAGGAGACACGTTACATTATGACATTGATTGTTTTGCGTACAAATTTCCCTCTTTTCTCTTGTGAAGTTGTGATATCTACTCTCAGACTGGGACACCACAATTAAACAATGCCAAACAACAATCTACAAAGTTTTCCTCTCACTTTGTAGATCACAGGGGAGGAATAGGCTATTGCAGGTGTTCATCCATGAGCTTTATTTCTATGATGGCGTCTAAAGTTTTGCCAACTGTAAAAGCCAAGCTGAGAGTGACTTAGCTGAACACTTTTCCCCTCTATGTGAACAAAGCTGTTTCATTGACAGATCTCTAGTCCTCTGGGAATGTTTCCATATTTAAGGATATTGAAAGGGCCTCATTATTTCCCCTCTGACATTCCTCAAAACTCCAGACTGCATGTCACTAGGATCAGCACATCTTTCACTTTGATTTTTTCCAATATATCAATACTTTATTATTCATTTAGCTATTATTATCTAATCTAATTTGGCACCTCCTTCTCTTCTTACCTATTCTTCGCCACTAGCCTTACTGTTCTGTAAAAACTGAGGCAAGGTCATCATCCATTAACTCCATCATTCTTTCATCGGTTGTAAGAACCCTTAAATTTCAAAACTTATACCTAAACCCTTCAATAATCTCCTGGCTTCTCACATTCCATTAGAGCAGCTGTGAACCACCTAGACTCAGCAGTACATCATTGGGTGTGTATCAACACTATCTTAATATGTTACCGAGCAGCTGCTGTACAAGGGTACAGTTATTCAGTACTGCAACATGCCACATGCCCCCAAAGTCACAACAAACTTGTGTAACTCATGATCCAGGGGCCAAATTGTAGTCCTGAAGGCCTTGAGCTTATCCCCACTAAACTTGTTGGACATTCAACAGACTGATATCACAGGCAGGTTTCTCTCTGTGTTTGCTAGTGATTGGAGACTAGGCTTGTCCAATCTTTTCATGTGAGGGATAGCCCATTTTTCTTACTCAAGGGGCCAATGAACAAATGTCATAACATTAAACATGAATTATTTTTTAAAAAATGAGGTTTGGTACGAAAAAACTAAGAGCAAAAACACAATGAAAAATAAAATTGACCATCAGGATGTGAAGAGTGAGGTATATGTCCTGCTCACTCCCAGTCTTGGGTGTGAGAGAGGTGGTGTGAGAGATGGAGATAGTGTGAGATGAGAGGCAAAGAGAGTGTGAGACGCAAAGAGGGGGAGAATGTGAGGAGGAAAAGGAGGGAGAATTAAGAGGTGAAGGGAAAGAGAGTGTGCAGTGTAAGAGTGCGTATGGGCAGAGTGGATGCATGAGTTTAGCTCTGTCCCAACCTCAGGGTTCTAATCCACCCTCATCCTCACACATCAAAATGAAGTTCCATCCATTCTCACAGTGTGTGAGGGTGAGTGGGTGAACACTCATTTGCCGGGACCATTTGCTGTGAGCGCAAATCCTGGTATGGCTGCTAAATCTCATGAGAGAGCCAAAACAGGATAAGTGCCAGTGAGAGCGGGGGTTTGAGATCTTTCCTGCCCCCAGCTGTGATGTAATGAGGTTTATCCCAGAAAGGGCGTGAAACTAGTTTGCATTAATTTGCACCAATTTAAATATTATTAAAAGGATCAATGCAGTATCACCCAGCCCTGTGAAATTACTGCCCCCCCACCCTGTACTCCAAAGCAATGTCACATGAAGTTAATGCAATTTACTACTGGTTTTCAAAAGCAAAAACCAGTTGAGAGGACTATACCAGAGGTGTAGATATCCTGAGGGTTGAGAGCTAAAGCTCGCAATTCCTTCTGGCACCTTGGCCATCCGTGCTCTCAAGACCAACCGCAACATTGTCATCAAACCAGCAAACAAAGGAGGCGCCACCGTCATACTGAACAGAACAGACTACTGTGAAGAAGTGTACGGACAACTAAACAATGTGAAACACTACAGACAGTTACCAGCAGATCTGACCAAAGAACACACTCATCAACTCAACACTCTGATCAAAACCTTTGATCCGGACCTTCAGAACACCCTCCGGGCTCTCATTGGAGATCTCTACTGCCTCCCAAAGATACACAGGGCAAACATACCCGGCCGTCCCATCGTATCGGGCAATGGGACCCTGTGTGAGAACCTCTCCGGCTATATCGAGGGCATCCTGAAACCCACTGTACAAAGAACCCCAGCTTTTGTCTTGACACTACGGACTTCCTACAGAAACTCAGCACACATGGAGCAGTTGAACCAGGGACACTCCTTGTCACAATGGATGTCTCGGCGCTCTACACCAACATCCCCCACGACGATGGTATTGCTGCAACTGCCTCAGTACTCAATGCCAACAACTGCCAGTTTCCGGATGCAATTTTACAACTCATCCGCTTCATCTTGGACCACAATGTCTTCACCTTCAACAATCAGCTTTTCATCCAGACACACGGAACAGCCATGGGGACCAAATTCGCACCTCAGTATGCCAACATCTTCATGCACAGGTTCGAACAAGACTTCTTCACCACACGAGATCTTCAACCAAGGTTATATACTAGATACATTGATGACATCTTTTTCCTTTGGACTCATGGTGAACAATCATTGAAACAACTGTATGATGATATCAACAAGTTCCATCCCACCATCAGACTCACCATGGACTATTCTCCAGAATCAGTTGCATTCTTGGACACACGCATCTCCATCAAGGACGGTCACCTCAGCACCTCACTGTACCGCAAACCGACAGACAACCTCACAATGCTCCACTTCTCCAGCTTCCACCCTAGACACGTTAAAGAAGCCATTCCCTATGGACAAGCCCTCCGTATACACAGAATTTGCTCAGATGAGGAGGATCGTGACAGACACCTCCAGACACTTAAGGATGCCCTCGTGAGAACAGGATATGGCGCTCTACTCATCGATCGACAGTTCCGACGTGCCACAGCGATAAACCGCACTGACCTCCTCAGAAGACGAACACGGGACACGGTGGACAGAGTACCCTTTGTTGTCCAGTACTTCCCCGGAGCGGAGAAGCTACGACATCTTCTCCGGAGTCTTCAACATATCATTGATGACGATGAACATCTCGCTAGGGCCATCTCCACCCCCCCACTTCTTGCTTTCAGACAACCGCACAACCTCAAACAAATCATTGTTCGCAGCAAACTACCCAACCTTCAGGAGAACAGTGACCACAATACCACACAACCCTGCCACAGCAACCTCTGCAAGACATGCCAGATCATAGACATGGACGACATCATCAAACGTGAGGATACCATTCACCAGGTACACGGTACATACTCTTGCAACTCGGCCAACGTTGTCTACCTAATACGTTGCAAGAAAGGATGTCCCGAAGCATGGTACATTGGGGAGTCCATGCAGACACTACGACAGCGGATGAATGAGCATCGCTCAACAATCACCAGGCAAAACAGTTCCCTTCCTGTGGGCGAACACTTCAGCAGTCATGGGCATTCGGCCTCCGACCTGCGGGTAAATGTTCTTCAAGGGGCCTTCGTGACACACGACAGCGCAGAGTCGCTGAGCAGAGACTGATAGCCAAGTTCCGCACACATGAGGACGGTCTTAACAGGGTTCTTGGTTTCATGACACACTATCTGTGTGTCACCATCTGTAACCCCCGTAACTTGCCTGGGTTAGCAAAAAACCTCACTTACTGTGCTGTCTGGAGAAAATACACAATTCTCTAACCAATGCTCAGGATTCCCTTCACACACATTGTTAGCCACTTTAACACTTGAATAGCAGGTTAGATGTAAGGATTCACATTCTAATCAGCAATCTGTGACTGTCTGTGTTGATGTGTGCTATTGCAGACCAGAACACTGCTTTTGCCTGACGAAGGCCATAGAGTCGAAAGCTCGCAAATTTACTATCAAATAAATTGGTTGGATTTAAAATTGATGTTGTAAAACTTTACTGAGTTTACCCCAGTCCAACGCCGGCATCTCTACATCATGACCCTGGTAATGCCTGAGGACATTGATTTGGACTTTGCCAATGGGTTTACCTTCCTTTATTGGGGGCTGGTTTCTCTTTGTGTGATGGGGAGCGGTGCAGTGACAGCACTGGGGAGAAGAGGGAAGAGATTGCCCCCATGACCTCAATGGTGAGGGATACATCGAAACTTTAGGGGTTCCTCCATGGCTGTGAAGGGGGAGTGAGTCTATTATTTTCACAGACTGGGGCAGCCTTTAAAGATGGCACCCGATCTCTGTGCAGCCGGTCATGCTGGCTCAATCAGGCCCCACCCTACTAAAGTGATGGGGCAAACCTCGACACACTCAATTTTTTTTTGACAGAGTATCAGAGTATCTGGTTAAAAAAAAATCAGTTGTGTTTCTGTAGAAAAAATTCCTCCCAACTTTTCACAAGAAGTCCCCTATTTAATAGAATACATTTTGCCCCTTTTCTTAAAAAGATAACAATACAGACAAGTAAAGAGTGGAGACTAACACTTTGTTACTGTAACCTCTGCCTCTACCATGGAAGATCGCACTGAGATAGAACAAGCAGTCTAAAGAAGTAGCAGCATACCTGCTGCATCAACTTCATAGCAGTGGTTCATAATTTGCTGTCAAAATAATAGCAAAGCTGATCGTGTTGCTGTTACATTCACAAGAGTGCTAGGGTAACTTCAGGTGAGGATGGATGCGATTCAACGTAGAAATACAGAGGTTTTCACCAGAGTAATGATGCTCCACCATTAGATTCACAAGATCTACATCGTTCTCAGCCAAATATGGGAAGGTGCAAGGTGGCTGTGTTTGAGATGTATATCCAACTTCAGCTTGTCCCAGAAAAGTCCAAGTACCTTTTTAACATCATACTTATTGTTAGCCTCTTTGTACAGCAAATTAACCATCACAAGAACTGAGTTTCACTTCTTTACGTTTTAATGGTTGAAATATTTATGCACAGTGGCACTGTGTTTAGTACTGCTGCTTTACAGTGCCAGGAACCCAGCTACAATTCTGGTCTCAGGTTACTATCTGCGTGGACTTTGCACATTCTCCCTGTATCTGCGTAGGTTTCCTCTGGGTGCTCTGGTTTCCTTCCACACTCCAAAAATATATGGGTTAAGTTGATTGGCCATGTTAAATTGTTCCTTCGTGTTGTGTCGGGGGCATTAGCAGGATAAAAACGTGGGGTTACGGGAATAGGGCCTGGGTGGGATTGTAGTTGGTGCAGAATCGGTGGGCCGAATGGTCTCCTACACTGCAGGGATTTTATGACTCTATGAAATGTAAAATTCCATACTTGATTTAATTCTATTCGCCCACATTAATGTACTCATCATGCCTTTGCATTGTTAATTTCCCAATTCTTCAATAAGATTGGTTAAGGGGGTAAACAGTTATTTGCCCTGTACAGTCAGGTCTCAATCTTTCACTGCAGCTGACACTTCCAGCAATTTACCACAGAAAACTTTAAAAATATTGACATCTGCAAGACAGGTTTAACTAAGAGTAGATGCCATTAGATACTCTGAGCAGCAAATACTGGCCACATACATGTATATTTATATATGAGGTAAAGAATGCAAAGCTTGCTAATGTGAGATAGTTTTCTCTACGCTAAAAGTGGAAATAGAGTGAGCAGTTTTTCAGTACATCAGTCTGACCTCTTTAAGTTTCATTCCAGGGAATTGAGTACAAAACTAAGCTGACAAATACATGCTGCTCTGAATAAGTGTTGCACTGCCTGAGGTGCCATCTTTCAGAGTCCTAGCAACTTGTACTTATCCAACAACCTCAACATGGCCTAGGTGCTTCACACAAGTGTGATGAAGCAATATTTAACAGAGACACATATAAGGAAATACACTGGCAGATTAGGTTTTGGGGAGCATTTTAAAAGAGGAAAGCGAGGTCATGAAGCTAAGGGGTCAAGGGTGGGTGGGAATTCTTGGGCTTGGGGTCTTGATGATTCAAGGTTTGGCTGTCAGTGGTGGAGTGGTTTAAATCAGAGATGTCCAAGAGGCTAGAATTAGAGGACTTGAGATATCTCAGGAGGTTAAAAGGCTAGGGAAGATTATGGAGATAAAAAAAAAGAGGCCAAGGAAGGATTTGAAACCAAAGATGAGAGGCTTTGCTTAAACAAGAGGCAAAATAGGTCAGTGAATACAAGAGTGACAGGTGAAATGATGCAGGTGCAAGTAATAACAGGGCAGCAGGGTCTCTGATGACTTCAGATTGATGGCTATTAGAACAAGAGAGGCCGGCCAAGAGTGTATTATAATAGACAAGTTTAGAGAAAACAAGACATGGATGAGTGTAGTAGATAAGTGGAATCGGGAAATGTTAAGGGGATTGGTAATAGCCAGTCATAGTGACAGCTTGTGTATGTGATGAGAAACTCATCTCTGAGTGAAATACGAGTCTGGTTTAATGTCAGCTCAGCATCGGGGAAACAGAATTTGTGATGGAAATTGAACTCAGTGGGTTGACTCTTCCCAATCCTTAGTTGAAAGAGATTTCTGCACATGAAGTATGTAATACTTGACAAGTAGTCTGACATTTCTGAGGCAGTTTTGAGAGTGGGGCTGACAAAGTAGAGCTGGGTGTCATTAGCTTATCAGTAAAAATTAACATTGTGGTTTCATATGACGTTTCAAAGTGGTAGCATGTAAAGGGAAAATAGTTGGAGGAGGTCAAGTATAGATCCTTTAGGTTACAAGAGATAGCAATGTGGGAGTGAGAAGATAAAATCTTGCAAGTGATTCTTTGGTTAAGGCTGATTAGATAAGAATGAAGACAATTGGGTGCAGTCCCATCCAGCAGAAAAATGGGTATTGAAGGAGGATTAAGTAAAAGTAAGGTTACAGATGCAAAAAGAGCATAAGTATTTTGCAGCTATTAATGCTGGGAAGTGGCTCACTGATAACACATGGAACTGTCACTCCAATTCTGCTTTGAGCAATGTGTGATATTGGGCTTTAATACTTATGTTAAATGAATGTATATAAAGATGTGCTGGTCACATTCTATTCTTTCTCTCAAATGAATAAATTTGGCTGAAATTAGGTGAAATAATTCAAATACATTCAAACTGTTAAGCTTTATCAAGTTAACATCCCAGATGTACACACCCACTTGCTGACAATTATTGCCATCTACAGAAAAGCCTTTCATGCAGACAAACTGCAGATGATCTGAAATGTACACTGGAAGCAATCTGCTCAACACACCCTTACTCAAAATGCTGAAAACTATTTTTTTCCAAAGAGTAATTTGAAGCGGCAACAGCACCGGTAATTCTAACATGCTATGACTTAGGGAGTGCCAGTCTTTTTAAACAAATTGCTCAGAGATCACATGATGATTATGATTAAGGAACATATTCAGTCCATCTTAATTCAATCAATAAGAAAGTATCAGAAGTCTTCCCGAGTCACGTAAGTAATTGTATCTGCAACAATTCTAGGTTCCTTCATTCTGGAATTCCATCTGGAAGTTTATGTTAATTTGCAGACTTGACTTGATGCAATAGTGTGATGTGGTTGGTAGAGAACTGACACCCCTTGAACCAGTCTGCAAGTAATATTGACATTGAAGATTCTTACAGAGCAGGAAACTTAGATCCATTTATCCCAAATCAAACAGAACAGTTAATAGTTTTGTTTTCTTTTAGCTTTTATAATCTGAAACCCTGTGGATTCCGTTACAGCTGCCAAAATGAATTTCGCCTTTGATTTTAATTGTGAGAAGAACAACCAAAATCACAGAACCGCTGAGATCGGCACTGAGCGACTGATAGTCAGGAGGGGACAGCCTTTCTACATCACACTGCAATCCTACACTGATGAATTTATAGACAACAACGCAATTGCACTTGTTGCTGAGACAGGTAGTCAACCATGGATGAATGATTTATATGAAGATTACACAACTCTACAATTAATCATACACATGTCCCACCTTTATCAATTTATTTTTAATATGTGTGAATGATACCGTTTCTGTTTCTTGATGACAGCAAGTAATACACAATGCGATCACCACATATCACAATATCGTGTTAGCTAGCCCTGTTGGTTCTTACAGAGGCTTGCAATGATGACTAAATTGGGAAATCTTTCAAACTCTTATGAAAATAATTGCTATATACAAGAATGGGTTCAAAAAGTACATTTTCATTCAAAAATGTACTGGTTTCTATATTCCTGTGCTTTAAGAAACCAGTGAGGTCTACATTTCCTGGCTTCTCAGAAATGGCTCGAAAGTAAGCTAGCTCTTCAAAATGCAAGGTCCTAATTTTTCTTTGCCCCCCAGCACCACCTACCCAGTTCACCTGAAGAAACTCCTTTGATTTGTTCAGGACAGATGATTGATCATATGAGGCTCATGAAGCACACAGTCACAGAACTGTTACAGTGCAGATGGAGGCCATTCAGTCCATCATGTCTGTTCTGGCCCTCCAAGGAATGTTATAACTTAGTTTCATTCCCCTGCCTTTTCCCCATGTCCTTGCACATTGTTTCTATTTAAATAAACATCTAATCCCTCTTGAGTGCATCAATTGAGTCTGCCTCTACTCCACTTTCAGGCATAGCAGCTGAAGCCTGAACCACTTGCTGTGTGAAAAAGTTTCTTCTCACATCATATTGCTCCTTTTCACATCACCATGAATCTGTGCTCTTTAGTCCTTGATGAGTCAGAACAATTTCTCCCAACTACTTCACTCCATCCCTACCTGATTTTGAACATCTCTATCAAAAGTCCTCCCAGCCATTTTCCTCCACAGAGAACAGTCCCAAACTCTCCAATCTATCCAATCTATCCTCATAACTGAAGTTTCTCATCACAGGAATCGATCTTTTAAAACACTTCTACTCTCTCTTCGATAGGTATTTGAATTAACTCATTATACATCAGGAAAATGTGAAAGTGAAAAGATTGTAATGGGTGATTCTCAAAGAAAGTTGATTCCATGGGAATTTGTCACATATTAATGTCAGTCATTCCATTGTGTGTCACCCTCCCAATTCCCAACACCATCCATAGCTGCAATGCTCAGTGACTTGAATATTTTATAAAGGTCGGAGAAGACAATAGTTTTGTTATCCCCTTCCTCCTGTGTGCTCTTCTCTGATGTACACAACAAAAGACCTTGATGGCAATCACTATCTTGGGTGACAGATGGTTTGAGGTAACATAATACACTTCAGTGAATGAAATAGTTCTTAAGGCAACCTTTGTGAGGTCTTAAGCTTTCTTCTGAATTCCAAAATCTTTTGTCCTTATTGGTCTCTGCACTGTGATCTGTGGCCATGTCCTCCCAGGTACCTAGAACTGTGCATCAGCGACCTCATGTTTGAGATATTGCAATTGTCCTACTTATATCTGGTTGAGTCGCACCTCCAGACTAACATCCAACAGTCTTCTGGCTGGTTCCTGAGCTATTTTCTTATGTCTTGTCTTGATGCAGAGGTTAAGTCACTTCCAGAAGCAAAGTATTCTTTATAATCCAACTGCAGGGTGATTAAGTTAGCAAACGACTACATATCCCACCACAAAGCTGTTACAGACATTGTTACAGACATTGAGAGATAATTTGAATGACATGAATGAAAGAGATCATTGTGAGCTGAAGATTGTGTACAACTTGTTGCATTTATAATGTAATCAAAATAATTTTATGATACAGAAAATGTCAACTTTGTGCAGGTGTCACCCAAATTATCTTGCTACCAAAAAGAAATACAAAATATCCTTTGAACAACTTTTTGAAAAATATTTCACTCATTTATTTTGTTAAATTTTGAAGAAGATGGAGATTATTTAGCAAATAGAATTGTTTGATTTGTTCCAGTTTGGTTGGCTGTGAGCTTGATTTAATCATTTTTCTTATTTTAGGGCCAAGACCTGCAACAACAGCTGGAACCAAAATCCTGTTTTCAGCAAATACACCTGCAAATGGTTGGAGCTTCATGGTTTCTTCCAGCACTGGTACCGGAATGACCTTAGCTGTATATTCCTCTCCAAATGCCAAGATCGGAAGATACAGCTTATCTCTTCTAACTAAAAAAGAATCCACAATCTCCAAACTTGGAGAGTTCATCATACTCTTCAATCCATGGTGCCCTGGTATGAATCCTTATAATACAAATTCTGAGAGATTTAGAATCAGTTTGTGAATGAGAAAGGGCCTATATTATTTGAAATGTGGGCCGACTTTGTGAGGCCCAATTTTTGATTTAAACTTGTGGCATACTAATGAGATATATTATCACAGGAAATAATGCAATGTCTCATGATCTTGTTTTCTCTTTTCTCACTTCATCGCACACTGAAGCCACACTGAAAAAGATTGTTCTCAAAGTTAATGTTTGCCTCACCTCAACAACCCTGTCAATATTCTGCATCATTGCAACAGGACTAGAGCTGGGCTTTGGTGGAACTGAAAGATCCCATTGGTGGGAAAGGCTGGAAAAGCTCTGTGTAAGAATATTAGTGAACCTTGTGGCCTTGAATCTAATGGCCTGAAGCTTCATGTCAAGAGTTTATTAATTGACTTTTTACTTCCTCCTGGTTGTTGAATGGAGCAACCAGTGAAGAGACTCACAAAGCTGAGTGGCAAATTTTAAGCATTTTTTAATGAATTCCATTCTTTGAAACACTTTCAATTGCTGGTATCAATTTATCATGTGCGTGACAAGTGTTTTCAATGGTTCCTATGGTTTCAAGAATTTACAAGTAGTTTCAAGTACTCACAAGTGTTCACAGATTTCTAAATATGTCTTTAGGATTTCCTTTATTCAAAAGTTTAATTTAAGCTCCTTTTCATTTCCCTGATATCCCTGGCACTGCTTTCCCTATCACCTCATTCCTGTGGCCCCTGTAATCCTTTCTGTCACCCCTCCCCGCTAACTCCTGGTTCTGCTCTCAATCACTTCCCCCTTCCACATGTATCAGAAACACTCTCCCAGACATCCCTCCTCTATCTCCCATCTGTACCACAAACATGCTCCCCTTCATCCTTTCCTTCTGCCCTCCTCCAGTTCCTCCTTCCCCCCCACCTGGCCTATCCTCCCACTTGTTCCTCAATCCCTTCCTCTTCATCATCCCCTTCCCACACTCCCATCACCCCTGATGTCACTGGGATTAAGGATTTGAGGGACATTTACATAAGCGGAGCTGGACAATGTGGTGGTGAGGAGATGAACAGGCTCAGCGATGCTTCAGGGGAAGGAGAAAGGGAAGTGGGGTTAACAGCAGTGTCGATTGGTGGGAGTGAGGACTTTCTACCTGATTTCCACACATGCAGAACACCACTGCCTGACACCATTTTGTACCACAATACCAACAAAGAATTATACATGGATTCAATGCTGATAAATCCTTCGTTTTGAATTTTGCACCATGGCACAATAAATAATGCGCAGAAATACACGTTTCCCAAATTATTGTCTGCCAGATCATAAATGGAGCAGATGATAATAGGAAAAAAAACAACGGTAATTTCCAGCCTGGTATCTCAATGTGAACACTTAATTATGATTCCTACTTCCCATTGATAGCAATTAGTATTCACATAAGGTCAATAAAACAAACTCAATGAACTGATTTTTTGGCCCCACCCATCACTGGGCCCATCCAGTCCAACTGAAAGTGAATGGACTTTGTCTGGGCAGCCAATTCTCCCAGCACAGATCCCACCAATACAGGACAGAAAAGTCCCAGCCATTCAATCTGTTTCTCTTGCAACAGATCTTACCCACTGAATACCTGCTGAATCTCCGACACTCTGTGCATCACAGAATGTCTCAGCGAGATTCAGTCCGGAAATCGGGGGCTGGACTTATTTCTGCCCTAGATGCCAGAAGCATTGTGCTGAATGGGCCACTGCATGTGTGCCAATCTGTCAGCACAGGGATCAGTACATGCCCACCGGCCCTGCCTGCTGGCCTCCTGATTGCTGGCCAGCCTGAAAAACACCACTGCTGTGATGCCAACGTCTCCTGGACCTCCCCTGGAAAGCCTCAGTGTCTCCCCCACTATCCCAGCCAGCCCTAACCCACCATGTGGCCAGCCCAGATCTCCCAATACCCCCATTGCTGCAGCATCCTCACCCCCCTCTTCCCAGGCAGTCCCAATTTCCCAAAGCAACCCTGCTGGCAGCCTCGATGCCACACCCCTGACCACACCAACCCCCCGTCCCCCAGCAGTCTAGGCCCCTCTGTCCCCGGCCCCCCATTTCTACTTGGATGCCAGCACCTATCACCACCTCCTCTCTCCATCTCCTGCCAATCACATGCAGAGTGGGTGCCCCAGTACCACCAATTGTCCCAGTAGTTCAGTGAGCAGTGATGCTCAGTGGACAATGCCAGTTTGTCTCTTGGACAGTGCCAGGGCCAAGCTGACACTGTCCAAGGGGCACCTCCTCTTTTACCCCTGGCCTCCAGGGGGTACTCAATGGCCTCTCTTCCCTCTAGTGGGGTCAGACTGCCTGCTCCCTGTTAGTGAGGAGCAGTTGTAAACCCCACTGGAATGAACCAATCCCGGCAAGCTGGGGGGGCACATTTGCAGGCCTGGAGAATTCAGTCCCAGGCCCACTAATGAAATGTAAATGAAGATTTCCACATTGGAATCAACTCCACGCCGATTTCCACTGTGGAAGTGATTATGCTCAAAATCTTAGTCTCAGAGACTTGTGGAGGCTGTAACACCCAACGGGAAGCCCGTAATATGGCCCCTGCTGATAGTCCTGGCTCACTGCCTTTGCACTAGCTTTCGTATTTCACTTAAACAAATTACAAATGATTGTTGAGTTACTAAATCTGTGCTTTGCCCTGTCAGAGGATGAGGTTTTCCTGGACAATGACGAACAACGAGAGGAATATGTGCTGAATGAAGACGGGATTATCTTCACGGGGACTAATCATTCTATTCAAAATCGGTCATGGTACTTTGGACAGGTATTTGAAACCATTGTTGGTCTCTGTTTAAAAGTGAGCTGTCAATTTTCAAACTTGTAATAAGGTCTGTTCACTCATCACCCTCAAATTTTCCCTCTTACATTGGCTCCGAGTCCACAAATGTTTCAATTTTAAGAATCATTAGACAACACCGAGTCCGACTCAGGACAATTTATCTTTAAATATGTTCAACTCAAATTACAAGCTTACGAAACTTCCTACCAGTGATTTCAAAACCGCATGCATTGAAGGTGAATGTAAATAGGGCAGGTGGTATATTGAAGAGAAATTTGCTTCCCTTGAGTACAATACTGCAGCCAAAAACATTATTGGGGAATGTTGATTTAGCAATATGATTCATATTATATTTTTGCCTGCTTTTTTTAACAAAGGCAGTAAGCTATTTAAAATAAATCAATTAATGTAGACATAAAAATAATGAAAAAGAATGCAATGCCAATACATTGTCATCACTAATGTCACCAACAAGCATTTGACTTTACCCCAAATTCTGCAACCAAAAGTTCAATAGCAGGACACAAGAATTCTTTTATCTATAGTAACTGCTACATCTGAATCAGTGATGGTGGAGATGCCAGTGATACAACAGATCAAGACCGAAGTAGGAACCCCAAAACTCCTGAGGCCAGCTAGAACTGATTTGCATTGCACTGTCAGTTGATATTGATTTGGAAGGACACACATCTATCAGTGTTCCACTCTTTTTATTCCCATTGAAAATTCCGGCATTTCATGGGCAGATACATGGTATCTCCTCAATTTGTGAATTTTCATAGTTTATTGTACTAGAAGATCCCAAAGACACATTGAGGTCTGTTGTCTAACATATGAGAGGTTGTGTTGGGCTTTTCAGGAATTAGAGTTTTCAATATTCAAAGATTAGTTTTGCAGAAATCAATTGCATTGTGAATCAGGCATTCCAAACAAATGGACCACTGGGCTATTGCCAAGAGCTCTATGAGCTTACTAATGTGGTAGCAGGTGTGACAGCAAATGTGTGATCATCCCCATGTTCTACAATGTCCTAGCAATTGAATATCAATATAACATTGAAACTAGTCATATATTTATATCTCTGTTATTGTGATAATTCAATCTAACAATGGTAGATCTAAAATACACTAGAGGCCTGAATTTTTCCAATATTCCTGCCAACGGGATCTTCCAGTCCCACTGATGGTGAACCCTACTGCAGGTTTCAGACAGGAATGATGGGATTGGGTTGGGGGGGGGGGGGGGGGGGGGGGGGATGGTGGTGGTGGTGGTGGTGGTGGTGGTGGTGGTGGTGGTGGTGCAGGGGGGGTGTGGGGGGGGGGGTGGTGGAGGTGTGCGAAGCGGGGGAGGGAGGTGCTTGCAATGGGAAAGCCTGTTGACAATTTGGGACCAGGGGATCACACTGCCAGCCAATTGCAGGCCTTTGAAAATTACAAACAAGCGCTGTGTGTGTGTGTGTGTGTGGGCGGGGCGGGGGGGGGGAGGTGTAGGGCATGGGGGGAAAGTGGGGATAGGGTGGGGTGCATAAAATCCCACCCACTGGGCTGAATTAATGGCCCTTTGCACTGGCAGGATCCTCACTTCCCACCGAAGCCAATGACATTTTAATCAGTTTGCCAGATTTTATAATCCCACCCCTGTTAGAATGGGGCTGTAAAACTCCATCCACTGTCACCTCTAAATAATTCTTGAACAATATTCATGGAGTAAAAGTAATGCACTTTCTTTTTCAGTTTGAAGAGAAAATCATAGACATCTGTCTGATGTTATTGGACAAGAATCTCAAATGCCAGAAATGCCCAGAAAGGGACTATATACGCAGAAATGATCCTGTTTACATCAGCAGAGTGGTTTCAGCTATGGTAAGCACTGTGTAGATTATAGCTGTTAGTAATGAGAATAATAATTAGTTGATAATAATACGCTGTATCTCTCTGTATCCCTCATCCCTTCTTCCAGATCACGATAAGCATTGTGAGATTCAGGCATTCTGTCTGATTCATTTGTTTCTGGTCATGTTTTTTATGATTGTATTTCTGTTGTGCTTTCTCAACATTTTCAACAGCAGCATATTTAAGCAAAAAAGAAAATCTGAGGTGAACATGGTTCTTTCAGCGAAGAAAAAACTAGTTGTTTTAACAGAAGTATGATGACAGACTGTATTCTTTCAACTACAATAACCCAGTGCTCACATTGTGTAATGGATTGAATTGATAATCTCAAGACTCGACACCACAATGTTAACATTCATTCATTGTTCTAACTTTTTCAGGTGAATTGTTGTGATGACAGTGGGGTACTTGAAGGCAGATGGCAGAGCCCATATTCTGGTGGGGTATGCCCTTGGAATTGGAATGGAAGCATTGCCATCCTTCATCAGTGGTTCAATCGTGGTGGTCAGAGGGTTCAGTTTGGGCAGTGCTGGGTTTTTGCAGGAGTGGCCTGCACAGGTACAAAGGGGAAAAGGGATTTTATTCTGAGCTGGAATTGAATTTTAAATCTCAACATGTTTGTGCATTGAAATACACTCTCAAGTATTTGAAATACATTGATATGACAGATTTTGATTTGATTTGATTTGATTTGTTATTGTCACATATTAACATACATTGAAAAGAATTGTTTCTTCCATGTTATAAAGACAAAGTATACCATTCATAGAGAAGGAAGTGAGAGCGCGCAGAATGTAGTGTTCCAGTCATAGCTAGGGTGTACAGAAAGATCAGCTTAATGCAAGATAAGTCCATTCAAAAGTCTGATAGCAACAGGGAAGAAGTTGTTCTTGAGTCAGTTGATACGTGACCTCAGACTTTTGTATCTTTTTCCCAATGGAAGAAAGTGAAACAGAGAATATCCAGGGTGCATGGGATCCTTAATTGTACTGGCTTCTTTGCCAAGGTAGCAGGAAGTGTAGACAGAGTCAATGAATGGGAGGCTGGTTTGTGTAATGGATGGACTACATTCACAACCTTTTGTAGTTTCTTGCCATCTTGCGCAAAGCAAGAGCCATATCAAGTGGTGATACAATGAGAAAGAATGCTTTCTATGGTGCATCTGTAAAAGTGGGTGAGAGTCATAGTCGAGATGCCAAATTTTCTTAGTCTTCTGAGAAAGAAGGGGCATTGTTGGGCTTTCTTAACTATAATGTCAACATGGGGGACCTGGACTGGTTGTTGGTGACTTGGACACTTAAAAACTTGAAGCTCTCAACCCTTTCCACTTTGTCCCCATTGATGTAGACAGGGGCATGTTCTCCTTTACGCTTCCTGAAGTCAATGACTATCTTCTTTGTTTTGTTGACATTGAGGGAAAGATTATTGTTGCTGCACCAGTTCACAAGATTCTCTATCTCATTCCTATGGCCTGTCTTGTCATTGTTTGAGATCCGATCCACTGTGTGGTATTATCAGCAAACTTGAAAATCTAATTGGAGGAGAATTTGGCCACACATTCATAAGTGTATAAGGAGCTCAGTAAGCGGTTAAGAACACGGTCTTGTGGAGCATTGGTGTTGAGGATGATCGTGGAGGAGATGTTATTGCCTATCCTTACTGATTGTGGTGTGTGAATGAGGAAGTTCAGGATCTAGTCACAGAGGTATGTGCTGAGACCCAGGCCACAGAGTTTGGAAATGAGTTTCATGAAAGTAATGGTGTTGAAGGCTGAGCTGTAGTTAATAAATAGGAGTCTGACATAGGTGTCTTTGTTATCTAAGTGTTCCAGAGTTGAGTCCAGGACCAGGGAGATGGTGTCTGCTATGGACTTTTTGCGGCAGTAGGCAAACTGTAGTGGATCCAGGTAGTCCAGGATGCTGGCATTGATTCATGCCATGACTAGCCTTTCAAAGCACTTCATAAAGATTCAGACACTTAGGCTGAGTTTGTTTCATCCCACTAGTGGCAAGAATCATTGTTGGCAAGACCGGATAATGTGAGGACAGTGATCAAAAAAATCTGTTGGTTTTGGATAGGAATTTCCAGTTGCCCCACTGGAAACTATAGAATCTTAACATTTTAGAAGGAGGCCATTTGGCTTATTGAGTCTGCATTGACCAATTGTAGACTCATTTACGTAGAAACATAGAAAATGGAAGTATAAGTAGGCCATTGGGCCCATTGAGTCTTCTCCGCCACTTATTTTGATTATGGCTGATCATCAAATTCAATATCCTGCTCCCACCTTCCCACCATATCGCTTGATCCCTTTAATCTTGAAAGCTATAATTAAGTTCTTCTTGAAATCACACAATGTTTTTCTGGACCCCCCAGCATAGAGAATATTCTTTATGAATCTATCTTATTGAATCCAGTTAGAAATTTATAAGTTTCTTTGAGATTCCCTCTCACTTTTCTAAACTCCAATGAATATAATCCCAACTGACTTAGTTTCCCCTCAGATGACAGACCTGCCATTTCAGGAATTAATCTTTCAAGAGCAGACTAAACTGTTCTCTGGCCAATTTCAACTGAGCAGTTGGCGAGAGAAGAATACTCTTCTTCAGATAAGGCAACCAAAATTGGATACAATATTCTATGTGTGGCTTCACCAATGCCCTGTACAATTGCTATTTCTACACTCAAATCCATTAGGGTTCTGACTGTCCCTTAATCCACTACACTATTGGATGCCCAAAAGGGGGCTCATTACTTACAGATCCAGATTTGATTTTTCATTGCATGAGATGTGAGTTTTAAAATTGGCCTAGCAATGTTATAACACTGCTGTTTAGTAAGCTTGACCACTAAGTGGACACAAACAAAATCTACATTTCATTACCCTTTTCATCTCATTATAAGACCCTAATATTTCTTATATCAGATCTTGGTGAGAAAAATGGCTGTTTGTTAGATATCAGCTTTGGTTCATTCATCACATTCTCATCTAGAGCTCAAAACCCTTGGAGATTAAAGTAGGTATTCTAGGCAATACTGAGGGAGAATTGCACTGCCAAAGAGCCTGCTTCACAGTTGAGTTGTTGAATTAGGTCCACCAGCTCAAGCTTGTTGTCAATTAATACATAGAACGATGCTGCAGGACATCAGTTCTGCAGACATACTGACCATCGCACTTCCCTCAATAAATAGCATAAAAAGAATTACAACTACAATAAGTAGTCTTACAACACCAGTTAAAGTCCAACAGGTTTATTTGATAGATTGATCTTTATGAGCTTTACTCCTTCATCAGGTGATTTACCCCAGTCCAAGGCCAGCAATTCTACAATACAACTACAATGAAAGAGTGCTTAATTGATTGTGAATCACACTGATGTTGTAAAGGGCATTATATAAATGAAAGTTTTTTCTTATTATATGAATGGAAACTCATTCTGCAAAATATTTTGCAGAAGCTGATATTCTTTCTTTCTGATAATCCAAAATTAGCATATATTGTATTAAGATGCTAGCAGTTTTCTCACATATCCCACTACTAAGTAATTGTAAATTAACTTTTTTTTATTCTTTTAGTTCTGAGATGCTTAGGAATTCCTACTCGTGTTGTCACAAACTTTAATTCTGCTCATGACAGCAATGGGAATTTAACAATTGATTCATTCTATGATGAATACGGAAGAAAATGTGGAAAACAAGATGATAGCATTTGGTGAGTCAAATTAGCATAAAAATATGAGTGCAGCATGTAGATAACAAGAGGAGAAGGCCAGGAATAAATCCTTGCACAATTGTCAGGATACACACCTGGGAAGAGAAGCCATTGCTGGAGGAAGTCTGAAAATCATCAGCAAAGTCGGAAGGTGAACTGAGCATAGAGTGACTGAGCAGGACAATGTCACAGTTCGCAGAGAGATTGAAGTAGAGAAGGAAAAAGAATGAAGGATTATTATAACTATAGGGAGTGGACTCTGCACTTTGATCGGGACTGGTTTGGGATTGGGAAGAGGAAGGATCCTGAACTTCTGGACATTAATTTACATGACACGATATCACATTTTGTTGCGTGTCTGAAAGTAGGACAGTTTTAAAATAATCTTTAATTGTTCCTCTCCTTTTCATTCTTATAATAAACTTAATTATATCAAGGATATTATTTTCTAACAGTTGGAATATATACTAGATAATTTAATTAAACATCAAAAGAGAACAGCAAAGTGCTTTCGAATAGTATTCACTGATAAATATTTAGAATATGTGCAGATAAGTCATAACTGATCTTACAAAACTGAATGTTCACTCAATCATTAATATTGATAGCCACTATTAGGTCAGCCAACTATTCACCTGATTTTTTATTTACTTATACATACAAACAAAACATCACAATTTCTGTGAGAATTTTAGTAATCTGAAGACTTTTCACTGTTGCTGCAATTTAGGAACTTCCATGTCTGGGTAGAGAGCTGGATGGCAAGAAATGATCTGCAGCCAGGTTATGATGGTTGGCAGGTGCTGGACTCAACCCCACAGGAAAAAAGTGAAGGTACAGAGAGCAATTCCAACATCATAAACTATAATGATGTACCCACCTTAAGCAGTTCATAGCTTTTCCCATCATTGTGAATTAATTACTATTGTATTGATTATGAATAGCGCTGTTCACGGACTAATGATCTTCTGGGCTAACTCAGGCCATGTAGTTCAGCAGCATCAATGTCCTGGGGGGAAATGTCCTCTGATCAGTAGATTAAATTATTATACATTAATTAATCACACTACTTTCAGTGTTTCCTTTCATGCCAGAGATCCTGAGGTAATCTCTGTAAAGTATTTTAACAAGATTGCATGGCAAAAGCAAATCTTTAAAAATAAAAATAAAAATGAATAATTATATTTTAATGTAGGAGGTCTTGTGGTGGTGGGTAGCATCTCTGCTTCTCAGATAGAAGTTCTGGGTTCCCACCCCAGGACTTGATGTCAAAGGAAGATGTGTTCATAACATGGCCAAACAGGTTGAATGTATTAACCTGCAAATTCTTCCAAAATGCCAGTGACACACGGTAAGAGCAGGAGAGACTCCTGGTCAGCCATGCTTGATGTGGAATGCCACTACTCATGGTATAAGCCTCTGGCAACAGGCTTGTGATTTATTCCAGTAATAACTAGCTGTAGCAATAGATGAAAGTTTGTTACACCATGGGTGCAAGAAGAGAATTGGAATTGGACTATTTTAATAAAATTGTCTATTCTTTGAATTGAGATGGCTGGAAGGGCTTCTGAAAGCTTTTGATTAATATAAGTCATGGTCAGGATCATATTCAATTCATTGAGGTTGATTCTCAAGTATTTCTTCTTTTTTTTAAAGGAATTTATTGCTGTGGACCAGCTCCAGTTAAGGCAATCAAGGAAGGAGTTGTGGATACGAAGTATGACATTCCCTTTGTCTTTGCTGAAGTCAATGCAGATCAAGTATCTTGGGTCTTGGGTAGAGATGGCACAAAGCGAAAAATAAGTATTGAAACTCAGCATGTGGGTCAGAATATCAGCACAAAGAGTTGTGGCAGATATGGTCGTGATGACATCACGCATAATTACAAGTATCCTGAGGGTAAGAAATAGAGCAGACATTTTGAAATGTGATCTTTTATTACTTTAATATTGTTTATGCTTACATCTTGATTACAGTTTTACCAATCTAATTTAATAGCAATGGATTCAACTTCCAGATCGCATTTTATAATTTAAGTGAGCTGCGAGTATAGTGTGCATTCATAGTTACATATATGGTATAGGAATTCATGGCTGGGATTCTCCAGTCCTGCTGCAGTTGGCTGAGTACCAAATTCTCCATTCTATCTGGCAATGGTGGTGGGGCACACGAGATTGGAGAACTCTGGCCCATTTATACAAGTTGTCAAACAAGGAGAGCAGAAAAATAAATAAATCACTGTTACCTTATGGAACCTTATTTTTCAACCTATTTAGGCTCTGCTAAAGAAAGAGCAATTGTTTCCGAAGCTGATTGGAGAAATAGATTGGATCCCCTCCCAGAGAAGAAACTCCAGGTCCATGTGAAGACTGACAAATCAATAACCAATGGATCTAATATTCAGGTTCTTGTTACCATCTCCAACTGCACTTCAATGAATATGATCTGCAACCTTCACTTCTATGCCCATGTAAAAAGCTATAATGGAAAACTAGTGCACCAAATTACAGAAAAGAATCTGCAACAAATTGCTGTCCAAGGCAATGGAGGTAATGGAACAGTTTTTGATCTTTTCACTTCCTGTTCTACATTTTCTGTTGTAACAGACAATGAAAAAACAACCAAGAAGTGTTCATGATGCACACAGGAGGTCAGGTAGCATCTACAGAGAGAAAACTGAGTTAAAATTTCAGCTCTGTGACCTTCCACGATGATCTGATCACATATGCCACAATGCCAGAAACCTCGGCAGAATCGTGTCTTGCAGTGGTAGAGATGGCCTACCATTGACTGGCGGTGGGATTTCCTAAACTGCTACAATCAGTGGGTTCTCTTGTTGTTTTCATCCTTTGCTGAAAAGGCTACCCCTAACAGGAATGGCCAGAAAACTTCAGTCATGATGTTATTACGTGATCTGTTCAAATTGTCAGGCTGACTAAATGATGTAACTTAATAACTAAGAACAGCTTAAATTATATGTCATGAATCCGTGACTGGGACTCCCTGGGCCTGCTAAATCTCGACGGGAATTGTGATGGCCTAGAGAATGGGGAAAAAATGGGTTTTGCATTTTGCACCAAACTCATTGCGATGGTGTCTGCCTGCCTTGCTGTCCCTGATCAGCCAGCGTGGATGGGAACCCAATAATTATCAACTTGATTTATTTAAAATGTTAGGAAAGGATTTGGACCCAGTTCCCTTCTGCTGTTCACCGGCCTCCCCACAGGGATTTGCACCAAGCAGGCTTTAGTTCAGATCCTGGGAAAGGCATTGTTCAGTTTCAGGATGGTGAATTCAGACATTGAGGGATTGGTAGTTATCCCCTTGTCAGCAGCAAGTGTGGGAGAGGGTGAGCACATGACAGGGTGGGGGCGGGGGGGCGGTGGGTATGGTATATAGCGGGGTGGTATGTTGAGATTTTAGTTTTAAGGGGAAAGAGGACCTGCCCACTAAAGTGGGTGATCTCTGAGATGCCAGATTGGCTGGCGTGATTCCTGCAATGCCTAAATTTGCATTCTTCAGATGGGAGAATCCCATTTTGTCAGACACTAATAGCACCAGCTGTGAAAACCAAAGCACTTAAACCCATTAGCCATCTATCATATTCTGAAGCATTTCAATCTCTTTATTGGTTCAGATCTCACACTTAAACTGTCTTGCTACATTTTGATTGGCTGTTATTCATAACATTCATCATTATTCCATAATTTCCATCATTAATATTCATAATTAATCCTTAATGTTTACCATTATCCTCATGCACGACTGCCATTGAACACCCTGCCTCAGCCATGCATGGAAAATCCTGTCCTTTCTGTTTAAGAAGCAAAATACTGACTGAAACTTCTCCGGGAAACTAGTTCTAAAACAAAGAATCCAATATTTGTTTCATTTTTGCAAATCATCATTCTTTTCCTTACCTTACGTCCACCATTGCAGAAATCTTATCAATTAAAATATTTAGATATGACAAAGTATAATTCTTAACAGCTGTCTATCTATATAGTTCCAATTTAAGCAAAATTCCCACAGACATACACCCTTCTTTAAAACCAATTAGAGCCAAAAACAGATATGTTCGCATGGATGCTAACATTGAAGACTTTTATCGAACCTGCACAGGTGTAGAAAGACAATTGCTTTCTAGAACCCACACAGTAGTTTCCAAAGTAGCTACTTTCAAGCAGCAGAACTTCAGAGAAAGATACCTATTTCAAATCTAGAGAAAGAAACACCTAGAGAGCTATATCTTCTCTCTACAGATCCAAAACAGCAACTGAATTGGATTTCTCGCCATGAATCTATCCCACATGACTTTTCCTGTCAAAACCCTAATCAAGTCCCACACTGAAAAATCCCCGGGGAAAACACTAACGTACCAACCCTGCATTAGTCCAGATTAAAACAAATATTATACAATTAAGATCAATTATACTGCTGAAGCAACCACAGGGGCTGTCAGGTACAGACAAAGCAGCACCGAGAATAAAACTGACTGCCAAAACAAATCCTGCACAAGAAACATGACGCAAATACATTTTTAAAGACAGAGTATTATCACAGTTCTCCACTTTTGAAGCTTGAATTCTCCCTTCTCTCCCTCATCACTGTCCCCTGCCAAACCCACCTCTGACTCGATCTCTTATGACATATCATTGCTTTAAGCACTGAAATTCTTGTTCTACATCACACTGAGTTACTACATCTCTTCACACCTTTAGAAGTTGTCTTTAAACCAATGTTTTCAATCTTGCTTTAGTTATCCAATGCCACACCCTCCTACTGTTTGTGGAGTGCTGTGGGACTTTAACAACATTACATAAATATAAAAAAAAATTCTCATTGAAATTTATGCTGATTTCTTAAACTTGGTTCCTGTTCTTAAATTGTTTTTACAGATAAGACTATAACTCTTGACGTGCCTTACTCAGACTATGCCAATTACCTTGGACAACATCGTTTGATTAAGCTGACTGCTTCTGCCATTGACACAGTAACAAAAGTAGTTACAATGGCAATGAATGATCTTTCTGTGATTAATCCTTTTATCGCAATTCAGGTAATTAACTGGAGCAACTCCATCAACTGCATCACCACTATTGAAACCATTAATTTAACTGCCACTCTCTGAAGATGTTTCACTTTTTGCATCTCATTCAGTGGTCCTGCTATGCTTATCTTCTCGTAATAGAGAGAACAATTTTCAAACTTGCCTTCCAGAAAACAATAAAACATTTTAACTAATAATGCTAAATTGGATCATATCCATTAATAACTCAATGAAAAGAATAATCAGGCAATAATAGATAACACTCAGCCCTTGGTAATGAATTGAATTTAAATGGGATTTTCCGTGGATTAGGAGCAGCTCCAAGGAATCTTCCAAAGGTTTGCTTCCTCCAGTTTTTCCAGTTTGCACTGATATTCTATTCCATCGTACCCTTAAATTCAATGTGGCATTCTCCTCCACTTCCAACGTGGTTCAAGTTGACCTTCTTCAAGCTGCAATATTTCCACTCTCCTTTAGTTAATAATAAAGTGATCCTCCCTTTACCCCAAAGCACTTCCAGCTTCTCCTCTTCTTCTAGTCTTCATTGTACTAACTAAATCTGTGACCTCTTTCTTTGCTCTCTTCCTCCATTTCCCTTGCTTTTTCCTTTACACCTCCCCTCAGTGCTACTTCTAACTGAGTCCAATCTTAAATGTGAGTTGCTCTCCACTCTGTAGGAACTTTAGTTCTTGCATGAATCCCCGTGTACTGTATATGATGGTGGCCAGAATCACCAGCAGGTCTCAGACAGGAACAGAGGATAAAGATTGCAATGATATTTGTTAGCAAACACTGGATTGGGGTTCCAAATCATGGTTGTCTGACTGAAAAGCTGATAATTGGTAAGGGTTTTGAGCTCTCAAATTAATGACAGATTGTCCATATTACCCAAAAGGGAGAAGTAGAAAAGGAAAGTGTTCACCTTAGGAGCAGTTTAGATTTTGTATAACATGAAATCAGCAAATGTTCAGCTCCAACTATACTATTTTAGTAAACATGAGTCTGACTAATTTCAACAGGATGGAGTAAGGGCTAATTTGAGCATTTACATTGTCCTTAATCAGCACTTACACTGATTTCTTTTCTCAGATCCGTGGTGATCCTGTTGTACACAAACCACTAACAGCAGAAATTCGTTATACAAATCCTTTGCAAGTGCCACTGAAAAACTGTGTCTTCACTGTGGAAGGAACATATCTTATTTATGGGATGGAAAGGTTCAGGTAAGTGGGAGCGACACAATTGTTAAATGTATAAAATTCACACAACAGGACAAACAAATCGTTCATTTTTGGCTTGGGATGAGAAGATGTTCCTGTGATGAGAGACTGAGTAAACTGAGTCTTTATTCCCTGGAATAAAAACAAAAATACTGCAGATGCTGGAAATCTGCAATGAAAAAGGAAAATGCTGGAAAAACTCAGCAGGTCTGGCATCACCCATGAAGAGAGAAACAAAGTTAATGTTTTGAGTCCTTATATTCTTTGGACTTTGGAAGCAGGAGAGATGATCTCACTGAAACATTTAAAATTATGAAGTGGCTTCACAGATTAGATACTGGGAAATTACCCCAGGCTGGAAATTAGTGAGCACAATTTCAGAATAAGGAGCCAATTATTTAGGACTGAGACGAGAAGAAATACCTTCATTCAAAGAGTTGTGAAGCTTTGGAATTTTCTGCCCGGAGAACTGTGGATGTTCCATTGTTAAAAATATTTAAGGCTCACATGAGAGATTTTTAGTCTCTCAGTGAATTAATGGGTTTGTTGAACAGGTTGAAAATGGAATTGAAGTCCAATATCAGCTATGATCATATTGAATAGCATAGGAAACTCCATGCATCAAGTGGTCTTTTACTGTTTCCATTTCCTATGTACAAAAATAGTTCATAATTTCTAGATCCATAGGACAATGCCATTTACAAAATCAAATTGCATTTATATTTCTGACAAAGACTCAAATAGGAGATGTATAAGAAAGAGTTGTCAAATGCAACATTCAAAGATTTGATGAAAGAACATGAAGGAGGAAAAACAGAGAGTCTTAACCCAGCGTTTCCAGAACACAAAGTTAAAAGGCCTGAGTGCAAGGCTGCTGATAGTGAGTTAAAAGGAGAAATAGTACACAACAGATCAAAGAGTTGGAATGGAGAGTTCAGAGGAAAAGTGTTCTGTGACTGCAGAAAGTAAGAGAATTTTAACTAGAGATAGTAGAGAACCAGGATGAATGCAGGTCAGCTAAACCACAGGTAATGACAAAGTAGGACTTGGCACCGACTAAGGTACAAACAGAAAATATAATTCCAGTTCACCAGGTAGGTAACAACTGCAACCTTTATTTAGAACATAGAATAGTACAGCACAGTATAGGCCCTTCAGCCCTCCATATGTGCCTAGCTATGTCCAAACCCAAGATCAAGCTATTCCACTCCCTACATTTACATAAAACTATAATCCAGAGGCTCACAGCCTCATGGCTGTCAGTCAGCTCCTGAGAAGGTTCTGGAACAGAAATCCAAACTCAGTAATTCCCTCCACCCTGCTCCCTGATTGGTTCCCTGAGTCATGTGATGTTTGTGGATGCTGAAAGGACCAATCACCACAAAAGATTTTGGGATAACTGAAATTATGAAGGATGGAGGATGTGCACTAGCAAGAAAGAAACATAGAAAATAGAATCATGAGCGGGCCATTTGGCTCTTCCAGCCTGCGCTACTATTCATTTTGATCATGGTTGATCATCAAATTCAATGGGTGGCACAGTAGCACAGCTATTAGCACTGCTGCTTCACAGCTCCATGGTCCTGGGTTCCATTCCCAGCTTGGGTCACTGTCTGCGTGAAGTTTGCACATTCTCCTCATGTCTGCGTGTGTTTCCTCTGGGTACTCCAGTTTCTCCCACAGTCCAAAGATGCGTGGATTAGGTTGATTGGCCATGCTAAGAAATTGTCCCTTAGTGTCCAGGGACGCGCAGATGCACAATGGGTATAATATATAGGGATATGGGGTAGGGCCTGGGTAGGATTGTGTTTGGTGCCTCTTTCTGCACCGTAGGGTTCTGGACTCTAAGAATATTCAATACTGAGGCATCAGCATAAGGAATGACAAAGACATACAAATGTACTGCATTGACTAGGTGATCTTAGTGGAGATGATATGGTACCAGAAGCTCAAGTCAAAATTGAACAGAAGACAGATTATATTTTCATTCAGGATAATTAATCCGGATAAATGCGAGGTGACGCATTTTGGCCGGAAAAATGTAGAAGAGAGTTATAAGATAAAAGGTAAAACTATTCGGAGTATAGAGACGCAGAGAGACTGGGGGTGCAGGTTCACAAGTCTCTGAAGGTGTCTTCACAGGTGGAGAAGGTGATAAAGAAAGCGTATAGTATGTTAGCTTTCATAGAAAAGGGTATAGAATACAAGAGTAGGAGTTTGATGTTGCAGTTGTATAGAACTTTGGTTAGGCCTCACTTGGAATACTGCGTCCAGTTCTGGTCGCCGTACTATCGGAAGGATGTGGAGTCCTTGGAGAGAGTGCAGAGGAGGTTTACCAGGATGCTGCCTGGTATGGAAGGATTGTCTTATGAGGAACGATTAAATAGACTGTTGTTGTTTTCCCTTGAAAGACGTCGGCTTAGAGGGGATCTAATAGAGGTGTATAAGATTATAAGGGGTATAGATAGAGTAAATGGTGGTAAACTTTTTCCACCTTCAGAAATGGATAGGACGAGGGGTCATGGCCTTAGGGTGAGGGGGGCTATGTATAAGACGAATATTAGAGGGCAGTTTTTCACACAAAGGGTAGTGGGGGTGTGGAATGCACTGCCGAGTAAGGTGGTGGGAGCAGGCACGCTAGGGCTGTTTAAGGGTCTCTTGGACAGCCACATGAGCGGTATGCAGATAGAGGGATATAGTAGGACTGTTTAACTATGGCTTTTTTCCACAGTTAATTCGGTCCATACTTGACCAACAAGGAGCATGCATTCGGCAGGTGGTGCGAGGACAGCTCTTGGATGTTGATTCATGGGTTGCCTGGTACCTCATGTCGTAAATGAGTGCTTTATCTGGACCATCTGAAGGGCACCATGACAGCTCAGTGACTATCACTGTAGCTGTGCAGACACTTGGAATTGGGCCGGTGTCTGCGGGAGTTTGCGCGTTCTCCCCGTGGTTGCGTGGGTTTTCTCCGGGCGCTCCGGTTTCCTCCCACATCCCAAAAATTCGCTCTTAGGCTGATTGGGAAACAAATTGTCCCTACATTGAGACTCTTCCATATTAGGAATAACCTAAAATTAGAATAGGATAATGGAATTGTTACTATATAGTTATGATGGCGGCGCGGGCTCGTTGGGCCGAAGGGCTTGTTTCCTGTGCTGTGTTGCTCTAAAAAAAAAATACCAGCACTGCTACCAAGTCTGAATCTTATTGCCCCTCATTAGTTGCCCTTGGGCAGGTTGGGACAGGACATCTTCTTGATCCACTGCAGCACATATTGTGAAAATGCCCCCATAGTGCACAGCCCAGGATTCTGAACCAATGATAGTGAAGGGATCTGAGTTCAATTCTGGCCTTGGGTGATTGTCTATGTGCACATTCTCCCCATGTCTGTATGGGTTTCTTCTGTGTGCACCAGTTTCCTCCCACAGTTCGAAGATGTGCAGATTAGTTTGACTGGCCATGCTAAATTTCCCATTAGTGCAAGGAGATTAGTAGAGTAAATATGTGGGATTACGGAGATAGGGCTTGGGTAGGATTGTTGTTGGTGCAGATTTGATGGACCAAATGGCCTCCTTCTGCACTGTAAGGATTCTATAATTCTTTGATCTGTGATTACTATGCTCACAGGTTCTTACAGACCCTCAGTTCTGCAAAATATTTCAGTATAAGCTGCAATGTCAGCTTTTTGCTGCACTTCTTAAGAGGAAACTGAAGTGGGAAATCCAGGGAGTTGCTCTTTGCCACTTTGTAATGCTAACACGGGGACTACACCTATTACAGCTGTTGACCAAATTACACCGATTTTAGCTGCTCTGGAAAGGCTAAGGAATCATAGACCTTACCTTGACTGCCAGTAATTTCCTTATATAAGCATCAGTGAATTGAGAATTCCAAAGGCACAATGGAAAGAATAATCTCTGGTCTTCCTTTTCACTTGATTTCTTCATTTTTAACATTTGCCAAAGACCAAAGCTTATATGCTCCCTTTGTGAGCTCCCATCTTCTTTTGAAGGACAAAACAGAAGCAAGGGAATGATAGCTGCACTGATGGGGGATACATAGGCCCTGATCTTACTGGCACACTGGCCCTGGAATCGGGCGGGTGAAGTTCACAGAACAATCTTACGAGGCTCGGGTAGGCGTGCCGGTAAAATTCTGGTGATAAAGTCAAAGATCAGATGACTAAGCTCTGAGAAGTCAGTCAGGATTGGCCAACTAACTGAACACGGACAGAGGACCTAAGATTTGCAGAATAAAATGTAAGCTGATAGAACAAAGAAAAAAAAAACTGGAAACAGGCCTTTCAGCCCAATGAGCCCGCACTGCTATTTTAACAGCGTGAGTTCCCCCTTCCACCCATGATATTATCAAATCAGCCATTAGGGAAGGGAAAGATGATTTTGGTTTGTTTCTGCATTAATATTAACTTTTTTGAAGATTTTAAAAATCTATTGGGAAATTGTTTTGTATATACATTGACATTTCTCTCACATTGTTTCAGGATCAGTGAGATAGGTGCAAACCAAACAGCAACAATACATGTTGATTTCACTCCAAGGAAAACTGGCCCACGGAAGTTAATGGTGGATTTTGACTGCGACAAAATGACAGATGTGAAAGGATTCAAGAACATCACTATCCAAAGTTTCTAAACTCTGCTTTATCTGTGACCTACTGCCATTACATGATAGAACTGTGTATTATTATTGTAATTTTTCATCAAAGTTACTCAGGCAATGGAAATTGTATAGGTGTCTCAGTTTGCTATAATCATGGTGATTGTGCATTTTTAAGATAACTAATACTTAAAGATACTCGGGTTGAATTTGGTTACTATTACAGCTAATATCTGGGCAAAAGCCCCATAGACAGAGAATGGCCTGTTTCTGAGAATTATCTCCTGTGTCTGACAGCAGTCAGTGATTTCAGAACGTTTGGAACACCCATCTAAAACAGGCATTAGGTCTCTTGAATGTTCTCATCAATGCTCCAATGTTTACTATCTGATACTAAATTGGGTGAAAACCAATTCTTCTCTCAGTGGTTTACAGAGGCTGAATCAGTAGGCCTTACAGGGAACGACTCAAGGCAAGCAAACTCAATGTAGGTGTTCATTTCTGTTTTCAAATATACCTTACCGAGGAGTCAGAGAGAATGAGTTCTTCTCCACGTCAGTCCTGTGGGCCAATGCTAACTGGCATACTTCACATCTTTATGGGCCATCCTGTCCAGGCTTTATCTGTGGATGCCTGAGCCAGTCAATTTTGAGTAGGCCTAGTTGCTGAGTTAATATCTACAGCCCGCCAGTATCCAATCCTCCAGATGATGACAAATGGTCAATTTCTTGGAAGCCGTGGCCCTTCATTTTTTCGCACAGGGCAGGCACTCTTTCCATCTTGTGTTATTTTTTATTCTTGAGAACATGGCAGCAATTTCCTGGATGAATTTTTTTAAACCTACTTGCACAGAACATTCGACAGAAACTTTTGATTCATTCCAAGTTTAAATTGTTGCATTTCCCTGATAGCGAGAGAAGTAATATACAAAAGAGAGATTGTTGGATTATACCAATGGAACGTGAAATGAAAACAATAAATGTCGATCAAGTTAAATTTATTTCATTTTAACTGTGCACACCTTTGAAATTCAGGACCATAAGTAAAATGTGGCAGAGACCAAAAAATAGAAACCAAATGTTATTGGAATGTATGGTGAGATTGTATAAGACATTGGTTTGGCCGAATTTAAAGTATTGTTTGCAGTTTTAGTCACCTAATTACAGGAAGGATATTAATAAGGTTGAAAGAATGCAAAGAAGGTTTACAAGGATGTTGCCAGGACTTGAGAAACTGAGTTACAGAGAAAGGTTGAATAGGTTAGGACTTTATTTCTGGAGCGCGGAAGAATGAGGGGAGATTTGATAGAGATGTATAAAATTATGATGGGTATAGATAGAGTGAACGCAAGCTGGCTTTTTCTACTGAAGCTAGGGGGAGAGAAAAAACTAGAGGACATGGGTTAAGGGTAAAGGAGGAAAAGTTTAAAGGGAATGTTCTTCACACAGAAAGTGGTGGAAGTATGGAATGCGCTGCCAGATGAAGTGGTAAATGTGGGCTCACTTTTAACATTTAAGACAAACTTGGACAGGTACAAGGATGAGAGGTGTGTGGAGGGATGTGTCCAGATGCAGCTCAGTGGGACTAGGCAAAAAAATGGTTCAGCACAGTTTCTGTGCTGTAGTTCTATGGTTCTATCGTTCTAAATCTAGATTACCTACTGTTTGTTTAAAGCCTCTTATCTTAGTCTCTACCTCACATTATCCATCATATTATACATCACCTATCTGACCAACAAAATGACTTATTTTTCTGTGATTTTGTGTCTTTATATACCTTCTTCACTTTAATTTGATGAATACAGATGCTTGTAATCTTTATGCATGGGCCACGATTTTCCCAAAGTGTCACAATGGCAGGAAAATTGACCAGCACGGATCTGGATCATAATCATCCCACACTGAGTCACCCAAACTTCATCCCCACTCAGGCCCCACCCCCTTTGGCACTGGCAGAATGCCAGGTGAACATTTTCAGGGTGCGTGGTAGGCACTTACAGTGTTCCAAGTGGACACTGCTAGATGGCTACTATTGGACCATGTTTCCAACCACACAGATGCTCCAAAGGCCTCCGTGGCTCCCCAGACTGGCCATCATGCCTGGTCTCTGCTAATGGAACACAATCCAGTTCATGCCAGTAGAAAAGGACCAGAGTGATTGCAAACCAAGATCGATTTATGGCCTACACATTGTTTTCCGGAATCTGCACCAGACACAGCGAGGTTGGAAAATCACCTCCTATGTTCTACTGATTGATATCTTGAGGATTGGGAATTGTATTGATTAAATTAGTAAAGAAAATAAAGCAAAGATTTGTGAATGAATTCTGGATGAACTACATTAATCATGTTCCATTTCTTACATTAATTATATCATTGAACTGGGGAACAATCTGAGAATCGATAACCAATTGTATTTATATAACACCTGCAATGTAGAAAGAAGAAAGGTTTAAAGAGTCCCTTTCGCAGTCTCACTTAGGTTCAAAGCCACACTCTGAATGTAAAAGGAACTTTGAGAAGTAATGTGTTAAAACAGCAATTTTATTGAATTTTGAAAAATTATAATATGAAAGTTACAATTGATAACATAAAAAAGAGAAAGGCAAGTAAAAAGAGATAACTTTATCGAAAGGAAATCACTTTATATATCAAAATAAGAAAGACAATAATGCCACCTTAGCCTGTTAATATCCTAAACAATAGAATCTCATAGAATCCCTACAGTGCAGAAGGAGGCCATTTGGCCTATCACATTTACACTAACTCCGCGAAAGAATATCTTACCCAGGCTCTATTCCAGCCTTTCATGGTCTGGTACAGACATGTTCAAAACAAGTTTCAGTCTTTAACAATTCACCTCGCAGGCATTGCAGGGCCATGTAGACTTTGTATTACAGAAGTTGTTTACGTATCTTTTGATCGTGTATTCTCATCAGCCATCAATCAGCTGGTATGTCCATCAAACATCACCGTCCGTTGCTTCATACTAAGTGACCATTCCATATAAGGTTATTCATTGTCTTGGCCTGGAGTCTAAGGGTCACGGAATACAAGAAAAATGTCCTTTGTTAGATAAAAGACAACTTATTTTAGCATTTTAGCCTGAGAAACAGAAAACAAAGATCTCATCTAAATACAAGTTGTACATGGCCAGTGAGGAAGAAACAAATTCAGCAAGTGTACATAGAACATAGAACATTACAGCACAGAACAGGCCCTTCGGCCTTCGATGTTGCGCCGACCAATATGAAAAGCAATGCCCCTCCAAACTAAACCATTCCCTTCTCTTCCATATACTTATCAACTGACCTCTTAAACGCCACCAAACTTGGCGCATCTACAACTGCTGCAGGCAGGGCATTCCACTCCCGAACCACCCTTTGGGTAAAGAACCTACCTCTGATATCCGTCCTATAACTATCACCCCTTAATTTAAAGCTGTGTCCCCTCGTGCTAGCTTTCTCCATCCTAGGAAAAAGGCTATCACTGTCCACCCTATCTAAACCTCTAATCATCTTATATGTTTCGATTAGGTAGGTCCCAACTGATTATTATCTATTAATTAATCAACTAAGGTCAATGTAAGATTTGATCCAAAATAATGTCAATAGTCACTTTGTGCTAAAAGTCAAGAGCAAGGCAAAAATAAAATGCATATCGTAAAATTGTAAAACAAAAAGTGGTTGGCAGCCTCAGAACTGTGACTTGGGGAGGGCAAGAGTAGGGTTCAATATTGGGTATTTTCTCATTGATTTACCCCATGATTGGATTTTCCCACAATTTTTATGGGTTATTGAGGGCTACTGCTCCCATGCATTCTGAGTCCCAGCGCTGGTATCAAGACACATCATATCAGGCAGTATTTTCTCAAAAAATTCTAAGTGTGAAATAGGCAAGAAAATGGGAGGTTTTCTTGCTGGTTTTCCAGTAACATAAGTTATGGCAATTGATGGCACTCTGTACAATAGAGAGGCTGTGCTGTGAATTTCACCGGAAGGAAGGTGGAGTCTCAGCTCACCTATGAGGCCAGCTGCCGTTGCACAGGTGCCCAGTCTCACAGTGTACTATGTACACTGTGTATATAGTATACTGGGAGACCTTCATCCCATTCCCTCTCCAAAGGGCACCCTCCCCCTCCCGATTGCCAACTTGACCAATTGCCTCTTCCCCCTCCCATCGCCATCCCGACGATTGCCCCTCTGATCACAGCCCCAGCCAATCACAACTCAATAACTGCCCAGGCCAATCACTCAACCCCTGATCATGGTCCTGGACTATTGCTCTCCCAATCATTGCCCAGCTGGTCAACCACTCTCCTTCTGACCCGCCTATGGAGGTCTCTCTGCTTCCCTCAGTCATGGTCCTTCCCCCCTCAGGCCAGCCCATTAGGCTTTTCCCTATTAGGCCCCAAGCCCCACCCTTTGGTACTGCCAAGTACCTGGTAAGCAGAGCCATGGTGCCTGGTGACATTGCCAGGGTGCCAGGCTGGCAGCTCAGGGTGCCAGCCTGGCACTGCAAATGAACAATGCCCAGCCTTGCCTTGAACCAATTAGGGGTTCCATTGGCCTCCAGTCCCAGTAGCAATGCCATTATATCAAGTCTCCATTGGTGTGGACCATAGGTGGTCCTAGACTGGCGAGGGGACTAGGGTAAGTGAGCTCGGACAATAGGGTCCCAGGTTCGTTAATATTTCAATCAGCCTAACACCCTTTCAAGGTGTGAGGTTGATTTTGCTGGACAAATAGGGCTGGCAAGATCACGAGAGGCAAGAAATTGGTTGCAAATCCGATTTTCCACCTCTCGCCCCAGCTAATAACCGATTATTATCTATTAATTAATTCATTAAGATCAAGGTCTACCAAGTAAGATTTGATCAAAAATAATTTCAATACTCACTATATACTTAAAGTCAAGAGCAAAGCAGAAACAAAATGTGTATTGCAAAGTTGCAAAAAATAGTGGCTGCAGTCCTCAGGATTGTGACTTGGGTAAGGCAAAAGTGGGGATCAATGTTGGGTATTGTCCCACTGATTTTCAACATGACTGAATTTTCCCAGAATTTCTGGGGACTTTTGAGGGTCATTTCATCTGGTGTTCCTACGCATTTTGAGCTCTGGTGCTGAGCAGAAGACACATCATCTTTCATATTTTTTTTCAGAGTTTAACATTATTGGGAATATTCATTTCTGGAGAGATACAATGAAATGATACATCACATTGTCTAATAATAACTGTTATACATTTTCATTTGCAATGCCCAAGCTCTCTCCATTTGTTAGTCCTGTTTTGTATTCACTCTAATTGAAAAGGATAATTAACAGAGTGCAATGCAGATATCTAACTCACAGCAAGTCCCATTCACCCCTTTCCCCTATCCTTATTTCCCAACTTCAAAATTCTCATCCTTGTTTCAAATCCCTTCTCATCTCTTCTCTACCTTCTGTAATCTCCTGCAGCGGTACAACTCCTCCCATTCAAGCTTCTTAAGTATCCCTGATTTTTATCACACCACCCTTAGGGCCCCTGCCTCCATGTGCCAAGGCCCCAAGTTCTGCTCTAATTCTCACATGACTCAGTGCCTAAATTTGTTTGATTATGTTACTGTAAAGTGCCTTAAAAGGTGCTGTGTCAAGTTGTTGCATAATCATCCATCTTAAATTTTTCCTCTCACTTTACAGTCAAGTTGTCACTACAAAATTGGTTTACATTTTCTAATTCTATCTCACGCTCTTTCATGAGTTACCTGCCAAACTATTCTTAGCTCAATGTTTAAGATAGTTTATTTACCTTCATGTTAACTTACTAATTTACAGCAGCCATTCTATTTGAGGTATTATTCTTTTGCTACTATTTTACAATCATTGTTCCTTCATAACTGATTTTTTGTTTACCTGCAACCATGTTAATGCCATATAATGATCAATTCAGTGACCTGGCTGAATGCGTAGGTTGGGTGGATTGGTCAGGCTAAATTGCCCCTTAGTGTCCAAAGTTGCATTGATTAGGTGGACTTGCCATGGTAAATGCCTTGGGTTACCGAAATCGAGCAGAGGGAGGGTCTGGGTCGGGATTTTTTTTGGTGCAGTCTCGGTGGGTTGGATGGCCTCTTTCTGCAATATAGAAATTCTGTCATTTCTCTGGTTTCTAATGTTGCATTATAATGGGGTTTTGTGCAGAACGTGTGTCTAGCTTCCTCATCTGGTTCTGCAAAGTTGACTCATAAACATTCTTATAATAGGTTCCCTGTGTATTGTCCATAAAGTGGGTCATGTTATTACAGACTGGCCTTGGCTATCTTTGTTTTTTTTTTGTCACTGAAGATGTGCTGCACCTAAAAGGAAATACAGAATAAGAAATTGGTTAAATCGAGATATCTGGAGTGAGACATTCATAAAATATCACTGTTCTCAATTCAAACCAACAAGTTTCTTCTTTTGCTTTTGTTTGGAAGCAGCTCAACTTCATTCAAAAGATGTAAGCTGCTGACGGGAATGTGCGGGAGTAACTATGACTCTCTTCTTCATTCAGTGGGAGTTTCATGGCTACAGTAGCTGTGCGAGTCTTGTCGTTTCTGTCGCACAGCGAGCTGCGCCTCCTCGGTCTCGCCGGGCAACATCGCCGCTACTCCATCGCAGTGATGGCTAAAGCAGCTGTCCCAGAATCGACGCGGATGTGGTTGTATGTCTGGCTGTCCACAGTCAGACTGCAATTACAAACAGGTGGGCAGGATTGGCTGGTGCCCATATAAAGGCTCATCGATAGCCGATCCCCGTAGGTATGCGATTCTTCTGGTTTCTACCGCACAGTGAGTCAATCCCTTCCGCGGGAGCCACCTGGTATCGTCTCCTTGGGCACAAGAGATGGTATTCCGTGACTGGCCGAGAAACAAATAGCGGGGGCAATGCATACTAGGTCCACAACCACTACCACCGGACTGCCAGCCAGGAGTGGTAACGCTGGAATGGACTCTGGCGTGTGTTGCGTAGCTGTGGTATTCTTGGCGTTCTAGAACACAGTGAGTCAGTCCTTACCGAGGTCCCGCAGGGTATTCAGGCCTTCAAGCTGGCAGATGATGGTCCTGAAGAGAATTTGACTGGCCGAGAACAGCCAACACAATTCTATATTTATAAACCCAGTTATTGGTGAAAGAAAATTTTTTTTTGTCTCGACAGGTTTCGGCTTGTCCCGGGGATAGTTGGTGATTTGCTGACAGATGCGGTCATGCCTATCTAGGTAGTAGAAAGCACTTCTGCGACCTCCTGCCCACACGATCGGAACTGAGGGTAAGACGACACAGAGAAGGGATGTAGTGCCCCGTCTTGTTCCTGATGATCGCTACCAGACATTGACGAAAGATACTAACGGCACCTATTCCATCCACAGGTGACAAGGGGTACGCACTCGGTGGGTTGTGCTTGGATGGCCCTTGGGCATCGATCTGAGGGTTGTCTAGCGCTTCACTGCTGGCAGTGTGTGCTGACACGGACTGATGTATGGGCAGCACGTCAGCCCAGTGATTAGCACTGCTGGCTGGCCAGCTACAAGGACCCGGGGTGGACTCCCGACTTTGGTCAATGTCTGGGGGAGTTTGCACATTCTCCCCGTGCTTGCATGGGTTTTCTCTGGGCACTCCGGTTTCCTCCCACATCCCCAAAAACGTGCTAACTAGGCTAATTGGCTAAGACAAAATTGTCACCCAATCTGATCCCCCTTAATTTGGCCTAAACATCCCCCAAATTTCCACCCTCACGCTGGAGTAACTCGAGCACCCGGTACCGACAAAATGGCTCACTGATATGCCCATAAACATCAGGGATGACGGTAAAAGATCTAGCTACAACATCTTAGCTTAGGTCTCAGCTCACGTCCCAAGCTAATAACATCTTAGCTGTGAATCCAACGCACGTGCCTCAAATCAAGATCAAATGGACCCTTGACTGGGTTCCGCTAGAGGTTGACAAAACAGTCAACGAGCGACGTAAAGACTCGAACAAGGCACTCACTCAAGTGTAATAAAATAGCAGGAGCATATTCCTTGTTTGGCACCTGTTAGTTTTTCAGATGTCACCTGATTAAGTTGAATCATGAGGGCTTCGGACAAAATAGATTGTTCCCACTGATAAAAAGATTGAGAACAAGAGAGCACAGATTGAAAAGATAATTGGCAAATCTTGAAGGTGAAAAAGTGACATGAGGAAAAATTTTTTTCTTTTTTTCTCATGCAGCGAGAGGTTAGGTCCCGGAATGCATTACCTGAAACAGTGCTGGAGGTAGGCTCAATCGAGACATTTAAAAGAAAATCAAATTGTAAAGAGAGAATTTGCAGTTCTATACGAAGAGGGCAGGGAGTGACAGTGGGTAAATTGCTGCTACAGAGAGCGGGCACAGGCAGCTTTACATGACAATGACTCAAATGCTCCTTCTGTTTTGCTGCCCCTGTTCTGTGATTGTGTAAATTAAGGAGGATGGCCAAGCTTAATGCTGAATAAAATTATTTACACTCCAACATATATTAGGTTTAAGAGGCACGTAGCAGACAGACACAGTGCTGTATCCCATGATCATGGTTTGTGAGAACAAATGGGAAGAAAATAATTTCGGGCTGTGGAAAGTCAGCTAAGACTTGCTTGAACTTGCTATTGAAAGCATGACAGTGCCAATGAAGTAATATATTTGTAACTTGCACCAAGGAGAGGAATTCACAAGAAATACTGAATTGAACCTTTCAGATGTACACTTCCACACCCACTTTGCTGCAGGCTAAATAACACTCAATACCATCGTCACACTAACCTTGTATAAGACACGTAATTAAGTCATCACTCAATTATTTGTAAAGAGTGGTGTTATAATTCAATTAAATGCAAACTTCCTGTCAGAAAAGCCCCTTTATTGTGTACCAACGAGAAGAGCCGCACTCCCACTTAAAGCTAGCTAGTCTACATCTTGAGATTTATAACACTAATCTGGCTTGTGCAGAAGGATTCGAAGTCTCACTATTCGCTTCTCATTGGGCGAACCTCCGCTTGCTCAAGATGAAATTCACATTCCATGAAGCCCATTGGGTAATGTATTGATGATCCCCCATGTCCTTCATGGTCATCATAACATCCCTCTCCCTTTTGGTCCATGCCTCCCCCAACAACCCCACTGCGAGAAGAACCTTACTGTCACATAGTGGTCGACCTGAGGTCCATCAAAGGTGGGCCAGGGTCAAGCACTGTAAACCAAACAGGGGACCTTTGTTTCTGGACGGAGTATTGCCATGTTACCAATGTGAGTCCCCACAGAGATTCTGTTGCAGCCTGGATGTCCTCTTCTTCAGCTTCCATCTCCAAGTCCATGCCTTCATGATCCAGAAGAGCTAAAGCAGAGTTAGTTTTGAGCTGAGACCTGACCCTGGTAAGGGCCATTTACTTTCATGGCTAGAAGTGTGGCAGGCTCGGCCATGGACTCACTAGTTCTGACATGATCCAAGTGTTTCTTTAAAGTTTTACCCTTGACTTTGAACTTGTAAGACACTGGTCCTGTTTTCTCCCTAATTATCCCAGGGATTCAAGGGGCTATTCCTAAAGTTTCTCACATGAACCAGATCACCCATTGTGAAGTTTCTTATGTGGACCAGATCACCCATTTTGAAAGCACTTTTTGTCATTGCAGAATTGTAATTTCTCTGTTGGCTTTCTTGTTGGGATTCTACTCTTCCTGTCAAGTTTGGAAATATTAGGTTTACTTTGATATGAACCCATCATCCCATTACCGACTCCATGGAGACAAATCCAGTATGTGGTGTGGTCTTGGAATTGAACAAAAATCATGCCAATTTGGTCTCCATGTCATTTTTGAACAATTGAACAATGTGTTCCATCAATCTACTTGACGATGAGTGATAAGGAGCTGTTCAGGCATGTCAGGTACCATTAAAGTGCACAAAGTTCTGGAAATCATTGTTAGTGAACGCAGTGCTATTATCAGAAACCAGGATGTCTGGCATTCTGACTGTACTGAAGTTTTGTCATAATTTCTCAATTGCGGCCTGAAAAAGTCTGAGCAGTGGAATATATGCAGTGTACCTCCAACCATCTGAAGTGTGCATTTACTATGATTAAGAATATGGAACACATAAGGAGCCTCACAACATCCACATGTACATGAACACATGGCCTGCTAAGCCACTCCCATTGGTGTTGGGAGGCTGAGGGAAGTAGCCTTTCATTTTCTTGACACACTTTGCATCACTTAACAATTTCTGTGATATCAGAGTTGAAACTGAGCCAGCATAATCATGTTTGATGCTCCTGGGTGTGCATTATACAGTTCTATTAATATTGAAAGTTGTCTTGGGTGTGGAACAACTATTCAGGATCCCCCTAAAAAATGATTCAGTCCTTAACACTAAGTTTGTCTTTCTTAATAAGGTAGGGTTTCATTTCTTTGAAGGGTTGTTCATCATATAGAATCACATGCCTTATTTTAGATAAGGTTGGATTGTTTTGGATCCAGGCCTTAATTTGACTGGTAAGTTCTCCAAAAAATTCAGGGTCATCAGAGTCATAGAGGTTTACAGCATGGAAACAGGCCTTTCAGCCCAACTTGTCCATGCTGCCGTTTTTTTCAAACCCCTGAGCTAATTCCAACTGCTCGCATTTTGCCTAAATATAGAGTCATAGAAGGAACCAAACTGGTGGGCTATGGGAGGTAACTCAGTGCATCAGCTTGGCTATCCAGCCTCCAGGGTGGCCTTCTAGAAGATATTCAGAGGCCACCAATAATAAGACCCAGCACTGTATAGAGGCAGAAGAGATGGGGGGATCACTTTGTCCTCTTTGAAAAGGCTCAGTAAGAGTTTATGATCGGTAACTATATAAAAAAATTAATGTACTGATTGGAATTTTCTCAATCCGAGAATACCTTTGCTCTGCATTTGAAAGGGTCCTGGATGCATACGCAATGCGCTTTTCTGTCTTGTCTTTCAAGCAATGTGATGGCACTGCCCAACCCTATACAGGGAAATATCACAAGTCAATTGTAAGAGGAATTTTCTGAGATGTTCCCTGGAGTGCCCTGTATTTAGTTGACCTCACTCAACCAATACATAGGTTGTGAAAGGTAGTATGTATTTAAAGAATAAAAAGGAATTTATTTGCATCAGGAGAAAAATACAGTCAATGAGCATTGACTGTCCTCTCTGAACTAATCTTGCAATTGTAAAATTGTTATATTGTTCTGAACATTTCAATATCCTGCTCAGCCTTGTTAATCAGACTGGAGAGCCTAATCACAATATTACTCATTATTACCAATAATTAACCATAATATTCCACCTGTCAACAGGAAAAGGAGACCATTAGCTCATTGCCCTGTAAGTTCCTTCCCCATTACCTAGGAAACCCAACCCAAGTCTATTCCAGTAATGAAAGCCATTGCTTTCAGCCGTGAATGTTAATTGGCAGAAGAAGTCATTCTCTGCCCAAATCTGGCCTCTCCTTTTCAGGTTACGAGACTTCTCCAACCTCACTATCAATGAACAAATCCATTCCTTACATACCAGGCCTATGATTAAACTTGTTTTTGCATATCCAAAAATAGATAAGAAGCTGCCTTTCTATGTTCCATTGTATTAAAAGAAATTCTATTTCCACTAATGCTACATTCAGAACGAAGTTGGCCAAGGTGCACAATACATATATATTGTAATACAGTTTAAGGTTATACTTGGTTAATTTGTGGTTATACAGTTTGTAACACTTTGGCAATTTATAATACCTTTGCATATTTTGTTCCAGACACATTGTGAATTCTCACTATATTTTATATATATATATATAAAAAAGGCACTTTATAATGATCTTAACCTAGTCTACTTACTATAATAAGACCAAAATGAAGGGCATCATACTAAGAATTCAATATTACCGCCATCATCGATATATTATTTATTAGGATCAAAATTGGCCGATAATTTACATGACAGTAGTTGACATTTGGTTTTAGAAAAAAGCATCTACCCAGTTTTCCCAGGAACATCACTGGTAGTTCCGCAGTAGGCATGCAAGGGGGCCAATACGGAAGCCAAGTTCAGGATAAATTTTCCATAATAATTTACTCACGCTGGAAGGATTTCAACTCCGTGGTGTTCCCTGGGGTTAGTGCTTCCCTGATGCTTACCTTATCTTCTACTAGTGCTTACCTTATCTTCTACTGGATATAATCACTTGTCATCGACTCAGTAACCTAAATAGGTTACTTTAGTCAGAAACACATTGCTCCTTCCTCAAGCAAACTTTCACTCTAGAAAATCTCTGTACGGCTCCTTCTAAATTGGATAGGTTTCCCTATTCTGAAGCCCACATGGCCAAAGTGTCCTCTACATATGATGCTATCTTGGGTGGCCCTTGAAGGATAACTCCTTGGAAAATGGCATGTTAAACACACCCCAAAGGGCAAACAAGTTTACACGGTGTCCCTTACGTGTGTTGATCATCACACATTTCCAGGAGTTTGCATCTAATTGAATCTGAAGATAGGCAAGGTTCATGCTCAACTTGGTAATCCTGTTAGCTTGGAGTACAAATATTTGATTCGGGGCATGGAGCTCCTATTAATTAGGAGACCCAATTGATTATTACTTTATAGTCCTCAAAAAGACAAACTGATTTATCGGGGTGAGAACAGGGATTGCAGGTGCAACCCATTCTGCAAATCAGACATGCTTTATTATATCTAAACTTTCAAGGCGCCCTAGTTCAGTTTCCAACTTCTCCAGCATGGAGCCTGAGACTATATAGTCTCTGAAATACCTTGATGGAGTATTGGGGTCAACATAGAGTTTGGTCTTGACCCCTTTTATTTTCCCCAGTCCTTCTTGAAAAACTCCAGGGTGTCTATTAATAAATTTGTATAGTCCCCCTATACCTAACCAATCAGTTCAGCTGAATCCACTGGAGTCAATCTCTTCCCATAAGGCTTGGTCCATGCTCCCTATTGGAGAAATTCATAGTAAGAAGTCTCACAACACCAGGTTAAAGTCTAACAGGTTTATTTGGTAGCAAAAGCCACTAGTTTTTCGGGCCTCTACCCTTCACATCATAAATACCATCCCCACATCATGACTACCATTGACATGAAGAAATTCATGACAGGTTAGAGAAATTTAAAATAATCAGGGATTTAAGTCATTAATAAAACCACTAGCGGTAAGTGAAATGACCTCAGATTAGACTCATAGTCTAACAGGGTAATTGTTTGCATGAAGGCAGTACGAACACAATAAGAAATTTAAATAAGTATGAGACTTGAACAAGTATTTCTGATTTAAACATGTACTTTGGATTCTAAAATGTACTTTAGCTGTATGTTTAAAGCAATTGTACACTTTAGCCAAAGGCTAGCTGCTGCAAGGCATCATGGAACAAAGACTTAGCAGACAAACCATATTCTTTGGAATGATGAAATCACAGAATGTACATAGTCTTTTCAGCAAGTTACGAACAGTACGGTTCCAAAGCCACTTTATGAATAGGTCAAGTTGTCCTGATAAGACAGTTCTTCTCAGAGGTGAGAATGTCAGTGATCTGGTTCAGGCATTGACATGAATGAGAATGGTGGGAGCAATAATGTTAACCTTTATAGCGTGGTGTCTGGGGTTGCAAAGCGACATAGCGGGGAAGCATCCGGATTCTGCAGATTAATGAAATCGCATGATGTCAGAGGGTAGAATGAAATTGGCTAAGGTATATGATAACTGTTAACAATGATTGATTTGCACTAATAATAAATGGTTCATAACTACCGGAAAGGCGAGAAAAGTAAAACTTGAGAAATATATAATTGATCTGTTTGATATATTGCATTCAGAGTTACCTTGGAATACAAAGAACAAAGAACAAAACAGCACGGGAAACAGGCCCTCTGGCCCAACGAGCTCACACCGCCACCCCGATGTTCCCATCTCTACCCACGATCCCTGTCCATGTTTATAGATCTATGGATTAAAAACCAAATTTGAGACAATTTAGGGAGCATTTGTTTTGCCAATTAGCATAAGAGCACATCTTTGGGATGTGGGAGGAAACCGGAGCACCCGGAGAAAACCCATGCAAGCACGGGGAGAATACGCAAACTCCCACAGACACAGGCCCAAATCCATGTATCTGCACAGCACAGCGATAGTCACTGAGCTGTCGTGCTGCCCATCAGATGGTCCAGGTCAAGCATACACTAACAACGTGAAGCAGTAGGATACTTTCGAAAAAGATCCAAGAGCAGTCCTCTCACGACCCATCGCGTGTATGCCCCTCGTTAGACAACAAGGTGGACCAAAGCACCTGTAGGATAAAAACAATACATCAATATCATCATCTATTTACACACTTCCCAGGGACTCCCAAGGCTCATGATCCCTATTTTAAATCAGTTTTCTATACCCCTCCATTCCCATTCTGTTCATGTGCCAATCTAAGTATTTCTTAAATAACTCCAGAGTACCTGCCTCCACCACTTTACTTGGCAGCACATTCCATAACCCCACCACCCTCTGTGTGAAAAAACTCCCTCTAGCATCCAAATTATACCTTACCCCCCTCACCCTAAGCCCGTGACCCCTCGTGCTATTTGAGTCCATCCTAGGAAAAAACTTAACCCTGTTTACTCTATCTATACCCCTCATAATCTTGTACACCTCTATTAGATCTCCTCTAAGTCTACGTCTTTCTAAGGAAAACAGGCCCAATTTGCCTAACCTCTCCTCGTAACTCAGACCTTCCATACCAGGCAGCATCCTGGTAAACCTCCTCTGCACTCTCTCCAGAGTCTCCACGTCCTTCTGGTAGTAAGGCGACAAGAACTGGACGCAGTATTCCAAATGAGGTCTAACCAACGTTTTATACAACTGCAACATTAAAGGCCAGCTCTTGTACTCTATACCCCTTCCTATAAAGGCTAGCATACCATACGCTTTCTTCACAACCTTCTCCACCTGCTCTGCCACCTTCAGAGACTTGTTCACCTGCACCCCAGGTCCCTCTGCGTTTCTATACTCTTAATAGGTCTACCCTTTATCATATACCTCCCCTCTACATTCTTTCTCCCGAAATGCATCACCTCACATTTATCAGGATTGAATTCCATCTGCCATCTGTCTGCTCAAGCTACCAGCCTATCTATGTCCTGCTGTATCACCTGACAATGCTCTTCACTATCCGCAAGTCCAGCCATCTTTGTATTGTCTGCAAACTTGCTGATCACTCCACTTACTCCCTCTTCCAAGTCATTTATATATATTACAAATAGAAGAGGTCCCAGTACCGAACCCTGCGGCACACCACTAGTGACCGACCTCCAGCTAGAGCAACACCCTTCCACTATTACTCTCTGTCTCCTATTACCAAGCCAGTTACTTATCCATCTAGCTACCTGTCCTTGTATCCCATTTGCCTTGACCTTCTCGACTAACCTCCCATGAGGGACTTTGTCAATCACCTTACTAAAATCCAAATAGACAACATCAACGGCTCGCCCTTCGTCCAATGATTTCATCACCTCCTCAAAAAATTCTACCAGATTTGTAAGGCACGACCCCCCCTTAACAAATCCATGCTGCATATCCCTGATCAGATCGCAACGCTCTAAGTGCCTATACATCCTATCTCTAAGAATCCCCTCCAACAGCTTCCCTACCACTGATGTCAAACTCACCGACCTATAGTTTCCAGGGTTATCCCTACTACCCTTTTTAAACAACGGTACAACATTAGCTATTTTCCAGTCCTCTGGGACCTCACCTGTGTCCAAGGAAGAGACAAAGATTTGCGTCAGACGCCCAGCAATTTCACCTCGCACCTCCCTAAGCAGTCTGGGATAAATGCCATCAGGCCCAGGAGATTTATCAGTTTTAATGCTACCTAGAAGCTCTAACACTTCCTCCCTCGGTATGGATATTTCCTTCAACTGGTCCACAGCTCCCTCAGAGACAGGAGCTGTCAACAAGCCCCTCTCCTTTGTGAATACCGACGCAAAGTATTCATTCAGGATCTCCGCCATTCCATCGGGCTCTAAGCACAATTCCCCTCCTCTGTCCCTAAGAGGCCTGATTTTTCCTCTAACCACCCTTTTATTCCTAACATAGGAATAAAAAGCCTTTGGGTTTTCCTTAATCCTATCTGCCAAAATCATTTCATGCCCCCTTTTTGCTCTTCTAACTTCTTGTTTGAGCTCCCTCCTACTCTCTCTATATTCCTTCAATGCTGTCTTGGTTCCCAACTGCTTCGACCTATCATACACTTCTCTTTTCTTCCTAACCAAGTCCTCAATATCCCTAGTAATCCACGGCTCTCTAATCCTACCTTTCCCATCTTTCCTCTTGGCCGGCACATATTTATCTTGCAACATTTTCAGTATTCCCTTGAAAGAGTCCCAAATGTCTAGCGTGGACTTACCCTCAAACAACCGTTCCCAATCAGTTTCCCTAAGTTCCTGCCTAATCCGACCGTAGTTAGCCTTCCCCCAATTCCCCAATTCAGCACCCTGCCCCTAGGGCAACAAGCATCCTTTTCCATCTGTATCCTAACGTAGACAGAATTGTGGTCACTGTTAGCCACATGTTCCCGTACTACAACATCAACCACCTGCCCTGGCTCATTACTCAGAACTAAATCCAATATAGCCCCTTCTCTAGTCAGGCTAGCCACATACTGTTCCAACGATCCTTCCAGTACACATTTTACAAATTCCTGCCCATCCAAACCCCCAGCTCTAGGTACTTTCCAATCCACCCTCAGGAGATTAAAATCTCCCACTATAACGACTCTGTTCTTTCTGCACCTATCCAAAATGTCTTTACATATGCCTTCTTCAACTGCCCGTGGGCTGTTGGGTAGCCTATAATACACCCCTAGCATAGTAATTGCTCCCTTTCTATTCCTCATCTCCACCCACAGCGACTCCACTCCTAACTCCTCTGTATTGTCCTCCCTCTTCACTGCCATGATGCTCTCCTTAAGTAATAACGCCACTCCCCCACCTCTTCTGGACCCTCCTCTGTCACGCCTGAAACACTTAAACCCAGGAATGTTCAGTTGCCACTGCTCCCCTTCCTTTAACCACGTCTCTGTCACTGCAACCACATTCAAGTTCCTCGCAAACATTAAGGCCCTAAGTTCATCCGTTTTTCCCGTTACGCTCCTCTCATTGAAACAGACACACTCCAGACCTCCAAGACCACTCGGAACCTCCTTCTCCCTGGTGCATATCTTCTCATCCAAGATTAGTCTATCTCCCATCTCGCTCTCTACTGAGCTATCGGTCTCAGCCCCTCCCCCCCTCCATATTAGTTTAAATCCTGCCAAAACACTGCAGCTAACCTCCCAGCTAAGATATTCACACCCTTCCCATTCAATTGTTCCCCATCCCTTCTATACAGGTGCCCTTCTTTCACAAAGAATTCCCAGTATCCACATTTCGTATCCACAAATACGAAACCCTCTGCCATACACCAGTCCTTCAGCCACACATTCAGCTGTAGGATCTCATTTCTCCTGGCTCCGCTATTACCCGCACCAGGAAGCAGACCTGAGATCGCCACCTTCGAGGCCCTGCTCTTCAGCCTACCCCCCAACTCCCTGCTTATATCCTCCCTGCTCTTCCTACATCCTTCTCTCCTATGTAAATAATCACATCTGCCTGGGCCCCCTCACCCTTCAAAATGCCCTTTACCCTGTCCAACACATCTTGCACCTCTGCTCCAGGGAGGCAAACTACCATCCTGGAGTCCCGCCTTGGACCACAGAAGCGTCTATCTATTCCTTTAACCCTCCCATCCCCCACCACTATCTCACTTTTAGCCCCTTTCCTCCACTTTGAGGTACTCTGGTCCTCGTGCCTTGCCTTTTTTAACCCTCTGCCCTCAATATTTTGGGGGGCTGCCACTGGGGAAGTTTTTGGACTGTCTCCCCTCTCCTTTTTCCCCTTCCTGACACTAATCCACCTGGAAGGGTCAGGATCCCCCGTCTTAGGCTCCGGGTCCGCCATCCTACTCTGCCTCCCTTCCATGATTGCCTCGTTCTCCCTGACCAAAAATGCATTTCCAACTGGCGCTCTAGTTGCTTGACCTGAGCCCTCAGACGCTGCAGCTCCAAACCCTTGACGCATACATGGACTTTCGGGAGAGGTCTCGCCTCCAGGAACTCCCACATGTGACACCGTACACAGGTGAGGCGTCTTCCCTTAATCCCTGCCATTGTCTTGGACACCTTTGGAGGTGTGAACTCCAGTGGAAACCCAGTAGCACACTGTGCCTAAGCCTGCTCTCACCCAAGCCCCATGAGCCAAAGCCTTTATATCTCACTCTGCTGACCACTCCCGATGCTGCCCACTGTCTACTGCCACTTTCTTTTTATACTCCCCGGTGCCCTTCCCAGCTAGCCCCAGGACTAACTACAGCAGCAAAAAGCACTCAAAAAGAGAGAGGTAAAAATTGAAAAAATCACACTCAGCCACCAGCACTTCCAGTCACTCTGTCCCAGAGAACAATGAATGCTCAGAGCCTTCTCTTCTAGAGAGGCATTGGACTGCCAATGCTAACCTCTCCCATCGATCATTGGTCAAATAAAGATATGTCTTTAACTGGGACACTGGCTTCATGAGTTTTTGTATTAGCTGAAGTTTTAGCATTACTTAGTCTCTGGAAAAAAAACCTCAACACCTCTGTACAGCAATGAATGGGAGGCAAGCCAACTGCTGTTAGTTACTGTGACCATTGTGGTGCCTTTTATTTGTAAAACATTCCCCACCCCCCCTCTCTTCCCCCCTCTCTATGTAGATGGCTAGCCTGGTCTTCCTGTCTTCCGATCTCAGAAGTTAGGTACTAGATTGGAGATGCTTGCTTATATATCTGTTCCCTGATATCAGAGACAGTATATCTTATGTTGACCTGCATCTTCAAGGGTTCATCATTCACTTGTAATTCTACCTGGGACAACATTTTTTGTCATGATACAATTCAGTTGTAATCTCTGGAAGAGATGATAACTGCTTGATATGTTCAGATAGTCAATGACCTTGGCTTTTTCACTAGGCAAATGCATTTTGCTATTCCTGAATCTTTTGCCTGGCTACTGTCCTTTGACAATGTTTGAAATAATCTATTGCCTGCCAGGAAGTGTTAGAGCTTCTAGGTAGCATTAAAACTGATAAATCTCTGGGGCTTGATGGCATTTATCCCAGGCTGCTTAGGGAGGTGCGAGGTGAAATTGCTGGGCGTCTGACGCAAATCTTTGTCTCTTCCTTGGACACAGGTGAGGTCCCAGAGGACTGGAAAATAGCTAATGTTGCACCATTGTTTAAAAAGGGTAGAAGGGATAACCCTGGAAATTATAGGCCGGTGAGTTTGACATCAGTGGTAGGGAAGCTGCTGGAGGGGATTCTTAGAGATAGGATGTATAGGCACTTAGAGCGTTGCAATCTGATTAGGGATACACAGCATGGATTTGTTAAGGGGAGGTCGTGCCTTACAAATCTGGTAGAATTTTTTGAGGAGGTGACGAAAACAGTAGACGAAAGGCGAGCCGTTGATGTCGTCTATATGGATTTTAGTAAGGCGTTTGACAAAGTCCCTCATGGGAGGTTAGTTGAGAAGGTCAAGTCTCATGGGATATAAAGACAGGTAGCTAGATGGATAAGTAACTAGCTTGGTAATAGGAGACAGAGAGTAATAGTGGAAGGGTGTTGCTCTAGCTGGAGGTCAGTCACTAGTGGTGTGCCACAGGGCTCGGTACTTGGACTTCTTCTATTTGTAATATATATAAATGACTTGGAAGAGGGACTAAGTGGAGTGATCAGCAAGTTTGCAGACAATACAAAGATGGCTGGACTTGCGGATAGTGAGGAGCATTGTCAGGCGATGCAGCCGGACATAGATAGGCTGGTAGCTTGGGCAGACAGATGGCAGATGGAATTTAATCCTGATAAATGTGAGGTGATGCATTTTGGGAGAAAGAATGTAAGGGAGATGTATACGATAAAGCATAGACCTATTAAGAGTATAGAAACGCAGAAGGACCTGGGGGTGCAGGTGAACAAGTCTCTGAAGGTGGCAGAGCAAGTGGAGAAGGTTGTGAAGAAAACATATAGTACGTTAGCCTTTATAGGAAAGGGTATACAGTACAAGAGCTGGCCTTTAATGTTGCAGTTGTATAAAACATTGGTTAGACCTCATTTGGAATACTGCGTCCAGTTCTGTTCACCCTACTACCGGAAGGACGTGGAAACTCTGGAGAGAGTGCAGAGGAGGTTTACCAGGATGCTGCCTGGTATGGAAGGTCTGAGTTACGAGGAGAGGTTAGGCAAATTGGGACTGTTTTCCTTAGAAAGACGTAGACTTAGAGGAGATCTAATAGAGGTGTACGAGATTATGAGGGGTATAGATAGAGTAAACAGGGTTAAGCTTTTTCCTAGGATGGACTCGAATAGCACGAGGGGTCACGGGCTTAGGATGAGGGGGTTAAGGTATAATTTGGATGCTAGAGGGAGTTTTTTCACACAGAGGGTGGTGGGGGTATGGAATGCGCTGCCAAGTAAAGTGGTGGAGGCAGGTACTCTGGAGTTATTTAAGAAATACTTAGATGGGCACATGAACAGAATGGGAATGGAGGGGTATAGAAAACTGATTTAAAATAGGGATCATGAGCCTTGGTAGTCCCTGGGAAGTGTGTAAATAGATGATGATATTGATGTACTTGTTTTTATCCTACAGGTGCTTTGGTCCACCTTGTTGTCTAACAATGGGCATACACGCGATGGGTCGTGAGAGGGCTGCTCTTGGATTTTTTTTTCGAGAGTATCCTAGTGCTTCACATTGTTAGTGTACGTTTGACCTGGACCATTTGATGGGCAACACAATAGCCCAGTGACTATGGCTGTGCTGTGCAGATACATGGATTTGGGCCTGTGTCTGTGGGAGTTTGCGCATTCTCCCCATGCTTGCGTGGGTTTTCTCCAGGGGCTCCGGTTTCCTCTCACATCCCAAAGATGTGCTCTTAGGCTAATTGGCAAAACAAATTCTCCCTAAATTGTCTCAATTTTGGTTTTTAATCTATAGATCTATAAACATGGACAGGGATTGCGGGTAGAGATGGGAACATCGGGGTGGCGGCGTGGGCTCGTTGGGCCAAAGGGCCTGTTTCCCGTGCTGTTTTGTTCTTTGTTCAAATGCATCTTCCTGGATTATGTTCTCTAATACTCTTGGAGTCACTACTGTCTTTACTTGACTGTTTGGTGGTGATATTAGGGTTCCTATATCAAAAGGAGCCCTTTAATATCTGATTTATGTAAGAGTTTCCATTGAGGACTGATTACACAAGGCCCCACCCCATAGTTGGAGGACATTGCTCCTTGAAGCCTGCAGTAGTTCCTGAGCCCCTTTTTCTGCATTCTCAAGCGACTGGCAAATTCAATGAGTTTTTTTAAAGCCTAAATTGCATTCTGCCAACAGCTTCTTTTGGGTAGTTGAGTCATTTATGCACATATCAATCGGTCTTGGAACATTTCATTGAAAGTCGGTCCAAGTTCACAACATTCAGTCAATTTTTACAACCCTGTCAAGGACTCAGTGACAGATTCCCCCGGATTTCTCCTACCATGTTGAAGTGATATCTCTGAAGTACATCAGAGGGCTTCAGGTTATAGTCGTTTTTCACCAGATCCATGAAATCATTGAACATTCTGAGTCAGGAGAATCTAGATAGGTCATACCCCTGTCTATCTGATAGATACTGAAGGTTTAGAAGGTGCTGTTGAATAGTGCTTTGCAACTTGCTGCACTGCTTCTTGTAAATAGCATATGCTACTGCCGCCTCTCACCGTCTGGAGAGGGTGAATACATAACTTAGTGAATGGAGTGCCAGTCAAATGGGCTGCTTTATTCTGCATGTGATCAAATTTATTGAGTCTTGTCAGACACTCATTCAGGTGAGTGGAGAGTATTCCATCACACTTCTTGTAGATAATGAACCGAACAGCAGTCACGAGGTGAGTTACTCACTTTGGAATTCCAAGCCGTGGTATTTATATGGTAAATCCAGTTAAATTGTCAATGGTATCAACCCCCAATCATGCGTTGACAGTGAGGGAATTCACTGATGGCAATGCTGTCGATCGAGGAGATGGTTAGATTCTGTCATACCAGAAATATTGGAAAATACAGGGTTTCATGAGATTCAGGAACTGTAGGAAATCAAAATTAGTAGAAAGTATTGTTGGGGAAATTGATGGGAATAAAGTTGATAAATCCTCAGAGTACTTAAGGCAGTGGTCCTCAAAATATTGATGCATTGGTGCATCCAATAGTTGACTGTAACATTTCCTACATTTTGCAGGGTAGCTAATTATACAAGTCAGTCTGACGTTGATAATGGAAAAATCTAGAGTCCATTATCAAGGATTTTATAGCAGAGCACTTAGAAAGCTGGGGCAGAATTAGACAATCAATATGGATTTGCAAAAGGGAAATCATCTTGAAAATGATTGAAACTTTTTAAGGAAGTAACTAGTAGAGGGGAAAGTCAGTGGATGTGCTTTATTTTGACTTTCAGAAGGCTTTCAATAAAATCCCACATAAAAGATTAATAAATTACATAGAATTGGGGTTGGGGGGGGGGGGGGGGGGGGGGGTGGGGCTGTGTATTGAGATGGACAACTGGTTGGCAGATAGAAAACAAAGAGTAGGAATAAATGTATATTTTTCCAACTGGCAGGGTGCAGGGTACAATTTCTGCACTGGCTCTTGCTGCTGTGAATGGCCTGTTTTTGCAGTGATGGACATGTCTGTTGCTGAGTAGACTTTCCCTGGGCAGCAGCCTTTTTTAATGGATCCTTGTGCCTGCTCAGAGCCAAGAAGCCTTCTTAGCAGAAAACTCCATCAAAACAGTTATCCCTAAGGCTGTTTTCAGACCCAAGTTCCATTCAATTAGCAATCTCTGGTGAATAACTTTATTCCTCATTCTACAAACCAGATGGTCTCTTTGTAACATCCAGAGATTTACCAATTCTTTTTGCTTGTGATGATATCATTCCCTTTTTAGCTTGATTCAAAGTAGGAAAAATCTTGAAGATGCTGTCACTTCATACTATATATTTTTTTTAATTCTTTCAGGGGACGTGGGCATCACTGGTGAAGCCAAGATTTGTTGCCTTTTTTAGTATCTTTTGGTACTTAATTTGAATTGGTTTTTTTGATTAGAAATAAAAAACAATCATGGTCCTCACAAGGGACAAATAAGATCCAAGCTGATAAGACATCCCATCTTGGCTTAATCCAAACAATACCCAAGCTGACAGGATGAGGCACTGCCTCATTTCTGGGTTTGATCTAATGCTTCATCTTAATGCTGAGATAGCTTTGAAAAATTACATCAAGTAAAGCCTCAGTATAATCTCATTGGCTACCCTAAACCTTTACTCTAACCTAGCTTAGGCAAACCCAAAGTTCAATAGGCTAGCTTTATCCACTGTCTAATCATTGACACGTCCCTGCTGTCTTTAAACAAAGATTTGTTCTGGCCTTTAATTGGATGCAAACTATCCTGCAGCACTACTACAGAGAGAATCAGATATGTTACCTCTGGCGTCTTAGACAATATGTTTTCCTCAAACATTGTCACATCAGATTAGTTGGTCATTATCACAATGTTGTTTGTACACAGCCTACAATGTTTCTGGCAATGTTTACAAAAAAGTACTTAATTGACTGTAAAGTGTTTTGAGAAGTTCCCCATACTCTTCACTTGGGGCACTGAAAAAGCTTTTTCCATGTCTCCAAATCTAACTACGGATGAGTACGTATGATGTGTCTACATTGCAAGTTCTAATCAATATTCTTAGGAATAGAAATTAATTTTGCACATCAGATTGGCTGCCCATTTATGCAGCACCTAATATTTGGTTTTATTAAATCAAATAAAATTCAGGTTTTGTATAAAAAAAGGTAGCCCAAAAAGTGATACAACCATTTGGCTTCACTGCCTCAGGTAGATTTCTACTTTTGTCTTTTTAGCCAGCACCTCTGCTGACTGCAAAATAGACTCATCACTAAAATCATCTCTGAAAATCATTTCTTTAAATCAAGCCTGTGCCAAACAAGGTCTTATCTTCCAATCCACAGTGGCACAAACCCAAAGACTATCTGGGAGCCTTTCTGCACAACTACCTAGCCAAGGTAAAGGAAAAAGCTCTTCAACTGACAATCAGTCTAATCGCCGACCTTTAATTCACCCAACAACTTGTACAATTTCAACTGGTGGTTCTTTGAATTTCCTGTTTTTTTAAACCAAATAAATTGTGCGCGTTCCTTCTATATTTTGAAATCAACGCTCTTTCAGGTGATCTTTAACTGATGAAAGAAATAACAAACCATCATCTTAACAAAATACTTTATTTTTACAATTACAAACAGAACTGCTGATAGAAGAGGATGTTGCTAGAACCAAACTAATTAGCAAGGTTATATTTACCATGTTTGCTTGTGATAAGTACGAATTAATTTTAAAAATTTGACTATCACAGGTATTAATATTTTGCGAAATTGGGTAGATATGATATTCATGTTGAAGTTCTCAACAACCAGAAAATTGCTTAAGGTGAGAAGCATAAACTTCCCATTTTAGATTAAAAAAACATGGGGCCATTTAAAAAGAATTAAGAACATCAATTTTTAAAATCACGATACTCAATTTATAATTCAGCTGTTGTACTAAATCAAGAAAAATACAACATGCATGCACAAGATGTTTATACAAAATATAAAAATATAAAATCACTGATTGTAGGATTTGATAGATCTATTTCTTTCAATAATAATATTTCAACAACAATAATGGGTCCTTGAGATCATTTTCTTTTTGAAATGGTGATCAAATTGATTATAATTTAAATGTTGCTACATACGCAGCAGGGTTTGAGGTTGGTAACATTTATAACAGGAATACTGTGCACATAAAGACAAAATCTTTTGGCACTTTGTTTTTTGTGTTTTATAGTGTTTTGTCATATGACCTATTAGAACACCTCTGACCCAAGTTGCAGAGTATACACCATTTATAATCAAAACAAGTCTTTCATTTTTAATGTTTTTGCCAATATTAATTATAAGTTTGTAGATTTAATATTTTACCTCTAACAGGTTGGAATTTAATAGCTTAATTTATAAACGTAATGACAATCATGAATGTACTTTCATCTATGGAGCAGGAAAATTACCATGGATCAAGTAGAAACTGAAAATAAAATACTTTTAAAGCACTGATTGCCAAAGGACCACATTACATTTTATTTCGGTGATGGACTGTAATTATTTGTTGCAGAAAACTTGACCAAGAGTTAGGGATACAAGCGCACTACTCTCTTCCCAAAATCCGAGCCAAAATCCTAAAGGTTCTCAAATGCCGTGATTTTACCCAAAGTCCAAATAATCAAAATTAGTTGGAACTTTCAGGTTCGTTGATTCAAGAGTTGCAATAAAGCTAACTCCTTTATGCCAGAACTTATATCAATTGCTTTTGGTTCACCCTCTAACAGCAGCCACAATGTTCTGCTTTTTGGTCAACTGAATTGTCCCACCCTCCCATTAGCCTTCGTAATCTCTCTCAAATTGAACATTTCAAATGTATTTTTCTCAATAACACATCATACGTACACTCAATTGGTTGAAAATAAGCAAATATTAAAATAAGGGTGTACCAGATAATAGTTCATACTTCTAATTCATGTTTTATTTTATAATTCAACACTAACCCATTTCACATTCGCCTAGTAATTTGATTTCTATTCAAAATTACTGTTTCAGCTTCTTACAAATTACATTCAAAGGTTTCTACATTTTTGCACGTGGAGAAATTACACACAAAAAGGTAATCTTTCCAAGAATACTCCTGTTTAAGAGACATTTGAAAATTATGCATGGAACAGACTTAAGGCATATTCTGAAAGGCGCTACATTACAAGCTAAAACTAAATTGCACTTAAGTGGCCTCAGTACTCATAACCTAACCTTAAAGGGGAATTCCACATTAAGTACCATGACCGAGATTGACCTGTATCAGGGATTGTTTTTGGGTAATTATGAAAGCTTCAGATATCAGCAAACTGCACAAAGTGCATTTGCTTAGGGAGACAAAGAAATGCCTCACTCTGCAATTCCCCTGAGAATATTGTGCAGTTAAAAGGAGATCACATCCCTCTTCATCTATAGACGATTGATGCCCAGTCCCGAGCAAAATTGCTATATTTGGCAACATTGAAAATACAGTAGTGATGCAGCTTGGTGAGGACTTATTATACAAATATTACCTTTGTTAAATCCCCGGCTGGTTTTCCACTGTGAGCAAAAAATAGATTTTTTCTCTCAATACTCTGAAATATTTGGACAGAATAGCTGTCAGCTTAGAATAAGCATAGTTATCTTGTTGGCTTTGGAAGAAATACAAATTCCTGCAACGAATTACGAATAGCAACAATTTGTTTACTCATACTAATTAATGATTGTTGAAGAAAATGCTTTAAATTGTTAAGTCTTATACAAATCATAGTAGTGGGAATGTCATTACAGAATGCTATCTTAATTTTCAGCCAAGAAGATAAATAACTGTAAATTTAGTGAATACCAAACTTATGTTGCACTGTCAAACCCAAGAGGTTTAACCAGACTTTTTTTTAAAGAAAGCCCAGGCACAATGTAGATACTGTGCTAAGATAAACTGTATTTCCCAATTATGCACCACGGACATTTTGCGAATAAAGCAAAAACAGATTTAGAATTTTAGAAAACATTCTTATTTTTCCCAAATCACTACAGATGAACCTGGAGTCTGTATTGTTATTATATGTAGTTAGAAATTCCAACTATGAGGCATTTCTGCTCCATTAATTCGGTTGATTAGTCTTCAGTGATATTCAAGTTGCATAAGAGGAAGTTCCTTTTGGATAATTTCTCCTCCCACCCCATGTAAATGTTGCAAATAAAAATGTAAAATCAGCATTCCAGGAGGAATCCATTAGAAAATGTCAATTGGGACTGGAATCTGGGGCTTAGTTGTCACAAGAGACGGACGCTCTTGTGTCGTGATGCAACTCATCAAAATCTCACTCAGAACACTTCCTTTGTTCACAGTTGTACTTATACCAAAAATGTGGTTAGTTTTCCTCCTAAGATGTACAAATGCATTTCATCCAGTGCATAATTTAATTTGTTCATACAAATAAGAAAAAACAAAAAGAGAAATTTGTATTTATAGGACCAAGGCAATTTAATAGTGTTTGGTCAGGGTAGCTGAATTATTTCTTGTTTGTTTAAAATAAAAATCTCCAGCTGCCTTCTGGAACTAATCCATTGAAAACAAATAAAAGCACTGAATATGTAAGCTTTTAACCAAATTCACACAATAGTTTACACGTTACCAAGGGCACTCACTCCAGTTTCTTTTAAACTGAAAATTTGTCTACAAGTACGGAGTTCAATTTCAACCAAACTGTTCATGAAATGCAGTTGGGGGCAAAAAAAATACTGCCAGTGATCTCTTACTTAAGAGCTTAGAGTTCAGAAATAGTCACACAGCTTTTAAAAGACATTTAAACTTTAAGCATACACATGCTTGAACTGAGAATTTTCTAATGACGGAAAGTAAAGTATTCTCTGCATAATATAAAGCTACATTTTGATTCATCATGTCTGAGGCTGAAAAGTTTTAAATCAGCTTTAAAAATGCTTTTCCTAGTTAAACAAAAAAGCAATTTAATTGGGGGGGGGGGTCATTGATTTTGCTCTGTGTCATTAAAGAGCTGAAACAACTTACACACACTCGTGATACAAAAATTCTTTCTAAATATAGCAGGCTGTTCATTAATTAATGTAGTCTGCTGCAGTGAGGGGAAAGCCAATTGGAATTATGAGCCCACAGTACAAAACAAAATTCAGCAGTCACATACCTTAACAAGTAAGGCTGAAGCTCAAAATATTAACAAAAAAGTGCATTACATTCCTTCACAGCGGGCAAAACAGTATTTAAAAACAAAAAAAAACTATGAAAAGAACAGCTGGTCTGGAGGCACCCATGGAGAGTGAAAGAGATAATGTTTTGAGTTTGCACAACATCTTCAGAATTAAAGAGAGGGAGCAACGTGATGGATTTCATCCCGTTTTAAGAGGAGGTGGAACACAATAGAAGGTCAGAGATAGGTGAAAGTTTAGGAGCAACTTAACAAAAATGGCATAGAACACAAGGCAACAGTATTATAGTCTGTAACGCTATCACTAATATTCTCTTTGCCTTGATTTCCATGACACTTTCGTCAAATCTTTCCTGAGCTCCATGTATCCTTGACCTTTTATTTTGTTCCATCTCCTCTTAAGCAGGATAAAATCCATCACATTTATCCATCTCTCTACCTCTCACAAACTGTCATGTGAACTTGAAATGTTAACTGTTTTCTATCTCCAGAGGCTGTCAGACCTGCTGAGCTATTTCCACATTTTTGTTTTTATTTCAGGTTTCCAGCATTCACGGTATTTTGCTTTTATTTTAGTGGCAAAACAGTATTTTTGGAGTTGTTACAGGCACTAATTAGAAAATGTTAGTACATAATTTACTGATTACGAGCCAGACTTGTTTGGAAATGTCAATTTTTAAATCAAATATGAAAAGCTTCTGTGCAGGACTAGCTTTTTGTAAGGATATAACTGACTGCAGGTTACTATAAATTTCTATAGTAAGAAAGTTTCTCCTTATGATTGGCCCAATGGGCACCATCACTGAATACTTGAACTTATTATTTTGGGTTATATAACTAGCAGTCATTTTTAAAGTTAGAGTTTCCTTACTTTAGGGGAACATATATAAAAAAAAGTTAAAATAGTTGTGCTTAAAAGAGCAAAGTGAGTGGCCAGTTTGGGGAACTGGTCATTGACTTGTCATATTCACATACAATTATAATTCCTCACCTATGGGCAGTATATAGGCTTCTAACAAGTCTGCACTCCTGTTTGTGCCAACAATTTGTCACAGTTCCCACTTTAGATGGAGGTTGATGTATTGTACTAGCACCGTCCTTCAATTCACTCAATTATCTGTACTGTGGACTCACGTACAACGTTTATATTGCTCATCTGGTTCTCACTGTTACAACAGATGCCACTTGACATCCTGATTAGACCAGAGAGCATCCATCACTCATGGTCTAGGATTGATGTGTATTTGGAATTTACAGGTTAATAGCAGTGGCTTGAATGATGTTTATTTTTCTTTATATTTCAAATTGCTGTAAATCATCACTTTAGGATTACTACAGCTCCAATGCAATTTGCATGTAGATGTCTCAAAGGTTTAGCCCTGCTGTTTTAGGCCCCACCATATTCCAGAACCATGTCTTTAAGAAGCTGTCACACACAACGGAGGTATTGCGGTTTAACTCCTGAGAAAAGGGTATCAGTTCAATCACTAGAGAAAAGGTCACCAGCAGAGGGCAACGGTGCTAAACCACCTGTAACATTTGGGAGCAATGAAAGGTCTGGCAAATTCTGGATGTGCGATTTCAGCTCTTTCCGGACTTGAGTCACTTGAGCCAATTTCTGTTTGTATTCCTGCAGAACAGACAAGTCACCATTAGACAACAATAATTCTGTCTGTAACAGTATCTTTAATTCTGCTGCTAAACCAACTGACTAAATTACAAAGGCATAGAGATCTCACACTTCTTAACATAGAGAAGTACCAGAGCATATTACAGAAGCCTTAAGAAAACAAATACAAAACCAAAGGAGGGGCGATAAAGAGGCGACCTTAGGTGACCAAAGCCTTAGTTAAATATAATAGATTAAAGACTGTCTTTCAGAGAGAACAAAACAAAGAAACGGCACAATACAGAGAGGAACTAAAGAGCATATGGTTTAGTTGCCCAAATGCACAGTAGTCAATGGCGAGCAAAAGTAGAAGGATGGACAAGGTCAGAGACAGAGGAATCCCAACAGAGCAGGAGACGGCCATTTGGACCATCACGTCACCATCTACTCTTCGAAAGAGTATTTTACCCAGACTTACCCCCTCTCCCCCATCCCTGTAACCGTACGCACTACTACAGGTAAACCACCTAACCCTGCTAAGGAGCAATTTAGTATGGCCATTCCACCTACATGCACATCTTTGGACTATGGGAAGAAACTAGAGCACCCAAGGAAACCCACACAGACATGGGGAAAATGCCACACAGTCATCAAGGCCAGAAATGAACCCAGGTCTCTGACATTATGAGACAACAATGTTAACTACTCTGCCACCATGCCACCCTCAAGATGGACTAGGATAAATTTGGAAGCTCGTGAAGCTAGTGAAGAATGTAGGTGGTCATCTATGGAGGGTCTATTGAATTGGAGACACAATGTGAGGTCAAACATAATACCAAGAAATAAATAATCAATTTTTGTCTGAAAAAGTGGCCAGGGAGGGTGTTGAGTCAATGGCTAAGATACAGAACTTATATAGAGAGTTTGAACATCATGGTTTTGGTCCTTCTAGAACATGTAAATTCAATATCCTTTGAATACTAGACTTTGGATATGGGATCCTTCGTGCTGCAACGGGAAGAGAAAACATTGCTAGGGATGTTCTAGCAATGACTGAGTAACAATTGAGGCAAGGTGAGGCATCTGGATATTGATAGGGCTTAGGTTGGAGGAGGATAATGCACTATGGTCAGAGAACGTGGTTTGTGACTTTAGTTAGAATTGTTTTGGAAGTCTGGGAGAAGCAAAAACCTGACCGGAGGATTCAAAATTGGAGCAAGAGATTAGCAATCAATATATAAAGAACTGTGGAAAGAAAGGGGATGTTGAAGGTTTTAATTAACAAGGACAAAAAAGGATATTTCAATGATATTAACATGGTGAACGGTTTTTATATTCTATTAATAATGTTAAGAAGATGGCTGAGGTAAACACTGGGTTATTCCAAATCCAGAAGGAAGACTTGAATTTATGCCCTCAACTGTATTTTGCAATTTGATACGTGAAGGTTTGAAATCTAGAGACTGACGTCCCAAAACATTCTGATGATTTTAAATGAAATGAGCTAATTCTCCCCAATGTTCCACAACATCTTACAGATTTTAAAAATTTAAAAATCCAGTAACAGTTGCCAAACCAAGCAGTTCTCTCTTTGGGGTTTGCTTCCAATGCTTTTCAAGACAGGTTTTCTTTTCACAGTGCTTGCTGGGAGTTAAACAGCGCCAGTTGTGGCTAAGGTCTGAAACAGTTTAATCATCTCCTGATATTCATGTGCTCTTAGGCTGATTGGGTAACAAATTGGTCCCTATATGTCATTAAGACGTTAGGACGGCGGCACGGGCTCGTTGGGCCGAAGGGCCTGTTTCTGGTGCTGTGTTGTTCTTTGTTGTTCTTTGATATAATGAATTTTCTCGTGTTTGAACGAACAACTATTTAATTGCAAAGTTCATACCTGTCTCCTCCTTTGAGCTTCATAACCTTTTTATGCTCTGTTCCCCAGTGTTACCAGCTTGCCTCAGGTAAAAATCTGTTCACGTTGTTAGACTCACTAACATATCAAAAGCATTAGTTCCATTAGCATGGCCAAACTGTCCTGCCTTAAGCAGCTTATATGCTCCCAAAGTTTTTAAAATATAGCCAGCAGAAAATACTCCAAGATTTCCCTGATATTTTCATGTCTTTACTATTTTTCCTGATAATAATAATCCACTTACTCAAAGTTAACCAAGATGGCAAAATTGTTTGTCTACATCCTCAATGTGCAGCCATCAATAACAACAACTCCAAACAAAACTTTCAATCTATGTCACAACTGTACTAACAGTGTGCCGTAACAAAATTTGGATTCTGTTAACAGCCCAACTACATGACCACGAATTTTTACAAATGTCATGGTTATGCCTGCTATTCCAAAACTGACAACACGTCATACACGTCAACACCTGTTAATGGACTAATTATATAACTATAGAATAAAACAGCACTAGAGCAGTTCACGTGTGTGTCCCAGTTCATTGTTGCAACAATCCAATTAATGCCAGTCCTCTGCTCTTTCCCTATAGGTTTTCTCCCCATCAAGCAGCATTTATCAATTCTCTTCTGAATGTTGCTATTGCTTCTGCTGCCACCTACCTTTCGTGCAATATACTTCACATTATAACAACTGTATGAAATGATTTTTGATGTCACCACTTACATTTAACCTGTATTCTCTGGTTACCAAACCTTCCATCAGTCTCTCCTGATTTATTCTAAAAAAAAAATCATAATTCTGAACAGTTCAAATTAGTTTCCTGTTAGTCTGCTCTACAGGAAACATGCAAGATTTCTCCAATTTTTCAAATAACTGAAATCCTTTCATTCCTGCCATCATTCTAATAAATCTATTCTGCACAATCTAAGGCCTGACATTTACCTAAAGTGTGGTGTCAAAAATTGATAATAACCCAGCTGAAGGTTAATCACTGTTTTCCTAAAGGTTTAATAATACCCTTCTTGTACTGTACACTTGGCGTCCATTAATAAAGCCAAGGATTATATTTGTTATATTTTTAAAATAGCCATTTCAATTATATTGTCATTTTCAAAGATTTTGCATGTAGCCCTCAGGTCTTTCTCCTGCTGTACCTACTTTACCATTGTATCACTAAATCTATATTATCTCTCCTCAATCCTCATACCAAAACTTTTATACTTCAAGTACTACGGCTTCCTGAAGTCTTTTAATACTCTCATTGTTTAACTACATTTCTAAGTCTTGCACCATCAGAAAACTTTAAAACTATGCCAAGTATGCACAAGCCTAATGGGCAAGAGCAATGGATCGAATACTGACTCGTTGTGGAATACTGTTTAATTCAGTTGCCTGAAAAACAACTATTCATCCCTACTCTCTGCCAAATGAAAGACAACCAACCACATTGACACAGAGAACTGCTAAGTTGATTGGCCAGTAAGTGCTCAGTGTACGGAGCAGCGTGTGTAAAACTAGTGTTTGGAATAAGGGAAAATCAGGGCCAATATAATAAAGGTGATACAAGTAACCCAAAATAAAATGGAATTGCTGCAAAAGAAGTAAACTCATGGCAGGGTAGAAAAATCGAGTAGAATGCATATCCTATAATATGTGCAAAGTCATGGCTACTCCTGGTGTCCTAGATCAATAATATGTGCAGGGTGTCACCAGCTGCAGAAATTTGAGCTTTGATTGCAATTCGAGTTGGGGCCACTGTGATATATCTGCAAGGCTTGGGAGTAAACACATTCAGCGAGGTGTTTATACAGCAGCTTACAGACCTGAGGCAGAGAGGGAATGGGTGACCTCTCAGGTAGTCCACAGGGGTCCCACTCAGAAATCAGTTTTACATTTTGGAAGTTAGTGAGGATGCTGGTTGTTCAGATGAGTGCAATCAGAGCCAGATTTACGATACCACAAGCGACTAGACTGAACAGGATGGGAAGGAGCAGCAACAGTAATAGGTGATTCATTAGTTAGTGGGATTGAAAGATGTTCCTGTGGCTGTAGGCGTGACTTAAGGATGTTACCTCACTGGTGCTAGGGTCAAGATGTCACAGGGCGACCTTCTGGGGAGAATGAACAGCCAGAGATCATGATCCACAATGATGCCAATAAGTTGGGTCAGAAGATGGATAGTGTTCTACAATCAGAATTGAGTGTGCTAGGCAGAAAATCAGCAAGCTGGACACCAAATGTTGGTTTTTCTGAATTTTCTTAATGCCATGTGAAAACAAGTACAGATATACAGGAATAAAGCAGATGAATACTTGGCTATAAGTTTGGCTGTCTTTAGATTTCTGGGACTGGCTTTGGAGCTAGATGGGTTGCACCTGAACAAAGTTGGGATGGAGTTCTTTGCGAGGCATCTTACTCGCGCTGTCAGGAGGACTTTAAACTAACACAGCAGGACTGTGGCAACCAAAGGAAATATTAAAGAGGAATACAGGATACACAAAATACTGGGAAGGACAGAAAGCATCACTATAGAAAATAAAGGCAAAATATTGCAGATGCTTGAATCTGAAACAAAAATGGAAAACTCTGGAGAAACTCTACAGTCTGATAGCATCTGTGGAGTAAGTAGTCTTACAGCACCAGGTTAAAGTCCAACAGGTTTATTTGGTAGCACAAGTCTTTGGAGCATTGCTCTTTCATCCAGTAAGTGCACTCCCTGAATGAAGGAGTAGAGCTCCGAAAGCTCATGCTATCAAATAAAACTGAATTTTAACTTGGTGTTGAGACTACTTACTGTGCCAGCCTCAGTCCAACGCCAGCATGACTCCTCGTTCAAGATGAAGGCAAAGTATAGAGAACAGCAAGTTAATAAGTGAAGTTGGAGTAAAGAAAAAGTAATGACATCTAAATCAGGGCTACTGAGCATGTATGTTAGTACAAAGTATAGTAAATAAGATTGAAAACCACTGACACAGATTGCATTATGGAAATATAACATCATGTTGATATCAGAAACCTGGCTCAAGAAAGGAAGATTTGGTGTTAAATATTCTTGAATACAAGATGTTCAGAGAAGATAGGAAAGGAAAAAAAAAAGGGATGGATCACATTATTGGTTAAGAAGAGAATGTCAGTGCTGGAGAAAGAGGATATTCCAGAGGGTTTAAGAGCAGAATGGCTAGCGCTAAGGAAGAACATGGACAGACAATACAAAATAAGTAATAACATTCTTAAAGGGGTACAGGAGCAGAGGGACTTTGGTTTATTTGTGTACAGAACACTGAAGGCAGCAGGATAGGTGGAGAAAGTAGTTAATAAAGCATTTTGTATTCTGGACTTTATTCATACGGCCACAGGGAGCAACAGCAAGAAGGTTATGCTGAACTTATACAAGCCATTATTTTGATTTCACTGGAATATTGTGTACAGTTCTGGGTGCTATAGTGAGGAAGTGAGCACATTAGAGAGTTCAGAGGAGATTTACAAGGATGATTCCAGGGATGAGAAACTTCAGTTATGAGGATAGATTGAAGAAATTGGGATTATTCTCCTTGGAGAGAAGGCTGAGAGGAGATTTGATAGAGATGTTCAAAATCTTAAAGGAACTGGCCAAAGTAGATAGCCATAAACTTTTCCTGTTCATAAAGGGTTCAAGAATAAGAGGGAATAGATTTAAAGTAAAGGAAGCAAAAGTGACATAAAGAACAAAGAAAAGTACAGCACAGGAGCAGGCCCTTTGACACATCAAGCCTGTGATCACGGTGCCCTAACTAAAGTTAAAAAAACTTCTGCCCTTACTGGGTCTGTACCCCTTTATTCCCTCCCTATCATGTAACCATCCAGATGCCTCTTAAATGTTGCTAATGTGTTTGTTTCTACAATCTCCTTTGGCAGCACTTTTGAGGCACCCACCTCTCTGCATGAAAAACTTCCCCCGCACATCTCCGATAAACTTTTTCCCACTCAACCTGACCTGTACCCACTTGTAACAGACACTTACACCTGGAAAAAAGCTTCTGACTATCAACCCAGTCTATGTCTCTAATTATTTTGTAAACATCTATAGGTCTCCCCTCAGCCTCCAGCGAAAACAATACTAGTTGATTGAACTTCTCCTCATAGCCAACGCTCTCGAGATCAGGTAATATTCTTGGTGAACCTTCCTTATACTCTTTCCAAAGCTTTCACGCCCATTTGGTAACATTGAGACCAGAACCACAAGCAATACTCCAAATGCGGCTTAACTTAAGATTTGATATAGCTGCAACACAATTTCCCAACTCTTAATGCTCCAGCCGACGAAGGCAACTATGCCATATGTATTCTTAATCATCTTGGTCACCTATGTTGTCACTTTTAGAGGACTGCGGACCTGCATGCCCAGATCCCCCTGCATGTTAATGTTCCTAAAGGTTCTGCCATTTACATTATAATTCACACCCAAATTTGATCCTCCAAAATATATCACCTCATATTTTCTTGGATTAAACACCATCTGCCATTTCTGTGCCCAAGTCTTCAATCTATATTCTGCTGTATTCTCTGACAATCCCTGCCACCAATATCACCAATCTTTGGTATTTTGCAAATTTACTAATCAGACCACCCACATTTTCCTCCAGCTTATTTATATATACTACAAACAGCAGAAGTCTCAGCACTGATGCCTGTTGAACACTGCTAGCTATATACACTCTTCCACTGCTACTCTGTCTTCCATGACCAAGTAAGAAGTCTCACAATATCAGGTTGAAGTCCAATAGGTTTATCTGGTAGCAAAAGCCTCTAGCTTTCAGAACTCATTGATCAGATGTATGGGATTTCAGTTCACAAACATATAAAGACATAAACTCAATTTACAAAATAATGGTTAGAACATAGAACAATACAGCACAAACAGGCCCTTCGGCCCATGAGTTGCGCCGATCACATCTACCAATCCACAGACCTATCTATAACCCCCTATCCTATTCTTTTCTATATACTCATCCAGAAGTCTCTTAAAAGACCCCAGTGAGTTTGCCTCAACAACCTCCGACGGCAGTCGGTTCCAATCACTCACCACCCTCTGAGTGAAAAACCTACCCCTGACATCTCCTTTGTATTTGCTTCCCTGCACCTTAAATCTGTGTCCTCTTGTAGTGACCATTTCAGCTCAGGGAAATAGTCTCTGAGTTGGAATACAAGCCTTTACAGCTAATCAAGTCTTAAAGGTACAGACTATGTGATTGGAGACAGGATAATCCTCTCCTGTCCCTCAGTATCTTTGCCAAAAGCTTCCCCACTAATGATATTAGGCTCAGCGGCCTACAATTTCCTGGATTATCTCTGCTTCCTTTCTTAAACAAGGGAACCACACTGGATATTTTTCAGTTCTCTGGAACCTTGCCTGTGGATCAAAGAAGATGTCAAGATACTTGATAAAAAACCCCACTATTTCTCTTCTTGCCTCCCACAGTAACCTGGGATTGATCCTATCTGGCCCTAGAGACTTATCTACCTCAATGCAATTTAGGATACCCAATATTTCCTCCTTTGATATACTGATATTGTCCAGAGCGTTCACACATCTATCCCTGACCTCAACAGCCGTCATGTCCTTTTCCTTGGTGAATATTGATTCAAAGTACTCATTAAGGAACTCACCCATTCCCTTCATTGTCCTTGAGTGGGTCTACTCTTTCTCTTAATATATGCATAAAAAGCCTTGGGGTTCTCCCTTACTCTATGTGCTAAAGACATTTCATGGCCCCTTTCCATGTCCTCAACTTCCTTTCTATATTCACTATACTCCATGAGGATAAACATTTTCTTCCAGGTGTTTAGGTCTGGAATGCACTGCCTAGAAATGTTGTGGAGGCAGGTTCAATCAAGGCAATCATTACTTGAATAGAAACATACAAGGACACGGGAAAAGGGGCAGGGAAATGGCACTAAGTGCCTATTTGGATAGCCGAAACAGACACAATAGGCCAATTGGCCTCTTTCTGCACCCTAACAATTCTGTGATGAGAGAGCACGCCACCGGAAACTACTAATGTCTTAAATTTAAAAATTAACAGCACAGGAGAGAATGATGTACGCACCGCTAGCTTTTTCTCTTTCTCCCCCAAAATTTCCTTCTGACTATTGATATATTCAGTCAGCATTCGTGCCAGCTGCCTCCGGTCATCCAACTCTGCTGCAAGCCGCCCATTGTACTCTGCTAACAACAAACAAGCCTCATCCACAATTTTTGATAGCCTTTCAGCAGCTGCTTTATCTACATGAAAGAAACAGAAGAAACTGGTTACATTGAAGTAAATGGAAAACAAGATAAAACAATAGTATTTAGACCCAGTAACAGTGCAAGGACCAACTGCACCGTTCAGCCCCAGTGATCAACAATTGTACAGAAAGCTCTCTACCTGCTATGTTTTCCAAGAGTGAAACATCTTGCACTTCTTGAGGCAATGATGCAATCTTCTGTCGAACAGTTGCATCGCCTGATGCTGCATTTTCCAAGTCTTGCAGAGCTTTAATCAAATTTTCAGTCTTTAAGAAGAAAATAAATTACATCAAGATTATACATTTTCATCGGTCTAAATGAAAACATGGCAGACTGTACACACTATTAATTCAAGAAAATAGATAAAATTTTATATGGAAGGCTGAATGAAGCAATCATACGATATTAATTTGACATTTTCTGAACACGTTGCCTATAATGAGCTATCCAAACTATGAAGGAGTCAAGTTTTTATACAAGCAAGGAGATTCTGGAAAAGGAAGGAAAAGACTAGCAGTATGTACATCCTACTACTTTAGATGTGCAGTTGTGGGCTGGTTGGCTTTCTATTCTCTAACAATTCTATTCGATGACAAGAAGGAACAAACTCAAGTCATGATAAAGTCACTAATATTATTTTAGCACCAGACACACAGAATCCTACATTCTTAGTGGTTTGATTGCTTCTATTAAAGTACATACCAACAGTGGACCTGTGCCAGTGTCTATAGGAGAATAATTGACTCTGTAATCATCATCTTCTTCATCTTCAACAACAGGATAGCTACGTTTTGGTGCTCGTTTCTCTTCAGCTATGAAAATAAACATTTATGGTTTACATATTGTGATACTTAACACTGCAGGCAAAATCAAAACATGCATCTTTAGCAAAATAAGATGGATTGAAAGGGTGTACCAAAAGATACAAAGTAGTGCAGAATTAAACCTGTTCTTGGAAAAGAAGTTTTCACTTCCAATATAAATGACAAATAAAACACTCCAGTTACAGCTCTAACTCCAGCTGCTGTGGGAATATTTGCAGCTTATTATTTTTTCCCCCCAATTAGCTTATATAAAAACAGATCAGAAATTACTAGTGAAAATATGTAGAATACTTATAACTACAGAAAACAACAGCACCAGAGGCAGAAAACAATGCTAAAGCGCAACCAAGATTGAACAATTACCCCAAGCATATAAATTTAAATTGTGATTTACAATAAGGGAACAGAGAAATGTGTCAATACTGAAAATGCTGGTTTCATTCTAAAGGCACTAAAAGATGTGGAAATAAGTCTCATTCTATTCGTTCATTGCTTTCAAGTCACAAAATTAAAATGCAATTAGTGGTGATGCAGGAAGAAAAGACATGTGACTGTGTAATTTAATAACTAGGTACCAAAGTTGCTTTTTAATGCCTTTTGAGGCAAAGGTGATCATGTTCATCATCTGCAGTGTTTGGAAGAGTTCTGGTTCTGGTGGGTGCTCAGGCTGGTTTATGCACAAAATGTTCTATTGCAAGCAAGACAAGAAGTCGCAAACAATTAATCTTTCAGTGAGTTACTGACTTGGGATTTCCTCTCTGCCTTTGATATGCCCTTGCTTTTGGAGGTCGCAACTTTTCATACTTAGTTGTCAGATGCAACAATCCTGGGCAAGTTGCTCCTAGGATTCGAACATCAATATCAAATCTCCTAAATGAAGCTTTCAGAGTGTCCCTGTAGCACTTTCTTTGGCCATGAAAGCATGTGCCATACTCAAATTCTCCATTAAAGATTTGCTCTGATAAGCAAGTGTCAAACATTCTGGCTACAAGACCAACCCAACTCAGTTATGACTGTCTCAATATGGTGTGGCTGCTTGGTTTGTCAGCTCAGGTGAGTAGCTTAGCATTTAATATTTTCTCATTGCCATCTGATCTTCAGAAACTTCTAAAGATAGCTCAGGTAAAAGTGGTTGCACTTCTTGGCATGAAGCTGGTACAGAGTTAATGTAGGGCACAGTGGACAAGGCTATCACTATGACTTTGTTTGGATGGCAGACTTACTCTTTTTCAAACTGATGTTCAAAGTCTGCTGAAGGCTACTCATGCTTTGGCAATTCTTACATTCTGGTCATGAATATAGATGGCTTGAGAGTGTGCAGCCAAAACATTCAGTGCTGAGGAGGTCATGAGAGGAACACAATAGGCTTTTCTTGGGGCAAAGCTGTATATTGCATCAGAATTTTCATGCTGAACATAAGGTTAATAAGCATTGCAGAACAAGTCCAGGCCACAGTGTATGGCCGGCTCTGAACTGACAGCTAGTGCATGGTTATCGGTTATCAATAAACAGGAAATTGTGAAATATATCCCTGGAGATCTTGTTCTTTGCCTCGAATCTCTCAGATTCAGCAGCTTCGCATCCATACATTATGATTCCCAAAGCCAGGATCACCATCATGGAAAGCATGAGCGTGCCTGGAAAAGAATAACATGATGAAGAGGTTGCTGCTCACATTTAGCCCTGTTTTAACTCAAAGTGTTTCGGAATGAGTCAAAACACTCAACATGAATGCGCATGCTGCCACAGAAGTGTGAAACCATTGCAATGGATTTCTCAGGCTAATCAAATTCTCTATTATCTTCCAACTGATTGCGTCAAAGCCCTTGGTCAAATGTGGTGCAGAAGTCCATGGTCTGTTCTTGGCATTTATCCTGGAACAAACTGAAAAACTATAATCAGTGGTTTCTCTAACCTTTTCGAAACCACACTGAATCTCCAAGCAGGAGATCCTGGTCGAAACGTTGTACTGAACTATTTAGAAAAATTCTAAAGGTTTTGCTGGCAACTGAAGGAATGAGACACCTCTATGATTGTCAAAAGATTGGCAAGTTCTTTTCAGCTTATTTAGGCAGACAATAGAGCGTGTGTTCTGGCGGATTGGTTCTTTGATGAAAGAATTCAGTGAGTCGTTTCAGACATCGTCCTCAAGCCTTGTCAACTTCAGGTTAGTATCAGCTGCTCTTGGGGCTTTGCTGTTGAACAGGAACATGGTTGCATACTTTGTTTTGGAGGACCATCAGTAGAGCAGTTGGTGGCAACCTGTGAACCGCCACTTTTTTGCTGGATGAAGGCTTTCTTGAATTTGGGTATGAGGAGCCTTGGCTTGTTGACACCAAAGGTTGATACCAGTAGATTGGAGACAGTAGACGTATTTCAGAGATTCATAGAACTTCTTCCAAACTGAAGTTTGGCTGCTTTCTGATTCAATCAAGTGCCTTGCATTTTTCCAAGCTTGTATAGGACAGTATCGTAATAATTAGTTCACCACTAGCGCTGCACATGACAGTTGTTACGTATACATCCTGCCTACCCCTCTGCCTATTTCAAGTAAGAAGTCTACTAGCACATTCTAACTTATACTATTCATTCCGAACAGAATAAACATTTGAAAAACACATGAAACATTATTTTAATTAGAAAGACTTTTTTCCACAGGCTTGAGGAGAAAACACAGACATGATGGACCGAATGACTTTTTTCTGCATTACCGCATGTCATAAGTACAGGAAAGGAACAATGGAGAAAGCACAAAAATACAATTGCTTCTTCCTTCATTTTGAAGCACTATTTTCATGCTTGGGGATAACTATTTGATTTTTTTTAAAAATCTAAACAACGGCATTATTGTTCTATGCAAATGCATTTCAACTTATGTTCAGAGGAAGAGATGTACTCCATTCAGTTCTTCAAGCCTGCTTTTGAGTTTAATTAGATCATGGTTGAGCTGTACAACTCTATTTGTTTGTCCGTTCCTTTCATTTCATGAGCTGTAACTTTGTTTACAAGTCTGTTCTCTGGCACTGGATCAAGCATCTTTTATAAGTCCATGTACACCAAATCAACAGCATTATTCTCTTCATCACCACCTCACAAAAAACTCTAGCAAGTTAGTCAAACATGATCTTCCTTTAAGAAATCCGTGCTGGCTTTCCTTAATTAATCCACTTTTGTCTATGGAACTCTTACATTTTATTCCAAATTATAGTTTCTTTAAGTTTCCTCTTTGCTGAGGTTAAATTGACTAGCCTGTCAATTGATAAGCTGGACTTCTCCTTTTACGAATAAGGGAGGAATGTTTGTGATTCTACAGTTTTCTCAGAGCACACGAGTCTTAGGAAGACAGTAAAATTATGGCCAGTGCTTCAGCAATTTCCATTCTCACTTCCCTTGTGATCTTTAGATGCATCCAGTTCTGGTATCAACTTCAATTACAAGTAACCTATTCAACGCTGCTTCCCTTTCAATTTTAAACCCATCTAGTGTCAGAATTACCTCATCATTCACCATGACTTGGATAACATAATCTTCTTTTGTAAAGACAGATGCAAAGCATTCATTTAGTACCTCAGTTATGTCCTCTGTTTCCATGTGTAAATCTCTTTTTGTCTCCATTAATCTCTACTTCTCTTTTTGCCACCTTTTAATATTTATATGTCTGTAGAATACTTTGGGATTTCTTTTTATGCTGACTGCCAGTCTCTTTTCATGTTCCTTTTTTGATTCCCTTATTCGCTATTTCACTTCTCTGAAGTGCCCATTCAGCTTGGTTTTAAATTGTATTTTCTACTTGATACTTGTCCAAAGCACACTTTTATATCTCTTTTGTCATTCAGGGAGCTCTGGATTTGTTCGCCCTACCTTCTCCTTTCAAGGGAATATACCTTGACTATGCTCGGATTATCTCATCTCCAAGAGGTAGCCCAATGATTAACTACACTTTACCTGCCAATCTTTGATTGCAATTAATTAGGCCTAAATTTTTTTGTAACCCATTTAGTTGACTTGCACCCAGTTAGATTTTTTTTTTAGATTGTTCTTTTCCATACTCAGCCTAAAATTTATGACAACAGACGCTGCCCTTTATATGTTCTTCTACTGACACTCGATCTACTATTAGGGGCCAATATGTCACATATTTATAGTGGAATGCATGATACACAAGGATCTGGGTGTTCTGGTTCTTAATCATAAATACAGATACAGCAAGCGATTGGGAAGGCAAATGGAGTGTTGCCCTTTATTGCAAACGATTGGAGCATAAAAAAGGGAAGTATTGCTCCATCTGTACAGGGGCAGGGAGAGCCACATCTGGAGCAGTGGGTACTGTTTTGGTCTCCTTTCTTAAAAGGAGGGATATAAGAAACTGTTCAGAGAAAGTTCATGAGGCTGGAGTTTGGGATCATTACAAACAGGTGAAGAATGAACTGGCTCCCCTCTATTCCATCTCCTTGGTTAGTCACAACAAATGTTTTGAATTTACTTTTCACAAGGATATGCCTTTTCCAAATCAAAAAGTACTTAACTATTTAAGCTGTGAACAATAAGGAGAACAAATAAGGTTTTCTTGAGTCTAAGGAAGAGTAAATTTATTAAGCACTAAACCTAAGAAGAAAAATAAAAACATGACATCAAGCATTTGGCTTTCACGCAGTCATTTAGGCCCACACACTAAGGGAAATTAAAGGAATTAAGAGACAAATTAAGAAAAAAGGTAAAATAACATATGGTTAAGTGTCCATTGAAAGTCCATGAGGCACAGATTCTAAAATGCTGCATCAGTTTTAGGTCAGCCAGCTTCAGGCATGTCAGATGTAGATTTTAGATCTCAGTTCACTGGTTGATTACTGGCAGAACTGGCTTCTCAAACTGGGCGATATATGTAATTTTAGAGAACAGCCTTCAGCCTGTTTCCTCTGATGAAAACTTTCTTGGCAGCACCTATGCCACTAACAATCTCTAGTGGATGAGCAGCCTTGAAATACTTCACCCTTAATGTATTTCCAAGAGCTTATGGGTGTGTCTGTCTGAGGCAGCCACTGCTTCAATATCTGGTGCATTGTATTTTTAATGTCTCTTCCATAGACAGTCACGAGTTTCAATGGGCATCTGTCTTATGGGAAATGTCTTACTTATTACACTTGCCTGAAGATGATTTGTTTCTCACCTTGACCTTGCATTTTTAGGCAGTTTGCTCCACCTCAGTTCAAATTGCAAAATTTCCAGTCAGGTGGTCTAAAAATCATATTTTCAAAAATAAAGGACCTAGCCTTGTGACAGGATGAAGGGTTTGCACAATGAGGAAAAGATTGAGAATATATTCAACTTTAGAAAAAACGAGAGGTAATCTAATTGAAACTTATGATTCTGAGGGGACTCAGCAGGGTAATGTCCGTGTAGATGCTTTCCCCTTGTGGGAGAAGACTAGAACCTAGGGTACAATAGCCTCTCATTTAAAATTGAGGTAAGGAAGATTTTTTCTCCCTTCCAGGTCATTAGACCTTTGGAATTCTCTCCCAAGAACAACAGAAGCAGGTTCATTGAATATATACAAGGCTCAGTTAATCTGATATTCAATCTATAAGGGAGTAAGATTATGGGGTAGGAATGGGCCTGGGTGTGTGCTGGCCAGAAAGTAGGGTTGATGCCACATATAGATCATTCATGATCCTGAATGGTCGAGTAGGCTCGAGGGGCTGAATGAACTACTCATATTATTTCTTACGACATCCCGTGTTACCCAAAAATCTATAAATCCATCTTAAAATTTTCAATTTACCCCCAACCATTTCCATAGAAAAAGTAATTGCCTGAATTCACTTCTATGTAGTCCAGCTATAATTTTAAGATTGCACTCTGTTGTTTTGAATTCCCCCCCCCCCCCCCCCCCCCCCCCCCCCAGGAAATAGTTTCTCTGTATTTACTCTATTAAAGCCCTTTGTCCATTTACATTATTTGTTAAGATTTCTGCTCAACCTTCTAAACTTAAGGGAAGATGTGCTGATAATTAAATGCTTTAAAACCTGTCATAATCCTAATGAATCTCCACTGTATCCCCTTATGATCAATTTATCTTTCCTGTGGTGTGGTATCTAAAAGTGAATACAATACTTCAAATAGTGCGTTAGAAGCTTCTTGTACAACTAAAATGCCCCACTTCCTCACATTTGCAATCCAAACCTTAAGTGAATGCCATGGAAATATTTTAAAGGATTATTTATTTCTGCAACAAAAGGCTCACTCTTTGAATGTCAGTTTTTTTTATCCTTCAATGGGATGAGCATCACGAGCAAGGCTATTTGCTTATCCCTAAGTGCCCTTGAGAAAGTGATGGTGAGCAGTCTTCTTGAGCCAACTTCTTGAGTCCTTGTGTAAGTACACCCGCAGTGCAGCTCTGAAGGGAGTTCCAGGATTTTAACCTAGTGACAGTGAAGGAACAGCGATACAGTATTACAAGTTATTTTAAGATTGTCATACGATGATAAATTTGGTTTGTGTCATTCGGGTTTGATGACTGATTTTAAACGTGGGACATAGATGAAAAAATGTTTTGACTGGAGGAATTATCAGATAGGTCTGGAGTTAGATGAAAACAGAAATTTTGTGTTGCTGGGATGGTGACATGAAATTCACAACTAGGATTTAGCAGTCTCTGTGGGATTTCTATAGAAATCAAGAGAGAGGATTTGAAGTTAAAATGCAAGCCTAGTGAGATGTGGAGGGTAGTGAGTTCAATTGTTTATGTAATTTCCCCAGATCAAAGAACAATTTCATGGTAAAGAAGAACTGTAAAAGAATCCATATATTTTCAGACAAAAGGATAAGTTTAAAGTTAAAAGTTAATTAGAACAAAGAACAAAACAGCACGGGAAACAGGCCCTTCGGCCCAATGAGCCTGCGCCACCACCCGGAAGTTCCCATCTCTATCCGTGATCCTTGTCTATGTTTATAAATCTATGGATTAAAAACCAAATTTGAGATAATTTAGGGAGAATTTGTTTTGCCAATTAGCCTAAGAGCACATCTTTGGGTTGTGGGAGGAAACCAGAGCACCCGGAGAAAACCCACGCAAGTATGGGGAGAATGCGCAAACTCCCACAGACACAGGCCCAAATCCATGTATCTGCACAGCACAGCGATAGTCACTCAGCTGTCGTATTGCCCATCAAATAGTCCAGGTCAAGCGTACACTAACGACGTGAAGCAGTAGGATACTCTCAAAAAAAAAAATCCAAGAGCAGCCCTCTCACGACCCATCGCGTGTATGCCCCTCGTTAGACAACAAGGTGGACCAAAGCACCTGTAGGATAAAAACAAGTACATCAATATCATCATCTATTTACACATTTCCCAGGGACTCCCACGGCTCATGATCCCTATTTTAAATCAGTTTTCTATACCCCTCCATTCCCATTCTGTTCATGTGCCCATCTAAGTATTTCTTAATTAACTCCAGAATATCTGCCTCCACCACTTTACTTGGCAGCACATTCTATACCCCCACCACCCTCTGTGTGAAAAAACTCCCACTAGCATCCAAATTATACCTTACCCCCCTCACCCTAAACCCGTGACCCCTCGTGCTATTCAAGTCCATCCTAGGAAAAAGCTTAACCCTATTTACTCTATCTATACCTCCTCATAATCTTGTACACCTCTATCAGATCTCCTCTAAGTCTACGTCTTTTTAAGGAAAACAGTCCCAATTTGCCTAACCTCTCCTCGTAACTCAGACCTTCCATACCAGGCAGCATCCTGGTAAACCTCCTCTGCACTCTCTCCAGAGTCTCCACGTCCTTCTGGTAGTAAAGCGACCAGAACTGGACGCAGTATTCCAAATGAGGTCTAACCAATGTTTATACAACTGCAACATTAAAGGCCAGCTCTTGTACTCTATACCCCTTCCTATAAAGGCTAGCATACTATATGCTTTCTTCACAACCTTCTCCACTTGCTCTGCCACCTTCAGAGACTTGTGCACCAATTAATTTATATTTCCATTGGGAGCAGGCCATCTGTCACACTGTTGTGGAGATTGCTGTGGGGTTAGGAAGTGTTTTGACTTTGGCAGATTTCTGCCATATTTGGCAGTCTGGGAGTCAGTCCAGGTTTGAAGCAGTTGAAAAAGTTATAAGGGAGATCTGCCGGCAGAGACAACAAGGAGCAAAGGCCATTAGGAATCGGGGATATTTTTAATTTGAAGTTACTAAGAATGTGAGTGAGGCCCACGCTTAGGCTAGGAAAATTCAAATTTGTGAAGGGTTGAAGAAGGGCTGAACAATTTGCCTAATCAGATGCTGTTGGGAGAATCTCCAAGAAATATTGCATCTTCAGACAAGGGGGAAAAAACACATTAAATCCTTAAGAGTTGACAGGTACATTAGTTTGCAAATCTCTTGGAAGCAAACCAATGTAAAAGTTGAAATTCCAAGTCAAAAAGGGAGCATTCGGCTCTTTTATATAAGGGCTTATTAAATTAATAGTGCTTTTTCCTTTTTTTCCATCAGTAAAATGTTGTCCCATTTAAAAAGTGTAATATTGCCATGTGATCTTTTCAGTTAATAACTGGTAGTTTTACGTTTCTTTAGTTAGTGGCCCACACAGCAATCATAGCAATAGTTCTAAAGTCAGCATGTGGCTTGGAAGGGAATTTGAAGGTGGAGATGTTTCCATGAGTTTGCTGCCTGGCCTTCCCCAGGAGGACCATTAAAGTCTTGAGGGAGACCATTAAAATTTTAAAAATAAATCCAAACTCCCAAGATTATGCCACAAGATGACATTTTAAACAAAAATGTTTTACTGTACCTGAATTAAACAAAGCAAGTACTACTAATTTAACATACTTTTAATGCTTATTTACTTATGCCAAACAATATGTTCTGTTCTGATTTTAATTCCACCAAAGAATTCTCCTATACTTTCGAGAATCCCTTCACTTTTCCTGAGAGCAAGCCATAATTCTCACAAATTCACTGAATCAAAGTTCAACATTCCTCAGTTACCCTGTTTGGCAGTCTGACATCTAGAACACACATTGCAAGGATTCTATGTTTAATCTCTTCTACTAGCTTTCCAGGTAGATCTGACAACTTAAATTTGTCACGAATTCAGACTTTTCATTGCAAGCATAGGCGGTTCTATTCTCATTGTAAAGTGGCACATTTGGGGTGCCCCAGGTAGAGATTCAAATCAATCATCCATATTTTCCAAGCCTGTCCTTTGATATGAAATGTAAATGGTAATTTAAATTCTTCAAAATTACTCAAGTAATTTGCGTTTCTACTGGGGCTGAATGAACTCCTACCTGACTTGATTTCTCACTTTCTAAACTAAAAGGTGATGTACTGTTTATTTTTTTTACACCTTTAACTCTTTTAAGTAAATACAGGTCAACCTCTGAATGGCAATTATCTTAGGATTTTAACTAATTCCTGAAACACAGGCCTTTTTCCTATTTAGGTTACATTTAAAAGTTTAATTCGTAAGACAATCAGATATTTTCATAATGTGGTATAGGTGCGGATTTGGAGAGTACTGTCAAAGGAGCTTGGTGAGTTGCTGCAGTGCATCTTGTATATGGTACACATTGCTGAAAATATGCAGTGGCATTGGAGGAAGTGAATGTTCAACATGGTGGATACAGTGCCAATCAAATGGAGACTGCTTTATTTTATTCTGGATGGTGTTGAGCTGATGTTGCTGTAGCTACACTGAACTAAGCACTCTTCTCTTGCTAGTAGATGGACAGGCTATGGTGTGTCAGGAGGTGAGTTAGTTGTTGCAGAATTCCGAACCTCTAGCTTGCTCATGTAGCCACAGTTTCTACATGATGTGGTTCAGCAGTGGTCATGCCAATGGACATCAACACAGTGGTTAGCGCTGCTGCCTCACAGTGCTAGGGACTAAGATTTGATTTCAACCTTGGACGACTGCCTGTGTGAACTTTGCACGTTCTGCAGCTTCTGTGTGGATTTCCTCTAGGTGCTTCGGTTTCCTCCCAAAGTCCAAGATATGCAGGTTAGATGCATTAGTAAATACGCAAAGTTACGATGATAGGGCAGAGAGTTGGTGCAGATTTGATGGACCGACAAGCCAAAGTGCCTCCTTTTGCACTGCAGGTATTCTATGATTAGATTCCCTCTTGTTGCTGATGATCATACCAGGCACATGCTCGGCACAAACTTTACTTGCCATTAAACCTGAATGTTGATCGGTCATGCAATATGCAGACACAGAATGTTTCTGGATCCAATGAGTCATAAATACCATTGTAAACAGTGCAATCATCAGCAATCATTTCCACTTCTAACCTTCTGGTGAAGGACACTCACTGATGAAGCAGCTGAATATATTTGGGTCTAGATCACTACTCAGATAAACTGCTGCAGTGATATCCATAAGCTGAGATAATTGGCCTCCTAAAACTACAACCGTCTTACTTCATGCTGCGTGTGACCCTAACCAACGTAGGGGTTTTCTGATTCTCACCATGTTCAATTTTGTGCAGGTTGACTTGATGGTATATTTAGTTAAACGCTGCTTTGATATCAACGATAGTCACTGTCACTCCCCTTGAGTTCAGTTTTCTCACATTTGAGCCAAGGCTGTAATGGGTCAGGAGCTGAGTAATGAACCGGGCTGAGTAATGAGCTTTCAACAGATAAACTTCAAAGTAATGAATGCTGGAGAGTTGAAAACTAGGAGACACTGTTTAAAATAAGGGGTCTCCCATTAACAGCAGGGATGAGAAGAAAATCTCTCTGAAAAGGTCACAAATCTTTGGAACTTTCCCTCTCCGGAGGATCACTGAGTATTTAAGGGAAAGGCAGGTAGACTCTTGACTAACAAAGAAGTGAAAGGTTATTGGGATAAGTGGGATAGAGCTTAGGCCTCAATCAACTCAGCCACAATCTTACCGAATGACAGTGCAGGCTCAAGGAGTTGACTGGCCTACTTCTGTTCCTAATTCTTATGTTTGTATTTCTAAAAGTCCAATAAATAAGAATTTCTCATATTGAAAAATGGTTTCCTTCCAACAGCTTTGTAAGTCAAACACAAGCAATTGCCCTGATCAATACCTTCCAAAGTTGGTCAATATTGCTGCCACACAAAATAACCACAACCATCAGAAATGTCTGTTACCTTGAGATCAGATTGAAAGGGTAAATAAGTTGAAAATAATAGATATGTGTCTGTTATAACTATAAGGATTGATTATGTCATGAACTCTAGCGCAGTCAGCATTCTTTGAATGAAAATATACCCCACAGATCATGAGGTTGTTCATCAGGTAACACTTCCACTAGAAAGTCATGAAATCAAGCCCCACAGAGAACTGGAATGTCAACCCAAAGAGCTGCTTTCAGATGATAGTAAACCAAGATGCAAATTCGTCACAGCATAAATTGCAGGAAGCTCTCAGTACACAAGCCAACAGTATTCCTCAATCTGTAATAGCAAAGACTGATTATCTATTTATTTGCTGATCTGAAACCTTGCTATACACAAAATTGTACACCCTGACTAATTTTTTACAAGAAGATTGTAGGAGACTGAAAAGAGCTAAAGAATTTGACAAGACCAGCTATACAGAAATCTAACTACAGTCATTTATTTTCTTCCATTTGCTGACCATCAGCTGGGCAGGAAAACCAGCAGTACGAGACACCATCCACAACCCTGTGGAAATGTCCATGGCAATCAGGGAAACGATACGGGCTGAAAACACAGCATGGGAAGAAAAGTAAAAACCATTGAGGGGGAGCAGAGTCGGAGATGGATTTTGGAAGAAAAAGATAACACAGAGGGAATGGAGAAGGATAAAGGTCAAATATACTTGGAGGGACTGGATGTGGGAAGTATTCCTGTACCACAAGGATAGTTTAGAAAGGCACTTAACTTGTAAAACTAACAACTCTTAACATCTTTTCATGGTTGGGTTTTGAGACTTCAGGAAACCTATGCAGCAAATGTACCACTTAATCAGGCTCACAACTGTATACTGGAGCCTGATTTATGGCAAAGCAGGACCCTCCAATGCCACTGTCACAACTGACTAGGGGAGTTGGTTGGACGGCTAGTTTGTGATGCAAAACAATGACAACAGCATGAGTTAATTTCCTGTACCGACTGAGGTTATCCATGAAGGCCTACTTCTCAATCTTGCCCCTTGCCGGTGATGTGGCGAACCAAGGTCCCCTCGTCTTCCCGTATTGCTTTCAGTTTGTCTCTCTTCCCTGTTTGCCATGGACATTTCCACAGGGTTGTGGATGGTGTCTCCCCTTCATAGGGAAAAACAGCTTATGGTCACCTATGGTGACTTTACCTTTTTAATTGGCTGGAGCCATTTTCCTGTTTTTCTTTAGTTCTGTAAAAGCCACACCATTTATTCGACTCACTTGCCCGCCATAGTTGACTGCTGGGTGGTGAGAAATATTGATAGCAAAGTCACATTATCCTACATAACAATGGTGCTGATCATCAAAAATAATTAACTGGTTGTAAAACATTTTGGAATTCTTAGATGGGAAAGGCACTACATAAATACGCAATATTTGTTTTGATTACAAGTGGAAAAACAGTTACAATCCCTTCACAAGGCTTCTTATCTGAAATCCACATCACCTTTCTTTAATCTGGTTCATTAACAGCATTTTGGCAGAAGATGCAATGAATGGGACATTTTTTCTATCAAGACACATTAGAACCTACCAGCAAAACGAAAAAACAAAATTTAAATGAAATATTTACTAATATGGAATTAAATATTTTACATCCTTTGAAAACAAGGATGAAAAGTTGTATGTAAAAATACTTGAAACCTGATACAATGGCCATAAAGGGGTCTCCTGATCACTCTCCTGAACTCAGCTATCTAATAATCAGACTTGTCCACAAATCGTATATTTTTAGAATTTGCCATGTATCATACTTAAAATTTACTTCAATTAAAATAAACTTATCTGGACAATTCGATTAGGTGCCTGCAAGACGACAGGTGAGTTATCCCCTTTGCCACTTGAGCACATCTGATCCCATGTTTCAAGTGATTCTTGACTCTACTCAACCCGGGCTGGCTTGAACTGTCCTCTGCCCAAAGTGCCCGACCTGAAATCCAGCAAAATCCAAAATCCAACACAGTCTTGGTTGCAAGGTTGCTGGTTGTGAGTTTAACTCTACCATTATAATGAACTTAAATTTTGGGGATTAGAAACAGAATAGAAGAAAACCAAGCAATAAAACAACACATAGGAACTTTCTTGGCTTTTATTGGTAGAGGGATTGAATTTCGGAGCCGCAACGTCATGTTGCAACTGTACAAAACTCTAGTGCGGCCGCACTTGGAGTATTGTGTGCAGTTCTGGTCCCCACATTATAAGAAAGATGTGGAGGCAATGGAGAGGGTACAGAGGAGGTTTACCAGGATGTTGCCTGGTATGGAGGGCAGGTCTTATGAGGAGAGGCTGAGGGATTTGAGGTTGTTTTCGTTAGAAAGGAGGCGGCTAAGAGGGGACCTTATCGAAACATATAAGATGATTAGAGGTTTAGATAGGGTGGACAGTGATAGCCTTTTTCCTAGGATGGAAAAAGCTAGCACGAGGGGACACAGCTTTAAATTAAGGGGTGATAGTTATAGGACGGATATCAGAGGCAGGTTCTTTACCCAAAGGGTGGTTCGGGAGTGGAATGCCCTGCCTGCAGCGGTTGTAGATGCGCCAAGTTTGGTGGCGTTTAAGAGGTTAGTTGATAAGTATATGGAAGAGAAGGGAATGGTTTAGTTTGGAGGGGCATTGCTTTTTATATTGGTCGGCGCAACATCGAAGGATCGAAGGGCCTGTTCTGTGCTGTAATGTTCTATGTTCTACTTGTCAAAGATGCAGAGAAAATCATGCAGACTTTCATACGCAGCTTGACCTAACAATTTTTACGGAAGGCATGAATTTTCAGCTCCTCTAATATTTCAAGCAGACCAAGACCAGGAAGGTCCAGGACCCAATACTGTTAAATGATCTTTAATACAATGGTAGTATATAAATTGCTTCATTTTCCCCAAAAGCAGTGATTATTAGAGATGGGGAAATACAATTATTCTTTGGCAAGATTCATATCCTATTAACATGGAGTGACTTTGTATGTACCTATGCACATCATGTGTGGAGAAAATAGTGCTCAGCTGTGATTCTATAGCACAGTTGTATAAACTTGTTGAGCTTGTGTTGGCTCAGTTGCAAGTGAACAGCTTTTAGGAGCAGCGTAGCAAATCCAAGAGTCATGTAACAGTTGTTAGCCCAGGCAGCCACATTGTCTGAGAAAGAGGTTCAAACTTGGCCAGTGCTCTCACCCTGTCAACCAACACTGAAACAGGATTCAGTGGGCCAAATGACCTAATTCTGCTCCTAAATCTAATTAAGCTTATGCACAATTGATGAGGGAACTAGCCAATCTTGAAACTTGTAATATCTTAAATAACTCAAAATAGTTTAGCTGATCATCTGATTCGTGATTCAGACTTATTGAAGGGTGATCCATATCAAATTGAGCTTAAATAGAACAACTAAGATATAAATAACACTTCATGACAACAAAGGTAGCATGACTTCAGCAGCAAAGTATATGGTTTACTGAGTTGGTAAATCAATACAGCAGCACAGGAAACAAGCCCTTCGGCCCTCCAAATTGACATGTGCTTAATGCCACACCATCTCCCAAGATAGCAATATTGAAAATTTATGTTTACACAATGGAGACATTTTGAAAGGCAAATAAAATTTAATATTTATTGAAAAATGAGAATCTCAAGAGTCACAACTTAAATCTTAACTGCTAATGAGGTGATCTACATTTCAAACTGCAAACAAATTTAGCTTGTCTGCTGGCACAGTTTGTGTAGATTTGTGTCAATGAGGACTTAATATAGAAACTAGAAAGACACCCTTTCTGCTTGCAGCACGGACAATAATCAGATTGAACAGATTTAAGTGACAAAACAAATAGGGAGACCCTTTTTTAAAATTTACACAACGAATTATGATACTTGTGAAAGAATTGCCCGAAAAGGTGGTAAAGCATATTGATAAGTAACTTTCAAAAATTAATTGGATTTCATTAATGGACATATAATGATGGGGATAAATTAAGAGCTAGGAGTCATTATTTAACCTTAAGCTGATTAAGGTGCAATCTATTTGCAATTTACAAAACATTATCTGGTAGGTTTAGCTATGCCACTGCTCAGGTCCTAGCTAAACAGTGTATTGTTGGAAAGTGACAATGTTTAGATAACACTACCTCATGAGGAACTATAGGACCTGTTATGAAATTTCCTTCCGTCCCATGCGGTGCTTAACTGCTGATAAAAACTTCCTCCTAAATGATACCACTGCAGAGATACTAAACTCAAATGATCCTTTCACTTATCTAAAAAATACTGACTGAATTTGTAGACTGCGGAGCCTTCTTGTGAAGTTTAGTTTTTTTTCTTGTGCAAATGATTGGGCAGCCCATAATTAATGAAACAGATCACAAAAGTTATGATAGGAAATATAACAATAAAATTATAAGAATAATTTTGCAAGAATGCAATAAGAGGCCACGTGCTTTCTGTATGAAAATACAACAATCCTCTGCTTTGTTAGGCTCCAACTTTTCCATTACTCAAGGAACAGAAAACTCAACAAAGAAGAATTTCAAACTAAATTGTAACATTCGTAATATTTAAACTTACATTATTTATCTCTGTTTAGACTAGTAGTACGCTTTTGTCTGAAATGTACCAAAATGAAATGGAAACCAGAAAAGCACATATGGCCCTAGACAGATATCACTTATCAACTTGATAGACTTGTTTTAAAACATAATTGGATGACTTCTCCTAGAATAAGTTTAAGCAGTCACGTTTCAGGTTGGTAGTTGCTGGAAAAACCTCATCAGGTTGTCACCTAGCATGCTTTAGAAAACAAATGAAGACAATCAGGCCCAAGAAGTCCTTCCTGCAAGAAGTTAAATTTCAAAACGAAAAGCTGCAGAGGGGAATACGGAAGGGTAAACTGGAGCTATCTTCAGTTGGGATTTGCAGCCTCTCCTCTTTACAGTATCTACATATAGAAAATTTGTACCAATTGAACCAAGTAAAACAAGTGAAAACTATGTTAATTTATTTCAAATTGAAATAATTTATCTATTTATAATTGGCCTCCTTATTTTAGCAAGTGTTTTCAGAGTCTGTCTTTGAACAGACTGAAGAAGCATATGGACAAAAAAACAAACACGCGGTTGATATTAGACACATTATATACGCCTGGGTTATCATATAATTAAATATTTGGCAGAACAAAATTCCAAATGCAAAACAGTCATGCAAATTAGATGCATGGTTAACAATATCGTATTCAAGAGCTCTTAAGGCAACACTCAAATTGCAAAAGATGAATTTGCAAGATAGCGTTGGTTGAAGATTCAATTGGTATTAATCATAGCTTCTATTTGTATTGCTAGGGCACCACTTATGGCACCGGATCATTTCTTTTAATGGTAACTTTTCTTTCTTCCCTTCTCTTTTAGGGTTTCTACTTACCTTCAGTCAACATTTCATTAATTTTCATCTGGCCACCAGGAAACAATGTGATGTATATGGATTTTAAAAAAACTGCTTAATAAAGTTTAATAATAATAGGCTTGCCAACAAAGTTGCAGTCCACTGTTTAATGCATGTTCTCAAAGTGTTTTCATTTTAGCTTGGTTGGCAAATTTGAGAACTTGCATGAATAGTTCAGCTGATCATGAGTTCCATTTTGTTTTGAGGCGGTTAAAGCAGATGCCCCAAGAACATTGTAACTGTCATGTTCATTTGAATCAGTGTCCCCTCCTTCCCCCCCCGGCAACTCGCTGCTTCCCTCTCCTGATTTCATTTCATCCATTCTCTCCTCCCCGACAGATTAATGGGGAGGAATTATTTCCATTTATGGAGCAGAGAGAGAGGGTCAAGATCAAGGACACAGATTTAAAGTGACTAATAAAAGGCAACATGAAGAAAGTCATTGAAATCTGGAATACATTCCCTTAAAAGTTGATGGAGGCATATTGAAAACAGAACTAGGTAAGCATCTGAAGAGGAAATACATGCAAGGCTATGGGGAAAGGACATGGGATGGAAGCCAAATTATTTTTGTAGACAAGCAGCACGGATTCACTAGGCCAAACACAGTCTCCTTCCGTCTATAATTATAGTATATACAAAGATTAGTCTGAGATGTCTCACAGATTCTCTCGATGTAAAACTGGTCAATTGCTGTTCACCCCCATTTCCTTCCTTGGTAAGCTAATTAAGTTTGCTTCTTTTTAAAAAAAGATTAAAGCAAATTACTGCAGGTGATGGAATCAAACAAAAACAGAAAATGCTGGAAAATCTCAACAAATCTGACAGCATTTGCAGAGATCTCACAGATGCTGTCAGACCTCCCGAGATTTCCCAGCATTTTCTGTTTTTGTCTTTTTCACTGATCAGTTGATTTCAATGCTACCTCTCTGACATTGGGATCATAGAGTAATGGTTCAAGAATCACTACATCGTCTGTGTCCATAAATTTAGGCAGATACTTCAGTGCATAAATTGAGGGAAGGTGCAATTGTTGGATGTGCTTTTCTGATGAAACTTTATACCAAGGCCCTGTTTTGTCTTTTTCAGGTACAGGGGCTTAAAAGATGCCACAAAACCACTCAAGTAGAAAAGTGGCTGCTTCGCCTACCTACATAAAAACAATGATGACACTTCAGAAGTAGTTCATTGGCTATAAAACCTTTGGATGTTTGAGGATGTGAAAAGCACTATAATCAGTGCAATCTACCTTCTTCGCATATTTACAAACAGGAAATGTTTCTGTTCTTAATAATAAAAGGAAAGTGTGGTTTGGTTGATCTCAGTTATAGACTAAACTCCTCACCAGCTAAGTTTTTGTATTCCCACTAGATTTTCAGCACAGAAAGCAAAATACCCAAAATCTAGTCCATGAGCAGTATATACAGATAAATCAATCCCACGTTTTAAATCAACACAACCATTAACCAGCTCTAAGATTCTGAGCCAGAGTCAACAGTTGGACACAGGCACAACCAATTTTACAGAATAGTAAAGATTGGACGCATCTTAAAATACTTTTTATGGAACAAATCCATCTTAGAATGATGGTGTATTATTGGTTGTCTGGAAACCTACTGACCTACATATCTGGTCTCAGATGAGATGCTGGATGAAGAGTCAGATGTTGCTGATTCATGATATTTTACAACCTCAGCATTACGAACTCTGTTAGACCGAGAATGTCTTTCACTGGATGATGGGCAAGATGATGGTTGATCATAAGCGACTTTAGAACCAGCACTCTCTGCAAAGATTAAATTTGCTGTCAGAAGGTAATTACTTGGGTAGAAAAGGTTTACAAAATTTTTCATTGTATTATGAAATACTAATGCAATTCTGTATCACTTTAAGATATTGCCCTTCAAAAACAAATAAAAGGTATTTATTCAAAGGATAGGGGAATTCTCAACCCATACAATAATCCTAAAATGGTAATAAGGGAGCAAAAATAAAGAGCAGAAATGCTCAGTAATGTTTGTTAAGTCTTACAATTGTCATTGCCTGTTGTGTCCAGTAGACAAATGGCCACTTTTTATAGCAAAACTCACTAAAATTTAACTACTATATTGATTAAAAATTTGAGATGCTCATACTAAATTTTAGTCAGTATTGTCTAATCAGCATTGACTTTTCCACATGGCAATATCATTGGGATATATTTTACTTGCAAATTTAATGTTAAATTCCCAACTCAAACATGTGGCAGGTTGAATACAAAAATGATTTAAACTACCATTAGCTGGGCAGTTTTTTGGGGAATCCAATAAGCATGAAGATTCTACGTAAATGCAAATTCTCTTAGGAGCATGAGATTGTCTAAAGAATTATTTCTATTCATTCATCAGGCATCATCATCATCACTGGCTAGCCAGCATTTACTGCCCATCTCAAGGAAACTGAGAGACAACCACATTGTTGTGGTTCTAAATCAGGTAAAGATTTCCATCTCTAAAGGATATTACTGAACCAGATGGCCTTTTCTGACAATTGACAATAGTTTCAGTCATCAGTAGGTTCTTAATTTCAGATTTTTAAATTAAATTCAAATTCCATCATCTGCCATGACAGGATTCAAACCCGTCCCCAGAACATTAGCTGAATTTAGAATATAGAACATAATACAAAACAGGCCCTTCGACTCAAGTTGCAATCATACCCATACCTACTAGGCCAGAACTATCTGTAACTCTCAATCCCATTTAATTCCATATACTCATCCAGAAGTATACTCATCAGACCCCAGCAAGTTCACCTCCACCACCATCGACAGCAGCCAATTCCATTCACTCACCACCCTCAGTGAAAAACTTATCCATAATCTCTCCTTTGTACTTGCTGCCCAGCACCTTAAACCTGTGAGCTCTCATAGCGACCATTTCAGCTCTGGGAAATAGCCTCTGAGAATCTACCCTATCTATTGGTCTATCAGGTCGCCTCTCAACCTTCATCTCTCCAGGGAGAAGAGACCTAGCTCCCTCAACCTATCTTCATAGGGCATGCCTCCCAATACAGGCAACATCCTTGTAAATCTCCTCTGCACCCTCTCAATAGCTTCCACATCCTTCTTGTAGTGAGGCAACCAGAACTGCACACAGTACTGGATTAATAATCTAATGAAAGGTAACGCCACTAGGCCATTGCCTCTGCATTTTTTTTAAATTTAATTTTCAATGCTACAAGTAGTATGCTTATAATAACTTCATAGCAGTGTTAATGTAAATTTATTAAGAAATCTGATCAAGTTGGATGGGTCTTTACAGGCTAGAAAGTACTAGCTTTCAAAAAGTTGAGAGTACTCAGCAATTTGCTACATAGGTCAAAGGTAGGCAGTCAGGTAGAGATGCTCCCATCTTGGAGGAAAAAACATCAATCCAGCGAAACCAATAATTTTCTAATTATATAGTCTTATTAATGATTACAAATAGACATTTTTCCGGTTGTTCCTTCCCTTCACAATTCAATTCTATGCACTACTACAGTAAATGCAAGCTTCAATGACATTCCATTAGCCCTGTTGTTCTAATTCAAACTATACTCAAGTACTTCAATTTATAAATTAAAGACATGATGATTTCCCATTAATGCAGCTAGAGAAAATATGATCAACATGATATTCTACCTGTAAGGAACAAATATCAGCCTCTGTTGAAATATGGAATTAATGTTACATCCTAGCCACAGAACCTGTTTTTCCTGTTCAGTTATATTGCTGTCATGTTCTTTCATAGATCTGTGGTTCAATTCCACAAACAAATTTGAATTTCAGTTCATTAAGTTCTCACTGATTTTTAAAAATGTTTTAATTTTATAAAATTACATTTAGGAAATCTCTTGCTGCAAAGAACAAAGAACAAAACAGCACGGGAAACAGGCCCTTCGGCCCAACGAGCCCGCGCCACCACCCCGATGTTCCCACCTCTACCCGCGATCCCTGTCCACGTTTATAGATCTATGGATTAAAAACCAAATTTGAGACAATTTAGGGAGAATTTGTTTTGCCAATTAGCCTAAGAGCACATCTTTGGGATGTGGGAGGAAACCGGAGCTCCGGGAGAAAACCCACGCAAGCACAGGGAGAATGTCTGTGGGAGTTTGCGCACAGGCCCAAATCCATGTATCTGCACAGCACAGAGATAGTCACTCAGCTGTCGTGTTGCCCATCAGATGGTCCAGGTCAAGCATACACTAACAACGTGAAGCAGTAGGATACTCTCAAAAGATCCAAGAGCAGCCCTCTCACGACCCATCGCATGTATGTCCCTCGTTAGACAACAAGGTGGACCAAAGCACCTGTAGGATAAAAACAAGTACATCATCATCTATTTACACACTTCCCAGGGACTCCCAAGGCTCATGATCCCTATTTTAAATCAGTTTTCTATACCCTCCATTCCCATTCTGTTCATGTGCCCATCTAAGTATTTCTTAAATAACTCCAGAGTACCTGCCTCCACCACTTTACTTGGCAGCGCATCCCATACCCCCACCACCCTCTGTGTGAAAAAACTCCCCCGAGCATCCAAATCATACCTTACCCCCCCCCTCACGCTAAGCCCGTGACCCCTCGTGCTATTTGAGTCCATCCTAGGAAAAAGCTTAGCCATGTTTACTCTATCTATCCCCTTCAAAATCTTGAACACCTCTATCAGATCTCCTCTAAGTCTACGTCTTTCTAAGGAAAACAGTCCCAATTTGCCTAGTCTCTCCTCGTAACTCAGGCCTTCCATACCAGACAGCATCCTGGTAAACCTCCTCTGCACTCTCTCCAGAGTCTCCTTGTCCTTCCGGTAGGCAGGTACTCTGGAGTTATTTAAGAAATACTTAGATGGGCACATGAACAGAATGGGAATGGAGGGGTATAGAAAACTGATTTAAAATAGGGATTGTGAGCCTTGGGAGTCCCTGGGAAGTGTGTAAATAGACGATGATGTACTTGTTTTTATCCTACAGGTGCTTTGGTCCACCTTGTTGTGTAACGAGGGGCATACACGTGATGGGTCTAGAGAGAAATAAATTGATTAGGGATAGTCAGCACGGTTTTGTGAAGGGTAGGTCGTGCCTCACAAACCTTATTGAGTTTTTTGAGGAGGGGACCAAAGAGGTAGATAAGGGTAAGGCAGTTGATGTAGTGTATATGGATTTTAGCAAAGCGTTTGATAAGGTTCCCCATGGTAGGCTACTACAGAAAGTGCAGATGCATGGGATTGAAGGTGAGAATTCCCGCCTACTTTGGGGGCATTCAAATGTTCGGTGGATAGGCATATGGATGATATTGGAATAGTTTAGGTTAGAGGGTCCACTGGCCGGCACAACATCGAGGGCCGAAGGGCCTGTACTGCGCTGTAATGTTCTATGTTCTAAGGCGACCAGAACTGGACGCAGTATTCCAAATGAGGCCAAATGAGCAGTTTCTAATATTTTCAGGGTTTTTCTCTCAATTATTTATTTAGGCCCTAGATTTATCTAGAAGCGAGAGAACATATCATGGACTCAAGTCCAAGAGTTGCCTCATTTTTAACCACTTCATGCAACTAGTGCCTGACACTGAAAACTTTTGTGGATGGAAAACATATTTATAAGGGCCAAAGATTTTATTTTTTTTTGTCAATTACTCAATTAGTTACCTGATGTCAGATTGTGATACTCAAGGCCCATTAAATCTTTTCAAAGAGCAAATTTAAGAATTATTCAATTTACAATAAAGGATCATATGCAAAAAAAATACAGCATCACATCACAGACGTCTTATTCACTGACATGACCACACAAGTTGGATTGCGAGATTACATGCAGAAAAGCAAACACTAACGTAATATCTATTTCCAGGGATTCAGAATACATTGTCAGCCAGTTTAATATATTGCCTGCAAGATTTTAATCCAAGATGGATTTGTTCCTTTAGGAATTACTATAGGGAGGCAACACCAGCATATCAAGACTTTGAGAAAATATAATACTCAACATTATATCATTTTAAATCAGCAAAACATATATATTTCAATTCTAAGTTTCAGTAGATACAAGAAAGGAAAATACATACATCAAAGATCACTGATTATAAATTTGAAAAACCATTCTGATTTTATTGGGATGAAAATCAATAATCACAACATCAAAGTAAATGCAAGAGGAATAGATGGAGAACATTCTCAAAGAACAAAACGAAGTAAACTGCTGAATTTTAGATCATCACTACATTATCTAAAATCTAGCACTGCTAATGCAGATTTACAGGCAGCAGGACACAATAACAACCCTTACTACCATTGACCAATCCTGAATTTAACTCTTACCATAACTTCATTTTGATTTGTCAGAACAGCACCAAAGCACACAGCAAACTTAGAGTTTAAAATACATGCTTTAGTATAGTACAGTTAAGTAGTCTCACAACACCAGGTCAAAGTCCAACATGTTTACTAGGTAGCCTGAGCCTCTTCAAAGCTTTAAAAAGATCATCTGGACTCAAAACATCAGCTCTTTTCTCTCCTTACAGATACTGCCAGACATGCTGAGATTTTCCAGCTCAAACAAGTAATAAGTGTGTATTTCAGGCCTGAATTAAAATTTTAAAGTCCTTAGTGGTAGGCAACATCTCTGTAATAATATTTGACATCTTAAAGTCTTGACCACACCTTCCTGTATTTCACACAGAGTTTTACACTGTATTTTTGCAATCACTGTAACTTGGCCAAATGTGCAACAGGATGCACCAACATCACAGAAGTATGCTCCAAAAATAAACATAGATAACCAGACAAGCCACTTTAATATTCCTATTTCATTCAATTTTTATGCAAATCAAAATGACAAACTGATCACCAAGACCCAATTTATTCCAAGTTCAACATGCAAAAGGATTCCTATGCATGTTCAACTTTCAAAACATGGAATATTGTGCCAGTACTGCATTGAATTTGATGGCAGATGCAAATAGCTTTTTCACATTTCCCTATCGGAGAAAACTGTTCATCTCTGCTCAAATTCATTCAATGACATTGGTAAAAAGCAGTATTTTAGCATTCAGAGCATCACCTGTAAACTTGCCATTTCTTATCACAACATGAATTTAAGAATGTTATTTTGATAGGATTTGTGACTGCCCATTGACAATTTCTTAAAATATATTCCACTGAAGAACTGCTTTTTAAGTACATACTTATTTTGTCCACTTTTTTCCCTTTATGTTGCACATCTTTCCAGGCTATACATTGAGAATCATTCCCAGGCCATCAGCTCCACTGCTCTCAAGTCAAACATGTAAAGGCGTTAGAAAACAGAATGACTGCTTCTCCAGTTTTCCAATACTCCGGAATAATGTTTGCATTGCATTTGATTCCTTCTCAAAATAATACCATGTGAGAGGCAAATTAATAAAACAAACCATATAAACAGACTCACTGATTAGTGGATAGCCCATCAAATGAAATCATCTCCAACTACACTATCCCACTTTACAAATGGCATGTAAGAGACAGTTTGTCTCAATCAAGTATCTTTAAAGGACAAAATCTATAATACACAGGTTTGAAATGTTGACACGGTCACATTTATAGTTTATGACATGCATACCTACTGGAAGTGGACTGTTAGATTCATCCACAGTTAACTTAAGTTGTTGAATAAAATCAACATCATAGACAATTCTTTCCTGCCAGATATTCAGGACTCGTTCCATTTGCTTCTTACAACTCTGCTCAGATTCTCTGAGGAAAGAAAAGGAAAAAAGAAAATCAACAAAAATTCTAATAATTTTATTATTCTTCTTTGAGATTGTTACCAACATCACAACTTTGTATATAGTTATCCTGATGCAAAATTGAATTTAAAAAAATGACCAGAAGACACATACCTCAAATTTTACATATTGAGAGAAATTAGGAAAAAGGGCATACAGGTAGCTATTGGAATGAAGTTGATCCAGTCCTTAACTCAATCACCTGCAACAGTGATTGGTGGTTGGTGACTGAAAGTAGTACCTTAGCTCATTTCTCTATTCCTAATGGTAACATGTTATTCCAATTGTAGCACTCCTACCATTGTGAATTAAGAGGTTGCTTGGCAGAAACCTGCGAAACTTTTCCAACCAGCTGAGACATTGGCGAACGCCGAGGATACATTGTAATCTAATCGGAAGTTAACTCTTCTAAAGTTGAATAAGCAAAATACTGTACATGCTGAAATCTGAAGCAAGGACATAAAATGCTGGGAAAACTCAGACGATCTGGAGAGAAAGCATAGTTTCAAGTCCTTTGACTCTTCATCAGAAACTAAAGGGAGGGAAAATGTATTAGAGCTTTAAGAGATTGCAGTCTCCTCTACATGGGGAAAACTAAACACAGACTGGATGACCACTTTGCAGAACACTTTTGCTTAGTCCTCAACATGACCACAACTTTCCTGTTGTTTGCCATTTTAACGCAGCATTTTGGTATCACATTCACGTCACCCCTTGGCCGGCTACAATGCTTCAGCAAAGCCTGGCAGAAGCTGGAAGAACATCTTATCTTTCAGTTGGGAATCTGGCAGCCTTTGCGGCAAAACATTCAGTTCAGAAACTTTGGGTTGTGACCTCTCTCCTGCATCTTAAATTTTTTTAAAAGATCCCATATATGCATTGCCTGAACAAAATTCTCACCACCCAGTCTCACATTAGTCCATCCGTTCTTGTTTTTAAAGCTGCTATTTTTTTTGCCATCGCTTAAAGCCCCAACACATCTCTCCCTTCCTTCAGTTCTGACAAAAAGTCAAAGGACGCAAAACATTAATTCTGCTTTCTCCCTGAATTACAAATCTGTTGGATTTCTTTCAACATTCTCTCTTCTAAAGTTGATGTCTATGCTTTGTATTTTATAAAGTGAATTAACAATAAAATGACTTTTATGCATGTGTAGATTAGTTATCAGCTAGTTGCTGATAGGATCAAGGGCAACTCTTCCAATGTCGTACCGTTTGAAAATGGAAAAGAGTGCCCTCATGGAGGTCACATGTTGACATTCATGCACTGCCACTGATATTTTATATCAACATTTAATCAGTCTAGCCACTTGGTGCCATAGTCAGTCTGAGATTCAGTGCACTTATGTCACAGGTACATCCATTAAACGAAAGATGCTGGAAAAGCTAAGGGTGCACAAGTCTCTGAAGGTGGCAGAGCAGGTGGAAAAGGTTGTGAAGAAAGCATATGGTATGCTAGCCTTTATTGGAAGGGGTATAGAGTACAAGAGCTGGCCTTTAATGGTGCAGTTGTATAAAATGTTGGTTAGACCTCATTTGGAATACTGCGTCCAGTTCTGGTTGCCTTACTACCAGGAGGACGTGGAGACTCTGGACAGAGTGCAGAGGCAGTTTACCAGGATGCTGCCTGGTATGGAAGGTCTGAGTTATGAGGAGACGTTAGGCAAATTGAGGCTGTTTTCCTTACAAAGACATAGACTTAGGAGATCTAATAGAGGTGTACAAGATTATGAGGGGTATAAATAGAGTAAACAGGGTTAAGCTTTTTTCTAGGATGGACTTAAATAGCACGAGGGGTCACAGGCTTAGGGTGAAGGGAGTAAAGTATAATTTGGATGCTAGAGGGTGGTTTTTCAGGGAGTGGTGGGGGTATGGAATGCGGTGCCAAGTAAAGTGGTGGAGGCAGGCACTCTGGAGTTATTTAAGAGATACTTAGATGGGCACATGAACAGAATGGGAATGGAGGGATACAGAAAACTGATTTAAAATAAGGATCATGAGCCTTGGGAGTTCCCGGCGAAGTGTGTAACTTGTCGATGACGTTGATGTATTTGTTTTATCCTACAGGTACTTCGGTCCGCATTGTTGTCTAACAAGGGGCTCTCACACGATGGGTCATGAGAGGGCTGCTCTTGGATTTTGAGAGCATTCTAGTGCTTCACGTCATTAGTGTATGCTTGACCTGGACCGTTTGATGGGCAATACGACAGCTCAGTGACTATTGCTGTGCTGTGCAGATACATGGATTTGGGTCTGTGTCTGTGGGAGTTTGCGTATTCTCCCGTGCTTGCGTGGGTTTTTTCCGGTTGCTCCGATTTCCTCCCACGTCCCAAAGATGTGCTCTAAGGCTGATTGGCAGAACAAATTCTCCCTAAATTGTCTCAAATTTGGTTTCAATGCATAGATCTATAAACATAGACAGGGATCATGGGTAGAAGTGGGAACATCGAGGTGGCGACTTGGGCGCGTTGGGCCGAAGGGCCTGTTTCTCATACTGTTTTGTTGTTTGATGTACCTACTGATGTTTTGTTGTTTGAAATCCTACTGATGCACCTTTACAGACTTGTTAACAATAGCATTTCAATTGCAACAACAAATGCAATAAAACTTTGGATATATCTCATCTTCTTTCCAACTTATTAACCAACCAGTCAAATGAACATCCTACACACTGCACAACACACCCATTTCAAGTTATTAATAAAAAATGCTTCCAAGGTTATTATATAGCTTTTCTGTAATTTGTACTATACCTAGCAACATGTGAAAATGCATCCACAAGAACCCCTTCAAAGGCTTTGGTGAATTCAGGACCTTTCCTCTTACTGTTCTGAATGACATCATTAGCCAAATAGATGAATGTCAGTTTCCTGCTTGGTTTAGCTAGATAAAATTAAAAAAAAAATTTTGCTGTTAATGAATACAAACGCATTCGGATGGATAACCTCCCTTGCATCTGGCAAGAGTTCTCTGTCCAAAACTACAAAAAGGCTTCTCATTTGTTTCAAACAGTAGTCAACTTACCTTAGACCTTTAACAATTTAGGATTAAAGGTGCGAGTGTAAATCTGGATGGATCTGTCATAGTAGAATTGATTGGGTGAAGGCTAAACTAGGTAAAGATCTCAATTTTAGCAACTTTTAGAGAAAGTATATTTCATTTTAAAAGAAATTAAAAAATATGGGATAATCTTCATAAGTTGAAGAATTGGCATATTCTGGGAAAAATTGACTCAAATGGAAGCTACGTTTAAACAAATTCCTTGATCGCCGGAAATTAAATAAATCAGTGTATTCTAACATTCCTGCACCTTTAAATAATTCTCTAGATTTGACTCATGACTGAGTCCCAGTAACTTGGGAACAGAAGATTGTCTTTTCTATACTGCAGAAAGATGTTGCTGTGGTAACCCGCCTCACTTCGTTCCACACACAATTTTATTTTCTGTGATTTCCAATCTCTACAGCATGAACTAGAATTTCAAAGTCAAACACTTAAAATAATAAGCATAGTGGACAATCTTCTTCAGATGCTATCAGTCTCTTGCTAACTTTAGTACTGAATCCACCATCAAATTTTCTTTTAAAAGGATGTATCACTACTTTTTAAATAATTTGGAATTAACTGTTGTGCATGAATTTAATGCAGGTACTAACCAAATTTTGGTATAACTTTTGATTAAGACATAGTTGTTGGGACATAAGATATCTAAATTCTAAATGAAGTATTAGAATCACAAAACTAGTTAATTTTAGTATAGAAAAGCATATTGCAACAATCCACAAACAGAGAATAAATCCCAATATATCAAACATTGGGAGGCTATTTGTTTCCCAAACACTGATTGAATTTGCCCCTTTATCGCAGACAGACTCAGTACTCGTACATATTCTTTCCAATGCAACTTTTATGCCCCCCCAAAACACTGTTTGCATCTTCCCAACCCATTTTAAAAAAACCTTTTCAATTCTTTTTCAGAATAGATGAAAAAGTCTTGAGGAACAGTCAAATTCATTCATCACCAATTAAAAGAAAATGTGGAAATGGAATACAAGTGAACATGTTATATAACAGGTACAGCAATTCATGTTTTAAAAATTCTGTACAAAGTTTAACTTTCATGCCATTCTCTTCTTTCTTGTCAAAATGTAGTCTACTTCCAACAAACTATGGAAAGAAATAAATATGGATCTTTCCGCTATCAACAAAAGCACCCAGAGCCCATCAAATAAACAAACCTAGATTGTTTTAAGATTGCTCTTTAATTTCTTATTTACAATGTGTCCAGAGTTTTTTATTTTAAGAAAGCCCTGGCAAAATTGATTATTTTATACAGGTAAGATCAGAGATGTAGCAATCTGAAGAAAGAGGTTTGTGTTTCATTCGCTAAACAAATTTGTCATTAGATTAGAAGATCCAACAGAAAATTATGACCATTATCAAAGAGAAGCAGAAACAGCATACTGTATACTAATCAGAAAAAGGCAGAACAGAGGCACAACTGTTAGAAAGATCAATAATTTAAACTAGCAAGTTGGAAATATGCTTTGACAATTACATTGACAGCATCACAATTTGAATAACATTACTTACTGATAATAATAGCTTTCACCACTGGATTATATTTAATTCTCATTAGACATGTTTACACACTAATGTACTTAAACCCAAGGAATAATGCTATTCAATTCACTATGCAAACATTTAGCCCAATTAATCACTAAAATTAGTTATTTCCATTAGTTTTAAAATTATGTCTTAGAACTAATTGATAGGTACAAAGATGATACACTAGATTCATTCCTGGAATGAGAGCAAAAGAGTAAATTGGGCCTTTAATCCCTGGAGTTTAAAAGGAGAGATGATCTTATTAAAAATATACAATTCTGGGAGAACGTTACATGATGGATGTAAAAAAACTGTTTAGCATGATTGCAGAACCCACAGTTGGAGCCACAGTTTCAAGATAAGGAGATGGTCATTTCAATAGAGCTGAGAAATTGCTCCACTCAAAATCTTTGGAATTCTTTATCCTAGAGAGTTGTGGATGCTCTCGCTAAACCTATAACCCACATATTTACACCACCAATCCTCCGAACATACACATCTTTGGACACTAAGGAACAATTTAACATGGTCAATCCCTCTAACCTGCATATCTTTGGACTGTGGGAGGAAACCCATGCAGGAGGAGAACATGTAAACCCCATACAGTCAACCAAAACTGGAATTAAATCTAAGTTCCTAGTGCTGTGAAGCAGCAGTGTGAATAACTATGTCACTCTGGACGCTGAAGAATGTGGGAATCAGGCAGGAAAGCTGAGGCTGACGATCAGTCACAATCTTATTGACTAGCAAAGCAGGTATAACAAGCCATATAGCTTCTTACTATTTCCTATGAGTCTGCATAGAATCCATTTGGCTTTTTGAACCTGCACCGACGACAATTCCATCCAGGACCTATGGTGCAATATCACATAAAATTCTTATATCCTATTTCATACAAAATAAGTTTAATGCTAAAACAGCAAGAACGTTCATCAGAATAAAAAGTGGACAATGAAAGAAACAGCACCTCCTGGATCTAACAGTCATCCTCCAAACTTTAAATTCATTCACTCCAGCTTGTCTGCAAGAAACACTGCCAGTCTTAATCTCATAATAAATTAGTAAATATATCAACCTTAAACTAATAAACATATCTGAACTTTAAATAGAGATTTTTGAGCATTTACCATCACTTGATTTAAACCAATTGCTCTAACTACAACATAACCTAGGCTTACACTCTTGTGTATTACCAAAGAAGTGCAGTTAAATGTCGAACACTGTCATCTTTGGGATGAGATTTTAAACCAAAGCCCCACCTGTTCACTCATTGGTTTGTGGAAAATTTGAATGGTTTGTTTCCATAGTGATAACACTTCTCAAGAAGTCCTTCGTTGATTACGAACTGTTCTGAGATGTCCTGATTTCAAAAAGCATGATATAAACAACAGCATTTCACAGAAATCCTATAGTGCAGTCGGCCCATCGAGTCTGCATCAACAACAACCCCATTCACACCCTATCCCTGTAATACCACATATTTATTTTTCTAACCTACAAATCCCAGGACACTAAAGGACAATTTAGCATGACCAATGCACCTAACCCGCACATCTTTGGATCTTGGAAGGAAACCGGTGCATCTGTAGGAAACCCATGCAGACACGGGGACAACGTGCAAACTTCATACAGACAGTGACCCAAGACAGGGAATCGAACCCGGGTCCTTGGAACTGTTAGTCAGCAGCGTCCCTCTTGTCCTGATAAGCAATAACGTGTCTGCGAGTGGAAACAATTCAATACAGATAACGAGACGCAAACACGGCGCTACCCCTTCGCTTCCCCTCCCATCACCGGCGAACCCAGTGACGGCTCGGGGAGCCGCTCACCTCTCTTCAGCTCCCGATGCCAAACGTGCACAATGACGCCTGCATGTTTGCGATGATGGATAAGCCACAGGGAAAGCGTTTGCACACTCTGCTGCGAGTTACTCAGCTCGGAGAGTTTCTTCTCGAGTGCGGACTCGGAGAAGGAGGACATCTCCCTTTCTATCACACACACAGTGTGTCTCTCTCACTCACTCTAACATTAATTCACACTCTCTAACACTGACTCTCTGCCTCCGCGCTACTCGCCGTCAATCCTCCCAAGGAGGAGCTCCGCAAAATGGCGGTCTGACCTTTCACCTCCTCCCCCCCCCCAGTCTCCGCGCGGCGGGAGGTCAGAGGACGACCACGTGACTGAGAGCGAGCCGCCGCAAGGAATCGAAACCACGAAGCGGGGGGTGAGGGGACCACCGATGTCGCTGAGAGCGTGACGCGAATGTGCGGGAGATCGGAGGCAAGGACGGTTAATTCAAATCACTCTGAAAGAACGTGCAGGCGCAGAAACCGGCAGGGCACGGGACTGGAGCATGCGCAACGTCGACAGTTATTGGAGTCGCACGAAGGTGAGGTGAGTGGATAAACAGGGTAGGATATTGGGGGGGTTGGCTCCTACACATTTTGATTCGAGTTATTATTGTTATATGTAAGAGTGTGCAGTGAAAAATATTGTTTCTTGCGCACTGTACAGGCAAAACGTACAATTCATAGAGAAGGAAAGGAGAGGATGCAGAATGTCGTGTTACAGTCATAGCTAGGGTGTAGAGAAAGGTCAACTTAGTGCAAGGTAGGTCCATTTAAAAGTCTGATGGCAGCAGACTCAAAAACCTGCTTTTGAGTCTGTTAGTATGTGACCTCAGGCTTTTATATCTTAGGTAACATTTTAGCTTTGTTTGAAGCAATTTTTAAAAGTGGCATCTCGGCCTTTTGGCTAAGATGCAGATGAGATCAAGCTTTGGAGGAGGTGCGATACCTACTGTAATCAGCTTGGATCATGTAGATCAAGCCCAAGACAGGAGGTGAGAGCCTTGTCTTCTCAGCTTGGATCAGAAATTGCTCAACTTGTTGAGATTCTGGATTGGACTTGATTTGATTGAATTGGATTTTAAAAAAAGAAAGTGGAAGAGAAAATGACCAGGATTCTTGTGTTCCTTAATTATGCTGGCTACTTTGCTGAGTGGGAAGTGTGGACAGAGTCAGTGGATGGGAGGCTGGTTTGTGTGATGGGTTGGGCTACGTTCACAACATTTTGTAGTTGCTTGTGGTCTTGGGCACAACAGGAGCCATATTAAGCAGTGGTACAAGCAGAAAGAATGCTTTCTATGGCACATCTGTAAAAATTGATGCAAGTCACAATAATGTGCCAAATTTCCTTAGTCTACTGAGAAAGTAGAGACATTGATGGACTTCCTTAACCATAGTTAAGCATGTTGTAGTGTTGGCTTGGGACTAGGACAGGTTGTTGGTGATCAGGACTTCAAAAACGAAGCTGTCGGCCATTTCTGTTTTGTCCCTGTTGATGTAGATAGGGGCATGTTCTCCACTGCAATTCCTGAAGTCTATGACAATCTTCATCATTTTGTTGACATTAATTATTGTTGTATATTGGATAAATAGGATAAGAGATTTAAGGCTAAAGAGGTTTGCACACTGAATAAATAGAATAGGAGATTGGTGAATGAGGGGTCTGTACATTATATACATATGGCAAGAAATTGGTGAATGTGAGGTTTGTACTACATTAGATATATGTGTGAGGTGGCCTGGCCTCACTGACCAGGTCACATTTGCTCTATTTATAGCTATAAAGTGAAAATGGTTAATGTTGCAAATACTCAATAGTTCTGACAGGAGAGAGAATAAATTGCTGGAGAAAAAAATAAATAAGACTTTAATATTTCTGGTTGATGATCTTAAACTGAATGTTAACGGTTTCAATACTGATTCTGAATATTTCTGATAAAATTTGTTTTGTTTTAACTTCAGTTGCATTCAGAATTTTTTTTGTATCAAGGTGAAATATAGAAACAAGGGGGTATGACCTATATATGACCCATTTGACCTATAAAACCTGCTCCATAAAGTGACCAGGCCAAGTCTGGAGCTGTTAATTATAATAATTTAGCTTGCCCTGCAGTAATTGTGACTGGCATGTCTTGGACCTGCTAAGAATATAACAGACAAATAAGCTCAGGAATAGGTCAGCTCTTCAATCCTCCTTTACTATTTAGTACAATCGTAACTGATTTAACTGAACTCCACATTCTTGCACTTTCCTTGCATCTCTTAATTCCCCAAAATATTTCAATCTCTAATTTGATCACATTTAACATTGAGCATCCATAGTTGTCTGAGATAAATAATTTCAAAGATCCTCAATTTTTTTTAAAAAAAATTCTTCATCCCAGTTGTAAGTGATTCACTGCTTATCTTGATACTCTGCCCTTTCAAAATTAAGATTGAAGTGCTTTTAGGAACAAAGAACAAAACAGCACGGGATACAGGCCCTTCAGCCCAACGAACCCGCGCCTCTACCCGTGATCCCTGTCCATGTTTATAGATCTATGAATTAAAAACCAAATTTGAGACAATTTAGGGAGAATTTGTTTTTCCAATTAACCTAAGAGCACATTTTTGGGATGTGGAAGGAAACTGTAGCACCTGGAGAAAACCCACACAAGCACGGGGAGAATGTGCAAACTCCTACAGACACAGGCCCAAATCCGTGTATCTGCACAGCACAGCGATAGTCACTGAGCTGTCGTGTTGCCCATCAAATGGTCCAGGTCAAGCGTACACGAACAATGTGAAGCACTAGAATACTCTTGAAAAAATCCAAGAGCAGCCCTCTCACGACCCATCGCATGTATGCCTCTCGTTAGACAACAAGGTGGACCAAAGCACCTGTAGAATAAAAACAAGTACATCAATATCATCATCTATTTACACACATCCCAAGGACTCCCAAGGCTCATGATCCGTATTTTAAATCAGTTTTCTATACCCCTCCATTCCCATTCTGTTCATATGCCCATCTAAGTATTTCTTAAATAACTCCAGAGTGCCTGCCTCCACCACTTTACTTGGCAGCGCATTCCATACCCCCACCACCATCTGTGTGAAAAAACTCCCTCTAGCATCCAAATTATACCTTACCCCCCTCCCTTACCCTAAGCCTGTGACCCCTCGTGCTATTCGAGTCCATCCTAAGAAAAAGCTTAACCCTCCTTACTCTATCTATACCTCTCATAATCTTGTAGATCTCTATTAGATCTCGTCTAAGTCTATGTCTTTCTAAGGAAAATAGCCCCAATTTGCCAAACCTCTCCTCGTAACTTACACCTTCCATACCAGGCAGCATCCTGGTAAATCTCCTCTGCACTCTCTCCAGAGTCTAAGGAGATGTTGTTAAGCAAATACAAAATAGCAATAAAAGTAGATCATAACAAGTTGTCAAGCTTGCTCCACCATTTTGTGAAATCATGGCTGATCTGCCTCAACTCTGCTTTCGCCCCATATCCCTTGAATACTTGAGTGACAAAAGTCTTAATGTCAGGCTTAAAATTACTCAAATATGCAGCATCCACAAGTTCTGGAGTTAAGAATTCCAAAGATTCGCAAACCTCTTGTTGAAAAAATTTATCTTCGTCTCAATCTTAAATGATGGTGTCTTATCAGACCATATCCCTATGTTTTCCCCAGCTGAGAAAAACAAGCTCTTAAGTCACCAACTGTCTTGAATATTCTGTATATTTCATCCTTCTAAATTCGAGCAACAGTCGGCTTCATTTACCCAGCCCCTCAACGTTGAACATTAAATGGGCTGAAAAAATCTGCCTCATGATAAGTCACAGATTTGCAGCTTTGAACTCTCAGAAGATAAGTTTTTGAGACTATTATTGGAGCTGTCAACTCTCATTTCTTTCAGTTTAAGAAGTGATACTTCAGTGCATTTATTCATTGGAGTTGAGATACATAATATAATCTGATTGCATAATAGAACAGGCTTAATGGACAAATCCTGTTTTTATGTTACTGTCTACATACAGTTTTCAATGGGCACTTTCTGTCAACGTTTTCTGTTATACCTTTTGATATTCTACTTTCTATTGTCATAATTTAAGGTGGATTGGCCATGCAAAATTGCCCCTTAGTGTCAGGGGGATTAGCTAGAGTAAATGTATGGAGTTATGGGTATAGGGCCTAGGTGGGATTATAGTCAGTGCAGACTTGATGGGCTGAATGGCCTCCTGCTCTGTAACATTGTATGATTCTAATTTTCCATCATACTTTTGTTACATTTTCTATTGTAAATTGACATATCAACATTTTCCAAATTTATTGTGTTAGGATATGGTTTCAGATGGAACAAGTTTCTGAACCTCGGATTTTTTTTATAAAAGCTTACATTCATCAATTGAAAATGCCTAATGTCACAATCATAGACTAGTACTGCAGAGAAGACAATAATCAATCAGCCACCATGGCTTCATAAAGGACAATCATGCTATACAACTTTATTACACTTTTTAGGTGGTAACGAACAGTTACACATAAAGAGGAACAAAAGACTTTCCAAAAATCATTTAATAAAGTACTGCACAAAGAGTTACTTAATAAGAGCTCATGGTGTTGGAGTAGTATTTAGCATGGATAACTACTAGAGAACAGAGATGGGATGAGGAGCATTTGCAGGATGGTGGAGTACCACATGGATCAGTGCTGTAGCCACAGTTATATACATTTAATGACTTGAATGAATGAAGTGAATGTACTTCTGGCAAGTTTGCTGATAACACAAAAATAGATGGGAAAGCAAGTAGTGAGGATAGCACTAAAAGTCCACACAGGGATTTAGGCAGTTTAAGTGAGTGGGCAAAAATTTGGCAGATGGCAAATGTAGAAAAATGTGAAGTTATGCACTTGGTAGGAAGAATAAAAGAACCGAATATTATTTAAATAGACACAAAGGGATTTTGGAATCCTCATGCATAAATCACAAAAAGCTAGCATGCAAGTTTAGAAAGTAACCTGGAAAGTAAATGGAATATAAAAATAGGGAAATCTTGTTAAAACTGTACAAGGCATTAGTTAGATAACATCTGGAATACTGCAATTTTGCCCACAGAAAACTATACTGGCATTGGAGGCAGTCCGCAGAAAGTTCACAAGATCCATCCTAATTATGGAGGGATTTTCTTTGAGAAAAGGCTAAAAAGATTGGAATTGTATACATTTGATTTAGAAGAATGAGAGGAAATATACAGGATTCTCAGGGGGACTTGGCAGGATAGAAACTGAGAAGTTGTTTCCCCTTGTGGGAAAGTCTAGGACCAAAGGGTATAATCTCAGTTTAACGGATTGCTCATTTAAGACGGATATAAGGAGAAATTTCTTCACTCTGAGCATGATGAATTTCTGAAATTCTTTACCACAGAAGGCTGTAGAAGTTAAATCATTAAGTATATTTAAAGCTGAGATAGACAAATCCCTAATGAGCCATTAGTGAGGATTATGGGGACAAGGCTGAAAAGTGAAGTTGAGAATTATCATATCAAATTAGTCACGATCTTACTGAATGGTGGAGCAGAAATGATGGGCTGCTTCTACTCCTACATCTTAGGATTTTATACTTAAGGAGAACATTCAACCCAACTCTCCTTTGCCAATTGCTTCACAGAACAATCTGTTAGACACACTTCTAATTTTTTCCTATTTTTCCTATTTCCCTGCAATTCTTTTCTCTTCAACTATTTATCAAATTCCATTATAGCAATATCACAGCAATAAATTGTTCCATTAAAGAACAGTAAGTAATAAAAACCAACAGGATGGCAGAGGGTCAGTATATGCAGATGAGTATGTGTGGGTTGGTGTGTCGTGGTGAAAGTCAGTGAGAAAATTGAGGATTGAACATCAAACAAACAAACTCATTCTCATCCCTACGCCATCGTTCAGCATCTCACACACACCCCCACCCTCAGTGTTGCACTTACCTCCACTCACACTTCACCCTGGGCCAGACATGACCGCACTCCTTCTTGAGGAAGAAAATTGAAGTCTGGGTAGCCATCAGTTCTGAGCAGCTAACAGCATCACCAACTCCATCAATCTCCAAACTCCAAACTCCATCATCCATCAATCTCCGAGCATCCACAGACTCTCATTTAAATATTTTTATACACTCAGATTTTCTCACTCTGATGATAGCAAATTTGCTTACTCTGCTGCTATCCAAGCTGAGGGCCATTCATTTGGGCCAGGGCTGTTTGGGCCACCCAAGTTCAGCTTCTTGTTCCTATTTCTAGCCACTCTCCCATCCTGGGTTGCAGTCTCCTGGCTGAGTTTACCTCCAGCCTCAGATACCGACAGCTCTGACCCACCTGCTCACATTTAACTTTTCTGCTTTAAGCAGCCCAGCCATAAACAGAGATAAAAAACTTATGTGGCCACTGATGATGCTTCACTAGTCCGATCACAGCTGCTTGTCAGCAGCCAGTGCATGAAAAAATCAAATGTGATTGAGCATTTTTAAAAATTCTTTCCAAGAAGTTTGAAGTTGAACTATTACTTACACTTGAACGACATAGCAGGCCACTTAAAAATGCCATACAGGTTAGATCCTGCCCTCAGACCGCATCTTAATCAAACCTGGTCTAGCCCTTAATAATATTTTAAAATAAGTTTTGGCTTAGCCCTTTTAGGATTAGTGACTAAATTTAATGGCCTTTAGTTTTGGGTTCCATGTGGATGTTATCTTGTGAGCTATTATTTTACAATTTTTACACAGCAATATCATTCGTCCAATACTCATTATTAGCCTTTTATAATCAGTACGAACATTTTTGTAAAAATGGCTTGCAGACTAAATCCAAAGTTTCTTGCAAGCTTTTCTTTCTGTTCTTCTGCTCCAGATGAGTAAAGTTGCCATAATTCAAGATGACCATGGGGCTGCTCTCCCCTTTGAGAGGGAGAGCTGATTGATGTTGATTCTAACCCAAAGATCACCACAACTCAGGTCAGGTTGAGAATACAGGCCTTCATGAATAATCTGAGCTACGACTCTGTTTGTGTCAGCTGCTGTTCTGTACCTTGCACAATTGTTGATTACTTGCATGCATTTAAAGAGAGTATTTTGAAGCTATTCAAATACTGGTGACATCAACAAATGAATTTAACCCTATGTACTCTTGATGTTCACCCTATTCGCAAGCATATTTCATAGGAAGTATAGGGTTCTAACTAACTTTCCCTTTGTTAAGTGAAATGCTGAAGTCAAAAGTATCACTTGTGTTGCTGTTGGGGCTGAGTTCTTTAGCAAATCCACAATGAAATGGAGACGGTGGCAAAGGATTAGTGATTATTTAAATTCTGACAATGAGGGCTTAGTTCAATAAATTTATTGATTTATAATATCTACACCACACATTTTCAGACTTCAAATGATTGCTAATCCTGTAATATTGTGGCTATAATTTAACTGATTTCAGGCAAGAGTGAGAGCTTCAGTCATTGCAGTTGTGTACAGATTGCTCCATGAGCAACGTGATATGCCTCTCAGAATAACTTGTTATTTTAGCAAAGCAACATTGCTATATATTTGGTTTTTATGTTCAATTTGCTGAATATTTCACATTCTGTTTCCCTTTTACAGGATGGTAAAACAACATGTGAAATAGTAGGACTGAGGAAGACAGAATTATGGCCATCTTTGATACCCCAAAAGAGGCTTTTGGTGCCCTGCGTCCGATTTGTGTTCAGATAACAAAGGAACAGACTGTCAACAATGTACAATGCCTTCAATCTCAGTTACAGAAGGTTGGAGATGCTGCCTTACAGGAATTGCAGGAATATGTCTTGTTTCCACTCAGATTTTCATTGCGGACACCAGCTCTAAAACAAGAAAGATTTGTTCAGAGTGTGGTGGAGTGCATTAATTTTATTATTTCTCGAACATGTGTGCGGAATAAGCAACAACTTTATGACCTCTTCTCTGAACTTTCCCTTTGCCTGTCAAACCCGTGCAACCATGGAAAGCTGGCTATTATCTCAGAGGAGCTTAAAATGGCTGTTGTCCAAGGATTCATTTCCCTGCTGCATTCAGCATATGGTGACATTCTGCTAAATCTGTACCAGTCAGACATGCTTCCCACCCAAGGGTTTGTTATTTCACTGCTATTAGACATGGCTGAACATGAAAAGTCAAGACAGCTACGAGTTCTCGCCCTGAAGTGTTTGCTGGTCTTGATCTTACAGTGTGATTGCCCAGAATTGCACTGTTCTTTTGACAACAATGGCCTCCATCAAGTTGGAGATTCATTTGCTTCATTTTTGCCTGGGATCACTTTAGGAATGACACGAATTATCTCTGGAGATATTAATCAAGGTCATTTAGTTACAACTTATGCCATTAAGGTTTGGTACAAGGTGGTGGGCTTAGTCATGGCCAATGATCAAGTGTCTGAAAATCACCACGAAAAGAAAATGCCGTTTGTAGAAGAGAGAAAGCTTGCTGAACTTGTAATCTGCAGAAAACCAGAATGGGTGAGAAACACTGCAAGCAAGCTGAATGTATTGCTACAGAAAATCTGCAGCTGTGCTGCTGGTAATCCACATTGGAAAGTAAGGTTGGAATTGATTGAATTAGTTTGCCATTTGCTGTCTTACTGCAACAAATCACTGAAACAGTCCATCAGTCATTTGCTAGAAGTTCTGGTGGGTCTGGTGGGTGATGAGAGACCTGAAGTGCAAACTAGATGTAGTCAAGTTTTGACAAGTGTCTCTAAGCAGTATGTGATATGCAAGAACAAAGATTTCACAGATGTACTCTCTGAAAACTTGCACGCACTCACAACCGCTCTTCCAAGACTTGTGAGAACATTGGACGACCAGGGTAAATTGAAATCCTTGGGTTTATTGCTTGGCTACTTAAAATTATTAGGGCACAAAGTCAATGTTATTCTAAATTCAACTGTTCACCTTGAGCGTCTTTCAAAAGCACTGATGCAGATCCTAGAGCTGGATGTCACAGATGTGAGAATTGTTGAAGAACGGCGTCTGAATGCTGAAGCTGAGGATCTGCAGAACCCAACATATTCTTTATCTGGTTGGGATCACCTAAGAACAAGGTGCAAGCCCACTACACAGAAAAAATATTTCAAGTATTTTACAGAAGAATGTATATTTGCATTACTCCAGCAGATTTGCAGGATTCTAGGTTACTATGGCAATCTCTATCTGCTTGTGGATCATTTCATGGACCTCTACCAAGAGTCAGTAGTGTACAGGAAACAGGCTGCAATAGTAATTAATGAACTGTTGCTCGGAGCTGCAGGGTTAGATGTGGAAGTTCTGCATGAAAGAGAAACTCCAATCGGCATAGATGATCTCAGGGGAACCGTGACTTCCATTATCGAGGAGTACACAAGCACAGCTAACTGGCATTTGGTAACCAGTATTGAGTTAGAACATGAGACTGGCCTCAACCCTAACCAACCAAAATTTCAGGAGTTTACTAGAGAATCCCACAGTAATTACCTGTACACAAGCCAAAGTCTAACGGTTCACACGATGAATAGTAATATCTGGCAAATTTGTATCCAGCTGGAAGGAATTGGCTATTTTGCTCATGTATTAAATAAGGAAGCTTGTTTACTTTTAATGATATCTCTTTACCCAGTGATAGAAAAGGTTGGAGCTGAGACTCTGCTCGTTAGTCAAACGGCCACAAGGACTTTAGTGAATCTTTGTCAAGCCTGTGGTTATGATTCACTTCAGGAATTGATAAATCAGAATTCTGACTATCTAGTGAACACAATTTCCCTCAACCTGAGAAGACTTACTCAACACCCTCTCACACCTTGTGTTATTAGTGTCATGTTTAGCTATTCCGATGCCAGTCTTCTGCCTTTAGTTGATGATATAGTCCAGGATGTGCTGCTATCTCTTGATCATTACTACAATGAAAAGGCTCAGCTAATTTTTGCTGTCCTCCATTCGCTGATGTCAGCTTTAGGTATGTGTCATGTGTTAAAGTAATATGGACCTTATTAGAATGTGAGCACTTTTTAACAATAGCTGAGATCAAACATTCCATGTGGGTTTTCCCTTTTGCAGTTAGCATGGTATTTTTGTTTGAAATTTAGGATAATCTGAAGTAAGAAAGCAATTTTCAGGGCAGGTTAAGAAAAAAAACCTTTAAGGCTTACAGAAAGTATCATCTTTAAAATAATATGACCTATAAAATTTAGTATAAATGGCAAAATCTGTTTTTGCCACCAGGGAGAGTAACTAGAACAAAGAACAAAACAGCATGGGAAGCAGGCCCTTCGGCCCAACGAGCCCGCACCCCCACCCCGATGTTCCCACCTCTACCTGTGATCCCTGTCTATGTTTATAGATCTATGGATTAAAAACCAAATTTGAGACAATTTAGGGAGAATTTGTTTTGCCAATTAGCCTAAGAGCACATCTTTGGGATGTGGGAGGAAACCGGAGCACCCGGAGAAAACCCACGCAAGCACGGGGAGAATGCGCAAACTCCCACAGACACAGGCCCAAATCCATGTATCTGCACAGCACAGCGATAGTCACTGAGCTGTCGTGCTGCCCATCAAATGGTCCAGGTCAAGCGTACACTAACGACGTGAAGCACTAGGATACTCTCGAAAAAAATCCAAGAGCAGCCCTCTCACGACCCATCGCGTGTATGCCCCTTGTTAGACAACAAGGCGTACCAAAGTACCTGTAGGATAAAACAAATACGTTGATATCATCGACAATTTATACACTTCTCAGGGAACTCCCAAGGCTCATGATCCCTATTTTAAATCAGTTTTCTATATCCCTCCATTCCCATTCTGTTCATGTGCCCATCTAAGTATCTCTTAAATAACTCCAGAGTGCCTGCTCCACCACTTGACAGTGTGTTCCATGCCTCCACCTGTGTGAAAAAACTCCCTCTAGCATCTAAATTATACTTTACCCCCCTCACCCTAAGCCCGTGACCCCTTGTGCTATTTGAGTCCATCCTAGAAAAAAGCTTAACCCTGTTTCCTCTATCTATACTCCTCATAATCTTGTACACTTCTATTAGATCTCCTCTAAGACTACGTCTTTCTAAGGAAAACAGCCTCAATTTGCCTAGCCTCTCTTCGTAACTCAGACCTTCCATACCAGGCAGCGTCCTGGTAAACCTCCTCTGCACTCTCTCCAGGGTCTCCACGTCCTTCCGGTAGTAAGGTGACCAGAACTGGACGCAGTATTCCAAATGAGGTCTAACCAACGTTTTATACAACTGCAACATTAAAGGCCAGCTCTTGTGCTCTATATACTCCTTGCTATAAAGACTAGCATACCATATGCTTTCTTCACAACCTTCTCCACCTGCTCTGCCACCTTCAGAGACTTGTGCACCTGCACCCCCAAGTCCCTCTGCGTTTCTATACTCTTAATAGGTCTACCCTTTATCATATACCTCCCCCCTACATTTTTTCTCCCAAAATGCATCACCTCACATTTATCAGGATTGAATTCCATCTGCCATCTATCTGCCCAAGCTACCAGCCTGTCTATGTCCTGCTGCATCGCCCTGATAATGCTCCTCACTATCCGCACATCCAGCCATCTTTGTATCGTCTGCAAACTTGCTGATCACTCCACTTACTTCCTCTTCCAAGTCATTTATATATATTACAAAAAGAAGAGGCCCCAGTACCGAGCCCTGCGGCATGACCAAAAGTTTGGTGGAGATAGATTTTAAGGAATACCTTAAAAGAAGAGTGCGAGCGGATTAGAAACAGACTTCCAGAGCTTTGGGCTTGGGCTGTGCAAGTGTGGTGATGTGTGAAGTAAAATAAATCAGTTGTAAAAGAAGCCAAAATTGGGGAAACAAAAGAAGTTTTGAAGGGTTGTATGGCTGTAGGAGATTAGAGAGAGTTGGGGAGGGCCATTGAGGGATTTAAAAACGAGCAAAGAAATTTTAAAATCAATTTGTGTAGATCAGGGTGTTGGTTGACAGGATTTAACAGGATTTAGGATACAGGCAACAGGCTTTGAACTGGAATCATGAAACATGAATCAGATCAAATTTATGGAGGTCAAATGTTGGTTGTTGAACACTGCTAGGACACTGTGCAAAATATTGGGCATCACCATGATCAAAAGGGCATTAAAGTCATGTTGGGACATAGACATTTGGTTCAAAGTAACGCTGTCATCTCTTAAGATAGTGGCCGGAATTTTACCAGCACACACATCCTGATTCTGAGGTGCGCAAAACAGAATTCTCTGTTGGCCTCAGGCAGGATTTTACACCTGAAAGAGGTCGTAAAATCCTGGCAGGTGTGTTGTGAGTTAAAGATTCACTTTATAATCTAGGCAGACATGTCAGAACAGTACTCTTTAGAGAAGACATGAAACAGAATGCCCTTTTACTCCCTCAGGAGCATGTAAAAGATCTCACTTCATTATTCGAAGAAGAGCTGGGAAGTTTAACCTCTGTACTGGACAACAATTATCCCTTAACTGTCCCCTACAAAAAAATGATTGTAGATTTAATTGATACTTGTGGGATCTTGCTGTTTGCAAAATGGCTGCCAATGTTTATTGTTGTTTCACAATCTAAATCTAATATTGGAATTCTTCAGATTCACAGGCTGAAGCAGCTAGAGTAATCCTCTTTTCCAATAGCAAAAGTAGACATGAATTAATCTTATAGTAAACACTGGTACAAAAGTTCAGACATTCCAGTAGAAGCAGTGAAAGTGAGGGCCAAGTGACTGGATACTTCTCTGGTTCTGCTACTCTCTTATTGATAGAAAATGGCAGGCTGCCTCTTTTAGTTATACAAGGCAATATGATAGGTTCCAGCAACTTAAGGAGAAGGTAGGTGAGGGTAGTTGGGGAGGGGAGAGGGTATGTGTGCATGTGATACCCTTGGTTTGGACAAAAGTTGTATTTTCTTGGTCTAGGGTCTTGAGATGGTTAATGTTTCTTCGATTGATAAGTTTACAGTAAGTTTTTAGGATCTTTTGTCCTTGTAGATGGGCCATTTCTGTTGGCTAGAATCTGCCTTAGAAATGTAAATTCCATTGTGAAATTCCTTTGGAATTTGGTCTCTGCAAGCGTAAGGTTGTTAGTGTATCTACAGGGATAATGAGATTGTAGCAGTTCTGAATGCCAAGAAGTTCCTAGTGTATGAGAGATAATCAGCAGTGGCTTTGGCCATTGGAAAGCCCTGTTTAAAAGATTTTATAAATTAGTCATGCTACTGTATATACAATATAGTGTGAGGTCTTAATTCCAGAGCAAAATTAAATAGATTTTTTAAATTCCACATGATGGAGAGTTTTATAAATAGAAAGTTTTGTGCTATTACATGTGGCCACTCTATTTTAACATGGTGGAAATTTAATAGAGAGATGCTTCCTCCAGGTAAATAGATGTTCCTTTGTTTCCTCCAGTGAATCTTTGCAGAAACTTGGTCCAAATTAAGAATATAGCACTGAAAATGTTACTCAGTTGACTTGTAAATTTTGATCATCAAAAGGCATTCAACCAAACCCTATGACTGGTGTAAGCAAGCCAACTTGTATCAGTGCCAATCCCCAGCCTGGATAAATGGAAGGGTTTGCACAGGAAGGGCATTTGGTTATAAAATGCCCAAATCCCAAATATGAAGGCATAATCAATCAGTGTTGTGACAATCCCGTAGGAAAAGCCAAAAGAGGAAGGGAAGAAACTCTTTAGCGTGTTATTGAGAAGTTCTGTAACAAAATGAGGTATAAATTTTTGTTCACAAAACAGCTCGCTGGTTTCCACCCAAGGATCCTATTCTGGAAAAGGAAAAGTCTAAAGATAAAGTCTGCAGATCTGATATCACAACAGAAGAAATCCAATGCTTTTTCCAGAAATATCAGAAACAGAAACATCTGGCTGAGGGGGATATTAACAATATCGATCTGGATATAACAGGTAATTGCTGTGCAAGAATGCCTGTCTTCATAATGAAGGCATGTAATTTTATTTTTAGTATAATCTTCAATAGACATAGCGTGAATGTTAACCTACTATCAAATAGGAGTCTGTGATCCAGTCAAAGCTATGTAGCTGACTGACTCTCTAAAGTTTATGCTGTAAGCTTTAACTCAATGTTATTGTGTCAGTAAACTGGATGTTCTTATATTTTTTCCATTTTGGTTCTTTTTTGAAAAGTACTTTAAAATTCAGCTCCCTTCAAATATACAAGCTTTTCCTTTGATTAACCTATCTATTAGCTGTTGCGTGCAACGACTTGAAGTGAATCCTCTTAATCCCTTCTCATGTGTTCATAGCATTTCTACAATCTTCTCTCGCTTCATCATGCCTCATTGCAGTCTCCCTTTTTTCATCTGTTTGGCCTTTTTCCATGTGTTTTGCCTTTTATATTTATTTAAGCCCTCCTTATGCCTTAATTCTTAAACTGTGATTTTTTTTTGGCTGTGATACTGAGAGGATCCTCAATATCAGACCCGCACAGTCCCCTAATTAACTTACTTTGTGCTTAATGTTTTACACCTGATCAGCCATCTTTCTAATATGGTATTCAGTCAATTATTTTACCAGAAATCTATGTACTATTGAGAAGGAATGCAAAATCTTTTCAATTTAGAATAATGCAGGGATTAATTATTGTGTATAAGTTCTCTTATAGCATCTCAATGTATGCTGCTTGTTTTGAATATTAGATTTTATATGATTTAATACTTCAATGATAATGTAGGTTTCATTCTGCTGCCTTGAACAAGAGGGTTAGATAAGTAGCAAAGCAGAATGTATTGCAGTTGGAAAACCGACTAGCAAAACAATTGCTTCACTTTTTTGCAGAAATTTCCTTCAGTTAAATATTGGTAAGACTGAAGCTATTATCTTCAGATTCCATCCTGAACTCTGTTCGTTAGCTATAAACTTTTTCCCTCTCTCTAATTTCTATCTGAGGATGAACTAGACTGTTTAAAACCTTGGTATGCTCCTTGACCCTGCACTGAACATCTAACCTCATAATAAATAAAAAGAAACAAATTATAGGAAAATGAAGGTCAGGCAGCTTTGATGCTTCTGGAGCCATGAGGAATGTCACAATCCTATTATCTCAATGGACTGAGCCCATTTGTGTTATTTTATCATTTATACATTTGACGTTATTGCTGTTTTTGATTTTCCCCTCCGATGACTATACTGTCTGGAGACCTTGAGTTTTAAATATAAGGACCCACTGCTGTTATGTGGTTGGTTTTATCTACTTATAACAGGTCATCCCTTTCTGGATGGTTGTAATTTTTTGAACATTCTTACCTGTAGAGTTTGTGCAAACCTAATCGCAAGTTCCACAGGATAGTTGTACACACTGAAGCCTCAAATAAGATATGATTTTCAAGGTTGCTTTTGAAGGCTTTTAAACATGAGTCTCAGTTTGCACATGTAAGTTTCAGTTTAACTCTGGATAAGTTTTTCTCCAGAATAGAGCTTAAGTATAAACTAATGTTAGTATTGCACTGGTATAAAAGCTTGATGTTAGGTTGGGAGTTTCCTATGGTGTTGGTGGTCACTGTACGAACAAGATAATTCACTGCTCATCTGTGCTGTAGTATATTTCCAAGTAACTAGGGTTGCTGGTTTGCCTGATGTCCAAGCAGTGACATCTTCTTTTTGGTCTGATTTATTTGTGAACATGAAAGACCCAGCACCTTGATCCTATCATTGTTTCAATAGCAGTCATGTTTTAAAATGTTAACAGTGACACTAAACATGCATGCATATTTTTTTAGAAGGTGAAATCCCTGATCAACTGGAGCCTGACATCAGCTCCTACCACCCAAATGTGGAAAAGAAGCTGCCTGCTCATATCCAAATTGCCAAAGATGTGATGGAGAGATGCATTCACCTCCTGTCAGACAAAAGCATTAAATTACGCCTAAAGGTCTTGTACTGTTTCATATCTTGACATTAGCTTGTAGAATCAAGTGTGTACTAGATATTTGTTGATTGTAAGGTTTCTTCTGTGAAAGTAAGGCTCGAAATTCTTGGGATTTTACTTAAAAAAATAACCAACAGAATATGGGATTGCTAGAAACCTAGTTAAAGCATTGCTCTTATTATCCTAATGGACAAAGAAGTCTATTAGGGAAAGCTGTGTTCCTCACCATTCCCTCAGAACAATGTTATAATCTTTCATTTACCCTTTTTATTGTATTACAGAATTTTGAATTTCTGTTAGTCCAAAGTTGCTTCCAATCTTTGGAATGGCATTAGTGAATTCTAGTGACTTGTTTGAGATCAAGTGAAGTTGTATTAGTTTTCAGAGCATAATTCTAATTTTTCTGTATATGTCGTAATTAAAAGAACATGAGTTACATACTGGAAATACAAATTACATCAGTCAGCATCTATACGAAAAGAACAACACAGCACAGGAAACAGGCCCTTCGGCCCATCGAGCCCTCACCGCTATTTTAACATCGTGAGTGCCCCCTTCTACCTATGACCTTTGTCTGTACCTATTGGACTCCACAATAAAGGAACTATAACCAGATTGAGGGATGACTAATTTAGGGACAATTTGTTAACACCAATCAGCCTAAAAGCACGTTTTTGGGGTGTGGGAGGAAACCAGAGCACCCAGAGAAAATCAACGTAAGCACGGGGAGAATGTGCAACTCCCACAGACACTGGCCCAAATCCATGTATCTGCACAGCAGGTCAAAGGTAGGTCAATGCTTTGGAGGTGTGCAAATGCACTTTGATTGTTAACTGCCAAATAAATTCTAATTTCCACTTGCAGCAGTTAGAACAAAAATACTGGGAATGGAGTTCTAATGCTTATAAACTCATTAATAACCATAGCTGAGCAACTTGCACTCCATAAAACCATAGAAAAGTTATAGTGCAGAAAGAGGCCATTCAACTCATCTTGTCTGTTCTAGCCAAAAAGAGAGGAAAGAAACTAGCCTCTCCTATAATCCCATTTTCCAGCACCTGGTCCATAGACTTGCAGGTTATAACACTTCAAAAGTAGATCTAGGCACCTTTTAAATGAGTTGAGCATTTCAGCTTCAACCACCAACTTGTTGAATTCCAGATGCCCACCACTCTCTGGGTGAAAATGTTTTTCTTTATGACCCCACTATTTCTACCAGTTACTATATCTATGCACCCTGATTATTAACCTCTCAGCTAGGGAAAACAAGTTTTTCCTGCCTATCTTATCTAGATGCCTCATGATTTTGTACACTTCAATTAAGTCACAGCTTAGCCTCCTCAGTTCGAAAGGAAAACAATCCTAGCCTACCCAATGTCTCTTCATAGCTATGACTTTCAAACCCTGGCAACATTCTTATAAATCTCATCTGCACTTTCTCCAGAGCAGTTATGTCCTTCTTATATGGTGACCAGAACTATACACAAAACTCTTAGCTGTGGCCTAACCAGTGTTTTACGCAGTTCCATTATTGCATTCCTGTTTTTGTATTCAGTACCTCTCCCAATAAAGGAAAACTTTCCAGATGCTTTCTTTACCACCTTGTCCACTTGGTTCTCACATTAAACATTTTAGGTATTGCACTACCTTTATTGTAATGTAACTTGAGAGCTTTACTATAATTATATACCCTGTAATTTATTTGAACACTCCCAGACAGCATAGTTAGCATAAGTGAAAGCTTTGCCTAAATAGAGTGAAAATCAACTCTATTGAGTTTGCTCCTAAATAGAGTTGTCAAGTATTGCTCAATCTGATTCTATAAGAGAGAATTGTCAGGAATGGAAATTGAGAGATGAAGTGAATACTGTCAGCCTTCCATGCTGTCTCGTTCCTTCCTTATGAAAGGAATGAGGCAGGAGCATTCCCAAGAATGTTCAGCCCAAGTAAAGTGCTCACTTGTTTTAAATGGACCTGTGTGCAAATAGATATTTAACATGTTTACAGTTTAAGCATTAAACAATTTTTCTGTCAGCCTGGTTTGTCTCCTAATATATCCTCGATCTTCAAGTGACCCAAATTTGAACATCTGTGACAGAAATTGAGTTTGAACGTGCATCACCAGATTACATAAAGCATTAACAGGTCCTGCTGTTTATTGCTAGAACTGTTTATTATTCAATAGTCATGCTTCTTCACCACAAACCTTTATTTTGAACCACCCTGTTTTGCTCTGTGTGCCCCTACCTCATACAACAGGTACAAAGAATTCTTGAACATTTTGACCCATGCCACAGCTCTTCCAAAATGGCATTGGGAATCTAAATTCTCAGATCCCACCCCATATCTGTCTGCCCCATTTTTGCCAGTACAGAAAAGAGAATGGGACACAATTCTTACATGGGTGGGGGAGCATGGGGGGTGGGGGGGAGGGAGGTGGATCAAACTCAGTACGGCCATTTGATGAGTTCAAACATACCCCATTCTCTCTGCAGCGAGAGCCTTATCAGGCAATGTTTGATTTTTTTAAGACTATACATAAGGGTGTATAAGATCACTGGGGGGCTTATAAGTTCACAGTTTGATTAATAACTCGAAGAGGCTGTTAAAGCATAACAATCTCTGAGGGTTGCGAACATAAATGTTTGTTTTTGAAAGGGATTAAGTACCTGAAGTCATATGTAAAAAGTGAAATCTGTAAAAGATATTTAGAACTTTATTTCATCTCAGCATGGTTCCTGAGGTTTGCCATGGGAGTTGGCATGGAGAGTATAATTCCAAAGGTTTCTGAAAGGGGGACATCAGTTGGCATGAGTTAGCAGTTGGATGGCATTGAGACTCAAGGGGCATTGGGAGTTGATCAACAGACATGTGTTGGCGTGTGTCAAGCATGGGGATGAAGGTGAAGATTGAGGGCCGGAGGAATGAAGTCTCAGAGAACAGAGGTAGGGTTTTTAACTAGACAGCTTCAGCACTTAGCATCTCCTGTTGGCCTCCAATCTGCGTCAAGATGGAGGACCCAACTCCAGTACGCCCTCTTCTGGAGCTTCTGATTTGTCACGCTGGTTATTTGACATCCAGTATTGAATCAGTAAAAATCCTTGAACTAAATATTGGGAAGACTGAAATGTTATTTTAGGCCCTCCCACAAACTATGTTCCCTGACTGCTGTTTTCATTTCTGGCAACTGTCTTAATAGTGGATAGATCTATAGGGTTTCAGATTCATAGACCATTGGGAAGTCTTCATGAGGGAGGAGCATCTATTGTAGCATCTATACAAGAGGGACGGGGAACAGTTGCCTGGGAAGGGCATCCATATTTTAGCTGGGAGGTTAGCTGGAGTGTTTCGGCAGGGTTTAAACTAATATGGAGGGGGGGTGGGGAGACAGAGGGAACTGGGAGTGGGAGAGAGATGGGTGACAGTGTAAGTCCAGAGGGTAGGAAGGAGGATCAGAGAGAGCCTGAGGGTCTTCAGTGCATGTGTTTTAATGCGAGGAGTGTGACTGGCAAAACAGATGAACTGAAGGTAATAATGTTCACAAGGAAGTTAGAAGTGGTGGCGGTGACTGAGACATGGTTAAAGGAGGGGCAGGACTGGCAATTGAATATTCCAGGGTATAAGTGTTTTAGGCATGACAGAGGTGGTTTGAAGAGAGGAGGGGGAGTGGCGTTATTAGTTAAGGATCACATCATAGCAGTGCAGAGGGAGGGTGGGATGGATGATTTAGGAATTGAGTCGCTATGGGTGGAGTTGAGGAATAGGAAGGGAGAGGTTACTATGTTGGGTGTGTACTACAGACCGCCCAACAGCCCGCGGGCTGTGGAAGAAGGGATATGCAGGGACATTTTAGATAAGTGTAGGAAGAATAGGGTGGTTGTAGTGGGAGATTTCAATTTCCCTGGGGTAGCTTGGAAGGTGCCCAGAGCGGAAGGTGCGGACGGGGAAGAATTTGTACAGTGTGTTTTGGAAGGGTCCTTGGAGCAGTATGTGGATAGCCTGACTAGAGAGGGGGTTATACTGGATTTGGTTCTGGGGAATGAGCCAGGGCAGGTGGTTGACGTTGTAGTAGGAGAGCATGTGTCAAATAGTGACCACAACTCTGTCTGCTTTAGGATATTAATGGAAAAAGATGAAGCCTGCCTTAGGGGGAGGGTGTTAAACTGGGGGAGGGCTAGATACAGCCAGATTAGGCAGGATCTTAAGGATACCGACTGGGATAAGCTGTTTGAGGGTAGGCCGACGCTTACATGTGGGAGTCTTTCAAGGGAAAACTAAAATCTTTGCAGGAAAGACACGTGCCGGTAAGGAGGAAGGATGGGAAAGGTAGGATTAGAGAACCGTGGGTTACTAGGGATATTGAGGACTTGGTCAGGAAGAAGTGGAAGGCGTATGTTAGATCCAGGCAACTGGGGACAGAGACAGCGCTGGAAGAATATAGAGAGTGTAGACGGGATCTTAAAAGGGGTGTCAGAAAGGCAAAAAGGGGCCACGAAATGTCTTTGGCAGGTAGGATTAAGGAAAATCCTAAGGCATTTTACTCCTATGTAAGGAGCAAAAGGATGGTTAGAGGGAAGATTGGACCTCTCAGGGACAGAGGAGGGAAACTATGCTTAGAGCCTGAGGGAAAGGGGGAGATCCTGAATGAATACTTTGCGTCAGTATTCACGCGGGAGAGGGGCCTGATGTCTGGTGCCGGCTTTGAGAAATTTGAGGACCCGTTAAAGGAAATAATCATTACGAGGGAAGAGGTGTTGGGGCTTTTAGGCAGCATAAAGACTTATAAAGCTCCTGGGCCTGATGGCATTTACCCCAGGCTGCTAAGGGAGGTGAGAGATGACCTTGCTGGGCTTCTGACGCAAATCTTTGTCTCTTCTTTGGACACAGGTGAGGTCCCAGAGGACTGGAGGATAGCAAATGTAGTACCATTGTTTAAAAAGGGTCAGAGGGATAACCCAGGGAACTATAGGCCGGTGAGCTTGACTTCAGTTATAGGTAAGCTAATGGAGAGGATTCTCAGGGACAGGATGTATGAGCATCTGGAGCGCTGCGACCTGATCAGGGATACGCAGCATGGCTTTGTTAAGGGGAGGTCGTGCCTTACGAATCTAGTGGAATTTTTTGAAGAGGTGACAAAAACGTTTGATGAAGGACAAGCCGTTGATGTCGTCTACATGGATTTCAGTAAGGCGTTTGACAAGGTTCCTCATGGTAGGCTGATAGAAAAGATGAAGGCGCATGGGATACAGGGCCAGGTATGTAGATGGGTTGAGAACTGGCTTGGGAGGAGGAGACAGCGGTTAGTAGTGGAAGGCTCTTTTTCCAACTGGAGGTCAGTCACTAGTGGTGTGCCACAGGGCTCAGTACTAGGACCTCTTCTATTTGTGATTTATATAAATGACTTGGAAGAGTGGGTAGGTGGTGTGATCAGCAAATTTGCTGATGACACTAAGATGCTTGGATTGGTGGGTACTGAGGAGCAGTGCCAGGCAATACAACAGGACATAGATAGGCTGGTAGATTGGACAGATAGATGGCAAATGGAAGTTAATCCGGATAAATGCGAGGTGATGCATTTTGGCCGGAATAATGTAGAGGGGAGTTATAGGATAAAAGGTAAAACTATCTGGAGTATAGAGACGCAGAGAGACCTGGGGGTGCAGGTTCACAAGTCTCTGAAGGTGTCAGTACAGGTGGAAAAGGTGATAAAGAAAGCGTATGGTATGTTAGTCTTCATAGAAGGGGTATAGAATACAAGAGTAGGAGTCTGATGTTGCAAGTGTATAGAACGTTGGTTAGGCCTCACTTGGAGTACTGCGTCCAGTTCTGGTCGCCGTACTACCGGAAGGATGTGGAGGCCTTGGAGAGAGTGCAGAGGAGATTTACCAGGATGCTGCCTGGTATGGAAGGGCTGTCTTACGAGGAAAGATTGAACACACTGGGGTTGTTTTCCCTTGAAAGACATCGGCTGAGAGGGGATCTTTTAGAGGTATATAAGATTATGAGGGGTATAGATAGAGTAAATGGTGGTAAGCTTTTTCCACCATTAGAAAAGGATAGAACGAGGGGTCACGGCCTTAGGGTGAGGGGGCTATGTATAAGACGAATATTAGAGGGCAGTTTTTCACACAAAGGGTAGTGGGGGTGTGGAATGCACTGCTGAGTAAGGTGGTGGGAGCAGGCATGCTAGGGTTGTTTAAGGGTCTCTTGGACAGCCACGTGAGCGGTCTGCAGATAGAGGGATATAGCAGGACTGTCTAAATATCTTATTTGTTTCCACAGGCAATTCGGTCCACCTTGTTGACTAACAAGGTGCATGCATTCGGCAGGTCGTGCGAGGGCTGCTCTTGGATGTTGCTTCAGGAGTGGCCTAGTGCTTCAAGTCGTTAGTGTATGCTTAAACTGGACCATCTGATGGGCAACATGACAGCTCAGAGACTATTGCTGTTGCTGTGCAGACACATAGATTTGGGCCTGTGTCTGCGGGAGTTTGCGCGTTCTCCCCGTGGTTGCGTGGGTTTTCTCCGGGTGCTCCAGTTTCCTCCCACAGCCCAAAAATGTGCTCTTAGGCTGATTGGGTAACAAATTGTCCCTATATTGGTCCCTTTATGGGAATCTTCCACAATAGGCATAGCCTAAAGTCATGGATATGTCATTAAGACGTTAGGACGGTGGCGTGGGCTCGTTGGGCCGAAGGGCCTGTTTCCCGTGCTGTGTTGCTCTTTGTTCTTTGTTCTAGATCATTTGCAACCTTGGTGCTATGTTTGATCAGAGATAAACTTCCTGCCACAAATCCTTCAATGCGATTGCCTCTTTCCACTTGGATGCCATCACTTGTCTTCTGACCTCCATCCATGCCTTTGCTACCTGTAAACTTCACTATAAAACAGACTTCTGACTGCCTTTGGATTCATCCACCTTACATAAATTTAAATTTATCCAACAATCTGCAGCCTGAGCTTTAATGTGCCCCAAATTTCATTTACTCACTTCCCATGAGCTTCCTGACTGACATTTACACCCTATCTGACAACACCTCATTTGATATTAAAACCAATCATCATCACTTACTTAATTATAATATCCAGTGTGAAAATTTAATCATGTTAGATGACCTAATTCATTATTGTTACATGTTGTCCTCGACATTCCAGTTACTGTCTGGGTTTATCAGTACCAATTATCTCTCTATGTCCATATGTCTTATTTAATGAATTCTCTCAGACTGAGGGCCCTAGTTGGTGAACGAACCTATATTCTATGCGTTCATCCTTTATATCTAGGCATTGATGCTTATCTGAGTTGACTTTGATGAAGATCAAAGGAAAGCATAGAATATAGGTTCATTCACCTAACAAGGGCCCTCAGTCTGTGAGAATTTATTAAATCAGACATCTGGACATGGAAGAGATAATTAACTGATATTAACAAACCCAGACAGTAGATGGGATGTTGAGGACAACATGTAGCAATAATGAATTAGGTCATATAACATGATTAAATTTTCACACTGGATATCATTATTAAGTAAGTGATGATTACTTTTAATATCAAATGAGGTATTGTCAGATTGAGAGTCAGGAAGCTCAGGAGTGTTGAGTGACTGAAATTTGGGGCATGTTAAAGCTCATGCAGCAGATTGTTGGAAGAGTTTAAGTTTATATAAGGTGGATGACACAAAGGCAATCAGAAGTGTGTTTTATAGTGAAGCTTACAGGTAGGCAACAAGGGCATGAATGGAGGTCTCAGCAGAAGACAGATGATGGCCCCAGGTGGAAGGAGGCAATTTAACTGATGGAAATAATGAAATTCCTGTTCCTTATTTACAAATCATTCTATGATGTCAGTGTCTCTTTCATTCTTATCTCTCCTTCAAGTTCTTTACTTCCCAGTTCTTGTTTTTGGAGCATCATTAGTTTTAACCACCTTACTGTTGGAAGCCTCACTTCCATCCAGCTGCCACGGCCCTCAGCTGTGGAGTTCTTTTGCCAAGCCAGTATACCTTTCTCTATTCCTTTAACGCTGTCTTTAGAACCCATCTTTTTGGTCATTCATCATGAAATCTATTTCTTTGGCTCAACGTTAAAAATATTTTTTAAAGCACTCAAGTTACTTCTTTTGATCCATCCAAAAGCTTGCCAATAAAGAGAAACTAAGTGCTCTTTCTAAAGGCAGAAGAACTGATGTGCTGTAACAAAACAAAATTCCCAGAAAACACAAAAGCTGAGCTAATCAGATTAAAGTGGTATCACTTAGGTGGTGACTTCCTTGTGCCCACTGATTGAAGAAGGACTGAAGATACTGATGTGCACACTGTGTCACTTTTCTAAAGACACCCAGCTGCAGTCCTTTCTGCAGAAGAGAGGCAGGCAGTTAGGCCTACATTGCTTTGATCTGTTGGTGGTCACTTCAGTAACTTCAGTAGCAGTCCCATAAGAAGATTCTCCAGCTTGCTTGCTCCCCTCTGTTCCAGACACTAGGAGCATGAGACTGAAGTACAACAAAAAAGTTGAGGAACAGCCCTTCGATAATGTAGGAGGAATAGTAACTCATATGTTCTGAATAGATATAAAACACTGTCTCCTCCATGCTGCAGAAATTACAGGTGCCCAGGAGTACCACAGAATGATTTGCTACATTGTATTTTGTTATATACATGCAAGTTGTGTTCTAAACCAGTGGACCCCATTAAGGATAAAGAGGGTTATATATGCTTCATGGCTCAGGGCAATACATAATGAATACTTTGTACCAGTGTTTGCTAAAGAAAGATATTGACTGAAAGAGTTAACAATCACAGAAGATTAAGAATCACATAAACTGCTGTGAGAGAAACCAGTGGTCTTCATTAAAGTCGACTCAGATAAACATCAAGGCCTAGACACAAGGCAAGAAAGTGTAGAATATAGTTTCGTTCACCTAACAAGGGCCCTCAGTCTCAGATAATTCATTTAATTGAATATCTGGATGTGAGAGGTAATTGGTACTGACAAACCCAGACAGAAGCTAGGATGTTGAGGACATCCCAATATTACAATAATGAATAATGTAACAATAATGAATTAGATAATCTAACATAATTTTCACACTGAATTTTATAATTAAGGAAGTGATGATGATTTTAATATCTATCTTATGTTTGATTAACCTTAATCAATAGATAGAGATAACTCCTAAACCTTGATGGGTATATCTGCTTGTGTATTCCTGAGTTCTGTACCCTGGCTAGTTACAGACTGTGACCTATGACTTTCCAGGGTCCTCTCTATAGTTTGCATTAAAACAGATGTTTTAAGGAAACTAAGTTCTACTCAATTAGAAGGTTGAATATCAAAACCTGCAACAGTGACAAAATATAGGTGGAAGTGAAGATGTAATAGATGGAATGAAAATTGATAGGCAGAATGTACAGAAGTTGTTTAGTGGATAGGTAGCCTAGTCTCAATGGCTTGAATCTATATTTGAACAGCGAAATACTTTAACAGTAAATTATTGTTTCCTGAAAGCAGTAAGATTGCAATGAATATGGAAATTATCTCTATCCTGAGATCCTTTCAAAGCTCTGCCTCATTACTTACTATGTATCATACTTTTTTTTACAGGTGTTGGATGTTTTGGAGCTGTGTGTCATTGTTCTTCAGAATCATGTGAATGAATTGCTCCCAATGGTACACCGGTTGTGGAGTCCTTTTGTGCAGAGATTGACTAGTGATGATCCTCTTGTGGTTTTCAGGGCATTCAAGGTGAAGTAATATTTCTTATTCAGCAATTTTGGTGAATTTATGTATGTCACACATTGGGTAGAATTTTCCAAAAACAATTCTAAGTGCCAGAACAATGAGAAAATGTGAGTCCTCCAGGCATGCTCTGGATCACAATCTATTGACATTCAGCCACTTTTTTTGAATGGCTGGGGTGGTGGTGGGAGTGAAATAACAGAAATTTGTTAGAATTTTTTTCTGATCTTGTATGAGCAAACTGCAGAACTTTGAGTGATTTCTTTTTTTGCTTTTCAGGTGCTGTGCAAGTTGGCAGATGCATCTAGTGATTTCCTGAGGAGCAGGGTTTCTAAAGACATTCTGCCTAAGGTGACCAAGTCTTTAGTAAGCCAAGGTCTGGTCAGTGCAAAGGCTGGGCCTATTTATAAACACACCTTGTCCTATAAATTGCAATTAGTTGAACTTCAAAGTCTCGGAAAACTCTGTGAGAAATTGGATCTTGGTAAGTACTTAACTCCATTCAACAGTCAAACCACTTATATTGTTATGAAAATTTAGGAAAGAAAACTAAGATATTTATCAAAGATATTCTTACTCTTTCTAGAGTTTTATTTCATTGGTGTGCTCTAATTCAGTTTTTTTTTAAATACAGCTGAAGCATTTCAACTTCATCATTCATACATTTAGACACTGAGTTCATATCGCGAGACCTTTTTTTTCAAAATCCTGTATTGAAGAAAAAGTAGTGATTAATTAATTCAGCTATGTGGTAGTTGCCTTTTCTTTCCAATTGTGGGTATTCGATAGACTTCTGTGGCAAATGTCATTTGTTCCCTATGGTTTGCAGAAATATGCAGTAGCCATGCTAACCTTCAAGGCCAGCAGGTTCTCCACAATGGACACTTGTCTTTGCTTTTACAATATGCTGGTTGCCAGTATTGAGTTACACTTTTTAATTGATTGGCCAAGCCGGAAATAAGATGTAGCGAGATTTAATCCTCCCCAACTTTCAAAACTAGAACATATTCCCTCTGTAAGTTTAATTGTCATCCAAGCTGAATAGTAACAGATTGTGCATCACATATTCTACCATTTTTAACTGCTGTTTCTCAACCCTGCTGCAATGAATGATCTCTTATGAGCAAAGCAGAACTAATAAATCATTGCTTAAGATGTATAATTAATGCATCCAGCAAATATGTGGCTGGTGAAGTGAGTATTGGTGCTAAGTTTGGTGAATCATCTATTGCACTAACCGATGCAGAAGGATATTCACCAGAGTACTAAACCCAGAGGTGGGAGTAGAAGAAGCAGCCAAACCATATGCTAATTAAGCTAAAACAATCTGACTGACAACAGACAATTGGTAGGTCCAAATTGGCCAGATTGTTGACTTGATTTCCTTTACTTCTGCAGATATAACTTCAGATTATTGCTAAAAAGGCTGCAGGTTCCACTCTGATGTATGTTGAAGCATTATTTGAAGTATTAGTTTTTCCAATTTTGCAATAACAAACAGAAAGAGAGCTTGAAGCACGCAGAAATGGATTAGGTAACAGAGTTCAACAATGGACTGAAGGTACAAGGCCTCAAACTAGTTTGTGCTGACTATGAGATAGTAATGTGTTAGCAGTCTAATTCTAATGAGGGAGTTTTCCAGGCCTGTTAGTTCTCGATGAGAATCATGATGAATAGGGCGTCGGACAAAATATGAGTTGATACCAATAAATATTCAAATTGACTAGTTTACATCTCATTACTGGTTTGAGGACGGATTCAATTCCATCCTACTATTTATCCACCTCCCAGCAGGATCTGAACTAGGTGGGCTTTGGTAGAGATCCTCAGAATTATAGATCTGATATGTTGAATGCCTAGGGTCCAGGGAGCACCACTAACCTTGCAGTAATGAGAGGCGTCCTCTTCTCCACGTGCACGCACACACATACAAAGTTGGTTACCCCTGCCACCCCCACCTTGGGGTGGGGGGGGTGACGGGGGGGTGGAGGATGTGCGGGATCTGAGGGGAAGGGCTGAGACGTGAGTCAGGTTACCTTCGTACTTGTGTTGTTTGGGACTGGTGAACCCATTATTTGTAGGTAGGGCATAGGATTCTCTCTCTGGTGAGGGGTTGGTAGTGCTCTCCTGGTCAATGGGAGGGACACCAATTTTTTTGTGGGAGAGGGACTTGTCTCCAAATGCAGAGATCAGGGCACCTTTTAAAAATGTTGCCCCACTCTCTGAACAAAGGGGCTGGCGAGGGGTTCCCCAAGATGACATAATTTGTATCTTTCAAGTGGTGAATCCCACGGGAAGCCAGGAGCGTTTCCTGATGGTGCCAACATCAGGAAGCGCTCCTGTTTTCCTGACAGCATGGGCATCTAGTCCCAATTCAGGAGAAAGATGGCCAGGAAATTTGGCCAAGTCTCAAATTTGGCGATTTGAGACTTGGACAAGTTGCAGAGCTGGGCCGAGAAGTGGCAAATGGAGTTTAATGTGGAAAAGTGTGAGGTAATGCACTATGGCAGGAATAATAAATGTGTAGAGTATAGGGCTAATGGTAGGATTCTTAGTAGTCTTAATGAACAGAGGGATCTTGGTGTGTATGTGCATAGATCCCTGAAAGTAGGCAGTCAAGTCGAGAAGGTTGTTAAGAAGGCATATGGAGTCTTAGCTTTTATTGGTAGGGGATTGAATTTCGGAGCCGCAACGTCATGTTGCAACTGTACAAAACTCTAGTGCGGCCGCACTTGTAGTATTGTGTGCAGTTCTGGTCCCCGCATTATAAGAAAGATGTGGAGGCATTGGAGAGGGTACAGAGGAGGTTTACCAGGATGTTGCCTGTATGGAGGGCAGGTCTTATGAAGAGAGGCTGAGGGATTTGAGGTTGTTTTTGTTAGAAAGGAGGCGGCTAAGAGGGACCTAATCGAAACATATAAGATGATTAGAGGTTTAGATAGGGTGGACAGTGATAGCCTTTTTCCTAGGATGGAGAAAGCTAGCACGAGGGGACACAGCTTTAAATTAAGGGGTGATAGTTATAGGACGGATATCAGAGGCAGGTTCTTTACCCAAAGGGTGGTTCGGGATGGAATGCCCTGCCTGCAGCAGTTGTAGATGCGCCAAGTTTGGTGGCGTTTAAGAGGTTAGTTGATAAGTATATGGAAGAGAAGGGAATGGTTTAGTTTGGAGGGGCATTGCTTTTTGTATTGGTCGGCGCAACATCGAAGGCCGAAGGGCCTGTTCTGTGCTGTAATGTTCTATGTTCTAGGAAATGGCAATTTATTACCTTGAATTTAGAGCAAAAAAACATTTATTGAAGTAAATTTGGGTTGGGGTCAATTTCCATCTAATATCTGACCAGGGGACTGCCTAATGTTGCCTGGTGAGCACAATTGGTTAAATCACACTGGAAGTGATATTATGAATTTTTTTTTATGCAGTGGAGACTGACCTGGATGCGGTTGCTAGCACCTGCTTACCATACCTGAGTAGTAGGCAACCTCTAAAACTCCAGGATGCAGCTTGCAGGTAATTCATTTCATTCAAATCAATGATTAAATCACAAATTTTGAAACAAGAGAGCTTTCACAGTGCTAGCATAGTCTTATATTCATTTTTCATACCTTTATCAGGAAGAAATTTAACCTGGCTGTTCTGACAATCCCTTTGGATACATTGTTTCAACATTTATATGACTTAGGAGCAGAGGGAGGATGGGAGTGCAATTGCTCCCCATAAATAAGTGTATATGACCCAGTGCGAGGTTGTATTATTGAGTAAAAGGAGAAATTAGCATATAGTCAGACTTGTCAACAGAATTTTCTGGTTGGATTAACAGCCCTTCTCATCATCATATCGGAATTAGATGTAAAAACAGGGCCCAACTAATTAAGATTGATTAGCTGCGCCATGAAGCTTCTTGGTCTGTGCTGAATTGACTGATGAATGTGAGGTGATGTGGATACTAAACTGTCCTCAATGTGCTGAATTAAAGAGGAGAACACTGATTGAATGACCTCCAGAAAGAAAGCTACAGCAGAGACTCAAAAGATGGAAGAGAATTGATGGTTAAAAAATGTGTAAAAAAAGTAATCATTTATCTTAAATCTGCTTCAACTGGAATCAAAGGCACTTTAAAGGGAAAACCCTTCCTCAGCTACATCACTTGAAGGCACAGTATACTTTCATGTGTATACTGGCGATCCATAGCTCTACTTTGCCACCACCTCTTGCTAAATTATCAAATGTTCCTTTACCTTAACTACTGGATGAGCAGAAACTTCTCCCAAGTATAATTTCAGGAAAGTGAAGCCATTATTTTTGGTCTCCACTCTAAACTCTGTTTCCTAGTTCCCAACTCTATCCTGCTCCCTGACAACAGTTAAGCCAATTAGTTTGCAACCTTGATGTCACGCTCTTTCTCAAGGTGAGATTCAACCATAAGTTTGTGTCATCTCTTACGCCTGTTTCCACTTCCAAACCGTTGCCTGTCACCACCCCCTATCTCAGCTCAGCTGCTACTGAAACCCTCATTCATATCTTTGTTACCTCTAGACTTGACTACTCCAATGCACTCCTGGGCTGTCTCACTCATTCTATCCTACAAAAAACGTGAGGTCATCCAAAACTCAGCTGCACATGTCTAAACTTGCAGTGAGTTCCATCCCCTTACTATTCCTGTACTTACTGGTTTACATTGGCCCACAGTCAAGGAATGCATTGACTTTACAATCCTCATCCTTGTTTTCAAATCTTACCATGATCCTTCTTATCTCTGTAACCATCTCCAGCCCCACAACTCTCCGTGATATCTGAACTCTAGTTCTAGTGTCTTGTGCATTTGCAATTCTAATAGATCCGTCATTAATGGCTGTGCCTTCAGGTGCTGAGGCTCTAAGCTCCAGAATTTCCTCCTTGCACCTCTGGCTCACTTCCTTTTTCTAAAGTCCATACGACCTATCTCTGACCAAGCTTTTTTGATTGACCTGATATCCTGTTATGTGGCTCAGTGTTGTACTTAGTTTTATATTCCCATGAAGCACTTTGGGAAATTGTATGAAACTACTGCTGCTATATAAGTTTTTGTTAATGTGTAAGTAATATTTGTATTTTTCCCTCCATAAGTGTTTTTCGTCGTCTAAATGAAGTTGACCCTGATGCTACCTGGCTCATTTTGAATGAAGTTTATTGCCCAGATGCCTACAATCCACCACACCCCAGCCTCTCATCAATACAACTGACTGGAATGGGAAAGCAAAGGAATGCATTCACTGACAATATTTTCCAACTTCTGAAAGAGTTTGAATGACTTAGGAATTTGTGATGCTTGACAGTACTATACAATATCTAAAATTCTGCATACGTAGTCTGCCAATATCAACATCGATGCAGGGAATGTGTAAAGCTGAGGGAAGGCATTCAGCCATAGGGATATAGAGTGCTTCTTAGTGTACTGTGGCTTGTTGTACACCAACACTGTCAGAGGTCAGGACACATGTTTACACTTTGACCACAAGTAGACTGCATGACCTATGAGCCAAGAAAATATAGGTAACAGAAGTGTGATGAGTTTCCAAATTGTTCTAACCCTTTCTGTCTCTATGGGTTATTTTGCATTCAGAATCTACAAGGAGCATTTTGTTAATCAGGTTTGAATAGATTTGAGTTTCACAACATCTGTATCAAATTTAGGGCATCACTTCTTAATATTGTCTAAGGGATAACTGAATGTAATCAGATGTTCTTATTTCTGATGTTACAGCCAATCAATATTTGCTTCATCTGAGAAACTTTGTACATAAAGCTTTTCAACTTCTTAATGAAAATTTAACTGTCTGAAGTGATAGTTTGATGGCCATGGATAGATAACTAGTTTCTAGAATGTAGAAATTCTGAGGAACAAGTAATTTGCTACCTGACAGATGCAGCAGGTCAAATTTTGAATTATGAGTGAACTTTATAAACAGTGTCACTTGTTTGTGTTACAAATTTCAAGTCCTCCTTGTCGCAGCTACAGTATAGTGCTGGTCACTCTGGCAAGAGGTCAGGGTGTCTTACACTATAAACAGAATGCTTTTGGCTAATTGAACAATAGCATAACCCAACAGTGTGATAGCAGCTCCCCCTTGTGATTAGAATAGGCTATCTTTACTTTAGCATCTATACTTAACCAGTATTTTTTATTTAAATACTGGTGGGACAAAGCCAGGCACAAAATATTAAGCTGCTCTTGTCATATACAATGAGTTAGAGTAATGCTCAATGGAAGTTTTGCTGATTTTGCTCAGTCCAACTTCTTTCTGAGTCTAATGGGAGAGGGATTATATAATGAACCATACTTGCACACTGTCTTCTTGCAGAATAACTTTTTTTGTTTCTCATTGCATTTCTTTCTATAAAACTTGTAACTGCGTAAGCTGACATCCTACAACCTGGCTTCCAGGCCTACATATCTCAGTCTTTTACTGCTTTGTCACCCTCAAAGAAGTTATAGGCACTATCTATATGCAAGTTTTTTTTCTCCTTTCCTGCATCCACTACTGAAGCTTTTAGCAGTATAAGAGAAGGAAGCGCATATAAATTTGAATATGTTAAAACTTTTTACCCAATTTGGACAAAAGCTGATATCTTTTGCTAGATTCTATTCTAATGCCTGCTCTTAGATATGTAATTGACCACCATTTGGGTAATTTTTAAATGATTAAATTAAATTCTGATTAAACTGTGTCAAGCATTAGTGTTTATTTTTCAAATGTTAACTATATTCATGGCACCAAAAATAATACACCATTGAGGTATCCACAAAATCACTTTAGACAAATATTTAACTTTTGATTTTGGACATCTAATTATTTATCATATATTTAACTGGAGTTTGCTATATGTTCCATAAAATCTCCATTCTAGTAATTATATCTAATAGTTTTTTATTTAAAATTTTTATTCCATCCTTAAGGGTACAAAGCCAATGCTCAGTGTGGACCAGGCAAACTCAAATCCATTCAATGCTTTGTCCAAAAACCAAATTTAAATTCCAATTGAATCCATTTCATGGCCCCCACAAGAGAGACAAACAAGATCCAAGATAAAGCATTGCTCTTTGTCTTTGGCTTGATCTGACACTTGATCATTTTTTTAAATCATTAATAAAATCATTTAAAAACCAGGCCAAAGGAGGTCCAGCACTTGAAGAAACGGCCTGTAAAAACAAACACGATTATCATGTTATTTGCTGCAACTTCAAATATCTTAATTGATACAACAAATATTTTAGTTCTCATTTTTATTGAAATAATATTGAAAAAAATAATGCCAGCACTTGTGTTTTTATTTCCTGAAAAATACATGACTTCTCTTTTGATTCCTGGCACTACAAATTGTGACATACTTTTGTGATTTGATTTAAACAGTCAATGGATAAAAAATTCTGCATTTATATTAACTGTCTCTTCTATTAAGAAAGAGAAGTAATCATTGAATTACTACAGTGCAGAACGATGCCATTCGGCATCCCACTCAGACCCTCCCTCCACCTTATCTGTAATGTAGTGCATATACCATGGCTATAACCTGCACACCTCTGGATACTAGGGGCAATTTACCATGGCCAATCCTCCTAACCTACACATTGAAGTGTGGGAAGAAACCAGAGCACCCTGAGAAAACTTACAAAGGCATGCAGAGAAAATACAAACTCCACACAGTCATCCAAGGCTGAATCAAACCTGGGTCCCTGGTGCTGTGAGTTAGTGCTGGCCACTGTGCTGCCCCAATCAGGAAAAAGTTACATTTTTAAAAAGAAACTTATTGAAATCTTGCTTTTTTTTAATGAAGATTTCATCCTATTGTAAGAAAAATCTTTTTAATAACCTTTACTCGTTTGACGCTGATATCTATAATTCCGTATTCAGTTTTTCGAACCACAACACTCTCCAGTTCTATCAATCATCTGTGTCAAGCTGACCTTTATTCTGGACTTAATACTTAATGGATTTGCACAACATAAATGTTCGGTGCACTTATTATATGTGCTCACATGGGAGGGCAGCAGTATCCTTTATTAGTAAGGGCTGGCAACATCCAATTTTAAACTGAGTAGGAGTGGTTCTAAAGCTCAATTAGCTCGCTGCTAAGCTCTTGAGGAGAAGATAGTGTGTTCTAGTCAAATGATCTGAGCTGACCGTATGGCTATTCAATATAAGCTTGTGAGAAAGAAAAACTGACCTTGTTCACCATCCTTATTTTATTCCTTCTCCTGCAAATCCTATTTATGCTATCTAAAGACTCAAGTCACATGAATAGTTGTGTTGAATTCCAGGTGGTGGTACTGATGAATTTATGATCGGAAGAATTTTCTGAGGGGCGGAAAATAGGGAAAACCTTCCAACAAATAATAAAAAGGTCCATTTCAGAGCAAGCAATCTAGTTCTTTACCATTGACAGTGGGGCTTAAGGTGAGTGAATTTGTTCCAAAATGAAATATACTGTACTTAGTGCAAGCAGCAACGTACAGTGCATGTGACCAATCATACAGCATGTGTCATACATAGTTTAAAAAGAATGCAGGCCAGCCCTACAATATCAGCAGCGCAGTGATGAGTTTTGAGTCCTGTTTACCAACACTCAAGTCCAGGACCAAACTTCCTTTGCACAGTTATTATAAACTGAAGTATATTTTAGCAGAAGAAATTGAAATGAACTCTAATCCAATTATGCCCAGAGTCACATGAGATCTGTGCACCAGAGGTAAATTAATTACAACTTGAAGGTAGGAAATGCAAATAAAATCCATTGGGCAAATATGTCTAGTTAGACAATGCTTCTCTGTACTTGCTAGAACTTCTCTCCCCTATTCCCACTATTCAAATCCCAAGAAAGACATTCTAAACTTTGATTGTGTAAAATGGCCATCATTGTATCAACTATTTGTTGTACATTGTCAATTTTTTTTAATTTTTTTTTTATTTAAGCAACACAGCACGGGAAACAGGCCCTTCGGCCCAATGAGCCCGCGCCGCTGTCATACTATATAGTAGCAAATACATTATCCTATTTTAATATTCCTATATAATAATATATATATTATTCCTAATATGGAAAATTTTCACCATAGGGATAATTTGTTTCCCAATCAGCCTAAGAGCGAATTTTTGGGTTGTGGGAGGAAACCGGAGTGCCCGGAGAAAACCCACGCAACCACGGGGAGAACGCGCAAACTCCGCAGACACCGGCCCAATTCCAAGTGTCTGCACAGCCACATCGATAGTCTCTGAGCTGTCATGGTGCCCTTCAGATGGTCCACATAAAGCACTCTTTTACGACATGAGGTACCAGGCAACCCATGAATCAACATCCAAGAGCTGTACCCGCACCACCTGCCAAATGCATGCTCAAAGTATGGACCGAATTACCTGTGGAAAAAAGCCGTAGTTAAACAGTCCTAATATCTCCCTCTATCTGCATACCGCTCATGTGGCTGTCCAAGAGACCCTTAAACAGCCCCAGCGTGCCTGCTCCCACCCCCTTACTCGGCAGTGCATTCCACACCCCCACTACCCTTTGTGTGAAAAACTGCCCTCTAATATTCGTCCTATACATAGCCCCCCTCACCCTATGGCCATGACCCCTCGTCCTATCCATTTCTAAAGGCGGAAAAAGTTTTCCTCCATTTACTCTATCTATACCCCTTATAATTGCATGCAGATCTCCTATCCATTGGAAATAATAAATGGCAGGGAGTAGAAAGTTAAAATGAATGCACAACAGTTTCCAATTTGAAACAGAAAATGCACACCAAGGTGATTAACGCGCAAAGATTACCAGGCTGTCTAGTTTGCAGTTAAAATGATTATGTGCCTGAAATTAAATTTATTTTTTAAGAAGCAATGGAGTTCAGTTCATAATCAAAATTCAAGAGTTTCATTGACTGCCTGTAGCTGTCTTTGTTTAGTCGTGTTTAATTCTGATCGCCACACGTTGAGAATATGACACTGAAGAGGGTGCAGCGAAGATGTACGAAAGTAATAACAGAAATACAAGGTTACGCTTCAGAAGAGAATCAAGAAGCTTGATCTCTGTTTCTCATGAAAAAAGGATAACTGAGAGGGTAACTAAATAGTTGTTTTTCTAATGTTATAGGTGGTTTTGGTTAATAGAGTGGCTACAAAGAGAATATTTTCTTTTGTGGAGACCAGCATAGTTAGAAGCCATTGACATATGATAGCCACCCCAAGAAATCAAAGAAGAAATTTAGAAGAAATCTCTTCATCCAAAGAGCGATAAGAATATGCAATTTCCAACCATATCGAGTGCTAGGAACAAATTGTATGGATGCATTGAAAGGCAAGATAGACAAGAATTTGAAGGTGAAAGGGATAGATGATAGATTTGGATGAAGAAAGATGGGAGGAGGTTTGCGTTGAGTACATACGGCAGCTTTTGTGTTGTATATCTAATGGAATTTGCCACCTCAATTTTAAAAATCAAGCAATACAAAATGCTGCTGCTCCTTAGGGACTCCAATAATCATATGAGTTGTATTTTTTAATTAATGAGAAATTAAAGTATATATATTAAGCACTGAATTTGGAGCAAATCACTTAAAAACACACCCAACTAGAATTGGAGGGGAAAATCAATATCAAAAGCCTTAAATGCATGTTCTTAACCTGCTTCCAGTTCTTGGCCCTCAGTTATAAGACAATCAAGGGAATAAATAGGGAAAAATATAGCAAACATTGAAAGTTTTGAATTACCAAATATTTTACCATGTTATTGGTTCTATATAAATGCAAACTGCTGGTGTCAAGTAATGACTTCAAAAACTGCTTTGCCCCCCTCTTGCCGCCACCTCAGAAACTAAGTTTGAAACTTTCTGAAAGCAATCCATCCCATTGAAGTTGCCAAATGCCTGAGCTACCTGTTCCTTCCTGCTGCAGCATCAATATTCTACGGCCACTTGAGAAACTTTCTTTAGATGGTGGATAAGTATAAACATTTGTTTGTATAATGTCCATGGAGGATGACCTTCTGTGCACTTGACCCCTTTAGTTCTAAATGGAAAAGTAATGAGTTGTGGTCCGGCCCTTGGCTGCAAATTAATGTTCTCTGCTGGGGCAGATTTGCTTAGATCCACATTATTTAGATTAATGGAGGAACATTGCAGCATGCAGTGCCGACAGAGATAAATGTGTGACATTAGAAAGTCACAGTCATTCAGAATAATGACTGTAATAAACTCATTACCGCACAGACCCAGACATTATCCTCTGAGGTATATGGCAATATCTTTGTACAATGTCAGTAAAAAAAAAGTGGTTTGCTGGCTTTATCCAGTGACACTATAATGATTAAAGTAGGCATTACTTCCAGTTTGCAGCTACTTTAATGTGATTAGGTTCTTATTAGTTTATAAATAATACAGAATCTTAGACACAATGCAATTGCACATGATCGTTGTCCAGCTTGTCAATTTTAACTGGTCTTAAAGGACCTAAAATTATTATATTTGAAAGGGAACAGTAAAATCTTATCTTGGAAAACTTGAGGACATGCATGTCGTCTTTTGCCTCTAAGTAATTTATTTAATTGTGGATGTTTTGTGACTACTCACTTGGATAGTTTGATTATGATGAAATTAGCAGTCCTTTGATATAGCACAGTTCATTTTTTTAAGAAATCACATTACATTACTATGAACATGTTCTCCAAATGTTCAGCTCAGCCCACACTCCATGTAGTGTCACCCATTTAAGGAGGATACTAATCCAGGGTTGACATTTGAAAAGAATAAATGACTTCCTAGCTCCCTAATTATAAAGACCATAGCACTTCTTGCTTAATTTGATTACTGGAATCTCATTACAATTTTCCATGTTATTTGTATCTTCAGCATGTTATGAGCAGGCATCTTTCACTTAAACAGGTTGCTGCACTTGTTTAGACTCACCACTAAATGGAGCAGTTAGCAGTCTTGAAATGCTGTGTTTTCAGTGCAAACATAAACTGGTGGAACCAAGCGGCTGCCTTTAAAATCAACAATAAAGGTTGAATGTGCTGTTTATTCAGCTTTCTGTCAATACCTCAGATAAATTGGCATTTTAATGCGGACTCAAAACATTAACTCCGTTCCTATTCCACAAATGTTGCCAGATCAGTTGCGTTTTTCCAGCATTTTCTGTTTTTATTTCAGACTTCCAACATCTGCTTTTTTTATTTTTACCATTTTTGAATGCTTGTCCTCACAGAATAAGTATGTACTAGCGGGATAACGTTAACCAAAACTGGGGAACTGGAAGGACAAGTAGGACGTACTTAAACTTTAACAGATTTGCCACCTTTCTGTAAGTTTCTTTAATAATCAATTTTATTATTGTGTTCATAGAATGATTTAGCATGGGGGAAGGGGGAGGGGCTTTGGCCTATCATGCCTATGTCAGTTCTCAAGTGCTATCCAATCAACCTCATTCCAAGCTGTTTTTTTCCCACAAACATTGTTGCAAATGTTTCTTATTCATGCTCATTTCCAAGTGTCTTTTGAAAGTTACCATTAAATTTGCTCCCACCATTCTTTTAGGCAGTGCACTCTACATTATAACGTGCCGTGTGTAAAAAACAGCTCAACAGCTACCAGATACTATTGAATTTATTATAGTGTTTAAATTTAAACAAAAACAAAACTTGTCCATAAACGGGTGGTTTTATGCTTTCAAAAGGGAACTAGATGAGTACTTGAGAGAAAAGGGAATAGAAAAATAAGCCAAAAAGCTTGGATGAGGCATATAAGAGAGAAAGAACATAGGCACCTGTACAGATTGGTTGGGTACAGTGACCTGCTTTGATGCTCTATATATGTAAGCTCTCCTTTAATGCATTGAACAAAGAACAAAACAGCACAGGAAACAGGCCCTTCGGCCCAATGAGCCCGCGCCGCCACCCCAATGTTCCCACCTCTACCCGCGATCCCTGTCTATGTTTATAGATCTATGGATTAAAAACCAAATTTGAGACAATTTAGGGAGAATTTGTTTTGCCAATTAGCCTAAGAGCACATCTTTGGGATGTGGGAGGAAACCGGAGCGCCTGGAGAAAACCCACGCAAGCATGGGGAGAATACGCAAACTCCCACAGACACAGGCCCAAATCCATGTATCTGCACAGCACAGCGATAGTCACTGAGCTGTCGTGTTACCTATCAAATGGTCCAGGTCAAGCGTACACTAATGACGTGAAGCACTAGGATACGCTCGAAAAAGATCCAAGACTTCTCACGACCCATCGCGTGTATGCCCCTCGTTAGACAATAAGATGGACCAAAGCACCTGTAGGATAAAAACAAGTACATCAAAGTCATCTATTTACACACTTCCCAGGGACTCCAAAGGCTCATGATCCCTATTTTAAATCAGTTTTCTATACCCCTCCATTCCCATTCTGTTCATTGCTTTAAATCTATCCTCTGTTTTCTGATCCTGATGCCAACAGTTTCTCTAGTTTATCTACCAAAATCATTTACCATTTTAAATGTCACTTTTAAATTTGGACTTAACTCTCTTTGCTCTAAGGAGAATCCCAGCATCTCTGTTTTCCCTCAGTCATGGCATCATTCTCTTCAGACTCTCTGGACCTTCTCCAGGACATTAAGATCTTCGTAATGAGTGATGTATTAAGTTGACACAATACGCCAGCTAATGCCTAACCAGTGATCATAAACTTTCAGCATATCTACCTTGTTTTTCTATTAATAAAGCCCAGGATCCCATATACATTAACAACCTGAATAACTTGTAGTGCCATCTTCAAAAATTTGTATGTATGAACCCTGAAGTCTCATCTTTCAAAATGCACAACTTGAAACTTCTTTGCATTAAATTTCAATCATTGCATGTCTGCACATTTTGGATGGGATCGTCCCAAAAACTTCTAAGTATTGAATTTGCATAAGAACCGGAGTAAATCATGTAAGTTTCAAAATGAATCTCCCACACTGCACTACAGAATGCGCTAGCGTGATTCACTCCAGATACCAGTGGGAAGGGCCTATTAGGGATAGGGGTAGGATTTATAGTTATTTAGAGAGAAATGAATTGATTGGGGATAGTCAGCATGGTTTCGTGAAGGGTAGGTCATGCCTTACTAACCTCATTGAGTTTTTTGAGAAAGTGACCAGAGAGGTGGATGGGGGTAAGGCGGTTGATGTAGTATATATGGACTTTAGTAAGGCTTTTGATAAGGTGGCCCATGGAAGACTTCTACAGAAAATGCAGATGTGTGGAATAGAGGGTGATTTAGCTAATTGGATTAGAAATTGGCTGGCAGATAGAAGACAGAGGGTGGTGGTTGATGGGAGATATTCATCGTGGAGTTCGGTGACAAGTGGTGTGCCTCAGGGGTCTGTTTTGGGGCCCCTGCTGTTTGTAATTTTTATAAATGATCTGGATGAGGGTATTGAGGGATGGATCAGTAAATTTGCAGATGATACTAAAGTTGGTGGTGTGGTAGATAGTGAAGAGGGGTGTTTTAGTTTACAGAGTGACTTGGACAAGTTGCAGAGCTGGGCCGAGAGGTGGCAAATGGAGTTTAATGTGGAAAAGTGTGAGGTAATGCACTTTGGCAGGAACAATAAATGTGTAGAGTATAGGGCTAATGGTAGGGCTCTTAATAGTGTTGAGGAACAGAAGGATCTTGGTGTATGTGTCAATAGATCCCTGAAAGTAGGCAGTCAAGTGGATAAAGTTGTTAAGAAGGCATATGGAGTCTTAGCTTTTATTGGTAGGGGGATTGAATTTAGGAGCCGCAGCATCATGTTGCAACTGTACAAAACTCTAGTGCGGCCGCACTTGGAGTATTGTGTGCAGTTCTGGTCCCCACATTATAAGAAAGATGTGGAGGCATTGGAGAGGGTACAGAGGAGGTTTACCAGGATGTTGCCTGGTATGGAGGGCAGGTCCTATGAAGAGAGGTTGAAGGATTTGAGGTTGTTTTCGTTAGAAAGGAGGCGGCTAAGAGGGGATCTTATTGAAGCATATAAGATGATTAGAGGTTTAGATAGGGTGGACAGTGATAGCCTTTTTCCTAGGATGGAGAAGGCTAGCACGAGGGGACACAGCTTTAAATTAAGGGGTATGAGTTACAGGACGGATATCAGAGGTAGGTTCTTTACTCAAAGAGTGATTAGGGAGTGGAATGCCCTGCCTGCAGCTGTTGTAGATGCGCCAAGTTTGGTGGCGTTTAAGAGGTTAGTTGATAAGTATATGGATGAGAAGGGAATGGTTTAGTTAGGAGGGGCATTGCTTTTTATTTTGGTCGGCACAACATCGAAGGCCGAAGGGCCTGTTCTGTGCTGTATTGTTCTATGTTCTATGTTCTATGTTCTATTACCACTAAAGGCCAGCTGTATAGGACTGAGTGGGTGACTGCACATGTGCCGAACTGACAGTGCCAAAATTAGCACATGTGCAGTGGCCCCTGTCTGCTGGCCTCCAGATTGCTGGCTAGCCCTATAACCTATATCGCTGAGCCCCCCACAGCCCAATTGCTAGACTCCTGGACATGTCTGGGCCAGCCTTGTATCCTCACCCCAACACCCCCAATACCCCAGCAGGTTGCTCCCTCCACTCCCGACCTCCAATAGCCAGCCCCAATTACAAGTCTCCCTCCATCCAGCTCCCCCCTCCCCCTCCCCAAGTCCCACTGATGCAGAGTGGCAGTAGGAGCTCCACCCCCCCCCCCCCCCCCCCCCCCCCCCCGATCCAGTCCCATAGATCATCTCCCGTCTTTGGCACTGCCCCACACCTGGTGGGCAGTGCCAAGGTGCTCCCCAGGCATTGGCACTTTTCTCCTTGGGCAGTGTCGAGTTACAGCCTGGCACTGGCAATGTGGTAATACCAGAGTAGAGAGGCCAAATGTGGAATAGCATGATAGAATCCTGGACAGAGATAAAAATGCTAAAATGAAAATAGCTATCATCTGATGTGTTTTATATGATTTGCATTTTATGTGGCATTATGTAGTAAACCTGGAGCAGTGAATGCTGTAATTGTTTAATTTAAGCATGCAATTAAAACCCAGATTAACATTAAAAATCTAAACAAGATAAAATCTAACTCAAGACAGAGTAACTAAAGTTTAATACCATTTGTTAAATACTTCATCATGAGCCTGGTATAATCCTGATATTCACACATGCATTTCACATTGTTTAGGAGCAACCTATGTTTAGGAGCAACAAAATATACCTTTGTACAAGCAAAATATTATATTTGCAACTAATCGTGCTGACATCGTTCCTCTGTGAAACTGGACAGAGGGTAAAATGTTGGTCAGTTAGGCAGAAAGAGTAAACCACTGAACTTCAAATAACCAATGGAAATGAGAAAATAATGCATAATTAATGGAAACTGCCAGCATTAAATTATGATCATTCTCCTCCTAAAATTCATTCAGTTTTAAAAATTATTGAAAATAATTTTAGGTTGCATGGAAGAGCACCATGACAAGAAATATTTTGGGCACATGCTTTTCATTGTATTAAATATGTATATGCATTTAGCTACTGCACGAAGGTATGAGGAGGACTTTTCTGTTACTCTGTAAGTGCTCTTGCCAGCAGGAAATCCGGAGTGTTTCTCATAGGTGTTAGCAATGCCTGTCAGAGTGAAAGCCCAGTTTCACAGAAATTGGGGCCCTAATTTTCCAATCCCAGCATTGAGACAGCCCTCTCCCCCCATAACAGACATGGTGACTCCCATGACGAGAGAAGTACCCACAACCAGTTAGCACAAAAGACCAAATCCCATCCCCCCCACCCTGCCGCATGCACCCACACCAAGCAGGCTTGAGAGTAACCCAACTCTTTTCCTGCCCCCCTCCAGCCCCACCAAGAAGTGCCAACCTTACCTGGCATCTTTGATTCTGAGGGGGACAAGGACATAAGTGTTGGACCTCTGTATCCCTCTGCCACTTCCAAGCTGTTCTATGAGGGTTCCCAATGGACCTGGGAATTGGATGGCCTCAGATGTGGGGGGCGAGAAAGCATTTGACTAAAGGACTCTTCCCTGAGAAGAGGGTCTCGTGCTGCACCTCACCTTATTGCCCTGGGAAAGGTGTAGCGTTCACTCTCGGGATGAGGATTTCAAACACCATTCTGGGAAAGATTTCCATTATTGTCCTTTCCTTTAAAGCCTTTGATGGTCAGTTTCACTGACAGCACCCTTTTAACATAGAAAGAGTAAGGTGCCTGGTTCCTCTGAAGTAGTTTGGTGGACAGGTTGGATCACTTATCCACTAGGAAAGAGCTAGATTTGTTTTTATTTCTCTTCACATTTGAATGCAGCTCGAGTGCTTTGTAAACATTGCAGTTAAAAAGAGGAATTTAAAATTTGTAAAATATCCAAACTGAACATCAGAGTTGTTTGTAAAATGTCTATTAACATTGCGGTTAGGAACAAAGGCAGAACTTGAGAGGAATTCAACCATGAAGGGGAAATTAAATGGTCTTTCATACTTTGGGATGTAGATTAGCAGGCTTTGGGGACTTGTCAGCTTTCAATTCCATTAATTTCTCCAGGACCATTTTTTAGCTATCACAAATTTCTTTCAATTCCCACTTCTCACTAGACCCTTGATTACTTAGCATTTCTCTTATGTTATTTGTGCCTTCCTCTGTGAAGACAGGACTAAAGTAGTTGTTTAATTGTCCTGCCATTTCTTAGTTGTCAGCTACCAATTCTCCTTTTTCGGACTAAGGGATCTACATTTACCTTCACTATTTTTTTTCTTTTTACATACTGATACAAGCTTTTACAGTTCACTTCCTTGTTTCTTGCGAGTTTATCCTTACACCTTTTGGCAGTTGAAGCTCCACAGCAGTTGGAGTCATACCTACCGCAAGAGATAGGTGGTTATTGAGGGGCAATCACCTCAGCCATAGGACACTGCTCCAAGAATTCCTCTGAACAGCATTCTGATAGACCTAACTGCCTCAACAATAGCTTTCACTTCATTATAAGCTAAGAAACTGGGCTGTTTGCTAATGATTTCACAGCATTCAGCTCTATTTGCAGTTCCTCAGATGATGAAGCTGTCCACAGCTACACACAGAAGGATCTGAACATTCTGTTTTCAACTGATGAGCAGTGCACGACCATTTGTGCTACACAAACACAAGCCAACAAGAAAACTGAACCACTTCCCCGTGGCTTTCTTTCATGACATGTTCATGACATTCCCTTCTAGGGACATCATTGACCAGAATGACCAGAACTCAGATGGGCTGGTTACATAAAGGTTATCGTTGCTGGAGATTTATTATTCTGCAGTTAGCATCTCATTTCATGAGTCCCCAGTGCCATGCTCTCGACTTAACTTGGTGGATTCAACTTAATTAACAAAGCAGCTCCAGACATTCCAGGACAAAGTCACCTAACTGATTGACACAGCAGGATTGTCTTCTAAACCTACAATGTCTTCCACCTAGATAGACATAGGCTGCAGCTGCATGTGAACATCAACACTTTCAAATTGCACTGCATCCTGCCACTTGTTCAGAGTCTTGGCACTCCCTATCCTCCAAGATTGTGGGAGTATATTCACCGAATGGACTGCAATGCTTCAAGAAGACCCACCCCTTTTAAGGACACTAGCAGTAGCTTACAAATGTTGGTCTTGCCAGCAATGCCTACATCCTGAATGAATGCATTTCTAAAAAGTCAGGAATACTTAACACCATTTCCTTTATCGTTGCTGGTTGAACAAAGAAAATATTATGTGTTTTTTTTGCCTGGGTATATAAATTGCTGGAAATAATATAAGACCAAAATAACCAATTTATTTCACTCTGAAGAATCACATGGACTCTTTCTCCGCAGATGCTGCCAAAGCTGCTGAGCTTTTCCAGCATTTTCTGTATAACATTCAAAACTAAGAAATCACAGCAAACTACTCTTGTAGAAGTTACATGGACCGAAAAATTATTTTGAAAACTCAAACTTTCATGTTTCATGCACGATTATAGACTAGAAAGGCACTTTGAACTTCATCTCTCCAAGACCAGAGAATTCAATTTTCTCATTTCTTTCAGAGAACAAATCAACAGAGGCACAGGGTCTATATTTTGCTCATATTATGTTCTATAGTACTTCATGTGCATTTCTATAGAGCATCACTTCAAAAAAAATACACAGTGAGATAACTGACATGGCTCACTCTGGGAAACTTAAATTGTTTTATAGATTTCAAGATTAGAACATGCCACACAAAATGTCAATTTGATTGCAGACAGATTTCACTTAAAAGATAAGCAAACATTTAACAATGGATCTTCAATTACTTTTTAAAGACCTATTAACTGTATCTCCTCAAAAACAGAAAATGCCAGCAAATCTCAGATTTAACAGCATTTGTGGAGAGAGAAAAGAACAGCTATTTTTCGAGTCTGGATGACTCTTTTGTTCGAGTCATCCAGACTCAAAATATTGGCTGCGATTCTCCCAAAAGTGTTGAATGGGTGGGAAAACTATTCGAAATCCCAACTGTTTTGTCAGTTCAGCTTCTCACGCATATCTCCGCACTCTGAGCACTGTGGAGGTCCCAGTCATGAATCTTATTAAAAACCCAGCAGGCAGTGCCTATTCACACTGGACTCTGCCGGTTCTGATTCCGATCTGTCAGACTCTCTGTTTGCTGGGCAGCTGGATTGCTGGCCAGGGTGGGACCCCTGTGGCGCTGTCCCTCCAGCTGACCACCCCCCCCTCCCCCCGCCCCCACCCCCACAGCCCAACCGCGGCCTCCACAGCAATTCCTGACTCTCCCACTGTCCCAGAATGCCCCGATACACAGCCCACTACCCACAGCAGTAGTAAGTCACATCTCCCCGGTAAACACCCCCACATCCTGAAGGTAGTCCCCTGCCCCGCAGGCAGCCACACCCCACCCTCCCTGCCAGACTGCCCCAATCACTGCCCTCCCTCCATCCCAGACTGATCTTGTCTGCAAAGTGGCAGTAGGACTTCTGACCCCCACACCTCACCCACAATATCCCCACCCCCTTGGCATTGCCTGTTGTACAATGCCAAGGTGCCCCCTGCCCATGGGCACTTTGCCCCTTGGACAGTGCCAGGGTGCCTATGCCCAACAGGCACCATCCCATTCTGCCAAACCCTCTGAGGGGGCCCTAATTCCTCTCCCCCCCCTTTATTCTGGCAGTGTCTCCCACCAGTTCCCCAGACATGAGGAAATCTCACAGAATGAAATACTCCTGACAGGACGGGAGATTCAACCAGGACTTGAAAGTTGCTGATAATGATCTGAATAATTGGGACTTGAAAGTTCCCGATAATGAATATTTAAAGCAGATTTAAAAAAGATTCAAATGACTTACCTGCCTTCCTGCCAGTTTCCAAATGTGGTTTGACCAGCGACTGTTTGTTGGCTCTGGAGATGTGCACACATTCCCAGCGCCTGTGCAAATCATGGTACAATGCTGGCAAGGCCATCTCCCACCACAACCTATCTGAAAGTTACGGGTCGTGATGGGGCAATTGTGGCCATTAGCTCTGTTTCTTTCTCCACTGATGCTGTCACACCTGCTGAGATTTTCCAGAATTTTCTGTTTTTGTTTCAGATTCCAGCATCCGTCATAATTTGCTTTTAGCTGTATCTCCTCATTGGTCAAATTACAGAAGAGCAAATAGCTGCTGAGGAGGTTTACTTAAGCTGAAAATATTTCATGCATATTCAATAGGTAATTTTTTTCAAGAATTTTTTTTTTTGCGCAATCCCTTGGCTGTTGACATTGCTGACATCTTCAGAACAGCAGCCAAAAGTTATATGGCCTATGTTTGTCCTGGGAGAAAAGAGGGAGGCAAAGAAAGTGTTTGCCCTGCAGCAGTGTTCTATCTTTGAGCTAACCTGAATCTGCAGGGATCACCATGCCATGCTTAATACCCACTACCTTCAGGCAACAGGAAAATGAACACCCATCAGAAGAAAATGTAAATAGATGCAATAAGATTCCAGTTCACTCTTTCACGATCATTCTCACCCACCACCCCACATTCAGAAAACCCTGCAGATCCCAATCAAGGAATTTCCAGCAACCTTTCCTAACCTTTGAGCTCAGAGAATAATGTATTGTCTGTTGGCAAAGTCCAGGAAACTTAGTCCTTATATCAACTTAAAATTTTGATTTGATTTATCACATATATTAATTTACAGTGAAAAATATTGGTTCTTGCATGCTATACAAAGTATATTGTTCATGGAGAAGGATAGAGTGAAGAATGTAGTGTTACAGTCATAGCTAGGGTGTAGAGAAAGCTCAACTTAATGATTCATCTGTAGAAGTTGGTGAGAGTTGTTGCAGACATGCCAAATTTCCTTAGTTCCCTGAGGAAGTAGAAACATTGGTAGGCTTTCTTAACTGTAGCGTCTGCATGGAGGGACCAGGGTAGGTTGTTGATGATCTGGTCACCTAAAACCTTGAAAGGCTCTCAACCATTTCTACTTTTTCTAATTTTGTTTGATTAATATGGATGCAAAGTAAATATTAGTTTCACAGAAGAAGATTTATTGTGATGATCTTCTAACATCTTTGAAAATTTGAAATAAATGAGGTATTCATGCTTATAATATGAAAATGTTTATATTTTTGTTTCTGGCATTAATTAATAATTTACTTATGATATGAAATAGAAAAATGCATATTAGGCTTAGTAGCAATAAAGCAACAAAATATTTATACTTTCTAGTGTCAATAATATAGGTCAGGTTGTGCGATATTGCTGAATGAGGATTCTAGTCACCATGGCTCTGACAATACATGGCACTGTCGCTTTGGTTGGCTATGTTTAGTCTTTAATTTTGGAACGTGTTTCAACATTTGAAGTTGTTCTGCAAACCCTTTGACTGCTACTCCCAGAATATCCCAGTAGATTCCAAAACCCTCAGCATTATAGGGGCTAAGATATGGAACTTTGGCTTAAAACATGGTGGTCTGAAGTGCAAAGCAAAGTTTGTGATAGTGAGAGTGAGCGCAGTGCAAAATAACAGTGTGAATGAGGTGATTTATAAACTAGAAGAACAATTTAATTCTGAGACCAACACGGTGACAAGTGCAGAGCACAATACTGTGAAAGACATGCTCAATATGAATAACTTGAATAGTTATGGGTGAGTAAACAGTAAAGAGATTCTTGTTGGAGTTTTTCTTTGCAATACGTGTACCAAATTAACAATAACGGTAAGCAGAAGGACATAAAAAAAAGTGCAAACAAGGAAACAAACTCGACAATATTAAATCCATTTTCTTGTGTTTATTAAATCACAATCAGCAAAATCATTTTACAGAGGGCCTCTGCTACAAATGACCAAAATAAAATCCAGTAATTAAAAGCTGCAGCAGCTGTAGCTCTGTTATGTTTCCGAAGCTACTTTATCACTACAGAAACACTTAAAATATGATTTATGTGCAATGACCCACTCCTTTCTGATTATTCTTTTCTTTCTCTCACATAAATAGTTTTCAGCTGTACAGACGCAAAGGACTGCAGGTGTTGCCAAACTTACTGAGCACTTCCAGCAATTTCTGCTTTTATTTCAGCTGTGTAGACTGGCAGCTGTTCACAGCTTGGACAGACAGTTCTGAATGATCCATTAAATGGGCTTTAGAGCCCAGAGCACCAGCCTACTTCACTGCTCATTAAGTGGGCTCCAAAGAGCAAAGTGGCACCATTTGTAATATATGTCAGTACTTTACATGACAATTTATTGGTCACACTCAAGACTGGAAACCAACTTGCTTAGTCCATATTTCTGATAGGGAACGGTATTGATGCAGATTTGTCAACACATATATGATTACGTTCAGATATGGCAAGGGCACTGCATGTCTGCGGGGATAATAGATATACTGTTTGTTTACTGGCTAAAGGACAAAGCTGGTTCTTGTTTGGCCCCTGTCAGGAAAAATGGGATCCAGAAAAATTGGCAGAGTCTAAAATGCATTATGTCATCCTCAATGCTGAAATTATGTTCTTTTTAATTGATGTAATGACAGTTGTTCACATACGATTTTTTTAAAAACTTGCAGATAAACAATGTTACTTTAATTTTTCACATAAATATTTCAAAGTTGCACAGTTAATTGAAACAGAAACGGTAGAGAAAAATCACAAATGGAAGCTCTATTTACAGCAAAGCGTTCAATGGCAGGATACCAGATGTGTCCTGTTTGACTCGTCAAAGCAGTGAGCCTTGGCAAACCTATGATATATCCAAGGGTGCCATCTAATCAGTGATCTAGGTTTCCTGGAAGGTCTGGCCCATTAACCATTGATAGACATGTATTTTATCAAGATGAGTAGTTATTCAGAGAGGGTAAAAACAAGTTACTTTTCATTACTGCTGATGGACTTTACATAGACACTCTGGGCGCATTAACACATACACAGTTCAGTTGCTGACTTGTCCCAGTTATTGGAGATAAAAAGAAGTGGTTTTATGCGAATAATTTTAAACTTTATCTTGTAAAATTTATCAAAATAGTTTGTATTTTAGCTGAATTACAGTTGAGCAAATCCAGATGTCCAAATGTTTTCACGTTATTATACTCAGCTATGTTCATTTCTTCATTCTTAAATAATATGTTCATTTTGAATTAATATTTCTAAGGACCAAATTTACAAATAGGGCTTCATAATACTTGGTTAGTACAGAGGGGGGTCAACCAATATTGTCTCCCGCAGTTTGTTTTTTTTTTAATGAAATTGTGACATTTTACTGAAAATTTCTGGATGAAGTTGAAATAAGGATATTGAATGAAGATGGGTTCGGGAAAGTCAAGTATTGATTTTCAATTATGTCGTGATAGAGACATACAAGTTGGGATTAAAAATTGAAATGGGTTCAAGATGTTTGATGGGATTAAGGAGGATTTATTTGGAGATTGGCACATTTCATAGTACGCAGTTGAAGTTGTGAAATGAAATAATGAATGACTGTAAAATGTAATAGAGATGGCATGAAACAATTGACATTTGGATTAAATAGAATTTAATAGAAGTATTAAACAAAACTGGGATTGAAATTGGTAGATCGGAGCAGGTTGAGGATAGTAAGTGAAATGACTTTGGGATCTTCAGATGAAATTAGAAAGCGTAGTTACTAGAAACATTTTTGGGATTATTAAAGATAATAGGAAGGTACAAAGAATAGGTAGAATCAGAACTTGACCTCTTAAGCGGAACGTATGGTTGTGACGGTTGGCTGAGAAGGAGTTAGAGATTTTAGTTGAGAATGAAGTTGAAGATGGACAATCAAATTGCAACCCTTCAAGTGAAGACAGGCTTAGGACTTTAGTTCAGTTGATGTTACTTTTAATATGGTAACAATGATAATTAGGGATTGTTAATGATAGGACTAGATTTTTTTTACTTATTCACAGGATGTGGACATTGCTGGCTGGGCCAGCATTTATTGCCCATCTCTAATTGCTCTTAAACTTGGACCATTTCGGAGTGCATTTAAGAGGTAATCATTGTTGTGAATTTGGAGTCACATTTAGGCCAGACCCAGAGATGATGGCAGATTTCCTTCCCTAAAGGACATTAGTGAACCAAATAGATTTTAATGGCCATTATGATCAAAATTAGATTTTTAATTCCAGATTTTTATTGAATTAAAATCTCACAATCTGCCATGGTGAGTTTCAACTCAGGTCCATCAGATCTGCCCTGGGTCTCTAGATTATTAGTCTAGCAACAATAACACCAAGCCTACTGTCTTCCCCTAATTGGTAGATAAAGATAAGGTGGAGGTTTATCAAATAATAGAGTTTCAATTATTGGAAGAGTTTTGAAATTGTTAGAAATTGGATTAGGGTTTGGGATGCCAGGTAAAGATGAAGTTTTAATTATTAAATAAAAAGGGAGAATGAAAGACTTTTTATTAATGTTGCAGAGATGGGTAATTCTACTACGCATTAAAAATAAAAACTAAAGACATCTATGTCATTATTCTACACTATATAAGACTGCATTGTATCATTCTGATAAATGTACAGTAAAAAGGTTGATCAGAGCTTGTTTCTATTGATTTAGTTGGTAGATAGGGATTTTTTTTTAAACAGGACACTGAACACCCATCAACATCAGGTAGGTGTAACAAAATCAACATTTTACTCCCAATAAACATACATATCAAATAAAGAAAATAGTTAAAAAGCTGGGTTGCCCCCTTTAAATTATAATTTATGAGGTTTTCTTTTGCCAAAATATTCCCACAAAGAAGCTGGTCATGCACTCCTCCTTGACAATTTACAAACACTTGACTCTTCACAACAGCTCATTCGATTAGACACAATGGATACGATCAGCATCATGAGACAGATCATTCTGTTCACAGTCAGTATCCAGAGCTTGTTCATTCATGATTTGGACAGTTTGAGGGCTGTTGGAAAAAGATGAGGATTTAGCAATGTGATTTGTGTGAGACTCCATTTCACTTCCTGGCACCTTGGTGTCCTGCATGTGTGCAGCAGCTCCATGTAGCAGCATCTCGTGATCCTGCTTAGGCTTGACCCTCAGGTAAGCTTTCACTTTGTGATGCCTGGGTTTGCCCTCACTGTAATCAGTCACTCTGCATTCATAAGTGCCTTCATCTGAAGTTTTTATGGTGGACAACCGCAGTTTGTGCGAGATATTGCTTCCAACCACCTTCACAGCCTAGATGGAATAGAAAAGACAAACATTGATTTGATGAAGGGCTTAGCAAAAAATAAGTGAGAAATAAAATGATTTCCTTTTAAGAGCAGCAGGGTAATACATGTTATGGTCATCTTTTCTAGACATCACAGTGTGCTATTTGAAAGTGGTTTAATTTGATTCAAATTCACATTAACATTTATAATTTTAGTTTTGATGACAAATTGCATTGGTTCATCAGGGATTTCTACAAAGGAAGGTTTTAATTAAATCAGCATCCCAAATTATTCTCTTTTAACTCGTTCAGTTATGGAGACAACTGTTATATAAGTAGGTGCTCAATTGTCTGGCAGTTCAAACTCCCTACAGCATAGACTGCAAAATGATATGTGGAGATTAGAATAAAATCTTTCCGTGCAGTTTCTTTGGATGCTATTTGCATGGAGACACTAACTCATTTATTTTAAATGTGATAATATGCCTATTTAATTTGAAGTAAATTTCATGTATGTTTGTTGAGGATTTATGTAAAATCATAGAATCCTTACAGTGCAGGAGGAGGCCTTTCGGCCCATTGTATCTGCACCACCCACAATCCCCATAACCCTATTTACTTACCCTATTAACCACCCTACTAACCACTATATGTAGATACCTTTTTAAAGTTTATTTTATTAGTATCACAAGTAGGTCTATATTAACACTGTACTGAAATTACTATGAAAATCCCCTAGTCGCCACACTCTGGTGCCTGTTCAGATGCATTAAGAGCGAATTTAGCACGGCCAATGCACCAAACCAGCATGTCTTTAGACTTTGGGAGGAAACTGGAGCACCTTGAGAAAACTCACACAGCCACAGAGAGAATGACAAACTCCATAAAAAAGCTGCAAATCGAACTTGGGTCCCTGCGGCTGTGAGGCAACAGTGCTAATTATTGTATCACCATGCCACATTCACACGTTATAATTTCTAACTTTGATCATTAGTAAACTATATTTTAAAAAATCACTAAGATTAAAGCATTGATAACTTGACAACACTGCATTATGAAAATGTATTATGCGCTGTTCTGCGCAGAAAAAGCATAAAGCGAGGACATTATATTTGCATCACCATACCCATTCCTCTTACAAACATTGCACAATGTAACCCATTACAAGGTCTACCTACCCAGTTACTCTCCTTTGTTCAACTATCTTAAATTTTTACTCTAGAGACCTGAGTATAAAATCTTGGCTGACTATTCATTACAGTACTGAGTCTGCCTTCCAAGGTGGACATATGTAACAGATCCCAAGACACTATTTGAAAGATAAGCAGGAGAGATATCCCCAGTGTCCAGGCTAATAGTTGCCATTCACCTAAAACCACTGAAAGGTTTATCTGATTGCCTGCCATGTTACACAGTGACTGCATCTGAAAAGTGCTTAGTTCAATTTAAAACACATTCGGGCACCCTGAGGTCATGCAAGGCATCATTACAATATAAATCTTTAGTCCTTCTCTTTCAAGTGTAATTAAGCTGAACTCCATGACATTCATCCGTTTGTGTTTAACCTCCCATCTGCAGAAAGCATTTTTTCCCACTTGAAGATCTAGTTACGAGAGTCACTATGTGTCCTGTGAATGAATTGATTAGCTGTATCTATTTACCCTCATCTATAATTTTATTTATTTTGTTGTATTTGCCTGCTGCTTTCCTTCACATTGGTACGCTATCACAAACCATTTATTATCTCCATATAGCTTGTGGTCTCACTCATTCTGAAAAAAAATCACTAACAAAGTACAGATTTTACAAATGATATTCTTTGAGGAGAATCCGATGATTGAATTCAAGTGCCTTAATCATATCTGACATTGTTTTAGCTTCTGTCAAGGTCACAACAAGGATCCTTCCAATATCTGATTTGTGCCTTAATGTTTATAAGCTTAGAATCTCTTTAAAATGTTCCCAGTGTCTACAGAGTTGTGATAAAGCTCTGACCTTAAGCAGGCACCACAGTTCAGAGGTAATAAAAAATACAATGAACCAAGTAAACAAATCAATGTGAACGTACCCTAAACTCATTAGTTTCTCAGCAAAATCAATTTAAATGCATTGTCTGTCGCCAGTAAAATTAATGCAGTGTGTTCAATCTCAGCTAGCAGAGATTAAATCCAAGTTTCTAATGTGGTAGATGCTGTGAAGTGATCAGGGATTTTAAGGATCTTGCCTGTTGATAGTGAGTTTCATGTTGTCTTTTTTTATTACCGGCTAACCCAACTCTGGTGTGCTGGAGGATTAAAATGCAATGAAAAGCAAGAAAGGTGTTTTGCTGCATTTCCACTGTCAAAAGAATGTCCACTGACATGAAATAAATGATTCATTTAAAACTAAGAAGGTTTTTGTAAAGTTAATAAAAATTCAGGAAAAGTTGTTTTTGGCTTTATAGATATTACAGGCCGGATTATACATCTCCCCACCAGCAGGTTTGAAGACAAGGATAGTATATTAAATTCGGTGAGTAGCTTGCCTGCATATCCCTGCCTCAGGGTCTAGCTGCCCACCTGTTATTGACTTTGTCTAAACTTCCCGCTGCCTTGGCAGAGCGGCCAGCATAATTTAGGTACCCCACACATTCTCTCTTTCACCTTCTTCCATCATGTGACTGTAACACTACGTTCTGCACTCTCTTTTTTCCTTCTCTATGAACAGTATGCTATGATTAGCATACTGTATACTTTTCACTGTATACCAGTACATGTGACAATAATAAATCAAATCAAATGATGAATAGAGACTTATAAGTGGATGAGTGATACCCACAAGGCCTTCCAAACCACTGGATCACAGTGATAGGAGAGGCCCATGTCAAACAGCCACGAGCAAGTTTTCCTGTGCATTCTGGTCATGGGTGGGGTGGGGGAACCATCCTTAATGGCCCTCCTAAGTCTTGACTGGCTGGCAACTCTGAGCTAGGACCTCCTGAACCAGAAGGGCGATAGACCTGCCCCCAGCCTGTTTACTGCCAACTGGCAAAGCAGCTGGGGTCCCCTTTGATATTCTCCCATCAGTGTGCAACACTCTTCATTACAACATTTAGCTGGGGAGGTAGGGAATTGCACACCACCTATAATTCAATCCTACATAAAATGCATCTTGCTTTTGTTAAAAGGCACACCTTTTAAAAATCAATTAAACTCATCTTAATATTAGCCTGAAATTCAGACCCTCATCAGCTTCCTAACACTCAAGAATGGTTGATAAATTTTCATTGAAGCATTGCCCTTCTTGTAAGAAATCTTCATTTGTCTGGAAATATTAGTGTAGAATGAGAACCACAGACAAGCAGGTCTGTCAGTATCAGTCAAAACAGTGGGTGAGCTTATTTACAAGCTTTAGAGTGGATAAAAATCTTTGTAAGCTCAGTTAGGCCTGTAAACACTTGCTATTATCATTAATATACTTAGGGAGTTTAGCCTGGAGTATTTTGTATGGGTTCTTAATATTGAGGTTTTTGAATGTAATTTTTAGATCTTCAGGGAATAGCCTGGGATCTGCAGATATTGAATGGCAACTGTATTTGTCCATTTCAGGACACAAACACAGTGAGATGACCAATTGTGCTAATGTTCATAGTTCTGATCCTAAAAGATGAAAAGGATGAAGAGGCATTGAAGAGAGTGCTGGAATGATTTCCAAAGATTTTAGGAAAACAGCTGTGCAAACTCCCTGGGTGACTGTCTATCTGGATTTTGCACATTTAGCCCATGTCGACATGGGTTTCCTCCAAGTTCTCCAGTTTCCTCCCACAGTTCAAAGACACGCAGATTGGATGGATTGATCATGCTAAATTGCTCTTTAGTGCCCATGATGTGCAAGTTAGGTGGAATTAGCCGTGGCCAATGTGTGAGTGACGGGAATGGGTGAGGTACAGGATAAGTTGGAGAGTCAGTGCCGACTTGAATGGCTGAATGGGCTTCTTCTGTGCTGTTGACATACTATGCTATGATGTAGAGAGGTCATAATAGTCTGAAGACTAAACCAGTTGGGGTTCTTTAGTTTCAAAAATAGAAGGTTGAGAAGTAACCTAATGGAGACCTCAAATTGTGAAATGGTTTCTAAATGAAGTTGTCACCACTTGTGGGGGAGCTTGAAAGTAAGGGTGAACCCAGGAGAAGTGTCCAATTGTGAAACTGCTATCACAAGGACTGGTTGAGGCAAAAAGTAGTTGCTTAACAAGTATATGAGGGAGAAAGGAGTAGTTGAATATTGATCTTGTAGATGAAGTGAGGCGAAAGATGGCTTGTGCGGAGCATAAACACCATCATAGACCAATGGAACTAAATCCATATTTTATGTGCTGTAAATTTTATGTAATGCTACAAAATACTGCGTTTGACACACAATATTTACTTGGCCAGGATTTTCCATTTTAATGGAGTCCTGATGTGTCTTCAGTGAGTTGGGGGCTATGAGGTTACATTCATTATCACACATTAAGGACTTCTAGTAGGCTCCAGCTCCCATCGCTTGTTTCAGCAAGTGCATTAATTCACATCATGGAGGGTGAATGACTCTGGGGCCAAGTGAAGATAGGACCAGTCCTTTTTGTCCCTAACATTTTAAATTCATGAAAGCAGGCAGTTAAGTCAATCTCCACAAAAATGAAAATCTTTCCTCTACCTGACAGTGGCTACAGCAACATGCTTGTATTGCCAATGCCTGGCATTGCTAGGGCACAAGTGGTGAGCAGTGTATCAGTAGCACATTCTTTTTCATTTGTATGCTCTTGGATACACACTGGAGAGTTTGTGTATGCCACAGCCTCCTCTCCTCAGGATATGGCAGACAACCACGGGCCCTGGTCTGTTGGACTATCAAATAAATCGGTTGGATTAATAATTGGTGTTACTAAATTCTTACTGTTGGACTTATGCCAGAGTGTCTGCTTGAAGTCAGCAAAACATTCTGGAAGATTTAAGGCTGAAGGGAATTATTTTCACGAGGGTATACGATGCTGACGAAATTCTAATCACCCCCCAATATGACCAGTATAAACCTCTAGCCGTTAACACTTTGATTTTAAAATTCTCATCCTTGCTTTTAAATCTCCCCATGACTGCTCCTCTCCCTATCTCTACAGTCTAGCAGCCCTGCAACCTCACAATAACTCTGCAGTCATCCTGTCTTCTTTAGTGTACCTAATTTCCTTTGTCCTGTTATTAGTGACCATGTCTTCCTCCTGAGCCCTAATCTCTGACACCCCATCCCAAAACTCTCTCCTTCACGATACTAATCGGAACTGTTCTAATATTCCTTACGTCATGCAGCATTCGGTCTGAAAACGCCCCTGTTGAATGCCTTGGGACATTTTCCTATGTTTAAGGTATTCATTATATGCAATTTGCTATTGTTATATTAAATATACTTTGAGGTTATCTCCTATTCCCTACATCATACATTGGCGTAATGATGCTTTACAACAGGGTTGAACCTTGCCCTAAGTGTTTAACACCAAACCTGTGTGTTCTGGAGTTATGGTATGACATTATATTCACAGAATGTTGAAGGATTTCTCCGAATCAGAGCTGTTATGATGTGAAAAGGCATTGTGTAATAAAAGGTAAATCCACAGTTAACAGAATTAGAGAATGGTTTATAATTCACATGCTTCATATTAAGTCTTTCACATTTCAATTGATTTAAAGAAACTTTGTAATTTCTGATTTATTTGATTTCTTGCATCTGTCACTCTTGATAATAAATTAGGTCTGAAAATGCTCCATGGTGTATTGTATTAACCATTTCATTAATATGATAAAGACTTCCGATACATCCTGTAAAAAAAAATTAGAGATTCTTTTCATTTTGCTTTTTCAAAAAGTGACAAGGTTTTAATTATAAAGCTCGCATTTATTTTAAAATAACGTACATATTTAAGTCTGCCTTTTTATTTGGATGATTTTCAGTTTCCCTTCTCCTTAATTTGTGGAATTCTAGGTCAATTGTGATTTAAAATCAGAATAAACTCAACCAAAACATTTCCTTCCTGGCAACCTATGAGAAACTTTACAAATCCAGCACTCATCGTAAAAATGATGGAATCCAACAATTGCCTGGTGTGGAAGTGCTGCACTTATTGACCACTAGATGGTGGTAAGATATCACTATCAGAGCAACCAGTTGAATCTATTTCATATTTGATAGGATCGCAGTCCCCTTTACTACAAATCCTACTGCTGAACGCGTTTGTGGAGATCAATCACAGGCATTACTACATGCAGAGTGTTCTGGGTTAGCTTCAACCTAGAAGACTAAATGGCCTAAATGGAAGAGTGGACTATCCAGGATATTTAACTCAAATGCCTGGAAAACTGTTCCCACCAGTTTCTGGGCATGAGCCGAGCATCAAGAATTGCTGTGCCTGAACTGATGGGTGAGAGAACCAGGTGATATTAGTTCTCTTGAGTCATTGGGAGCTGGCCAGTGCACTGTGATTAGTGACTGTACTCCAAGAAACAGTTCACTGGACAAAAGATGTGTAAAAGAGATGTGTGTGTGTGTGTGTGTACTAGTAACGTGGAGCTAGAGTGAACAGTTCTGCTACTTCTGATACCACGTTCAAGTATTTTGATTAGACTGCAGGATAACCATTGAGTGTGCACAGCCCCAAGCCCTCACTGATAGTGGAGCAGGTGCAAACCACTTCCTCACATGGTTAAATAGGGCCAGACTGCTTTCAGCTTGCAGTCCCTGGGATGGTCACTGCTATATGCAGGACAATATATCTCTAGATGCAATTTTGGACTATTCCACCTGCTTTCTTTTCCCCCCAAAGAAACACAGAGGAATCCAATTTCTTTTGTTTTGGCTGCCCAGCCTTATTTACTTTGTAATTTATATTATATATAGAAACAAAGACAGAAATTGCAGAGGTTTGGTAGCAATCTTTTCATCTTCATTGGATACGGGAGTATACCAGAGTACCAGGGTGGTGACACAGTGCTTAGCACTGCTACCTCACAGTACCAAGGATCTGGGTTTGATGTGTGGAGTTTGCACTTCTGTGTGTCTGCGAGGGTTTCCTTCCACAGTCTAAAAGATGTGCCGGTTAGGTGCATTGACCCAAAAAGACGCTGGAGTGCGGCAACTAGGGGAATTTCACCGTAACTTTATTGCAGTGTTAATGCAAGCCTTACTTGTGACTAATGAATATATTTTACAAACTGAAACTGTCCAAGAAAGAGAAGAGGAAAACGACAGGCAGTCAGCTTACCATAGATAAGTGGAAAATTACTGGAAACCTTTAAGATAACAGGACAAGTAGATAAAGTGACTAAGCAGACATAATGGCATGCTTGCCCTTATTAGCCGAGGCACAGAGTTTAAGAGCAAGGAGGTTATGCTGGAACTATATAAAATGTTGGTTAGATCATAGCTAGAGTTTTGTGTGCTATTCTGGAATCCACATTATAGGAGTGTTGTGATAGCACTGCAAAGGATGCAGAAGAGATTTACCAGGATGCTGCTTGGGCTGAAGAGTTTTTGTTTATGAAGGGACATTGAATAAACTGGGATTGTTTTTCTTGAAGCAGAAAAGACTGAGGAGGGACATAATTGAGATGTATAAAATTATGAAAGGCACAGGTTGAGTAGATAGGAAGAAACTTTTCCCCTTGGTGGAGAGATCAATGACCAGGGCATAGATATTTAAGGTAAAGGACAGGAGATTTAGTGGGCACGTAAGAAAAAAGAGAGGGTAATGGGTGCCTGGAACTCACTGCCTGAAAGGGTGGTGGAGTCAGAGACCCTCATAATACTTAAGGAATATTTAGGTGTGCAGTTGTGATGCCAAGCCATACAAGACTACAAATGCTGGAAAATGGGAGTAGAATAATTAAGTGGTTGTTTTTGATCAGCACAGAAGTGATTTGCTAAACAGCCTCTTTTGGGAGGTAGACCTCCATTATTCTCTTATCAGGGAGAAAACAAACTTTAATGTGAAAATCATAGAATCTATTTTCAGAAAGAGGCCGTTCAACCCATCAAGTTTGTTTTGACCACAATCTCACCCAATTCCCACAACCCCACATATTTACCCTGCTAATCCCGCTGACATTAGAGTCAATTTAGCCTGGACAATCAACCTAACTTGCACATCTTTGGATTATGGGATGGAATTGAAGCACCTGAAAGAAACCCACACGGACATAGGGAGAATGTGCAAACTTCACACAGACACTGATCCAAGATCAGAATTGAACCTGGATCCCTGGCACTGTAAGGCAGCAGAGATAGCCCGGTGACACAGTGGTTATCGGAAGTCATGGATTAATCAGAAAGAACTGTTTAAGGCAAATCATGACTTACTAATATGATTGAGTTATTTAAGATATCAGAGAATGTTAATCAACATAATGCAGGAGATAAATGTTATAGATATGGATTTTCAGAAGGCATTGGAATCACCTAAAAAGAAAATGAAAATCCATGGAATTAAGAGAAAAAAAAACACACGGGAACATTTTGAGGATTTCATAGAGTTGCAGAAATTTACAACTTGGAAGACAACTGGTCATGTCTGAATATGAAGGGTCTCAGTGACAGGAAGCCAAGGATGTATCCTTCTCAGGCTGAGAAATGGTTTACGATGATGTTTCCCAAGAATTATACTTGGGTCTATTAGCCTTAAATTTTTACTGATATCCTGGAGTTAGGTCTGGGAAGCAGCATGATTACAAAACTTGGCAACACAGTATATATTTTTGAGGATAGGTGTAGACTTCAGGATGATAGAATGGTAAAAATGAGAAGTTTGTAGATATAACTCAATGCAGGAATAAAGTGATGCACTTTAGGAAGAACTAAAATGGAAAAATGATACATTATAAGTGCCTCAATTTTGAAGAGCAAGTAAATTCCTTTGACTCCACATACACAATTCCTTAAATGTGGCAAGTCAAGTTGATGAGCTGGTTAAAAAAAGCATTCATGTTATTTGGGTTGATAAATAGAGAAATGAAATATAAAGGTGAAAATATCTGACTAAAATGGTGCAAGCCACTGACTTGGTCTTAGCTTGAGTACTGCAGACAATTCCAGGCAGCACACCTCAGGAAGGACATTGAAAGGGTGCAGAAGGGATAAAGGGCTTCAGTTATGAGGAGAGAGTGGAAAAGTTAGGATTTTTCTCATGGAAGAGAAAAGGTGACTAACAGATATTTTCAAGATGATTGGGGATCTTGAGAGATTAGATAGAGAAGAAATGTTGACAGCTGAGTCAATAAGCTGGCCACTGATTGAAAGAATTTGGCAAAAGATCTGGGTTGGGTTGGGTTTGCTGCAATTGGAAATGTTGAATTATCTGGAAAATTGGTCAGAAATTGACTCCAATATAATTTAAATAGGGAGTTGAACATGTTTCATAGATGAGAAACTTAAAGAGTAAATACACAGTGTTATGGGGATAAGGTGGGGGAGTGGGGCCAGGCAAAGTGCTCTTTGGATAGTTATTGCAGACTCAGTGGGTCAAGTAGTGTCCTTCTACAGCATAGGATTCTATGATGCCAGAGTTTTAGACAAAAACACGGAGAGTGCATCTGAATAAACTGCGATAGCATAGTTGCAACTGGTAATCTGGCCTCCTTCTATGCTGTAAGTTTTGGTGACTCTATGAGATCTGCAAACAAACTCAATGTGTCTTTTTATTGCCCAAAACATTTGGATTTATCATCATCTTTTTGTTGACGTGCATTTCAAAACCCAGAATGGAAAAACACGTTTCACTTCAATATTGCTGAAGACACAAAATTTATTCTCTAATGCTAATCCAGGCTCGATTCTCATTTTTTTTATTCCTTCATTGACGGTGCACATCACTGCTGGTCCAGCATTTATTGCCTATCTCTAACTGCCCTTCAGCTGAGTTGCTAGCTGGGCCACTTCCAGAAGGCATTTTTTTAAACAATCAACCACATTGCTGTAAGCTTCGAGTTATGTGTAGACTGGACCGGGTAAGGGCGGCAGATTTCCTTCTCCCAAAGGACATTAGTGAACCAGATAGGTTTTTAGGACAATCGACTGCAGTTTTTCAATCATCATTAGACTTTTATTCCCAGATTGTATTGAATTGAAATTTCGCCATCTGCCACGGCGGGATTCGAAGCGGGATCCCCTAACCATTACTCAGCTGTGTGGATTACTAGTCCAGTAATAATCCCACTAGGCCCTTGCCTTCCCACAGAAGAGAGCGCTCTGGTACACGTAGGATACGACAATGACGTGTGCAGGTTAGCAGCAGTGCCTTATTCCTAGATATTCAATGAAACGAAAACTAGCGTTCACTTTTCATGCATAAAAGGGATAGAATCAGAATAAAGGCAGCATAGGATTTAAACGCAAGTTGGAATGGATCACTGTGGGATGAGAGAATTCTGAGTACACAGGGCTTGCTGTTCACGTCATCATCCACAGCAGCGGGATGGGGGGCTGGGAGGGCGTATGGTATACGTGTCATGCTACAGCAAGAGTAAGCCTGTGATTAAGCTCCCAGAAGCACCAATGTTTAGGCCAATGTCAGACAGGCTTCGCTGTGTTCTGTGATATGCCTGGTGATAGAACAGTAGGAACAGGGAAGCAGGTAAATTTGAGTCAGTCGTAACAGACTACAGCAGCTTGCACCCACAGAGAGACAGAAGCCCACGACACCACCCACTACCTGGAATGGAAAACTCAATTAACATTCACGAGGATTGAAGAAACAAGGGGGTTTGAGCGTGTAGAAATCTATTTGCATCAAGTCATCTTCAGAAAGGTAATAGCTGCCCACATTATGATTAAAACTGATTTTTGCCTCAATGCACAGAGTTTATATCTTGCATAGACAATGATATAACATTATGCTAATGGATTTTCTCTCCCAGCAGCAGCTGCAGACTGTAGCACTCATATCCCCACAGGAACACCACCAGCTGCAGCTACTACAGACACGGCAGTCTCACTCACTCGGTCTTCTGTTGTGAAGTTCACCTAGGATTAACCCTTTGTTGGCCTCTCTTGCCACACTGGGATTGGGGAGGATGAATGGGATCACGCAACTCAAATTGGTATCTGACCGTGAGTAGCCTTGAAGAAGTGATGAGCAAAAGAAGGATTGGAGGGGCAAGAGAGGAGGGGAAAGCGGAAGGTCCATCAATCTGGGTTACTGACACAAATGATTGTTCCTTACAGAGAGGGCAATGCAGAGGACATTCCATCACCTTCTTAATGAGAAGCAAGTGAACAAGCTGTAGGACAGAATTGTTTAGAGACAGTGTGGGAGTAAAAGGAAGTGATTCAAGTTTCTTTTCTCAAGTTTCCTGTTAGAATTATGCCATACAAAATGTCATTGGTACTCCCACCACCTCTCCCCCATTCCTCCACTTCAGGGTTTGGCAACTGTATTGGAGGGTCATTAATTTCAATTCATAGTATGCAGACTATGAAATTAACTTGCGATAATAGGCCTGGAGTTTCATTATACCATTGAGACTCTGCAGAGTTTCCAAACTGGCAAGTGTGACTCAGATAAGAGAGTCCTCCAGATCAAGTGGCATGGTAGCACATGGCCTCATAGCGCCAAGGACCTGGGTTCGATCCCTGGCTTCGGGTCACTGTTTGAGTGGAGTTCTCTCTGTGTTGCTGTAGATTTCCTCCAGGTGCTCCAGTTTCCTCTCACAGTCCAAAGATGTGCGTGTTAGATGGATTGGCCATGCTAAATTGATCCTAGTGTCGGGGGGACTCACTAGAGTAAATGCATGGAGTTATGGGAATAGGGCCTCGGTGGAATTGTGGTCAGTGCAGACTCAATGGGCTGAATGGCCCCCTTCTGCACTGTAGGGATTCTACGAGATTGAATTTTTACTGATCGGAAAAAGATGTGGATATGATGGAACCTTGAATTCAGCAGCTCTGTTGAACTCAGTGCTGATTTCAAACAGGTTGTCTTTTGGCTGTTTTAAAGGCCTTAGGCCACAGTATCGGAGTCAAAACTTTGTGGAGTAGACATAAATATTCTGGAAGGGCAGAGAAGATTCAGAGTATCTGTTGTCATGTAGGGTTATTTTAATTCCAGATTAATACTGCCATGGTGTGATTCAAAGTTGGTCTTCAAAGCATTATCCAAGCTATGGATTACTCAGCGTATAACAATCCCATACAGTAGAGAGCTCTGATACACAAATCCACAGCCCTTTAAAAATGAGAAAAAAAATGCTGCAGCTGTTGGTAAGGTTATAAAAATTCTATTCAAAACAATTTCAAAAACTGTTCATTGACATTTCCTTAAGGTTTCCTTATGAATACTTGGCTGATTTCCAAAATCCAAAATTATTTCAGCATAAGGGTTCTGAGTTCACAATTTGATTAACGGACAAAGAAGCTAATTAAAAGATTAGATGTCTTTGATATGGAGTATGAATAGGAATATGTTATATTTATGAAATTAAACAGTTAAATCTTAAAAAAAAACACTGAATAGGCTTTCATGAATGAGAGTTTTTTTAACTATCAATTCTGCGCAGTGAAATTTATATTCGAATTTTACTTGTTTCATCTCCACATGGCTCCTAAGGTTTGCCCAGAGTGGATACAGGGTGATTTGGAATATGTTGGCATGGCAGGGTGGGGTGGGGTGATGATATAAACAGCCTTGGAGCATGGGTGGAGGGTAGCAGTGGGGAACAGAAGGCTTAAAAAAAAAAAAAACTGGGATAAAGTTTCAGAGAATCGAGGTGGGTCTTACACCTAGTCCACTTCAGCACTCAGCTGCCCCAAAAGCTCTGCTTCTGAGATCAGCGAGTCTGATTCTAGCCTGCATCTGCCTCCCCAGTGCAAAGATTGCATTGTTCGTCAGCACTTTTTCTGAGGTGTGTGCAATGAGCAGGGAGATTTCCTGACTCAAACTAATTACTTCAGTGGCAAAGAATTCCAGGCCTGTGTGTTAGATATCCACTTTTCATTTTCTAAGAAAAATTACACATGGTGGGTCAGGAATCCATCTTTCCAGGGTTTTCACATGGATCACAGATTGTAGTCTAACGTGCAGCTGGTCAGATAGTCAGTTTGTTTGAAATTGATGACTGCTGACTTTCAACCCAATGATTATCTCTTACCTCTGATCTTTAAGATAGGGCTAGGATAGAAAATGAGATCATATTCCACTTTTCACATTGTTCTGTATTATAATACGGTACTCAGTATCATACCGCTGTGAGATTTAAATTTGAATGAAATTATTGGTTTTAGCAGTCATCATGATGAACATTGTTTTGCTGGACTTATGCTTGAGACTAACAGTCACTTGGATGAGGATTGGGGTATTCATCCTGCAGTTCTTTGGAAGTTTGAGATCCATGTTAGAATCATAGAAACCCTAAAGTACAAAAGGAGGTCATTTGGCCCATCAAGTCTGCACTGACAACAATCCTACCCAGACCCTATCCCTGTGACCCCACTTAGTTACCCAGCTAACCCCACTACACACCCCGTGACACTAACGGATAATTTAACATTGCCAATCATTTTAACCCGCACATCTCTGAACTGGGGGAGGAAATTAAAGCACCCGAAGAAAATCCACAGAGACATGAGTGCAAACTTCACACAGACACCCAAGCCAGGAATTGAACCCAGGTCCCTGGAGCTGTGAGACAGTAGTGCTAACCATTGTGCCATCCATGGAGATAGAAGCACCCCAAGCCTTCATTAGGTTGCAAGAGTGTACTGAATCAAACACATGTTTCTCTGCTAGTGCCACCCATCACCATGTAATAGAGACTTAAACCTGGTGTTGTGAGATTTCTTACTGTTCTACACTCGGTAACAAGCACACTCGCAACTTCCATTAGCATTTTTTTATCTCCTCCCCATTAAGGAGAGGATTCCACTTCCACAGAATGTACCATCTAATGTCAAGGTAAGAGAGCAATAGTAATCAAGTTAGAATAACATTCCCTACTTAGATGCTGAAATGGGACTCCACAGCTATAACACTTGGATCATCAATTCACCTGTAACAACCGACTACAGTGAAAGCAGGAGATTGTGCAACAAATTAGACTCATTTGTCAAATGTATATTTAATTGTTTATAGATGACTGCAAATGAAACTGGTTCCTAAAGTTCTTTACTGGACTGTTCTACATCGTTCTTGTAATGCAAATAAACATCTGTAGCCTTTAACTATTACTGGAGAAATAATAAAACACAATAGGATTTACAAACAAGATTTGGAGAAACTCACACTTATTTTTGTTGCATCCTTCCTAGGCTCCTCATGAGTAGAAGCTTTCATCTGTTTAAAAAGAAAGACAGACAGATGATGTCAAGAGAGAGAGAGAGAGAGAGGGAGAAATAAATAGACGGAGAAACAACCAACTGTACACTTCCAGCACTGATCAATGTTTTGAATAAAACTCTCAAACCCAAATAGGTGCAAAGCAATCTCAGAGACTTTCATTGAACAATAAGGCAGTTCACTGAAGTTCCTCTTAACTAGAAAGAAGGCAGTAATGTAATTTAATTATGTATTCAAAATAATGCATATGGCTTTATTCGTTTACACATCCTGCAGTTAGACAAATGAGAACAGACACGTTACATTATGCTACACATTGGTACAATGTGATGATGTGTAAAGGTGTGAAAGAAAAGCTTATGCTGTTTATTAAATGTCATTGCAACCTCAAAGTGTGCACCCTTGAGATCTGCCTCATGTATCGATAGGAATCCAAGCCTGTAATAATAATGAAGACTCAGACTTAAGGGAGCTGACCTTGTTTATCATGTCAGAAATAAGAGCAAAGACCAACTTCACCGAGGATTGCCAGCGTCACTGAACTTTTCACAATGTGGCAGATTTCTCCCTTGCCGATAGCTCTCTCCATTGTTAGTGTTGGAGAAATTTTAATATTAGCCCTGTTCCTGCATGTGCCACACTTGCAAGAAAATCCTATGTTTCAAACAATTCATTAATTATGAAAAAGATCCTTGATTAAATGACATACAGTGCAAAAAAACACCACCACCCTGAAATTACCCTGAGCAAATTATCTTGGGTGCAGAAAGAAAGTTTGATGTGTTATAACAGGCACAGTGAAGGCAGGATCAAGTGATTTTCAAAATGTCAGTGAAACTGGGAGCTGTGCAGCAGAGTTGCAAGGAAAGTCAAAATGAGCTGAGGCATGAAACAAAGTAGTGAAACTTGGCAGCCTGTAATGCTAGCTTCCTGAATATGTTATCTAGTAATAAATTCTTGCTGAAAATAGCCTGCTAATGACTGTGTAGGCTCAGTTCAGATCAATAACCTTTTGATCTGTTTGGTGTCATCTTTCCCAAATGCCAAGCTCTTTCGTCTCATTACAAGATCAAACTGCTTCTTAGATCAGTCCTGTGCCCTGGCCTGCTCCTGGTAACCATTGCCAACTCCTGACCATCAGAAGTTGCAAGCAGATATAATCTGTTGCAAAGATAACCTGGCGTCTTTCCTAAACCTTCCTTTTGCAACTCTGTGTCCTCTTCTCTGACTGCCCTGCTACATTGGAATGGATTGCTCTGTGCTTACAACGTTACACTACAACAGGATTACACTTGAAAACGTATTTTACTGGTTGTAAAGCAGTTGGGGATGTCCTGAGATCTTGGGGGGTACTATATCATTGTCAGTCTTCTTTTCTTTTCCTTAGCCCTTTAATATCTATCAGCATTTCTTCCTGAAGGGGAAAAGTCATAATTATTATTTTTTTCTTCATGGCTACACTGACACCATTGAGGTGCTTCTGGGCTTGGCTGCTCTCTCTGTATTGAGGTGACAATGCCTCAATAATCCAGATACTTCAAAACAAATGGACAGAAGATTGTGAGCATTTTTACCCTGGAATTTGTTTTTTGCCCAACAGAACTCTCGTGCACAAATGCTGAGAAGAAAATCTGACAGAATGAGAACGATGAACCAGTCAACACCACTAGACTTTCAGATTTCCTTTTGACTCATTCTACATGGTCCACAGAATACACAATCATTCTATTTTACCTTTATGTTCAATAAATTTGATTTGTCACTGATTGCTCTAGGCAGACACTCTGGCAAGCTCTCTTTGTATGAAACGGTTACCTCCTTTGAGTTCTGCCTTCCTTGATCCCTATTCTCAGTAAACTGCTCACTCGTCAACCTCCAACTCCAGCCCGCCCTTCCCCCTCCCACCCCAGTTAACTGACTTTCTATGTGGTTTCCTCTCCTCTGGCACTCTCCCTCCTGCTTTCAAAATTGTCATTATCACCTCACCCAAAACAAAAACATCCTTGTCACTCTGTGCTCGAACGTTTCCACCATGGTCCTAACCTTCCTTGCTTCTCTGAAGTCCTTGAACTTGTTGTTGTCACCTTCTTTGACTAACTTTGCCACAATTCCATGTTTGGACCTTTCCAATCAGCTTTCCATTCCTGCCCATTGCACTAGAATGACTCAAGTCATAACTACATCTACTTGGACTATGACCATGTCTACCATCCTTCAATCATCATTCTCGACCTTTCACTTTACAAATGAGATGATTAAATGTTCAGAAGGCTATGCTAACGAATTGGACTAAGTTATGCTAAAGATTTGAGTTGCGAATGGAATGAATATAGGCTTCTTTGTCTTCAGAGCAAAGAGTAGGGAGGTCTGTGTCTACACTAGTATCCAAATATAAGTTAAATTTTAATGTGATCATACAGTCTATGCTGTAATATTTAAACATATAAAAAATAAAAGATCACACTTTAAAATTTCATTTTGTAACAAGTCCATTATTTTATAACTTTTAAAATTAAGGTGAAATCCATAGAATCCCCACAATGTTGAAGAAAGCCATTCAGCCCATCGAGTCTTCACTGACCCTCCAAAAGAGCACTCTGACAAGGGTCATTCCTCCCACCCTAACCTTGCACATTGAGAATGGGACACTAAGGGACAATTTAGCATAGCCAATCCACCTAACCTGCTCTTCCTTGGACTATGAGAGAAACCAGAGCATCTGGAGGAAATTCACACAGATATGGTGAGAACGTGTAAACTCTACACAGGCAGTCATCCAAGACTGGAATTGATCCTGGGTCCCTCGCGCTGACATGCATCAGTGCTAACCACTGTGCCAAGGTGTAAGTCATGTAGATAAAATTTGAACTGTAACTAAAATAGGGTGTCAGCAAGGTTAAATCTGAAATGTGAGGCCCAACATTCCCCACTCTGATCCCACACTGTGCAAAACATTTCAGCACCTTCATTTACAGGCGATGCTTAGGTAATTTTCCTGGGTGAGTCAGAAAATTAACATCAATCTCAATTTTGGATTGGGAAATGTGAGGGAGTGGTGTCACGCTGTTCCTGGAAGCAGACAGTTTGAGAAGCTGCCTCCGACTCAATTAAGGACATTTGGAGGCCCAATTAGGAGGCCCACTGTAATGACCAATAATAGCACCATTCGTTAGCAATCTCTTATGGTTACCGCTCTCAATCCCTCCACTGGATGGTTTGCGGCCAGAAGCATCTTATGCTGATGTGCTGGAATGAACAAGAGGAGCTAGTTCAGTTCTGGGCTCTGGTCTGAGTGGAGAGACCTGGCTGCTATTGAGAAGATCGCCACCATGGCAGCAACTCTCTCTCCAAATAATAATGGGTCTAAAGGGTTGCTTGCCTCTCCTAAAGACAACTCCATCAACGTTGTTAAGATGCAGGAATGTGTAAGCATTGCATAGGTGTCTGGTGCTTTGATTTCCACTTTTGTTCCTGGTCCCGCTTCCTAACTCACCTCACCAGGATCGGGAAAATTCAGCCATTTGTAGCAATGTGAAGGCAAAGCTACTTCACACATAGGTCGCATGCTATACATTCTGTGTATCAAGCAAGTTTCCTTTCTTTTTTTAAGATTAGGCCATTAGATTAATGGCTCAGATTTTCCAGTCAATGGCAATGCCGGAGAGATTGCAATGGTCTGCGAAGATCACTGAGTTTCAAGCTTTCCGTATCCTTCCAGGCAGGACTTCCAATCTAGGCTACAGCAGTGATTCCTCAGCGCAGTGACCAATGGGGAGAAGTGGCAAAGAACAGTAGCATAGAGGATACTCCCCCTTTGATTACATCAGCTATTACATTCAAGTAAGAGTTGAGAAATCTCAAAGAAATTCAATGGATGAGTGAGTAAGTGAATGAGTGAATGGGTGTAAGTGATTGAATGAATGGGCATGTAAGTGATTGAATGAGTGAGTGGATAGCTGAGTTACTGAGTGAGTGGATTATTATGTGATACCAAAGTCCTGGCTGGAGACAATACACATCTCTTTAACCTGTGCTTAATCCTCTCTCCACTCATATTGTCTGTATCTTTAAGACTTGATTACCTGTAAAGACTCGTATTCCAACTGAGTTTGTGTCTTTATATGCCCTATTTGTGAACTGAATTCCCACTCACTAACGAAGGGGCAACACTCAAAGCTAGTGGCTTGTGCTATCAAATAAACCTGTTGGACATTAACCTGGTATTGTGAAACTTAGAACATAGAACATTACAGCGCAGTACAGGCCCTTCGGCCCTCGATGTTGCGCCGGCCAGTAGACCCTCTAACCTAAACTATTCCAATATCATCCATATGCCTATCCACCGAACATTTGAATGCCCCCAAAGTAGGCGAGTCCACAACTGCTGCAGGCAGGGCATTCCACGCCCTCACCACCCTTCTTACTGTGCTTACCCTATTCCAACACTGGTATCCCCACATCATAACTCAATGTAACATTTGAAGAGCAAGTATCCGTATAAGCAGCACATTTCTAGCTCCAGATTCCAACATTGCACGCAGTGTAAGAGACATTCTTGTTGCATCTCAGGCAGCACAGATCAGCCCATTAGAAATGTTTTCTAAATGATTACAGTCCCCCTGTGCAGGCATCAGGACTCCTGATAGACTCTAAAACCCAATGACAAACACTTTCAACATTCCATGCTGTTGTCAACTCAAGAACTGGCCCAGTGGCATTTTGTTTGTTCGTTGTTTGCACTTTAGCTGCAGGAGCGACATAGAGAACAAATCTCAATGCCGATTTTGGAAAAGGTTACACAAGTATTACAGTACATTCTTTATGTTCTTTAGATTTTCCATCTATTTTAATTTAGCAGAATGTTGCTATTTTGAACAGCAATCCGTGATTAATTCAGCATGAAAACTGCAATAGAGTTGTCACCAAATCCAACAGAATAATACAGCCAAGGCATAAAAATTGTTTCATAACTGGACGTAAGATGAGAGTCTGTGATGAGAAAAAGCTATTTGGTATGTCAATGCAGCTGCTTTCACAGCCCCTGCATTTCATTCTCAAACAACTCCCCACCCCTGCCACCACCAACTCAATCCTGTCTTCCAAGCTATGTGTGAATCAAACGGATTTATTAATATCTGTATAACTCTCAGTAGCTTTTCTTGACAGGTTTTGATCCAATTCTTTTGTAAATGTGTCTAAGTGACCCAAGATTGGCCAGTCTTCTACCAGCTCCAACTCTTTCTCTGAGGGCTATTTCATTTCTCCATTACCTTTAGGGGAAGATCATGCTTCAAATTACTAAATCACACATGAGGGCTTGTGAATTTTGTGGCTGAGTTCTCTGTCCAAATGAAATAATCCCACAAGCACTGTAGTTGACCAGACTGCGTGTGCATAGAAACCCTACAGTGCAGAAGGCGGCCATTCGGCCCATCGAGTCTGCACTGACAACAATCCCACTTGTGTCCTATCCCCATAACTCTACATTTTTACTTCACTAATCCCGCTAATCTACATATACCAGGACACTAATTTAGAATGATCAACGGACATAACCTGCACATCTCTGGACTGTGGGAGGAAACCAGAGCACACAAGGAAACCCCCATAGTCACAGGGAGAACATGCAAACTCCCCACAGACAGTGGCCCGAGGCCAGAGTTGTACCCAGATCCCTGGTGCTGTGAGGCAGCAGTGTTAACCACTGTGCCAAAATACTGTCCGTACTTTGAGTATCTTTCATGTTCTACTTGAAAATATTGATTTACTCTAACTCAATTCTGCATTTTAATTTTGTTTCATTGTTGTCATTTCAAAATGGATACCTGGGCAGGGGATTGAAATAATTCTCCTTTGGGGGTAGGGGGAAAGTGTTAGCATCAGGAGGTGAGTCACTCACTGCAGAATCCCTAGCCTTTGTCCTGCTCTTGGAGGCACATGGTTTATATGGCTGGCCCAGTTCAGTTCCTAATTAATGATCATTCCCAGGCTAATAATCGTTAGGGTTCAGTGATGGTAATGCTATTGAATGTTAAGGGTCACAGGATTAAAGGTCTCTTGTTGACAGTAGATATCGCTTGGCACTCGTGTGACATGTATGTTACTTGTAGGAATATGTGCTGTTTTTAGAAAGGACAATATCTGGCAGAGAATTGCATCTTTACCCTCAATTCGAGTTTTCAAAATCGATTGGCCAAAGTCAACAGATCACATTGCCAATGGAGCAGTAGTAATGAGGTGCAACTACCAAACCTTTTAATCGAATCAGAACCAGACTTCTTGTTGACTGAGTCCAGATCTCGATATTCAGTCACTCTCTCACAAACATCTTATTGTTTCAATTAATCAGAAAACATGCAACATAACACAACTGGCTTCTCAAATCTGCTAAGGCAAACGCAAATTTAACAGACTTTTGGCTACATAACTTGTGCAGGAAATAGTTACTGTATAACTCTTCTAAGAAGAAAAGTAATTCAAGTTCTATCCTAATCCTGAAGCCAAGTGACAAACAGTATCAGTTCAACTTTTTAAAAAAACACTTTTGCAGCAGTTCATAATTCTTTTATCCGCAAAGCACTGAAGGTGCAACATTCTTGCAGTCATAGAATTACATAGAAGAGGAGGCCATTCAATCCATCAAGCCTTTAACAGCTCTTTGAAAAAGCTATCCAATTGGTTTCAATCCCCTGCTTCTTCTCGGTCTTGATGTGAAGGTGCTGGCGTTAGACCAGGGTGGGCACCCCACTGACCCACTCACCTGATGAGTGAGCAGAGCTTTAAAAGTTCATGATACCAAATCAACCTGTTGGACTTTAATTTGGTGTTGTGAGACTTCTTACTCATAAAACGTAAATAAAACATTACAGTAAAGGCCCTTCGGCCCTCAATGTTGTGCCAGGCTATGACCAATCTCAAGATCAAGCTATCCCACTTCCTATAACTCTTTGTTTTCTTTATGTCCACACATTCCCATCATTGGGATGTTTTACCAATTTGAAAGGTCTATTGAAATAAATATGGCATTTCTAGATAATCTCCTCCCGCCTCCCCCCCCATTCCAGAGGCAGGGCAGATGGCAAATGGTTGGTATGGATGGAGAACCCCGACTTGGTTATTTGTTGGAGGAAAGTTACTGCAGTTTTCATCTTGGCCACTGGGTGGCAATGAAGTGCTTTGCATTGGTGTAGTCCACCTCACCAATTGTGGAGATGTATTCAGCGTGGTTTATGACAATGAGGTAAATCCCACAACAAAATGTTGTTTAAGGCTTATTGTTGTGTAGGTTATGTGAAATTAAGTGTAAATTTAGTTTACACGTTTAAAAAAAAAGCTGTGCCAAATATTCCAAATTATTTAACAACTATGAGGCAGAATGTTAAGATTACGAGGCAATCACTGCACACTAGTGCCTGGGCTTTCTCCATCACCAGGAATAGTTGGTGTTGTTATTGATCAGATGCTGGCAATTATTAATGGAGTGTGTACACTGAGTAATTTTGCTGTACCTGCACTGGCTCCTGATCGATTTGAAAATTCATGTCCTTGTTTCAAAACCTCCCATGGTTTTGCCTCTCCCTATTTCTTGTAATCTCCTCAAGCTGTATAAGCCTCCAAAATCTTTGCATTCCTCCCACTCTGTGTCTGCCACTTCATTTCCAACACTGACAGACATACTATTACCATTCTAAGCACTTTGTTCTGCCTGCCTAACTTTCTCTGCTTTTCAAACATACAAAACAGGAGCAAAATGAGGCCATTCAGTCCCTTGAGCCCACGCCACCATTCAATAAGATCATGACTGATCCGTTTGCGTTGAGTTCCTGAGAGATCCTATGTATACTTCGCTCTGTTTGCTTCAATCTATGCAAAGACTTTAAAATATTTCTGCCTATGTAACTAACTCTGCTAAGCTTAAAAAATCAACTGCTAACTTGATTACATTTTAAAACTCATAAGGCTAGAGGTTAGTTGAAAACTGACTGCATTCCTGAAGGTACATAATTCAGGCAAACAACAGCAGGAATATTTTTCCAGACAGGGGATGAATGAGCCCAATGGTTCCATATTCCTATCTAACCCTATCAGCAACAGTCTATCTATCTCTGCCTTAAAAATATTCAGTGGTAATGCTTCCACCATCTTCTAAGGCAGAGGGCGCAACTTTCCCATCCTGTCCATCACAGGAATTGTAGCAGACATGGATCATACAAAGATCTGTTGACCTCAGACAGGATTCTCTGGCCTTGGGGCGAAAGCGGCTGAAAAATCTTGCCAAGGTTTCAAAGCTGCACAATCCTCTGTCCTAAAAAGGTGTCCCCTAATTTTAAAACTGTGTTATCTATTTCTGGATTCACCCATAAGAGGAAACGTTCTTTCAACTTCTACCTTGTCAATGCCATTCAGGATCTTACTTACTTCAACAAATCACTCTTCACTCTTTGCTGTTTTGCAAACTTCCTTAATGTTACCTGTTTGAATAAGTTGTTGATCAGTGTCTTGATATCTTACTTTGTGGCTTAAAATCAACATGTACCTGATATTATTCCCATTAGATACCTTGGGGATAGCTTATATATTAAAGGTGCTATAATGATGGAAATCAACACTACTGTTTGTACTTAAATAAAATGGATATAAGTATATGTGGTGTGAGTACCTGGTGGGAATTCCATGCCTGTTTGTCAGTCCAGTCCTTGGAATTTCGGATATACCACCACTGAATCTCCAGTGAGTAAGATGGTGAACCGCTCCCCCGGAAAGCACAGGCCATCTCCACGTCCTGCCCAGCTCTGGCCGAGACATCATGAGGGACCTCAGTGAATAGAGCTGTAGGAAAGAAATCAAAGTGTTGTCAGCAGCTCTTACTGTGAAGCTACAGCTGAGAAATGATTGTTTAGTGGGGGGGCTGATGCTCCTTAATCCACTGAAGGCAAGGTAAATGGTTCAATGTTGTCAATAAAATATCACGCAATAGATTGTCATCACAATGCTACCAGTTCACAGTACAGGCAGCAGCAATTTCTGGGCTAACAGCGTATCCCAGATAATGGGTGGAATCATTCTGTCCCACTAGGAGTGAGGTGAATAGCTGGCAGGGAGCCCACTTTAATGTGAGGTCAACAACACATATCTGCATGCGCACACTTCTGCGGCTGTCGCCAAAACTTCAGCTCAGCCGATTTCACCCTATACGTCTGACCGCATTTACTGTAGTCAGCAGATGCGCATGGTTAATTTGTTTTACTTCTCATCATGTACAGTAAGTTAGAATTAAGAAAATATCACCTCCTGGTTTTATACCAGATTGCTGCAGTTAAGAGCACAACAGTTTTTCACTGAATTCTATTGAGGGATCAGATTCAATAACAGAGCAAAGTTAGATACATTAAAGTACAAGATTATAGACATTAAACCTTGGCTGGTGACAATTCCCTCTCTATCAACTAGAAGGCAGTGAGTAGCAAAGGTGTGGAAGAGATATATACGTGGAACTCAAACACAGATTCCTAATTTTTTGGTAAATGGGCCGCAAAAAAAAGGAATATCTTTTCCCGAATTGGTCAGTTCCTCGATTTAATGAAGAGGACCAAATACTTGGGTTTGTTCTCTGGGCTACTGCAGAGAATAAGAAGGTTAGTGATAGACCAGTCACACGGCCCTCTGGAATTTTTGTCTGACAGACTATGTTTTGCTTTTGTTTGTTCAATTATTTGAATAGTGAAATTAATGGAAGTAATAATTCAAGCATTAATAGGATGAATATGAATATGATGGAAATAAAGGGATACGGTCCCCAGAAGGATAGGGGATTTTAGTTCAAATGGACATGGTTGGTGCAAGCTGGAGGGTTACATAAGAAATAGGAGCAGGAGTAGGCCATCCAGCCCCTCGAGCCTGCCCCTCCATTCAATAAGATCATGGCTGATCTGTAGTGGTCCAGTACCACTTTCCCGCTTTCTCCCCGTAACCCTTAATTCCCTTGTCAATCAAAAACCTATCCACTCTTGACTTGAATATATTCAGTGAGGAAGCCTCCACCACCTCATCAGGCAGAGAATGCCAAAGATTCACCACCCTTTGCGTGAAGAAACCTCTCCGCAACTCCAATCTGAACCACCACCCCTAATCTTGAGGCTGTGCCCTCTAGTCCTGCTATCTTTGTTAAGCGGGAAGAGAATCTCAATCTCTACCCTATCCATCCCCTTCATTATGTTGTACGTTGAAGGGCCTATTCTTGTGGTGTAATTATCTTTGTTTTTTGAAGTCAAATGAGCAGCCCACTTGTAATCAAGCCCCCAATATTTCTGTGCGAACATAGGAAGAAATAAGCGCAGGAGTAGGCCATCCAGCCCTTCGAGCCTGCCTCACCATTCAATAAGATCATGGCTGGTCTGAAGTGGATCAGTTCCACTTTCCTGCCTGCTCCCCATAACCCTTAATTCCCTTGTCTATCAGAAACTTATCTATCCATGACTTAAATATATTCAACAAGGTAGCCTCACCACTTCAATGTGCAGAGAATTCCAGAGATTCATCACCCTTTGAGTGAAGAAGTTCCTCCTCAACTCTGTTCTAAACTGCCACCACCCCCCCCCACCCTTTTTGAGGCTGTGCCCTCTAGTTCTCTATCCTTTCTAAGTGGAAGAATCTCTCTACCTCTACCTATCTAGCCTTTTCATTATCTTGTAAGTCTCTATAAGATTCCCCACTCGACCTTCTAAACTCTAACGAGTACAGACCCAGTCTATTCAATCTCTCTTCATAAGCTAACCTCCTCATCTCTGGTATCACCCTGGTGAACCTTCTCCGTACTCCCTCCAAGGCCAATATACCTTTTCACAAATATGGGGACCAAAACTGCACACAGTACTCTAGTTGCGGCCTCACCAGTGCCCTGTACAGTTGCAGCAAGACCTCCCTGCTTTTATATTCTATCCCCCTCGCTATAAAGGCCAACATTCCATTCGCCTTCTTGATCACCTGCTGCACCTCCAGACTGGGTATTTGCGATTTGTGCACAAGGACCCCCAGCTCCCTCTGCACTGTTGCATGCTGCAGCTTTTTGCCCTTTAAATAAATAATCCCTCCTACCATTATTTGTCCCAAAGTGGATAACCTCACATTTGCTAACCTTATACTCCGTTGCCAGGCCCTCGCTCACTCACTCAGCCTTTCCGCGCCCTCCGTGCAATTCACTTTTCCACTCATAACCTGATTGTAAATTTCCTGTTTGCAAAATGCATTTTTGGAAATATATTTGCTCATCTGAAAAATTCAAGGTTCAAACACTCCTGAAGCAATGCCTGAAATCAGTCTGGGCAAGCTCAGCACGGTTCCTCATGGGAAAGGCACTGCCACACTACTCAGCCTTTCTAATCTGACTGGCTTTTCCAGGGACCAGACAAGCAGAGTGGGGAATGGAAGTACCAAATCAGTAGAGTAGGGAATGCTGTTCTAAGCTCTTAAGAGGACAGAGTAGGGAGTTTTACTTTGTATCTTGCTTTGATATACCTAACCTGGGAAATATCAGGATGCTGTCTAGTGGATGATTCAAAAAAATTCCTTTCACTGAATTACAAAGCCATTATACAGGCAAGCCCTTAATCCATCTCCTTGCTTGTTCCAAAAAAAAACATCCAAATTCAATTCAATTCATGGTCCACACCAAAGAGACAGACTGGCTGGGATCTCATGGCTTTGCTCAGGTGAGATCATAAAATCCCACCGCAGGCCAACTGAGATTTCCGTTCTGGGAACCTCATCCACCCTGATTCCGGGGCAGGTGAGGTGGAAGGGTTTCAGCCAATAGATTCAAACTGACAAGAAAAGGCAATACATCTGATCTTGGACCTGATCGTACACTTAGCCAAAGGCTTAGAAGCCTGAAATTCTAGTCAATGTACTGTTTGAACAGGGCCAGTCTGAATCTCTCTCTTTGCTTGCTCCAAAAACCCAAATTTAAATTGAATCCAATTTATGGTTTCATATGAAGGAGACACCCAAGATCCAAGCTGACAAGAAAAGGCATTGCATCTCATCTTCAGCTTGATCTCAGCCAAAAGACCAAGAAACAATGATGAATGACAAAAATGAGACAGTGTTCCGAGCTGGAAACTAACTCCCAATTCATATAGCTTCCTTCATGTTGACACTCGGGCAAAACTCTCTCACCTTGACATGAAAGTAGCAACTGGAGCTTTAGATCACATCCTTACAATGAGCAGAATTTCCTCTATAATTATACACTTTCAAGCTGGAAAATAGCCACCATTTATCTTCTTAACATAAGGCTGTTCAGCATACATCATGGTGTCACAGGACACATGCACATTACTGTAGAGATCATGAACCTCAGCAGAATAGGAGGCTGTTGTGGAAAATAAACACCAAAATAACCAGTTGGGTTAAACGGTACTTGGCACACCAAAACTCCAAGCATTTGGTTCAACCGATACTTGTAATTTAAGTTCTATTTTACAAGTCATAAACAATTCCTGCAAAGAATAACACAGGATCAAGTGCTACTTTCTACACTTCAGAAAATACAAATAGAATCATTGGCATCAGAAGCTGTTTGAGACTGTAATTACACGCATTGTGAGTGTAGTCCTGTCCAAAATTATCTGTCATTTTTCACTGTCAGTTTTACATTTCCCTTCTTCGTCACTGGACAGGATGCAGCTGATTTGACAATGCTGATTGTTGTTGGAGAAAAAGAAGATTAAAAATCAAAACTCCCAATTTACTTAGACACAGTGCTTTTTGTCCTCTATGTTTGACTATTCAGATATTCAATATTCTGCTGGTTCATTGGTTAGGTTACTCCATTCAAATGTATTGATGCTTGTCTTGAATTCCTCCCTGGCCTTTGAACCTGATTCAAGTTCTCATTTATAGTCAACTCCTCAAACCAAGTATACTAGTCTCCACTTATTAATAGGACCCTGCACAAAACGTAGCATGAATTCCTTCACACTATGGGTTGTCATTGAAAATTTACTGAAGGATATAGTTTGGGCATTTTTTTATGCTTTGGTCAATGCAGCAGCTGAAAAGAAAGAAGTTTGTATTTATAAAGCATCTTTCAGGACCTCAGGGACTCCCGGTGGCTTTAGAACCATTGAAGCACTTTTGAGGTGTGCTCACTCATGTATCGCAGGAAATGTGGCAGCCAATCTTTGCACAGAAAGCTGCAATAGACAATAAAAAGGTCATAACCCAATCATCTGTATTGATGTGTTGGCAGGGACCAACATATTGGCCAGGATGGAGAGATGAACTCACTTGCGCTTCTTCAAAAAGTGTCGTGGGATCTTCCACCAGAGAGGGTGGTGGTGTCTTGGTTTATCGAGTTGAAAATTTAATACCTCCATCAGTGTAGCATCTTCTCATTGCTGTACTGAAGTAAATCATGTGCTCAAATAAATAGCTTGAATAATTTCGTTAGCATGATGGAATAAAATTCAGTAACAAGTGATTTACTCCAGCTCAGTTCAGACAAATATTTATTGTTTTGGAAAGAAACATCAAATGTTGTTGCTGGTAAAACTCACTCAAATTCAGTGGTCTTGACCCAGGCTGGAAGTAAATGGGCTGCAGTCACCTTCATCTGAGCAATGCCAATCTGGAGTCATCTCCATCTGCATAATTCCAATCTGGAGTCACTATAGTTTGCAGCAACTGCAATCTGCTAACATTCTCCACATTAATGCCTGGGCAGGAGTGACACCCTGGTTTGAGATCTAATATTTTACTTTTAAAAATCTTAAGAATGTACTTAAAGACTTCGGGAAGAAATGACTCTTATTTAAACAGAAAACACCACTTGGCACTCAATGTAAAGTATAAAAATATTTGAGTGGTGTATCTAACCTAAAACTGTACGAATGGCCAGCAGTAACAGATGTTCACTTCGAGAAGAGCAGCATCCTATACCACCTGAGACGTTGTTTCGGCATGCTAAGTGCACCCTACAGCAAATTTAAAGTGATTATTTATTACCCTCTCCCACCAACCAGAAGGCAAGATTGAATGGTAAGGTGCCAACTTATACAAAAGCATTGGCACATGAATCTATGAAGAAGCATTTCAAAAGATAAATCAATTTGCATGGGGACAAAAAAAGATTCTGCAAATGGCCTTTTAAAAGCATACGCTTGATTGAAAAAAAAGTGCCTGCAGAGGACGTACAAACACATTAGAGCCAAGATTCCTTTGAAATCCCAGTTTTGATTGTCTGACCTCCAGTGAATTTAGCAGCTTACACCGAGCTTCCATAATGGGAGCTAGCTTCACATCATATAAAAATGCTTTCAGTAACATCAATAATTACCTCTAAGAGCAGCTGATTTTGTGGGAGTGTTGAATGCATCATTCTGAAGGATGCACTTAGCGAGAAATCACATGAAACATGGATAACATTGGACTGGTACCAACACTTGTGGCATAACTCCAACTGCTGTCGACATACTTCAAAAGGAGAAACTATGCCCTCCTCACTTCCTAATTACAGTATATTTCAATCCTAGGAAAGTACATTTTAAACAAAACAAGGTGTTCTAATAAAATATAAAACACTACTGCTAATTATATAACCCAAATCTCAACTTGTTCATAAAACGTTGCAATTTTAAACAACGCTTTTGATGTTTCTCAAGCACCATGGTCACTTCCATAAGTGCTCTGAATGTCCGACCTTAATGAGTAGTTGAATTTGTAATTTTATTGTAGTAAGGCCTGATAAGGGCTAGAGAAAGGGAAATTGTTGGGTTCATTCATTCGTTTAAAGAGACAAGAGGATAGCACTGCTACAAGTTTTAAAATGGTTTTCTTTTATTGAAAAGAACTCAGAAGCAAAAAAAAGCAAACTTGGAGACTGGCTTCTAAGCCAGTCTCTCTAATTTAAGAACGGAACTGAACTTGAATACGAAACTGAACATACACACTCGAAAATCAAAAATATATTTCAACCCTTATCTCATTACCAGAAGTGCTTTTCACATGCTGTCTCCATCTAGAAAAACAATCCTTGCAGCTGCTTTTATGGGAAATGCTGTTTGCTGATGTATTTGTTTTATCCTACAGGTACTTCGGTCTACCTTGTCTAACAAGGGGCATACACGCGACGGGTCGTGAGAGGGCTGCTCTTGGATTTTTCGAAAGTAGCGTAGTTCTTCACGTCGTTACTGCATGCTTGACCTGGACCATTTGATGGGCAACACGACAGCTCAGTTACTATCGCTGTGCTGTGCGGATACATGGATTTGGGCCTGTGTCTGTGAGAGTTTGCACATTCTCCCTGTGCTTGTGTGGGTTTTCTCCGGGTGTTCCGGTTTCCTCCCACATCTCAATGATGTGCTCTTAGGCTGAATGGCAGAACAAATTCTCTCTAAATTGTCTCAAATTTGGTTCTAATGCATAGATCTATAAACATAGACAGGAATGACAGGGATCAGGGGTAGAAGTAGGAACATCAAGGTAGCGGCACAGGCTCATTGGGCTGAAGGGTCTGTTTCCCATGCTGTTTTATTCTTTGATCTTTGTTTAGGAATGCAGTCAATTTTTAGCTAACCCATCACAACTTCTGATTCTACATGTAATTAAGTTAGCTACAATTGTTCAGCTGAGCAGAGTTAGTTAACCCATACAGTCTAGCATCTAAATGTATTTGTGCATGGGTAGAAATATCTTAAAAATGAAGTTTTTGCATAGACTAGAAAAATAGCACTATAGGATCCGTAAGAAATTTAACAAAAGGTTCCCCCGTGATCTAAAATGGAGAGGGGTAGGGTGGGACATCCTTTCCTCCTAACAGGTAATCATTCATCTAGGAAAATTTAATATTGAAAGGGTGGGATCATCTCACAGGATAATTGCTGGATAAACATTTGAATGTATGACAGTCAGCAGGTGAGTCATATGAGGTCCACTACTGGTTTCATTGTAGCCCAGTGCTAGCTCTTACAATGACTGAGATGTCACTGACTGAAACAGCGCCATAATGAAAGGCAATGGTGAACCAGACAAGAAGGTGGCTCAGCACTACACCAGTGCAATTAAATTCCAACAGCATAGATGGGAGTTCCTGTTAAAGGACAAAGGCCATCGCATTCTGCGAGGGAAAGAGTGAGGTTCCTGGGTCATTCCCCAGTGAAATCCTTATATATACAAACTTGTCTGTATCAGATCAATAAGAATTTGGAAAAACAACCAATGAGAAGGAAACGAATACCAGAGAGCGCAAAGAAGGAAATAGAAAAACAGAAATTAACCATCTTACAGTCATATGAAATATGGTGGACAAGAGAAGGCAACCTCATGAATCATGGGAGAGCAGTTAAAAGAACAGTGTGATATACTTAAAGAATTGGATCGACTAGGAAGGATTCACCCTAATGTACAATAGAATTGAAGGTTGCAAAAGCCAAAAGAGGTTAGTAGCACCCTTGCATAAAAGGACTGAAAACAACAGCAATAGAGAGTAAGCAAAGTGTTTCATTAACACACCCTGATAAAATAATGAAAAAAAAATGGAATGAGCATAGAGCCATAGATCTTTACTGGGCTGAATGGCCTCCTTCTGCACTTCAAATCTCCAACAGAGCATCTTATCCAGGACTATGTCCCCACCATTTGAATCCACATAACCCCACATATCTCCCATGGATAATGCACCTAACCTACACATCCTGGAACACCAATGGGCAATTTAAGATGGTCAATCCACATACCATGCACACCTTTGGATTGGGGGAGGAAACAGAAGCACTGCAAGGAAACCCACATAGACTTGAGGTGAATGTGCAAATTCCACATAGACAGTCACCCAAGGCATATTGGAGAACTATCTGTAAAAGAGGAAAAACCTGCAGTGATTGAACTAAAAAAAAACAAGTAATGTCAGCATTGATTTCATTGGATCAAGCATCCTAGAGGGTGAAATAAGAGCACCAAACAATGAAATAAAGACTGGAGAAGCAGCTGGAATAGATGAAATATCTGCAGAGCTGACCAAAAAATGTGAGAAATAATGCCAGATCAATGTTTGCTAAGCAACACAAGGATATTTGCCCAGCGGGCAAATGGCCAGACAACTTCATGCAGACCATATGATCATCCAAAGTCAAAGGCATTTTGATATCCTGACTTTGTACCATTAGATGAATTGTCCATGCATTGAAGGTTGTGTTGTGACTATAACAGGGAATGTGGATGGGGAGATGTAGATCGATATTGAGATAATCATGTTGGATTCCAGGGAGGACGCGTGATGAAAGAATGACAAGATTAATGATTTAACACAATGTAGAGTTTGGGCAGGAAGTATATTTTAGTTTTGTAGTCTTCAAACAAATCATTCGATCAGATTGACAGGATTAAACTCTTGACAGTGCTGAAAGACATTGGAACAGATGAGAAAGATAGACAACTCAAAAAATCTGTACAGGGAAGAAATAGCAACAGTGAGAGTAACTAATAGAGAGTGGGAACCATATGTAATCGAAAGAGGAGCTTGACAGGAATATTATTCATAGAGGACTCAGAATCTGGTGTTACAATTGGGATGATAACATCAGTTAGACTTGCAGATAAAAAAGATTCGTACCAAGTACAGATGAGATAGATTAATAACATAGGTTTGAATTTTGGAATGGAAGTGAAAATTGGTAAAACCAAAGTAATGTAAATGACAAAATCAGCAAAAAAAAAATTCATAGAAAGAACATAACTTAAACAGGTCCTAAAGTTCAATTATTCAGAAAATGTATGTCCAGTTGGAAGGTGCAACAATGAAATAGGAACAAGGAGGCAGTGTGAAAGATTTTATTTAGTGAGAATAGATAGTTGCTGATTGAAAATCTCAATAAACAACTCATGAAGCAAATTGTAAAGGATTTGATTTGGATTGTTGTTTTGTATGGATTTGAAATCTGGCCCTTACGGAAAGAGGTGCCAAGTTGTTAACCAGCTTAGAAATGTTTTGGAGGAAAATGGAAACAATCAGCCAGATAGGGAAAAAAAACAAATAATAAAGTGCCATGGAGATTGAATAAACAGTAATGTTTTCTGAATGTAATTAAGAAAAGGCAAAGAGACGGGGATAGAGCGCATATTAGGAGTGAATGGACTGTAGTAAGAGAGACATTATGAGGGAAGGTTTCAAGGAAAAAGGAGGAAGGAAGAGACTATTGGTAATGGATAGCTTGAAATTTGAAGGAAGTTATTGGAAAATGAAATGACTGACACAGGACAGAGAGACATTGAGAAGACTAATGAGCCAATACCTGCCTTCAGGCAGAACACACTTAATGATGATATATGTAGGACAATGTACAGAACCCAACAAATAACAGAAATAATGTTTTACAAAATGGATGATAACTAATAGTTTATGGTGGATAGAAAATTGACTTTTCAGTTTTCTCTTCAGTCTGTCATTCAGTCTTCAGGCAGGAGCAGAATTTCTGTGATCAAAAATATCACCTACAACCAGTTACAGTAAACCCCTTTAAGTTTCAATTAATTACAGTGAATACAAGAATTAAATGCTTGTCAAATTTTCTGTTTTTCTTATTGTACTAACTTCCAAACCTGGATCCCTTTCATCAAATTCCATTATAGCGCATGGAGCGTGTTCTAAAACTACAGCTATAGTTACATCCCAACTTCTTCAACTGCTGTGGCTTTTTAATATATTGCAACCAGTCACTGTCTCAGTTGTCAACAGCACATAACTGGACAGACAAAAGGTAAGAGACAGCAAAGTAATTTAGTGGAGATGATTTAATTTAAAATGAAAGACATGAAGGGTGCCACTCCTAGATGACACCACAGTTCAGTGTTATTGCTTGACCCTCATCATGAGTCACGCAATCCTAAAATCATATCTAGGTGCGAATGACAACAGCCCTTGAGAGCTGAAAATTTTTGGTATTCATTCACGAAACACAGGAGTCACTGGCTGGCCAGCATTTAGTTACTCTTCAACTGAATGGCTTGCTATGCTCTTTCAGAGTGCAATTGAGAATCATGCTATTGCTCTGGGGTCACGTGTAAGCAAGAAAAGTAGATTTCCTTCCCTAAAAGGCTTTAGTGAACCTGATGATTTTTTCCAACAATCGACAATGATTTCATGGTCATCAGTAGATTCTTAATTATAGATTTTTTAAATTGAATTCAAATTCCACTACTAGCCATGGCAGGATTCAAATCTTGGTGCCCAAAAATTAGTTCAATTTCTGGATTAATAGTCTACTGAAAATAGCACTAAGCCATCATCTCCCCCATTTATTATGTTCTTGCTCATTTCAGCTTATCATTTAGATGACACAACTGCTCTTAGAGCTCAGAAATTGCGTTTATGATTGGCACGTGCTGCATTGTGGGACAAGTTGCACCGGACACCATATTGGTGAAAGAATTAACACAGCGTAGTGAATGTCCACTGAAAATATGCAGAGTGGTCAGATAAATACAGGTAACCTCTGTGCAATGCTGATTTAGGCCAAAAATGCCATTTTGGAGTTCAATGATCCAGCTAAAGCTATGTCCTAATCTCATACAGCTAAATGTGCACTGAGCAGCAGTGCCCCATCCACTCACTCTCACACTATTTCAAGGGTTATTCAACTACTTACAGGTCAAATACTGTTCTGGCTGTGGCTATGATTCTACAAGTGTTTAGTGCTTTATATTGTGACTACAAATTGCAAAAGATCTACAGGGAGAAGCATGGCAGGTGCTGATAGATATTTTGCTGACTTCAAGCTTTCGTACAAACTAGTTGCTCCCACACATGGATGGGCTTATAGACATTTCCCTCAAAATACAGCATGACCTGGAGGATAAACAGAAGCTGTGCAGAGTTAAGCTTCTGGAAGTGGGAGGAGGAGATGGGCTCTCTACAGGAAGCTATTCTCCTACCTGCACCTCCAAAGGAAACAATGGATGAAACATCTGCATCTTAGTAAGGATATCCTCACTGAAACTACACCGTGTTAATTCTTTCACCAATATGGTGTCCAGTGCAATCTCAAAACAGGGCAAGGGTCTATATGGCCACTGTAGTTATGGATATTAATACTGGTTCATTCACCTAATTGCATCCCAAAAGTATTAAATAATCAAGGGCCAGGTGGCAATGGAGGAAATAAACAAAATAACTATCACTGGATAAAAAGTACTAAGAATTCTAATGGAGCTGAAAGCTAATAAGTCCCATGGACTAGACAGGTTTCATTCCAGGATATTAAAACAAATAGCTCCAAAGTTGGTGGAGGCACTAGTCAAACCTTCCAAAGATCCTTCAATTCGGGATGAGTCCCAGAAGATGAAAAACTGCCCAAAGGGGAGACAAAAAGCAGATAACTATGGACCAGTTAACTTAATATCTGACATTGAGAAAATGTTTGAGTCCGCATGGTTTCAGAAGAGGAAATCTATTAGACAAATTTATTAGAAATTGTCGAGGGGAGTAAGATGTTCCTACTTACACTAGTTGCAACTTGTAACTCAAGTTAGTATGAGATGAGGGGAGAAGTAGGATATATGGTGGAGAATCAGATAAGAAGAAATCTTCATCTTTTATGGATTCACTATGCCACTGGCCTCAGTAATAGATGTACTAATAATGATCTGCACCATCTCTTCCATGGAAGTTAGGACATGGCAATATGGTGTCTCCCTCGGTTTAATTTTTGCTGCCTCTTGTTGTACACCACTTTGCACAATAGAGGGAAGCCTGTTAGCGAGGGTTGGAGAATCTGTTTGGCTTTTGCGACAACCATGATTGAATAGCAGGCTGTGGCATATGGGTGTGGGGCTAGCAGCAGTGCTAAGTTTACATGGATGAGTTGGAACATTTGAATTTTAAATATACTATAATTGGTAGAGAAAACTGATAGGTGAGCAATGGGTTGTGGTGAATTGAATGGTGCCTGAAGCTAGTAGTTTGGTTGGTTTGATAAGCTATTTGAAAATATATTCACTGACCTTGAGCACTCCAGTGAGGCTATTGAACTTCTTGTGGCACATCCAAGTGCTCGGGGTTTGAATCTGGTATTGACCTCTACACTTATCCAGTCCCATTGCCTTTTAAGCATGTGTCTGGAGAAGTTCCTAGCCCCATGAGGATATGGGACATCTCTCATGTATTCCACTTCCTCCTCCAAAGCCTCTGTACTTCATCTGAGAACAATGGAACCCTCTAACCCCCATGCTGTGCTATTCTCCATCTACCTCCCAAGTTAGTTCATTTCCTGCATGTCTACCAGCACCTGTTCTAGTCAAAAACAACCAACTACTTTAAGAGTTGGTTTTAACTGCTGGTAGATAGTTACAATTTTGGCACCTGCGCTAATGCATGTAGCAAATGAACTGTATGATTAGTGGTGGCTGCCTGCATTACATTGAACAACAGTTCAACTGAGCAAGCAGCTTGAAAGTGGTGCGCTGCTTGCATTACATTGTACAGTCATGAGTTAATTGTGCATCGCAGTGCCAGTGCCTACTTTAATAGGCCATTCAAAGTGACCCTTGAATAGCTTGGTTCAAAGATACTTGATATCAGACGAATTATAAAACATTTTAAGAAAGTCAATGATCTATTTACACATGTTGAAGGAGAGAAGGGAGCAGGAATTGATATGAACATATGAAACACTTATCCTTTCATTGTTATACAATGTATTTTCAGGGTTTACATCTTTAACAGTTTAGTCACAAGTACAGGGATTTGGAATGCAGCCTAATGAGAACTGGAATATTAGACCGCAATAGATAAAAATAGTTAATGATACCTTTAAGACTCACTTGTTATTCAATTAGATCCACTTATGAGGCATTCCATTATATCCCATGTGTGTTATATTTCTTTGGTAGCTGAGATGATCCATCCAGCAGTAAGTATCCAACAGTCTGTGATTCCTGAGATAGAGCTCGCCCAGCTGCAGCATTCACAATTCATTCATTCACATTTAATCCAGTCCTTCAGTTACTTCCATTCCCAAGGCCATTGGATTAACAGTCTTATGACGACCACTAACATTGTTCAACAACCTCCTTCACTCCCATCGCGACACTACATTAAATGATGCCATTTCTTTTGCAAACATCTCTGTATTGAAACCATCGCTGGTGTATGGGATTATAGAGGCAGTAATTGGGAGAGAACTGATGGCAAAATTGAAGCACACACATACCAATCACTGTCTACATTGCTGGTAACAGGAGATGATGTATAGGCACCAAAGCACAACACGGAGTACAATGCTAAAGATAGAGGGATCATATGGGTAGATTTCAGAGTTGTATGTCCTTTAGCTATGACTAGCACTACATTCTGCACTCTCTCGTTTCCTTCTCTATGAACAGTATGCTTTGTCTGTATAGTGCACAAGAAAGAATATTTTCCACTGTATGCTAATATATGTGATAATAGTAAATCAATTCAAGTCAAATCAAATTTTGCCCGTATATGTTAGGTACTGGCTGAACGAAGTGTGCAATGTCCTACAGTCAGCGAATGATTTCACTTAGCTGCAACAACCTGGAGTGTACCATACAGACTTTATTCCATGAGAAATAACATGCATACACTGTCTTGCACAATTAAAAGATCAATGCACTAAAAAAGAAACCTGGCTGAACAACTAAACTTTAAAGGTAACATTACTTCCAGCCATTATTTGTGATCTGAATAACACGGTCAGTAGTCATAGTTTTTTTATGTTTCTGAATTCTTCCAAACCTGGTACTCGAAATGGGCTATTGTTGACATGGATATAAAAGAAATTACTTGTGCTTCATTCACGAATAAGAACACCTTCAGCACGTTTACCTTTTCTTCCATCTGTGTATTAATTCAGGTCTCCACTATAACACCATGGCATTTCTAACTGGAATGAAACTATGGGAAGAAAATTAATACCGTCAATAGTCATTTCCTGAGGGAACAAATGGACAGCCTTGCACCAGGCATCAACACAAACAGACAGCTGATAAAACACGATGCCTATACAATCAGAGGTATTGTGACAAGCATACTTGTTACAAGCACACTATTGGTGCCTTGAAGTGCACCTCAGATGGGTTGGCAGATCAATGCACTCATTTCAATGTTGCCAAGTTTACCACCTTCTTCACTGTGCTGAACAATAAGCTACAGTATCAATGAGGAGGCTACAGCTGAAACTAGTTTTTTAAAAAAAGTAGCTTCATCAACAGTATTTTCCAAACTTGTGACATCGACCACCTATAGAAGAAAAAAGTCATCCAGTGCATGAAGCATATCAACTTTTGTTTTTATACTTTCATGGATTTGACCATACTGGCTGGGCCAGCATTTATTGCCGATCCCTATTGCCTTGCTGAGTCATTTTTAGAAGGCATTTAAGAGTCGACCACAATGCTGTGGGTCTGGAGTCACATGTAAGCCAGAACAAGTAAGGATGGTAGATTTTCTTCTCTAAAAGGACAGTAGTGAGCCAGATGGACTTTACGACAATGGTATTATGTTCATCATTAGACTTTTGATTCCAGATTTTATTGAATTCAAATTTTACCATCTGCTATGGATTGAAACCAGGTTCCCCAGAGCATTACTCTCACATCTGAGATTACTGGTTCAGTGAAAATACCACTACGCCACTGCCTCCTTCAAGTCACAACTACACTGACTTGGAGCTATAGCAGTGTACCTTCATTGTCACTGAGTCAAAATCCCAGGTTTATCTACATCATATGGGCTGTGGTTGTTCCTGAAAGTGGCTCCCCACCATCTTTACAACAGCAGTTAGGAATAAATAATGTCCACGTTCCAAACACAAATGTCAGAAAATGATCCGGAAACAACACAGACTGTGAGATTGATGCTCTGGGTATTAATCAGGAAACATGTCTAAATTTGCCCTTTAATAATCCTTGTTTACCAGAAGTCAATTTATCAAGCTAATCCCAAATCCCTTGGCTGAATCAAGATGTAGAGTCTCCCTGCTTTTCTACAGCAGTCTACACCCAGCTAAAAGTCTCAATCTGTATCATATCAATGACTTCAGTACACTGCAGACACAATCATCCAACACAAAATTGCTGTAAGGATTCAGTAATTGTATTAGAACAAAACAGAATTTACAGAACAGAAAAAGGCCACTCAGCTTCTCTGGTAAATGCTGGAGGTTATGCTCTACATGGACTTCCTCACACCCTACTTCATAACCTTTTTACTTTTCTCCTTCTCAGATGTATATTTAACTTCACTTAAAAGGCATCTGTGCTAAACATTCAACTACTCTACGGGAGAGCAAACTCCTTCACTCTTTGGATAAAGGAATTCCTCTTTAATTATTTATTCAATTTGTTAGTGACCATCTTATATTTATAGCCTCAGATTTTGCATCCCCCACAAAGAGAGATATTTATACTGTTTCAATCCTATCAGTTTCCTCATAATTTTAAGTAACTTCATTGCAGTGTTAATGTAAGCCTATTTGTGACACTAGTAAGTAAAACTTAAAACTTAAACTTAAAAGCCTTAAAACTTAGGCATTCCTCAGCTTTCCCTTTTCTAGAGAAAAGCACCCTAGCCTGTTCAGCCTTTCCAACAGATGTAACCATTGGAAACCTCCAATCTTGCCCGCAACTGGGATTCTCCAGTTCCAGTGCATTGAATGGAGTTTTGACTGAGCACCAGATTCTCCATTCTCACTGACAGTAAGGCAGGTGCAAACGAGATTGGAAAATCCTACCCAACCTCTGAGCTCATCCTCATGAATCATGTTTGCACCTTATTTGATTCTTTTTGTAACATGGAGCTGGATTTCACAAATGTCTGCCCACCAGTTTAAAGGTCAAGTAGAAAGGTCAGAGATCATCCATGATCTGAATGGCTGACACACAGCAATTTAATGCTGGGAACAACATTAATTGCTTTAAGGGGAGATTTCTGCCCTTATCACTATAGGAAGTCTCACATTAGAGCTGCCAACCAAATGAATGGCTGACATCTCTGTAGCACTAACAGTGCCAAGAGAATGGTTGGCCACTGTTAGAACTACAGGTAGCACCAAGGAGCTGAATAAGTCTGGGATCACAAGTTTTGAAGGGCCTGTCAAGTTGACCTGGCAAGGAGAGGTAGGGGAAGGGTGGGAATGGGGAGTTAGGGGTTTGGTGTTAGCTTCAATAGCCCTGTAGGGAAGAATTTTGAGGGTGGCACAATCTTTGTGGGGGGGGGGGGTTGTCTCCTCTAGGCCATGGACCCAGCAAAAGAGGACCCCATGGTGTCAACCTCCTGCATGGTGTCAACCTCCCCTCATCACAGATAAAATACTGGTTGCAGTGCAACAACTGCCCAAAAGTGCCATTAATTGGTACTTAAGGGCCTCAATAGGTCCAAAGGTGGTCTTCCAACATCTCCCCTGTCTTCTGGAAAATTTCAGACATTTTTGGGATGGTGACATGAAATCCACCCACTGAATGTTGCTTGCTCCCACCACCCCTCCTTCAATCGGTTTGCCAAGGAGAGTAAGATCCAGCATTTGGAGACCAGATCCATAAGTATGCACGTTAGCAATGAATATATTAAATATGAAAGTTAGATTGTAACAGGGTACTTTAGAATGGTCCACTGAAACAGCAGAGTTGAATTTCAGCTTGGATTACATTCAATATTGTTTAGATATTCTGATTTAGAGTGGTTTTAATCCCAGTTTTGCTTGCTGTTTGAATCCAGCCCAGTTTAGTCAATTTTATTCCCCAAGCCAGATGTTTAGCTGAGCTGGATGGCCACCTATACAACCCTCCCAAAGAAACAGATTCACTGTGTTTAGGTATAGCATCATATCATCTTTTGATCCAGTAAAAAATAGATAATAATTATGATAGTTATAGCCACCTAAGCCTCCCACACATCCAGGGGAACAAAACAGATTTGATGAGCAAGGATAGAATTTAAAAAGAAAATCATTGAAAGGTTTACTTCAGAAAAGAGTGCCTTCCGAACTAAGGACTATTTCTGTTCGTCCTTTGTGCATAAACAGTGTAGTTTCCTTCAGAAATCAGTATTATCACAATGTGTTCTAGTCATTGTTCCTAGGTGAAGAATTACGAGTACGGCAACTTTGGAAAACTTCATTGGTTATAACAAAATTATAAATGCATATATAAAGAATATATTTATGAGTACACGAAACACACAGAGGAAATCCGCCCCCAGTGATTTTTGGAGAGTATGCTCTAAAATGACACAAAGGATGTCTGGGCGGCCCTCGTGAATTCTGAGCCTCCTTGAAAATTTCAGTTGGAATAGCAAAGTGACAGCTGAATAGTGCTGCCCTCCGTAATCTGATCTTGTTTCCCGGGTAACATCTGTTGTAGCGGCAAATACAAAAAGCTCAACGTTCTTTTCCTTGTGAAAGGAGACTGCATCATAGATTCCTTACAGTGCAGGAGGCCATCACTCAGTCTACATCATCTCTCTGACAAAGCACCTTATCCAAGCCCACCCTTGTTTTATCCTTGTAACCCCACATATTTACCTGACTAATCCCCCAACCCACATATCTTGGGGATATTAAGGAGCAATTTAGTATGGCCAATCCACCTAACCTGCACATCTTTGGAGTGTGAGAGGAAACAGGAACATCCATACAGACAGGAGAGAATGTACCCTCTCACCCGAGGCAGGAATCGAACAGGGTTCCTTGGTGCCGTGAGGCTGTGGTTCTAATCACTGTGCCACTTTTCCTCCCATTGTTTATCAGATGGATAAAGGGTCCACTATTTGACAGACACTGAAGTTGTTAAACAAGAATCTCCCCATATTTTGCAATCAAAATTAATTGGGGAAAATAAACATCCTCAGGAGGGAATACTGTCCATTTTACTGAAATAAATAAGGTGATAAAGGCTACCATCCTTGGTGGATGAGACATGCACTTCATGTTGTGACACGCAATTAAAAATGTTCTCACCAGGAAATGCAATGTGTTGTTATGGTTTAATCAGAAATTATGATGCAACAGTGAAGGCAACATGGTGGGAATATTACACACACTTTGCACACACAAGGCTCTAGATGCTGGTCAGAGTAAGAGTCAGTTCAGTATGAGTCATGTCACCTACAGAATTGGAAACTGGCAATTGAAAGTCTGGTGAGGAGCACATGTATCGATCTGCCTTCCAGAATCAGTTTTCGAGCTGCTGTTTAAATGGTCGCCAAACACTTTCTCTATCCCAGCAGAGAGCTTCATGACCTCAGAAGCAACTTTTAAAACCAAACAGGCAGAACATGCACAGCTCTCATACTCAGGGGAATGGAACACCAAGGGAGATCAGAAGATTCACAGTTTTGAGGTCTTGGGTAAGGATAATTTATTGTGGGAAATGATATGATGAATTATAATTTGAATGCAATAATAAAGGAAAGGGAATTTGAGTGCTGGGTTTCCAGAGGACAAAGAAGTCGACATAAGAATACAGGTGCAAAAATAGTCTTGTATACCTTAAAATGGAACACCAATAATCAGAATGTTGGTCTGATCTGTGATTAATTATTGAACTGCATGAAGCAGTAATGATGATAGGAACAAAACAAAATGAACCAACAAAATAGGAAGAGATAAAAAAGTGATGTTAAAGGACCCAGAGAGACTGCTACTTCTACACTGCCACAGTATATGTACAGGCAATGCTGCATAATACAGGCAGAAGGAGGGATCATGATGTCTTGGACATATCAATAGCAAAAACATAAATAATGGCATCACCTTAGCCTTCTAAAGGGTTGCCAAGATGCGTGTTCCTTCCAACAACTGCAGCCTTGGTAATTGTACCCAAATAAAACTTAGTTAGCAACCGATCAGATTATTCTCAGTTTTAATGAGTTTGAAACCATCCTTTGCGTACCAACCACTAATGTTCATTAAAACTACAAATGACTTTTAAAAGCTCTTCCTCAAATGGATCACTTTGGCAAATTTCCAAGCTCAGAATTAATCCTTTGTATTTCGATAGCATCAGGCAGGGAATTCCTGCCTCCCCTATCTAATAAACAGGATTTTAACTTTAATACAAAATTAATCCTAATAAAGGAACACTGTTTATAACAGATAAGAAAATATATTTTGACAAAGTGACATTTTATAGGATGCATGACTTTGCTCAGTGCTGCCTTCGTATATTTATTTCATACCTGTAAACCTATGTGATACATTAATAATGTCATGACCTATCAAACAAATACATTCCATCAGCAGAATCATTAATTTTTAAAAAGTATTTTGATTGTATAATTTTATTTTATTTTATTTTATTTTTTTTTTTTGGTAAATCTGGCGTTTTTTGTCTTTTACCAATACTGTCATGGACAGATGCATCAGATGGTATTTCTCCTGAAGCTCTACAAAAAGGCAATGGATAAGATTTATAAAGTGTTGGTGGCAAAAATGATAAATGTGACAAACAGAACCAGGTAATTTCAGATCCATCTATCAGTATTGGGCAAAATAATGGAAGTGAATACCAGGAGTCATTTTGGTCTCAGAGAGACAAGGTAGAAGATATTTAATCTCTGGAGGCAAAGCTGATCCTTAACTTCAGAAAACTAACCATGAAGAGGAGACTCAGAGATGACCTCAGAGAGATGTATAAGACAGCAAACTGTATAAAAAGAATGGGGACAATGAGCTAAAGGAGTTCAAGCTTAACAAAAGATACACTTAGACTGATATCAGTAAGCTTTTCGTCACAGAGTGAGTGATAAACATTTGGAATGGACTTCTCACTGAGGTACCTGAGGGAAAGGGTCGAATCATTGTTTTAAGCCATTGGTTATGATTGGAAGCTTTATTATAGAGGACTCTGTGGGCTCTTTCTGAATGGATAAGCTCGAATTGACTGAATTACCTTATTCATTTATCTTTACCTGTGTTTTATTCATTAGGCCCCTTGGTTGGTAATGAAGAGTGAGCTGTCCTCCCAACAAGCCAAAGATAATGGAAACTCATTTGGTGGAATTTTACAGCTGCTTTACACCAATTTTGAGGACGGAAAAAGTCGTAAAATTGTGTATAAAGCCGCTAGCGCTAGTGGCGCTGATTTTTCCACCTGTCACAATTTAATGACACCTGGATTTCTGGCGCAGTCAGTCTCTTGCTGAAAATGGGTCCAATGTGGCTTAATTTATTGAATTTTATGGAAATGTTTATTTCAATCCGTTTAACGAGCCCGGTGCTCAAACGTCCGGGCTCACTTGCTTTATGGACTCACTGAGAGAGGCTCTCTCCTGTGAGAAAGACATCTGCTCCCTATGAAGAGTCATGTTGGTCTCATCAATGGAACTGGAGACCATTGAGGCCCCCACCCCTCCACTCCCCCACAGGAAGGCTGAGTGCAAGCTGAGAGTGCACCTTGCGGAGTGCTAGACTGGCACCTGGGCAATGCTGGGGTGCAGTGGCCAATGGGGAAGGGAGAGAGGCCTGCTGCAATTCTGTGTGCAATCACTGGGCAGGGGGTGGGGGGGGGGGTTGCGTGGCACTGCCATTCTGTATATGATCAGTGGTGGATGGGTGAGCGTGATTGGTCTGAGGGACGGGGGGGAAGGAGGGGATCTGTATCTCGGGCCACAGGCCCCCATGATTGCAAGGTGGGGAACAGGGTGGAACTTGTTGAGGCTGCCTGCAGTAGCAGGGGCCTGACAGTGCTCTCTCCATCAGTCTACTACTATTACTCTTGTGCAGCATCAGAGATCTGTACATGTGCAGTAACTCCCACTTACAAGCTGTCTGACGAATCAAGCCCCACCCACAGCCTCTCTGGCCAGAAACTGACTGGCCTACCTTTTTAGAGATAGCGTGCATAAGATTGGGCATGAAAACATGCCCAAAAACAGATCTGAAACTCTCCCATTTTACTAGACCAACTGGACACAAAATTCCACCCATTTTATCTTCAATATCAGTAAACACAGTGTCTTTGAACCTCTGCACATAAAGAATGGAGTTTCAAGTTACAATATTGTCTGAGAGAAAGCTTCACTGGCAGAGGTGGCATAAAGCTTTGGCACCAATATATCAGATACAGACTTTGAAATCAATGCAGAATGAAGTACAGTTACATCAGCGGATGACGGTCTTAGCTCAACATGACCACATTCAGAGAATACACAGTCATAGAAAATCAGTTTTATATACAGATCAAGGATAAGCTGCAACTAATTGACCTGTAAAAATAACTTATATTTATATAGCACTTTTAATGCGGTTAAACTTCCCAAAGTATTTCAAAGTGTTGACAAAGCATTAGTCATCAGAATTTGACACTGAAACACATAAGGACATATTCAGGCAGATGGCCAAAATCTAGGTCAATGAAGATAAAGCCAAAATACTGGGGATAAAAGTAAAATACTATGGATGCTGGAATCTGAAGCAAAAGCAGAAAATGCTGGAGAATCTCAGTAGGTCTAACAATATGTGTAGAGAGAGTATATAGCCAATATTTCCGAGTCTCGATATCATTTCAATTAGGTTCGCTCAATACTATTTTGATTTGATTTATTGTCTTAGTATACAGTGAAAAATATTGTTTCTTGCATGCTACAACAGACAAAGCATACCGTACATAGAGAAGGAAGTGAGAGAGTGCAGATTGTAATGTTACAATCATAGCTAGAGTGTAGAGAAAGATCAACTTAACCTGCAAAAGGTCTTTTCAAATATCTGATGGCAGTAGGGAACAAGCTGTTCTTGAGTCGGCAGATACATAACCTCAAATTTCTGTATCTTTCTCCTGATGGAAGAAGGTAGAAGAGAATATATCTGGAATGTGCAAGGTTCTTTATTATGCTGGTTGCTTTTCTGAGGCAGCAGGAAGTGCAGACAGAGTCAATGGATGTGAGCCTGGTTTGTGTGATGGACTGGGCTTCATTCACGACTCTGTAGTTTCTTGTGGTCTCGGAAAGACCAGGAGCCATACAAAACTGCGATATAAGTAGAAAGAATGCTTTCTATGATGTGTCTGTAAAAGTTGGTGAGAATCATAACAGACATGTCAAATTTCCTTCGCCTCCTGAGAAAGCAAGGGCATTGGGGGGCTTTCTTAACTCTAGTGTTAATGTGGAGGGACCAGGACAAGTTGTTGGTGATTTGAACACCTAGGAACTGAAAACACTCAACCATTTCCCCTTCATCCACATTGATGTAGACAGGGCCTTGTTCTTCATTGTGCTTCCTGAAGTCGATGACTATCTCCTTCATTTTGTTGACATTGAGAGAGAGATTATTATCATTGCACTAGTTCACCAAATGCTCTACCTCTTTCCTGTATTCCATCTCATCATTGTTTGAAATCCAACCCAGACAGTCATAGATGAATAAAGAATATTATAGGGGGCTAAGGACATAGCATTGTGGGGCACCAGTGTTGAGGATGATAGTAGAGGAAGTGTTGTTGTCTATCCTTACTGATTGTGGTCTGTGGGTTAGGAAGTCTAGAATCCAGTCACAGAGAGTGGAGCCAAGCCTAGGCTACAGACTATGGACATAAGTTTAGTTAGAATAATGGTATTGAAGGCTGAGCTGTAGTCAATAAATAGGAGTCTGACATAAGTGCCTTTGTTACCCAGGTGCTCCAGGCTTGAGTGCAGGTCCGCCGAGATGGTATCTGCTGTGGACCTGTTGTGGTAGTCGCTGAACTGTAGTAGATCCAGGCAATCTGGGAGGACAGAATTGTTTCTGTTGGGAGACATGGCCTTTTGCTGAGAACCCTTTGCCCACTCCTCTCTTTTTCCCAGTATTCTAACCCTACCCTGAGTGCCTCTGTTTAACCACCTAGTCATGCTGTATCCTAGAAGAATGCCTACCATCCTGTCCATATCTGGGAGCAATTGGTTTTTGAGGAAACCATGAAGTCAGACCCAAGTCCTGCAATATCACTTCCTGTGTAGAGTTTAAAAGAAGTCTAGAAAGTCCCAAAAACCAATGCAATCTTGGCTTCAGCCAGTAAAGAAAAATCAATCAACAACTAATCTGAAAGTTGATCATCTCTTTTATTGGTACTGGTAAGAAATCTTTCCAGCTGCTGAACACATGTACACCCACGTGTGATTCAGGGAGAACATCGATGGATTGTGTGTTCCAAAGCATGAAGTTAATGTAACTCACTAGCTGACTATGCCTTTTCTGCATATTTCTGGTAGATTTTCAGTGTCCTAATGTATTCCCTAATATTGTGACTCGTACCAGTCTTGTGCATACATTATTATTTTGCACCCATACCTCCCAAAAATGCATGTATATTCAGGCATTCCTCACCTCCTACAGCTATTGCAATGGGCAAAGGCACATCACCTTCAGTTTTTTTTAACTGATTAAATATTATTGTTAAAAATGCACCCCTACTCTATGGCTCCAATGACCTGAATCCTCCTTGTTTCAACAAGATTCTGCCACTTCACACCGCAAAGTAATGAGATACGTAGCTGAGACTTCCTGGAATAGAGAAATGGTTATAAAGACTTTTCCACTTGCCAGGATATACAATAAGGATTAGCATGAAATAGTTAAACACTCAGGCACTGATTATCAATCCATTAAATGTCCATTCAAAAACTGTTCCTAACTTCTTTTCCGTTGATTAAAAAAAGGCATTCAATTAAGATAACAGACATCATAAAGAAAACGTCTGCAGACATTTTCTTCAAGTTCATATCTTTTAAAATTTATTCTTGCCTTTAACATGCAAGTTAAAATAAATTATATTCCAGATTCCATTATAAATTCTTATATTCAATCTGATTTTAAATAGAAGCTCTTGCCAGTGTGTCATTTGTACATTCTGAATCAATTATTATTTCTAATAAGGACATTTTCCAAACATTATTGAACTTTAACAAACCAAACGCATAAAATGGACTTTGAGATCATAAAATGAAAAACAGAATTTCTCAGATTTCGTATTACCTACAACTGAATATCAGCCATCTATATTTCACACTATTCCACTCAGCAAGGGAAAAAAATCACAGTAAAAAAAAGTTGACCAAACACTTCTGTTTGCCAGGCAATTGATTAAGAGAGAAATGTAAAGAAGTATTGTGATAAACCAAGCAATTACTACAACTGATGAAGGTCCTAGACAATGGTGACATCTTTCAGAAATGGTTTGAAGTAATTACATCTCGAACAATATATGGATGGCAAAAATTAATTTTGAAATAACGAACTACCAAATTTTAAGGAACACACAATCCTCTTATATAAAAGGTGAAATCATGCAGATGCTGGAATCAAAATAAAAACAGCAAATGCTGGAAAAACTCAGCAGGTTGGACAGCATCTGTGGAGAGCGAATAGAGCCAACATTTCATGCCTGGATGACTCTGATACTTCGATCATTCAATCCTCTTAATTGTCCAGAAATTCCAACTGATATAGAGATTGGTATTTATGCATTTACAGATGTATTTCTTATTATTATATTGTTTCAGGCAATGAGGTATTGGTGCTTTGCTTTCTAATGGGATCATGATTGGATGGTCCTGTCTTCTGGGCACATCCAAGGAGTTAGTTCTATGCAAATGATTTGTTATTTGAACTATATGAAGCACAATATACCACAGTACTTTTAGAGACACTAGTAAATATACAGATACAGAAGGCGAATCTTTTAGTCTGCTACGGCAGTGCAGTGGGCCTGGACACATAAGCAGAGATTTCATGGCACTGCCCAAGGGACAAAGTGGCACTGCCCAAGGGGTACCTTGCCCACTAGGCAGTGCCAAGGGATTGGGGCAATACCTGTGAGGGAGAAGGGAGAGAAATCAGTGGAGGTGGGAGATCTCACTGCCACTCTGCATTTGGGATCAGCGGCAGAGGGAGGGAAGACAGCGATGAGGGCTCACCATTATGAGGTGGGGAAGGGAAAAGGTTGGGAGGGCGGTGGTGGTGCTCGTGGCATGCCTCCAGGCATCAGCAGTTGGGGTGCAGTGATAAGGGGAGTTGCGGGACTGGTCAGCAAGTGGGAGGTTGGCAGTGCGGGCCTACTGACAGAGCAGTGCATGCATAGAGGCCCGCTCAGCACTATGCTGCCAGCCTCTCCAGTAGGAATACGCTCCACCACTGATTTTTATCATGATTCATGCTAAGGCATCCTGTGAAGCACACAATGTGGGAGATTCATTTTGAAAATCCCTGCTAAAAATCCAGCAGGAGTTACTCCAGTTTTTATGCAAATTTAACACTAAGAATTTCTTTTGAGAGAATCCCGGCCACAATATTTTGGTTTTGTAAGAAATTAATCTCTAAAGCTAATGCTGAATATTGACTTCACCTCAAAGCAGTGTTCTCTTGAAGGGGATTATTCCTGATAAAATGTGCCTATTCCATACATATATCGCCATATGATTTTGGTCATAGAGACTGGCACTGAAAGATGACTTGCTAATAAAAATGATGCCCTGAAGTTACCTTCTTGGCAAACTGAACCTGCAAATGCTGAAAACTTAAAATGAAAGAGGAAAATGCTGGAAATGCACAATAGATTATTAAAGAAAGAGGAGGAATTTCCAGATTAATGTACCAGGAATAACAAATTCAAATGCAGGGGTGGAGACTTTAATCTCTGGAGATATTAACATATTCCTTAAGAATCAGATTAATCTGTTGTGTTTTTCCAGCATTTTCTGTAAATGCCCTTAAGGTTCAGGAAAAGTGTTGTTATATATGCAGTTTTATTGATTAAAAATAAACACACCATAGTATAATTAATAGGCGTTCTGCGCAATATTGATAGTTTTACTGTTTTGTGATTCAATTAAACACAAAGGATGAATTACTTCACCCAACGAAGATGAATTATTCCAGCACTGTTCTGTACTGTCAAATCATTAAATCCATTGTCATTTTTGTAACACAGGAGAGTATGCTTGCCCTAGGCATTCTTTGTGTCTGCAACAGCAACTTCCCCTGAAGCCTAGTTATAATTCTTCATATGACTGGAAGAACTTTTCCCATCATGAAAAGGAATGAGGTGGGACACAAGGGCAAGTGACAGATTGTCAATTTGAGGGGGAAAACAACTAGCAATTCCAGTCGATAAATCCTTGTTTCTTGAATGAAAACTCAGGAACAGTGAGGAAAGGAGGACATGAGATCAAATATTTTAAAATTCTGTTCAGCAGAAGCTGACTTCCTATTTGACTTGATTCTAATGAAAAACAGGGGATTAGGTAAGGCATCTTTCATTCTAACAAAATCGCTTGCCTGTACATGTAGAATCTCAGTTTTGTCAGACATTCAAATCCTTTACAAGGACTCACACCGTGCCACCGATAAGCTGAGTGACAGTAGTGGTCCTCTAACGTGACCTATAGCCTTTAGTATTTGCAAGTGCTGTCGACATCACTCTGAATGTTTTGCTTCATCTCAACTAAGCACAGCAACATCGTGCCAAGAAAATCTATGTTTATACTTACACAATTAAATGTAGTCCAGATGGGCTTGGTGAGCAATGCATTGATATATCCCGTACAAGCAGACAATAGAATCTTACTTTTACCCCTTCAGCGTTTGATTCACTAGGTTTGGGCAACACAATTATAACAAAGCACAGGGAGTAACTGTATTTTTTCTTTGATGTAGCATTAGGCATAAATTAGTCATTGCAAGAATCCCATGCATTGGTAATTCTGGGGAAGTAGCTAATGCTCTGAAAGGCTCAGGTGAAAGGCTCAATGCCAGCAACACAAAATGGGCTTGTGAAGAATCAGCAGCTCATCTTCTACCACAACCAATCACCTTTGCAATGGGGGAGGGGGCAGGGGAATCACAAAATGAAAGTGCAAACTCATTTTGGAGACTTGTTTCCTGGCTTTACTGTCACATTGAGTTGGCTTGCAATTGGAAATCTTGAAAATATTTTCCTACTCAAATGAAAAATAAAGTTTGACAAATGGATGGGATTTTACGGCTATACTGCCTAAAACTGGAAAATCCTGCCTGAGGTCAAAGGATCTTTGCATGGTGCACCTGCTACTATTCCTGTGGGATATGGACGGCAAAATTCGCCCCATTTGACTGCTGACTCCAGTCTCAGTTTCACGCTATTGTTATAAATTGGTTGCATCCCCCCGTAAGTCTCTATAGACTTTCGCCCTTCAATCCCCTCATTATCTCACCAAAGAAAATCATTTTTTTGAGAATTTACTCAGATTGTTGTAAAATAATCAAGAGATGGAAGATAGAGTAACCCTAGCACTCTCCAAAGGTTGAAATCAAAAGATCATGTGCTTCATCAATATTATTGGCAATGGCATTGTTAAGGTTAATTGCAATGACATTACTAAACAGATGGTGGTATTTGTACACCCATAAATGGGGATAACTGAGACACTGGTGGTGTGAAGGAGTGTTGACTCTATACAAAGTCAATAAACTCTCTCACTCTTCATGTAAAGATGCACTTTGTTTTGAATTCACCAAATGGCATGGTGCTTTGTTGTTTACTGACATTTGGTAGCAACAGTCTAACTTGACTCAACTTTCAATCCATATTCCAGTCTTTAGTCAACATTTTTCTGCAATCACCAAATATGAGGCTGCCTTGTAACTCTTATTTTAATTCAATACCGCAAGATCAAATCTGATGGAGCAGCAATAATACTGAACACCTCATGAGGCCAATTTGCTTCTAAAGAAGCACAATCAAAGTACAACACTGAGGGAGGCAATTCATGCTTCTGAGTCTGCATTGACTCTTTTGAAGACCAATCCAATTTGCTCCACTCCCCTGTTTCTTTTCTACATTCTGCAATTCTGCTCTTCTTTAAGTAATTATCCCATTTCCTTTTGAAATTAACTACTTAACTTGTTTCTGTTTTCCACCCTACCAGGCAGTGCACCCCAACTTTTAAACATTTGTTGCATTAAAAAAGATTTTCATCCAGATGCCTCTCAGCCATGGGAAAGTGTGACTGGAGTTCTCCAACTTCATCTATAGCTGGGATTCTCCAGCCACAATGAATGAAGTTTTGGCTAAGCACCAAATTCTCCATTCTGGTTGGTAACAGTGGTGGAGAAATGACATTGGAGAATCCTAGACAGTTTCTCTTTACCCTACTTAGCCCCTTCATGATTTTATATACCACTAACAGATCCCCTCTTAGCCTTCGCTACTCAAAAAAGAGCAAAGACAGTTTCTCCAGTCTATCTGTGTAACTGTAATCCCCTCCAGCTTGGAACTATTTGAATATATGTCTTTCCTGAAGTTTGATACTATAACTGTACGTATCACTCCAGCTGGGGATGAATGAGTATTTCTCACAAATTTAACATGACCTTCCAGCTTTCAGGGTCAATGAGGTGAATTTTACTTGGAAAAAGGTGGATTTGGTTCAAGAGAAAAAAAGGCTAAGACAGGATTTCGTATAGATATTCTGGGTCCTAAGGGGTAAATTGTGAGAAAGCATTCCCAGTCAGGAGAGCATCTAGAACCAGATTCAAAATAATTGACAAAAGGAATAAAAGTATTGTGAGGAACTTCTTTTTTCATCCAGAATGTGGTTGGAGCCTAGAGTGAACTTCTTGAGAGGGTGGTAGAGACAGGTCCAATAGAAGTATTCAATAGAGAATTAGATTGCTATCTGAACGTGCATGATTACAAGGCAAGGAGTGGGATTAGGTAGAATACTCTTTCAGAAAGATAATGCAGACATGATGGGCCGAATGTTTTCCTTCTGCACTATAAAGATTCAAATGTTAGAAATCTGATCCTGGTTTTCAGCCTATCCATTTCAAGCTTTATCTGAAGCTGGCAGATGGGAAGGTGATTAACCTGATCCATGAAGCCGAACTGCAAACTACTATAGTGAAGCAGTGAACCCTATTGTCATTCAACTTTTGAAATTTAACAGCATTCAGTCAGGTGCAGAACACCGCAGCTTGATGTGAAAACATGATGGATTCAGGAGCCAAATCTCTTCACACCTACTCACCCAGGGGCAGCCAGAACAGCTTCTTAAATCATGACCCCACCCAACTCCCACAAACATTTTAAGGCCTTCAGCTTTTCGCACATTCTGTGGCTCAAATTCCCTCATTCCCTCCAAAATTTCCCCCCTCTCTTTTCACACTCCCCTCAATTCCTCCCCCCAATAACATGCCCCCACCCCAAAGGTCTCCCCCATTTTCCATCACCACCCCATCCAACTAACTCCCATGCAACTCCATTTGACCTATTCAAGGCACAGACACCAACACTCCCCAACCCTCGGACTTCCAATCAACCCCCTCAGTTTCCAGCATGGACTTACTCAACAGCTGCTGTGGCTATCAATGACTGACTCCATACCCCAACCAAGGCCCAGTAGTCAATCAGTCTGAGTCTGCAGACAGGAAACCAATTACTGCCATCACTAATACTCCACTGTGTTAAAACCGTGCAGTGTTGGAAAATCTTGGTGTGTGATGTTAGTAAAAAAAATCTGCACATGCCTTTATTTATAAAACTCAGCATCCCATATGTTTTATTAGCTTCTTTGTTAACCTATCCTGTTACCTTTCAAATTTGTGCAGAAACACCTCGGGGCTCTCTTGTTCTTTGATCCCCTTTAAAATTGGACCATTGATTATGTATTGTCTTTCCTCATTTGTCCTGACACATTGGACTGGATTTTTTAGGGCTGCAGGTATCCTGCAGAAAACTGAGGGCAATCCACCTCAGCCATTGGAGGGAACCTGGACTGGCTTTAAAAGCAATCTTGTAGCTAATGAGCTTCCAATGGAGTTTCTGTCCTTTTAAGGGACTGGAACCCGCTTCCAAGAGCTGCCAGTCAATCACCAGTGGTCTCCAATACCAATCGGGCAGGCCCCAGAGAGGGGAACTGGTGATGGGTGAAGGGAGTCATGGTCATTGCCATTATGGACACAGCAAAGGAGGCCACTCAACTGATGTCTGTGCTGGCCCTCCATGTGAGCAATTTACCTAATGCCGCTTATCCCACACTCTTCCTTTTCAGGTAATAATCCAATTTCCTCCTAAAAATCTCAACTGAATCTGCCTCCACTGCACTCTTGGGCAGTGCATTCCATTTTCCAATCACTCACTGCATTTTTCCTCATGTCAATATTATTTTATTTTGCAAATTACTTTAAATCCGTGCCCTCTCATTCTCGATCCTTCCACCAATGGGAATAGTTTTTTCCTGTCAACTCTGCCATGTCCACTAATAATTTTGAATAATCACCTCTCAACTTGTTGTTCTCAAAAGAAAACACACCAAATCTCTCCAATTTATCCATGTAACTGATGTTCCTCATTCCTGGAATCATTTTCGTGAATATGCAAGACTGGGCAGAGGAGTGGCAGATGGACTTCAACCCAATAACTGTGTGGTGATTCATTCTGGCAGGTCACATAGGATGATGGAATATAATATTAATATTAAGAGCAAGACTCTTGGCAGTGTGGAAGATCAGAAGAATCTGGAGGTCCGGGTTCATAGGACGCTCAAATCAGCCTCGCAGGTAGAGGATGTGTTTGAGAAGGCGTATGGTATACTGGCCTTCATCAATCAAGGAATTGAGTTAAGGAGTCGGGAGATAATGCTGCAGCTGTACAAGACCCTGGTCTGACCCCACTTGGAGTACTGTGCTCAGTTCTTGTCACGTAATTACAGGAAGGATGTGGAAGCCATAGGAAGGGTGCAGAGGAGATTTACAAGGATGTTGGATTAGGTAGCATGCCTTATTAGGATAGGTTGAGAGTGCTTGGTCTTTCCTCCTTGGAGAAACAAAGGGTGAGGGGTGACCTGACAGAGGTGTATAAAATGTTGAAAGATATTGATCGAGTGGATTCTTAGAGGCTTTTTGCCAGGGCTGAAATGGTTGCCACAAGAGGACACAGGTTTAGGGTGCTAGGGAGTAGGTAGAGGAGATGTCAGGGGTAAGTTTTTCATTCAGAGGGAATCGGCTGCCAACAGTGGTGGTGGAGGTGGATTTGATAGGGTCTTTTAAGAGACTTTTGGATAAGTACATGGGACTTAGTAAGATAGAGGGTTATAGGTATGTCTAGTAGGTAGGGAAATGTTTGGCGCAACTCATGGGCCAAAGGGCCTATTTGTGCCGTAGTTTTTCTATATTCTATTTTCTGTATTCTCTAATTTAATGCCTTCACATCTTTCATCAAGTCCAATACTGAAATCAAAATAACCAAAATTACTGAATGATACCCAAATGAAGAAACTACCAAGATTTTCCTTTTTTGTAACTTTTACATCATAAAACCAACATAAATTAAACATGAACTAACAGGAAAATGATACTTACTAATAAAAATACAAATTTCACTTTAAATAATCATTTCCTGCACAACCAGTAGCACCCACATCCCCCTTCACAAAAATATGGCACTATGTGCAAAGTCAACTGATTCAAATGCCCAACTTACATTCATCAACAAGTGAATTCCATCCGAGATGTCCAAATACTGTTGGCATAGCGCACATTTACCAACCCTCTCTCATTAAAGTCACATCAGTCTTGATTGTTTTCTTGAGTTCCTTTTCAACAGTTATCCAGCAACACCGGTTCACATTTAATGTGAACTCTCAGTTCTTTTGTACGCCTGAGGCATTCTCGCCATGCTTTAGGATTCAGCTATACATCACTTCCCCAAGAACTTCTGGAATTCTTTTTTCCTTCTTGCTGCCAAATAGTAAAACAACCTTTTCATACTTAAGAAATAGAAGCAGGAATGGGTCACACAGTCCATCCTTTTCCTGTCTTTATCTGTAATCATCTGCATCAGTGAGCTGATAGCCTTCACTCTCCAACTCTTGCAGCCTATGTGCCTTGCTGCATGATTTCTGCCTTATCTCTGTCCCCGTTGGTATTGCATCCAAGTCAAAACTCACCATGTCACATGGATCTGTATTTCTTATTACCCAAGAAATGTAGTCCTTTACAACTGATGCAAATTTTAAGTAATTTCAATTGCAAAAACAATTGCAGATTCCAAAGACATTTTAAAGAAATTACAAATTTTACTTATTATACTGTGTTTCTGGGTCAAAGTCGTCACATAGTCATGGCTATTAGGCCATAGCTAGGGCCACTTTGTCATTACTGGACAGCTTCCTGTTGACCTTCTGGCCTTGCAAGACAGCCCACTGCTCTCAATTGGATAGCGAGTTCCCCTCAGGTCACTATTTGGTCAATTCTGACAAACCCATGTTGAGGTTACTGTTCCCAAAACAGTACATGGTCAAAACTCATATTGTTTCAGTTGTCGGGATATCAGTTCGGGGTTGGCAGTATTGTCCTAGAGGGATATGTTTGACTGGGCATGTATTTACGAGAATTTAGCAGGAAGACAGGAGATATGATTGAAACAGATCAAATTCAAACAGAGCTCGACAGGGAGGATATTTTCTTTCATTGAGAATCTAAAAGCAGAGGACACAGTCTCAGGGTACAAGGTAGACCATTTAGGGCTGAAATTAGGTAAAATGTCTTCACTCAAAGGATTGTGGACCTCTCGAATTCTCTACCACAGAAGACCGTGGAAGCAAAGTTACTGAATGTATTCAAGAAAGAAATAGTCTTTTTTTCAATTTTAATGATATCAAGGATTATGGGGAAAAATGGGAATATGGTATTGAGATGGAGGATAAACAATGAGCATAATAAATGACAGAACAGGCTCAAAGGGCTGAATTGTTTATTCCTGCTTCTAGTTTCTACGAAACAAAAACGTCTTGTCATTTATCTTTACTGAACATCTCAGTAAAACCTTGCCTTGTTTGAGCCAAGTCTCAGTTCTTGCCAATAGCATCATTTTCACTACTACTTCACCCATCTAAGTCTACAGGACTACAGGAACTCAACCCTCTTCCTTTCAATGTAGTTTGTTTTAATATGGACTACAGTCAGCACAGCCCTTTCTCCTCTCTCTTCCTCAAAGAACATTTCTGCACCTTTTCCGTGATGTTACTTACACTGGCAACAGGGAGGCAATCTACCATACAGATTCCAAATTAATGATGGCATTTTGCCCCGACCTCCTGGCTGTCCCCTGTATTAAACATTAAGGCATACACAACACTATCCTCTTCATTTGATACATTCTCCTCAAGATCTTTGAGCAATAAATGTTTAAAAGTGAAGTAATCCATAAAATCAATTTTCAGCTGCCAAACTAAAAAAAATTGAACCACAGTAGGATTTCATTCCAATTAACACATCTGTATCGACAGTGCAAAAGATAAAGCTCACGCAATATTAGATCTCTCACATACTACGTTCATGGTTGGAGGACAAAAAAAAACCCATTGTCAATAAATTCAAGGCAGAAAAGTTGCTCATCATACATTGCAAGAAAATAAGCTAAACTGAGAAAACATCTGATGTGCGGTCTTTCTGAAATAAACTGAGCTATCCAAAACAAGAGATGGAAACAACTGCTGCTGGGAGAAAGAAAACAGGCCAGTGAGAGAGATGCTAGTGCCTTGCTGCACAGTGATCTGGCAACACATCAAATATCCATTTCTGGAAAATTGACTACACGAGGCTTCACACGATAGAAGGTTATTGGAGAAAGCAGAAGATATTAGCACAGCTCTCCAGGTGGAGTCTAATCACATTTTGAACTAAACAGAATGCAATTGGGTAATCTGTTTTTAAAATAAGCTTCTTAGTATAGGATGGTTTGCCCACATACTAAATTAACTCCACCCCCTGAGAAAGTGCATAGAAGGTTAAACACACTGGCATCTAAACACGTCATGAATGATTCCAAGATTTTGACACCATTACCAGAATTTGTCATTGCTCCTATGAAAAACAGCTTTCCAATGTCAGTCCGGCTGTGGCTGTTCATGGTTTCTACCCATATCCCTTAGCTTTACAGTCAACACTTAACCTAAAATAGTGCTCTGGTTAATCTTCACCACTTTCCCTAGCTTATTAACCCTTCCAGAGATCCTTTTTATTTGGGTAATATCAAGACTCAAGAATATAAATTCTTCCAGGTTTTGTTCATAATTAAGATTAATAATTCCAGGTAGTTGTATGTTAAATATTAAGTTCATCTTCAATTTCAATCCATTCACCTCCTTGAAGGCTCGTTATCTCAATCATCTTACTGTAATGTTAGAAACATTGATATATTGGACTTCTTCTGTTATGTTCATTTCTATTTCCTTTTCTACACCTTTATCTGCCTATTTACATTAATCCATGTGGCTTCCATCTCTATCCATATCTACATATAGATTTTTTTTCATTTTTATTTCACTTTATTTTGTCTTATTTATCCATTCAGGGTCATCACTGTTTTGTTTGTGTCTCCTCTATCTTGGAATATTGCAGGTTTCACAGTACGTCTTTCAAGATATTCCATTTCTCCTCATTTAGGTTTTTATTGTGCATTACTCTTTAGTTGCTTTATTCAAGATTTGCCTTTATTGCCATGAAATTAATATTTATGTTATTCTGAAATCTTTCCCTTCAGTAAAAAATAAATTGTGCATGTGGAAAATTGATTATAACTTATTTGGAGCAAATCGTAATTGGGAACACTTAGACTGAAAATAAATATCTTGCAGCAGGAATTCCAAGCAATAGGACATAACTACTTTCCTGAGAAAAGGTTAACAAACTGGAAAATATTTTCAATACAAACCGGGGCTCTACATTTGTATATTTTCCTAAAAAGTTTTTTTTAAAACTGGTTAATAAATAAATACATTTGAATGGACAGAAACTGGTAATACACTATGCTTAATAGATCTGAATTATAACATCATCTGTTACAAGGCTGCTACATCATGGTTCCTGACCATCTCATGCTCTGTTCGCTATATCATAGATCTCACTGTTGGAGATTTCTCATATAGCAGTGTTCCACTGCTAGCCCACACACATCCATTATAGTAGAGTTACAATACAATAATATCAATACTGAATTCAGACAGAAAAACAGCATTGTAGCTTTATCACTACATGGTTCAACTGAGTCAATGTAGCAAGAGGATTTCCAACATGTCACTAGTTGATCCTAAGATAAGGAAAGTAAGAAAAGGCTCCCAGACTTGTGTAATTGTGTTTTCTTTTTCTCGAAGGTAGAAGGCAAAGATTTGTGGGCACTCTGTTCCATCACATTTCCAACATTGATTAGTGACTTTCTGCATCTGCACGATAGTTCCACTGGCACTGAGGAATTGGAAGTCAATAAGTCACTTCTGAAGATTTGTAGCTTGAACTGGGGACAAGCAAGATGGTGGCTATAAAACATCTGGGAGTCTTAATTTTACATATCAGTCAACGGGATTGAATTATTTCTATCCAAAGCTGGTGCACTTTAAAACATGTCAAATAAATATATATGAAGATGACAATATTACTTTCACATCTCCAATGTTTATTAGTTTCAAATTGCCTCACACTATGAAATATTATAGTAAACTGCTTCGTCTTTTTGGCAAGAATGATACAATCAATATCAAGTTACTTCATGGATTTGCCCTATGTGGAGTAAGATAGGTTAACTGATGTGTTGCCTGTTTTTGAAGCCAGCCTGTCTCCAAGAAAAAATAAAATATATGTATATGTACAAGTAACCAAATTAATGTAACTGTCTTCGATTTCAATAGTGCTGGTGTGGTAAGACAGCAAATCCATCTCATTTTCTTTACAAGAGCATGATCTTGTTTAAAAAAGCACTTTGCATGAATAATAGGTATTTCAGTGGAAAATAACAAATAGCAAGTGGAAATGACACTACCTTGTGTATATACACTACAGACAAAATCAAAAAAGTGATAATGGATCTAAATATAACATTGGTTAGGCTGTACCAGAAGTTTTTAAAGCAGTTCTGAGTACCCCATTATAGATAAGGTATCAGTGGTATAAGGATGTTGCCACAAGGGCTATATTCACTGGAGTAGACAAGTTAAGGAGGAATCTCACAGCGGCATTCAAACTGACGAATCAGTTAGAAAGTGCTAATACTAAAAGATTATCTGTACTGATAAATGATTTTGCAACTAGAAGCTATTACCACAGGAAGCACAGGGGCGTAAACATTTTTTTTAACACTTGTGATATTGAATAGTTTACTTTTAAAGTTGAGATAATCACATTTAAGAACACTTGAAGACAAAATATATTAAAGTTGTACAAAACGAATAGGGAAATAGGATTAGATAGCTTCAATAAGGGATAATCTTGATGATATAGGGGTTGGGAGCTAGCACTGACACACATTTGGTGGGCTGAATGGTCTCCTTCTATGCCGACATTTCTATGATGGATATATTTGTGTACGTCGAATGTCATTTCTCATTACCCAGACTGCAAAAGGTGATGACTGCATAAGACACACGAGCCCCGAATTTTATCATCCCACGCACCAAGAGAATTGGAGCAGGTAAGGACAGACTATGGAAAGGTCTGACCTATTGACCTTGGGTAGGATTTACAGTTTTGGAATGAGCGAGGCTGTAAAATCCTGCCCAAGGATTTTTTTTTAATCTTTTATATGCAGTTTCAAAATAATTTTCAGATATTTAACACAGATGGCTAGATATAGATTCAATTAGAATTATAAATGTTATTTGACATCCCAGAGCTTAATCATTTGCTACATACCAGAGATACCTATTGATGGTAAAGTACAAAATATCAAACTTCATAACTTTTCTTTTCGAACAGTTTTATTATTTCAGAATTCACTTGCTAAATTCTGTACTACCATTGATTGTATGAATGTGTTGTTATTGGTTTGCTCTAAGGTTAACTGCACATCTCTATTCACACAGTTGCATCGACAATTTACTTCGGAAGATCATAACCTGTGAACCTGCACAATCATTGCAACGTATTATGTTGTTTCTTTGTAGCTATTAAAAATACATCTTGAGCCAGAGTTTGTTTCATTTGGTTATTCTATGAGGGGTTACTTTTCATTTATATGAAGAGGGCAGAAGCGTGCTATAGTGAAACAACAATCTCAACAAGAATGTGAGTTCAAGTCCCACTCAAGAAATTTGAGCACAACCATCTTGGCTGACCTCAAATGCAGTACCAAGAAAATGCTGCGCTTCAAGGCATGCCCAGCTTTCACATGAGGTTTAACCGAGGCCATGCCTGTGCATTCAGGGAGACATAAAATATCCCATGACACTATTTTGAAGGAGGCTAAGGAATGTGCTGACCAATATGAATCATTTGAACAACAGCACCAAAAACAGATCTGATTTTTATCTCACTGGTCATGGGACCTTGTTCTGCACAAAATGGCTGCTACATTTCCGCAGTGACTGCGTTTTTGAAATAGTTATTTGACTCTAAAGTGCTTCAGGATCGCCTGAGATCATGAAATACAAAATATAAATGCTATTTTTTATTTTAATTTACATGTTGCAACACTGAATGGTATAGACATCAATACAATAAATTAAATATCAAAATGTTATTTGTAATCCACCATCTTATGATCTTTCTGAATTTATCTTTCCATTAAGTTATTGGATAAACTTTGCCAAAATTTCCATATGTTGAATATTGCCTCTAGAAAGCTATAGGGGGTTAGTGTCTGTTTTAACTGTTGCTGGGTAAGAGATCAACACGAACATTTGAAATAAATTTCACCTTGCTCTTCCTAATACTAAATCAGTTGTTCTAAAAAAAAATCTGATAACATGATATTTGAGGGGCTTATGGATAAATGTCAAGGCACAATAAATTGTAATAGTTTATTTTGTACTCCTTTTTGATGGAATGTTCTTAAATTCTCTGCATACTGTTCAGCATAGGAACAAATGTTCCACAGCTTTACACAATTCCCCTTCTCCAGTCATGAGATTACATGATAGGAAATATTGAATGTAGAATGCAATCCTTTCATGAGGAAGAGTTGATAAGTCATGAGTGTAGAAATGAGTTATTAAATTTTGATCCACAATTGGAACATTTTCAATAGTCTTCAGTTTCCCAATAAGTAACCAACTTCCAGCACTCATCCATAATTACTGTTTTAAAATTTATTGATATAAATTACATTGTACTTGTTTTCACTAAGGGTTATTACAAGCATGAATTTTTTTTTAATCCTTCTGAATAAGTTGTGCAAGCTGTTTTGAGTCTCTGTTATCTCGAGGTTAAAGCTCTCAGACCTAAATGTTAAGCAATTAGAAAAATAATGTCATTCTATTAAATTCTGTAATGTGGCTTCTTCCTATGATAGCTAAACCATGATTCCAATTTCCATTTTATATCCCTCTCTCTTTATTTTGGGTAATGAAGTTAAAACGTGTTCCTATACTCTTGAACTAATTTGTAATATATTCTATTTTGGACTATCTTGAATAGTCACTTTAAATTTAATTATTCATCTCTCTTGCATAGACTTTAACAGCACAGTAGATGAGACATTGATGACTTATTAATTATTCATAAGTGTTGTGCTGGTTATCTGCCTACTGAGGGAGGGAAAGGCCATACAGTTAAATTGCTTGGTTAATACATCAGATGAGCATAGGAATTAGATTACACAATGAGTTAGTCCACTATTCCTTCACCTCTGGTGACCTAGATATAAATTCAGAAGTGTTGTTCACAAATACCTTTTCACATTACAAAAGATGATACGGATAAAATTTAGTACTAGAATAAAAGTAGTCTGTTCCTTTTAGGAAATGTATTTACTGTGGTGAAAGTTTTGTTTTATTTTATTAACATCACAAATAGGCTTACATTAACACTGCAATTAAGTTTCTATGAAAATCTTCTAGTTGCTACATTCGGGTCCACTGAGGGTGAATTTAACATGGCCAATACACCTAAGCAGCAAGCTTTTTGGACTGTGGAAGGAAACCAGAGCACGCGGAGGAAATCCACGCAGACATAAGGAGGACATGCAGATTCAGCATAGACAGTGATCCAAGCCCGGAATCGAACCCGGGTCTCTGGCGCTGTGAACCAATGGTGTTAACCACTGTGCTACCCATGATAATATGCATCTATGAAACATATATATAAAATATATATATTTATATACACTTATGAAAGAGAGAGGAAGATTTCCTTTCCTAATAAATTTGTAACGCCCCATTTGCCATTTTGTGCAAATGACAAGATTAGAAATCTTCCCTCAGTTAAAATTAAGCCATGTCTATGTGTATTTATGAATGATTGGAACAATAATTTGTCAGCTCACATTAATTAATCAATCATTTTCATTTATTCTTTAAATTACTCAATGTGATGCAAGCAGCCAAAGTATATGAATTAAATGAATAAAATCAGTCAGTTGATGAAAAATGTATATAGTCCATTGAAATAGAATATTTCCTGTGCATTTCCCGCTTACTGTGATTCTTTGGCGACTAGTTAAATAGAACTTTTATCAAATATTTGCAGAAAATTGCAAATAACAAGTTCTGACATTTGAAGGTGTGATGACAGCTATTCATCAAGTAACACACAAGTTTTGCCAAGTCTGTGAAAAAAGAATCCACAGTAAACAGAAGTGACTGGGATAAACTAAACCAAACTAACAGTGCACAACCTTATTCTATGCTGAAATGAATTCCATGCCAATATAAGCAATTTTTTTTTGTTCAGTTGCTAAGGTTTAAAGAACTGAACAGAACTTAATCTGCTCCATTTGGCATAGGTCTTCATGACAAATGTTCCAAATGTCTAAAAGCGTACTATATGCATTTTCACAAATACATGACAAATTCATTTTTAAAGGATCATCTAACCCACACACGGACACACACACACTCAGACATGCTGGTTAGGTACGTTGGCATTGCTAAATTCTCCTTCAGTGTACCCGAACAGGTGCGGGAATGTAGCAAATAGAGGATTTTCTTAGTAACTTCATTTCAGAATGATGGTGAATCTACTTGTAACAATAATAAATAAACTTTAAATTTAAACTCGAAAATACCAGTTTAGTTCTTGAATCACAAAGTCATCATTACCTGAATTCTACTTAGAACCACAATACCTAATTACTTAAAACACACACAACTAGTACAGCTCCGCAAACAATATACTATTTAACACTTCAGCCAGCACATTGAGCAATTTAGCGCCACATTCTGCAACACTGCTCTTTGAAAAAGGAGAGAGAGGCAGCAAAGCAGAGGGGTTAAAGATTAAATATCAAGGTTAAAGTTTCCTTAAAGTCACCAATCCTAATTCTTGCTGCTCAGTATCTGCAAAACACTTCAGAAAGCTTTGCTGAATTGAAGGTACAATATTAATACAAGCCGTCGTATGATTAAGATGCGTGATTCAACATTCTCTGCTCTAGATGTGATTTTTTTTTAATTCTATTTATCACGTGATATTTAGGTAGCCCAGTGACATATTTCAGTGCCAAGTTGACTAAACTATTGATAAACATTATATTTTAAGGCTGTCAATTAAATATTTCAGTTGTAGTAATATACCACAGGTTCGAGTGATTGAAGTTCATGTAAAGAAAAGATTAATCATTTTATGCCTTCTGCACCAAATCATCTTTTCTATTTGAATCATATATAATAAGCATAAAATACATCTCACTGCAGAATGACAGACCTTCATAGTATTTGTTGACAATATTTATAAATACCTTTTCAAAAAAATTCTCCAAAACTACATTCAGTTTTACACTATGTTTATTTTAATGCCAGTTTTATTTTGTGGATAAGAACAACACCATTGAAATATCTTTAATTAAAAACTTACATTTTTTTTCATTTTGGATGCAGAGGAATTAGAAAATGATTGATTTTGAACAAACTCTGCTCAAACATGACATTAAAAAAAGTGTTTTTGATCCCCCAAACTGTTTGCAAACCTTTGCAAAGATATTTGATGTGCCTGGGGAGAATAAAATTATTTAAAATCACTCAGCTTGACAAAATTATATTAAATTTTGGGCCATGGATGTATAGGTGCATGAGACAGGCCTATGGTTTATAACGCTCATAAATAGTAAAATATTTTGTAATGAAATACCTGCTCCAATAGTTCAATTAGCTAAAATGGGCTGTTTCCAATCTGGACTTTTCTGAGCTTTGGCTTGAGGTATCTACGTCTGGGTATTTGTTCTTCCTTTGTCACCTGGGCACATATTCAGTTAGCCATTAAACACAACAACTTGTCTCCCGATTGCCTCAATAATAATTTAAAGGAAAAGGAGAACATGAGATGGCTTCAAAGGAGATTTTAATTATGCTTTACAATTTTGTGAAATAGCTTAAATTTTACCTCTCAAAAGTAATACAGAATTTTAATATTATAAGTCATAACCTGTCACTGAAAAACATGCTGAAACCTTTACCCTTTTATGTTTTAAAGTTTTTTTTAGGGTGATCAAGATAATGAATGAAATTTCTGTCAATTCTGCAAACAATTTTCTTCAACTAGCATAACCAATAAGTCATCAACAAGCACACTCTGACCACGTGTAGCAAGTGTGGAATTTCCTGCGTAATAAGTCCTTGGTACAAATTAACATTATGGTCTGGACAGCTTTGCGTATTCAAGTTTCTATGGCAGGTTGGATTTAACCTACTCAGATTCAATAGCCTTTATAACCATATCCTGTTCATGGAAGCAAGGCAAAAGAGAAAGAACTTTTAATAATGTTCTAATCAATTTGCAAATGGGTTATGCAGCTTTTATCACTTTTAATACCCAAAGACATAAAATAATCCTTCAATTTGTATAAATTTGAAAATTTAATTTTAATGGACTTGCTACATTATCCAGCTTTTCACTTCTCTCAGTTGGACACATATGTCTGAGCAGCTAACAAGTATGCCTTTGAGATGTATAGCAAATCACAACTGCATGGGCAGACTATATGGACCAATGGATCTTTTCCTCTCTGTTGGATATTTTCTTACGTTCAAATGATAAGCAAAAATGTTAATTTTCAACTCTGGGAAGGTTTGCCATTAAAAGGCTCCATAAACCATTTGGAATATCTCTTTTGTTTGCTTTTTCGATAGGGCGTCCAAAATTGACAACAATATTTGTAGGTTAAATGGTCTTGATGAAAAATATTTTGAACCGCTTCCGTGAAGTGGATACCAGCAAGTTGAATTTGCTACACACGAGACAGAACTCAAAGAACCAGAACTATTATTTTAACCTTCAATACAATGGATTGGGTTTGAACAGAAACAAATATTTGAGTATGAAATACGGAAGCAATAGTAGACATAGTTTTGCAGTCAACTTATTCCAATAAAAAAATGTTGCAGATTTACAAGTAGTGAGGAGTAGTGTGAAATGTAAAGCCTCTTTAATTATTTTGTTATCTTTGACAGGTGAGACAGTTCTGATACGTCATTGTCGCTCTGGAATCTTTTACCCATTTGCCTATTTAATCACATTGTTAACTTATTTTAAGTACGCAACTTGTTTTTTTCTTTGCTTTGACATTACCTGTCACTTAAAAGGGGTGCTTTAATCTAAACCATTATGGTTTACTTAAACATTTTCATACAATCTTCATCAGCTCATAGATTCATATAACTACAACACAGCTTTTAAGTGCACACTCAGAATTTCCAGTGCAAATTGATTGAACCAGTCTTTAGCTTAACATATCATTTCCTAAGAAAACTTAAGTTGTGTTTATTTTAATAATTTTGAACAGGTGTTTCTCAGTTACATATTGCTATTTTTGGTTCAGCCACAAGCATGAAAGTTCCTAACAGTGGCCTGAAAATGCTTGTATAGCTTCTATTGCTTTTGAAAGCTTATCTACCAAAAAACAATTTTGTTGTAAGTAATATTCCATAAAAATGGTACAAAACACACATTAATATGAGCTCCAATTCTGGTGGTTATAAGTTACCACATCTATCTGAAAATATTGCAACACTACAAGGTTATTCTCCTCCTGTTCCCGCCCCCCCCCCCAAGAACTAGGTCTAGTACAGCTGATAACATGTTGGGATAGTATTGTGAATAGATCCTCCTATCTATTGCATTGAACATTCAATGTTATGAATTGATCTAGCTGAATTCCATTTGTATCAGATCTACAGATGTTTCTAAACTATTTCTAGTAGTTCTGATGTTTAATGATCCCAGCTACTGGTAACTGAAGAGTATCACCAATACTCTTGGTGATACTCGTGAAGGTAGAACTGATAAGGTTAGCATCTGCTGAATTCATTAGTCAAACTGAAAGATCCAGCACACAGCTACAATCATTCAATATAGGTTCAGTAGTGAAGCAGAAAAGAAACGTGGACTTTAAACTCTGCTAAAGCATAGAAAACTCAGGGACAAACTTAAAGAAAAATCTACAACTGAATTTATGAACACTAAACACAAAACCCCAGACAATTTCTGATATAAGCAAACTGTTACTTTTTGATTGGATCCTGGCCAATCATGACTGATATGTTGTAGATAAACTGCTTACAGGTACAACGTTAACGTATTCCAAAGTAATGATATATTAGGATTTATTTGTGCTTTTACTGAATTAATATTTTCAAAGTTTAATCATTACAATGGTAAAACACAAAACAGCACTGAGCTCATTCATCGTTTACTGTAAACTCCAATAAGTATAATCATTCTGATATTGTACAAAACGCTTCACTGGGTTTCAAAGGGTTAATTACGTTTCAAAATACATCGAAACCCTAATACAACAGAAAGGGACAGAGAGAACATACAAACATGCAAGGATGCTAAGAATGGAATATTTATTAATTATATATGTATTCCCCAGTTTCCACTCACACCGCAGCCTGTACTAAAATCCTAAATGGAGCAGGAAGTTTCAACCCCCGAATAAAATCCAGCATTTGATTTTATTATTCTGTTTCCTGTCTAATGGGAGACATCAGTTATAGTATAATATATTTTCAATTGTAGGGTGTAGCCTCAGTTCAGGATTTCACCTACCTTGTAATCAAAAAACACTGCTTCACATAAATAAACCGATGGAATCGTGCAGTGCAGAACCGTGAACAAGAATATTCTTCAAACCTTATCACGCAGGCTGCTTCAATTCATAATGAGCATATTAATTACTAAAAGTCAAAACTTTCATTTGCATTACTGGGTGAGGAGGAGAAAAAATGAACACTATGAAAGAATAAGACACGATGCCTACGCCAGGCAATTCTAAGTGCAAAGGTATTCTTCCCGGCTGCTTTTATTGAATATTAGACTAGCCAAGTGCTGTTTCTCACCTTGTGAAGAAGCACAGAGTTGGACATAGAGCCCCAGGTAATGCAAAGCTCCCACAGTCACTCCAAACATCCCCATGTCGTCTGCAAACGCTGTGTTTCTCACATCAGTCGGATCTGGTGTTAGAAATCCGGTCCCGAGCCTGAGAAAATTTCCGCTCAAAGCACCTCGATCGCTCAGCCGATCTGATGCGAGCTGATCTCTCAGAGCTGCTGCCTCTGCGGGTACTACACCGCGGGGCGGAAGGGGCGCTGGGAGCAGAGCTGTACTGCGAGCGCGCGCGGGGGGGGGCGCCTGATCACCGCGCGGAGCTTTCCTGTCCGGAGCTTTTTTGTGTGTGTGTCTAACTTGTGGAGGCAGCGGTGAGGGGAGTTTGTGTGTGGAAAATTGCAGTCCCTGCTAACATAGACCTTTACTGTGTGTCACATGTTCAGTAAGGCTTCTACAGATTCAGGCAGCTCCAAGTTGACAAGCCAGCCAGTCTCCCGTGGCTAACTTGATGATAATGCATAATGTTGTAGATGGGTTTTTTTTTATAATGACTGGAGCTAAATGAGGCAGATCTGGCTGGGCTGATTTCTCGCATAACTCTGTGAACCAACACACAAGCTGGCCATAAATATCAGAAAGCTTCCCAGTTCTGAGATGGTGGCATAGTGGTTAGCACTGCTGCCGCACAGCCTTAGGGACTTGGGTTTGATCCCTGGCTTGGGTCACTGTCTGTGTGAAGTTTGCATATTCTTCCCGTGTCTGCGTGGGTTTCCTCTCACAGTCTGATTAGATGCTGGTTAGGTGCATTAGCTATGCTAAATTCTTCTTCAGTGGACTCAAACAGGCGCCAGAGTGCGGCAACTGGGGGATTTTCACAGTAACTTCATTACAGTGTTCATGTAAGTCTACTTTGTGTCATTAATAAATAAACTTTGTAGACTTAGGTGTTGTGAAATTCTTAAACAGTTGAATAATTTCTCTGTCCTTGTCCTGAGGCTTAAACCTTGTGCTTAGTACTTACATCTCAATTTTCCAGCTTGACATTAAATGAGATGCTTGGTTTAGGGAAAGGAGAGAGTCTGCTTGGGTGCAGGGTGATTTGGTTTAAAGACCCCTTAAAGATGGATTCACATTAGATCCACTGCTTGCCCTGAAAAAAAACTTTCATTTTACAGACTATTTTTTTGACAGTGCGGCTCACAGTCTCGGCGACTCTCCAAAGATATTTGCCGCTCAATATAATTTCACGGTAGAAAACAGGGCAAAGTGCTACAAACAGCATAATGACATTTGTTTAGGTGCTGTTGGGGAGTAAATGTAGGTTGGGGGAAAAAGAGAACTGCTCTGAATTTTATCATGTCACTGTCACCTGAGAGAGAGGGTGAAGAAAAGACCACCTCATCCCAAAAGACCACTTAGTGGACAGTGCAGCACTCGATCAGCATTCTAACCCAGTATTATTTAATGTCCTTGCTGTAAATTGGAGTTCTGGAGAAAATAATAATGCATATTCATTACCTGGTCAAAAAAAAATAGAATTCAGGAACAAAAATTGGCCTAATTGCTTCTTGCTGGTACGATATTATTTTCAGACGAACATCAACAATGAACCAGCTGTAAAAGAAATGATGAATTAATCGTCCTGTTTCTGTTCTAGTTTTACACAAGTTTTGGTCATAGATTTTTCAGCTCAATTGATCCCTTGAGGGGGAAAAGGGTTTGCGACACCATCGTACTTTACTTTCTATACTTCAGTATTAACTTATTTTGCTGCACGCTAGTGACAAATTTGCCGCGAATGGGGAAAATCCCGATTCCCAGTCGGTATCGGGGTGCGGCGGGCGGGCAGTGCCCTTTACAGCTGATAGCAGCTCAGTGTCAATCTAAAAAAAAGGAAAGAAAAAGCAACTTCTGAGGCAGAATTCTTCTTCGGAGTTACAGTTTCTGTAACCATTTGCTGTTTCTTTTGTTGCGCGTTTGCCCTGGCTTGCAGATGTTAAGCCAAGAGAACTCGAGGCAGCAACATTTTCCGGCAGGGACGGGAGATGTATGGGGATGGAACATGAATCATAAAGTTTTACAGCAAAAAAAAGGTCCTTCCACCCATCGTGTATGCACCAACCATCGAACACCTATACCTTTTAATCCCATTTTCCAGATCTTGGCCCATAGCCTTATATTGTTATGAGGGTGTGGCACTGGATTGGCGGGAGGTGTGACGGTGGGGTGGGGGTGTTGGCTCCAAATATAAGTTTGGATCTCTGCCCTTGGTGATATCAAATCTGTTACGTGTAAACGCCATTTAGATTGCTGAATAAGAAGACCAGGCAGTGGTTACTGGAGTGGTATTCTCCACTAACAGAATGCTACAGTCATTCAAAAAAGACGTTCTATCTAACACACAGCTGAGCAACGTGTTGAATGAATTTCAATCGCGCAGGCCATATGGCTCACTGATCAGATCAAGCAGCATGTTCCAGCTGTTCATGATAGGCAGAGGATAGACACTATTCAACCAGCCTGTGCTTGCAACGTGTGAAATAAAAGATCGCCTGAGTTGTGAGCCCATAATTAGACTACACTTGCTGAACAATCTGAGTGTGCCAATAGCTACAGTAGCAACCAATTTAAGATAATCAGTAGAGCTTTGTAACGTGATTAATTGATGCGTGTAATAACTGGCATACATTCGTAAGCAGGACTCTCTGCAAAGAAAAGGAATATCTTAAAATCCTGTCTTTTTGGATATTGGGAAATCTGTAGCTTCTTGTTGCGTTCTCCATGGCAATTCCCTGGCCGATCAGAGTTGATAATGCCAACCAGTCAGCAATCCTTTTCTCCAGTGCGATAAATTTTGTGAGCCTTTGAAATTTGCCATTTTTGCATTTGTCCTGATAAGTGCAAGATAAAAAGCTTCCGCAATATGTCCCTGTTTTCACCAGTATTCCAGTACTGCACTACCAAGCGACTGGTATTTAGAATCGCTCTCTTAATATTTCTCAAATTCGTTTTAGTATGGGGCAGAAACCAGTAATGTTACAATAGAATGTCATCTTCATTCGTTTGAAGCACATCTACGTTACAATTAACTTAATGAGAATGATTATCAGAGTTAACAATAACAATTATAATGGCTCTGTTCATAACATATACCAATTAGGGTGATTACATATTAATGAGCACAGGCGTCGGCCAAGTGCTCGCAATGCGATGAAACCACCTCGAGACCTTGTTACTTTATAAGCGAGGCACAGGTCAGTGTTGACACTTGCAGCAACTGCGCCTTTTCAGACTTACATAAATAACTCTGATCCGACTGTGCAAATGTCTCCACCGGAGCTGTTAGATGCAGCGCGTACCCAATGAGGGGTATCTGACATCTCCTGTCCAAGAGTTTGCTTTCAGTACTAACCTGGAGAACAAGCTCCAAGCAAACACTGGAGACACCACCGGACCATTCTTTATATCTCAGAAACAGTGCGGCTGTCCCTGAGGTACAGAGGCTGTCTCTCACTCACACACACAGAGATATATATGCTATTTAATTACATGGTGAGCAGTGCCATTTTTGAATTGTATTTAATCGGGGTGTTTTTAGGCATAGGATTACAGCATTCTGGGGTGAGCTTTAAATGTGTTGCTAATCGCTGCTGTGTTAAGATTCGCCGCTAGCTCTATTCCGGGAAGCGGGCTCTCTCTTTCTCGCTGATCGATACCAAATGCCAGCGCTTCCTCTAATGCAGCAATCAAAGCGTTCACGCGGACGCCTTTCCATCAGAGCCAATCCCAAACTGAAGGATATCGAGCACAAACCGGCTGTATATTTTCACTGAACGTTGCTGTCATTGCGTTTACTAAGTTACAGCTCACAAATCACTGCTTCCATACGTCTTTTTTAAAAAAAGACCTCTCAGAACATGGTCACTTCTAACGCTCCGCGGGATTCTCCTTGCATGTTGCAGTGGGTGGATACATGATTTTTAAATGAACATTTGAAATAAAGTTAGAAAGCTAGTGCTTTTTTAAAAAAAAACTCCGATCTGGAGCAGAGATTGTTCCTTGCGTGAATTGCCGAAAATAGGGATTGCTTTTCCCGGTTACGCACAGGCACAGAAACATAAAGCAGAAGCCAGCAAACGGCGCCCATGTAACCAGGTTCGCGTTTCTCAACTGCTTTCCACATCAAGACGGTAACAACCGCTCTGTAATGGCGAGGGTGAGAGCTTCATTTACCCATTAATCACCAGAGAAAACCCAAACTTTCCGCCGAACCCTTTATTAGATCTTAAACAGCATTGAATCGTCACATCATATGGCACAGGCGGGGGACATTCGGCCCGTTGTGCCTTTGCCAGCTCTTTGAAAGAACTATTCAATCCGTCTCACTCCCTTACAACCTTGATTTTTTTCAAAGAATATAACCAATTGCCTTTTTAAAAGTTGCTGCTTTCATCTCCCCTTCGCATAATGTTTTCCAAATCATAACCTGTTATTGTCCAAATAACATTTCTCATCATTTTGTTTGTTTAAACCTATGCCCTCTGCTTACTGAGCTTCCGGCTAGTGGAGTTTTAACTGATTGAGAAATCCTCTGTGAACGCAATTTTAACTTTGCCTCTTTCTCAACCGTTATTATTGACTCTTCCAGCACTGTCTGCTTTTAGTTTTAAATCGCTTCTGCTTGCATTTATCTAACGCCTATTACCTTTGCAGAACTTCCCAAAGCTCTTTACAGCTAATGAAGTAATTGAACTCCAAGCAGAATCTAATCTAAAGCAGGTTAGACCTAAACATTTCTTGTCACGGTAGAGATAGCATTACATCCCTTTCACATAAAGAATATGCAATGAAAATTGTTCGGTGTAAGCAGCAAACGTCTCTGCATTTAATATTTAAAACTACGACTTCTATTTGTCTAGCAACTTTTTTTTAAAAACTCCATCTTCTACAGGTCAAAGCGTTCGTAATTCCTGTGCAGAAGCCGTTCATTACCGAGCTCAGTGCTGGCAATAGACATTGATATAATGTTGAATGTTTCTTAATGGAGGAGATCTGAATAATGGCACTGAGTTACGGGAAATCTCTCAACTGTGTGTCACACTAACTGAACGGGTAGCAAATGCGGTGACTGATGATCAATGCTCCTCCTGCTCCCCATTTCCCCCCTTCTCCAAAAGTGATAGAACTCCCTTAACCCCATTCTAGTGCTGAGTGACTCGACGTCTCTAGCCAAATGCCTCTAGTACCCAAAGTGGCGATCCAGAGATAGAATCACCAGAAGCTATTGGTAACAAAGCGAAAATGCACCAGTTTGTGAGTTCCTCAGCAATAAAGTTTCTATCCGACTTCCCAAATCTATTTCCATTCCGTTGATGAGAGAGCCGATCCAATCCTGCCATTGAAAATAACATTTTCTGTAATTTCTTATTGTCCTATTACAAATTACAAGCACTGTTAATTCTGTTATTCACGCCCCTCGTCCGCACCGTCGGAGTTACTCTACAATCCTGGGCTCTCAACATAAAGCCACACAAGTTCCTTGTGGGGTATGAGTTGGAGATAAGTTGACAACATTGCAGGGCAAGGTTTTCAAAGTCTGCTCTCCTGTTCTCAGGCATCGTGGAATTTAGATTTCTGATATTCTTCATCAATCCACCAGGAGGAGCACTTAAAAAGGGGACAAATCCGAAAGTGATGTTAAATCCCGGACAAAGCTGCGCCTTATTCATTCAGCTGTAGTTGGATTCTTAATATCTATGTGATTTATACAATTTGATGAACGACAGAACTGAGCTTGAGAATACAATGTTATATTGGGGGAAACGAGGGGGCATTAAATTATTAATTAGGAAACAAGGTAGCACTGCTACCTCACGGCGTCAGAGACCTGGGTTCAATTCCGGCCTCGGGTCATTGTCTGTGTACATTCTCCTTGTATCTGCGTGGGTTTCCTTCAGGCGCTCCGGTTTCCTCCCATAGTTCAAAGATGTGTTGGTTAGGTTGATTGGCGGTGCTAAATTATCCCTTAGTGTAAAGGGGAATACCAGGGTAAATATGTGGGGTTATAGGGATTGGCCCTGGATGAGATTGTTGTCAGTGCAGACTCAATGGGCTGAATGGCCTCCTTCTGCACCATAGAGATGCTATTATTCTAGATAATTCGAGCTGATTGTTTATTTTATATTTTCCTCCAGAATATTTTCACTTCTACCTTCACTCCGTGAGTCTCATTGTGTAAGTATTTTTAAACATGATGTTATTTTGGTGCTCTTTGTTTCCTGCTTGGGAATGGGGTAGGGGGCCATATAAATCTTTTCATGTAATTGGCTGTTTGGATAGCCTGGTGACATCACACCAGCTGCCTGCTGGGAGTATGGAGTACTGGTTACAGGACCACTGTATAATTTGTTACTATTCCCGTAGAGACTGCTGCTTTTTTTTAAACAATAAAAATGAATTTCCCTGTAACCGATGGAGATTACCGAAGGATAGGATTTTATGTTTTAAGCTTACTGCAACAATGAAAATAAAATCAACATAGATTAACCATGAGTTAACAGGCAACTAATACATCCAATGAAAGAAAAGGTTCATACCTTCTATGAAACTCCTTTCCTCTGTGCCATACTTCTGGAAGATATATAATAGAAATAAAACTAAAGCAGCTCCTAGCTCTGCAGCTGGCTCATTTCTTTCTGCCACCTGAGATTGAAATTTAAATTATTTCTTTTGAAAGTTAATGCTCTCAGATCAATTCTTCAAAATTTATTTTTCACCAGCTGTGCCTACCATGGTGATACCGCATTCCTTAAATCTCCAAAAGTCCCATCTGTTTTTTTTTCCTTTCTTTCTCACATAAAACAAACTCTCACAAGCGTACTGCTTGGTTGTTAACACAGAACGGTCCAGTGAAATATCTGTTTTGCCTCTCTCCTACTGTATTTTATTTTTCTTTGTATTTTACTGTTCCTTTCCTGTAAGATCTTATGGTAAAATATGAAAACGGCCCCTTGATTTTTGTCTGTTTCAGTTTCTCCTCCTATGGTAACCAGATCACATGAGTCTGTCTCCAGATGAGATATTTAGTATGATTTCACCATTCCACTTTTCAGAATGTTCCATTTCATCTTAAGTAAATGAGACCTTTTTAAGACATAATGTTGTATAATCCAGCTCCATTGCACACGGTACGAGTATATTTTTCACCAGACAAATCCTAAAGATCTCACGGTCAGGATAGATACATTTGTTTCTCTGCTGCCTGTAATATCTAGCTTCAAATGTTCCACCATACTTCATCTTCCTCCTGATTCTAAAGTAATTATAATATACATTGTATATACCATGTGTGTATTACATATGTATAATGAATATGTACATATGTATCTGTATGTGAGTATGTTTTATGTACTCTGTGGTTAGGATTTTGCACCCTCATTCCCAATGGGTGTGAATGGCAACAAATTCTAAAATCTCACAAGAGGCCCAAATCACATTTTATGTCATTGAGAAGTTCCATTGTGTTTGGGATGATAACTTGTCCATCAAAGAACAAAAACCAACACAGCATGGGAAACAGGCCCTTTGGCCCAATGAGCGTGTGCCACCACTTTAACCATGTGAGTTCCCCACTCCACCCATGACCCTTGTCTATTCTTCTGGAAATCCACATTGGAAACCAGATTCAGGGGAGACAATTTAGGGACAACTTGTTACACCAATCAGCCTAAGAACACATCTTTGGGATGTGGGAGGAAACCGGAGCACCCAGAGAAAACCCACATAATCACAGGGAGAATGCGCAAACTCCCACAGAGACCAGCCCAAATCCATGTATCTGCACAGCAAACAGTGATAGTCACTGAGCTGTTGTGTTGCCCATCAGGTGGTCCAGTTTAAGCGTTCACTAACAACACGAAGCACTAGGCTACTCTGGAAACATCCAAGAGCAGCTCTCACACGACCCACTACATGTCTGCTCCTTGTTGGACAACAAGGCGGACCGAAGCACCTGTGGTTTAAAAGAAAAAAAATCAATAACATCAAGCAAACCCTTAAAATCCCAACACCTTACTGATGAAGCAGGAAGTGGTAGACAGAAAAAAAAGCAAATATTGTGTATAGGATTCCATTGCATCATGGGATGTTCTGTCCTGTGCTCATGGATCTGCGGATTGGGATTCAGTCTCTTTGGTGACATGAAGGGCCTTAGAGATGCTGGTGGCCTTGAGTTTGTTGAATTGAAGGACACCTGCCATTGACAATTTGCTGAATGTTCACTTTTGAAGATCATTATAATTGGTATATCTTCCTTTCTAAGTAAGATCTATCTCAAGACATTTTTCTTAGATCTGTCAATTAACCTGGTGGAGAGCAGAAAACCTATTTACTGATGTAAACCCAAGTAGGCCTTAACTGCTGACCTATTATCTGAAGGTTTACTAAGCTAGCACTTTGGGCACTGCATGATTGCATGTTATTTCAATTGAACTGAAACTCTAAAAGCAGTTTTATGCTGTACTGAGTGACTGGAATACTTATAGCAATATTAAAATCATTATTGGCGCTATCAGAAAGTGTGTTGGTTATAAAACATGCTTGAGGATAGGAAAATAAATTTTTATAATGACTCAGTTTACAATGATGGTATGAATTCACAGATTACAAAAATATGTAAATAATTTTCAAGCATAGAACTGAAATACAGAGTGTGTAGAACAATTCATTATTTAATATCTGAAGGACTGCAGTTAAATCAATCTATTGGTATTAATTATAGATATTATCCCATATAGTTATGTCATACCACTCTTTTTGCTGAAGTTAAGTAATAAGACTCTGAATATGTATTGATGGTATACATTGACAGTAGGGGAATCTTATTTTTCTGAACAATTTTATGGTTTATTCATATTTTATGCCTACACATGTGAAAGAAACAGCACCCATAAATTTGTTTGGAAACCCAGCACCCAATTTAGGAATATATATCTTTTGTAAATCATGACAAACTCTGGCCAAATTTATGTAACAGGCAGGATTGAATATAGTTCAGTTCACCCTGCAAGATTATTTTCTGCAGCTTTCTCTGCCGGTTCTTGAACAACTAACTATTTCTGAAATACAGTTTCAGTACCTTAAGTGCTTCACTTGAACAATAATTTTTTTTAGTGTGATCTTAGACATTGCAAATTGGCTGGCTATCCAACACAGAGGGCATCACAGCTGGGACTGATGCTTTCCTTATCCAAAGTAGATTGTCATGCATTTTCCAATTGGACCCAGTTAGCAGTCATCTGAAGTGAATAAATTGGCCAATTTTACCTCTGTTTTGTATGTCAACATTGTGGTAATTTTAGCATATCATTTTTTTAATATATTCAATTCAATCCTATCAAAGTGCAAATTCAGAGTTTCAACAAGTTGAGACATTCCCGATCTAAGCTGACAAGTTAGGGCTCTCATCTCCTGTCTTGGGCTTGATTTACATGATCCAAGCTGATTGGAGTAGGCATTGCACTTGCTCCAAGGCTTGATCTCATTTGCATCTTAGCCAAAAGGCCAAGATGTCACTTTTAAAAATTGCTTCAAGTGAAGCTAAAATGAAACCTAATGACTTCAACCAAGTGCAGCATGTCGATACAACACTTGATCTTAGCCAAAAGGCCAAAAAGCATGTCAAATACTGCTCCAGCTAAGGTCATATTACTCACATGGACAGATGATCAAACCCTGGACCTTTCTAATGTATATTTTTTGATGCCATATCAAGAAGAGCCATTATCCACTGAATGGATCATGCTTCCATAAGTCTTTGTTATGTATACCACAAGATTAACTTAAGCTGGATTGAGCCAAATTTGGTTGACTTATGCAAACTCGATCTGGGAAGAATGCAAGGAGTTCTGAATCTAATATGAATGCAAGAAACCATTTAACATCTTCATAACAAAGTCTTGCACTTTTACATCAGAATGCAGAATAATCCATTTTCTCAGATCTGACACTGCTTTTTGTAGCAATGTTATTTGATTATGTTGCAGTAACCACTCCATGCAAAAATCCCATATTTCCAGATACTTATTGTTGTACCTGTGAAGTAAAGCTGCTCTTATGTTTGATCCCTGGAGATTAATTTGTTGGTAAAATGGAACATCACTAAGGCACTGTTTTTGTTAAGAATAATTTAGTAGAAAGCAGCCCCTGCTATAAATAATTGTTGTTAGTCTGAGCTAATTAGTCTTGATTATGCCATGGTATAAGTTGAGAAAAATCAGAAGGCAACCAAAACAAAACCATTATTATTCTCTGGTGTCTGACAATAACTTTAGCAGTGCTAGTATGTTCTATTACAAAAGGCTGATTAAAGTTAGAATCATAGACACACTGGTTACAATGCAGAAGGAGGCCATTCAATCAGTTGTGGCCATGCAAACTGTCTGTGAGAGCTTCTCAATTAGTCACAGTGTCCCATTTTTTTCCCCTATATCCTTGCAAAGTTTTCTCTTCAGATAATTATCCCTTTTGATAACCCTGAATGAATCTGTCATATCACACTCTCAGGCCGTACATTCCTGATCCTAACCACTTGCTGTGTAAAAATGTTTTTCCTAATGTCACTTTAAATCTATGTTAACATGTTCTCTGTCCTTCCACTTTTGATCTTTTCTGCATCTTCTCTAGTGCCTAGAATTCTCCAGCTGAAGCAGAATCAGTGTTATGAAGATACATACATACAGAATGTGAATTAAGAGCAGGAGTCAGTCCCTCTAACATGCTCTGCCACTCAATAAGATCATGGTTAATCTGATTGTCACTTCAACTCCAAATTTTACCTATCTGTGATAAACTTTGAATCCATTGTTATCAAGAATCTATCTACTTCTGCCTTCAAACTATTCAATGACCTTGCCTCTATCATTCTCCAGGAAAGGGAGTTTCAAAGAGTCTTGACCCTCCCAGAGGAAGGATTTCTTCTCACAACCGTCTTAAATGGGAGACCTCTTGTTTTTAAAAGTGACCCTTACATCTAGGCTCTCTCATTAGGGGAACCAATCTTTCATCAACCACCCTTTTAAATCCCCTTTGGATATTATATGTTTCAAAAAGATCACCTCCCCTTTGATGGTTTTGTGTCCAGCCTTGTCCAATTTTTCCTCAAAAGATAATTCCCACATTCCAGGTATCAGTCAAGAAAGCATTCTGAGTTGCTTCTAGTGCATTTGTATCCTATTTTAAATAAGAAGACCAAAACTGTATAAAGTTCTCTAGATTTGGGTGGTGATTCTCCCCCGCCCCCCAAAAAGAAAGTACCCAATGGGCGGGAACACGGGAGTTTTTGGGCAAGCCTTGGGGCTCTATGCATCTCAGATTCCCGAATGCGATGCGCACCGGTGGGGTTGGGGCAGAGTCTGAACCTGTTCAAGCGGCTAGAATCAGCGCACTCTTCGGCCACTGCGTACGTGCTGATCTGTCAGTGGGGAGATCCATGCATGCATACTGCCCCCACCAGAGACTGCTTCCCAAGCACATACCGCCTTCCTGATCGCCGGCATTCCTGACCCCTCCTACTGATCGCTGGCCTCCATGACTCCATCCTCCGATCATTGGCTTCCCTGACCCACCCTTCTTCCCAATACCCTGGGCCAGCCCTGATTATCAGACTCTCAGGGCCACCCTGACTGTCCGCCACAGCCAACCTGACCCTCCCCTCAACAAGCCCAAACCCCCCCCAAGGCCAGTCCAAACCCCTCCTCAAGGCCAGCCCAACTCCCCCATTTCCTCCAGGTCCAGCCCCAATCACCTCCACTGTCCTAATCCCAGCAATCATAATGCAGTGTGTGCAGTGAGTCTCTTCCCCCACTCCTCTTCCCCCCACCTCCCCTTCAATCAATCAGCCCGCCAGTATGCCCACCTCTATAAGGCTCTGCCCTCTCGGGCATCCTCGCATTGGCATTGCCTGGCACTTGGTGGGCAGTGCCAGGATCCCAAGCTGGCACTGTCCAAGGGGAACCTCTCCTTCCCCCGACTTCCTGGAGGGCCTTGATGGCCTCTATCCCCACCAACAAACATGCCTAGTCCCTGTGCATGGCACAGATGGCAAATGCAGATTCAAGGTTGCTCAATATGCCTCTGCTTATAAAACCAAGGATTTCATGTGCCTTATTAGTCACTATCTCAACTTGTCTGCCACCTTCAATGATGGGTGCACCAATAACTCTAGATCCATCTGCTACTGCGTCCTTTTGTTTTAAATTGCCACTCCTCACTCTTCCTACTGAAATGTATCACTTCACACTTCTCTGTGATAAATTTAATATGCCACACGTCTGCACATTTGACCACTCCTCTTGAAGTCTATCACTGTCCTATTGAGTTCACAATGCCACCGAGCTTTGAGTCATCTGTAAATTTTGAAATTGTGCTCTGCGCAGTTAAGTCTAAGTTATTTAATTTATTGGTATAAGCGGTATTCTGATACATGGGGAGTTCCACTCTCTACCTTATTCCAGTCTGAAAACTGTTGTGCATCACTACTCTTTAATGTTGCTGACCAGCCTGTTGTGTGGCATTTTGTAAAATGCATTTTAGAGGACATAAATGGTTGAATGGACAGACTTGTGGCAGATTAAATTTTAACACAGAGAAGTGAGAGGTGATACATTTTAGTAAGAAGAGTGAAGAGGGGCAATATAGAACAAAGGATGCAGCAGCAAATGGACCTAGAGTTATGAGTGCATCATGTCAATTCTATTACCTATGTCACGATCAATTGAGGAATGGAAAAAGTAGGAAGTTATCCTATCCGTCCTCATTTGATGTTTGCTACAGGTTTATTTTAGACAAAGAAACTTGCCAATTTAATGAGCATTTAACTGTTTACATGCCATGACTATAAAATACACAGTAAGGCAGGTTTCCTAGGATTTTTTGAAGAGAAAATACTTTTTATTGTGCATAATTCAATCTCTCTCCAATTGTCCAGTCACCCCAAATATGGTTCTGGTTAGTGGAGTCCAGATGCATGGCTAAGATTATGGCTGGAATTTTTCTGGCCCACCACGGGAATTGGAGTGGGTGAGAAGCAGGATTTTATGGTTTTGGGATAGCAAGGTCATAAAATGCTGCCCATTGCCTGGGTAAATTTCTCCCACAGACAGCATTCCAATGTTTGAATGATTAGGTCTAATAGTTTGTCTATACCCAATTGAGTATCCAGGTGATCACCTGAATGCTTTGCTAATAGTTTTGGCATTGGCCGCTATTTATTTTCTTTCAAGGATTTTTTTTCTGCTGAGGCTTTACAGACAGTTTGTCTCAATTTCAAAGGCTTTAGAGTGTAAAGACATGGTGACACATGTATGCAGACATCTTTGATTGGGATTTCAAGTCATTGGAATGTGGCTTTAATCTTTTAAAAAATTCACCTGGTTTCCAGGCAGTAAATTCAAAACGTTATCATAACACCCTTGTTAACCATCTCTGTTTCCTCTTTGAAGAAAATCAATCAAATCGGTTAAACTTGATTCCCTCAATAGATCTGTTCTAATTTTCATTGGTTAGACCATATTTGTCAAAGAACATAACAGCATGGGAAACAGGCCCTTCGGCCCAACGAGCCTGCGCCGCCACCCCAATGTTCCCACCTCTACCCGCGATCCCTGTCCATGTTTATAGATCTATGGATTAAAAACCAAATTTGAGACAATTTAGGGAGAATTTGTTTTGCCAATTAGCCTAAGAGCACATCTTTGGGATGTGGGAGGAAACCGGAGCACCCGGAGAAAACCCACGCAAGCACGGGGAGAATGCGCAAACTCCCACAGACACAGGCCCAAATCCATGTATCTGCACAGCACAGCGATAGTCACTGAGCTGTCGTGTTGCCCATCAAATGGTCCAGGTCAAGCGTACACTAACGACGTGAAGCACTAGGATACTCTCGAAAAAGATCCAAGAGCAGCCCTCTCACGACCCATCGCGTGTATGTCCCTCGTTAGACAACAAGGTGGACCAAAGCACCTGTAGGATAAAACAAGTACATCAATATCATCATCTATTTACACACTTCCCAGGGACTCCCAAGGCTCATGATCCCTATTTTAAATCAGTTTTCTATACCCCTCCATTCCCATTCTGTTCATGTGCCCATCTAAGTATTTCTTAAATAAATCCAGAGTACCTGCCTCCACCACTTGGCAGCACATTCCATACCCCCACCACCCTCTGTGTGAAAAAACTCCCACTAGCATCCAAATTATACCTTACCCCCCTCACCCTAAGCCCGTGACCCCTCGTGCTATTTCAGTCCATCCTAGGAAAAAGCTTAACCCTGTTTACTCTATCTATCCCCTTCAAAATCTTGTACACCTGTATCAGATTTCCTCTAAGTCTACGTCTTTCTAAGGAAAACAGTCCCAATTTGCCTAATCTCTCCTCATATCTCAGATCTTCCATACCAGGCAGCATCCTGGTAAACCTCCTTTGCACTCTCTCCAAAGTCTGCACGTGACTGTTGATTTTGTACTGGATGATCATTTCTGAAACTTTTCCCATCACTGAAGTTAAAATAACTGACATATAGTTGCTGATTTTATCCTTTTTTTGATTTGATTTATTATTGTCGCATGTATTCATATGCAGTGAAAAGTATTGTTTCTTGTATGCTATTCAGACAAAGCGTTCCATTCATAGCAAAGGAAAGGAGAGAGTGCAGAATGTAGTTTACAGTCATAGCTAGGGTGTAGTGCAAGGTAGGTCCATTCAAAAATCTGGTGGCAGCAGGGAAGAAGCTGATCTTGAGTCAGTTGGTATGTGAATTCAGTCTTTTGCATCTTTTTCCCTGATGGAAGAAGATGAAAGAAAGTATATTTGGAATAAGTGGAGTCCTTAATTTTTCTGGTTGCTTTGCCAATGCGGTAGCAAGTGTAGAAAGAGCCAATGGATGGGAGGCTGGTTTGCATGATGGGTTGGGCTAAATTCCCTACCTTTTGTAGTTACTTGCACTTTGGCCGAGTAGGAGCCATACCCAGCTATGATAAACCAGAAAGAATGCTTTCTATATGCATTTATAAAAGTTGGAGAGAGTCATAGCTGATGAGTCAGAATTCCTCAGTCTTCTGATCAAGTAGAGGCATTTGAGGGCTTTCTTAACTATAAAATCAGCATGGGGGGACCAGGACAGGTTGTTGGTGACCTGGACACTTCAAAACTTGAAGCTCTCAACCATTTCTACTTCATTCCCATGATGTAGAGATGGACATGTTGTCCACTACACTTGCTGAAATCAATAACTATCTCCTTCATTTTGTTGACATTAAAGGAGAGATTATTGTCATCACACCAGTTCATCAGATCCCCTATCTCATTCCTGTATTCTGTCTCATCATTGTTTGAGATCTGACTCACTACAGTGGTGTCATCAGCAAACTTGAAAAACGATTTGGAAAGAAATTTGACCAGAAAGCCATTGGTGTATAAGGAGTACAATATGAGCATTTTCAAACAACAGTGTAACATTTGCAGTTCTCCAGGCTTCTAGCATCACCCTTGTATCTAAAGAGGATTAGAAGATTGTCACTGATGTATTCGATACAATGATGGCGGCATATCAACTTTTTAAGTTGAAGCAGCTTTTCTAATACCTCCTCTTTATCATTTGTAGCACATTCATAGTCTCAACTATATCCTCTTTTGCTTTGACTTAGCAGCATCTTCTTCCTTGATGAAGAGAGATGCAAAGTACTCATTTAATATCGCAATCACACCTTCTGCCTTCATGTATTAATCCTCTTTATGGCTCCTAATTGGCCCTACTCTTCATTTTACAATTTATATGCCTAAAGAAGACTTCCTGATTCTCTTTAATGTTTGTTGGCTGCCAGTCTTTTCTCATGTATTTCATTTGCTGCTTTATTTCTTTTTCATTTTCCTTTTCAATTTTCTATTTTAAATCTGGCTCTCATTTGTATTGTCAACCAGACCTTTTTAAAAGGCAGTCATCTATTTATATTAATCTTATCCTGATTCTCTTTTTCACCCAGGGAATTTTGGATTTGTTTGTCCTACCTTCCCTCCTTGAGAGAATCTACCTCAACTGTATTCAAACTACCTCCTCTGTAAAAGCAGCAATTATTCCATTACAGTGTTTTTGGTTTTTTTTAACTAATTGCTGATTCCAATTTCTTTGGGATAAATCCTTTATCACTCATTGAAATCTGCCATCCCTCAATTAATTACTTTTATTCTGGATTACTCTTTGGTTTGTTCAGTAGCCAACCTAAATGCCATGATACAATGATCACTGTCTCTAAATGTTCCCCTTCTGCTATAGGGAGTAAAATAAAGAAAGCAACACTGACAAATAGATTCGTTTTCAAGTTAATAAATACCCATAACTACTTTTGCACTAAAGCATTATAATCTTTGAGCGACGTACTTTATAGTCTGCAGATTTAAACTATCTATCACAATAAGGCAGATTCCTTCCTGGTGACCATAACGGCTATAATTGTTGGAGAAGACTTGAGAACGATTCTAAAAAAGAAGTGATGAGGAAAAAGCGTTCTGTAAGAAGTCAATCTTCAAATTCAAAGGCAAATAACAAATAATATTTACAATTATTTTGCTATTTACAAATATTTTAATCTGATGAAGAACTGCATATGTATTACTAATACTCCACCAATTACCTGATGTGGGTTGGAGCTTTTTTTATAAGAAAGCTTCTGTGGGTTAGACTACACGACATTAATGATTATGTTGCAACTTGGACACCTCACCTATAATTACACTACTGATGAATAATGTTTGAGAATAAAATTATACCTTTTTATACAAGCATAACAGTCTGATGACACAATATTAAAATTGCAATTCTTTGCCTTCCAGCATTGGAGCATTTGATACACTGCATATATTGTGATAAATGGTGTATAATTACATTTATGCTTTAAAGAGAGTAGAGTTTCCGTTAGTTCCTGTTGGTTCTAATCATCTGAACTAGAGCAAAAGATAGCAAAATATTAAACCTCAGTTATGTCAAACGTAAATTCAGTTTCCACAATCTTTAACTCTGGTTTAAAAATAATTGTACCTGAAGTCAGCGCACAAAATGGCCATTGAAATAATGAGCTCGGCAGAATTTGATTGATTGTACTTGTTTGTGGTCAATCCTGTGGAATCTTCAAAGTGAGTTTGTTTTTTTTAGACACACAGGTGCATTTCCATATTACTCAATACTTAATTTATTAAAAATATGACCAGCAAACACCACTGAAACTGGAAAATAATTCATTATATTTTGTTAGAATCATTTTCATTGATTTAAGAGCAGGTTATAAACAAGTGAAGGAATAGACACTCCTGCTTGAGATTATTTTTGTGTGATAAAACCCACTTTGTGTTGATAAAACTGCACCAGGTTGATAATCTCAATGACATTAATGAATGTTTTTTAATGCAGAAGAAATAAATTGGCAATGGTGCTAACTGCATTGCTTCATAGAAGATTTTACATTTGTGATCATGCAAATGCATTTCAGATGAAACCCTGAATTGTAACCAGCATAATCTCAGGTGCAGTTTGTGCCAATTTCCCAATTATGTTCAAAGCAGAAACAAAGGGTGAATTTCTCTATCCTCTCCACCATGGGTTTTGTGGCGTGCAAAAGCGGACAATCCAATGGCAGGCAAAAATTTGAAAACCCACCAGCATAAAAGTAGTTCGTGATTCTGCCAATAACACGTTAATGTTGGGTTAGTTACCCCGGGGTATGAATGCCATTTACATTCATTAACATCTCATAAATGCTCATTAAAGCAATTGCCTGCCATAATCTCTTCACGCTTTCCAATAAGTATCACGTCAGCGAAAAATTACATCATTCTGAAAGCCGTTTGTGTTGGTCTTCACAGTGGAAGATACAAAAAAGGCCAAAAATTGATGACAAGAAGGCTATGTCAGGTGAGAACCTAGAAACTATCATTATCACGAAAGAGGTAGTGTTGGGTGATTTAATGGGGCAAAACATAGACAAGTCTCCTGGTCTTGATGGAATGCATCCCAAGGTACTATAAGTGATGGCGGGAGAAATAGCAAATGCACTAATCGTACTTTACCAAAATTCGCTGGACTCTGGGGTGGTTCCTGCAGATTGGAAAATAACAAATGTAACGCCACTGTTTAAAACAAGGAGGTAGACAAATGGCGGGTAACTATAGGTTGGTAGCTTAACTTCTGCAGTAGGGAAAATGCTTGAATCTGTTATCAAGAAAGAAATAGCGTGACATCTGGATATAAGTCAGCCCATTGGTAAAACACAACATGGGTTCATGAGGGGAAGGTCATGTTTGACTAATTTGGTGGAATTCTTTGAGAACATTACATATGCAGTGGACAATGGGAAACTTGTGGATATGGTGTATCTGGATTTCCAGAAGGCATTTGACAAGGTGCTGCACCAAAGATTGCTACATCAGATGAAGGTGAATGGTGTTACAGATAACGTATTAGCATGGATAGAGAATTGCTTAACTAACAAAAAGCAAAGAGTGAGAGTAAATGGGTGTTTTTCTGGTTGACGATCATTGACTAGTGTGTGCCTCAGGGATCAGTGTTGGGACCACAATCGTTTACAATTTACATAGATGTTTGGAATTGGGGACCAAGTGTAGTGTATTAAAATGCACAGATGACACCAAGATGAGTGGCAGAGCAAAGTGCGCAGAGGATGCGGAAAGTCTGCAAAGAAATATAGATAATCTAAGTGAGTGCATGAGGGTCTGACAGATGGAGTACAATATTGGTAAATGTGAGGTCATCCATTTTGGTAGGAATAACAGCAAAATGGATTATTATTTAGATGGTAAAAAATTGCAGCATGCTGCTGTGCAGAGGGACCTAGGTGTCCCTCTGCACAGGAGTTCAGAAGAACGGGGAAGAGATCTTATAGAAACATATCATTATGAAGGGAATAGATAAGATAGAAGCAGAGAAATTGTTTCCATTGGCAGATGAAACTAGGACTTGGGGGCATGGCCTCAAAATAAGGGGAAGCAGATTTAGGACTGAGTTGAGGAGGAACTTCTTCACACAAAGGGTTGTGAATCTATGGAATTCACTGCCCAGTAAAGCAGTTGAGGCTACTTCATTGAATGTTTTTAAGGCAAGGATAGGTAAATTTTTGAACAACAAAGGAATTAAGGGTTGTGGTGAGCAGAGTGGAGCTGAGTCCACAAAAAATCAACCATGAGCTTATTGAATGGTTGAACAGGCTTGAGGGGCCAAATGGCGTACTCCTGCTCCTAGTTCTTATGTTCTTAAGTACGTATCAGGCCTCTATTTGCTCATGACTTTGAAGGAAATGCAACTTAAGCAGCCTACCTGCCACAACGGTGTCCAGTTTTATTGCACTGGGCTGGAGGGCTGGCCTGTTTTCTGCTGTTTGCCAATGTTGTTCAGGAGGACACCACAGTGCTGTTGATTCATACACTAACCACTGTGTGAGGAAGAAAAATATAAAGGGGCGAAGGGATTACTGTGCTAGGGAAGTGATGAGGAAAAGTGGGGGGGAGGGGAGGGAGGCAGAAGGTCAAGGAGATGGAGGAGGATGTGGAAGACTAGAAGGAAGAGGGTAGATGGAAGGGTGGGAAATAAGAGTGCATGAACTCCGACCCACAAGTGGGTCAAAGGGATATTACATGCTTCACTGGAAGAGGATTCACAAAACCTAGGAATTATAATAGTGGGAGTTGGGGGGATGATGTTACAGGTGGTTGTTAGTGTGACAGAAGAGGGATACATTGCACAGAGACTCAAAGGTGGGTGGGGGGCTATTTGGGAGGTGAGACTGTTGTAGTCCTTTGTCTTCAGTGCGGAAGTCTGTGAAATCGAGTGAATCACAAAAATTATGGAAGCTTGTATTAATGGGAGAGGCTGTAGAACACCAGGAGAAAGCTCCATCTTCATATTGTGAGGTTCCAGGTATATATCAAACATAGGGGTAGTGAGAGAGCTGTGTTGAAATTACATTTTGAAGTAACAGTGGAGAATCTTGTTATTCCACAGTGAAGGCACTGTCTCAAATCCAAAGTACCAGTAAATCTGAGTGGGAGAGTGTGAGGCAGTGTGGAAGGAGAACCCTGCCTGGCTAAGGGGTCTTTTCTGGGTGAATATCTAAGGTGTTGGTGCTGCAAAAGTGAACAAGAATCTGCTAAGAGAGAAAGGAGGAAGACCTCATTGGGAAGAAAACCATTGAAAACCAATTCCTTCATTAATGCTATTAAAGGCATACTCAGAACACAAGGTCTCATAACACCAGGTTAAAGTCCAACGGGTCACCTGTTGAAATTTAACCTGGTTTTGTGAGATTTCTTTCTGTGTTCATCCCAGTCCAACGCCGGCATCTCCACATCATGATTACCATTGACACTGCAAACTGCCGGTTCCAAATGGAGATGATCTCCAAGAAGATCGCGCATATTGACATCTGTTGGACTTTAATCTGGTGTTGTGAGACTTCTTCTCAAGAGTAACACAGGAATGTAGAGTTTGGGAATGTTGTCAATAGTGAAGAGGGCACAACTACACCATACAAAGCATTCCATCAACAAAGGCTAGACAAATGTTCACCAGAAATGGCATTCATAATGGGTCAAAAGATATCTACTCATAAAAGACGAGCAATTGATTAGTCATTAGTAGGAGTACAAAACTAGGCTGGGTCAGTCATTTCATTTACACTTTATCCCATGCAAGTCTCCAAGTGTCACATTTCTGGCATACCATCTTGGTCACTTTGTTGTGTGTGACAACATCTCAGGGACAAGGCTGCATTCAGCACCATATCAGTAGGGCAGGAGAAAGGGTAGATCCTTACAGTTACCATATATTTCATATTCCGGGCTTCACATTCTTGACCATTTAGTCATTCATGTCTTCAATGTTTCATTTTGAGAGAAAATGAAAGCACAAATGGATCCAATACTCAATGCTGCCTTTCCTGGGTCATAAAGCAATGAAGGAGGGGAAGGAGAGAAATGTGATGATGAGCACTGCTCCAGCAGGAGACCCCACCTGAGCAACATGATATGAACAGCCAGAGCATGAACAGGAAGATTAGGAGAGACCCAGATAACAGAAGTGAATTGCTAGACCCAGGATATAGAAGAGTTTCCTATTTACAAATGAATAAAAAAATAATATTGCCTATGTCTATGCTTTACCTGAGTTCTGGTACTTCATTTATGCCACATTCTTCACGAAGGTCTGGAATCATGAGTTTGCCAATGGCTTTGAAGGTGACCGCAGTGTTCAATTTCTTTGTCTCTGAACCTTTCCAGAGAGTATGAGATGTTTAGACTGCAGATGATTCACTGTGATTGTCAGGATCTGATGAAATAATGAAACTGTGATTCATACTGGGTGATTGGGAGAGACCAGTCTCTTCCCCACAGGAGAGATCCCTGTCCTCCACAGCCAGCACAGCTTCAGCCTCCTCTAATTCTGTGAGGGAAATGATGTTGGCTGTCCCTTCCCTTGTCTACGACTTTCCCTTCTCTTTTGGGCCAGCTAAGCTTGTGTGAAGATGAAAAAAAGGCATATGATAAGAATGAATGGAACAGAGGTTAGGTGAGATGTAAGTCCACTATATGTAGTAAGCTCTCCCCAGAAGGGCCAGAGGATGGAGCGTGAACTACATGATGCTTGGGATAGGGTAAGGTGGAAGGTTCCATAAGAGAATGATTGTTGATATGTGTCCCCTACTAATGGATGTAAGAGGTACCTGAAGAGAGTAGCCATTTGGCTACATGATGCTATTATGAGAGTTTGATTTTGGACGGAATTGAAGGATGACTTGCCTATTTCCTGCATTGGATGACGTTTTGGGTGTTTGCCAGCCTTGTTGACCTCCCGTGCAATGGCCTTCCAGGCCAAAGAAATGAGGCTGCTGTGCTTCCTGGAGCCTCCCTCAGTTAGTTGACAACCCAATTCTTCTGAGAGCCTGATGGTTGAAACTAGATGCAGCTGCCTTCTTGAGGCTTTGGTCTTCTTCTTGTGCATGGAAGACATCTCTGTGGGACTCCAGAAGATAGCTGGGCTGGAGAGAATGAGATTTATCTGTTTGACTAGTATTTAAATATAGCATCCAGACCTATTAACCTCACCAGCTGATAGCAGGTGGACAACTCTCCAGGTGTTTCAGTCCGATATCTGCCTCCTCATAATTTATTGAATTTTCAAGCATGAAATTGGGTACCACCATTTCGTGCAGTGGGGTGGGCGCCACCAAAATTTCCCACAACCACATTTAGTCTCATAAATTTCACTCATGGAATTATAGAATGAGGCTATTCAGCCCATCATGCCTCATCTAGATAGTATTAATCTCTTGTTTTTGCTTCTTTTATGTGGCTGAATTTAAAATCTCAGTGCACATATTTGTGTCAATTTGCTGATGACTTGCGTAGGTTCTATGGGCCTGCAATTGAAAGAATTGAGAAACAAGCAACAACTAGAAATCAGGCGCTGTCTTCATTGTCTGGAGTACTGAAAAGCATTTCAATTTAGGAAACCGTGTGTGAAATGTATGGAAGGCTGGGTGATTTAAAACAATATGACAAAAATCTGATTTTTTTCCCCCGATTATGTAAAACGATAGGTTGAGTAGAATTAGTAACACATTCTGCGTTTCAATGAAACATTTTCCAGAGATGCAAGACAAGTTAATAGACACAAAATAGGAGATTAGATGTGTCTTGTAAATGCACATAAATTGGCAATTTCTACAAATCCTTCATTTACTAGGAAAAATGAACCTGTAAAAATGTATATTGACTGTTGCAGCTGTTGCGTAGCACTGAATGTTTATATTTGCACATTGATTTTATTTTAAATATACAAAATCCTGGAGTAAATTCCCAAGTGCAAAGTTCTAATGGGTATAATTAAACCATGTTTATATCAGTGACTTACTTTAATGAAACAAGGACCACCCAGCTGTATTTTACCAAAGTACACCAAGGGATAATTTGTATAAAAAAAGAGAAAGACAGCTACTTTATCCTGCTTATCATACGAGTCAGACAACAAATTCATGATTGAATTTCACTATATCTGGGCTGCCAGACAAATGGTCCAACAGCCAATTTTGGCTGTAGATAAGAGATAAATTATACAACAGCAGTCGGATACAATAGAAAAGATAGACTGCAATCTGGCAGCGCATGTTATTGGGCATCTGAAACATATTATTTAAATATCTGTGTGATTTGGATTTTGGAAAACCCATACAGAATAGAAGCCTCCTCCCTCCTGCTCCTCAATGGCAATCCTCAAAAGTCAAAGAACTGAGAAAGGACGCCAAGGATCGTATTGGATCCAAATATCTGATTCCATTGATGGAATTCGGAAAGAGAGGAATCCTGGCCTCATCTTCATCTTTTTTCACTGTCAGCCATTGGGTTGTCAGATTCATGAACTGGTACATAAAGCTGATTCTAGTCTAATCCTGATACTGGGCTAGATCATACATCACTTAAACTTGGATCAATCAACTTGCTGGGAGCTCGTCACTTCTAGTTGAGAGGGGTAGGACGGTGAAGAGGCTGGGATGACGTGGAGATAACATGCCAGAATTCTTAATATATCACCACTATCAAGTCCATAACAAGCTTGCCACATTTTGGCTTTTGATAGAATCATAAAAATGTATATTTATTGACTCAGGACAAATAAGGATGGATAATAAATGTGACCTTGTCAGCATCAGCCACATGTAGAGCCTAGAAATGAAAAGCTGCTGTTATAATTTATTGCTGCATTCAGTGGTTGATTGGCAGATACTAAATACAGTTTGCATGATGCTGCACTGCTGTATAGATTTTGTTGAAAATAATCAAATAAATCCATAACTGTTCTTGATGAAAGTTTCCAGTTTACTGTAAGTGACATGCCTTGTTGGCAGTACAACAGAATTAGATTGCATAATGCTTATTTTCAAAGCTTTCCCAATTGCTCCAGAGTTTATGGACTGAGCAGTTATATTCTCAGCCTGACCTTGGAGAGGGGAGGGTGGAGGCTGAGGGGTTTGGAAGAGAATAGTACACTGGTTTTCACTGCACTTTGAAACATTGTGTTGAACTTCATAATTCAGTGTGTGGCAACTCTAACAAAGGGTAGAAACCTTTATAACTCACCAGTGCACATTTCAAGTGGTTAAAACATATAAGATTTCACGTAAATTAATCAATTAGAGAATTCTTTTCTCCAGTTGTTTCTCATTGCATCACAAATAAATGCTGAAAATTATGCTGTAACAAAGGTCTGAACCTTTGCTGGATAAAATGTATATGTTCTAAGTTAGTGTTTTTTCCATTTAGGAAACTGGAATGCTTCTGATACAATACACAAAAACCTTAATCTATTTAAATTATTGCCAAACTTCATGAAAAATATCAACTTGGATCAAACATGTGCACTGGCATTGCAACTACTGTTCTTAATCCAAATAGCTTTTGCAGCCAGCCAAAACCTTTTATATTTGTTGACTGGAAGTTGAATCACCCACTCTAGGAGAGAACTCCCATGATCAACATAGAGTCAAAACTGCCTGCCAAAATTTATCATTTTAATTATTTACAGAACTGGGTTGATAGAAATTTCTCCTGCTTTTTAGAAATGTATCCTTTGCAAACAAAATTCTATACCACACTTTTTTTTTTTGCTCCCAAACTAGAGCAAATGTGCAATGATATCCTCTAAAACTTCACTCTGCTTACAGAATTTAGATAGGCTCTGAAGAGAGGAAGAGAGAGAGTCTTCAGGGCAAAATTGTTTCACTTAGTGTTGAATTCTAGAACCAGGGACATAGATTCAAGGTAAGTGGCAGTAGGTGTAGAGGAGACATAAGGAAGAACTTTTTCATGCAGAGGGTAGGAGGTGCCTGGAATTCACTGCCACAGTTGGTGATGGAAGCGAAGACCATAAACTCTGAGTCATAGATTCTTAGAGGTTTACAGCATTGAAACAGGCTCTTTGGCCAACTTGTCTCTGCCACCTGTTTTTTAAAAAATCCTCATCCCAATTGCCTGCATTTGGTCCATATCCCTCTATACCCATCTTATCCATGTAACTATTTAAATGCTTTTTAAAAGACAAAATTGTACCTACGTCTACAACCATCTCTGGCAGCTTGTTCCAGACACTCACCATCTTCTATCTCTCCCCTCTCACCTATGCCCTCTAGTTTTAGACTCCCCTACTTTTATACTGACTGTCTCACTGATCTGTGTCCCACATTATTTTATAGACTTATAGAACATAGAACATAGAACACTACAGCACAAACAGGCCCTTCGACCCACAAGTTGTGCCGAACACATCAAAACCTACCCAGCCATAGACCTATCTATAACCCCCAATCCCATTGGATCCCATATACTCATCCAGAAGTCTTTTAAAAGACCCCAGCGAGTTCGCCTCGACCACCACCGACGGCAGCCGATTCCATTCACTCACCACCCTCTGAGTGAAAAACTTTCCCCTAGCATCCCCTCTGTACTTGCTTCCCTGCACCTTAAATCTGTGCCCTCTCGTCGCGACCATTTCAGCCCTGGGAAATAGTCTCTGAGAGTCCACCCTATCTATTCCTCTCAACATCTTGTAAACCTCTATCAGGTCGCCTCTCAACCTTCGTCTCTCCAGGGAGAACAGTCCCAGCTCCCTCAACCTGTCTTCATAAGGCATGCCTCCCAATCCAGGCAACATCCTTGTAAATCTCCTCTGCACCCTTTCAATAGCTTCCACGTCCTTCCTATAGTGAGGCGACCAGAACTGCGCACAGTACTCCAAGTGTGGTCTGACAAGGGTCCTATAAAGCTGCAGCATTACCTCCTGACTCCTGAACTCAATCCCTCGATGAGTTCAGGAGTCAGGAGGTAATGCTGCAGCTTTATAGGATCTTCTATAAGATCACCCTCTAGCCTCCTACGGTCGAGAGAAAGAAGTACCAGTTTATCCAGCCTCTCCCAAACCATCAAGTCCTAGTAGCATCATAGTCAATCTTTTTTAAAAGGTACTTGGATATGCACATTTGGTGCAACATACTACAGGACAATGGGCTGCGGGCAAGAAGATGAGATTAGAAAGGGCACCTGGGCACCTTGCATGGATAAGATGGACCAAATGCCTTCACCTGTGCTATAGCTTTTCTATTGTTCTATAATTTAGAGAAAGTTAAAACTATTTATATCACAACATTCATTGGCAGCAATCAGCCAACGTATACCTCAATCTTAGAACTTACATAATTTTTTAACGTTTACAACATTCTCTTACTTTGATTTCGATTTCAGTTCAGTTGCTAATGCACTCCCTTCTGAATGTGAAGGCTGTGGGTTCAAACCGAGTTCAGGATGTAATGATGCAATATAGGCCAACCCTCCAGAGTAGTGCTTTTCTCCGGAGGAGATGGTGACTGAAGGCTTGTTTAGATGTTTCTCTAGCTCAGATAGGCATTGAATGCCTCACTTCATCTCATGAAGTTTCTAGTCAATGATTTCCCTCAGCCTAAGAGACATTTATTCATCATTCACCTCAAAGCAGATTGTGGAATTTTGCTGCAAAATGCAAGATTTGATGATGTAACGAAAGTAACTGCATTTCAAAGGAATTCACTGCTACGCACCATGAAAGGTATGATGGAGAACCTACTTTCATTCTGCCCTGTGCCACTGGTCAGATTTATATTCAAATTGCAACATTGCTACTGAAGACTGGGATGCTCTTGATATTAGTTCTGAAATATAATGCAGCATTGACCAACAGTATGAAGCGATGTGATGTCTTTTAACAATAAAAGCAGTGCTACATAAATCAGCAGCTGTTCTAAACGAAAATAGAAACCATCACCTTGAAATTTGATGTTTTTTTTATTTGCTCACAGGATGTGAGTGTCAATGGCCGAGTATTTATTGCACATCTCGAATTGAAGCTGGTGGTGAGCCAAGTTCTTGAACCGCTGCCTGGTGTAGGTACATTCACAGTGCTGTTAGGAAGGGAATTCTATGATTTTGATCCAATGACAGTGAAGGTATGGCGATACAGTTCCAAATCAGAATGGTGACTGGTTTGAAAGGGAATTTGCAGGTGCTGGTGTTCCTATGCATATGCTGCTCTTCTCCCTTTGGGTGGTTAAGTTCACAGATTTGGAAGGTGCTGTTGAAGGAGTCTTGGTGAGTTGCTGCAATGCATCTTGTAGATGGTAAACACTGTTGCTACTGTGCATCAGCGGTGGTGGAAATGAATATTTAAGGTGGTGTACGGGGTGCCAATCAAGTGCTTTATTCTGGATGCTACCCAGCTTCTTGAATTTTGTTGGAGTTGTACTCATCGAGTAAGTGAATCATATTTCATCATACACCTGACTTGAATTTTATAGATGTGGATAGTCCTTGGTGAATCAGGAGGTGAGTTATTCACCTCAAAATTCCCAGTCTCTGACCTCTTGTTGTCTCAGTTTGGCTGGTCTAGTAAAATTTCTAGTCAGTAGTAACACTCAAGATATTGATATTGGAGATTGATTCAGAAATGATAATATCATTCAATGTCAAAGGGAAATGTTGGATTCTCTCTTGTTCTCATTGCCTGACACTTCTGTGGCAGAAATGTCACTTGCTGCTTATCAGCTGAAACTTGAATGACTACTGTTTAGGTCTTATTCCACATTGGTATTGACCTCTTCAATATCAAAGGAATTAAGAACAGTACTAAACACAATCAGTTGTGGCCAGAATTTTTTTATTCCTCTCACCATTATCATTATTTCCCCTTCAGTCCTGTGCATCTTTAATTCCAATTATCTCCACATTTCACCACCTGCTCATTCTAATCACCTTCCCTACGTCTTTACTCACTGATGGCTGACAGAAGCTGCATTTGCTCCTTTTTTCCCCTTTTTCATTACAAACATGTTATTAATTTCTTATACCTATTGAACGGGTAGTAAAAAATTCTCCACCTTACTGATTTTTATCCCATTGCTTATCATCTCTTGGCACCATCATTTCATTTACCTATTGCTCACTGTGCATTCTTCCCTCACCTCTTTCTGCTTTGCTGCTCTGTGTCCTCTATCCCTCTCATGTGTCCTTCACCAAATGTGGTCACCATTTCTCCTCATCAGAAACCCATTATTCCACTTGGATATTGTGAAGCCAGAGAAAAGGCAAATGTCAACTTGGGATGGATAGGGAAATGTAGAAAGGGGCAAGAGAGGGTGAAGAAAGGAGGAGGGACAAATAGGGGATGAAAAGTCTAGCAGCAAGGAAATGTGGAAAGAGGAAAACAGGAAAGGAAGAGAGAAAGAAAGGAGGAAAGGAAGGAAAAAGAAGAGAGATGGGGAGTGGAAGATGAGGAGGGAAAAAGTAAGATGGAGAGATGGAGGAGTATTGAAGGGAGTTAGATGGGGACAAGGGACTAAAGGTGGACAAAACACTACTGCAAGGTCAGGAAGAGTTGGCACCTCTATTTGCTGGGGCGAGGCAATGGGATGGAAGTGTGGGTGGAGGAGGGGTGGTAAACCTTTACATCACCAGACATTATATTTACTCCAGTAAGGGTGTGGGAGATATTTTGACTCCTGTAAGTGTGCAGATTTTTTCCTTTCTGTTCACATGATAGATTTAGAATTCCTTTAATGAATTTGGAGGGAGGTTGAGAGATTTCTCTAGAGACAACATTTACTGTAATAGGAGTGGGATGGGGGAAGGAGTTAAACCCTAAAAAAGATACTTGTTCTGGGAGCTTATTTCACTGCGGACTATAACTCAATTGTACATTTAAAATGACTTTGGGGGTAGATTATACATGGATTTCATGCTAAAATTTTTAAACTTCTCTTTACAGTTTTTACTCTGTCACCTTTGGTTGAAGGAATAATGAATTATTGGTTCAATGGTCAAATTAAAATTTGAGTTTTTGTGAATGGTTTGTAGCCAGGATTGGAATGCTGGCAATTTGAGATTTTAAAAAGGCAGGGGTAAGTTTACGAAACATTAATTAGCCTCATAATTCACCTTTACTAAGATGGCTACAGTGCAGAGCCTGCTCACAGAACCCCTCAGTGTCCACAGCATGCGACGTCAGCTTCATAAGCTGTCACATATATGGAGAAGTCTGTACCTTTAAGGCTTGATTACATGTAAAGATTCACATTCCAACATTATCTTGTATATGGAGTTTGTGTTTGCATAGTCCCTGTTTGTGAACACAAGTCCTCATTCACCTGATGAAAGAGCAGTGCTCTGAAAGCTTGTGCTGCCAAATAAACCTGTTGGATATTAATCTGATGTTGTGAAAATTCTTACATGCTTAAGAAGTAAGAAGTACTTTGTGATGTGGAGCCGGGCAGCTCCACATCACAAAGTAGATTTAACAGTTGTGGACTCTGTTAGCATGGAGACACTGTTAACAATGTTTGAAGGAAACATGATGGGGCATGTGATATTTGGCACCATAATTGATTTGTGGACCTAATCTCAGGCACATTGTGATGGGGCAAAAACCAAAAAAGGTTGTAATCCCTTGGGTGACAGCCGGACTGAATTATAGAATCCTTACAGTGCAGAAGGAGGCTGTTTATCCCATCGAGCCTACACTGAGAACAATCCCACCCAGGTCCCATCCATGTAACCCCATTTTTTTACACTGCTAATCCCTAACACTAAAAGGCAATCTAGCATGGCTAATCCACCTAACCTGCACATCTTTAGAATATGGGACGAAACCGGAGATCCCAGAGGAAACTCCTGCAGACATCTGGAGAATGTGCAAACTCCACATAGTCACCCGAGGCCAGAATTGAATCTGGTCTCTGGTGCTGTGAGGCATGCAGTGCTATGCAAACATCATTTGCCAATAGGAATAATAGCATGACTTTTCTTAGAAATAGGGAAAGGCCAATCAGGAGAAACTTCAAAGTTGCAATGAGAAACTTTACACATATACACATTGCAAGCTTGTGCATCTGAAGTTGTTCAGTTGTTGCTCCAAGTCTTATCCCACAATGTTAACAAGTCAGATTCTAAAGCACTGAGTATCTATAATATAAAATGGCATATAGTTACAGAAATACAAATGCCAATCAGATATTTTAAAATTAGTGTTGCATAAAAATACAGTTTTGTTGGTAATTGAAACATAAGTGTTTATTTAGGCAAAACTTAAGTGTGTTACAGCTTCGAGGCAATGACACATTAGTGCTTGGTTTGATCTCTGAGGGAAAGATAGCAGGATAAGATTGAGTAGTAACATTGGGCAAGAAAGAACTCATGGCAATTTAGGATTTTGGATGAGGAATAACACTGCAAATTATAATAATGGATTACTTAAAAGCTTGAAAATTAGTTAGTTGTGTCTTAGTAAATTCAATATTTTGACTACTTTAAGTGTAATTGTAACCTATACTGCAACTACAGCAAAAGAGTCAGGCTAAATTGCCTTTATTTTGCTTGGCTCCAGACTCTCTGAATCTTCAGCCAGAAAAGACCTCTGCGCAAAGCTGAATACACGCTTGCAGAGCTTTCTCCAAACAGTCAAAAATGGAAATATTTCCAGAGTAGATGAGAGAATATTACAGTTCTTTGAGCATTTAAATCGAGGGCAAGTAGGCCTTCAAAGTACCTAACAGCATTATACATCTTTTGAACCAGTTGTGGGGTCATACTAAATTGAAGGTCCAATGTGGTGTCAAACCAAAGCAATGCGAGTGTAACAAATCTGAGGCTTCTTGCTACCCTAGGTCTTGAGTTAGGTGAGATCAGCTCTTGATTTTGGATTTACACCGTCAGTTAGAGGTGTGAAAGAAAGGAATCATTTTACATCAATTGTATCCTTAAAGTCCGAATGCATCCCAATAAGTTTAAATCTATAAGAACGCAGAAAGAAAACATACATAAATTCATGGAGAAAAATGATTAATGACGCCTTAATGATGCACAAAGTTATTTGCAAGCAGATGATCTTTGAGCATGCAGTGATGTCAAAAACCAGAGTTAGGTTTGAGTCCTTTTGTGACCTCCAGGATATGAGTATTCTATTGATATGTGATGTGCAAGGGTAACCAACTAAACAACTGTATCCCGGGGTGGTGTGTTGATTTTAGCAGCTATAATGTCCCCACATCATGTATAATGGTACCTCTCTTCGCAACCATATTGAAAAACAGGAGTTATATTGCAGCTTGCAATTTAGTGTTTGAGTTTGAAATCCCCACTCTATGAAATGAACTGATTCCAGAGTGTAATGATGAATTCCTATAATGATATAGATTATACAAAGAATAGTGAGTTAAAAGAAATGAATCATTCAGAAGCACATTCTGTGGCTTATTGCCTGAGAACACAATGTTTCCTCATTTATCAGTATTTTACTATCTAGTATTATATGACTATCAGTCTTGATGAAGAATCTGGCATATTTGTAGCAATGATGTTGAACCTCAATTGCTTCCATCTATCAATATGTGCACTTTTGTGTTGTGACAGCAAATATTAGATTCAAAGGCTGCAAAAATATACTTAAAAATATTTTTGAACTGGACACTCATTCCATCCCCCACTCATTGTGAGTACCAAACATTTGCAATTGTAGCAGCATCACTAATATATTGAAAGCCTGGGGCTAGTGTGAATTTCTGGCTCCTTACACAAGGCAGGTGAAAGGCATCTGTATTCTGGAATCAAACCCACATTAGTTGAGTGCACTAAACAGAGTGAGACATCGACTGTAATTGAGGACCGCTCCATCTAGTTATAGATTTGGGCCTTATTTTCAAAGAATAGACCCAGACTTCAATAGGTCATTTTTAAGTAAGACAGAAAGGAGTGAAGTCCTCAATTTCCTGTGAATATTTTCAGTGAGCTTTGTCAAATTCACAGCGGTAACACCTTAAAAAAAACAAAAGCATAAAGATATTTCACTTGAATACCTCATTGCCATGGTAACTTTCAAAATCTGTATGCAGGCTGATATTCTGGAAGTGTTGAATACAACAAAGGAAACATAATGATTCGAGTACAATTTCTGTACTGAAGCTATTCTGCACAAAATCAGGAATGGGGGATTGGTTAGCTTTTTTTATATCACCATAGATTTTCAATGCTCACAAGACTGTAAAACTAAGCATTCATAAATACAGTAAGGAAACAGTAAGCAATATAGATGTGAACAGGAAGGCTATAGAAGTATGGCTAGCTGATGATGGATTAAAAATTTAGTAAGAAGTCAGTAGTGTCAATGAGATGCTGTATTAACAGAACTAAAAATGATGTATGACCTGGGTATAAAAGGGAATATTTAATCTCTAAAATGAACAATTTAAAATCAGATTGCAGCAAAACAAACGTTTTTAGCTAATAAGCATTGTTAGTCACTAATCTGAAACTATTACTACAGGAAATGGAATAACATTATATAGCAATACATAGATTGGAAAAACTATCCTATTTGACATCAATTTGTTCTGGAAATACATATTTCTTACACTTTCTTCAGATACCCATTTATGAATTGTTTTTTGTATAATTCCCAGAGTTATTTAAATGCCTTCAGAAAATAAATTGATGCTACTATTAAAGCAGTTCCCATCAGCTCTTTTCTAAACCTGTATCTATCTGCAATTCCTTGAGGGAAGTGGGTGGTGGGTTGGGGGGGCGGGGGGGTGGGGAGGGGGTAGTTGCTTTTCTTTGTCCTAGTTAGTACATGTGACTAATGTCAGCCGCAATCTGAAGGATGAACAAGTAGAGAATGAAAAAGGCAAAGCCTCACTGAAATGTAAAGAATAGAAAATCATAATAATGTCTTTTTTTCCAAAGCTAATTTACTAAATCCCAACTGCAGCCAGTCCATTTAAGAAAGTGGTTGCTGATTGGTGCCTCGAAGACGTGGGTATATAAAGAAAAACCTCCAGCCGTTCTATTTAACACGTCCATGCAGAGGCTGCTTGGGGAGGTCTTTTATTCTTTTCTTGCATTGATTCTCAGCCTGTATTCATCTACTCCCTGTGGAATCAAAGTTCTGTTGGAATGTTTTAGGAATTTCAACTGGGTCTGCACTCACAACAGTAGGTGGCAGTCTGTCCCATCATTTAACATGACGAGCAATGTAGTTAAAAATCATCTTATACCTCTGATGCAGTTGTGTTTGCTGAAGAATTTTTCTCAGGTCACTCAAAAGACAGTTTCCACAAATCAACCCGAGTAATGGCTGAATGGTTTTAAACTCTTGTGTTGCTTTTAACATTGCACATCTGTCTCGTACCACCTCTTCAATTGAGACATTATTTAAAACAATTCAAGGATTCAATATTTTGTTCCTATTCATTGGAACCATTAAACATGGCTTCCAGAGGCAACTCAACTTTAGCAGAGGAGAAATTGAATCATATGTTAGGAGTCAGGTAAGATGAACATCGAATCACCAAGAGGGGACATAAGCAAACTAGAAGGCAGGCCTGTTCCTTAAATTTTATGTAAAATTTGCTTTTCAGTTAGCTTTTGTCTTGTTGGTGTTCAATATTCTTAATCAAACCTTTCCACTGCTAATTTTCATACAATGGTCAAAGCTATTAATAAACACACATAATGCATTGTTAAGTAAAATTACAGCTATGTATAGATCTAACCAGTCATCAGTTAGTGAACAGCACCTTTAGTTACAGGGTGGCAGCTGATCTTTCAGTTAATGTGATTCCTTGCTCTGTTCATAACTCTCCTTAGTGGGTAGCACAGTGGCAGTGACCCGAATGATTCCCAGCTTGGGTCAGTGTGTGTGTAGAGTCTGCATGTTCTTCTCGTGTTTGCATGCGTATCCCCTGGGTACTCCAGTTTCCTCCTACAGCTGGAAAGATGTGCTGGTTAGGTGAATTGGCCATTCTAAATTCTCCATCAGTATACCCAAACAGGTGCCAGAGTATGGTGACTAGAGAATTTTTACAATAACTTCATTGCATAAGCCTACTTGTGACTAATAAATAAACTTTAACCTTACTCCAAGCTTCAATTGTTCATAACTTGTATCTTGCTTAGATAAAGCAACTAAGCTAAGAAAACACACACAAATACGTATCTATAGAAAATTAATTCCTTCAGATGTGCATGTGAATAGCAATTATTCATAATTTCTTTCAATATTTATATCTCAATATCATAAACTTTCAAAATATGAAGATGTTTGTCATCAGATTTTTGTTTGATTCTGTAGTAAGATTGTGACTTGGACTTCATTTAAAGGGTGTGCAAGTGGCAATGGGAAAATGACCATTGTCAGGATACTGACCCCTTCACTCCATCTTTGCACATCCTGGACTCATCAGATTCAATTACAATCAGTCAAATCATTCGTTTGCTGCCAGAATAAATATCAGACAAAGGCAGGGAAGGGGAAAAAAGCATTCGGTAGGAAAACAAAATTTCAGAATAAATACCATGCCAATATTAGCAGGGTTGGGGCACCTGAATTTTCACTTTTTGACGATTAAGTAAGTGGATTGTAATGCATAAATGTCTTCAGCTGGATGATTAATGGGGAAAAGCACAGGTAGATATTTATTGTGAAAATTGTAGAGACATATTCTCCATTTAAATTTAGGGATCAGTTCCAATTTGACCTGCAGCGCTGAGAGGAAATAGATGGCTTTGTTTGAAGTGGAAGGCATAAATATTAGTAAATACAAGGCATTGGGAAAGAAAGAAAGCTGATAACTGAGTAATTAGAACAGCACCTCAGATTCTTGCGGTCAAAGATTTGAATTCTAAACTCTATGCGTTCTAACCTGATGTTTTTAAATGGTCAGCCTGAAAGTTGTTGGTGGATAGTTACAGGGATTGAGGGGGGGAGGTGTGGGGAAGCAAACTGTTTAATATTAGGAAGCATTAAAGTGCCTTTTTTCCTGGCTGTAGTATGATAGTTTTCATGAAATACATGGTACAATTCCACTTTCATTTAGAAATCCCCTCATAATCAGATACTGATAACCTGAATATTTTATGCACACATTTCCTTTTGTTCAAATCTCTGTCAAATATCCAAATTATCATGCTATAAAATAGCATTGCTCATAGAGAATGTGGCAAACTGAATGCAAAGGTAATCTTCCCTTATGTAGAGAATTAGGTAGGAATTTGATCCACTGATTTCCTCCCTTTGAACAGACGGATCACAATCTGATGTATAATTTGCTCAATTTAGTTTATTTGTGAAATTAGTAACAACTGAATTTAAAAAAAAAAACTCATGAAAACTTATCAGCTTTAGACAGGAATGTGGGGTTGATGTTACAATCAAATCAGCCATGGTCTTATAGGATGGCGGAGCAGGCTTGAAGGACCAAGTGGTCTAATCCTGCTTTGAATCCAAAATGTTTATATTTCTATCCAACTTCCCAAATAATGAAGCAAAAGTAATTAATGACACATGCAAATCACTGTTAATCAACTTTGACTAACTGCATCTCAAATCTGACAGTAGCCAGCTGTGACAGTACAGAAATGGTCACATTCCATGGAGCATTTGATGATTATTTTCTTTAACTAAGAGTTAATTGTAGAATTATTTTCATCACTCTGTCAGAGTCCTCTTCAATCATAATTTTTTGAAGATACAATGCCAGAAACTGCATACAAAACACAAAATGTTGCCACCACTGGGCATTTAATGGTACTGGCATTCATCAGACTTCTCTTGTTTAATTGTTAAAAATATTTGTATGGTATGTTGAAAGTACAAGTTGATATTGTCACATTGATCTGCTCAGCTAGTTTCTCTCAATCAGCTTGAAGGATTGTGAATTACTAGCACAAGTACTGAGAGTTTTTGAAACAGTTAAGGTTCTTTAGTGACCTATTCAATTAAAATTATTCTTTTATGAATCCTTTCATGAATGGGATAATTAGTTTTGGTGACTCTATGTACTAGGATGAGTTGGCTTACAATGTTGTAGCATTGTTCCGTTTATACTTCATTCTGAATAGAAGAATTTGAGTTTCATAAGAGGCTGTGATTGTTCATACTTTCAAAAAGTATTTGCTTGACTTTCAGTTCTGTCTGAAGTCAATAATGCCAAAGTGATGTGATGTTTTCAGCCATCTTAAAAATGGTTGTGTCCATTAAAAAATATATAGTTTTAAAATTTGTGCTATCTTCATACCTGTTCTGGGCATAAATAGTATGCATTCATCCACAAGGCCATCTCACAGGCCTGATCCCAACAAATCCATTTGTTTATTTTACACATACAAAAAGGAAAAAGAAAGTTGGAGGAAAATATCTCGCATAGAGTGCACATTAAAGACTCACTTAATCACTCATTTCCAAATCTCTTTATTGATCAATTGAACATACTAAAATGTTCTCACAGTAGCACTGTAAGATTTGTTCATTTTTAATGACCGTAAGAATGAGATTGGTTTCATCCACGTAGCTTGCTTGATTCAGGAAGTGCTGCCAAGATATGAGGTATCAGTGGTCACCCAAGCAGTAAGACAGCAATATGAAGTACAGAAAGCCTATCAGAACTTTTATTGTAAAGCACTATGCCCTGTCGGATGACTTTAAGTCTAGTGCAAATTTACCATGACAGCGTTCTGATGTTTCAAGCAGTATAGTACCTGCCATGGGCTCAAGCAGCTCACTGAGTTTCTATTACAATACAGACTATAACCAATCACCACATGAAGATCAGGCCATAGCCTGTAATCAGAACTGTCTGCATCTATGGGGGAAATATAACTCAAAGTCAAGTAGCTAGAATTCAAAATTAAACCACTTCTCTCTGAACAGGGACATCTTTGAGTATCCTCAGTTTTGTTTTTGATGAATAGTTTCATTACATTGAATTGCAAATAATTTGGATCAAAATACCGGACTCAGGAACAATGATGACTATTGGAATAATATGTGCTTTTGTACTTGTTGCATAGAAAAAGAGAATTATTCTCTACATGTAATACGTTATAACACCTGACCAAGCAAGTGCAAGCAGAAAGGACATAAAAATCTTTGTTACAACAATGGAAATAGAAACAGCATTTTTTAATCCTTCATGGGAATATGGGCATCTGTGACCAGCCTGGCATCTCTTGCCCATATTTAATCCCTTTGAGAAGTTGGTGATGAGGTGCCTTCTCAAACTGCTGAAGTCCCTGTGGTGTATGTACACCTATAATGCTATTAGGAAGGGAATTCCAGGATTTTTACCCAGAGACATGAAAGAAAAATTCCAAGTCAGGATGTTGAGTGGCTTAGAGGGGAATTTATAGGTGATTGTATCCCTATGTGTCTATTGCCTTTGTTTCACTAGCTCGTGGAGGTTGTAGGTTTGTTTTCAAAGAAACCTTAACAATTTGCTGCAGTACATCTTGACGATGCTAAACACTGCTGCAACTGTGTGCTGTTGGTGACAGAGGTTGAATGTTCAAGTGGTGGATGGGATATAATTTAATGAATTGTTTTGTCTTGGATTGTGTTAGAGCTGGATTCATCCAGGTAACTAAGGAGTATAATATCTCTGACTTGTAGAAGGCAGACAGGCTTTGGGAAGTTAGGAAGTGAGTTACTCACCGCAGAATTTTAAGCCTTTGGCCCATTCATGTAGCCACAGTATTTATACGGTTGGTCCAGTTCAATTTCTGGTCAATAGTAATCCCCAGGATGTTGTTAATGGAGATTAACAACATCCTGTGAGTGGGCGAGGACCTGGCAGATGGAGTATAATGTTAGCAAGTGTGAGGTCATCCACTTTGGTAAGAATAATGGTAGGAAGGACTACTATTTAAATGGAGAAAAGCTGCAGCATGCGACGATGCAGAAGGACCTGGGGGTCCTTGTGCACGAATTGCAAAGACACAGTATGCAGGTGCAGCAGGTGATTAAGAAGGTGAATGCAATGTTGGCCTTTATAGCTAGGGGGATAGAATATAAAAATAGGGAGGTTCTGTTGCAGCTGTATAAGGTGCTGGTGAGGCCTCAGCTGGAGTACTGTGTGCAGTTCTGGTCGCCGTATTCAAGGAAGGATATATTGGCCTTGGAGGGGGTGCAGAGAAGGTTTACTAGGCTGATACCGGAGTTGAGGGCGTTGGATTATGAGGGAGACTGAATAGGCTAGGTGTGTACTTTTTGGAGTTTAGGAGGCTGAGAGGGGATCTTATAGAGACGTATAAGATAATGAAGGGGATGGATGTGGTAGAGGTTGAGAGACTCTTCCCGCTTAGCAAAGATAGCAGGACTAGAGGGCACAGCCTCAAGATTGGGAGGGTGGGGCGGTTCAGATCGGAGTTGCGGAGGGGTTTCTTCACGCAAAGGGTGGAGAATCTGCAATTCTCTGCCTGATGAGGTGCTGGAGGCTTCCTCACTGAATATGTTCAAGTCAAGAGTAGATAGGTTTTTAATTGACAAGGGAATTAAGGGTTACGGGGAAAAAGCAGGAAAGTGGTACTGAACCACTACAGATCAGCCATGATCTTCTTGAATGGCGGGGCAGGCTCGAGGAGCTGTATGGTCTACTCCTATTTCTTATTAGGTGATAGAAGTACCATTGAACCTTGAGGAGAATTGGTTAGATTTATCATCAGATACTTGTGAAGTGCAAATGCTGAACATTTTGCAGGCATGTAGCATGGACTAAGAAGATGTGAATGCAATTAAGCTGCAATTTTGCATTGATAATAAATTTGCATTAATTAGTGAATATCATCACACCTGACCTTATGATCGAGGGATGCAGGACATTATCCTGAGGAATTCCTGCAAAGATGCCCTGGAATATCAAACAATTACAACCATCTTCCCTTGTACCAGGTATGACTCCAATTAATGGAGAGTTGATTCCCATTAACTTCAATTTTATTAGGGCTTCTTGATGCCACACAAAATATTGCTGATGACTGATAGCATCTCGCAGTCGCCTTGTTTTGGATCTTTAGCTTTGTTCTAAATCCACCCCATTTAGTATGATGGTAGTGTCACACATCACAATGCAATCATTTGGCGATTACTCATTAAACCGTCATGGAGAGACAATACCATAGCGATCATAGCATTGTGCTAGTGACCCAGGCAAATATTCTTTGGATGTGTATTCAAATCCCACAGTGCCAGCTGGTGGAATTTAAACTGAAATATTAAAATCTGGAAGTGAAAGCTCGGCTCAGTAATGATGACACAAAACCTTCAATGACTATCATAAAAGCACCCATGTTGTTCACTAATGGTCTTGAAGGAAGGAAATCTGCCATAATAACCTGGTCTGGTCTACATGAGTTCAAATCCAAGGCAATATGGTTGATTCTTAATTGTGCTCTGAAATAGCCCTGGAAGCCACTCAATTCAAGGGCAATTAGGAATGGAGAACAAATAATGGTCTTGCCAATAACACCTTATGAAAGAATTAAGGATAGACAAATGCATTTGCGACAGAGAAAAGTCATGGTGAGAATGAAGTAGATTTTTCCTTTTATATTGGCTTTTTCATCACTTGGCACAGACCAAGTCTTGACAGATGTGGTGTACAGAACTCAGGTAACTGTATCTGTCATGGTGCTACTAAGCCATAGTTGGCTATGGACATTGTTCGAAGATTGAGAAGAATATGCGATTAAAAACAAGGGAACTTTTTTCCTAATAATATCATCACAGGAAAGTATCTTTGATGTAGTTCACTTGCTTTGATCTCTGCTCCCCCTATCATTTACTTGCTCACTTGAAAAAAAAGACTGTCACAATTGCAGTACTGATGGGCATCAATTGTCACCTTCCCCACATGTCCAGCAAGATGTTCAAAATGTGAGTAAAGTCACTTTCATGCAGTCATTTAAAGATGGCATATTTACCCAAAGTAGATTATCAAGGGGTTCAAAAAGTCTTGTAGCATAGGCCCCCATATGCTGAAAGACAGGTCAAATGTCATTAGCACCAGGTGTTAAAACTTTAAAAATTGCAAACGTCCATTGAAGCCAAAATTAACAGATAGAATTTTTGATAAAACAGTATTTGCGCTGACTAATTTGTGAAATAATGAAGTGATAAAAAATATAATGGGGAAGTAAATATGAAGCATTGCATTATGTAAAATGTTTAACATTTATATAGATAGTCTTAACCCTTCTGAAAACATAAAGCAGCAAGGAGATAAAAATGATTTTAAAAAAACAATGCTCCCAAAGAACTCATAGGTGTTGGAACTGATATATTAGCATGGCTAGAGGATTTGGTCAACAACAGGAAACAGAGATTCACATTAGTAACAAGTGGAGCGCCACAGGGATCTGTGCTGGGACCTCAATTATTTATGATCACTATTAATGACTTGGGTAAGGGGACCAACTGCACTTTGGCCGCATTTGCAGATGCAACTTACTTTCCTCCCTGTTTATGTGAGGAAGACAAAGAATCTGCAAAAGATAAAATGGTTAAGTGAATGGACAAAAATCTGTCAGATGCAATACAACACAGCCTACATTATTGTTCCTATTTGTGCATTTAGTTTTTTTGTATATTTAATCAAAAAATTATAATGTTGCAGAGATAGCACCTAGTATTTAAATTTTGAATAAATTTACAAGATTGAACATTAGATCCATCAGTAGGGAATTATAATTTCTCTTTTGCCTATATTGTAGTTGCAATTTACCATTGATGTCCAAGCTTTCTAAAATGCTAAATTAGCTTAAATTTGGACAGCCAGATGCTAGAATGTTAGACATGAACCCCAAGTTAGGAAGCCAGTCTTGAATCCAATATTTTTCCTTTTGGCGTAAATGTAAGAGTAGTATATTACTCTCTAGAAATGATTTCACTGACAAACTAGTTATATCAAAATAATATTTAGTCATTATACATTTTAAATATAGCTCTAACAAATGAAGCAGTTTAATCACTAACAGTTTAACAATATTTAACAAATGAAAGAGATCAATTCTACTTTCTAGCTTATGATTATTCCAGTTTCAAAAGAAGCCACATTCATGAATGAATCAAATCCACTCTTAAATTAATAATTAGCAAACCCAGGCATACTTGCTACAAATTATGTTAATAGTCTTAAAGTTTCAGAGAGAGATTTTGTGGAGAAAGAATTCTCACGAACAGCCTGCACGTAATCTCTGACTTTCACAGACCTCCAAATGTAACTTCCTACTTTTTCCATTAGACGTAGCTCTGCACATTAATCACATCACATAATCCTATCAATCAACTTCTGAAGGAAGTCCATTTTGATTTTTGCATTTGCAGTGGGAAGTATGCTAGTTCAAATGCTCTCGGACAGTGTATCTCTCAAGGTGACACATGCAAGCCCCCTGTAATCTGATGTGAACCATCTTTCTGATGGGCATTGCAGAATGTAGTGCACATTGAAAATCTGGAGTCATGTTCCACTCGGCTTCTTAACTGAGGTTCTTTTTGAGGCTTCGGTGTACGCACAGAAGATTCAGGCTACATGGAAAATATACAATTTCTATGTTCAAATCCCTTTCTCAGCTCCTTGTTTAGAGACAACTGAACTGTTGTGTTCGTATATAAAAATGTTTTATTGATCATTGTGTTAGAAAAAAATACTTACGTAAAATTGATAATGTAGCAATTAAACAAAATGTCATAGTGCAGCTGCTAAACTAAAATGTTTAATTACATGTTGACATGGTATCAAACTTTGTATTTATAACTTTTTGTTAATAAATGTTTTCTATTCAACTTTATACAATTTTACCAATGTTTTATTTGAAAGAAAACAAAATATATTTAAATATGAAATTATACAAATGCTTTGTTGAAACATCAAAACAGAACATTTAAATATGAGATTAATTATAAATGAAGCAAGCAAGCCAGAAGAATACTAATGATAAACACATTTAGATTTTCCAACGGCCCAAAACATGAACTCTCTTGTGCTCAACCTCATATAATAAGGTATCCAAATCGTGGTCTGAGAAGTTCTGACCTCTCACCTTCCCAATTACATTTTCAGTTTCCATGTTCCCAATTAAAACATACAAAACTTATAAGCATGCCACACAAAGTTATATAATGCAGATTTAAATTGTAGTTTCACAGATGTAATATAAGCAACACCTATGTTCATTTATACATTAACACATCTCCAATCATTCAAAAAAATTACACTTTAATGAACCAATAATAAGATTTACTATTTAAAATAGCAAAAAAATTTTTTAAAAAGTCTTCAAAGTACCTTTTATAATAACAGGAAAATTCTTTTCTGTTTTCATTGTAAAAATGCCATTTCCAAGCTGGATCTCAATGGACATTCCCAGTCTGGCTGCTTCATAACAGGGTGTAGTTAGGGTCCTCCTGCATTGTGCTGCAGTCAGCAGAGATGACTCCACTTAAGGCTGAATTCTGCTGCTCCCACTGGGAGTTGGACACTACCTTTCAACGCAGATAAGAATGCAGAAAATGCCTTTATTTTTTGCAACACATAACTTGCAATCAGTGGTGAAAAGCTATGGGCCAATATATCTCTATATCAATTGCACTACTATCTGATATGACCCAATCCAAACTGTACTCACAATTAACAAGCTGAAACCAAGCACAGTAAAACAAAGTTCAAAGTTATTTGCCTGACATCCTAATTGAAGTGGAGATGCTGGCATTGGACTGGGGCAAGCACAGTAAGAAGTCTCACAACACCAGGTTAAAGTCCAACAGGTTTATTTGGTAGCATGAGCCACAAGCTTTCCGAGCGCCGCTGCTTCATCAGGTGAGTGAGAGTTCTATTCACAAACAAGGCATATAAAGACACAGACCCAATTTACAAGATAATGGTTGGAATGTGAGTTTTTACAGGTAATCAAGTCTTAAAGGTAACACACTGTATCTTTTAAAACTTGATTACCTGTAAAGACTTGTATTCCAAACATTATCTTGTAAATTGCGTTGTGTCTTTATCCATCATTTGTGAACACAACCACCCCCCCCCCCCCCCCCACTCACCTGATGATAGAGCAGTGCTCCAAAAGCTTGTGGCTGTGCTACCAAATAAACCTGTTGAACTTAACCTGGTGTTATGAGACTTCTTACTATCCTAAATGAAGTCAGAAATATGTGAACTAATTGTTTTAAAAATTAATGATAATGAATAAGATGCAGAAATATATCAAGTCCCTGGTGCTTAAATGTATCATAATGTCTCCTTTTTGGCTAAATACTTGGTTAGTGGCAGCATTATTTTGTTTATATTCAATATCCAAGATTGCACTGTGGTGTAGCCAGGTTAACTTTTCAGTTCATATTTGAATACAATATGGACAAATTCAGCAACTGACTATTTCTCTGAAAAATATAAACTCTTCATTTCCATAGGGCTGACTGCTGTGTAGCATTAGCCTTCTTTTGTAATGTTTATCTTTAGGGAGTCACTGTAGTAATTTTTCCATCAATTGGCTTCTCACCAACTTTCAGTCCTTTCAAGAATGCTTCCATTTTTCTTTAAATCAATTTGCTTTTCCTGCTTTCAAAGATATAGTGGTGGTGGAGGAGAATAGTTTTATACCTTCAATTCTAATAACTCACTTGTGCATTTAAAATTTTTGGTGTAACCCATCTGATTAATTTTATTACATGGATCCTTTCCAAGATGTCATTCAACTAGACTGGTATACATCAAGAGTTGATCATTAGATGTCAATGACTTTGATGGGGAGTCTGGTGTTACATTTACTTTTGCTAGTGCTATTTCATGGCCAGAAACCAAGGCAATGATCCTAATTGACTCCAAGATTTCTCCTGCTCATTTGTGTTTCTGGATATTTTTTGCTAATTCTCAGTTACTTGATTTCTAACATTGATGCCTTGTTCTAGCTCCATTGCCATCGTAATACCAGGATGTATTGCTACTTTGCTACTCAGCACCCTACAACTCTATTTGACAAGATTATAATTCAATTTTTATCCAAAACCTTTGACCTTTCGTTTGTAAACTGTCTCAACATATTAAAAAAAAACAAACCATTGGAGTTTCAATTGTTTTTATTTATAGAAATGCAGGTCTGCAGCACTTTGTTTTAAAGTAACTTTGACAGGCAATCATAACCGCAATGAAATGTATTTCAGAATTTACCACAAATTAAAACTGCTCCCTCTGAAGATCCAGTAAGGTTAACACTACTCAAACTTTTTGCAAGCGATACATAAAACTGCTCAATGTGGAAATCCGCACTAACTCAGTGTGGAAATAGATATATCCTTCGAACATAAAATTGAATGATTATGTTTCTTGTCACAGGCAATTTTTCCTGTTTTTTTTTGTGCTGCTCAGTTCAATAGCTGAAAAATGTCAACTTCCACCTGTTTTGTTAGCACCCAGCAACTGAACTTTACAGATCACCACTAAAGTTATAGTGGCAGAGGCTGAAAGAAAAGTTGTGGAAATTCAAAATAAAAGCAGAAAATGTAGAATTATCTCTGGGGTTGCTGACAGCTGTTACGTTTTTCCCATTTATTTTTCTGGTGTTATTTACTGCAACAGTGCAAGATTTCAGGGAAACATTCACTTCAAACCAGAGGTTAAAAAGTACACACTGTGGAGTTTCTTGTTGGGGGATTAGGAGGAGCAGAAGAAAAATGCAGCCATAAAAAGTACATTTGGTACAAGATACAAAGCAACATTGAAATTCACACATTAATATGTACTTCACTGAAGCATACAGTGGAACCTCAGCTTTCAGAATGTTGTTCACCTTTACACGTATTAGAGATGGACAATTTGCAATAAGTAGAGTTGTACTAGGGTAAAGTCAGACACCTATTTTCAAATAGTGCACAGGTTTGTGTGCAAAATATCAATTACCTTGTTTTACAGATTTTATTTGCCTTGTAATGCATTATGCAGCAATGACCTTGCAGAAAGTAAGTCTGGCTCTTGACAGAGACAAATCATTAAAACAGATCATGGCTCATTTTATTTTTAAATTGTAAAGATCTCTGCTGCAGGACCGACAGTTTTTTAGTCAATTGAATGTTATGCTGCTCCATCAGCATTGCAGTTCTTGCTTCGAGGGAGGCAATTCTGCAAGTATGTTGTGCAGTAGGTTAAAATCAACTCCACTGTTCCCAGTTCACTAAAAACCAGAGAGGAATGTGAATGACCACCTCAAACTGTAAGCTTATCACTGTAATCCTCCAGACTTCTCTAACATTAACAGGTTCAAGTAATATTTGATTTATTAGAAATTTTCAAGCAGGGCCAAGATTCTTTTCTGTTCACTTTCTTTAAACTCATCATTCTTCCCATCACCAATATTTTCAGCGTACTCTGTAAAACAGAAAGAAGAGTTAAATGCACTTTCTCCATAATTTATATCTGATTTGATTTATTAGTCACATGTATGAGTTTCTTGCACGCTATACAAAGCGTACCGCACATAGAGAAGGAAAGGAGAGAGTACAGAAAGCAATATTACAGTCATAGCTAGGGCATAGAGAGATCAACTTAATGCAAGATAGGTCCATTCAAAAGTTTGATGATAGCAGGGAAGAAACTGTTCTTGAGTCGGTTGATCTCAGACTTTTGTATCTTTTTCCTGATGGAAGAAGGCAGGAGAGAGAATGTCCGGGATACATGAGGTCAGGTTCTTGATTATGCTGGCTGTTTTTCCGAGGCAATTCATCAGATCCTCTATCTCTTTCTATACTGTCTCTCATCGTTTGAGATCCGACACACAACAGTGGTGTAATCAGCAAACTTGAAAATCAAGTTGGAGAATTGAGCTAAATGTTATTTAGCTCAATAGCATTTCATGAAAACCACTTAACAGCTTGTCGTAATCTTCTGGTCCCGCTGATAGCGAAACCCCACTGGGGGTTTCCTGGAGGTGAGAGATACATTGAAGACAGAGCCCCATTGACAGGGCCATAGGCCAACGGCATATGACAGTAATAAATCAAATCAAATTAAAATATTAACTGGATTTTTCTCTCCACAGGTACTAGCTGCCTTGAGTATTTCCCGAATCATCTGTTTTATTTTAAATTTGTACCATATATAGCATTTTGATTTTGTGACAAGCTGTTACATGTTTTTCAGTTGTGGCACCATATTTCTAAAAAAAAGCTTTTTAATACCTAAGTTGTTGTATATTGTATAGTTTTCATTGCATTGCCAATGTTAAATGTTCTAACTGGCTATCTTTTCTACAAATATTAAATATTTTAAAAGCACTGCCAAAACGGAAAGCAATATATCAGACCTATAGCATAAACAAGCCCTTCAGAATGAAAGGAGAATTTTTACATTAAACCAAAAAACAATTTTTTAAGCTTCTCTTTCTTAGCTCTGAAAAAAATTGCATGATTTTATTTTTATGCATAAAAAATGTTTTAAACAGAATTAAACAAAACAAATTCAAAAATTCTGCTTCATATTAAGGTCACCAACATGTGTCATCTATTTGCATTCTTTTATTTAATCTCTTGCTCAAGAAACCAGCATAAGAGTTTTAAACAAATGATTTACAATCAACTCTATGCTCTGTTCTAATCTAAACTATGCTCAATTGCAGTCCTTGGTTTCAGCCAGATTATTTTATGAGATAGATTACTGATGACCAGAGTATTTTTACCTCCATCCCCCAACATTCAGCAAACAGCTTGGAGCTCCTTTAACACCTATGAAGGTGACGAAAACCATCATGCAAATAAAGAATATTAAAGCAGTAGGAGGTGATGGAATCCCCACTGAAATCTTTAAGCACAAAGGAACGGAACTAACATCACTGCTTTGTTTCCTTATCCTATATATTTGCTGCACTGATAGAAATCTGCAATGTACAAAAGGCCAAAACTGGAAAGGCAGAGACATTGAAAGGTTACAGATATGAAGGATGCCACATAAACAGAAAAATGAAACCAAATTACAAAAATGATATGGACATTTGAGAAGGCGCAAAAAAAGGATTTGCTAGGATGATGTCAGAGCTAAGAAGGTACACCTCTATCATGAACTACTGAACAGCTGAGACTCTTGTCTCTAGAAAAAAGAATGGACTGTTACCTAATCGAAGTTTCCAAGATTATGAAAGAACTTGATAAGGAAGATTAAAAAAAGATGGTCACTAAATAAATCGATAGGGAGTTCAAACTGCTTTACCCAGTGAGTGCTTAGAATGCAGCACTCACCATCAGAGGGAGTAATTGAAGTGAGTAGCACAGATGTATCAGGTGGCAGCTAAATAAGCATATGTAGGTGTAAGGAATAAGATACATTGATGGGTTTAGAAGAAGTGGAAGGATGCTTGTGTGGGGCAAAGACTGCGAACAAATGGCTTGGTTCCATGTTGTAAATACATTGTAATAAATTCAAGTTCAAACTGAAAAGAGGGGGGAAAAGAGGAATATCATAACATAGTTGTATTCATTGAAGAAATGGTGAAAGAAAACTGTGTAATTATAGTTTGACCTGTTTAATAACTATTATTTGAATAATTCCATAATGATCACAAATAATAAGCAGATAATTCATAGTTATATGCCCAGGCAATTTAGGATAAGTAAACCAGTTTTGAAGCTATCACGTATCAGGACAACTGATAATATTAACAACTGTTGTACATACATAGCTCAATATGTTTACTCTAAACAAAATGCTTCATTTCATATTAAACACTTCAGAATAAAGGTTGGATGAATGCACTATTAGGACTTCAAACAGACATTTACTGTAGAATTATCTTTAAAAAAGAAATATTTCAGTTCACTCAGTAGCACAAACATGATCTATGATGCAGTACCTATTGATTTTCACACTGATTTTTAATTAACAAACGAAAAAGTGAGTGCCATTAATTCTCTACTTGTCTTTGTTAGTGTAAATTCAATTAAATAAGGTGCAAGTATCAATTAAATTTGCTTTTGTTAAGTTTTCTTCCTTTCCAACTAGGGACTTTGATCGTTGTTGACACAGATCCATGGGTAATGGTGGCCTTAACATATCAATTGCCTCATAAGCATGCGTGAACCATAATGGTAAATGTAGGCAGATGAATTAACCCAGTGTGGCACAGGCGAGTTTAATCTTGTCCTTGGTTAGCATCCACTTACGCACATACACCATCATAAATGATCAACCCATTGTCCTAAGTCTGTGCCTCTATGTTTTAAATTCCCCAGCCAGCAGAAATAACCTCTATGTCTACCATGTTAAGCAGCAGCATTTTGCTAATGATCTGAAATTGAGACTGAATTGATGTTTGGGTGCATATTCGGGAATTGAGGGGAATATAATCTCAGAAGATGAGATTAAAGCTCTGTGAGGTGGACCATTGTTGATACTGTCAGAGCAAATGTCTTGAATCTCAAAATATATCTAATTTAAACAAAATGTTACTGATCCCTAAATGGATAGTAACAACTTGGAGGTCTGGCCAAGGATCATAACACTTCGCAAATTCTTGCTGTACCTACATTCTAATTTTGAGTTCCATTTTTGAGCACACCTAATTGTCTCTGATCAACATTTACAAGCTTCATACCCTTTAAAATATACTTTGCTTTGTTATTCTTGTAACATTACACTTTCCACATTAAACTGCCATCTTGTTGCGCATTTACTTAACACGATTATCTCTCTCTCCAGCCTGTGTCCTCCTCACAAATTACATCTCCATCTAGCTTTGTCAGCAAATTTAGATCCAGTTATATATTTAAGTGGTTGCATGATTACTTTGAGTCAGTCACATGATTTGATGATGATGTCATTGAGGTGTTTCACAGGCTCCTGTTTGTTTACTCTTTATAGACAACAGTTCCTAATATAAATCTGTTGTTATTTTGAATGTGTGCAAACAAATTTTTTTTTGCATTTTTTGTTTAAAACCCACTGAGGGAGACTAATAATTATGAAGGAAAATACTAGCCATATTAATAACTGTGTCCAATGAAAGAGTTAACAGAGACAGATCACAAAGCCTACAATGCTTAAGCAGCCAGTTCCAGACACCTGATCTTCAGATATAGGAGAAAAGATACAATACTGAGAAAGACCTTTAAACTAGGCAATGAGAAAGGGAGTTCATTCATTCAGTCATAGCTGGGATGTTTAAAGATAGTTGAAAATAGTATCCAATTTATGAAATTAAAACCCTCATTAGATATTATAATTAAGTGTATGATGATTGTGATTGATTGATTTTTAAAAACTGTACTTTACAGATGATATCTTAATCAACAAATATAAGTGGATAGAAAAAATTCCCAGACTTTTATCGGTATATGCTAATTATTTGTTATCAAATTTGAACTATAACTGCTTATGTACGTCTGAATTCTCCACTCTGAGTCCTATAGCTATAGTCTTTAATAAATTTATATGAAACCACTCCATGACTTTGTCTGGCTACTTGAGGTGAAGGATAGTTTTAAATAGAAGAAAACCATCTTGACAGCCCTGCAACATCAACAAACCCAAACAAAGTTCAGACATTTCAGATACATCACTCTCTGATTGTACATCTGAATCATTAAAATGGATTGGAAATAGCTGAGACCCCAATCAATGAACCTTTCAAAGTGAAAATGCTCTATTTCTGCTTAGTTTTCTTTCTGTAAACAGTCCTCTATCCATGCTAATATATTACATTCAACTCCATGAGCCCTTATCTTTCCTTTCATCTCTTGATTAGCATTGCCTCACTTGCTAACTTCCACTTTAATGGATGTTTCCAAATTCAAAGAAATTTTAGAACACAGAACATTACAGGCCCTTTGGCTCCCGATGTTGCGCCGACCAGTGGAGCGAATCTAATGACCCTCTAACCTAAACTAATCCAATGTTATCCATATACCTATCCACTGACCATTTGATCGCCCTTAAAGTTGGCGAGTCCACAACTGCTGCAGGCAGGGCATTCCCCGCCTTTACTACCCTCTGAGTAAAGAACCTACCTCTGATATCCATCCAATAATTACCACCCCTCAATTTAAAGCTTTGTCCCCTCATGTTAGCCATCACCATCCGAGGAAAAAGGCTCTCACTGTCTACACTATCTAACCCTTTGATCATCTTGTATACCTCAATCAGGTCATCTCTTAACCTTCTTCTCTCTAATGAAAATAACCTCAAGTCCCTCAGTCTTTCCTCATAAGACCTTCCCACCATACCAGGCACCATCCCGGTAAACCTCCTATGCACCCTTTCCAATGCTTCCACATCTTTCTTATAATGCGGTGATCAGAACTGTACGCAATACTCCATGTGTGGCCGCACCAGAGTTTTGTACAGTTAGAACATGATCTCACGGCTCCGAAATTCAATCCCTCTACTAATAAAAGCTAACACACTGTATGCCTTCTTAACAACCTTATCAACCTGGATGCCAACTTTTAGGGATCTATGCACATGCACAGCAAGATCTCTCCGCTTGTTGACACTACCAAGAGTCCTTCCGTTAGCCCTATATTCTATACTCCTGTTACTCTTAGCAAAGTGAATCACCTTTTATGCATTAAACTCCATTTTCCATCTCTCAGCCCAGCTCTGCAGCTTATCTATGTGCCTCTGCAAGCTGTAACATCCATCCTCACTGTCTGTAACTCCTCCGACTTTGATGTTGTGAGCAAATTTACTAACCCATCCTCTACACCCTCATCTAGGTCATTTATAAAACTGACAAACAGCAGTGGTCCCAAAACAGATTCCTGAGGCACACCACTTATAACTGAACTCCAGGTTGAATATTTCCCATCAACCACCACCCTCTATCAGTCTTCTATCAGCTAGCCAATTCCTGATCCAAACTGCTAAATCACCCTCAATCCTATGCATTTGCATTTTCTGCAGTAGCCTACCATGGGGAACTTATCAAACACTTTGCTAAAATCCATATACACCATGTCAACTGCCTTACCCTTATCCACCTCTTTGGTCACTTTTTCAAAGAACTTGATGAGGTTTGTGAGGCAGACCTACCCTTTACAAAACCATGTTGATTATCCCAAATCAATTTATTTCTCTCTAGGTGATTATAAATCCTCTCTCTTATAAATTCTTTCTAAAACTTTGCCCACAACAGAAATAAGGCTCACCGGTCTATAATTCCAAGGGTTGTCTCGACTCCCCTTCTTGAACAAGGGGACAACATTTGCTATCCTCCAGTCATCCAGCTCTATACCTGCAGCCAATGACAACATGAAGATTAAAGCCAAAGGCTCTGTAATCTCCTCCCTAGCCTCCCAGAGAATCCTAGGATAAATCCCATCCAGCCCAGGGGACTCATCTATCTTCATACTCTCAAGAATTGCTAACACAATTTTGAAAACACATAGCCAGTGCATCTATTTTCTCTGCAGCTCTCTCTTTTGGAACCCTAGGATGCAAGTCATCAAGTGCTGGGGATTTGTCAGGTTTTAATCCTTTGGGTTTCTCTGATATTAATTTCCTCACCATTTTTAGCATCTAGGTTACCCTCTATTTCAGGCATGCAACCTGTATTTGTTGCTGTGAAGACACAAAATAATTGTTCAATGACTCCATGCCATTTTTTCCTGTCTCTGCTACTAAGGGATCAATAATTTCTTCAGCTACTCTCTGCCTTTTTATATGTTTTTAAAAGATCTTACTATCTATTTTACATCTGGCTAGCATACTCTCATATTCCACATTTTCCCTTTTCATCAAGTTTTTCATTACCTACTTTGTTACACAATACAAGATCTAAAATACTTTTACCTGTTTCAGGAAACTGTCACAAAAACATAACCATCTTTGCAAGTTTGATTAGTTTAGTTTATATGAAGATCGATACAGTTGTTATAGACTTCAATAATTTGTTTAATGCTTTAAACAATGATATAACTACTGTTTTGGAGGCTAAAAACACTGATTAGTCATTTTGTGTTTTTTTTCCTATTCTAATCTTCACCCATCACCTCATTCTACTTCATAATCTTCTGAGCCAAGGTTCTTCCTCGCTAATGTGATGCCATCATCACTTTCAAAATATTGTAATATTTATTTTCCAACCTTAGTCACCTTATAACCAAGTCTCTGTAATAGTGCTTGGATTGAAATCAAAAATATGCATATCTTTTGGTTTATTTCCAATTTTAACCAGCTAGAAGACAAGAAGTGCCACCCTGAAGGGAGGGTGTGAGATTAGAGTCCCTGCATGAACTTGGTTGAAATGAGGAGTGGGGGAAATATGCAACCTTGAACTGCGGGCAAATGGAAGAAATCTAATCAAATGAAATAACAAGCTTGGATTCCTACAGCTCCTTTCAGAGCTTCTGAAACTGCTTTATGGACAATGAAATAAGTGAAATTGTTATACATTTAAATAGTACCAGATTGCTTCAAGAGCTGATCACGTGATTTCATTAGAACATAGAACATTACAGCACAGTACAGGCCCTTCGGCCCTCGATGTTGCGCCGGCCAGTGGATCCTCTAACCTAAACTATTCCAATATCATCCATATGCCTATCCACCGAACATTTGAATGCCCCCAAAGTAGGCGAGTCCACAACTGCTGCAGGCAGGGCATTCCACGCCCTCACCACCCTCTGTGTGAAGAACCTGCCTCTGACATCCGTCCTATAACTACCACCTCTTAATTTAAAGTTATGTCCCCTCGTGTTGGTCATCACCATCCGAGGAAAAAGGCTCTCACTATCCACCCTATCCAATCCCCTGATCATCTTATACGCCTCAATTAGGTCACCGCGTAACCTTCTTCTCTCTAATGAAAATAACCTCAGGTCCCTCAGCCTTTCCTCATAAGGCCTTCCCACCATACCAGGCAACATCCTGGTAAACCTCCTCTGCACCCTTTCCAATGCTTCCACATCTTTCTTATAATGCGGCGACCAGAACCGTACGCAATACTCCAAGTGCGGCCGCACCAGAGTTTTGTACAGTTGTAACATAACCTCACGGCTCCTAAATTCAATCCCTCTACCAATAAAAGCTAAAATTAGGGTTTGCAGAGACTGATTCTTTAGTTTCAGTTTATACTCTGTAAAAGCAAAAGGTCATAGAATATATCTGTTGTTTTTAGTTTGAATTCATACATGCAAACCACTTATTTTCTTTTTGTTAAAACTCACAGGGTCAGAGAATATTAGATTTACCTCTGGAGAGCAGGAAGAAAGCAGTGAAGTATATTTCATCACAAGGATGGCAAAGCAAAGTCTCGAGGATGTGGGTTGATAGACGTTGGTATAAGACAAGGTTTTTTCACAACAAAGTAAGTAGGACCTACAAATCGTTCAGACTTTAACTGTATAACATTTAAAATATTTTCTCAACCAAAAGTTAGACAGATTGGGAGGCTGGGCACTGGGTGGGCAGACATGGATTTGGTCCTTCTCACTGGCTGGCAGTTCCAAAGCCCAGGAAACCTGATCTTCATATAATAAAAATAAAAAGGTATTGAAATGACTTGTCTATTTGAGGATTAACTACCCTCGCTTTGATTGAACTCAAGATTCAGAATTTAAATTTATCTGCCTGACATGTATCCTATTCTTTGATGGATAAAAGTACTCCTCATTATGTCCAATTTGGTGATCCATACCAACCAGAATGACAAGAATTTGGATTAAGATATCGATGCCAGTTAGCCTCCCAATATTACAGCAAATCAAAAAAAAAATACATCCCTGACAGAAGTCCAACAAGCAACTATTAATTTTGGCTTTCAATTCAATCCTTTTCTTCAGTCTTAAATCTCTGTTGTATTGCAGCCACATTTCTCAAAAACACAGTATTACGTGCAGCGGCAAAAAGTGGTGCTACTGAACAATTCATTGAAACTCTAAGTAATCATGGATAGTTGGATTGATGTGTATAACAATGCGACATTTCATTTGCGATGTATGCAAAGGAATGGTGTTTTATTATCTCACTAAGTTGATTTCATGAAAATATTAAACAGATATTGCAATGTTTCATATTCATTAAACTTATATTAGGTAGAAGTAAAGGGCATATGACAATATCCTACAATATCTCCACATAAGGGCAATGGGGAATTATGACAAATAAGTCCAACAGAGATGGCTTCGTTTCCTTTGCCGCAGATTTCCCTAGTCAGTCAGCCACTATTTTCCACAGGGAAATTCACAATCGTTAACTTTTTTTTCAGCTTTAGTGCAGAACAATTTCTGAATGCGTGATCAGTGACAGGGTGGTGAATGATTGACAGGAAAGTTGCACAGAACTGAAACTATGGATTGAGATTCAGTTCAGCAACCTTTCAACATGATTTACTCAGAAAAGAAACCAATTTAAACTGGGAGGTTGCCTTTATTTTGTTGATTAAGATTGTTTTGAACAGTGGAAAAACACAGACGGAGAGCGTTAAATAAGACACTGCCTCATGTGTTTTAGAATTCATTTCTAAGGCAGAAATGAACTCATGGGAAAAAAGTAAAATCTCCAAATCTACCACATTCTTCTTGAAACTTGAAGGAATATAAACTATTTACTTCCGCAGGTTTGGCAGCCTTTATCGGAATGAACACAAAACTTCATTAAAAACAAACAGGGCAGATGGACTCCAAGGAGATCAAACTGACTTCATCAATAATAGGAGTTCTCTTAAAATGGCTGAAAGACTGACACTGGTGACTTGAGTTACTGCTGTACCTACAAAAGTGTAAAAGATCCATAATGTGTGGAATACTGAAGACATAAATAAGTTATGATGGTTTTTACACAAGGGAGACAACACCAAAAAAACTGTTGGTGTATGTACACATATATACAATATTAAACATTTTAAGAAAATATACTGTACTGGCATTCATTTTTAATAATTCACAACTGCAAATGATCCATACAGTAAAGAATTAAATTGGCAATTCTAATTTGAACTATTGAGTGCTACATTGGAACAAAAGAGCTCATTGGTGAAGTCAATACAAAAGTGTTAGGATAAATATCACTGTGGGTCAAGCAAAAAAACAATATTACTGTTAAAGAATAAGTCCAATTTAGGAAAAAAAAAACCCATGTAGGTTTTAGGAACTTGTATGGGAAATTAGCAGGGCAAGATTAAAATACTTGAAGTGTCATTAAGAGTGAACCATTAAACCAGAAGGCTCAATATTTGATAGTGGTTATTCTATGGTATCAATCTATAAGAAATAAATCAGGTATCACTGCAATTCAAGTCATTGATGCAGCAGAACCTCAGTACAAACCATGTGATTCAATTACTGAAACTGGCCATCCATCATTGCCCACGTGGTGCCCAGTGCTGCCAGGAAGAAATAGAATAAAGTCACATCCCACACCTGCATATATTGGTTGAGAATAGCAGCTGGAATAATTTCAAGGACATACATTTTGAAACAACCTCAGCCCTTGATTCATGACTGTCTAACATCATAGCTTTTTTTTATACTTGATTTTTAAGATCTCAGGTGCTATTGGAGATGCTATTTTAAAGGGAAGACTTGTAAACAGCAATTTTGATTCGGAAGGCAGCAGAAAAGTGAAAAAAAACCTAAAGCAGTGATCGATCTGATGGCCTCTAACTTTATTAATAATTCAACATAACAATTTTCCAAAGTGATGGAAGGAATCATTGATTCAAAATGGTAAATTACCTCACATTATATCCTACAAATTACTATTTGCACTATTAAACTTAGTTTAACTTAAACCGAGTTAAGTCTTCTGTAAAAACAGTACCAGAAAGTTATAAAGCACATTGAGCTTTGGTGTTCTAAAGCTGCTAACAAATACATTTCTAGGCTGTGACTGAAATGAGAGGCCAGGGAGTCATTCAACTGAAAATATGGTTCTAGAGAAAATGGGTACAACAAATTTAATAGTCTGCAATAATCCTGTTTCATATTTTATTTTGCCTTCTGCAACCCATGATACAGAGCAGTAGTTTTAATATTACAAACTTTAAGTAAAATTCCTGGAACCTACTAACATAACATTTATTAATTTGGGGGAAGGTGGTAGCGTAATGGTATTATCACTGAACTAGCAATCCAGAAACCCAGGTTAATGCTTTTGGGACTAAGGTTCGAATCCCACTACGGCAGATAGTGGGATTTAAATTCAAGTAAAATCTGGAACTAAAAAAGTCTAAGGATGACCATGAAACTACTGTTCATTATCAAAAAAATCCCCCATCTAGTTCACTAATACTCTTTGGAAATGGTCGAGAATTTCAAACTTTTAGGTGTCTAGATCACCAACAATTTGTCTTGGTCCCTCCATGCAGACACTATAGTTAAGAAAGCACACCAAACAACGCCTCTACTTTCTCAGGAGACTAAGAAAATTTGACATCTCCGCTACGATTCTCACCACCTTTTACAGATGCACCACAAAAAAAACATTCTTTCCGGTTGTATCACAGTTCAAGTGCTCTGTCCAAGACCATAAAAAACTACAAAGGATTGTGAACGAAACTCAGTACATCATGCAAATCAGCCTCTATTCATTGACTCTGTCTACACTCCCTGCCTCGAAAAAGCAACCAGCCTAATCAACGACCCCACACACCCTTGAAATATTCTTCCACTTCTGACGGAAAAAGGACACAAACGTCTGAGGGTATGTAATAACCAACTCAAGAACAGCTTCTTCCCTGTTGCCAAACTTTTAAATGGATCAACTGCATAATAAGTTGATCTTTCTCTACAACCTAGCTATATCTGTAATACATATTTTGCACTCTCTAAGTACAATATGCTTTGTCTGTACAGTGCGCAAAAAACAGTACTTTTTATTGTATACGAATAAGTGACAGCAATAAATCAAATCAAAAAATCAACCATCCTTATCTGGTCTGGTCAACATGTGACTCCAGACTGATAGCAATGGAGTTGCTCCATTATGAGTCAAAATGCCCTCCAAAATGGTTTAGCACTCGGTTCGGGGGCAATTAGGAATGGGCAATAAATGCTTGCAGCAACACCCACGTCCCCTGAACAAATAAAACAAAGATCCATAACATAGTTCATGAATTTGGGAAAAAAAAAACGGGGTCGTTATCGTCCACTGAAAACATAATGGGTTACTAGGTGCCATTTTTGGTTTTTACTGGTTCATATTCTCTGGCATGCCTTATTAAAAATATACTGTGGTTTTTCATGTCTAAATTATTTAAGTGTTGCATCAAGTAACATCATATGAACTAAAGCTTTGCTCGTGGGGATCAGATGTGCCAAAAAAATTTGTTTTCAAACGTGAACTGGAATTATTCTTAGTGCTGCTATCATTGTGCATATCCACCCTCTCCAGCTCAAAAGTGGCTAATAAGCACGGACAGAAGCATTAATTTTCAGCTGCAATTTAAAAGGACATGTGGGGTGTAAGTGTATCAAGTGGTACACACTCCAGGGAATTCTGTTTTTAAATTTTAATACAACATTAAAATGAGCTGGAGTGTGCACTGACTGAAGAGGAAAGAAAACACTTTAAAAACTGAACAGATGGTATCAAGGAATTAGTTAGTATGCTTACTCATTTGAGCAGCCAGACAGCCTCTTCTTTTTATGGAAATTTTTTCTGAAAGCATGTATATGGCAAAAGCTTTCATTAATTTAACACCATTATGATTAGTTTCATCCATGTTAGTGAAATTTTGATCTTATAAGATTTCTTTGATGGCATCTGATGATGCCTTGTATAAAAACCCTACAGTAAAATTCCTTCAGATGCAATAGGCTAAGTTGAGTAAGTGCAACAAAATTTTATAAGAAAGATACATAAGAACACAAGAAATCGTAGTAGACCATATGGTCCCTTGAACCTGCTTCACCAATTAATATGATCGTGGCTGACCTTCTGTCTCAATTCCACTTTTCCACCCACTCCCATATCTTAATTGCCTGAGAACAAAAATCTGTCTTCCTCAGCCTTAAATATACTCAATAATACAGCATCCGCAATCATCTCAGGTAGGCAATTTCAAAGATTCACAGTTCTCTGATTGAAGACATTCTTCCTCACATCAATCATAAATAATTGAACTCTTATCCTGGGACTATGCCTCTTTTAGATTCTCCAGCTTCAGAACAATGAATGTTTTAATGGGATATAATGACACTGATTCTACTAAACTCCAAGAGTAAAAACTCAAATTTACTAGCCTCTCCTTATAGGTAACCCTATCATTTTGGAAAATTCAGGGAATTAAAAACAAAAATCATAATCAGCTGCTGTCTATTTTAGAAATAGACCATCACAAGTTGGGGTTTGTTGGGTTTTGTTCCTATTTCTCTAATACTTTCTCTCTGCTAATGCAAATCCCTCACTATTTTAGCCCCTTGATTACTCTATTTCTGATACGTAATTTGTATATACTAAGGATGTACAAATGGTCTCATGGAAACGATCACAAAATATTTGTTAAACATCTCTGCCATTTCCTTGTTCCCCATGGTCATTTTTCCTGTCTATGAGTGATCAATGTTTAATTAGCTGCCTTCCTTTTAATGAAAGTGTCAAAGTTCTTAAAATCTATTATGGTTCCTGGTGAATTTACATTCTATTATTTCTCTTTTTCAAAAATCAACTTTTTGGTTGTCCTTGGCTGGTTTCTAAAACACCTGCAATCCTCAGACTTACTACAATTCTTTGCAACATTATAAATTCACAGAATTGTTACAGCACAGAAGGAGGCCATCTGGCTCATTTTCTAGCATTGTCTCTCCAAAAAAAATCACGACTTTTCCCACAAAAACTGTTTCTATTCAAGTCATTAAAAAGTGCCCTCTTGAATGCTTTGATTGAACTTGCCTCCACCACACTTCAGGCAGTGTATTCTAGATGTGAAAGAAAGTTCTTTTTCATTTAATCCAATATTATTCTTAACCTCCCTGAACAAGTGATGGATGGATTTTCAACTCACTTGTTGTTAATGAACTGCATGATAGCACAGTGGTTAATACTGCGGCCTCACAGTGCCAGTGACCCCAGGGTTCGATTCTGGCTTGGTTCACTGTCTGTGCAGAATGTACATATTGTCCCTGTGTCTGTGTAGATTTCCCCCCAAAGTCTGAAAGGTGTGCTGGCCAGGTGTACTGGCCATACTAAATTCTCCCTCAACGTACCTGAACAGGTGCCTGGCAACTAGGGAATTTTCACAGTAACTTCACTGCAGTGTTAATGTAAGCCTACTTGTGACACTGATAATTAAAATAAACTAAACTAAACATTTTTGTTGAACATTTTGCATTATTTCTTTAAATGTTTCCCAGTGTTTATTTACTGGCCATACCTTTTAGTCTATTTATCTATTCAGTCTTAGCTTTCCTTCTAATTAACTATTTAAATCTAAAATTTATTTTTGGGGTGGAGTATGTTATTTTCAAGCTTAACATGAAATTACATTGTAATATGATCACTATTTTTCCCCCACAGCATCCTTTATTAGATTGAAGTGCTTCACTGAACAATATTGCAGCTAAAATAGTTTTAGTCCTATTTGGTCTTGTATTGTTCCAGAAAGCCAACATTAAACCATTCTACAAATTCATGCCCAGACCACCTTTGCCAATTTGATCTGTTCAGTATATAAGATGATTAAAGCTCTCTACATTATTACATTGCCTTTGTTACAAGCTCAAATTATTTCTTGTTTAATGCTCTGCCCAATCTGTTATGTGACACATCAACTACTCCACCAGTCTTTTCTGACCCATGTTATTCCTGGCCTCCATTCATACTGATTCTACTTCATGATCTTTTGAGCTAAGAGCCTTTCTCACTACTGTTTTATGTCATCCTTGACTATCCATGCTACTTCTCCCCCTTTTCCATTCTAGCTGTCTTTAGAAATGTTGTGTACTCTGGAATATTTGTTTTCCAAACTTGTTCAACCTATAACCATGTCTCTGTAAAAGGTGATCATGATGTAAAAATATCAACGCTGGACTGAAGTGGGCATAGTAAGCAGTCTGACAACACCAGGTTTATTTGGAGTTATAAGTTTTCTGACTGCTGCTCCTTCATCAGGTGAGTAAAGGTGATTAGATCTGTAAAGGTAATTAGATCTAAACCTTTATCACTTTGTGCCACATGTTCATTTATCTTATTTAAAAGCTCTGCACACTTAATTATTCTTTTCACTGCTATTCTTTACATGGACCTTATCCATAGATGCATTACATCCGCTAAACTTCCTTCCTACTCTGTTTGCCTTTACCCAGATCCCAGTACGCTATTGCTTCCTTTACATCACCCTTTATTTGACTTTTCCCCATCCACCTTGTATTTTAAAGTTGTATCCACAATTAGACTTGTATAACAAGTCCTCTATTGAGGCTAAGCTTCCTGTAACACTTTCCCGCCACGTTATTTCCTTCATATTTACATTTACCCATCTTCTTATAGTTGCCTGGTGTCTCTAGTGTGTTCCCTTGGGATTCACCCTGATCTCCAAGATTCTGATGTGTTCCTTGGAACCATGGGTGACACAGTTCTAAACAGCCTGTGAAGATCAGGTTGCTGGTCCAACTAGAAAGTAATAGGTTGGATAGTGGCACAGTGGTAATGTCACTGGATTAGTAATCAAGAGGTCCAGGCAAATGCTGTGAGTATATGGGTTCAAATCCCTCCAATAACAGCTGGTGGAATTTAAATTCAATTAATAAATCTGAATATAAAGCTAGTAATGGTGATCATGAAACCATTATTGATTGCTATAAAAACCCAACTGGTTCAGTAACGTGAACCTTCCCTTAGGGAAAGAAATTGGTTAACTATCTGTGGCTCCAGATCCAAAGCATGTCGTTGACTGATCTCTGAAATGGCTTAGCAAGTCATTCAGTCATGGGCAATTGCGATTGAGCAACAAGTGCTGGCCTTGTCAGTGACGCCCACATCCCATGAAAGATTAAAATAACTACTTCTGCCTTCCCAAAAATCAATTTCATATCTTTGTTGATGTGTCTTTGTCTCATTCCTAACTGCAATCAGACAAACAGTTCAAAGTTCTTTAAATATCTTACTGCAGTTTAATAAGATATTAAAAACGCATGCGCACTTTAAAGCAAGATAGAGAACTTGCACGTGTCTAGCATCTTTCACAAACTTTGGGGCATCCCATGAAGTACAGGCCAGAATTTTCCACAGTGATGGGCAGAAAGGCAAGAAGGATGGCAAAATGGCATGGAAGGTTTGCAGACAGCATGCCACTTTGCCAGCTGAGGGAGAAATAGCAGATTGACTGCCCACCTTGCCCCCACCCCTTCCCATTATTAGTCACTTCCCACATTTATGGCCATTTTGCTTGCTTTGGGTGGACTTACTCCTGTGTAACGAGACTGCCAGCTGAAACTTGGTAGCTTTAAAGTGGGTTTCATGGAAAGGCAACTCCCACCGTTAGCTTTGTCTTTGATGGCACATGGCCATTGACGCACACACATCCTCCAGCTACAGCCTCATTAATGGCCTCAGCTAGCAATTACACTGCTAAAGCTGCTGTGCTGCCAGTCCTCTGATTGGCAAACACTCCCAAACGTGGTCCGCCATCCTTATTAGAATGGCAGCCCCTACAGTAGACCTTTGATTCGCTGCCATTGCAAATGTAGCCCAGTTCCCAGTGCCCATTGAGATGAGATTGCCTATCACCCCTCCTCCCCCCACCCCAGCTTCTGATATTGCACCATAAAATTCCAGTTAAAGTCATTGATTTAATGTAAGTAAACATTACAAAATGGTCTCAAATGACAAAGTTAAATGCATTTTAATTTAAGTAATGTAGTCTGAGGGATAGAATATGTCCAGCACACTGGGATAACATCTATACGCTTTGAATATTACGAAAAGATCTTATCCATTCTCCTGAAGAGGCAGATAGATTTTGCCTTCACATCTCACCCAAATGTTTCCACAATGCAGCATTCCCTCAGTAGTGTTGAGGTGCCAGCTGGTTATACAATCATGTCTCTGGCTGGAGTTAGTTTAAGAAAACAGTGTTACAACTGAACTAAGACCAGCATCACAAGAACTTCAAGTCCCCGGGGAGGCACAGTATCTAGCACTGCCGTTTCAGACCGTCAGGGACCTAGATTCAATTCCGGGCTTGATCACTATCTGTGTGGAGTTTGCACTTTCTCCCTGTGTCCGGGTGGGTTTCCTCCAGATGCTTCAGTTTCCTCTCACAGTCCAAAGATGTATGGTTATGTTATTTGACCATGATAAATTGACCCTAGTGTCAGAGAGATTAGCAAGCTAAATGTATGGGGTTAAGGGAATAGGACCTGGGTGAATTGTAGTCAGTACAAACTTGATGGCTTCTTCTGTAGGGATTTGATGATTCATCTTTAATTATAAAATTCATAGCCAAGAAATTGGCAAGATTGTGTTCACAGTACCAGTAAAACTATGCCACAAAAAGAATTCTTAACTCTAATTTGGGCATGGGGCTCTTTAATTGTTTAAACAATAACTCATATGGTCAACAAACACAAGCACTCCTACAGCTCAGATTTGAACTTAAAGTTCAATGCAAGGAAACTACTCCATTAAAGAAACATTATAGCTTCCACTGACATGGACCGTTCCCTCCATATAGTGCCAAAATCCAGATGGTCACCCCCAATGCTTCCTAACCTCCAGGTCCCTCGGACCTTTGCTTTACTATCCCTGTATCTGGAAACTAGCATCCTTAACACTTTCAGAGCCACTTGTCAATGAGTCCACATGACAACACCCTATCCACTGCTCCCCAAAAGCATTTTTCATTTCCAGTTTTCATGACATCCTTTCATATTTCTAGGTAGGTACCCACTGGCATCCTTTAACATTGTAAGAATTCTCTCAACATCAGATTAAAGTCTCACGGGTTGGATTTTAATCTGGTATTGTGAGACTTCTTACTGTTTACATCCCAGTCCAACGTCAGCATCTCCAATCATCCTTTAACATTTCCAGACTTTCAACACAGTAGTCCCGTATCCAAGGGCTTACTCTGCTCCTTTCACACCTCACCCAATGCTTCTGAGATGTGGATCATGTGATTAATACTACCAAACTACTGACATTCCTCTCATTCCCCAATACTGTTATACACCTCCTATTGCCTGTAACCAGGATTGCTTTCTGCACATACTAGGCTGTAGAAAATGTAACACATAAAGCACATAACCAAGAAATGTAATCTATTTTACAATTTAAACAATAAGAACATAATCACATTCAAACATAAAAACAGTTCTAAGTCCCAAAATATTGAGCAATAAAAACAAAATTTATTCATCCACTCTGATTAAATATCACGCTATATGATGTTGAGCAACATAACTTTAATCATGTGAGCAATACCACAAAAGAATAGTTAACACATTAAAAATTATATCCAGTCTATTTGAAAGTTTTAATTCAAAACCATATTTTTTTTCTGAAAGTCAACAGTTCCATGTTGAAGGATCTCTCTACCGGATATTTTGCAACTTCCACTGTCACTAAAGCTGAACACATCAGATATGTACAGATATCGCAGTAGATGCAATGCAAATTTCATTTAATCAAATCAGCTAGCCAGTCATAGCATCTCACAATATTTAGAATGAGATGTGGTTGTTCATTATTGGCTCAGATGCATCTTAAACGGTGTATGAAATCTCTCTGGTTTTTGCAGCACTGAGACCATTTTACTTTCTAAATCTTGCTGAGGTGTTCCCAAGATGAGTTGCATTTTTTATACGCAGTTATCAAAGGCATTCAGAGCTGCTTTGCAGGTACTGGTGGTTTTATAGCATAATACTCAGATTTTACCACCAAATGCCCTCACTGAGAGCTCCATGACAATGAAGCACACTAATATTTTAATGATATGACTGATTATACAAGAGAGTCATACCCTATAAGACTAAGGAGCCAAAAGTTGTCGTGTTCCAGAGAAGTTCTCATGAGCAATTTTAAAATTAGGCTCCATACTAGACTGGAATTGTACTTTGTTCGATCGCAAATGACAATACCATCTCACTTTAGAGTTACACGCATGTGCCACTTTCATGTTGTAAATCTATATAGTCAATGTTCACCTCTCTTTATTCAAGGCACACTGAACTTTGTCATGATATTAAGAAATGGTGGCAGCAGTCTGCAAACCAACTTTTAGAAAGCCTGCTGACACCAAGAAAGGTGGGAAAGGGGAAAAACTGTTTGCTCTGCCGAGCTGACTGGTGAAATGTCTGGAACATCCATAAGATACCCACGCAGATATGGGGAGAATGTGGCAAACTCCACACAAGCAGTCACCCAAGGCTGGGATTGAGCCACGTCACTGGCGTCGTGAGGCAGCAGTGCTAACCACTGTGCCATCATGCTGTCGCACAGTGCTATTATACACAACCGGCAGGATAGGTGAGACATTTTAATACGGCTATGGATCAGTGGAAAAACCACTAGATAAGCAAAAGTCCTTAGTAGCTTTGACTTCTACTTCACTTTGATATACTGGTGCAGACCAGGAAAAGATTGACAGAGTCACCCAAATATTTCAGCAAATATCGATACTTTTCAAAATGATTATCATCAGCTGTCAGTTCACAAGGGATATAATGGGGCATCCAGAATGCTCACCAATGAGCAAAGTGGCAAGAGACAGAATGTAGTTGCAGCCGCTGTTAGATTTTTGTTTATGCTGGTAATCTGCATGTAATGATCTTTCATTTATTGCGATATAAAATCCTATGTCTCATTGTTGACAAGTTTCTCCCAGCAACTGCTCAACAATTGGAAGAGATTTGTACAGTTCAGAAAGCCAAAGCTGAACACGTGTAAATTTGGGAGTATTGCATCACTAATTGTCCTGCATACTTTCTCACTAACTGCATTTTAAAGCAATATTTCAAACAGCACTGTCAATTTTACTCTATGCTAGTCTATTATTCCCAGGCTGAACATTCTCCAATGCACAGACAGGGATTACTGGGCATTAAGTGACAGGTACGAGTCCAAAACTTCATTTGGTGGCTTGGTTTATCAAGGCTTGTGTGTTGTCAATAGGCAATGCCTGTGATATTAGGAATCCTTGATGATCTGATCCTTCCCATCTCACCCATGGAAGTGTCTCAACTTGGATCTGTTCATTTTTAAAGACAAAATTTTTCTCACTGTTGTTGACAATTATTTCCAACGGATAAAGGTGAAGCAATTACATGACCCCAACTCAACATTAGCTGTCGCTAAAACTTAAGAAGGTTTTTGCCACACAGAGGATCCTGGACATGATCGTTTTGGATAATGCAGTTTGCTAATGATTGATGCAAATACTTCACAGAATCATGCAGTTTTGTACACATCACCAACTCACCTCGATTCTCTTAAGCTAATGGTGAAATCAAATGGTCAAGGCCCTGAGGACATCAACCTAGCCTGGCTTAGTTGCTGGTTTTCACCTTTATTCAATGGCCTGACTCCTTTGGAGCTCATAGTAATTACAAATTTGGCTCCCAAGTCCAATTGATCTCTGTGATACCTGCATGTAGAAGGTCTGACAGGAGGAGGTTCACTATCATGCAAACCGGTTTTTTAACCTTCACCATGAGGTGCAGGAACTGCCAGGACTCTGACCAGTGGAGTCTGTCTGGTTCGGGACCAGAACAGACCTGGCTGAGTTTTGAGATTCCTGGTTCATCTAGACTTGAATTGACTTCCAAGACAAAACTTTAGCGGACTGTTCACATCCTCCTCCACAGGATGCCTGTGATCCTACCTCCCCTTCAAAGTTAGATAGATTAATCTAAGTCTTTCCCTTTGGTTTGTAGGGCCTGATATCTGATCGGACGGACAGGGGGCAGGGGTGTTGGTTGGTGGTGGTGGTATAGTGGGGTAGTTTTGGATAGAATAAAAACCTGGGTGGGTGGAGTTGGGGAGGTGTACTATAAGAGTTAATAACTGTTGGAGCACATTACAATAATGTTGGATCACATGTACCTAGAATCTGAGGGAGTAAGTGTAAGGGAGTTCTGAAGTCAATAAACATTCACTAGTTTGCAATAGCATGGTTTTTAGCTCTCTTTGATCCAAAGCACCCTGAGCCCAGTTGTGATATTAAAACAATAGTCAGCTGAAAAGATGTGCAAGAGTTGAAATCTGCACTCCTTCCTCCCTTAAGAACGTGTTCTTTGTCTCCATTCAAAATGTCATCAAATCTTATCAATATAATGGGGCTAAGATCATGTCATATTTGTCTAGGAGAGGTAAAACCCCTCTATTAGCGTGGTGTCAAGCACTGGTGTGACAACCAAAGAACGACCCAGAAATGCAGTTCAATCAGTTATTTCAAAATAAATGACAAAACTTAAACTGAAATTATTTTGCTTTGCACGAAGAGAATTTGCAGTTCATATTTTATATTTGCTATTTTGAGGCGAACTTACAAACTTTGCATTTCACATTCAGGAAAGATAAATACATTCCAACTCATGAAAACTATTTGCAACTTAGCAAGTATTTGCATACACAATACTTAGCAAGTATTTGCATACTTTTGTGTACATGAAGTATTTGCAAGTACATTGAATTTACTAGAAAAAGATATAACCACTCAGGTTTCTATAATGCTCTATTAGCTTATGCCCAAAACGTGAATTGAGATATTTGCAAAATTCTACACTGGAGCTGCTGTCATACAGACATGAACACGAATGAAATTTAGAAACTAAAGCCTCAGTATTCATAGTTTATATAATTATAGAAGTCTTGTGTTGATACTGTTTATTCTGCAAAAATGATAAATAGTAGTCATTCTTTCTTTTCTCCCCTCCAGAACCTTGGCCAATAGCTTTTTTTCTCTTCTGAGCCTTCAAGAGGGTGACATGAAGACAGAGTGCTTAGCACTGCAGTCTCACAGCATCAGGGACCTGGATTCAATTCTGACTTTGGGTGACTACGTAGAATTTTTTCCAGTATCCCACAGTCAAAGTTGTGCAGATTAGGTGGATTGGCCATACTACATTACTCCTTTTAGTGTCCAAAGATGTGGATTAGCCATCGGGATAGAGCAGAGGAGTGGGATGCTCTCCAGGAGAGTTGGTGCAGACCCACTGAGTCGGATGGTCTCTTTCTGCAATGTAGGGATTCTACGGTCAACAGTCAAGCTGTTTTGAATGATGCACACTATAATGAAAGCTAATTCTGGTTCTTTATCATCTCCTTACACACCCTCTTATGGAGAAATCAGTTCCACTTGTACAGAAACAGTCTTTTGATCTATCTGGAAACTTTCCATTTAAGACTTTTCCTGGCATTTCAAAGTTAGATTTCCTTTTCTGAAAGTGTGTGTGGTCTCTCAAAAAGATTCTGGACGCTTGTTGAACTGCTATCTACCAATATTGATTTTGTGTGCTGAAATGTATTAAATCTGATTTCTGAAAGTAGATGTTGCAGATCATTTTGTTTTATTAGGTGGACGAGGAACTTAAATTTGCAGCTGAAATTATTTTTGCCTGGCTAATTTTATTATGAACAATTAAAAGTAAATGTATTTTCAGGGTATGTAGGCATAATTAAAGTTACTTTTTATATTCAGAGAATTTCTAATTTACTGAAATTTGGACAATAGATCAATAAATTTAATTAAATTCTTGTAAGCTGAGCAATGCAGTGTTAAATTTCACCAATTCAAAGAAATGCACAAAAGAATGATGGCAATTTTAGATAAAGATTTGTTGTAAAAGGAGCCTTAACCTGATTTACATCCTTATTTTTCCAACTATGCCTGAGTCAAGAAAAATCGATTTGGGTCTTTTTTTCTTGACTATCCTTAGGCAATTGCAAAATCACAAATGCTCTCTCAGTGTTTTCCTCATTACTACATTGAGAAAAAATTAAAACCTGGGTTTGTGGTAACCAGAAGTAATGTTTGTTTGCTTAATACTGTGCAAAGAAAGACCCAAAACTTAGATGCAACAACCTTTAGCAAGCTTACAGGACTATCCTAAGACAGGATATTCTTGAAGCAGGCTTTAGGGAAACACACCAGTCTTTGCTTTTACGAATATTTAAATTGAGGAGTAGGCCTTTCTGCCCTCAAGTCTGCTCTGCCATTTGATACTATCATGGCTGATCTGATTGCTCCCTCCACCCTACATTCCTGTCTTCCCTTGTACCTTATGATTCTTGAATGGAAAAGGAGTCAAATCTAAATCAGCCTTAAAAATATTTAATGATTCTGCTTCCACTGTTACCTCAGAAAGCAAATTCCAGATCAACAACCTTTAAGAGATAACAATTCTCCTCATATCCATCTTAATCATGTCCCCAAGTTCTGGACTCTCTCATAAGAGGAAACATCCTCCCATCACCCACACTATCAAGATCACTCAGGATCTTATATGTTCCAATAAGGTCACCTCCCAATTATTTTAACCCCAGTCGATACAGGGTCAACCTGTACAACCTTTCCTCATAACCTTTCCCTTCAACCCAGCAATTGGTTGACTGAATCTTCTCTGAATATTGAAGGAAATAATTCAGACAGTATTAAAAAATTCTTTCTTGAGCGGGATATGTTCCAGTGCCTGTTTGTGCTGTGGTTTTTCTATGTTGTTCTTATGAAAGTGAGTGGTGGAGGCTATCAACAAACAAAATTGCAATATTGTAACAGGAAATAAATTGGGGCCAATTTCTTTCATTTCAGAAAAATAGACCTTTTGGATCTCTTCACCTATACTCCATTTTGAATTAAGCAGTTTTCTCAATTCTCATCGCTATTTTCATCAATATTACAGATCTGGAGTTTGTTTGCTGCTTTTTTTTTCAGTTACTTCAGTGTAATACTGTTCCTTTCTTTCTCCATGCCTTTAATTCAAAGACAGACAATGATTTGATGATATTATTAGAGACTCAGTGATGACTGAGGATGCAGGATTGAACCCCATCATGGCAGATGGTGAAATCTGAATTCAATAAATAAAAGTTTGATATTAAAAGTCTAAAGATGACCACAGAAGCATTGTTAACTGCTGTAATCTGGTTCATTCACATCCTTACCTGATCTGCATCCACAGCAACGTGGTTGACTCTTAAAAATGCCCTCTGAAATGGCCCAGCAAGCAACTCAGTTGAAAGGCAACTAGGGATGGGCAGTAAATGCTGGCACAGCCACTGACATCCTCTGAAATATTTTTTAAAATTCAGTTGATATGGTGAGCCAGCTGCAATATGTACTTCTTATGACTGTTAGTAATTTGCTTAGTCAGTTTATGCTGGCAATAGACTAATCATTGTTCCTCAGAAGAGCTAACTTAATTACCAAGACATACTTTAGTTATCAATTCAGCTAAGAAATGGCAAAAGCTTGCCAATAAACTCAGCCAGGATCAATAGCAAATTTAGGCTGCAATGGAACTGACAACCATCTGACAATTATCCTCTTGCTTTGTCATATTTTCTTAGACTCCTTAGACTAATTGCCAAATATATCTCCAAATGAGAGTCAGCAGTGGTATTAGGTGCAATGACAAATTTTGACTGACACTTCAGTGCATGTCTGGGACAGTGTTAAGAAGTGCTACTTTCTAGATAAAATGTTAAAAAGGGATGCCCTGTCAAGTGGATATAAAAGAGTCAATTGCATGATTTGACAGGAAGCAAGGAGTTCTCCATCTGTCCTTAAAAACACAATTAGCCTTCACTGACACGTACGAAAAAAAATTAACTAATTGCGATAGAATGACCCTTTTAAGGAGCAGTCATTTGCAGGTCACATGACCCTCCCAGGGCCTATCAAAACTGAGTGTGTAAACTTCAGTCCACTGGATATTTGGATGCAGGTTTGAGCAGGTGCAATCTGCAGAGCGCACCCAGGAGTCAGACTTGTATCTGTATTGAGCAAGTTTGTGTATAGTTATGATTCAGGGCTTCCTTTTCATGTCATCTCGTGCAAAAATAATAATTTATCTTATTGCTGAAGTAGGGAATCTGATATTAGCTGTATTTGCTTACATAATCACAGTGACTATACTTAGAAAAGTAATTAATTACTAATGAAACATTTCTTTCCCTTCCATAGTCTCCATGGCTCATTAAGACTGATTTGCAGGAGGGTTATTTCATGAAGGATAAGTTATCTTCAATTGGACTGATAAAACACAAGTGAGCAAGCCCTGTGATGTGCCCAGTTTACATTAGACAAAGGGAAATCATGTTCATCCAGAAATTTCTTAAATGTCAGTTTATAATATGCAGCATCATATCAATGATCTCATAAGAGCAACCTTTTAAGACCGCTATATAAACTGGCATTAAGAAATTTCCTCTGCTTTGCCCCAAAATGAGCATGGGTGTAGTCAATTCTTGTGTCTGAATTAAAGAACAAAGAACAAAACAGCATGGGAAACAGACTCTTCGGCCCAACGAGCCCGCGCCGCCACCCCGATGTTCCCACGTCTACCCATGATCCCTGAATATGTTTATAGATCTATGGATTAAAAACCAAATTTGAGACACTTTAGGGAGAATTTGTTTTGCCAATTAGCCTAAGAACACATTTTTGGGATGTGGGAGGAAACCGGAGCACCTGGACAAAACCCATGCAAGCACGCAAACTCCCACAGACACAGGCCCAAATCCATGTATCTGCACATAGTGATATCAGCGATAGTCACTGAGCTGCCGTGTTGCCCATCAAATGGTCCAGATCAAGTGTACACTAACGACATGAAGCACTAGGATACTTCTCGAAAAAAATCCACGAGCAGCCCTCTCACGACCCATCACGTGTATGCCCCTTGTTAGACAACAAGGTGGACCAAAGCACCTGGAGGATAAAAACAAGTACATCAATATCATCATCTGTTTAACATTTCCCAGGGACTCCCAAGGCTCATAATCCCTATTTTAAATCAGTTTTCTATACCTCTCCATTCCCATTCTGTTCATGTGCCCATCTAAGTATTTCTTGAATAACTCCAGAGTGCCTGCCTCCACCACTTTACTTGGCAGCACATTCCATACCCCCACCACCCTCTGTGTGAAAAAACTCCCTCTAGCATCCAAATTATACCTTACCCTCCTCACCCTAAGCCCGTGACCCCTCGTGCTATTCGAGTCCATCCTAGGAGAAAGCTTAACCCTGTTTACTCTATCTATACCCCTCATAATCTTGTACACCTCTATTAGATCTCCTCTAAGACTACGTCTTTCTAAGGAAAACAGCCCCAATTTGCCTAACCTCTCCTCATAACTCAGACCTTCCATACCAGGCAGCATCCTGGTAAACCTCCTCTACACTCTCTCCAGAGTCTCCATGTCCTTCCGGTAGTAAGGCGACCAGAACTGGACGCAGTATTCCAAATGAGGTCTAACCAACATTTTATACAACTGCAACATTAAAGGCCAGCTCTTGTACTCTATACCCTTTCCTATAAAGGCTAACATACCATATGCTTTCTTCACAACCTTCTCCACCTGCTCTGCCACCTTCAGAGATTTGTGCACTTGCACCCCCAGGTCCCTCTGTGTTTCTATACTCTTAATAGGTCTACCCAAGCAATAGATCAAATTAAACTTGTGGTTAAATTCAAGAATCCTATTTAAGAGGACAAGTGGGGAAAATATGGCATAGTGGTAATGTCACTGGACTAGCAATTTTCTTTATTCTGTTATGGTAGTGACTTAACAAATACGTGAATAGGATGGGAATACAGGGATTGGTTCCTGAAAGGGTAGGGAATTTTAGTTAAACCAAACAGCATAGTTGGTGTAGGCTGGGAGGGCCTGTGCTGTAATTTTCTTTGTTCTTTGTTAGTAAGTTCTGCCTAATGCCCTCGGACATGGGCTCATGTCCTACTGCAGCAGCTGGTGGAATGTGAATTCAATTAATACATCTGGAATGGGAAACTAGCCTCAGTAATGGTGGCCATGACCAAGATAAAAACCAATCATGCTTTTAGGGATTCAAATTTGTCTTCTCTATCTGGTCTCATCTGTATGTGGCTTCAGGCCCATACAACCTGGTTAACTCTCAACTGATCTCTGCAATACCCTAGCAAGCCACTCAAGTCAAAAGGAAATTAGGAATGGGTAACAGATGCTGACATTGTCAGCAACATCCATATCCCATGACAGAGTTAAAAAATTCTATTGCTTTGACGGCAGTGGATCATATAAATTTCAGAAGCTTTATAAATCTTTGATATTGATTACTTTTCCATTAATTCACCGAAAAATGTTTAAAAGCTAGTACACAGACAAAGATCTTTTGCAAAAGATTTGGCATATAGCCTATGCTGGCCTTCAAAAAGCCACTATTAAGAAGCAGTTCTCAGAGTTGACATTCAGAAATCCTTGGCTTCCTATAAATATGGTGCACTGATGTGCACTTGCTCCTTGGAGAGTAGAGCTCCTACTAAAAATGAACCACTTCTTTACTCTAAGAGCTGAATTGGGTCTGCTTTACAGCTGATTTCAACACATTTGTCATGGGAGTGCACTTCACACATAGCTGGGGGGACGTAATAAAACAAACACAAACTTATTAGGCTGTGAATGTGCAGTTAATGAACCCACAATCTATTATTCTTCAGCCGCATCTCAAGCATTATGTACTCCCTCTGGGCTCAACGACTGTCACAGTCACAGGCAAATTAGCCCAAATGTGTGTAATATAAAGCCACAAGTATCTATTTGCATGCAATAATAGTACAAATATTCCAGTAAATAAGTTACAGAATGGTATATTGTCCCACTGTGGATTGTTTATGCATGGGTTTTGCTGTGTTTGACAAAGCAACAGTGGCCTTCTCTGAAAGACAATATTATGCAAGGGGAAGGAATCATTTCTGCTTTAATGATCCAATATTAGGACCTTTTTCAATTGCTCAAATGTAGGATAAATAACATAGAACATACATTTATTGAACAATTAACTAATGAGCCTCCATGTCATTGCAATCATAGAATTTTCAGTCTCACTGCAGCTGTTCAAAAAGCACCATCCCCAGCATCTTCTAGAGGACAATTAGGGATGGGCAATAAATGCAGGCCTAGTTAGTAACTCTCTTGAATAAATTAATCTATATTAAACAGTTTTTTTTCTAGAAACATCTTTTCAAACATAGATATATTTCACCATGGCTGTGCAGGTCAATTAAGAGGTTATATTTTAGAGACAGTGATTGGTCAAAGATCCAGAAACAGCTTTCAAGAGAAAAGTAAAATCCTATCTAATACACACTGAGGAGATATTACTAATATTAGCATGGTCAAATCAGCATCCAATACATCTATCAGGCTGTTGGTCCTGTTGCATGTAAAAAGTAATTTGTATTCTAGTCAACTCAATTTGTTCATTGTCACATGATGCCAAACATAAATTCCACACTTACAAATTTTACTAAAACTAGATGTGCCACTTGCAATATCAAAATATCAATTAATATTAGCATTGGTCTGCATGCTGAGAAAGTGAGTATATTAAAAATGTTGCTAAATTAGTAACTACTTTTCCAACATCCATAATGGATGGGCAGAAATTTCCTCCAATTAAATGTTGGGAAGACTGAAGCAAATTGTTTTCATTCCCTATTCCAAATTCCATCTCTCTGCCTGGCAACAGTTTGAGATTAAGTCAATCTGTTCACAAGCTTCATGTCGTACTTGAACCCAACATGAGCTTCGGACTTCATCTATGTGCCATCGCTAAGATCACTTATTTCTGTCTCTAGCCGATCAAACTGTTTCTGGAACCCGCAACTATGCCTTCCATACCTCAAAACCTGACTGTTCCAACACATTCCTGACTGCTCTCTCGCATTCTAGTTTCTATAAATTTGAGGTTATCCAAAACTCTGCTTTCTCCGTATTCTGAGATTAAAATTTCAGCAAATTTCATTCAATTATCATCCTCTCTAGTCATTACCTATACTGGTTCTGGATCAAGCAATGTCCTGATTTTAAATCTCTAATCCTTGTTTTCAAATCCCAATCTCTAATCTTTAATCAAAATAGATGCTTCTCTCAAATAGAAAACATATTTTGGTTCCTATGGAATTAATCGATATGCTCTGACTGTTTAATATTAGTACTGGCATCTACGTGTGATCTAATAAGCCACATGTTGGGAATTCATTGCTTTTGTAACTAAATTATGTTTGCATCGTTGGAGAGTTCTATAGGAAAATATACAGTTGCAAAGATCAGGCCTAAAATCAGAGCATCCAGATTAAGATGTATACATCAACAACAAGCACACTGACAAAATACATATCATATTCGTTGCCATTGAATAATTTGCAGTCAACAGTCATCAACTAACCTAGTATTTGCACTGCTATTCAAATAATATAGGAGACTCAATGTTCCAAAGTGAACTGACAAAGCTAATGCAGACAACATGGCTGAAACATTCAAACCTAAGGAGTTAATTAAGTTCAGAACAAAGAAAGTTAAGTAAATGTTTTCATCCAATGTGTAGTAATAGATACATGAACATTTTCAGAGAATACAACCAAAATTGATAGGCAAGTGAATTCAAAGGATAATCTGGAAGAATATTTCTTGAAGGACAAAAGTGCAAGTGACAAAAGAAAAAGGGCATATTTGGGATTAATGAACTTTTCCATTGCTCAAAACATTCATACCTCTCATGATATGTCTAACCACCTTGGTTGAACCACCTCGCATATTCAGGATCTGGTGCACACGCTGTCTTATCTGAAAATGAATACAAATATAGTCTCAATGCTACATCCATATCAAACCAAAACAAAGTGAGAATTTACCTTGATATGTTTGAAACATTTTTCTATTATGGTTTTTTTATTTTTGCTTACCAAAGTATGTTATAGAGATACGAGCACCCAAGTAAATAATGAAATGTTAAGCAAGTGAAGGAGAAGGACAGGCAGAAGAGTGGTGGAGGGCAGATTGAAAAAAAAAGCAAGAATTTGAGAGTAAGGGGAAAAGAGAGTTTTTGGTATGGGAAGAGGGTATAGAGAGGACAAGGGAACGTACAACTTAAAGCACTGTTTAAATAAAACTAAGGACAACACCTTGGAAAAGATATGACTAGTTTAAAAGATTGAGATAATTGTTGGCAAGGTGGTTATGACATGTACAGAATAGTCCTTACTTTAGTGGCTGGTAGCAACGTGGGACACTGCTCATAACTACGATGTTCTTTTCCACTTAAAGATAATCTGTTTATGCTATTGTAACAATCTTTGCAAAAGCTTTCGATAATAAACAATACCATAAAATACCTTATTCCTGAGCAACTGAAACCACTCTGTGTTTCGTTGCTTTTTTTTCCTGCCTAACTTGCATTCGTTCCTTCTGAATGTTTAAGGAAGTGAAATGAATTGAAGAGGCAATGAATTGACATTTTAATATTCTCTTCCAAATGCTGACAGGATGTAAGCTTGGGATTGTTAAAATTCAAAAATCTAATTGTGATGACCCATGTGCTTTCCAGGATAAGAAACCTAGTGCCTTTAAGAATTTGATTTCTGGTTTAAAAAAAATGGGATTGTGATCAGGTTGCGCAGGAAGTGAACAATAGGAAAAAGAGGGTCAACAATTCATTATAAGAATGAGTACGTTCTTGGGAGCGATTTCTGTTCAGCCTAGTTTGAGTTTAGAACAAGCTAGAGTGAAGGAAGCATGTGTGACAGCAGAATTTGATTGAACTTTTGGATGTGAGCTACAAAAGTATTAAAACCCTCACTACCTGAACTTGATTCATTAACAACAGTAACTTGAATTCCTGATATGGACATGCTGAGAGAGGGAGAGGTTTAGATATAAAACTCTACTGTTAAAGAATATTAGAACCAGAATTCTTACGAGAAGTGACTAAGCTTATGACACCAATGATGCCTATTCTGAATGGGGAGTTATCAACTTAAGGACATAGGGGAAGATTTGAAGAAAAAAAACCTTGCTGGAAGTTAAATGGAAAACCCAAGAAGTTGCACTCTGTATATGAATTGCTGACACAGTGCAAGCAGTTAATCTTCCAAGTTTTAATATGTATCTAACCAAAAGCAAGTCTATTTAATGTGGAAGGAAAGTGGAGTTAAGATGTTTGATTGGAGTATAAATATTAAAGAATTTCAAAATAGTCTGGGATTTAAAACACTAATAAGATCACTAAAATCTGAGTGGAATAACTTTGGATAAGAATCACAGACTGCCTTAAATATATTACAGAAGGCACTGACTGCGTAGAAACACATAACCAGTTAAAAGATGTAAACGTGTATTTTGAATTTACAAAGGTATTCCAGATCTATTTTCGATACATTTTGTCCAAAATGCAAGATGCCTGAGGCATATGGGATGGGAGCTAGCTAAGGAGTACCAAATTCTTTCAGAACAATGCAGTGAGAGTACAATTTTCATCAGTATAGGTCAGAGAAAGTACGGATTCCCAGACTCTAAAATGAACAAGATTATTCATTTTTTCTTATAAAAGTATGAGAACAAGAATTTTTGATTCTATGATCTGCGCAACAGAAGTTGCTAAGAGACAGGGACAGGGGGGAGTGGGAATTACCTTTAAACTCTATGATTAATGTTATAGAAGTTGCAATGGGACAAGAGGATAAGAAACTCCAGCTTTGATGGAGCAATAAACTCCCATGTTGTCAGAGAGCAGGATGCTGTTGGCTAAAGTATACAACATTTATTAATAATGACTGACTTATCCTGATGATAATTGGTTCATTCCTGGTAGAGATGAACTAAGAAGTGAGAAGAGTAATCTTGGAGATGTATAATTATGTTGGGAATGTAATGCAACTTCAGAGAAGTATCAGACTGCTTGATGTCTTCCTCCCAATGTATGTTAGTCAATAAAGAATGTCTTTCATCAGGATACTGCTATGTTGCAAATCTTTGTATGAGCTAAAATTAAGCTCAATAATTAGCCCCTTAAAAAAAATCCTGTCTACAGTAAGAAATGGTATTCATTATAATTTCATTGTCTTTAAGTAACTGAGTATTAAGATAGAGTGTGGTTATTTTATATTTTGTTCTTTAATCTTTATGTAGTAAAATCTTTTTTTTAAACCATGAATCATATGGCTTAATTCTTTTAGTAAATACCTGGATTTTAAAATTAAAAATACCGACCTCTTCTGAGATAACATATCTTGCTCAAACTCACCATTGACTTAGTGACAGACTCTGCCATCTGGCTTTCATCGAGCTTTAACATGTTTCCTTCCTGTACTTCCTTAGTACTTCTTCGATTTCTGTTATAATATTTTTCCATTCATTTACTCTACTGCCTCAGGCTCCAGTCTGCTTGCATCTACTCCTTCAATTATTCCTCCAACCACTGCTCCAAGGCAAGTCTGTTCTGGAAATGGCCCTGAGTTTCATGCATTGTACTCTAGATATTATCCACTGTACCCACACTAGCTGCTGCCACTGAACCTTCAAAAGCAGCAATCCACTTTACTTTATTCTTCTTTCTCAGCCTAAAGGATGCTGAAGCCCTCAAAGAATTGTGATATCTAAAAAATTTGCAATTCTAACCAACAATAAAGCCCTCCACTTTTCCCATTATTCTTTCATGTGCCTTTTCAAAGTGTCCACTCCATTATAAATTAGCCAATATCATCCCAATTTAATGCCTGAACATTTTGTTCATTATAAAATTTGGCTCATAAAGGTTACTCTACTCGTGCTCATTTCACCATATGTCTCCCTGTTTCAAACACATGGTGAAAAAATATCTATTCCCTAACTCTTTCCTAAAGCCTCTCAAAGTCACAATTTCCTGTCCTCTAGCACTACCTCCAACTTCAAGCAACTGCTGTACTCAACTACTCCGTAGTTCTATTCCCTTTGGCTTGACTCTATGTCTTAACCATGGCTCCATCCCTATTTTCAACTGGCTGATGGTTAGGTATTTAACACAATGTTGAAACAGCAGCGTGTGTGTGAATAGTGGTTTAGAATGCACCATATTCATTCACTTAGCAACAGAATACATCACCATATCTTGCCCTTATTTAATATAATTGAAACGTTCTAGTTCCAGAGCTTGAAGCAACTGAATTAATGGAGGAGTTGTTTATTTTTTAAACAGATGCTTCAAACTCTGAAGCCATAACATTTATAGTTCTGCATTTTGACCTTTGCTGATAGGAGAAAAATAGAAACTGGAGAGAAGAATGCAGTTGAAGTGACGTCAGTGCTTAAGTTGCAAAACTTAAATCTCACTCATCATTGAAGGAGGAAATGAATGGTCACATTTATCCTTTAAAAGCTCAGTCTTCAAACAGACAAAGTTATTATAATATGCAAATTATAATTATTAGCCACCTAACAAGCTAAATAATTAATTTCACAGCTTGAAGAACGGAAAATAAAGTCCACATACTAAATAATATTTGTTTTCTATGTACCCATGAAATTCATTTGATAGCATTTTTGTTTTTACTCAACATCACTCACGTGCAAACTAGACACTTGCCGAGAATGAATGCAGGTTTTAAGAAAAGTAACCGAAAGCTGGCATTTTAAACAGATCAGTACCATAATTCTCGTTAGCAACTCAAGGAGAAAGAAATTCCAATTCCCATCATGATAATGCAATGCTGCACAATGACATCACATCCCACACAGCGTTGTCCAGTCAAATGAAACTTCCTTAAACCAAAAACATTCAAACATTCTAACTGGTTGGAATTTCCATGGCTGCAATGGGACTGGGAGCAAGTAGCAAGCATTAGTCGGATTGCAACAGATGGAAGTGGAGACTCCAATTGAGTCAGTCGTCTGTTTTTAAGCTCTAGTTACTGCCATTATTTTTAGTAATGACAGTGACTGGAAATTAAACAGCAGAGATCAAACCCACAACCCGCTCATTCTTTGGTTACATTCACACATTTCCCAATGCAGAAATAGTGAATACCTATGTTAACCCAATCCCTAAGCCCACCTTTGGGTTTCTGAGACTTGCATCTTCTTAGAACCCCCTCATGCTTTGCTGCTGGCTTTCTGTAACGCCACTTCTGCCAGAATATTTGGGGTGAGGTGGGAAGAGGGTCTAAGTTGAACTGCCACCCAGAGTGGCAAGTAGCTTTGCCCTGCCCTTGCTCACTTATTATCGATGATCACAATTGATTATTTTTTAATGTCAGCATCAATTTTCTGTCAGACTGATAGTAGTGAAGGCTGCACATATCACACAAACAGATGTATTTGAACTGGCTTTGAGAGTGAAAAATCATGCCTCACAAATTTGATTGAGTTTTTTGAAGAGGTAGCCAAGAAGTAGATGAGGGTAGTGCAGTTGATGTTGTTTCCATGGATTTTAGCAAGGCCTTTGAAGAGATACCGGATGGGAAGTTGTTACATAAGGTTAAATCTCATGGGATTCAGAGTGAAATATCTAAATGGATACATAATTGGCTTCTTGACAGAAGCCGGAAGGTGTCTGTAGAGTACTATTTTTCAAACTGGAGGCCTATAACCAGCGGTGTGTCTCAGGAATCAGTGCTGGATCCACTGTTATTTGTCATTTATATTAATGATTTGGATGAGAATATAGGAGGTATGGTTAGTAAGTTTGCAGATGGCATAATGGACAGTAATGAAAGTTAGCTCCAATTGCAATGTGATCTTGATCAATTAGGCCAGTGGACTGACAAATGGCAGATGGCGTTTCATTTAGACAAAAACGAGGTGATGCATTTTGGTAGATTGAACCAGGGCAAGATTTACTCAGTTTATGGTAGGGTGTTGGGGACAGTTACAGAACAAAGCGATCTAAAGGCAAATGTTCATAACTCCTTGAAAGTGGAGTCACAGGTGGACAGAGTGATGAAGAAGGCATTCGGTATGCTTGGTTTCATCGATAAGAACGTTGAATACAGAAGTTGAAATGCCTTGTTGAAGTTGTACAAGACTTTGGTAAGGCCACACTTGGACTACTGTGACCAATTCTGGTCACTATTATAGAAAGGGTATTACTAAACAAGAAAGAGTGCAGAAAAGATTTACTAGGATGTTACTGGGATTTGATGGATTTAGTTACAAGGAGAGGCTGGATAGACTGGGACATTTTTCTCTGGAGTGTAGGAGGCTGAGGGATGATCTTAGAGGTTTATAAAATAACAGATCAGCCAGATAGTCAATATCTTTTTTCAAAGGAAGTCTAAAACTAAAGGGAATAGGTTTGAGGTGAGAGGGGAGAGATACAAAAGTGTCCAGAGGGGCAACTTTTTCACACAGTGTGTCTGGAACAAACTGCCAGACGTAGTAGTAGAAGCGACTACTATTTTCTCTTTTAAAAAGCATTCAGATAGTTACATGGGTACAATGAGTACAGAAATATATGGGCCAAATGCAGGCAATTGGGATTAGCTTAGGAGTTTTAAAAAAGAGGATGGTATGGAGAAGTTGGGCCAAAGGGCCTGTTTTCATGCTGACTAAGAAGAATTCATAAAAATTGGATTCTTAAATCACCTGAGGGATATTAGCATTACAGCTCTCCACCATAATGTAGCAAACCAGCTGAAGGACAAAGAGGCCAGCATCCAAACGCCTCAGATAAAATTCATCTTCCATATCATCATCAATTATTTCACCTTGACGGACCATATCCTGAAAAGAAGCAGCGTTACAAAGTTTTAGGATAAATGCTATTAAACATTTTCCATTGCATCAAACATTAATGCGCTATTCACAGCTTAAAATGGTGAAAAAGCACACAGAAAAGTCAAAATGAACGATTTATGGCATGTAGGCTATTTCAAGGTTCAATAAAAAAGCATCAATTCTCTTGCAAACTCTGTTCAATAATACGCAGTGTACTGCAAAACAGTTGAATTAGCTCTGAGTACTCTCACTGTATCCAAATTTAAGATATGAAGAATGTGTTCTTTGCATTTTAAGAATTATATGTTATTTAGAACAGAAAAATTGCATGGTCTTAGGTTGATTCCACAGTAATAATTAATGCACTTCAAAAGTAATTATTGGTTGCAGAACACTAGGATTTTGACAGAATTTTACAATGCACTAATTAAATGCAATAACTTCTTCACATTTGACGATTTTATAACTAATAAGGCATTCAAGAATTTAGACAAATTGCACACTTTTTAAGTGAAAAGTAAGTAAAGTTATTCTGAATTAACAGACATGCATGTAATCTTTATGCCTATAGTATTAATTTGGGTATGTTATTAATTTAAGCATTTATCCTATGCTTTGAAAATTGATACAGTAGTAGCACCTTATAATTTAATTTGGAAAAAGATTGTCAAAACATTTGAAATGTAAGTTTTTATCTGCGTACACATGGAGTAAATTGTATTATATCACAATGCATTTGCATATTCTTCCCTGCAAGAAAACTGGTTAATTGTGATTAGTAGATTCCTTTCAACTTAGTAAAATAGTCTGTGGTACTGCATGTAGTACATATCCCAAGGTCGTAAACCTGGTGGGCAGTTTCAAATGGATTAAAACAATTTAATCATTCACCAGTGTAACAGAAAATGTCTATAACTTGATAATCAAATTCCCAGTTTCTTTTGAATATAATTTTTGAAACAGATCCACTGTGTTCTTAGCTGAATTACAGGAAACCACAGGAAAAGAGATTGATATGTGCGTTCCAAACCACACTACTTAAGACAGATTAACATAGTAGCAGGACCATTTGAAAAGGACAATGGGCAGGATTTCATAGCCTTGCTTGTCCTGAAATCGTGAGATCCCACCTGAGGTCAATGGACCTTCCATTGTCTGCCCTCATCTGTTCCAATTCCCATAGTGGATAGGATGATAAACTTTCAGCCACTAGCTTTCAGAAGCACAAGTCTCATGACTGAAGTTTGCTCAAGACTGTTAATTGATGCTGTAATTCTAATATATTGAGTTCAAGTTTACAGTCTTATCTTTAGGTGACAGAATAAGCAGTTGAATTGTCTTGTAAGAAATTCCACGAAAGCAATCTGCAGATTCCCGCATCCAAAAGAGCTCAGACACATCTGACACCATTGCATGATCCACTGACAAGTCATGCAGGAAAGATTTCAGCTTCAAACCTTGACCAATTAGCTGAGTTATGGTAATACAGTTTAGAATTTCCAACCACTGATAAATTCTTGAGTTTGTAACTTGTTCTATGTTATCTATTATTTTATCTTTGTATTTGAAATTTCTCCAGTGGAAGGAGCTCAAAACTGTTTTTATCATAAAATCCTTGCTATGCAGGAGACTATTTGCCCATCAAGTCTGTCCTGACTCTCTGATACAGCATTTTACCCAGGCCCTAGCCATGTAGCCATATGTATTTACCTTGCTAATCCCCCTACCCTACACACCATGGCATACTAAGGAGAAATTTAACATGGCCAATCTACCTAACCTTTGGACTGTGGGAAGAAACCTGGAGCACCTGAGGAAATCCATGCAGAATGAATGTGTTAACTCCATACAGACAGTCACCCAAGGCCAGAATCAAACCCAGGTCCCTGGAGCTGTGAAGCAGCAGTGCTAACCAATGTGTCACCATGCCGCCCCATGTTTATGACAAATCTGATTTGCAATTTACTCCAAGTTTCACATTTGGGAGTTTCCTACCTAATTTCACTGGCAGGTATTGTACTTAAATAAACTATTTTTCTCTTAGAAACTAGTGCAGAAGTATATTTGCAGTCTTTTCTTTGCAGAAAGTACAGCTAAGAGCTCTCTTTCACATACAATATCATCACCAACCACAAACCCCCACTCCAACACTTAAATCTTCAATTTAATTTTGTTTCCCGTGCAGATCTTCTGCCTTGGATCTTCAGTTACACCCCGAGTTTCTCATCTAATGTGGTTTTCATGTTGAGGAGTTTTATTAATTGGTTTGGAAGTTATGCTCCACAGTAACCTGGACTTTAAACTGGAGATATCTTGAAAGAAACTGCCAGTGGGTTTTTGATATTATTGACAGTGTTTACATTCCTTACTTTGGTGACTTTCAGGTTAGCAACCATGAAAGCTAAATCACAGAATATACTTTAGAAGGAAATAGACAAAGATATTAAGAGGTATGGGGAGAGCGCTGGAGAATGGTGCTCAAATAAAAGATCAGCATGATCATGTCGAATGGCAGAGCAGGTTCAACAGAATTGAATAACTTACTCCTGCTTTTATTTTCTATGCTTCTAATCAGGTTAGTTCAAATTATTGAACTCAATATTAGCAAAGGGAGGCCAACATAGTTCTAAACCTCAGTAATTTGTTGCTTGGGCAATCCAAATGACATATGTTTGAGAGTACTTCATAGTAGATGTGTTTTCCAAAGGCTTTCGTTCTCCTGTAGACTTTCCTTTGCAACTTAGTCCATTTGATTTCATGCTTATCTTCATTAAGAAGGCACGAAGCAGAACTCCTGTCACACACAATGAATATTCAATTCCCTCCACAGTGACATAAAAGTCAGAATTGAATGGTATTCTGAATATTAGTCATGAAGAATATATTTTTATACTGCTCCTTCCCATGTTCTGCACATGCAATTATGAAAATATTGCACAGCAAATCACCTGAAAATTTTGTTATTAACTAAAGTAAAATGTCATCTTCAATCCCCAACTCCAAATGCCTTGGAAAAGCAGCCAGCATAATCAAAGACCCCACACATTCTGGACGTACTCTTTTTAATTGTCTTCTATTGGGAAAAGACACAAAAGTCTGAGATGACCTACCAACCAATTCAAGAACAGCTTTTTTCCTGCTGCCATCAGACCTTTGAATGAACCTACTTTATATTAAGTTGATGTTTCTTTACACTCTAGCTATGACTGTAAGACTACATTCTGTACCCTCTCCTTCTCTCCTATGTACTCTATGAATGGTATACTTTGTCTATATAACACACAAAAGAAACAACATTTTTCACTGAATATCAATACGTATAACAATAATAAATCAAATCAAAATCTTTCCCAAAATGTAAATCGAATTCCATAGGGTTATATGTTCATTGAAATAAATCAAATTCAATCAGCAAGTCACTATCTCAGATATTAACATGAGAGCTTGTAAAAGACAAACTAAGATTGTTGACTGACTAAGTGATGCATACATGTTTTTCTCCTTCAATCTTCTTGTCAGCCACCTGCACAGCTTCCAGGTATTTAAAATGCAGCTCCATCAGTCGGTCAACCTACAAGAAACACAAATATCCATCAGCTGAGAATCACAAAAAGCAGCAATTTGCAAGAAATCCATCAACTAGTTTGTTCTGAGCAGGCATGACTAAACAAAGTCTATATTATAGAAATTTATCACTACCTGCAGCCTGGAATTTATTGCTGCAGTGTAGTCAGTGGTAGTATTGCTCACAAGCAGGAATGCAATATAGCAGTGCCCAAGTCACAAGCCATTTTTAGTTTTACTCAGTAAACAGAGCCACGTTATAATGCAACAGCAAGTGGTGATGATAAAGTTAATCAGGAATCTGCCAAGTTCTTATAAAGCTTTTACAATCACCTAGGATGCTTTGTAGTCACAGCATGTCATAAGTTACTAAAAAATCACTAAAAAAATCAGAACTGTCAATTGATTGGTGAGGGTTTCTCAATGGTTTTACCAGCAGCCCTCAGTGGTTGGGAGCGTGGAGATTACAAAAGCACTGGAAGATGTGACAGTGGCTTTTGACTACAGGGTCAATGAGTTTCTACATCATTTCTTAGAGGATGACAGTTCATTTCATCTTTATGACCAATTCAATACCAATCTGCATTTTTTGAAACAACCCATGAATATTTAATTGATGATATGAATCCGCATTGGTCGTATAAATCACATTTCTTTCTATACAGTGTTGTGCTGCACACAGATGATGCAAAACTTATACATAAATCTAGAAATGAATGTTTCTCTTGCAAGAGCATTGCACATTTTTGAAAAAAAACTAGCAGCATAAAAATGGTAGTCATTCTGGAATTAAATGCTTTTTGAAAACATTAGACAATAAAGTTGCATCAATAGTGGACACTGAATCAATTAAGTACTGGGGTGTTGTAGAAAACATTTTATAATATAAATTTCATCAAACCTTTGCAACTATATTTCCCGAAGAACTGTCACAACAACATACTGTTGCACTGCTACAGCAGCATAAACAGTACTTTCAAAATATTTCAAAAATGCAGTGCAATTGCCTTGCATATAAACCTAGCAAAGACAATTCAAGGTATTTTCTCTTTTGTCTTTCACACAATTCACAGCTTGCTCAACATTACTTTCATTTCTGTTAAAAGTATGCTGCATGAGATCTTTTTTCCAAAGAACACATTTTTCCAGGAAGAACAACAGCAAGATGATTACCTATTTTACTGTAGTATCTTCTTCAGTAAGCAGTATTAATAAATGTAGAAAAAGGGCAAACAGAGAAATCAAAGTATTGCAATTGAAATAAACATCCCTCAAGTCGAAAGTGCAAACACCTTCCTTGGTTGACTTAGTGACTACAGATATTGCCAATTGGGGCATAGCTACATTAAACTCATGAAGAACATAGCAAGAGTACGCTAATTAGAATTGTCAAAAATGATGCCCTCATTTCTCATTGATTACACGGATTCAAGCTGAGATAGTCAACCATTTAAGACAAATTGGAATTAAATCCAATTATTAAATGGGAGCAATTTGAGGTAAAATACGAGCATGCAATTAATCAAATTCCTAGCTTCTGAGAAAATGTTTTCTTTAAAGTATGCAAGAGGGGCCTGGAAAAGAATCAAATCATGCCTTTAACTTCTTTAGTCGTTATGATCCCAGCTCGTGTTGCTACAGGGTGGTCTGGACCAGGACAGAACCGTGGCTCAATAGATTGTAATTTGTTTTTTGTTCAGAGATTTGGATGAAAAGAGTCACAGGATTGTTGACTAATTTTTAACAAAAGAATAAAACGTTTACTAAACAAGAAAAGATCAGCGCTTCTTCTTCATTCCATCTATCTTTACAGATGTGCACAGCTTTGTAAGAATAACAAAAGTTGCAAAATATATCTTGTCCTGTAATGTTCTCAGTAAATGTATAGTCCATGCAAAATGTGGTCAGATATAGTGCATTCTGACGTGAAGTGACAGATGCCACTCAATACAACTTCTATAGATTTCTCACCAAATTCCCCCCCCAAGATACTTGTCACATCATGAGCGAACTGGTCTCACTGAAGGTCTGACACGAAAAACAAGCCTTGGAATCTTCTCCTGAACAATACTTGTGTCTGGATACCTTCACCAAGAATTCACCTCCAGGGTTTCAACCTCTTTCAGTTTTCCTCTACCATGGATTGTCACACACACTTAAGTTTCTACACCATCTCTCAGGTACCCAGTAATGTCAACAGCACTATTGCTTCAGAGGTTGTTTTAGGATACCACCAAACTTTTGATTTATCTTGGATAATTGGTTCTTTACCAAGCTGACTTTATATCAGGTCTTGCAGCTATCTCTTTAACACAAGAGCACTTTTCCTGCCTTTTACTTGAATTGTCCTGAATAGGACCTTGCTTAACCTCTTGTTCTTTGTTCCTTTAATTTAATTGTCTTACTGAGATATTACTTTTGTCCCCAGTCCCTGGATTGTGAACTTCATTTTGTTCTTATGAGAAGTCTGCTTTCTACAGTTCCCTGGTCTGTCCTGGGTCCAGCTTCACATGAACTCAAAACTTCTTTCTATCCTAGGGTGGCCTCCTGTTGATAATCAACAACTTAGTTTTCCTTTAGGTCCTGCATGGTTTCACATTGTAAACTCTCACTGCCATACAGGCATTTGAACCAAACTGAAGTTACTAACCTTTTCAGCTACAGGAAAAAAACCTTAATGCTATACTCTATTTTTAATATTGACAAATACAAATTGCTTAAAACTATCTCTGTTTCCTGACACAATATGCAGTATACTTCTATTTGCCACAAACAAACTTTCCAATTTGGGCAGCATGGTAGCACAGTGGTTAGCACTGCTGCTTCACAACATCAGAAATCTGGGTTTGATTCCTATCTTGGGTCACTGTCCAGCATGCCCTCCCTGCATCTGCATTTCCTTCGGGTGCTCTGGTTTCCTCCCACATTCTGAAAGATGTGCTGGTTAGGTACATTGATTGTGTTAAATGCTGGACTGTGGCAGCTAGGAGATTTTCACTAACTTACTTACACTGTTAATGTATATCTTACTTGTGACTAATAAATAAACCTTTTAATATCCGAAAGGTGAATGAAGTCAATTTTTACCGGACTGAACATTTTCTGCGGAAATGAGTCAATGTCTCTTTTCTCTCCCGAATATTGATCTTTATTCACTCAACACGGAATGTACCTTTAAGATGCCCTTTTCCATTTGATTTTATTAAGGTGACCTATTTTTAAGCCAGCAAGTAGTTGTCAATCTCATACAAATAGCACAAATTGTTCATACTCCGTTACCTAAATTGCAGTTGACAGATTATGACCTAGTTGAGTATCAGCAGAAATAACACTGTAGAAGAACAAACTTATTTTTGCAGACTCAATTACAAAACACAATTAGGAGAATATATTCCATATGGACCGGTGAGTCTGACCTCAGTGGTTGGTAAGCTGATGGAGAGGCTTCTGAGGGACAAGATTACGAGCATTTGGAGAAGTTTAGGTTGATTAGAAATAGTCAGCATGGTTTTGTAAAAGGCAGGTCGTGCCTTATAAGCTTAATTGAGTTCTTCGAAAATGTGACTGAACACATTGACGAAGGAAGAGCAGTGGACGTGGTGTACATGGACTTCAGCAAGGCATGTGACAAGGTCCCACATGCAAGACTTCTTGAGAAGGTGAGAGGCCATGGGATCCAAGGGGCTTTGGCCTTGTGGATCCAGAACTGGCTTGCCTGCAGAAGGCAGAGGGTGGTTGTGGATGGCTCTTTTTCTGCATGGAGGTCGGTCACCAGTGGAGTGCCCCAGGGATCTGTTCTAGGACCCTTGCTGTTTGTCATTTTCATAAATGACCTGGATGAGGAAGTAGAGGGATGGGTGAGTAAGTTCGCCGATGACACGAAGGTCGGTGGTGTTGTGGATGGTCTGGAGGGATGTCAGAAGTTGCAGCATGACATCGACAGGATGCAAGACTGGGCGGAGAAGTGGCAGATGGACTTCAACGCGGATAAATGTGTTGTGGTCCATTTTGGCAGATCCAACGGGATGAATGAGTACACTATCAAAGGTAGGAGTCTTAGCTGTGTGGAAGAGCAGAGGGATCTTGGGGTCCGGGTCCATAAGACTCTCAAATCGGCCTCCCAGGTGGAGGATGTGGTTAAGAAAGCTTACGGTGTACTGGCCTTCATTCATCGAGGGATTGAGTTCAGGAGTCAGGAGGTAATGCTGCAGCTTTATAGGACCCTTGTCAGACCACACTTGGAGTACTGTGCGCAGTTCTGGTCGCCTCACTATAGGAAGGACGTGGAAGCTATTGAAAGGGTGCAGAGGAGATTTACAAGGATGTTGCCTGGATTGGGAGGCATGCCTTATGAAGACAGGTTGAGGGTGCTGGGACTGTTCTCCCTGGAGAGACGAAGGTTGAGAGGCGACCTGATAGAGGTTTACAAGATGTTGAGAGGAATAGATAGGGTGGACTCTCAGAGACTATTTCCCAGGGCTGAAATGGTCGCGACGAGAGGGCACAGATTTAAGGTGCAGGGAAGCAAGTACAGAGGGGATGCTAGGGGAAAGTTTTTCACTCAGAGGGTGGTGAGTGAATGGAATCAGCTGCCGTCGGTGGTGGTCGAGGCAAACCCGCTGGGGTCTTTTAAAAGACTTCTGGATGAGTATATGGGATCCAATGGGATTAGGAGTTATAGATAGGTCTATGGCTGGGTAGGTTTTGATGTGTTCGGCACAACTTGTGGGCCGAAGGGCCTGTTTGTGCTGTAGTGTTCTATGTTCTATGGCAGAAGCACCATATTGTTGGAATAGTCCTATATATTGAAAATGTAGTTGCCCAGATAGAATACATTATAAAATGTCACTGTTATAAGATTCTCGTGTTTGATGAATCATTGTTTAGCCAGTGGCATCACATGAGCAGTAGACCTAATCTTATGTCCCTGTGCCTCAAGTTTTTTCTTTCAACGCTATTTAATTTTTCTTAAATGATGACCTTGTCTCCACATCAATCACAGCCCTTCCTAACAGGGTTTCTCCTGCTCCATTCTAAATCCGTGCCCCCTTCCAACACCCCCATTTTAGATTGCTTATAATCTGTTTTTAACTATATTATCTTAATCTTCCCTAATTTTAATCACCTCTATCAAATTATGTCATAATCTGCTTTGTTCTAATAAAAACTCAGTAAGAATCTAGCAACACCAATTTTAAATCCAACCGATTTATTTGATAGTAAATCTGCGATCTTTCGACCTTTTCATCTTTGTCAGGCAAATGCAGTGTTCTGGTCTGCAATAGCACACATATCAGCACAGACAGTCACAGATTGCTGAGTAGAATGCGAATCCTTACATCTAACCTGCTATTCAAGTGTTAAAGTGACTAACAATGTGTGTGAAGGGAACCCTGAGCATTGGTTAGAGAAATGTGTATTTTCTCCAGACAGCACAGTAAGTGAGGTTTTTTGCTAACCTGTTCTAATAAAACTTGCCATCTTGTTCTAATAAAAACAGCCCAAATATTTCAAGCCTTTCTTCATTTTTAACTCTGGAAAGATCCCATCAGATTGGAAAATAGTTAATTTAGTTCCTCTATTCAAGAAAGGAGAGAGTCAGAAAGCAAGAATCTACAGGACAATTAGTCTCACTTCAGTTACAGAGAAAATGCTAGAATCTATCATTAAGGAGGTTATATATAGTAGGGCATTTAGAAAATCTTAATGCAATCAGACAAAGTCAACACATTTTATGAAAGAAAAACTGTGTTTAATTAATTTATTAGTGATCTTTGAGGAAGTAACAAGTAGAACCTGGGCAGGTGTACTTGGATTTCCAAAACTCACTTGACTCAGTGTCACATCAAATATGATGAGAGCTCATGGTGAAGAGGGATAACATTTTAGCATGGATAGAGGATTGGTTAGTTAACAGAGAACATAGTTAGGATAGCTGGGTCATTTTTGAGTTGGCATGATGTAACCAGTATACACCACAGTGATCAGTACTGGGCCTCAGGAAAGTAAGTTGTGAAAAGAACATAAGGAGTTTGTCAAGAGATAGATAGGCTAAATGAATGGACACAAATACGACCATAATGTGGCAAAACGTGAACTTGTCCAATTTGGCAGGAAGAACAGAAGAGTTGTATACTATTTAAATATAGAGAGATTGCAGAACTCCATGGTACAAATGGAACTGGGCCCTGGCACATCAATCACAAAATGTCAGAATGCCAGTACAACAAGTGATAAGGAAGGCAAATGGAATGTTGTCATTTACTGCAAGAGGAATTCAACATAAAAGTAGGGAAATTTTGCTACACTTGTACAGAGCATTGGTGAGATCAGATCTGGAATATTGTGCAACAGGTGATCAAAACCTTTAAGATCCTGAGGAGACTTGACAGGATGGATGTAGAGAGGATGTTTTCTCTTGTGGGAGAATTTAGAACTGAGGCAGGCGACAGGGTCACTGTTCAAACTTAAAGGGCTGTTCATTTAAGACAGAGATAATGACATGTTACTTTCTCTCAGAGTCATGAGTCTTTGGAACTCTGCTTCTGCTGCCTTTTGAGGAACAGAGGTTTTGAATATTTTTAAGGAAGAACTCGACAGATTCTTATTTAACAAAAAGATGAATGGTTTTTGGGGGAGGCAGGAATGGCAGGTTGAGGTTATAAACAGATCACCATGATCTAACTGAATGATGGAACAGACTTGAGGAGTCAAGTGACCGTCTCCTAATTCGTATGTTCACATCTTTGTGTACAGTTATGGATTCTTTATTTAAGCAAGGATATATTGCACTAAATGCACTATGTAGAAGGTTGACTCAACTGATTCTTGGGATGAAGGGTTGTCTTATGAGAAAAAGTTAGTCCTGTACGTACTGGAGTTTAGAAGAATGAGAGGTGATCTTATTGAAATATAAAAATCCTGAGAAACTTAACAGGGTGGAAGCAGAAAGAATGTTTTGCCTTGCAGGAGAGAGGAGGACTTGAGGACATAAACTAAGTGGTCTCCCATTTATCTGGAGATGGGATTTTTTCTCAAGTTCATGAGTCTGTGGAATTCTCTTCCCCAGAGAGCAGCAGGGCAGAAACAGTATGTATACAGCTAAGTTGGATAGATCTTTAACTGAAGAAGGAGTCAAAGGGCATGGAGGTGGACAGGATAGTAGAAGCAACAGTCGTGATCTTATCAAATGGCAGAGCAGACTTGAGGGGCTGGATAGCCTATTCTTGCTCCTAATTCGAATGTTCAAATACCTGCAAATTGCAAACTAATGTTTTCCACAGATGTACTGTAATATTTCAGTGTTTTCACTGTGTCTCTTACAATAAATGCCAATATTCATTTGTTATTTTATTGCCTTTACAATTGAGATGTTGCTTTGAACAAACTTGCAACTTCCTTTGTTCATCCACATCAACCAGCACCACTTTATTAAAACTGTATGAATTACTTGCTTCACAACTCAAAATCTACGACCTCATTTACTGGTAAAAAAATTAAATTCAGCCATTTTTCTGTCCATTTCAAAGTCTCTATCCACTTAGTTTCTTTGGTCCTCAGGATTATTAAATATGACACAGCACCTTGGATCAAGAGGCTGCCCCCAAAGTTTTGTGGGAAGGTGGGGGAAGCAGAATAGAAATATAGAGGCACAGTGGTTAGCACAGCTGCCTCATAGTGCCAGGGACCTGGGTTCAATTCTCTGCTTGGGTTACTGTCTGTGCTGAGTCTGCACATTTCCCCATATCTGCATGGATTTCCACTGGGTGCTCCAATTTTTTTCTGCAGTTCAAATTATGTGCTAGTTAGGTGCAATGGTCATGCTAAATCATCCTTCAGTGTAGCCAAACAGATGCCAAAGTGTAGTGACTAGGGGATTTTAACACTAACTTCATTGCAGTGCAAATGTAAACCAACTTGTGACAGTATAAACTTTAAAAGGGAACTATAATTAGGCAGACAAGTAATGTCCTCTGTAGCCAAACACAAACATTCAAAAGATGTCTTATTTACCTGCTGCCAGAGTATAAGATATTGCATAGTGGTTGAACAGGAGCTTGGAAAGGATGGGGTTTAAATCTAGTTGGTGTCACCCATACTGGAATAAATGACATGGGTCAGAATAAGGAGTAGACCACGCTAAAGGAGCACCAAGCAGCACTTCAAGAGTAATAATCTTTTGGTTATTACCAAGCTACATGCACATCTGTACAGGAGCAGAAAGATTAGGATAATTAAAACATAGCCTAAGGGCTTGTTGGGGAAGAGAAGTTCCTTTGCATGGACACTGGCACTAGCTCTGAGACAGGCAGGAGCAATATTGAGTGGATGGGATCCATGTGTGCAGGGATGGGGCCTGTGTACTAACATAAAGGTGGCAAAGGAGTAAGACTAGTAACAAATAACAAGAGTCTAAAAGGTTAGTTAAACATAAAATAAGGGAAAATCCTACTTAAAATGAATTGAAACATTACTACAACAATGCACACAGCATATTCATAAAAAGGGGAGTAGATGTGTTGGAGAGAATTAGACATAGTGGGGATCACAGACAAGACTACAGAGTAATCAGGAATGGGTGCTGGGCACTTTAGGGTACAACATATTTAGAATAGTGAATGGAAAGAGGAAGGCAGATCAGCTCTACTGATTTGGGACAACATACTGTCAATAGAGAAAAGGACACAGCTATCAACAGAACAAAAAGTTAATCCACATGGATATGAGATTAAAGATAATAAAGGCTCTATCACAATTTTGGTGGAGACTACAGATCAGAAAGGGAGTTGGAGGAAGAAATGTGCAAACAAACTGAATTAAAAATGGGGGATTTCAGCTATATTGATATTAATTGGATGACAGAAAAAGGCTTCTATTCATCTCCTTAAGACGAGTAGAAACTCTTAAGTTTCTTCTACTTAAGAGTAGAAACCCTTAAAAGTCATTCAAGGGTTTCATTTTATGATCTAGCAATTTAGAATGAACCAAAGCAGATAAGGGAAGGAAAAGCAGAAAATATCAAGACAATAGTGACCATAATATATTAAACTTTAGGATGATTAATAGAGAAAGTTATAAGTATGTCAAAATCAGCTTAATACATTGGAGAAAAATTGATGTTAAGGAGCTGAGAATAGAACTTGGTAAAAAAAAATGGGCAACAATGTTGGCAAAGAATGATGTAGAACAATAAAGGGAAACATTTAAAAGTGTTCAGAATGAAGGGAAAAATATTAACTTCCGTTAAAAGGAAACCAAGTAAACATACTAGTGAGAGATGAATGAAGACACAAAGGAATAATTGAGGGTAAAGAAAGTAGCGTACATTAAGTACATAAAGAGCAGATGAACGCAAGATAAAGAGACGGACAGATAAGGAGACAAATAAAAAAAATAGAGAGGCAAACAGAATTTATGTAACTAAGTTATCAAGAAACACCAATCAAAACAATGTGATGATCATAGTTCAGTTGATTTGGATAAAAATATTTTGTGTTCAGGAGAATATTTAAAATTCAATTTTATGCTATAGGTAGTTGGTATATTTCAGGGGAATGCAGTTTAACATCTGTGGTCAGAAAATTGATAGAACCCCTACTAAAGGAGTGGCTAGAAGAACATTAGAAAATAAAAATACAATACTGAATAGTCAAGATGGATTTCAAAAGGGAAAATCTTGCTTGATAAATCTCATTGAAATTTTTGAAGTGGTGATACAGTTTAGATTATAAACACTCTAGTACATTCAGCGCCAGAAGGATCAATTTTGTCCTATAGATAACATACAAGTGTTCTTTTATGACTCTCACGCGTTGAGTATCACTTGCAAGGTCAGCATTAATTGCCATCTCAATTGCCCTTGAATTGAATGGCTTGCTATGCCATTTCAGAGGGCAGTTAAGAGTCAACAGCATTGCTATGGATCTTAAGTCATGTGTGGGCCAAATGATAATTTTTCTCCCCAAAAGGACATGAATGAGCCAAATAGTTTCTTGGCCTACATACAGAGAGTAGTTTCCAATTCCGTTTACTAATAAAGTATATTAGCTCGTATAGTTCTCCCTTCATGTCTCGCAGCACAGACAATAACTAGATACAATTATCCTCTTTAGGCACCTGAGTCCATGCACGTTTGTGGACATGTACACATTAACAATTCAGTGTAATTCACTATAGCTCAAAGCAAATGTAACCAGTTGCGGTTTATAACTTACAATGAAGTTAATCAAGTTGGGACAAAAATAGATGCACAATTCCAAGCTTAAACATTGCATCAGCATAGTCAGTGTAAATTCCACTCTGCTGTTATTAACAAGGAAGTAATAAAAGGCTTACCTTTTCACAGTCATTTTCAGTGAATTTGTTCAGTAGCCGAGTTCGCTGCTGACCCTTCAAGTTCCGAAGCATGGAAGACAGAATTGAACAAACGTGTTCTACAGAACAAAACAAATGCAGCTAGTTATCCTTAAGGCATTATAAAAACAGGAAATTACTTATGCTTAGGCTTACAAACAACTGGAAAATTCAAATTATAACTGAGAAACGTATATCATTGCAGCACAACTGATAACACTTTCCCTTGTTGCTTTTGGCAGATTACAAGTTCTGTAATAAAACAAAGTAGGAATATACCATGTACGTCAAATCTGAGTGAAGATGTTTAAAATAACTTTAGAGTTTCCCTCTACATTATCTGTTTAGCTCAGATGATTACAGTGTGGTATTAATAATGTCTTTGGGATTACACCCTGTCCTGGCCAGTGTGGTATTTCACCCTGGAGGCCAATACATGCTTTATGATGGTGTAAGTGCCAGGCGACACAGCTTCAAGATTTTCAGCAAGAAATGTATTGTGGAATTTTTAACTAGTGAATGGTAATGATCCCTAACTTGTTGCTTACAAGGATGGTGATTGTGCAGATCATTAATGACTTCCATGGGAAAGTGCTTATAGAGATAGAGCAAGGGGATGAGATTGACTTGATTGCTCGACACAGAACCAGTATGGACTCAATAAGCCAAATGGCTGCCTTCTGTATGATGACTCCAAAAAGTCAGAACTTATTAACCGAGCTTCGTGATGTAAATCATAATTGTCCTAAAAATGACTACGTGTATTTATTTGTGGATTGCTTTCACTGGGAAATGCTTGAAACATTTCATTCATTTTGTTTTGAAAATATGTAAAATAACATCCTCACACAGGCAAGTTTGTGAGATAATTTGATCTATCCCAGAACAAGAGATATTAAGAAGGGTCACTAAATGTTGTGTGAAAAGATAACTTTTAAGGAGTATCAGAGAAGGAGAGCGGTAGAGATGAAGAGAGGGTTACGCTGAATGGCCATTACAAATTGGTGCCTCAAAAGATAAGAGCATTGTTGTCAATGATAGGATGAAAGAAGAGGGAATTCACAATGGGCTACAGCTGAAAGATGGCAAGTTCTTGGAGTTAACAGACTAACGGACGCTACAGAAATACAGACAGATGAAGTCATGAAGGAATTTTGGCAAGAGGATGAGCAGCAAAGTTTCAGCTGAGCTCACGTTTATGAAGGGGAAAGAAGCTGGTTGGGCAGACAATGAAATGACAAAATGCTAAATGAAAATTGTGGTAGCAAATGCACTAAGGCAGATAGAGTTGGGCAACGTTACAGAGGTAAAAATTAGGAGATTTGTGATGGGAATTATATAGGGTTGCAAGCTCAGCTTGAGGTCAAATAGCATCTCGTGGCTACAATCAACCTCAACTTGAGACAGTATTCAGGAACAGCGATTTAATCAATGTTGAGGCTACAGACCATGTGGCAAGAGAGCCCATTCAATGGGATTAGTCTTCTCAACGTTTTATTAAAAAAATACAGTGCAGCCAGGACTGGATAACACATAAACAGACCAACAAAACAAAGAGTGCTTGCTTGAATGTAAACATGGAACCTGAAGTCATATCGATCGGATGATAATCTAGAGGAAAAATGGAGTTTAGGTAACTTTACTTGAAGAGGAGCCATTGCTGAAGATTCTCTGCCTGTGATTGGAATGGTGAGAGCAAAACCTAGCAAGCATATTTCAGTATAGCTTAACAATGAACTAAGTGGAAAACATTGGAGATAATGATGTGGTTAGACATATAAGACTGCAGACAAAAAAGGGGAGGATTATACTCAGTCATCATAAAGAATGTCATTTGAGTTTAATTATTGTCATTTCAGTGCTGTGGCTTAGCCAGAAACACATTTACAGACTTCAAATATGGACCTGCAGGAAAGATGGACACAGATTTGGGAGGTGACAACTCATTCAAGAAATTTGAGTTTTGTAATAAGGTATTTCTTTGAAAGGACAAAGTGGTTGATGATTGTGGTTTTCAAAAGGAAGGAGATAATGAAGAAAGAACACTATTTACAATGTCAACTAGTTTAGAGATCAGGACTGGGATTCACATGATCAGTTTAATGGCAAATGGATTGAGACAGCAATAAGTGGTCTAATAAATAGCTGTTCATTTTCCTTAATGTCTAGCATTCACCTCAGTATTATTTAGCTAATGGATCATCTCTACTCAACATTGTCCATCCCTTAATATGTTATTCTATTTATTAGGATACAGCTTTGATAAGTACTTGAGAATAACTGCAACATTCATTTTCTGAAATTCACATTAAGGGGCGATCTTACCAAAAACCAGGACGAATTTCTCATCCATTTTTTGGGCGAGTTCAAATCCAGAGTTTTATGCACTTAGTGCATGAAAAAATGGGGGAAACCATTCCTCACTTGTAGGAATTGCCAGCAAACCTGTTGGAGGAGGAGAGATGGACACCACCCGCTCTGCCCACTTATCCTTATTTTCAAATCCTTCCGTAACTTTGCCAATCATTCTGTAATCTTCGTTAGCTCAACAACCATCTGAGATATCCATGCTCCTTTAATTTTGGTCACTTCAGCATCCATAATTTTAACCACTTAACCAGTTGCAGCCACTCGTTCAGTTCCCGAGACTCCGTGTTCCAAAATATTCTCCTGCTATCTCAGCATTTGCTTTCAAGACATTCCTTTAAACTTTCCCCTTTGACAAAGCTTTTGGTCATCAGAAGAAATATCTCCCTGCGCGGCAGGCTGTCATATTATGACTTTATGGTAATTATAAAATATTAAGATTTTATAATTTATAATAGTTCTGCTGCATATTGTCAAAGGAGTATACAAATCCAAGTTGTTGTTGAAATAGAAATTATATAACAGAGGTGAGGCAGCTTTAAATCTGATTAAATGTGCACTTTTAGTTTTTTTTCCATAGCTCCTTCAAAATTGTGAATAAAAACAGATAAGCATTTGATTTCTTTTGAGCATGACACCTCACCCTTTTCTGTCAGTTGAATGTTGATGTGTGCAGGTTCTTTCACTACAGTCACAATATTAATTGGGTTTAGTTGAAGTAATTTTTACAGCTGTTGAGGGACTTGGGTTCGAGGCATCTGAAAGGAGTAGGCTCCTTGAAGGGCTGATCAATATTCCTTAATCTCCTCATCTGCTGAAATAAGCTAAAGTATCTTCACAAGCTAGCTGGAAACTGGAAAAGTCCTTTAAGTCACAGTTAGTAATATATCACGTTATAACTGAAATGCCAGGTTTGTAAGACGTTTTGTAATTGATGGAGGCATATCTTTGCTTACAACTAGTAAAACATTGTGGCCACAATTCTCCCAAAATACGTCCAACTCTTGCCCCGGTCAGAAAAGCGGTGTGATTCTCACCCAGTGGATTGGGGCAAGCCAGATTGCAATCCACCTGTACATAAATGTTGTTTTGGAGCTTGGGGTGATTCCCACTGAAATGGTGATGTGCAGGACTTAAAGATGCTGCTTTTAACAGGTGCCCTGATCTCCAGAAAACCCTATAGACCATCCCCAATCACTGACAGCAGGTGCACCCCACATCACAATCACTGATACCAGCATGCCCCCACCTCCAAGTGAGCAAGACCCTGCTATGGTCTGGCACGGCCACACCTCATCCCTGCAATCAATCTGACCTCCCCTTGGCAGTGCCAAACTGGGGACACCAACCTAACAGTGCCAACTAACAACTTAGCACTGCCCAGCTATGTCCCTGACCACCTGGAGGCTCCAATGACTTCTGAGTCTCGTGGCATGGTCATCACATTTGGTCTCCAGAAATAGAAACCAGTTAGGCGGTTTCTATTTCTGCTGGCTGGTACCATGTTGCACCCGAGGGTTGGGTGATTTATAGAAGCAGATGAAACTGCCTTAAAGCAGAGAATATTTATTTAAATGAGGATATAAATATGCTAATTTGGTTTGCTGGGCATGAACCAGAACATGTCACCAGCTGGGGTGTGGGGGAATCTCAAAATAAGTTCTCTTGCCAGAACGTGATTTTCTCCTACACAATGGGACTGGAGAATCAACCCCAGTATTCCTGGAGAAATCACTGAAATAACTGGCTTTTGAATCACTTAATATCATTTATTTTGTTACAATTTTACTTTTGTTCTAAACCAGATCATGAAATAGGTAACTATGGAGACAGTGGATCACTTTCCAAAATTCTAGAGGTTCTGGAATGGTTCCTGGAGATTGGTAGATAGCAAATGTAATCCCACTATTTAAGGGAGGGAGAGCAAAGACAGTGAATTGGCTTGCATTAGTAGTGAAAATGCTAGAAGCAGTTATAAAGGATGTGATAAATGGACACTTGGATAATAATGCAATTGGTCAACATGGATTTATGAATGGGAATCACGTTGGGAGTGTTTTGAAGATGATAATCATAGAGTTGAAAAGGTGAGTTGGATACAATTATACTTAGATTTTCAGAAAGTTTTCAGTAGAAGTCAAAATTAAAGCATATGAGATAGGAGTTCATATTCTGGCATGGATTAAAAATTGCTTAACAGGCAATAAAGAGAATAGGAACAAATAGGTCATTCTCACATGACAGGCTGTCACTATTGGGGTATGCAAGGATCAGTACTTGCCCCCAGTTTTTCACAATATATTTTTTTTTTTAAGCAACACAGCACGGGAAACAGGCCCTTCGGCCCAACGAGCCCGCGCCACCGTAATACCAAATCATTATCCTATTTTAATAGTCCTATATAATAATATATATATTAATCCTAATTTGGAAAATTTTCACCATAGGGACAATTTGTTACCCAATCAGCCTAAGAGCGAATTTTTGGGTTGTGGGAGGAAACCGGAGTGCCCGGAGAAAACCCACGCAACCACGGGGAGAACGCGCAAACTCCCGCAGACACCGGCCCAATTCCAAGTGTCTGCACAGCCACATCGATAGTCTCTGAGCTGTCATGGTGCCCTTCAGGTGGTCCACATAAAGCACTCATATACGACATGAGGTACCAGGCAACCCATGAATCAACATCCAAGAGCTGTACCCGCACCACCTGCCGAATGCGTGCTCAAATTATGGACCGAATTACCTGTGGAAAAAAGCCGTAGTTAAACAGTCCTAATATATCCCTCTATCTGCATACCGCTCATGTGGCTGTCCAAGAGACCCTTAAACAGCCCCAGCGTGCCTGCTCCCACCACCTTACTCGGCAGTGCATTCCACACCCCCACTACCCTTTGTGTGAAAAACTGCCCTCTAATATTCGTCCTATACATAGCCCCCCTCACCCTATGGCCATGACCCCTCGTCCTATCCATTTCTAAAGGTGGAAAAAGTTTACCTCCATTTACTCTATCTATACCCCTTATAATCTTATACACCTCTATGAGATCCCCTCTAAGCCGACGTCTTTCAAGGGAAAACAACCCCAGTCTATCTAATCGTTCCTCATAGGACAGTCCTTCCATACCAGGCAGCATCCTGGTAAACCTCCTCTGCACTCTCTCCAAGGACTCCACATCCTTCCGATAGTACGGAGACCAGAACTGGGCGCAGTATTCCAAGTGAGGCCTAACCAAAGTTGTATACAACTGCAACATCAAACTCCTACTCTTATATTCTATACCCTTTTCTATGAAAGCTAACATACTATACGCCTTCTTTGTCACCTTCTCCACCTGTGAGGACACCTTCAGAGACTTGTGAACCTGCACCCCCAAGTCTCTCTGCGTCTCTATGCTCCTTATAGTTTTACCTTTTATCCTATAATTCTCTTCTACATTTTTCCGGCCAAAATGCATCACCTCGCATTTTTCCGGATTAAATTCCATTTGCCATCTATCTGCCCAATCTACCAACCTGTCTATGTCCTGTTGTATTGCCTGACACTGCTCTTCTGTACCCGCCAATCCAAGCATCTTGGTGTCATCAGCAAATTTGCTGATCTCACCACCTACCCCTACTTCCAAGTCGTTTATGTAGACCACAAATAGAAGAGGACCTAGTACTGAGCCTTGTGGCACTCCACTAGTGACAGGCTTCCAGCTGGAAAAAGAGCCTTCCACTACTACCCTCTGTCTCCTCCTTCCGAGCCAGTTTTCGACCCATCTACATACCCGACCCTGTATCCCATGCGCCTTCACCTTCTCTATCAGTCTACCATGAGGAACCTTGTCAAACGCCTTACTGAAATCCATGTAGACGACATCAACAGCCTGTCCTTCATCAACTGTTTTTGTCACTTCTTCAAAAAATTCCACCAGATTCGTAAGACAAGACTTCCCCTTGACGAAGCCATGCTGCGTATCCCTGATCAGATCGCAGCGCTCCAGATGCTCATACATCCTGTCCCTAAGGATCCTCTCCATTAGCTTACCTATAACTGAAGTCAAGCTCACCGGCCTATAGTTCCCTGGGTGATCCCTCTGACCTTTTTTAAACAACGGTACTACGTTTGCTATCCTCCAGTCCTCTGGGACCTCACCTGTGTCCAAGGAAGAGACAAAGATTTGCGTCAGAGGCCCAGCCAAGTCTTCCGTCAACTCCCTTAGCAGCCTGGGGTAAATGCCATCAGGCCCCGGAGCTTTATATCAATGATTTGGATGGGGACCAAAAATAATATCTGCAAGTTTGCAGATAATATAAAGTTAAGTGAGAACAAGGAAGATGCAAAGCAAATTCAGTGGGATTTGGATCAGATTTAGTGAATGGCCAAGAACATGGTAGATAGAATATAATACGGAAAAATGTGAGGTGATCCACTTTATAAGGAAGAATAGATGTGCACAATATAATCTCTCACCATTTAAGAAATTAAGTGTAGATGTACATTCACCTGATGAAGGAGCAGTGCTCTGAAAGCTCGTGCAACTAAATAGACCTGTTGGACTTTAATCTGTTATTGTGAGACATCTTACGATGAACAGAGGGACATTGGTACCCTTGTCAATAAGAGACTGAAAGCTAACTTGCAGATGCAGCAAGCAATTAGCAATGGTATGTTAACCTTTATCACGAAAAGGTTCGAGTGCAGGAAAAGGAAAATCTTGCTTCAAGTCTACAGAACCTTAGTTAGACTGCACCTGTTCATTTTTGGTGTTACCTCAGGAAGGATATCATTGCCATGGAAGGAGGGCAATGAAGGTTCACCAGCCTTGTCCCAGGGATAGTGGGACTGCCCTTTCAAGAGAGATTGTGGAAACTGAGCCTATGCACTCTAGAATGTTGAAGAACGAAATGATCTCATTGAAACCAATGTAATACTTGAAAGAATAGGACCAGGTAGATGTAGGTAAAACTTTTCCCCTAGTTGGGAGTCCAGAAACTAGTGACACAATTTTAAAATAAGGTTAAGTCATTTAGGACAAAGATGTAAATTTCATTTTTGTGAATCTTAGATGATGAAATTCAAGCAGATTTGCATGTCTGTTCTTGACATGGTGTCAAAATTGATGGCTCTCAAGAACCAGCTATGGAAAACATTTGCCAAAACATACAGTTCTATTGGATATAATATTAATGTGCCATCTAAACTTAGATGCTGGATATGCCAAGGGAACATATCATTGCTAAATTTCTAAAACTCAATTTCATAAACTAGTTTTTCCAAATCACGATATATTCCATGATCTGTCATCTTTTCTTGCGTTGAGATGTCACCACGCTTCCAACTTCAATGTCTCTTCTCCCATTAACAACCATTGTAAATAAAACCAAACAATACTTAAGCACAGTGGTTCAGTTTAAATCTGAATATATTGATTTTGTTAAGTCAAAATCTCTACACTTCATGTGAATTTCTTGCAAATGGCATTTCCCCAAGAAAGGGGAAATGACAAAGCGCTTGTGCTGCATATTGCCAGAAACTAAACATGAAAATTCATCAGGTCAAAAAAAAAAGCACCAAAAAATGAACTGTACTGATTTCAAAGAATAAGATTTTCTTTTCAATTTCAACCATTACTGAACATCCCTATAGTATGGCTGGTATTAAAAGGAGTGTTGAATTTATTTGTAAAATTCATTCAATGGAATAATGAAACTATTCTGATGAAGCATCAATGACCTGAAATGTCAATTCTGTTTTTTTCTACAGATACTGCTTGAGCTAAGAAATTCCAGCACTCTTTATTTTTGTTGCACATTGCTGACATGGTTTAGCTGCGCAATGTGCAAATTAATGAAGCAGGTGAGTATTGTAGTCAGCCTGCTCTAAGAGACAGCAAACAGTTTCTGCATTGTTTTAGGAGTATTTAGTCTGACCCCTGAGAAAGAATCTGAAAATCTGGTTTACTCAGATAGAGAGTGTTATAGCCAATGTGACACATTCTATTTTTTTGGAATTCCTTCATTGGATGAAATCCTCAAAACCAGCTTTTCTTAAATGTAGCATTTAAAGAGAACTACATTCCATTTTTTTCCTTCTGTTTTAAACAGCATAAATCTCTGTGAGTGAACTACTTTTTTCATAACTCCACTGTGCTTTCCAATAAAGGCTGTATCAATCCAGTCATGCAAAACAGCTTGAGAAAAGTATATTGCACATGTACCAATCATATCTGTTACATAGGATGCATCATTTAACTGCTCATAATGACAGCAATAGAGGTATATTACTAAATTTGAAGAAAACAAAGGGTCAAAATGTATACAAGTTTAACTTTCTTCAAAAATATTTGTCTTATATCATTGGACCTCAAACCTTTAGGGTGGATAAACAAATAAAAGCCATGACCTCCATCAACATGTAAGGTGGACATTAAATGTTCACATAATTGACATAGTCCAGTCAGAACACTTGGAAGATAGAGAAGAGGTGTAACTGCTGCCTGAAACAAAAATCAGAAGTTTTGAATTATGTTCTCCAATTGAGATCAATGATGAAAAGTAGGGGGAGTTCTGGAATCAGAGCTGACAATTTGGTGAATAGAAATTTATTTCCTTGGCACTTGTGATTTTCACGAACTTTTCAAAGACAACAGGTAATTCCTCATTCCATCAAGCGTTTATTTGTAAATATTTGCTTCAATCGTACATTCTATAACCTAACACTCTATGTTAAAAGTTTATCTTGCTCCTCATTCTAAATTTGTATTCAATCTTTTATCTTTGCCCTCTAGTTGAACCCTTCAACCACTGAAGGGGATCTATTTCTAGCTACCTGTCATCATTTGAAAGAATCTCTATCAAATCACTCTGTAATCTCCCCCATTCCAATGAAAATCCCACCATTTTAAATTTTTTGATAAATATTTCTTCATATTCAATAGCATTCCTGTGAATCCAAGACATGTAGTACAAACAGATGGAGGAAATGATTCAGACATTCAAAACTAATAAAAACTAGAATTGAAACGCAGCATATTATTTTGTCTAATATTAAGTTACTGTAAGATAGATAATGCAATAATATAGCAGCAATTTTGCAGCCAGCGTAACAGTGTCAATGCTCACTGATGTCAAAAGAAAATTGTCTATAAATATCAATGGCATGAATTTCACCTTGCCTAATGTTAACTTGAATCCAGTACCAAGCTAAGTGAATCTCCAAGTGTCCAGTAATAGTAATGCAATTGAAAAGTTATTGGGCAATTACATTGAAGAATTCCCACAATCCAGCAGATTTTTCACATCAAAAGTATATTGCCATGTGACTATTTTTGCAGTTGGAACCCAAATCTCTCTCTGTAACTGTACAAGTTATACTCAGCAAGCAAAAGGATCACAGTTGAAAAGAGAACCGGGGAATCTCTCTGCCAAACCGCAGAACACTGGAATCAAAGAACCAGTTATTTTCCCTGCTGAAGGCAACCCTATTGGAATCTCAAATCATAAGTGAATGTTCACTGTCTGCTCCTCACAATTGGAGGAATGTTCCATATACCTTTTTATTTATACTTACTTTGGACTCACTTAATCTGTATGAATGTATATACATGCGTTTCATCATTTTTCTCCTTGCCTTAGTAGTTAATGAGCTCAACTCTGTCTTAACTCAGGAAAGCCTGGTTAAATTGGCTCTTTCAAAAGCATAACTACTAAGTCTCAAAAAAAAAAGGTACCCACGAAAAGGGGTCCTTTATAAATTAAATCTTGTCGCGATCAGCAGAAGGGGTTGAATAGAGATAACTTCTCCAGGACAGGGTTGTAACACTTTGGGGTAATGCAGCCACAAGGTACTAGACAGTCTTGCCTGGATCAACAACTTTGGACGAGACTTACCTAAGGGCTAGTCATAATACTAGTGTTGCTTATGTTGGTATCTATTATTTTTGTTGTTCTACTAATATCTAAAAATAATTATAGCTGTCATTAGGAAAGTATCTTTATATTTGAAAGCATTTGTACATTATAGCATTAATTGCTGTACATGATAAAATAAAATATACTGGCTTTAAACAAGTGTAAAAAAATCACTGTTGCCAAAGTAATTTGTCAATGAGTTTTGCTGATGGTTTCTTGCCAATGCTGTTAATAGTTTGATTTTTTTAAATATTTATTACAGCCAAATTAAGTTTTTTGATTACTATTTCCAAACACTGAGCACTGTAGTTGAATTATTCCAGACCTCACAATACAGTAGAGTATCAATTCAGGAACAAGAAGCAAGGATTGTTTTTTGTTCTAGGCTTGCGATAATCTGGCAATATTTTTAAAAGTGTAAATTCATGAATTATTGTTATGGGCAGTGTTGGGGTATGGGAAGCTTTTTTTTTAATGAAAATATTAGATTGCTTTCCATTGTCAAAAAATTAGAAATCAACATTCGAAAATTTGGGTGTAGAATGAAATTAAGAAAGAAATCAACAAAATGAATTCAACTTCCAAGTGCAGCACCATCTTACTTTGGTCTTTGCAGAAAATAACAACATTTGTTTCAATCTCACTCCCACCATATACTCCAAATACAGCTCTTGAACAACTCATTGATTGAAATTGTGGTCCCAGGCCCAAAATTAGTGAGTATATCCCTCTTATACTGTGATATGGTATTGTCACCATTTGATAATCAGTGCTTATCTTTTGCAAGTACTTTATGTTGCTAAACCTAATACTACATGTCCAATGTCTGCACTTCCTCCAATCCAAACTTCCAAATATAGCTAACATTTAGAATTGCAGCTTGCAGTACAGCAGCTACTTACTCAGCTGGGCAGAACTAACCATTTCTGACTGCTCAGTCTCATTCTGCAGCATTTAATTTTTCAGACCTTTACATATCATATTCATGGGGATCATCAAATATGTTCTTGTTTAACTAGTTCGACGTCTCCTTACACTGGACAATATGGTGCAAGGAAAAAGTGTGCTATGGCACATACAACTGTGTTTAGCAACAATTTTAATCACTCCTTTGGATTGATAATATAATGTATAAGCAAACTCAGCATGGCAACATGTTACCAAGATATTCTGCACATTATCATAGCTCATGGTGCACAAGCCAACCTGGCATATAAGATGTCTACATTTTGTCAATGCTTTCGTTTATCTCAGTGTATAAACCAACACTTATTCTCATTGGTAGTTGGCCTCAAATTTTCATCTTTGCAATGTTTTACTTACCTTCAACTCTTATGTTAGTGACGAGATCAAGCACATGATGTGGCTGCTTAGTAACGGAACTCAGTGGTAGTTAAAATAGTGAGAATGAAAAGAGAAGGAATCTAACCTAAAAAATTAGCCCCAGGCCAATTGTGATATCAGAACAAGAACCAGCAATGGCATGGTCTTGACAGGTATGTATCAGAATGAACCCTGAAATATTGTCAGAATGAAATATCATCATGGGCTCCATAAGACACTGCAGGCCATCAGCAACAGCAAAATTGTACTCAACCACAATCTATAACTTCATGGCTTGGCATATATCTCACTCTACTATTACTACCAAGCCAGGGATCAATCCTGGTTCAATGAAGGCATGATACGGAGATGCCGGCATTGAACTGGGGTAAATATAGTAAGAAGTCTCACAACACCAAGTTTGAAGTCCAACAAGTTCATCTGGTAGCAAAAGCCACTAGCTTATGCAGTGCTGTTCCTTTAGATTTGGTAGCAAAAGTCACCAGCTTTCGGGGTTCTGCTCCTTCACACGAAGGCTGCATAAGCAACATCAGGTATTCCTAAAAATGAGAAGTCACAGCACATACTTGGCACAAAGGAAGATGGTTATCATGGCCTCAGCTCCAGGATATCACTGCAAGAGTTTCTTGGGGTAACGTCCAAGCCTCAGCTACTTTCAGCAGTTTTATCAATGACCTGTCTTCCATCATGAGATCAGAAGTGGGGATGTTCACAGATGACTGCACAATGTTAAGCAAATTTGTGACTCCTTAGTTATTGAAGCAGGTCATGTCCAAATGCTACATAACCTGGAGAATATCCAGGCGTGGGTGAAGAAATGGCAAGTAACATTCATTCCACCTAAGTGCAATGAATTTCCAACAAGAGAGAATGTATTTTGATCTGATATATTATCACATGTATTAATATGCAGTGAGAAGTATTTTTTCTTGTGCACGATATAGATAAAACATGCTTTTCACACAGAAGGAAAGGAGAGGATACAGGTGTAATGTCACAGTCATAGCTAGGGTGTAAAGGAAGATCAACTTAATATGAGTTGGGTCCATTCAAAAGTCTAACAGCAGCAGGGAAGAAGCTATTCTTGAGTCATTTAGTACATGACTTCAGGCTTTTGAAGTTGAAAGTGCTATGTTTGGGTTGCTTGGGATCCTTCCTTATGCTGGCTGCTTTTCTGAGGCAGCAGGAAGTGTAGATAGAGTCAATGGATGTAAGGCTGGTTTGTGTGATGGACTCGACTTCGTTCATGATCCTTCGTAGTTTTTTTACGGTCTTGGGCAGAGCAGGAGCTGTGATACAACCAGAAAGGAGGCTTTCTATGGTGCATCTGTAAACTTAGGTGAGAGCAGTAATGGACATGCCAAATTTCCTTAGCCTCCTGAGAAAGTTGAGATATTGGTGAACTTTCTTAAAGATAGCATCAGCGTGGAGGGACCAGGACAAGTTGTTGGTGATCTGCACATGTAGAAACCTGAACCTCACGACCATTTCCTCTTCATCTCTATTGTGGTTAAAGTTTAGTTATTAGTGTCAAAGTAGGCTTACATTAATGCTGTAACTAAATTATTGTCAAAATTCCCTGATCACCACACTCCAGTGCCTGCTTGGGTGCATTGAGGGAGAAATTAGCATGGCCAATGCACTATACCAGCACGCCTTTCAAACTGTGGGAGAAAATTGGAGTACCCTGAGGAAGTACATGGGGCATGTGTTCCACTACGCTTCCTGAAGTTAATGTCTATCTCATTTTTTTACTGACATTAGGAGAGAGATTATTCTCCATCTCTTTCCTATACTCCATCTCATCACTGTTTAAGATCCGAACCATTACGGCGGTGTCAAGAAAATTTGTAAATCAAGTTGATGGGAAATTTGCTTACACTGGCATAGGCGTATAAGGAGTATAGTAAGGGGCTGAGGACACAATCTTGTGGAAGTGTTATTGTCTGTTCTTACAAATTGTGGTCTGTGGGTTAGGAAGTCTAGAATCCAGTTGCAGAGCAGCTGAACCCTAGGCCACCGAGTTTGGTGATGAGTTTGTAGGATTAACAGTGTTGAAGGCTGAGCTTCAACTGGAGTCTGACATAAGTGTCCTTGTTATCCAGATGCTATAGGGTTCAGTGTAGGGCCAGGAAGATGACGCTATCATGGGCTTGTTGTGGCGATAGCTGAATTGTAATGGATCTAGACATAAGCGAGATCAGAATTAATCCATGACTAACCTTTTGAAGTACTTCATGATGATGGATATCAGAGCCACCCAGCAATATCATTTAGGCACATTGTCTGCCTTTTCTTTGGCACAGGAATGATGGTCATCTTCTTAAAGTAGGTAGGGATATCATATTGGTATATGGAGAGTTTAAAGATGTCTGCGAATATTCCATCCAGCAGTTCTGTGCAGAATCTGAACGCTCGTCTGGTACCCCATATTCTTGCAACTCGGGCAACGTTGCCTACCTAATACGTTGCAAGAAAGGATGTCCCGAAGCATGGTACATTGGGGAGACCATGCAGACACTACGACAGCGGATGAATGAGCATCGCTCAACAATCACCAGGCAAAACAGTTCCCTTCCTGTGGGCAAACACTTCAGCAGTCATGGGCATTCGGCCTCCGACCTGCGGGTAAATGTTCTTCAAGGGGGCCTTCGTGACACACGACAGCGCAGAGTCGCTGAGCAGAGACTGATAGCCAAGTTCCGCACACATGAGGACGGTCTTAATAGGGATCTTGGCTTCATGACACACTATCTGTAACCCCCGTAACTTGCCTGGGTTAGCAAAAAACCTCACTTACTGTGCTGTCTGGAGAAAATACACAATTCTCTAACCAATGCTCAGGATTCCCTTCACACACATTGTTAGCCACTTTAACACTTGAATAGCAGGTTAGATGTAAGGATTCGCATTCTAATCAGCAATCTGTGACTGTCTGTGTTGATATGTGTGCGATTGCAGACCAGAACACTGCATTTGCCTGACGAAGACACAAGAGTGTCAAAAGCTCGCAGATTTACTATGAAATAAATCAGTTGGATTTAAAATCGGTGTTGTTAAATTCTTACTGAGTTCTTACTACCCCATCCGGGCCAGTCACTTTCTGCGGGTTGACTTTTAAGTAGGCTGATCTGACATCTGCGATGGTGACCTCAGATACCAGTTCAGTAGAGGCTTCCAGGGCAGAAGGTGTGCTCTTGCCTATCTCTTGCTCAAAAATGACATAGAATGCACTGAGCTCATCAGTGAGAGTGCACTGGTGCCCTCATCTTGTCTATATACCTTCATCTTATTGCCTGTTAGGTCTTGCAGACATTGCCATAGTCACTAGGAGTCATGTGGCTAATCTGGGACTCTTGCTTTGGTCCTGTACTGACTCTTGGCATCTGATGGTAGATCATATCTAATCATCATCCCTTGACATTCAAGAGCATTGCCATCACTGAATCCCCCACTGTCAACATTCTGGAGTCTACTATTGACTAGAAACTGAACTGGACTAGCTATAGAACTGTGGTGACCAGAGCAAATCAATGGCTAGGAATCCAAAGTCAAGTAACTCACCTCTTGCTCATCTACAACGCACAAGTCAGGGGTGTCATGGAATACTTTCGACTTGCCTGGATGCGTAGTCCCAAAAACACAAATTCCAACACCATCTGGGACAAAGCAACTCACTTGACTGCTAACCTTTCCACAAACATTCAATCCATCCACCAGCAGTGTGTCTCAGGGATCGGTGAAAGGTGCACTGTTATTTGTCATTTATATTAATGATTTGGATGAGAATATAGGAGGTATGGTTAGTAAGTTTGCAGATGACAAGATTGGTGGTATAGTGCAAAGTGAAGAAAGTTATCTCCGAAAGTTATCTTGCAACAGGATCTTGATCAATTGGGCCAATGAGCTGATGAATCGTAGATGGAATTTAATTTAAATAAATGTGAGGTGATACATTTTGGTAGCTTGAACCAAGGCAGGACTTACTCAGCTAATAGTAAGTTGTTGAACAATGAGATCTAGGCGTACATGTTCATAGTTCATAGTTGGAAGTGGAGTCACAGGTGGACAGAGTGGTGAAGAAGGCATTTAGCATGCTTGTTTTCATTGGTCAGAACACTGAATATAGGAGTTGGGATGTATTTTTGAAGTTCTACAAGACATTGGTAAGGCCACATTTGGAATACTGTGTACAATTCTGGTCGTCCTAATATAGAAAAGATATTATTAAATTAGAAAGAGTGCAGAAAAGATTTACTAGGATGGTACCAGGACTTGATAGTTTGAGTTATAAGGAGAGGCTGGATACTTTTTTCTCTGGAACGTAGAAGGCTAAAGGGTGATCTTATAGAAGTCTATAAAATAATGAAGAGCCTAGATCAGCTAGATGGTCAATATCTTTTTCCAAAGGTAGAGAAGTCTAAAATTAAAGGACATAGTGTCAATTTACCTTAAACCTATACCACCAAAAGTGTCCAGAGGGTCAATTTTTTTCACACAAAGGGCGGTAAGTGTTTGGAACAAGCTGCCAGAGGTAGTAGTAGAGGCAGGTACAATTCTTTGTTTTAAAAAGCATTTAAAACAGTTACATAGGTAAGTTGGGTACAGAGGGATATGTGCCAAATGCGTGCAATTAGGACTTCAGGGTTTAAAAAAAGAATGGCATGGACAAGTTAGGCCAAAGGGTCTGTTTCCCTGCTGTAAACCAGGAGTCTCCAAACTTTTCCATATGAGGGCCACATCGTATATTTTACACATTTTCGTGGGCCAAAGGGAAAAAAGGTTCTAAAGTTAGGAGATTACTTTTATAATAGTTATTTTTCTAAAAAAGGCAACAAATAATTTTAAATTCATTGCGACTGGTGACTGTTTTACAGCAATACATGGCAATTGGCTGCAGCAGATGTTAATCACAATGTGGGTATTGCGCTGAACACATCACTCTATAATTGGCCTGAATTGTCACTGTCATTGTCCTCGCTCATTTCAGACAGATGGAGCTTACAGATTAGATAAAGCAGCTGTCACTCTATCAATGCACAGCAGCAATTGGATAACAGATATCTCAATTACTGATTTGTTTAATGAACAGTCAGTCACAGGATGGCAGCTCTGATTGGACAATAGGCCAATAAAGAGGATGGGGATTCCCACGTGGCTTCTATCCAGGTCCTGAGTCAACTGTGGGCTTCTGGATGCGGGAATGTTTTCAGCGGCGGGGTTCCGGATGCGGGAATATTTTCAGCAGCGGGGTTCCGGATGCGGGAATATTTTAAGTGGCAGGAATCCTGTCCCACCTCACTGGCTGCGGGTTAGATGTAGCCAGCTGCAGGCCGGATACGGTCTGTTTGGAGAGACCTGCTGTAAACCTTTATGACTTTAGGATGCCATAGACAAAGTCATTCAGAATTAATTCATCAAACTCAATGAATTGAATGCCAAAGGAGATTCATTTGAATGTTTTAAAAATATTCTGATTGTGGTTAAAGTTATCTTTGTGCAATTGATTAATTCAATAAACTGTGCCGGATTAATTTAGTAAGGATGACCTGTTTTTCACTATTCCAAATGGTGAACCATATTCACTTTGCTTTATGCTTGCCACACAAATCAATACTCATTTTTTGAAGGACTTTCAGAAGCTTCAAAGGTCGACTGCTAACATGGCAATCTACAGTAATTATTTTCATAATCAAATTTGCCACTCTCATGTTGTTTACAGAATCAAAGAATGCCTGGGACACAGCAGAGTTATTTGACCCATCATGTCTGCAGATACTTTGACCCTAGCGTCATAACCCTATACATTCACCATGACTAATCCATCTAACCTACACATCTTGGGGCATTAAATAACTCTTTCTTTTAACCTGGTTAATTCACTTAACTTGCACATCTTTGGACAGTATTTATTGCATTGTGACTCACTTAAACATAGGCACAATTAATATCAATAGGAAGACTGCCCTTTTGAAGAAAAAGTACCAGAGAAGATTCAGTAACTTGTTTTGTCTGGCCTATTACCTGTTATTTAGGGTGATCAGAAAGGAATATTTTGACTTTAATGACTGGTTTGAGGCTTTGAATAAAAAGGAGATACTGGCATTTGTGGACAACTTCACAAATATATCACACAAACAATACCTTTGCAGATGGGATAAGGTTCATTTAAAGCAGCTGATGCCAAAGAATTGTCCCTTAATGTAAAAGAAGATACTTCATCTAATTATGACTCAAATTAATATAATTAATGAATATGCTTGTGGACTAGTAATCTGATGCTGTTAATTTATTTTTGAGGAATTTCAGTTGGTAGAAAAGCATACCACTAATATAGTTAATATATATAAGAATGCTGCACTTAAACGTAATTTGAGTTTTAAATAATCTTGGGAATGTTCTCATAAACAATAACCATCTACGCCCACTGGTACTTTAACCTAGAAATTCTACTCATACACCAAATTAAATTGACAAACAATATAAAATTGTGCGATGACTCCACAGTAGGTCATAATAGAAGAGATTAAAAATTAAATACTTAATAGGGGCAAAAGCTCTGCTGCTCCCAGACAACAGTTCATCTCTACAATAGATAAGAATTGCATCAATGAGAGAAACCAGAAAAATGTGTAATTTAGTTCTAAATTGCCAATGGGCAGGGTTTTCTTTACATATTTCTAAAATTAAAAGTCATGTGAGAAGAATATATGGAGTTTGATTATCGAGAGGTTAGTGTTGCTGGGAATTGAAGCTAATGCAAACTGCACTTATGAAAGGAGACACGAAAAGGATGGTAAACTAGTGGATTTTCATGTTGTATGCAGAGAGTAAACAGAACAGCATTATAGAATTTAATTTGGTGTGGCAAGACGATGTGAAAAATCTACATTTGAACGTAGAGGGGAGTAAAGCAAGATTAATAAAATCTTTGAAATATATGCAAAAGCTCAGTTAAAATAAATGAAAACAAAGCACAAAACCTTTTCTAATATTTCAGTGCAATATCAAGGGAGCTATAAAAGTTGAGAACGACATGAGCGTTTCAAGATTAAAAGTGTCAGACAGGGGTGTGCTTTCTCCTCAGATTTATTTAATTTGTAATCTTAGGGAGACTGAAGACCTCCCTGGATTATTAGTTGATGGTTACAAGTTTAATAATACAAGACATGCTGATGACACTTCTTACTGCCACATCTGCAAAGAAACTGCAAAAGATTTTGGATAGAGCAGTGAGAAGAAATGAGAAAAAAGGGCTTAACATCAATTGTAATAAAACAAAATGCTCAGTAGTGTCCAAAAACAAAACCATACTACAATTTAAGATCACAGTGAAGACCAAAAAAAAAGTCACAGGTAGACAGGTGTTTTATCCAGAAAGTACGTTAATTTGAACAGAAAGTGCAACCAAGAAATAGGACAAATGATTGGAACGGGCAAAGTTGCATTGCAAAAAATAAAAATGATTATGATCAATTCAAAGTAGTGCTACATCACACCGAATTTGATATGTAAACATGAGTGTTGGGATGATTAGTAAAGCAATACAGAGAACAATTGAGGCTGCACAGTTTGGTTAAGACGAATAATAGATATCTTGGATGAATCACACAACCAATGAAGGGATCTTAGTATATTGTGAAACAAAAAACACTTTGCTGACAAAGATCAGGAAGAGGCTCAGAGAATTTCTTCAGCATGTAATAAGAAATCAGAATATAGAAAGTCTGATGCTGCTGGGAAAGATCAATGGTAAAAGAGAATGAAGTAGACAAAGAATGATCTTTCCAAGAGCCTCGCAAATTGGATGAATGTACCACCAAAGAAGAGGATCCACGCCTGTGGACTATGATTAACGTATGGTGTATGATCATCAGACCCCCTTAGGCACGATACTCGAAGAGAAAGACAGAGAGACCACTATGCACTTGAAAGTTGTGATTTTAGAAGATAATAAACCAAAATTCTACCTGGATAGATGAGATAGAACTATTCAAAGAGAACATAGGGGTTTCTTGGCGTACTGACTATTAAACTCGGTGAAAGAAACTACCAGATTTCTGTGTTCAGAATTATTTAAAATGTGAAACGTTAGAACTGTAGTGTTCCTGCCCAAATCAACATCAAGTGACTGCAAGTGTCATCTTATAAGTGTTCAAATTATGAATTTAACCTTAGTACATACAATTAACACTGACCAATATTTATCCCTCAACTAATGCTAAACCAGACAACCTGGTCAGCTGTCTCTTTCCTTTCACAAAGCTTCTCTGTTCTTAAATCATTGATCATGTTCACCTATATAAAAATGACTGTACTTCAAAAGTACTTCATTAGCTGTGTAGTGCTTGGAACAGAGAGATTGTGAATGGCATTCACATAGTTGGATGCTTGTTCTTACATGGGTAGGGAGCAAAATGTAAGATTAATTTTGAACTGCTCGAGTCTATATCTAGTCTATAACTAAATACAGGGCTAAATAGCTCCCTTCTGGGCAGTCAATTTCGATACTGCATATGGTTCCTTATCTTCTAATCTTCAATGCTCACTTTTATTAAGTGCAAATATCATTATATTAACATAAAACCTGGAATCAACTTCAAAACTGCACAAAAATTCAAGAAATCTGACTAGCAGTCAAACTTCACTCTTTGTAACTGCTGCTTCTACAGCATGAACTGGTCTTTGAACAGAATTGATTTAACTGAAGAGTTAACATAGTTTTTTTTCACTTTTCCGAAAGGAAGAAATAAATTTAGGACAGAAAATAAGCACAGTCTGATAAGTTCAAGGCTGGGAGGGGGACAAAATGAGGAACAAGATATTTCTTACTCAATGCAGAATTGTGTAAAAAAAACTGTAATGTTGCAAACTGTCACCACAATTGGATAACTCAGCTTACAACATTAAACCATTCATGGCTGGCACTCAAACTACTGGATTAGTTTATTGTTAAAGTTTTAAGCGTTGGGCTTTTTAAAGATGTTGACATAAACATAATGGGATGCATACTTGAGTATTCTGCTCGTAAGTTTTTCTGATTAGAGCTGCGCATATTCATTAAAACCAGAAAACGATTATTAGAAAACACCTATTTCTTCATCCTATGGGAAAAGTCTGATCGATTTTCAGCTCTGCTTAACAAATTCTAATTAGATTTGTCTCAACTTTTCAAGACAGCTCCAAGAATACAGATTTATCCGTTACTTGCATGACAGCAATTCAGAGCCTGAGGAGAATACACCAGAACTTCACACTATATAGATTCTCAACACATTATAATTAGCAGAAGCACACCAGGACATTGAATGCATGCGTTTAATTTAAAATAATAAACTTGAAAACTAATGCAAAGTTAGGCAGAAGCCAAACTTTCCCATGTTCAATTTCAACCATTTTTCATGAATATGCCAAGATATGACTCAAAGCTGGCTGTTTTCATGGAGTGGGAAACAGAACAATGAAGTAGAAAATGCAAGGGCATTTTTTTTAATGCAATTAATTTGGAAATATTCTGAATTGTGTTTATATTGAGTGTATGACAGTAACTGTCATTAATTAAATATTCTGGGATAATCCTCTCCTCTTGTTTAATTTTATGTTTAGGATAGGCATGGTTCTAAAACAACTCAGGAAAATTAACACCATCCAGGACAAAGCAGTCCATGGATTGGCAGCCCATTAATATTTTAAACATTCATTCCCTTGCCACCAGCGTACCACGACAATAGTGTGCATCATTTACAGGATGCATTGTTGTGGCGAAGTTGGTGTGTTCTGAAAACTGGAACATATTTTTCTTTGCTGGAGATATGGGTTACTCAAAAATGAAAACAAAAATTGCTGGAAATGCTCAGCATGTCAGGTAGCATCTGTGGAGCCAAACAGATAAGATTTCGGATCAATGACCTTTCATCAGCTCGTTTTACAGTAACTTCCAAAGCAATGACTTCTACGACCTAGAAAACAAAAGGGCAGCAGATGCAGGGGAACACTACCATCTGTGTATTTCCCTCCAAACCATATATCAATCTTACTTGGAACCATATCGCCATTGCTTCACTGTTGCTCAGTGAAATTCCTAAACTCCCTGCCTAACAGCCATGGGGTATTCCTGCACCAGATGATATTCAGTGATTCAAGAAGGTGGCTCATCACCACCATTTCAATTAGAGGTGGCACCAAACTTCAGCTTTTCAGTGAAGCTGACATTCCGTGAGAGAAAATGAACAAAATCAACTAGACTTTTTGGAAAGTTAAGAGATTATGACCTCACAGCTCACCTTCATGTTCCTTTTCGGTCATTCCAGCTTTCTTCATTTTCTTTGGTGTTTTCATGAAGAGAGGGAATATTGTTCTCAGTCCAAGAATGTCAACAAACTTGTGACAATTATCAGATCCTTCAGGACCAATCACTGCATGATCCAACACCTTTAAAGCACTAGCTCGTGACATTTTCTTTTCTCTATAAAAACAGAAATCACACAGATTATTGAACATTTTTCATTACATGCAATCCTTTCAGCATTTCTTTAATACTTTAAAACTGGCTACAATTCTTAGTTAAGACTTGAGGTATACAAGGCTTATTTTTTCACTAATCATTTATATTCTTGGAAATAACTCCAAGATTCAAATATCATTGGGCAGTTACTACTCAAGTCCCTGAGAAAATAAAACTAATTTCTCGATTAAATCTGAACGGGAAGAATCATCTCAATATTTTAAGTAGCAGTTATAAAACTAAAGGCAAAACCAACCTTGAAGAATCTTAGCAGTTAACATGCATCTCAAAGTGCAGCTGGTAAACATGTTATTAGGTGCACAAAGGAGGCGATTTCACAAGTGGCAGGTTTCATTGTATTATTGATGAGTTCATGGAGTCACGTACAGCATAACCCAACGATTCAAAAAATAATTAGTGAGAAAGTAGGACACAAAGTATGTGCACTTGAGCATTTTAGGCTATAAAAAGGTTTAACATTTACACCCATCCAATGATCCAATCGCAAAGAAGGGCCGAGGGTGCTCTGGCCAAGATTTATCTCTGAACCAATAGCTCTAAAAACAGATTACCTGGTCATTGCAGTTTTTACGCCCTTACTGTGAGTAAACCTTTTGCTATGTTTTCCTGCATAGTCCAAAGATGTGGAAGTTAGGCTGACTGGCCATGCTAAATTGCCTATTAGTGTCAGGGGGATTAACAGCATAACATACGTGAGGTTACAGGCTAGGGCCTGAGTGGGATTGTTGTCAGGGCAGACTCAATTAGCCAAATGGCCTCCTTCTGAACTGTAGGGATTCTATGAGTCTATGATTTTCTACATTAAACTGAGGCTACACTTCAAAATTACTTCATTAGTTGTAAGTGCTTCAGGGTATGCTGAGATTGGGAAAAGTTACATACATGTTCTTTCTTCTTCCTGCAAGGCAGGACTACAGTGAAATCACGATGAGGCAAACTCAGATGACTCAAAATTTTGATTAAATCAAAGTCACCAACCAATCATGCCAGCAGAACAGCAATTCTATAGAATATAGCCAGTGGGCATCATCAGATTATCTGATCTTGTCCAAGCTTGTGTTGCGAAGTTGGGTACAGCAATTGTAAATTGGTGTATGTAAAATTGTAAAATGCTAAGGAGAAAGCATTTCATGGTCCCTTCACAAGGTGATGCCTTTTTCCATACTTAGAAAAAAAATGCAAGTATATAAAGAGCCCCAGACTGAAAGTTTTGTATTGAAAGACCCAGCAGCAATGTTACTAAGGCAACAGGCTTTCAGGGTTTTGACTTTTTTTGAATTCAGCCAATCAATTTGAATTAGGTACTTAGATACCAAGAACCTATTAAATTTACATTTTATGATTTTGACAACCTAGGACCAATCCTATTGTGGGAAATATTGATATGTCATCACAGGTATAAAAGGGAGACAGTGGGACAAAAGAAGAGACAGCAACTGCCACAGCTCATAGTTCTTAACTAAAAGCCCCATCCAGATACCAAAGAAGAAAGAAGGCGGCTCAGAATTTTCCAGAAAACACAAAAACTGGTTGCGATTTAGAAAGTAACAAAATCCTTTTTCTGGTAATGAGTGGGAATTGTATTTATTGGAACATCATACTATTAGAATCTTGTTTCATTCAGTTTGTTAATAGTTTAGTAAAGTCGTTCACTGTTAAATAGATAAATTAATTATTATGAGTTGATTTTTAGAGTGGGTATCAGGGATTTATTTTGTATTTAACCACTAGGAGTGGTTAATCACAGCACATCTCACACACCTTTTACAGATTATGAGGCGAGATACTCCTCTTTGGGGGTTTTGGTGTTAGTTGTCAGAGGATGGGGAGGGAAACTGACCTCTGCTTTATAACACTTACAACAGTGGACCACATAAAAGATAAATCATGAATATTTCTCTGTGAAAGGTGGTGTGAACGCTGTAAATATGGCTAAACTTATAATGAATGCACACCCGGTCGCCTGCTTGTTCCCCCTAACTGATACCACAAAGGCTGTGAAATGCTTCGTGGTTGCGTACCGTGGCAGGAAAACATATACGACTGCACTGAAAAAATGGTGGACTGTATCATGCATATCCACAGACAGCATGTTAAGCAGAAATTCCCAACATTTTTCAATGGACAATTCCAATCTTTTACAAAGTCAGGCCATTATAAGATATGAGCAAATTGAATAAAGGCTTTTTTAAAAACACAGCTTTACCGTGTCATCATTTGATTTTTTTTTATACATAGATCTGTTTGTAGGCGTATAGCTTTACATAAAGATACATCCATGTTGGAGTGAGACCTCATCAGCTATCACAAAGCTCCACTTAACACACATTTGTGGCCAGGTCCCCTAAAATCATCAGGATTTTATTATATATATGTTTACAATTTAAAAATATGACCATTTTTTAAACAATCTCCAGTAATCAGAAATTAAGTACTTTAACACCAGATTAAGAGATGCCTTTTGGCAGAGTGATAGTCTCCTGTTTTCACATTGTCAGGAATGTGCTAGACTCTGCTACATAATAGAAGCACAAAAGTGTTAATACACTGGGCTACCTCCCTATGTTTACTGAATTAGACAATCCCACCCCAAACACAGATTTGCAAATATCCATCGTCAAGAATACACATTGCGCTTGGTACTCTGAACATCAGCTCATCTACATGACGAGGGTAAATGGCTGCCATCTTCCAGAATAAAGATTTTTGGTAAGTTGCCACCAAAGGTAAATAAAATGAAGCCAAACTGTCAAATATTCCCTCTTCCTCAAATTTGGAGTAGAATAATTGAATAGAATGAAAAGCTACTAAGGAGACTGACAGTGGATGATGCTTTTAAAACAAATTTTCTTCAGTGCGTGAGAGGGAGAATAAATATATTAGATATACAGATATGCACTGGGCTTGTGGTTCTCAACAAAACATGACTGAATAATTGACTTAAGCTGCCATTTGAACTTTGAGATTAATCACTAGAATCATGCCCAGTCTCGGACATGATACACCATGTCCTTAAACTTTCCTTAGAAAGTTTCTAAGTTTTTAAACTTTCCTTAGAAATATCGAAGAAGTCAATGTGATATAAGATTTTGCAATAGAGGAGAGATTAAGACATTTGGAATGCAAAAATTTTAGATAAAGATAGACTTTAATGAAAATGGTTACAAAGTGTCCATACATAGATCTGCCTCAGGAAAATTTGGTTTTCCATTTTACAAAGGAGTAGCATGCAGTAAGAAATAGGTGTATGATTGTCAATTTTTATTTTCATTTACAAGGCACAACTAAATAGGAAATTATTGATGTGGTTCTAAACTTAGGATATTCTGAAACAACCTCAAAGAATAGTGTGGTATATTTAAAACCTACAGAAGTATTTTTTAACATTAAGAAACCAGTAAAACTAGAGGGTAGAAAGATGTAATTTCATTCCGGCAATCAATGGTGGGATATAATCCAGATAGATGGGTTGAACATGCAGAGAATAGCATAGCTCAAAGTGAAACAAATGCGCAAAGTTTCAAACTTATTTTAGTGAACATGAATATGTCAAAAAAACAATGCAATAAATGTTTTGCAAAATTGGAAGCAAGACTATGAGATTAAACCTCTTATGATAAATGGAATCATCTCACTCAGATACTAAGAGATACATTTTGAACGACTTAAGCTGATGCACATTATTATAGAATTTTACCCTGCATTTAATCCATGATTTTCTAAAACCTGTATTATTTGTCATCATTTGAGTGAGGAAGGTAAAAATCTTCATAAAGAATATTATGCTTCTTTGACATGCAAAAGATTAAAACAGCCAAGTTTTTAAGATACCTCTGTAAATAAATTAATCTTAATGGACACATGTTCAACATATTTAAAAACTTAAAAGTCAAATATAAACTGTATAAAAAGATTTTGCATTTGTATAGTGCATTTCAGAATGCTAAGATTTCTAAAGCACTTTCTAGCCAATAAGGTTAACTAATGTAGGAAATATAGCAAAATTGCACACAGCAAGCTTCAAAAAGTAATAATGCAATAATAGCCAGATAATGTGTTTTTGTGATGTTTGATTGAGGGTTAATATTGGCTTTTAATATTCTCTTGCTCTTTTTCTCCGTAATGGGATCTTTCACATGCATCCAAGAAGGCACCTCATCTGAAAGATGATACCTCAAACATTGCAGCACTCCCTTAGTGCTGCACTCAAGTGTTAAATCTAGGATTTTGTGCTCTGGTCCCGGAGTGGAACTTGAAACACATATCAAGTTACTGTGAAAATGCAAGTAAGTAAGTGATTAAAATGAAAATCTATCTATACCTGTTGTAATAGCACAAAATGAACTAGATCCAAAAGCTTTGTTATTTGTTAGCCTTTGTAATTTTATTGAAATGAAATGGTACAGAATCTATTCATTCGTTAAATTATGAGTCATGAAAAAGAGCAATATATGTGATTTCATAATCTTCGCAAATAAAGGCTGCACAGGTAATCCATGTTTACCAAAAAACCTCATTAAAACACTGTTAGATCATTAAATGATGTCACACATCTGTAATATATCAAAATTCTCGAGTTGCTAACACACTAATGCTTCCAGTATTTTAAAATCAATGGGTAATGCAGAAATAGTGATGACTAATGCCTCTTAATTTGTTTCCTGCAGAAGTGGCATTGCAACCCTCAGACCATTACATCAAACATAACCGAAAGGCATTCCATTTTCTCTAAAAATCTTTGAACAGGAGAGATTCATCAGTAGGTGTAAACGGTTGAGTACTTAATTTCTTGTCCTGGATTATTTTCAGTTGAACAAAATTGACATTTGTTCTGAATTTTACAAGTTGTACATACTAAATAAAGATTAGATTCAGAAATTAATGGAAAATGAAAATTACTTTTTGTTGCAAAATTATTTACTTCTATTACCTTCAAGATGTTTCCAGCTCTGTGGGACCACCTCTCACTGATAGAAAATTCATTAATTCAGACAGCCTTTAGTCTTTTGAAAATCAGTGCATTATGAATTTGGAAATGTTTATCCTATTAACCTCAAATGAATTCAGCATTGCAGCAGTCTAATTAACTTGTCCGTCACTGATTTCCAGCAAAAAGAAGAAGTCTTGTCAATTAAGTCAAAGTTGTTCAACTTTGTCCTATTTTCACAATTCACAACCTGGGATATCAATCCAATCCTCAAATAATTACAATTATAAACGTTGAAAAGAAGCCCAAATTTCTTTCCCCTAAAATAGCAACAGATTCCAAACAAAAACAAGCTATGATAGACAGATATTTTATTCCATTCCATATTTTGTTTCATTCATAATTCTCGCATCAGTTAGTAAAGCTGTCTGAATTAAACAGAGCATAAATTGTTCTAAGATCGACCTGCATCAGTTTTATGGTTTCAGTTGTGCCACAGTTCAAACCTCAGCAAGTATAAAGATGCTGAAAGTTCAATTTGTACTGCCCAAATGCTCGATTTTGCTTTCAGAGACATATACAAAAAAGTCTTTACCTGAGCATTAGGTTCATGAGTTGCAGACCCTCCCCCTTCAGAAATCGATCCCTATTTGAGCTCAACATCAGGCACGAGCAAAGACTATCAAACAGATTCTCCATCATTTCAAGCTCCTCATTTGTACTGGGATTATGACGTTTGAACAACTAAAAACAAAGGATTTGAGAGAAAACTTTTATTCACCGTTAGAATTAAACTGACATTACATTACAATAAGCAGGATTTTAAATAAAGTCAAAGGAGATGTTTCTTAATTGAAAAATTGGAAACATCAGTTGAACATGTTAAAGAAAAGCTTTACTTATTTAGCCACTTCGTTATCTTCTGAAAATTCAAAAGCAGTATAGAGCCAATAAATTACTTCTAAATTGCACTCATTTTGTAATTAATTTGTAAAATAGTAAGGACCTAGAAAATAGCTATGAGCTAAACAAAAAGTCAGTGGTGTGTAATTATTGGACTTTGGTACAATCCCCTGTATTCAAATAGTGCTGCAGAATCTTTTACATCCATCTGGGTGGGAGGCAGAGCCTCATCCAAAAGACAGTACTCCTGACAATATACCTTTAGTATTGTGTTTTCAGCCTAGACCATATGTTGTAGTCTTGCAATAGAGTTTCACTTATGATCTACTGACTCAAACTTGAGTTCTGCTACCAAAGCAAGGTGAACACTACAAATCTGTTGCATATTACACAAGTTGCACAGCAAGGGAAAACTGTATTCTGAGACTATATCTGAGTCAAACAAACCTGAAAGGCATAAATTTGCTCACAGTTCACCAGGTTTTCAGATGGACCTTGGTCAGAAATCTGCCCACTACACACTACATGAACATTTGTAGTCACCAAAGAAACAGTGACATAACATTTCTGCTGAAAGAGGAGGAATCTCACTTCGAATGCAAAGGGAGAATGTATCATAGAACATAACAGCGCAGAACAGGCCCTTCGGCCCTCGATGTTGCGCCGACCAATTAAGAAAAAGCAATGACCCTCTAACCTAAACCATTCCCTTTTCATCCATAAACCTACCCACTGACCTCTTAAACGCCCCCAAATTTGGCGCATCTACAACTGCAGCAGGCAGGGCATTCCATACCCTTACCACCCTCTGGGTAAAGAACCTACCTCTGACATCCGTCCTATAACTACCACCCCTTAATTTAAAGCTATGTCCCCTCGTGCTAGCTTTCTCCATCCGAGGAAAAAGGCTATCACTGTCCACCCTATCTAAACCTCTAATCATCTTATATGCTTCAATAAGGTCTCCTCTTAGCCGCCTTCTTTCTAATGAAAACAACCTCAAATCCCTCAGCCTCTCTTCATAAGACCTTCCTTCCATACCAGGCAACATCCTGGTAAACCTCCTCTGCACCCTCTCCAATGTCTCCACATCTTTCTTATAACAAGGCGACCAGAACTTTACACAATACTCCAAGTGCGGTCGCACTAGAGTTTTGTACAGTTGCAACATAACGTTGCGGCTCCGAAATTCAATCCCCCTACCAATAAAAGCTAAGACTCCGTACGCCTTCTTAACAACCTTATTGACTTGATTGCCAACCTTCAGGAATCTATGCACATATACAGCTAGATCCCTCTATTCGTTAACACTATTAAGAGTCCTACCAGTAGGACAGCCCAGTATAGGGCTAATGGTAGGACTCTTAATAGTGTTGATGAACAGAGGGATCTTGGTGTATGTGTGCATAGATTCCTGAAAGTTGGCAATCAAGTCAATAAGATTGTTAAGGCGGCATACGGAGTCTTAGCTTTTATTGGTAGGGGGATTGAATTTCGGAGCTGCAACGTCATGTTGCAACTGTACAAAACTCGAGTGCGGCTGCACTTGGAGTATTGTGTACAGTTCTGGTCCCCGCATTATAAGAAAGATGTGGAGGCATTGGAGAGGGTACAGAGGAGGTTTACCAGGATGTTGCCTGGTATGGAGGGCAGGTCTTATGAAGAGAGGCTGAGGGATTTGAGGTTTTCGTTAGAAAGGAGGCGGCTAAGAGGAGACCTTATTGAAACATATAGGATGATTAGAGGTTTAGATAGGGTGGACAGTGATAGCCTTTTTCCTAGAATGGAGAAAGCTAGCACGAGGGGACATAGCTTTAAATTAAGGGGTAGTGATTTTAGGACGGATGTCAGAGGTAGGTTCTTTACCCAGAGGGTGGTAAGGGTATGGAATGCCTTGCCTGCGTCAGTTGTAGATGCGCCAAGTTTGGTGGCGTTTAAGAGGTTAGTAGATAGTTTATGGATGAAAGGGGAATGGTTTAGGTTAGAGGGTCACTGCTTGTTCCTAATTGGTCGGCGCAACATCGAAGGCCGAAGGGCCTGTTCTGCGCTGTAATGTTCTATGTTCTACGATTAGCCCTATACTCCATACGTTTGTTATTCCTGCCAAAGTGAATTACCTCACACTTTTCCGCATTAAATTCCATTTGCCACCTCTCGGCCCAGCTCTGCAACTTATCCAAGTCTCTCTGCAAACTATAACATCCCTCTTCATTATCTACCACTCCTCCGACTTTGGTGTCATCCGCAAATTTAGTAATCCATCCTTCTATACCTTCATCCAGATCATTTATAAAAATTACAAACAGCAGAGGCCCCAAAACAGATCCCTGAGGTACACCACTTGTAACCAAACTCCATGATGAATAATTTCCATCAACCACCACATCTGAATCGAACACATCTAAACTCTCTCTCAAAGTCTGCACATGCAGAAGGCTAAGTGTTCTTCACAGCTACTCAAGATTAGAATCATAGAATTGTAATGTTTACAAGGAAGTAATTCAGCCTACTGTGCCTGAGCAAGCTCTTTGAAAGACCTTTCCAATTTGGTCCTGCATCCCAACTCTTTCCCATAATTTTGTAAATTAATCTTTTTCAAGTCCACATCCAATTATTTTGTCAATGATTTCCACATTTCAGGCATTATTTCCTTCCCCTCCAAACTACTCCCAACAATGAATGAAAAAATTCAACACAGCCAACCTGGCTTATTATTACTCCCTCTCCAACCTCCCTTCTGTCCATATCTTTGAATGCTAGGTTGAGGCAGTGACTGCAATTCTACTTTTCTATCACTCCCCTTGGTTCTTCAAATGTCTCCTTTCCATCAGAGTGCTTGCTTGACATCAATTTTTAATTAGCCTGAAGTTCATCTAACTCAACATCAGAATAACCAAAGCTATCGCTTTTCTTTCCTAAAGAACAAAGAACAAAGAACCACACAGCACGGGAAACAGGCCCTTCGGCCCAACGAGCCTGCGCCGCCGTCCTAACGTCTTAATGACATATAGAGACCAATACAGGGACAATTTGTTACCCAATCAGCCTAAGAGCACATTTTTGGGATGTGGGAGGAAACCGGAGCACCCGGAGAAAACCCACGCAACCACGGGGAGAACGCGCAAACTCCCGCAGACACAGGCCCAAATCCATGTGTCTGCACAGCAACAGCGATAATCTCTGAGCTGTCATGTTGCCCATCTGATGGTCCAGTTTAAGCATACACTAACGACATGAAGCACTAGGCCACTCCTGAAGTAACCTCCAAGAGCAGCCCTCGCACGACCTGCCGAATGCATGCGCCTTGTTGGTCAACAAGGTGGACCGAATAGCCTGTGGAAACAAATAAAGTATTTAAACAGTCCTCCTATATCCCTCTATCTGCAGACCGCTCATGTGGCTGTCCAAGAGACCCTTAAACAACCCTAGCGTGCCTGCTCCCACCACCCCACTCGGTAGCACATTCCACACCCCCACTACCCTTTGTGTGAAAAAATGCCCTCTAATATTCGTCTTATACATAGCCCCCCTCACCCTAAGGCCGTGACCCCTCGTTCTATCCGATTCTAATGGTGGAAAAAGCTTACCACCATTTACTCTATCTATACCCCTCATAATCTTATATACCTCTAATAGATCCCCTCTCAGCCGACGTCTTTCAAGGGAAAACAACCCCAGTGCATTCAATCTTTCCTCGTAAGACAGCCCTTCCATACCAGGCAGCATCCTGGTAAATCTCCTCTGCACTCTCTCCAGGGACTCCACATCCTTCTGGTAGTACGGCAACCAGAACTGGACGCAGTACTCCAAGTGAGGCCTAACCAACGTTCTATACACTTGTAACATCAGACTCCTACTCTTGTATTCTATACCCCTTCCTGTGAAGGCTAACATCCCATACGCTTTCTTTATCACTTTCTCCACCTGTACTGACACCTTCAGAGACTTGTGAACCTGCACCCCCAGGTCTCTCTGCGTCTCTACACTCCGGATAGTTTTCCCTTTTATCCTGTAACTCCCCTCTACATTATTCTGGCCAAAATGCATCACCTCGCATTTATCCGGATTAAATTCCATTTGCCATCTATCGCCCAGTCTACCAGCCTATGTCCTGTTGTATTGCCTGGCACTGCTCCTCAGTCCCTGCCAATCCAAGCATCTTAGTGTCATCAGCAAATTTGCTGATCACACCACCTACCCCCTCTTCCAAGTCATTTATATAAATCACAAATAGAAGCATCACTCTTTGACTATCAGTGTTCAAGCAGCAGGCAAAGAACAGAAAACAAAAATTTAGTTCATGATTAGCAAAATTATTAATGAGGAACTTCTGTAAATTACCTATCATCTTCCAAATAAGGGAAGGATAGTAAGGCTAACACACTGGACCTGATTTTACCATTACATTACCAAGCTTTTGCACTCGAAAATGGTGCAAGTCGGGCGTGAGGCAAGTAGTGCTATCCGCATCCATCTAGTTCCTCCTTTACTAACATCCAAAAATGACCGCAGTCGGGACCGTGCCCAAAATGGCTTGCACACGCAAACTCACGAGCACTCCCCCCTCTCGCCTTGACCACCGCGTTCACCTGTCCAGATTCTGTATGAAACAAGACATGGTTTACAAGGTGGGGGGTTGGAGGGATATAGATCAGATAGCTCTCTTGTGTGTGTGTGTATGTGTTTGTGTGTGGAGAGCTGGGGGAAGACAGAGGCCAAGAGGAAGGCTCTCGGGAGGGGGGTGGGGGGGGGGGGGGGGGGGGAGGGCAGGAAGGAAGGAGGCAGGTCAGATGGTCTCTCATTAGGGAGGGGGAAGGAAGGTGGGTCAGATAGCTCTCTAGTGGGGGAGGAAGGTCAGAAGGCTGTCTGGTGGGGGAGGTAGGTCAGATGGCTCTCTGGTTGGGGGGGGAGGGGGCAGGAAGGAGGCGGGTCAGATGGCTTTCTGGTGGGGTGGAAGAGAGGTGGATTGGCAGAGAGGCAGATCAGATGGTTCTCTGACTCGCATGTGGGGGCAGGCTGCTGATACTCTGCATGTGACCGAGGGAGAGGGGGCAGGCATTATCTGCCCAGGAGTGATATGGCAGGGTTCTCTATTTTTTTTCTGTACACACCCAGTTGGTCATGCCGATTGGAGTTGCAACATTTCGGAGGCAATAAGGCCTCACCACAGGCTTCTGCAGGGTGATTCAGAATCGCTGCTATTTTTCAGGCAGAGTGCATACAGTGGTGCCTGAGAGCAGGTCTAAAAGTCAGATCTGAAACACTCCTAGTTTAAGTCTACCCAGCACTTAGAATTAAAATGGCAAAATAGGGCCCACTATCTCAGAATCATAACATATAGATTTGTCCTGGTATCACACTGAGTGTTCATTTAGTCCCAGTGTCCCCTGAAATTGGTAATATATCATCTCCTCGTATTTTAACTAGACTGAAATATCTACTGTTGTCACTCGCTGTGAGAGATGTTTAAATACTTGGTTTTAAATCATTCCAGTAATGACACAATGATCTAATCCAGCTGCAAATTTTACAAGAATGCATCCAAATATGCACAAGTTTCTGGTTTATTTAACAAAATGCAGAATGAAAGTATGGCTAAATTACTAGTAAACATGATCTTCAAATTTGTTACGTGGTGACTTACAAATGCAAGAAAATATTACCAAGTGAAGTGTTCTGTTTAAGCTTCTTTGCTATTGTGAAATGAATATGTTTGGGTTGCCTACTACGGACTTGAAAAATCAATGTATTTTTTCCCCTGTTGATTAAATATGATACAATTTCTTTAGGCATTTAGAGTTTGATATAGTAAGAGAATCATTACATTTCTTAAGCAAATAGCTGAAACAAATACTTATTTTCAAAATTCCATTTACATGCCTTAGATTACACGATAATTAATTTACTAGAACTGGATATTAGAAAAACTGTCAATTTACGTATTATAATAACAGCCACTGAAACAGCACCGCTAATAGCTTAAGGGTTAAAGAGAGACATTTATATCACAGAAATTGATGCATCTTTAATCTAAATGACAGGTCATTTTTGGACTCTAATATAAATAGCAAAGTTTATAATATTATTCTCTCCATCTTCTAATTTTTAAGCAAAAATAAAATTACCCCCAGATAACTGAGGGATGGTTGGAGGCAAAGGGGTGTTGTACAGCAAAATATATATTCTAAACAATGTTTGAATATCTTCAATGCAGAACACAAACTTGTGATGCTTTGGCTTATCCTCTGGATATAGGCTGCCACATTTAAATTTTTTCTCCCCCACAAACTATAGGTAAAGCAAGTACTACAATTTCCAGTTTTTAAATCTGTGTGTTTTTTAAGCTAATTTATTAGTGTCACATGTAGGCTTACATTAACAATGCAATGAAGTTACCGAGAAAACCCCCTAGTCGCACAGTCCGACGGTCGTTCAGGTACATTGAGGGAGAATTTAGTATAGCAAACGCAACAAACCCCCTTCTTTTTTAAATGTATTCTTACAAGTTATTAAAAAAGTCACCTAAGCAAAACAGTGGCTATGTTAACCTACATTATTTTCCCAAAATATTCGAAGCAATAAGCAATTAATTAGTTTAGCTAGTTTATGTCATGGTACTGACCCCTTCTTGAACTGAGGGAGTTAGAAGGCAGGAACCAAAGCACCAGCAGTCATGTTTTTAAAACAGAAAGCTGAAATGGCTTTTGCCAAGATTAAGGTTATAAATGTTTAAGGACAGTTAGAAGTAATTTTAGTTAAAACAAATAAGATGACCCATTGATGCAGGAAAATGCAGTATGCTCTTTATTTTGCATTATTGTGAAAATACGTTGTCCAAACTGTATCAATAAGTCTAATGCAAACCGCAATTCTGATGTTCACCTTAACATGAAATAGGACAGCTTATAAATTTATATCAAACACTGTTTCAAGAAATGTTTGGTCTATTCATCTACAATGAGATTGAAACAAAAGTTTCTGGGTGAAGTCACAGAGGCTCAACAGTTACAATCGCAGATATGCTAAGTAAACATAAAAGCAATTAATGTCCATATAAGCTTGTTCAGGGTATAAACACTATGGGACATAGATTTAAGGTTTCAGACAACAGATATAGAGGTGATATGAGGAAAAACTGTTGCCGCTGAGTAGCAATAAATATAACTTGCTGCCTAAGACAGTGAAGGAAGGAAAGAAGACTAATGATTTCATAAGGAGTTCGAATAGCTCTTAAAGGGAAAATAAATTACAAGGCTATAATAGTAAAGTAGGAGGATGGAACTGGCTAAGTTGCTCTTCAGGGGGCCAACAAGGGCTTGATGGGCTGAATGGTCTCCTTCTGTACCATCATGCCTCTGTGACCTGATAATTGATGTCACTTAACTTAAGATACCTATAGCATATTAATTTGTAACACAAGCCAACTGTTAGCCTCTTACTGTGAATAAGGGTAAGAAACCTTCACCAAGACTACTGTCAAACAATTATGCATTCTGTTAGAATACTCAATCCTTCATTATTTTCATGGGAGAGTTCAAACATCACTTTCAATTAAAAGTTATTTATTATTCAGGTAAACTTGCTGGTTATTCAAGTGATGCATCAGATATATCCTGTTACAGTTTAAAAATCACAAAGTTAACTGGGGAAAATAGGTTGAAATTTAATTTTCCATCCAAACTGATGAGAAAATTTCAAATCATTAAAGTTCAATGCCTTAAGTGGTTTCAGAGTTCATTGAACATATGAATTAAAAAACTGTTAAGAGAAAATGCAAAAAGACAGGCACTAAGGGATTTGCAGGCCATCGCTGCCTGGAGCAAAGCTCCAGCCTCTACATATAAGGCTATAGGTGCTTCTGCATTAAAGAGGACTCCACCTGAGGGATGGTTGGAGGCAAGGAGGCAAAGGGGTGTTGTACAGCAAAATATAAACAATTTTTGAATATCTTCCATGCAGGTGATTACTTGCTCAGTTCCCATGGTCCCTGAAAGCAGATGACTCTCTGCTGTGCGGTCTTAAAAAGACAAAAAACACAATCACTACATCTTTTGTTTTTTTTTACAAATAGCAAAATCTATTTACTCAAATTATACTCTAAGCACACATTAAACACGGAAGTTAGATATTTGTAAATTGAAGTAGCAAGTGTATAATGATGAGCAATGTTTGTATTTAACATAACATTTCTACTCATAAAGGCTTCAAACATGCCTGGCTCCAAATATAGTCTTGCATGGAACTCTTCCACACGTTTGCTGCTTTTTGAGTTCTGTCCGAGATAATGTGCTGATCTAGGACTACATACTTTACTCTGTGGACAGTTTAACTCTCCAATCCTCTGTTGATTATTTTCTCTGCATGATTACTTTACAATGTATGAAGGTACTTTAACCACAATACAACATGGTCTTGTGTCTTGCCAGCTTGATCTCAACCTTAGTCAAGGATTATATTACTTCAGTTCAGAAGTGAGAGAGGATCACATGGAAACTTATAAAATTCTAACAAGGTTAGACAGCATTAGATTCAGAAAGAATGTTCCAAATGTTGGGGGAGTCCAGAACTAGGGATCATAGTTTGGATATAAGAGGTAAACCTTTTAGAACTGTGAAATTTCTTCACCCACAGAATTTACTACCACAGAAAGTAGTTGAGGCCAAAATACTGTGTGATTTCAAGAAGAAATTAGATATATCTCTTGGGGCTAAAGGGATCAATGGATACAGGAATGGGGGGGGGAGGGAGGGGTCAGGATATTGCATTCGATGATCAGCCAAGATCAATATGAATGGCGGAGCACGCTCAAAGGGTTGAATGGTCTACTCCTGCTTCTAGTTCCTACATTTCAGTCTGTCACTTGTGAAGAAAATGGTTACAATACTCTATTTCTGATACTTAGGCCATGTGAAAAAGCTCTTTCAAGCATTTCTATTCGACATCATTTCATTGACCATTTTATCCTATTAGTTCTTGTGTTTTTCTATGGCGTGACTATTTCAGTACTCTTGTTCTGACGTACATTTTCAGTTTCTTTTGCTGCCTGAACTGCTGTTCTGTCCAGATCTCTCCAGCACAACATCTACAAATGGACGGCTTCATTTTTCACTTGTTTGTTTTCATTTTCTGCATTTTCCCCCGCCAGTAATTTTGCACTCAGTGTCCATTGTAGTTCGATTCAAGTCAGTTCTAGCTCCATCTCCCACAACTGGTTTTCCTTTATCTTGATATTCACCTGAAGTTCCTTTACTAAAACCTTTAAAAACTTCTCAACCTATTTTCTTCTGTTCCTGGCAGACGAAACACATCTTCAGTTCCACAACTTCAAATCTTTACTATCTGTGGTCCCTCAATGCAGGGATCGCTACCTGGATATCCTGCAAGCTTTGTTCTGATCAGGTGACCTGCAAACCTCAGATTCTCCTATCCGTTGCTCCTGGGACAAGCCCTCCAACTTTTTCTTCCCTTTTTAGCTTCTGAATCAATTCTCTGCCTTCTGTCCAACTGATTCTTTTTAACCCTGAAACACAGCTCTCTTTCTTATATTTTCTTCCCTCCTGAAAGAATTGTAGCAATCCTGAAGGCTAATCTCTACATTTTCATTTTGTGTCTTTCCAAATCTCTTGATTTACCGGTCACACCAGGTTCGCTATTCTGAGGGACCGGCACTATGTCCACAATTCCGAGCCTCTCCATCCTCAGTCAAGCGTTCCAACATGCATTCTCTTTTCCAAACTCCAATCAATTCAGATACTCTCAAGGTACTTACACTGTGCCATTGAAATTTATCTGCCTCATCGACAATGTGTAATAGCGTGATGCCCCTTGACAATGTCAAGACACTTCAGATTTTGTTAGAAATTAAAGGTATTTATTGATAAAAAGAAATCAGTTAGAGGGGATTTGCAGCTTTGCTCTAGATACTTTGGCTCCTCTACACGTTTACTGCATGTTTGAAATGGTTATTCACAGGACAGCACCCTCTAGGGTGATCACTTGCTCCCAGTTCCCACTGGTCCATTAAACCAAGTGATCCTTTGTCTTAAAGAGACAGACATCACAATCGTTACATTGTTGCTACAATTAAAATCAGGTTTCATTACATTGTATTTCTTAGGGTAAAGTCCTATGTACTTGGGAGCACCAATAACAATCTGTTGATGTTTATTTGCAGCAGTTTGCACTTAAAATTGGCTCCTTCAAGCTGCAAATAAGAATCCATATCTTCGATCATGGCATAGTCATTCATGGAATAGCATTCAATTACTATCTTTGATATCCTCGGAGAATCAATGAAGGACTGCCCCAACCTGTCCAATTCCTTACTACAGCTTTTCAGCGTCCACCACCACCCCATCCCTCCACTTTGGTCTGTGAAATATGAAAAAACATTATCAGTCACTGAAAATCCTCTGCCATTGCCTCACCACTGACATTCTAAATTTGATGAAATCCCTAGCCCTATGTAAGTTATTTGCTAGGTGTAGGACCTAAGCAATACACTACCATTAATGATCAAAGTGGTGTGTGTATTGGGCTTGCATCAACATTTTTAAGATCCCATATTTGTCTTATAGCCTGATTGCATGTGACTCTACGCATGATGACACGTAAATTCCAGGTCAGCATCCGAAAGAAATTTATGGACCAACAAACTACAAAATAAATGTTAAAGAAATTCTTCCCAGAAACCAAACAACCAGGACACATTATAAACTTCTGTCAGTAAGCTAATAACAACAACTAAATCTTTTCTGCTACAGGAAAAGATAACCTGCCAAAAAGGGAAAAGAATTAGGGCTTACTCCAACATGAGGCCATTTTAAAGCAAAATGAACAATCACCTAACCATTGTGGGTGTGAACTTCTTAGAAGGATTGTGCCCCAGGCACTGTTAATCAGGGAGTAACGATTTGATTTTAGTTGTGGAAGGGGGAATAAAAGAAGCTTTCCTTTCATGTGATGAAATGTTCAAAGCTTGTCGGCTTGCATTTATCTAGTAACCCAAATTTATCAATTTCAATTCAAAGATTTGAGGATTTGAGAATCCACTTCTATCCTGACCAAGGGCTGAATTGAACCAAGCTTTGCAATCAATCACTCCAAACAAAAGAAAATGTATAAAATGAGAAAGGGCATTGAGAATATTACAACAATCATCAGATACAGTCTTTATGTTATCTAGTTTGTTCACGGTGCAGACGAGATATCAAGAAAAGTACAGAACAATGAAAACATTTGAGTGCTCTAAAACCAAAAATCCAGAGCGTTTTGACACTAAGGTAACATACATCAAATGGCAGCTAATTGAACTCAAGATAGGATTCTGGCTTTATTTCTTTTAAATGCTGGCTCTGGGGTTACCAGTTCTCATAAAGGCAGTCAGAATAATGGGTTACCGAAGAATGCTGATCTTCAAATTGGACAGCAATATCAATAGTTCATAGTGATAATTTGCAGACTTTGAAAAAATGCTCAGCTTGCCCAAATCTGGTGCATCAATTGCAACATGAATATTTAAAAAAATTGTGATTGTCAGAAGTAGTGTTGAACAACAGACTCTTTAGGCGTACACATTTGAGCTATTATGGAATCCAGAGTACTTGTCATACCTAATTTTACAGTTTAAAGTACTGGGGCTATACTTTCATATTGAAGAGCATAAAAAGCTTGTGTAAGAGACATAATTTTTATACAATTCTTTTCCATTTTCACAGCCTGCATTTCATAGTGCCAGGACAGGTTTCCATCTTTCCCATTATCCGTTTAATTCTCTCCTGAAGAATAATTTTTGGCTGATCTTGCACAGTGCTTCATCACTTTCAGGTCTATAAACTGAATTGGGTGCAAATTATAACTAGAGTGCATTTTTCCAGGATAACTAGAATCTACATTGCATCATTTCAATCTCATCATCAGGCAAACCCTCGAACCGATAAGTAATACCTGTGGGCTGCTGCCCCAAATAGCAAAAGAAACCTCATACTGACGAAGACCCTGCCCAAATGCCAATCATCGCGCAGATTAAGTATTTTCAAAATTAGTGAGGAGCATCTGCTTACAATTAATAAATGAAAAACAAATTGCTACTACAATAAAATGAAAACCAAGACTCTCCACCAAAAAAGTGACAAATAAAATTGTAATTGAATACACTTAGTTAAAATTTCTTATAATCTAAATTAACTGTAATGTGTATAATAATTTCTTCTTTATTGACAACTTCCTCTAATCCATTTCCAGGCACAAGTTTAGATAACTAGCTCCCAAGATTTCAGTAAAGCTACTCACAGCATACTGTCTTATTCCGCAATTGTTTCAATATTGCAGTTTTCTGTTGGTTATGTTTCTTAACATTGTTCCTCTACACAGAGGATACTTAAATAATTACAATTATCATGTTCACTTCCAGATGCATGCTTAGAGAGAACCACTGGGGTAAAACATGTAACAAGTTCACACTTAAAGCTTGAAAGCTGATAGGATAAGTTGAAGGGTCACCACACTATAGTATCTAGTCGGGTGCACGAAGGGAGAATTTAACACAGCCAGTCCAACTAACCAGCACAACTTTTAGACTATGGGAGGAAACCCACGCAGGCAGTGGGAGAACATGCAGACTCCGCACAGACAATGACGCAAACCAGGAATAAAACCCAGGTCCTGGTCACTGTGAGCCAGCAGTGCTAATCACTGTGCTACTCTATACCACCATGCTGCTCTATCGGTTAAGCCACTGAATGGAGGAGATTGATATTTGACACTACAGTTCATTCATATGTTCTAAATGTACAGTGATAGAATCTGTTAATCTTGAAATCCACAACTTGAGACATGTAAAAGATCTGAAATATTTGGTGGATTTTGATGAGCTATGTAATGAAGTGAATCACTGTGGGTAGCATAATTGAAACTGTGGACTTCTAAAAGGATTTGATCAAGTAACAGACTTATAAGCAAAACCAAAGTCCATGGGATTAAACAGCTGTGACTGAAACCACACAAATTTGGCAAAGAGTCAAAAAGCAGAGAAGTGGTAAACAGTTACTTTTCAAACTTGAGGGAAATATATTGTGTTGGAGGTTGACATAAGGATGATTCCTCTATTTCATTATATACAACTGACCTATATATATAGACATATAAGGATATGTCTGATGAAGAAATTGGTGGTTGGAGGTCAATCATCGCAGACTCAGGACATCACTGCAGGAGTTCCTCAGGATAATGTCCTAGAATGTCCTAGGGAATACCATCTTCAGCTGCCTCATAACCTGAAGTGGGAATGTTTCTTGCTGACTGTACAATATTCAGTACCATCTGCGACTCCTCAGACACTGAAGCAATCTATGTCCAAATACAGCAAGAACTGGACATTATTCAGGCTTTGGTTGACAAGTGGCAAGTAACATTCGTGCCAAACAATTGCTAGGCACTGACCATCTCCACAAGAGAGAATCTAACCATGGATTGGATAATTCTCCTTTTTAGCAACTGATCCAATTTAACCAGCGCTACCAGAATTCTGTCTGAAATTGTTATGGCAAATAATTGCTTTGCAATTTGTTACTGCACCCACATTAGTAAAAGCAAGGCTAACTGCATGGAAATTTGTTTAATATCTTAATGGCAAAATTATTCTCTATTAAATACTGGAAGCAATTCTCCCATCCTGCTGTGCTTTTTTTGTAATGGGCCGGGAAACTCGAGCAGAGACCATATTGTGACGCCACAGCCTCCGTGAGTGACTAGAAGTCGGATTTCTGGCGCAGAACTGAATAATTCATGCAAATTCTCACATAAATGCTATTTAAATAACAATACTGAGCCTGGGACTGAAATCTCTAGGCCTGTGAGCCACCCCCCAACCAACGTAGTTTGCTTCAGCGCAGTTTAGTATAGCCCCCCCGCTTGCCGGAAGCTGGGGACCTCTCTCCACTGGACTGCAGGGGATTCAATGAGGTGCTCCAAAGGCTCGGGTGCCGGGACTGCTCCCTGGCATTGTCACTTTGGCAGTGCCAACATGGGCTGGGCTCCTTTGGCTCAAGGGGCAAAGTGCCAATGTCCAGAGGACACCTTGGCACCCCCCCCAAGACATATAGGGTAATGCCAAAGGAGTGGGACATAATGAGGGGAAGGGCACTCAGTGCGAATTTAGAGGTCTTGCTGGATTATTGGGAGGTGGGGGAAAAGAGGGATTGGGGCAAAATTAGGAGATATGAGCTGCAGGTGAGGTGGGGAGGGAGGTAGGTTGGGGGCCGGGATCAAGGCTGGCCCGGACATGCTGAGGGGCCAGCAATTGGGACTTGGGGGAAGGTCGGTGATGCAGAGGTCACGGGACAGGCCAGCAATCAAGCAGGAAGCCAGCAGTGTGAGGTCAATGCATATGCATCAATCTCGATGCTGACAGAGCCGCTGACCTCTCCAGCGGGAACAGGCACCACCCACTGAATTTCAGTATGATTCACACTGAAGCACTCTGCAGGCACAGAGTGGAGATTAAATTTTGAAATTCCAATTTTTTATGCAAATTCCACACTTAGAATTTTTTTTTTTTTTTAGGAGAATCACCCCATTATCATTATTCCATTAAACACATTTTGTTGACTTATTTCACTCTTTTCAAATAAAATATTACAAACTTTAAACTCCTATTTTGCATGCACCAGTTCTCTTGAGAACAATGCAGCAATAACAAAGAGCTTAACCAATACCCAATCTACATATGCCTGCACGGATCTTAGGTGTCCCAGTAAAATTAGAATTTGTAGCCCGTTGTAAAGCATTGAATAAAGGCTAGTTCCAACTTTCTGGTATTCAGAATTAGAAATTCACAGAAATCATTCCAGTGTGTGTTTTATGACAGATAACAGATTTCTTTTTGAAAAGTGTAGTCGGCATTCAATACTTAAAAATTGAGCCAGTGACTTTTATTCTTATCTGTGTTCAACAGCAGACTAATAGCACACAAACAGAGCCAATGATCATTGTATCACTTGAGAAACACACAGCAAATATAATGTCAAACTTAAAACTTTTATTTAAAATCCATTTTGAGTTTGAACATTTCAGGCAAATAAGGAAGAGAAAAGGATGCTACCAAAAAAAGATTTTTTTACATAGGTAGGATGGTAGCTACCTACATAGGTAGCATCCTAACATCCTACATTGTAGCTAGCCTACAATTGAGCAGAAACAGAGACTCAGGATACATTGTGAACTCTACTGGGCTACAACTCAGCTCAGCTATTAGATACCACCAAATGTAAGCTGCTTATGTAGCTGCAGTGTTTGTGTGGTTGCTCAAGAATTTGGTCAATAGTAATCATCCTCACCCAGTCCCCTGGATATGGGTGATGAGAGATTCATCATAATAATGCTATTGAATATTACTTGGAAGTAATTAGATTTATTCTTGTTGAAGATGGCCATTGCATGGCACAAATGATAGTATTTATGAACTATTTTCATCATGAGAAGTTGCAATAGGAACTAACATTGTTACCTTCTGCGAAGAGCCTGATTTCTGACCTTATGGAGGAAAAGTCATTGATAAGCACTTGAAGGTTAAGCTTTGTAACTCTGGGATGGAATTATATCAAATATTCTTTGCTTTCACATATTTGCAGTGTTATAGATGATAATAACAGAACTGATCATGTTAAAATACCATTAATAGAGCAACTGAGCAAGCCAATGGTCATTTTGCTAACCTAGCATAAACGTTGTGAAGTAAAATGTTTGAAAGTTTCATTGTAGCTGAATGTTGCAGAAGTGACACTTACAATTTGACAACTTAGTAACAAGGGGAATAAATACTTGAAAAGATCTGTGACATAATATAAAATTCAGCTAGGTACTAAAACACTGATATCATTTGCTGTTGAAAAATAATTGGTATCAGTTTCTCCTGGATTACAGCTTTGATTAAGCCTAGATCAGGTAGAATTGACTATGATTTCTTGCAGCTGGAGATTTGATACTTCAGCCAGCATTAAACTTCAGAATGTGGAATATGCACCACAAATAGTTTAGTTTCCTTAAAAGTAACCACCTTAATACATTTCAAGCTGGATGTAAAAAATAATTGCAATGTACTTGTGTTACATTTATTATACAAAAGTCAGCGTGACTTAGTTGACAGCACTCTCACTTGATTCAGAAGGTTCAAGCGTACTTTATTATTTAGGCACATAGGCAGCCTGCTTGCTGAAGTGCTGAAGGAGTATGCTAACACTGAAAAAAACATGGCTCTATTGGGTATATGAAACCCTATTAAAAGATCTGAAGTTCTCCGAGCATTCTCCATCAACCTAAGTCACTAGTCATTCTTCTGAATGCTGCTCGTGAAACTCAGACAAGCACAAAATAGCTCCCAAATGTGCTGACATTAATTCATTAAAAAAAAAGTATTCCTTAAACCTGCAGCACTTTGGAACATCCCAGGTGATATGATGAGACACAATATATAGGTTCTTTATTGTTTTTATAATACATCTATGTCTGCTAATGTTAAAAAAATTCTGATTTCATTTCTATGTGAAAAATGCAGGTTGAATTACTGATCATTCAGGTGTAATTTATGTCTGATTTATAGAGAGAAGACCACTGAAGCATAGCAATGAGTTAAGGATATCAACCTAGTCAGGAGCTAGAGGCTATAACAGATACTCACTGACAGCTGCTGCAGCAACACATCGATCCCTTCCTGGTCACCAAGTAATTCCCTATTGACTGAAAACAGTGGAGCCACTTGTCAGATATTACAGCATTAAACATGGATACACAGTGCATAATCAATAGTGCACAATATATTAGAAAATCAACAAGAGACAAATGCATTAAAGGCTGCAAATATTCCACCAGAATAATATTTAGCACATAACTTAAATAACATTTCTAATGATTAGAATTGCTTGCACATAGAAATTGTTTTTCCATAATAAAGATTGTTGCAGCACAAATAATTAGACAAACCAAGATATTTAACATTGGATACAATGGACAATATGAAAGAGTCCTCAAGAACAGACAGAAATACTAAATAAGTCCCAATAAAGGGAGATCAACTCTTCTGTGTTTATTATGTTTATTTTATTCATCAAGGAAAGGTTTGTTAAGGCACCAGAATGGAAATAAATGATACAATTGACAAATTTTCAGGTTTAATTCCCACCAGCCAAGCAACCTGCTGAAATTTGAAGACATGTACTTGCTGTCTCTCTCTCTCAAAACTGAAAGCGTCTCAAATTTAAAACATGTATCGCTGTATAATGACTAAATAATAGATAACTAATCGAATAGCTGTTTCAATGAGCCAGCCACAACTTGTTGAATGGCTCCTTCTGCACCATAACGCTCAACAAACTTTTCTCTATTATAGAGAAGAAACAGTTCACTGGATTGACAGTTGGAATGAGCAGGTTGTCCTCTGAACAAAGGTTGGACAGATTGGGCTTGTTCTCACTGAAATTTAGAAGGATGAGGGATGAGGGATGACTTGATTAAGTATGGAAGATCAGGACGCTTAGACAAGGTGGATTCGGAAAAAAATGGTAGTCCAGAACTAAATTAGGAATTACTCTTAAAGAGAGAGGAGATTTTATTTTTCTCAGATGGTTGTGCAAATTTGTAATTCTGTTTCAGAAAGTGGTGATGGCCATGTCATTGAATATTTTGAAAGTGAAGATCGTTGTTGGGTGAGAGAAACAAAAGATTATTTCGGTTTGATGGTGTTGTACATTTATTTACAGGGTGTCCCATTACATGGCTGTGTTTTCATTCTGACAATTTCCACCACTGATGACTTGTGACATCACTGTGAATACATACACACACACATATATATATATATATATATATATATATATATATATACATACACACAGTGCTGAATGCAGTATCAATATTAATATGCAAATTTCCTCCTCCTACAAATTGAACACACCCAACAAATTCAAACAAGTGCAATATGAACAATAATCATTAAGTCAGATGGTCTGGAGGTCGTCACTTTTGGAATGATTGACTGGTGAACCTTTTAGCGTCTCTGTATGCACATCACCAGTGGTCAATTTGACTGGAATTTATGTTATAACTAGAGGTTGACTCTGTATTTGGTCTACTGGTGAGGTGTCTCAACAGTCCATTAGTGGCAGTGTTGCAGGAATGTTCAGGTCAGGACTTTGTAAGTTAAACCCTGCAGGTTCCATTTCCAGTGGATCGATAACCGAGGAGGTTCATGTGCCCCCTCAAGATGAGGCAACCTTGAGTTTGGACAAGACCAGTGAATCTTGTTCTCTGATTGCTCTCAATGTATGTTTCATGATCCTGCTAGGTATAGTGCAGATTGTGTCAAATAACTGCAAGAAACTTTCGAATTCTTGGAAGACAAACTGAGGTTCATTGTTCCTTACCAATTGTTAGGGAATCCAAACTATTAAACACTCCTCCTAGCCTCTCAATAATTTTTTTTCATTATATTTCATTATAGTGACTTCTGGCTACTTTAAATTAATATCAACTATTACAAAAACATACATCCTTCAAAAGGTCCAGCAAAGTCAACATGTACTCATTGCCAAGCCTCTTCTGGCTATTTCCATGGATGCAGTGGTGCTAAGAGTGGCTGTCTTCTTACCTTCACACATGAAGAACATATTCTAAATTACTCTTCAATTCTGTGTCCAATCCAGGTCACCAGGATAATAACTTTTGGCTATTTCCTTGATGCTTACAATTCTGCAATGACTCTCATGCAACTTGTCTAACACTTGTCTTCTCACTGTTGGCAGAATAATCGCTCTGAGCCTCCAAGGATGACCTAATGACTGTTCTAACAGCTCCAATCTTCAAGTCAGATGTCAGATCTGAGGTCTTCCCTTGCAATACTATGTTGATCACTTCTGAAAGTATCAGCTCGTTCCTCACTTGACCAGAAGAAACCGGTGCACTGTTTACCTCAAAGCAGAAGATACTTCCACTTGAGTAGTTTGACAAACTACAAGCTGACAAACTACTTCATAGAATCACAGGATCCCTACAGTGCAGAAGGAGGCCATTTAGACCTCGAGTCTGCACCAATTCTTTAGAAGAACATTTTAACCCCATTCCACCCTTTAACCCCAATCCAGATGGTATCACATTCTTGAAGGTCTTCCTTATATATATTTTGCAAGGTCTTTTGTCTGGGCCATTATCATCTTCCATCTGATGGTATCCATTCTATTGTCACCTGGAGTATGTCCAGGAGGCAAAATGTGAGTGTTGTTAGCTTCAGTCATTTATGTCATGATTTCTCTCAGGCTTATCTGATCACTTCTCTGGAGTAGTTTGTCCTTGGCAATGCTGTCTTCTCCATGTGATACCCCAAATTTTATGCAGGCAGCGCTGATAGAAGAGCCCAACTTAGCTGATACCTTTGTTGTCTTTTTCCTGGTCTTCCTGGAATAGAAAATGGTTTCTCATAAGAACAGAGATGCAACTTCATGGTCACATTGATAGTGTTGTTTGCCTAGAGTGTTGAACCGTGGAAAGCCCAATACTGCTTTGCTAATTCATCTGCGGACACTGTTCTCTACATCATCCTTCCTCGACATGTTACTCCCTAGGAAGAAGTGGTTGATATCCTTGATGTTATGTTGTCTGACGGTGATGGAAAGACCTTTTTGCCACCCAGTCATCATTGTCTTGGTCCTCTAGAAGTTGATGTGTTGATCAACAGAGTTGCTGCTGTTCTCAAAACTGCTAGTCATGTCTTGAAACTTGCGCAAATCTTCGGCCAGCAAGGCAATGTCATTTGCAAATTCCAGATCCATCAACTTGTGTTGCCACAAGGTGCCAAAATCTTCACTTATTTCCTCATAATTTTAACAATAACCAACAGGAAAAGGAATGAAGAGAATATGCAGCCTTGTAGTAGCTCTGTGATGATACTGCTGAAAGAGACTGTTGATCTTAACACAGCAGTTGGAGTCACAATATGTATTCAGAAAAAGTTAATATACCACACCAAAATGCTGAACAGTCTTGCGATGTATGCAAAATGCTACAGTGATCACCAATATCAAAAGCCTTTTTGAAATCAATGAAGTAAAATAGCTTCTGATACCATAGGTTCTGTTGTATGATGTTACTGAGAATAAACATCTGCTCTCAGCATGATCTGCCACTCCATAAACTTGCTTTTTTTTCCACAAAGGCTACTGTCCACTTTTACTTTCAATCTGCCACATAGAGTGAAAATGATTTGGGCACTGCTCACAATATCCAATTTTGTTTTCACAATTTCACTGAAAAGTGATGGTAGAATTCAAAGATTGTGGGACAACTCTTACCCTGTTTACCAGATGGGTCCTAGCTTATATCCCATTAGCTGAAGAGTCTAATGTCTGATGGAAGTCCTCCCTGGATCTACAGCCTCTCACCTAAGTCCTATCCATCCCTCTTGTTGTAAACCCTCGTAAGCTCCATCACATAGTGGGGGGAAAAACTTTGGAAGGGTGAAATAAAGTACATTGTGGCATCAAAGATGACTTATTTTTGGTACTTTCGGCAGATTCGGCATAACAATAATGAAGTGGGCATTGTAGCAAAAGGCTAAAAAACAGAAAAACACCCTGTAGCAGCATCCATTGCATTTGCCAATATCTTGGATTCTCCTTGCCTCTGCAAAAGCGAACAAATCTTACGGCAATGGAAAGCAAGGAAAATGACAAATAATCATGTGAGAAGTTGTAGTCATCAACCTGCACACAGGTGATCCTTAGGGATGGTTAGTTAATAGATATATCTGGAAGTAACATTAGCATCAGATAGCAGCACAATGTGATAATCCAGTTCCCTAAGGATGCACAGTTGACCAATTTTCATCAGAAGGATCCAATGGTGGTATTAAATTTAAACAACAAGGCATTTCCATGATTATTAAACCACTAAACAAAGAGAAATGGCATATAAGTATGTCTTTAAGCAGAAGCGACTTCCCTTTAACAATACTCCCCAGGCATTTCTAATGGATATTTCTTCATGCACAGATCTGCAAAGATGTCATTCTGAATTGATACATGACTCCTATAATATGCATTATTTAAAAGTAACCTAAAGTTAAATCATGTCCCAGCTTATCAAGCAGCATTAAATAAAAGTCTGTGTTTGGGAAACACTGACAGTAGAGTCGCAAATAAGTGAACAGATGCACAGATAAAGCTACCAGATGGACACAGGACCATTATGAGATTTGGGTGAGGAAATTATTTACCATCTGTTCATTTACATTATTTTCATATACTTCAATTCCCAAAAATTCACATAAAATAAACCTACCATCATTATTCTGGAGCAAAATGGCAAGAATTTCACTACAGTAAAGCTTGTTTGCATCAAAAGGTATCTTGGCCTGTTTTAAAATAGAATCCAACTGATTATAACCTCAGCAGTACTGCAAAATTCATCATATTTAGTTGAGAAATATACCATTAGAAATAGCCGACTTTTTAATTATGTATATAGAGATATTGGTTGTCAGGTATCAATTTTAACCTAATAAATTGGGAAGGTGATAGCTGTATTTTTTGAAAGGTATCAAGTGCCAAACATTTCCTCAGATTAAAGCTCTAGAATCAGTGCAGTAACAAAACCTAAATCAAACACATGAAATTAATAACTTAGTTCTAACTGGGATGAGAATGGAGATGACAGTGGGACATCTAAGGGCTCTCAACATCACCATATTTTGCTTGTATAACAGCAATATTCACTGCTCTTTGGAACAGACGTTTGCCTATTTTTTATATCTTCTACAGATCAACTTGTGTCACTTTTGTTCTCAGAGAAATAAGAGTCCATGTTAAATCACATTATCACCTTTCAGTAGAAATCTGCAAAGTGTTTGATAATGCATGTGGGATTGGGAATAGCTTTAGGGATTAATCAAAACATAACAGAAAACATTCATTTGTAGGAAAAATAGAATGGTCACATTAGTAGACAGTGCACATATTTATTTCATATCAGATAAGACTTTAAATTTAAAATGGCCATTTCAAAGGATTTGCTCATTTTAAGTATTTGTGGAGTCGAGCAAGAGATTTCTGTTGTCTGAAAAATAATTACCTTTAGAAGACAGTGCCCACTGGGCAAGATATTTCATACAAATCATTTTCTCTCCTAATGTTTAAATAGATGGCCACACAAATAGCTGCAACTTATGAATTTATTAAACAATTCAAAGTGCTTTTAAAATGGTTATAACGGGTAATGATAATTTCTAAGTTTTTTTGCCTCATTTAAGTTCTGTTATCTATCATTCCCTGACAGGTGGAGGGCAAACTGCTGTCTTTGGAACTGCGGCATCAGGTGACATACTTTCAGAATTGCTCTCCGTCCCACCAGGGAAATATTCATTAAAGAATGAAAATGTATTATTCACAGGCTTCTATGCATCTGATTCAGTTCTAGATTAACTTCTGATCTAGATTAAATAATTTTATAAACTAAAGGTTGAGGAAATAAGTAGCTCAGCATCAAAACAACTTCTGTTCTGCAGTTCAAAATAAAACAAACGAGAAGCAGAGGATAACAGCAGAAAGAAGAAAATAAACTTAAGATTTTGCGAAAGGGATATGTACATCAACATAGAAACTAATGCAATTAAACCCATTACAAAAGCTATAAATTACATGCAAGCCAATTGCATGAGTTAAAATTGCAATTTCTTTCTGCTGCAAGTTTTTTGTGTAAGAATAGAGAAAACAACATTTTAAGCAGCCTGAACATTATCTGTTGTGATATATTTGTGAAAATAGCTAGTACAATTGTGCCAAATTCCTTTGGCTTTGATTGCAACTGAATGGTTAACTCTTTTATTTTATTGTCCTGCACAGTGCAAATTCTTGGCTAAGCATTTGAATAATGAGAAGTTTAGGTATACTTCAATCAGCATATTCTTCACCATAACTATATTTCATACTTGACATATCCCAAGGCTTGTGAAGGCTACATTTATTTTCTTTTTAAATCAATTTTTTCTAAATTTGTGAGTAAAAAGCAATTTTATTAAGACCACTTCATTATGCAAGATGACAAGTAGACTATGTGGCCCCTTAAGCCTGCTGTTCAATAGGAATTTGGCTAATTCGATTGTGGGCTTAACTTCATTTTCTATCTGCCCCCTTGAACTAATGGCTTCCTTGCAAATCAATCGCCTAACTCAATCTCAACCTTAATTATTGACAGTGTCCACTGCTCTCTGTGGAATAGAACTCCACAGATGGATGACCTCTTGGGTCAGCAAACATAGGGATAAGAGAGGAAGAGGACTTGGTACAAATTAAGGCATGGGTAGCGGAGATTTGAATGCCAAGTTTACAGAGGACAGGAGTGTACTGGAATGGTCAAGTCAGGAGATAACAAAAGCATGATGGCCTTGGCAATGGGTCAGCTGAGAGAGAGGTAAAGTCAGGCAATGTTGTGGAGTTGAAAATTGGCAGAGTTATTGTTCTCATGAACAGAAAGTCAGATGTTCCTCTTGGGGTCAAATGTGACATAATGGTTCTGTACTGATTTGCTTAATCTCTGACTGTAGCTAGGGAACAGAGTTAGGAGTGGAACCTGAAAACAGAGGCTCAAATCGTCCTAATACTTAATTAGGGAAAGGTTCTGCTCATGCGCAACTGGATGTTGGAAAAGCACAATTAGTGCAGTCTGAAAATTTAGCAACCATGGAGGAGTCAAATGAGGGGGTTGTGAAGTGTTGTTGAAATACATGTGAAAACTAATGTTGATTTTGGATAATGAAGAGCAGCTTATGAATAAGGAATAGCAGGGGACCAAGGACAGATCCCAGGGGGCTAGAGTTAACCATGTAAGCAGGAAAAGAAGCTATAATATGTGTTTCCCTTACTACAATTAGATATATAAGAATATAATCAGCTGAGAGCAGTTCCATGCACTTGGATGACTATGAACATATGTTGGAGGAAGATGGTTAGCCAACTGTGTCAAAGGATTCAGACAGTTTGAAAAAGATTAAAAGGAAAGCTTATCTTCCTCAATCACTTACGTGTCATTTCTGACTTTGAAGTGTACTGTTTGGTACTATAAAAACCTGATTAACAGGATTAAAAAAATGGAGAACAGATTTGGGAGGTGACAACATATTCAAAGATTTTGAAGAGGAAAGGAGATTCATGACAGGATGATAGTTTGCAAGGATAGTATGGGCAAGGATTTTGTTTTGAGGAGAGGTTGATGATGGTAGATTTAAAGGAGAGAGGGACAGCACCTTAAGAAATCGCTGTTAACAATATCAGTTAACAAGGAACCAGGAAGGGAAGCTTGGTTCTAATCAAGTATTACCTTTATTCGCTTCAACATCCACTGCAGAAGACCTTGCTGAGCTGCTTCTGTGCACATTTCGGGGCGAAACTCAGCTAAATTCTCTATGATTGCTGTGTGAAAAAAAGAAGGCACATTTCAGAAGCAAATTATAAGAGACAATAAATCTTTTTGCTGACCTACTGCACGTAGCTGAGCTCTTGGGAAAGCATGTATCTGTTTCTTTCATGCAGAACATTTAAATGAGACTTCTTTCCATTTTCTCCTTTACATATTAATTTGAAGTTACTCATATAAGTCAATATTATTTTTATACATATTTCTTTTAAAACATCATTTTACAAAACTGGAATAATCACATTGCATTTTCTCATAGCAAGTCCTAAAACCTCCTAAATGTGTGGTTGATCAGAAGCAATTTCTTCACAAATCCAAGATTTTATTAAAGAGTACATTACTGCACAAAATTACAAAGAGATTGTATACTTTCATTAAATTCAATACATTCAATTAATTAAATTAATACATTCATTTAATTAAAATTCCTCTGACAGATGAATTTTCAAGCTTCCTATGCAGTAGAAAAATATCAGCCTCCCAAAACAACAAGCAATGATCTACCATTCCATTACTGACATAATTGAGACCGCTGTAAGCTTCCTCTGTCCTTTTGCTGATTGACTACAATCAGTGAGGGTTTCTTCAATTGAGAATTTGCTCTCACAATACAAAGTATTTTGTCACCTGGTTCTGGATAACCGGATAACCAAAAGCAATATTGTGTGACCAGGCCATACTACAAAGTTATTGCAAACAAAAAAAACAAAAATTTTTTTTCTTGGGTGAAGAAATGATGTTGCTGTAGTCTTTGAATACATATAGGAACCAGTGGAATATTAATTATAGATTTAAACCCTTTGACAAAAATAATTTTGTCCTTGGGAGAACACAAATCTAGAACATATGCACCATCTGCCCAACACTTATATCCATGGTGGCAGACCAGAGTTTCAATAAAGGGAATTAGCAAAGAAAGATACATGTAGCCAGTTCTCATGGAATAACTTGCATTGCAAATATGCATCTCAAATGTGCTGTCAAAGTCAATAATTTATTTTATTGGTGGAAAGAAGGGAACAAGATCAAAATAGCAATAAGACAGAATTATACACAACCCAATCACATTGCATCTGGATTAAATACTCTGCGCTTGACTGATGAAACTCAAAAATTCTATATTGAGGCACAGCTTTTCTATTCTGAAGAAGAAAAAGAAATTAACTGGAGGTTTCATGCCAACGGTCTGCTGTCAAGTTTCTCTGTAACTGACAAAGAATCAAGCAGTAACTGCAAATTTCACTGAAGTTCAAAATTGGGTGTAGAGAAGGTAAAATCCTCAGTCATGTCAATATGAACAGCCATCACATGACCAAGGTTTACTCACAAGTACAACATTAAATACAACAGAATCCAAAACTCTGCAAACTTGAATCTTGTGACTAAAAGAGGATTTCAGTCAATTGCTTTTTTGTCTGCCCCAAATTAACCAATCATGAATTTCACCAGAGGCAGATGTGTAAACAAGGTGTTGCACAGTGATTGGAATTAAGTTGTACATTATAAATTCTAAGATTTGAGAGTTCAGTGATGCAACTTTGGAATCACAAACATAGTCTATTCGACTTGGTATATTTGTTCTGAATCTGTGCTTGAAGAAATCCCAAATGAATCCCATTGCCATATATCTTTCACAGTTTCAAACGTTGATTTGTATTTTCCTTAAATTGCAGCAAACTCTATCACAACTACTTCCTGTGGCAAAACATCCAATTTAATTGCTCAGTGCTAAACAATTGCCAAATCTGAATCATCACTCTAATCAAAGGAAGTAGTCTAGTTCAAAATAATGTATTAACACCTGTTATGATTTAAGAAAATATTTATTATCCTGTTAGCCTTTTTGTTGAGGTAGATTAAAATCTCAAAATCTTTCCATGTAACTATATGTCCTTACCCCATATGGACCAAAAGACATAGATATAAACACTGGGTTGCCTTCAATTGGATTACTTTGTTCAGTTCTGATGGCATTAGAGAGTGTGCAGAAAAGATTCACAAGCATTTGATTCTACAGATATGTTCAAAATCATGAAGGGTTTGGAAAAAGAAAATCAGGACAAGTTATTCCCAGTGATGGAAGGATCAAGAAAGAGAGAACACATATTTAAGGTAACTGATGAAAGAGGCAATGAAGACATAAGGTCAAACCTTTCATGCAGCAGGTGGTTAAGATCTGGAATACACTGCCTGAGCATGGAGGAGGTAAGGTTTAATTGTATTCAGGGAGAATTGCATTATTGTCTAAAAAAGGTTATGGGGGGAAATAGGACAAATAACAATAGAGGAATCATTCATTTGGATGCTAGCACAGGCAAGACAGATTGAATAGTCTGCAACAATTCTGGATTCTGTGAAAACAAGCATACAGAATGACCTTTCTGTAATGGGACATCCAACAGCACACTTTATCTAGTACCGATTTAAAATAATTTATTTTGTCTTCAGCACATAGCGTGTCCATGACTTCCCACATTCCACTTAGCCAAGCTGCCCTGTCGCAATTTAGAATAACTCACCAATTACTCACCAATCAGTTTCTTCCCCTGTGCTGAAATTAAAGCCAAATAAAGGAAGCTGAAAGACAGATCGAGGTGCTACTGACTGCATCTGAATCCTCTTGTTGGCTGTTCTGTGCAGTGGTCACTGTTGCCCATTGGTCATTTCACTCATGCTAAGTGCATTCCATTAACCCATTCATCTCTTCAAGAAAAAAATTAATCTTCAACCTCCTCCAATAAGCTTACACTCATTTCTGCCATCTGTAAAAACTGCTGCAGTATTTTATTTCTGCCATACTATCAAGCTAGCACAATTGGTTTGTTCTCTTTATCCCTGAACAGTTTTATCCCTCTCCACACTTTTACTTTCCGTATACACATAAAAATCCTTAGCATTCCCTTTTTCTTAAACACACAAGTTGTTAATTGTTCATCTTACTAACCAATAATACCCCACATACCAGTATAACAAGCTTTGAAAAACTTAAGATTTAAAATCACAAACATTCAGGCCAAGCTATTTGGATCAACCTGATGTATTATAAAATAGTGTGTCATATAGAATCCACACTTCATTCCTTTTGCTAAATGTGTACACAGATGGGTTTGCATCTGTGCAGACTGACAGGGCAGACTGGCACACAAGAAATTATTTTAACTAGGCAATTTTTAGGCTATTGATTTTTCATTAATGTGCTATACACTTATGACAGAAATCTGGCAAAATGTAAAGAATGATCCAGTACTGCCAGCTGTGCAAAGATAGAAATTAATTTCAGCACTGAACTACAGAGATCAAGCTTAAACACTGGTGATGAGCAGGATGCCATCAAATATTTCCCACTTTATGAATACCTCAGAGCAGTTATACTTTCTTTTAAAAGCAATCTCAATCAGGGACACTGCATGCATTCTATACTTTCTTCTCAACTCTGTTCCTAATAATAGATCAAAGAAGAACATTTTTGTTTTCCAAACTTGGAAAATCCTGTCTGTTTTTTCAAAAAGATTGTGAAAATTAACATTTTTGACCTCCTGCAAGTTTTTATCGCAACCATTAATACAAATTGTGCAACCCCATACAGATCAAAGCTGCATGGAGCAGAAATGTAAACAAATTTGTTCTTGGTTTTCCTGTAGAAAACAATATTCTTCTCTCAAAGTACAAGATTTGTGATTCCTACCTATCATTTATTTGTTCAGCTTTGGCATATGCATTTGGTAAATAAATAATGAATAAACTCTTTTCAATCTGTCGTTAATACATTAGGAGCACAATTCGTTAGGAAAACATAACATTTATCAATGTTTAATGTTCTCAATATTAAACTATAAGGTGAAAAAAATTACCCAATGACACTCTCATGAAAAGTAATCAGACAATTCTCAAATGATATAAAAGCAGTAAGTACCATGCAAAATAAACATCACTAACATTAAATAGAATGAAAAGGTAAGATATGTGATCAATTTGTATGTTATGGATTATTCACTGCACTACACAATGCATTATCATTCACTATCCCTTCATTCCTGAACCTCAGCTTGGTTCTCTGAAAAAGTCAATGAATAGCGAAGACACACAAAGAATAAATATGCACTGTTCTTAAATGCCTCCTTGCATTTTTTAAATTCCTTTGTGCTAAGCATTTATTGACCATCCCCAATTCCCTTTGAACTAAGTGGCTTGCTAGGCTATTTCAGAGGACAACTGAGAGTCAACCACATTGATGTGGCTTTGGAGTCATATGTCAGCCAGACCAGGTAAGAACATTAGTGAACCAGATCTTTTTCCAACAATCAGGGCATTCTTACTTCTAGATAATTTTTACTCAATTCAAATGCCACTGTCTGCCGTAGTGGGTTTCAAAAATGGGTTCCTAGAACATAGTTGAGTTTCTGCATTAATAGTTAAATGATAATACCACTAGGCCATTGCCTCTTCCTAGTGTTTGTGATAACTATCTGTGATGACACACATTTTAAATGTTAAGTGTCACAGAGTGTAACACATAATTGCTGCTATGTTAATGCTTAAATCCAAGAATCTGCTCACTGAATTCACAAATCCCCCAAAACGCATTCTAATTTGTTTTCTGTTTGTATATTTTTTCTTAATCATTGTCATATTTAAATAAAAATTTTAACTAGTGAATAAAAATCAAAAATATTACATATTTTGCAGAACCATGGTTAAACCAATCCATTCAGTTGTCCTTTAATGACTTGATTAAATTGCTGTGAAGCAGCAATGCTAATCACTGTATCACTCACTATGGCAAGACACAGTCCACAAGATGTGGCAGTACATAAAAGGCATTTCTGAACATATTTCCCCTTTGGTGAAATACACATAGCATGCACCCTGGGTAGTTGCAAATTACCCACGTGCATCATCTATAAAGTCATCACATGAACAGAAAACGGTCTGCTCTAGTTTATCGCGCGCACACGCAATCTTTAAAGAGTCCAGGTATATTCTAATGGTACGTTTGAGATTGTGTTGCTTATTTGTTTGGTGTCTGCTGGCTCTTGGAGTAATATTGCTTCTCTGGAGAATGTCACTGTCATAGTGAGTGCTGCTGCTGCTGAACTGTTCCTTTTGTTGGTTGAGCCCATTCTTTGTTCAGTTGGTAAAATTAAATTTTCCTCCTCAGTTGTCTGTTGTGAATGCACAGCCTTTCCAGTTGCTTCTGCAGTTGTGACAGTGCATCTGATTGCTCACTTTCACCATATGAATACAGGTTTTGAAGATGCCAATTTGGCTGACGTTTTTGTTTTAAATGCGTTGAATATTTGCATTCTGACTGGTTCTTCCACCTCAGCAATGACTTGATAATTTTGTCAAAGTGAAATTTAGCTATCATTTCACTTTGATTTCCTCACTTCTCTTATTACTCTTGGCTTCTGTAGTACCTTAGCTATTTGAAGAGGAGCTTGGGTATAGATTGACACTTCTCGCTAGACTGGACAATAATTCATACCTTCAGTGGGTGCATTTCTTCACTTCAGGATTGCCTTGTATGTATATATCTACTTGATTTTCTGATATTCCCTTTGGTGATTTATACTGCCGTCTCAGCCTTTCCACTTGAGTGGGGATAGTGTGGAGATGTAAAATTTCCCAACCAATCACAAAATGCTTCAATTCTTGTCTTGTGATCTAAGGGTCATTGTCACTCATCATGATATCAGGAACGTCATGGCAACTGAAGTGTGCTTTCAGGCATTCTACATTCTCACTACTAATCATTGACATTAGGTTGTATAACTCCCAAAAGTCTGAATAGTAGTTGATGACAACATAGTCAGTTCCAAAGAGAATGAAGATATCTACTTTATGCTGGGATGTCATGAGCTGTTCTTTAACTTGCCTAACCTGATGTTCATTACAAGTACTATACATGCCGATATGGTCCTTACGTGACTCAACTCCTTGATTTTCTTCAGCACCTATTTTCTCATTTCTTTAGGGATGATGACTCCGGCTCCTTTCTACAAGATGCCATCTTGGACAATTATTCTTCTATAATAGAAATGCAATACTCTAACAAGAACAGGTGGTTCCTTGATTGAGGTCATCCTTTCATCACTGCTTCCTGCAGCACTTAGAGAATTGCATCTCATTGCATTGTTTGTGTGATCTGAGCAAGATGTTGGTTTGTCACATTCAATGCCTCTGCGGTGTTGACGACTTCAGAGCATATCCTCCTGCTGCAGCTTAGTGAATCTGGAAGTTTCAACATCATTAACTGCTTTCAAAAAGAACTGCGGTTCTTGACAGCACGTCAGCGATGTGTACCTGCTTCCCTTGCTTGTACTTCACTTTCAAATAAAAATGAAGTAACATCCTATGCAGGCACTTCAGAACAGACAAGCGGTTGGAGAAAGATGCTTCGAAGTACTCAGACTCTATCACCAATTCCTTTCTCCCAAACAGGTGCTGATTAAAATCTCACAAGCAAAAGCAATTGCCAGGCATTTTTTTCTTAACATATGCAGAGCATCGTTCATTTTGGGTTAATACTATGGATGAGAACACAACTGGATGTCCTTGTATGAAGGCTGCTCCAAGTTTTGTTTCATTGGCATCACACTGCAGAGTGACTTGTCATTCATATCACAGTACCCCAGCACTGGTAGTGTCTCTAACCGTTTGAGGTGAGTGAAAATTGCTTCTTTATGTACCCACTGAACAGCCTCCACAATGAGCTTGCATTGAGGTTCACACTCTGATGAAAAATTGGACAAAGACTTTGCCTAGGTAACTCACAAATCCAACAAAACATCGCACTGCCTTCATGCCTATTGGTTCCTTCATCACTGCTACAATATGCACCTATCAGGATCAGGGCAAAGCTTATTTTACTGTCAGTAAATGTCCTACACGTTTGAGTTTATCACATTCAGTCAGTTTATTTTCTTGATTACTATCCATAACTATCAAACCTTCTTTCTTCCAATGCACTGAGTTTCAGCTTAGCTTGTCTCTTACGTTAAGTATCATTCTATTATACAGCCTCAACTTTACTTCTGACAGCTTTATTTTAAATCACCATCTTGAGCAACTTCACACAGGTCTGTGAAGCTCATGATGTTACATGGGAATCTGATACTTCACATTTAACTTGATGCGCTCCTTCTGCAGTCATCATTCCAAAAGTCAAGAAATATTTTTACCTCAAGACCCAATGGTGCCAACCTGTTCTAGGGTCTAGTGATTTGTCAGAGTCATTAACTGACATCTCTCTAAAACATTTTGTATGCTTACTTTTCTTCTTTCCAGCAAAGTACCTGTGTGCAAAGTGGTTCAGCTTCCTGCCATTACTACACTGCTTTCCCCAAGTTAGTTGTTCAGGTTTCTTGTTTATTATGGTAATTTCATAGTTCTGCTGTGGAGAATGGAAAAATTTCCAACTCTTTTGCAAATCTCCCTTCACCAGAATCGGTACTGTAATATTCAAACCCATACTAACTTACCGAGCATTTGAAATCCTGTATAAAGTTGCAGACTGATGTTCTAATTATTCTCTGTTGTTTCTTACGCAGCTGGATCTCTTACAGCTATTAAATCTACTCAAATTCAGCAACAAACTCCTGACACCATGTTCCACATGGTGCGTAAAAATAGATTCTGCCCAGATCCTTTTGTTTTATGCAAATGACCTGAAGTGACTTGACTATGGCAAGCCACAGTGCACAAGTTACAGCAGTGCATAAAAGAATTTCTCCAAATAGGACACAACTGGAAGAGGGCAAACATTTCTCTATAACCTTCATTCCAAATACACCATTATCCAGCATGAGAGAACTGGTTGAGAACAGAGAAAGAAACAATGGGATATGTCAAATGATAAAGAAGAGAAAGGAGGAGGAGGAATATGAAGACATCACAGGCAGGCAAGAGTGAAAACATTCTCTAACTTGCATGCAAACAAAGCACAGAAGACCAGCTAATAATAAATAATATACATGTTCAAAAAAGCTTTTGGAAGATACTTTGTTTCTGCAGTTTGTAACATTTCATTTCAAATAAGCTGGCTGCTTCTTTAGCCTGAAATTCTTTCATTACAAATGCTGCAAGTCAGGGTTGGTTTCTCAGCATTTCACTGAAATGAGGCCAAAGAAGGTGAAGCATTTTGATATAGAGTATTGAGAGTGAAATACATTAAAAAAGTAATAGAAGTGTGAAAACAGCCGAACTGCTGTCACAGACAATTAGTGTCCCCAGGTAGTATCCCCATTAGTATTCCCACTGGTGGGTTCATTTTATAATACTAGGCCTTCCATCCTAAAAGATTAAGCGGGCTTGACAACCACATTGCTTTGCTTCTTTCCTGATGTAAGCCAAGGTAACATAAAACGAGTAAACATCCTGGGTAGCACATTTCTGATTGAAAGTAATAGGATTTGGAAAAACCAATTAAATCCACAGATTGACTAGTTCCTCCTGATTGGGTTGTGCTTTCACTGGCAGTGATTTTGCTCAGGCTTCTTGAGCACCAACTCAATGGAGCAGTCTATGGTCAAAAATCATGATTCGTAGTCAAAAATCTTATAGAATCATCAGCTGCACAAGATCCACTATTTCCAATCGTTACTTGGTCAGTGCTGAGCTTCTAAATTATTGGCCTGAGAACTGAACAATCATTAATGTAATGAAGGATTTTAATGTTGCAGCATTGCCAGAATTAGGAATTAAGTTACACCATGGTCAGACCGTCTGTTAATATTCTTACAGTAACTTTCATTTATGCAGCGCCTTTGACAAAGGTGCTCTTTAGGCTTCATAGGAGTTGTATCAAACAAAATTTGACAGTGCCAACTGTGGAAATATTAGAGCACAGAACTGTGCTGAAGGAAGGGTAAGAATAAAGAACCAAAGAACGTTAGGGATGGAATTCCAGAGTTAAAGTTAAGCCTTAGTTTGCCTTCAGGCTACAAAAAGGATGATGGTAATTTCAGTATTGTAGGGTTGATCCAAGATAAAGAACATCTCCATGGCAAAGCACAGAAATGTTTTTCTGTATTCTCCAAAATTAGATTTGCACTACTTGCAGTCAAGCACTGCTGACTGCTCCAGTGCACCTGGTTAACACGCACCATCAGATCCTAGTATGGTGGATCAGATCGTTGGAAAAATATATTTATTTTGGTTCTCACGATAAAACTCCCTTACCATAGTTATTTTAATTTCTTCTGCTTAGCATCTTCGCTGCTTCCTCCCTGAATTCAATTCCTTTCCAATTAAATCTGTCCACAGTAATCGCATTCAATTTTTCACAGTTGTAGGAGTAAGCCAAGTTTTATAGTTCCAGACCATGCTCCCTAGCGCTCAGTTACTCTCATTAGTTTTTGTGAGCCAGCAAGGTAATATAAAAACTGAACATTTCCCACCTGCTCCTGTTGCAGACTCACCATAACAACAGATTCTCCCTGTTCGGTGCCTGCTACTGAATCAACTCAATTTCCCAGCATCAACCTTCTTAGTTATCAAAACTCACTCAATCTCAGGCTCAACCTCTCACCAGAAACCTTAGCCCTTCACTCACTCACGCATGATGGCTTTTCAATTTCAGTAACATACATGTTGATGTGGCTATGTATTGTGTACAACAGAAATTTGGAGTGCATATGCAGCCTATAAGAAATAGTAAAAAGACTCATAACATTAGGTTCAACAAGTTTATTTGATATCACAAGCTTTTGGAGTGCTTCTCTTTCATCAGGTGAGTGGAAGTATTAGATATTAAAGAATGTAGATTTCTTGCACATCATCTACACCGCTTTAAAACCTCAACCTGGTCACGCTGTAACATGAATGCAACACACTTTGCAGTACCATAAGGAGCTCAGCCCTCTCTCTCTCAATCACAGGGCTCTTCCTGGTAAAGTTTTGTTATTCTTTAATAAGCTGTAGGCATCACTGTCTAGACATACTTTCATCGCCCATTCCTAATTGCTCTTGAAAAGGTGGTGGTGAGCCACCTCATGAACCAATTGGTGTGGTGTAGTTACACTTAGTGTTGTCAGAAAGGACTGTCCAGGATTTTGATCTTGCAAGGAACAGCGAGATAATTTCGAGTCAGGTTAGGAAATGGCTTGGAAGGGAACTTGTAGGTGGTGGTGTTCCCCATCATATGCTGCCTTTGTCCATATTAGCAGTAGAGGTCAGGTTTTGGAATTTACTCTCAGAGGAACTTTGGTGAATGACTAAGTCACGAATGGTGAACACTGTGCAATCATCAGTGAACAACCCCATTTCTGACCTTATGATGGAGGAATGGTCATCAACTGAAGATGGTTGGGCTGAGGAACTCATACAATCATATCCTGGGACTGAAATAAGTGACCTCCAGCAACCACAACTGTCTTCTTTAACGCCAAGTATAACCAGTGGAGAGTTCTCCACAATTCCCACTGACTAAAGATCGTTGCAAATGTTTCAGCCTTCTATTGTATCTTACATATAATGGCTGTCTCTTGTATTGACTTTCCACAACTGCTGCCAGTATATGAGGGGTAAACGATAATGCATAAACTTAAAAAAAATTAGTAAATTAACAATGAAATAAGACATTGCAGGGCTGCACAGAAAACTGCGTAATAGACTTAGGGACAGAAAAAGTGAGGAGGTAAAATATTTGAGATCCATGGAGTCCCATACAGGCAAGGACTAGATAACAGGAACTAAGACTGGGAGAGAAGCAGAGAGACAACATCAAGAGGAAAGTCCTATTTGGATTTGTAATTCTGTAAACACCAAAAACAGTCATTAGCAATGCTAAACAAACCAACGTGCTAAACATTTCATACAAACAAATGGAATATTTCCCTATTTAGGGCACAGCTCTTTAAGGATCTTGGCTTAAGGTGATTCATATAATGTGTATGAGGGGTTAGAAGAAAATGAATTGCTAGGTAAAACACAAAATGCAACTTTCTGGTCTATCACACTTGCATATTATTATCAATGATCCACAACATAGGATGCAACATAAAAAAATTAGAAATGTTGTTTAGTAATCTTATAATTGAGAAAGCATTGTACTACAATCATCTAAACATTGTCTGCACTTTAAAAACAAAAGTAAAAGGTACAGCCATTTTTCACATGAAATTATATGCTTCAAGTTTGCTGAATACTTCAACTGTGGGACTGGAATGCTGTTTTCCGTAGAATTACATTCTACTTATCTGCTAGATGAGCTTCTTTTATTTAAACAAACAATGTAAAGCACAAACTAACAATTTAATTTCAGCAAATTCACAAATAAGGCCCTATACATTGCCTCTTAGTCATGAATCTCATTAGAAGAGGTTTTGTAGAGAAAAGTATGTTTCGGACAAAACAACTTACCTAATGTGTTGTGAACACCATCTGCCTCTTCTTTCACTGTTTCATCTAATCGTTCCAAATTCTGAACTAGCAGTGCCACCACTTGTCCTTCCAACTAAATTAAGGCAAAAACCAGATAATGTTACAACAAGCCACTTCAGCATGAACCGTTATTCTTTTTAATACTGAATGAATTACAAGTCATACACATTTTTGCTCACAGACGTGATTTACTAACAAAAAGAATCAGAGGCCAAAGAGGCCAATACAGGGATTTTTTGGTTAGCCAGCATTCCACTGACTTGTGGGTCGTTTGTCAGGTCATACAGAAACAACGGCATTGGATGATTGCTGGATGGAACAACTGATATGTGTGCGCTGATTACAAAGAACACAGACAGTGGGTACAGCATTATTGCCTCTCCTGTGGAGAAGAACCCCAAAATACATGCACTCAACCATCAATTGCTCTTGCAGAGATGATCTCTTTCTCCCAGTTCACCAACATCAAGTTCGGTCCCATGATTATACTACTATAATAAAGCACACAGTGGGGTGCAAATTCCTTTCAGTGTAATGTTTCAAATTGTTAATTGAAGTCACAGATGAAAAAAGAAATCATATCTTCCAATTCAACAAAAGTAAAATTTTAAGCTTCACATAACTTCCATCCGGCAGATAGCATCAACTGAATTCACTGACTCACCCTTATCTATGCTACTAAACATATCCTAAAAACTTTAAAATACTCAAATACAATGCCCCTTTCAAGTTTCTAATACAATGTTCCAAATCCCAAATAATAGATTCTAGCATTTTCACTACTACTCACAAGGGGCCAACTGACTTATAGTTCTCTCTTTCTCTTCTTTCTAAAATAGCAGGATTATGTTTACTACCTTCCAATTCTGTTCTAGAACCTAAGGAAGCTCAAACCCATTGCTGCTGCAGCAACTACCTCATCAGTTCCACTGGACTTGGGACCACCTATCCCTATTAATTTTTCCACATTTATTCCTTTAAGTTTACTTATTTCAATTTCTTGTCCATGGTAAACCTCTGGTTTTTTTTCTGGAATGCTTGTCTTCCACCTTTATGGTTTCAGCCACATGCCTTTGAGTTGCCAGGTTAAAAAGACTGATTGTTCAATTCAGCCAATAATCTTGATCTCATATCATGCAACCAAGTACAAAAAGCAATATACTTTTTATATTTAGTGTGTCAGCAGTACAGTTCATCTTGCTGTGGTCCACATGGTTGAAGTAAACTCCATTAATCCAATACAAAGATTATAATCTGCTTTTCATTGAGAAACAGGGATTACATATTGAAAAAGAGTTAATTTAAAGTTCGCCTGATTAACTCTGAAGTGTTTGCAGGCTTCTAGCATTGCTGCAGCAAATGTGATACTGCTTGGCTTGCTGAAATTTAATTTTTATTAAACCAATGGCCTGAATTATGCATTCAGTAGCGAAAGGAGTGAACTCTTGCCAGAACATCACTGCAGGAGCTCTCCAGGGTACAGGGTACTTCATCCAACCATCTTCAGTTGCTTAATCACTGACATTCCCTCTATCATATGGTCAGAAGTGGAGATGTCGGCTGATGATTGTGTAACATTCAGCGCCATTTGCAACTCCTCAGATACTAAAGCAGTCCATGTCCGTATGTGGCAAGACACGGACAACATTCAGGATGGGGCTGATAAATGGCAAGTTACATGTGTGCCACACAAAGATCAGGCAATTACCATCTCCAAAAGAGAAAATCTAACCATATCCACTTAACAATCAAGGACATTACTATCTGTGATTGCCCACTAATAATACCAAGGAGCTACCATTGACAGAAACCAAATTGGACCAGTCACATAAATACTATTGTGACAAGAGCAGACCGAAGACTCAGAATTCAGCAATTCACCTTCTGAGTCCCCAAAGCCTGTCCACTATCAACAAGACAAGTCAGGATGAGATGAAATAGTCTCCACTTATTTGGATTGCAGCGCCAACAACATGGTGTGATGGGTACACCATCCACCATCTTAAACATTTATTCCTTTCACTACTAATACACAAGGCACTGAATGATTTATACAGAAATTCATCAAGACTCCAAGATAGCACATTCCAAACCCAAGACTCTACCACCCAGAAAGCCGACATATGGGAACACAATCACCTGCATGTTCCCCCCAAGCCACAAATCATCCTGACTTAGAACTATAGCAGCATTCATTCACTGTTACTGGAACAAAATTCCTTCTCTGAGAGTGTACCTATACCACTTGGATTGCGGTGGTTCAAAGTGGCAGCTCACCACCATCTTCTCAAAGACAATTATGGATGGGCAATAAATGTTGGCCAAACCAGCAATGCCCATATCTGTCAAAGAACTAAAATCAAAACTTGTAATTGACCATGAATGAAAGCTGCCCAGAAAAATTTAGCAGGCTTTAGAACATAGACTTTCACTATTGCAACTTGGCTTTGAATTTGTTATCATTGATAGTGAATATGTAGTATCCAGCACAATACGCATACCAGTTACTCAATCCAATGAAGAATTCTCACAGACAGAAAAGTAGGAAGTAAAAATCAATTTAATACTGAAAGCAAAATAAAGATTGGGCATACATAAGGGATTGAGAGAGAATCTGAAAATCAAACAAACTTAAAATAAAAAAAGTTATAATATAAAACTCATGTAATTTGTAAATGCTCTTCTGGGGAAATAAGACTTCACACTTGTAAAATCAGTTCCTTTTCAGGGCTGGAGAGATTATAACTTAGAATGCTGTTTAAAAACTTGATTACTATCAATCACACAAGGTTCAACAAATTCATTGATTTGTACAGTGAATAGTATGCATAAAAAGTTGAGTTCAAATTAAATCACTGATCGTGCTAATTGGATCTGCAAAAGCCGCAACAGCACAACCAATTTCCAGACTTCCATGTTCAACAATGTATATGCGAATACTGTAAGTTGCTGTCAGTTTTGCATAGTAACATCAAACATTGACAGCTTTTCGAACATTACAAATGCAAAAACCAGCATCTTAGAGTCAGCTCAATGACACTGCCTCATAACTAGAACAACCTCCCAAACAACCACTTCCACTGAAAAATGAACACCTTATTTCATAATTTAACATTAACTTTAATTATATTTTTGCAGTCTATGGGTCAGTAACCATTTCAGCACACTTATCCATATAATTCCAATACCATTCCAAAGTAAATCATCAATCTCTTTTCTTTCCCAACACAGAATGCTTTCACTTATGAAATATTATTGATTTATTTTAAAGAGTTTACACCAACTATTCATAATTTTAAAAATAATCCTCAAGCATTGTCTCATGTTTGTTGACTGCAAACAGGTCCAGAAAAAGGCCACGGCTTTGTGTTAAGTAATTCCTTAATTTTGCAGCTCATGTTTTGCAACATTGAAATAAACACTTTTATTATAATTAGTGCTAGATAGTTGCAAGTCTAAACCAAACTCCAAGAACATCTAGGCTAGCACCTCAGTGCCTTAGTGCAACAGGATTTTGATTTGGAACCAATGGCAATCAGGTTACTATATTCATCACAATACAAACTTTAGGCAATATTAATAAAACAAAATGGCCAAATTTTTGAAAAAGGTCTTGAGACTTTAAACTGTGATCAAGATACACTCAATGCTAGTGTCAGGAGAACAGTTCAGAAGGGTTTTACAATTCAACTATTCCATAAAACAAGCTTGTTGAATGCAGTCTCAAAAGGCAGTGACAATTTGTTAACTGACATCTTCATTTGTGACAGTGTTCCAATTTACTTTAAAAAAGATTCCTTCCAGAGCAAAACAACTATATTATCATAATTACTTATTATATGATTTTTTTCAAGCGTAAACTGCCTCTATTTGATCAGAACTTGTATTAGAAAACAATTGATAAATCTCTATGTATAGAAACCTGCTCTGTTGCTTTTTTTACGCTTCATCTGTCATTTCAAAAAAAGCAAGGGGACATTTAATGGACCTTTGGCTCATGGTCAACCTCTTGTAACCTCTCATTTTATGTCAAAAGCAGCCAATTAATTTCAAATCACTAGTTTCAATAGTTTCTATTAAGATGAATGCTGACACTGCTGCTCCATCCTGGCTTGTCAGAATTGCACATTTCAATCTTCATTGGCAGCCATGAAGCATCGTTGACTACTCAGCCACCTCAAATATGAAAATCACCAACTACCAGCGAAACAAAACCCAAGTTCTTCAAGTCATACTATCTGTGTCACTAGATTCCATAAGAAAATTCAGAATAATCGGATTGCAGTCCTTCTGAATCCAGTGCTCTTTTCAAAACACTTCAGTCTTGGAGCTCTAAATATACAGCTCTTTATTCGTGTTCAGAGATAACAGGGAAAATGAAAATGGCAAACAGTGGATTATTTTTCTTGTTTCATTGAACAAGGAGCACTTCAGCTTCCAGGGCACTAGAGATGTGATAGCTGAACCATACCATGATAAACATAGTCATGGTCTGACTGATGTGTTTCCTGTCTAACAGCAATATGGTTGCATCTTTGCTCAATTAGGAATGGACAACAAATAATCTTGCATGTGACACAGAGAAACATACTCGCCTCTGAAACTTTACCACAACTCAGTTATCACATGGCTCTAAACATTATCAACTTGCTGCATCTTAGAGGTCAATTCATCACACTTGATGAATGTCAAGTGCATTGGAACATACTGCTTTAAAGAGAAAATGCTATACCACCAGTGACTCCATTTCTCTGAGGTGCTAAACTGAGTTCCTGTCTGATTGTTCAAAAGGACATAAAAATTCTTGTTTGAAGCAATAAGAAAGAATTTATCACCTTTCTTGGATGATATTTAATGTTCATGTTGAACTGATCAATTGGCTCATTACTGTTTGTAGAAACTTGTTATGGACAAATTGATTACCGAAGAAACAGCAATAATACTTAAAGTAATTTATTGGCAGTGATGGGTTTTGTGATGTCCAGAGGTGCCAATTTAAATATGGTCTTAGTAAAGCTATTCACATAATAATATACTAAGCTATAAAACATCTATAAATTAAACTCCCATACTCCATATCTATTCATTCATTTTGCTGATTTGTTAGAACTATTCCTGGAGCAATGAAATTTCTGTTTATATTCAAGGTACAAAAGGTCATGATTTAAACTCAATCATCAGCCACTGCCTTCCATTTTCCCTGCCAACCAAACCAGAAATCCCTATTTTCAATCTGCTCTCAGCCAAAGCTTTCAAGTTTGACAGTCTTCACATCAAAAGCTTTGATGCATAACAAAGAAATACAGGGCTCTTTTCCGCTGCCTAAATACAAATTGCAAGAAAAAACTATTCCAAAAAAACTTTTGCTTTAAAAAATATTTACTTTAAGGTTGTGCCCTAAAAAATCAAACCACAATAATCAATTTTCATGAATTACAGCTATAACATTCACAGATTACTATTCTCGTCATACAGTTAGATGCCTGGAGCAGAAACCACATGACAAGAAATCTCTGGGCACATTCACAGATAATGACCCAAAACTTCTCAGGTTAATTTGTTATTTCAGTAACCAAGAACAGTCTATCAGTTGCATCTCCTTATCCTCAAAAAATTCATCAATCTTGTCACTGAACCAAATGTCACATGACTACGTACCAGTTGCAACTCAGATGGTTGCAACATTCATGGAACCATCTAACAGTTTGTTAGCTTGTCAGTTAAACTGAGGTTACTAAACAAGGTGCAAGCATACACCAATTTACCCCAACCACCTTTAGGAATACCATCAAGATAGAAGAGTTTTAGTTGAATTAATCAGTTGGTAACAGGACTACTAAAGTGCTGAAAAAATAGCAAGATACACACCATAGATTCTCAGTCAAAATATGGTAAGACTGACTCTATGCTTTGACTAGACTTGTAGGATGAACAGCTGGAATGAGATGCCATAACTAGGTGACTAAAGCTAGACACCTGACTTGTGGAAGTGACAACTAAAGCAGCACCTTGAAAAAATGAATCAGTTTTCTGGAGGAATGAGTTTATAGGTTTTTTTTTAAATTATTGTCGTCCTTTGATCAGAAATCACCCACAACAAAGTCTTATTTCTTGAGTACCTGCCCACTAGACACTTTACAAGCAAGAAAGCAGTATCATTTTCTCTGTCATCATAAAATATCTGCAATATACCCAAAATCTCAGAAGAATGCATCAAGTTTGAATAATTTGGTGTGATTTGCATTTAAAAAATACCTTTCACGCAGTAAAATGTTACAAATTTATCAATTACTCAATCCATTATCCTTTTGATGTCTCTAGTAGTCCAGTAAACATGGTCAGAAGATAAGCAGCACTACCACCATTGTTTCCCACCATCTCCAAAAAGCAGGCTTCAATTGCTTGACACATTTAAAAAATTTTAAATTGATCAGTGTTTGCAACAATTCTGTTTTTCCAGTTCTTTTGGCTTTCTCTGGGATTGGTTTTTCAGTCTGCACCAGTAGTCTCCGATCACTTTGAGTTGCCCTTATTGTCCAATTGTTGATCTTTGTAATTTCCTCTTGTGTGGCAAATCTCCAAGGATTAAATCTCCAAGAGTTACTCCTCAAACTGGTTTCTTGTGCATTCACCCACTTCTTTCATCTCTACCAGTTGAATCCATACTTTAAGCAGTTCAGGCCCCATTGTCTAGAATTACCTTTGTAAATCCTATTCATCAAAACCCTCCCTAAGGCTCACCTCTTTCACCCAACTCAATGTCCCCCTCCTTTAACATGCACTTCATCCACTTCTGTCTTTAGATGCTTTTCTATATGATTGAGTTACCTAACTTTAACATATCTTTAAGCAGCAAGATAACAGAACAAGTGAGATATCTCTCAATCTTTTATAAGATAGACATGCATTTTGTGTTTGACACAGTTCCTTCATATTCCTCTTGATTTTAATGATGAGTATGACAAAAGGAAAATTATAATCCTGGCGAAGTAGTGACAATGTAATTTTTCCGAACTACAAAAAGCTAAATGCAATCTGATCAAAGTTTCCTTTTTATTTATTACTTCACAGATTGTTTTGCTGGCTAAGCCAGCATTTATTCCCCAAAATTATTGCTTTTGAGATGGTTATATATGGGATTTGGGCCTTGTTGGCTACGTCAGCATTTATTGCTCATTTGTAATTGCCCTCGAGGTCAAACGCATTTTGCAACTGATACACGATGGTTTTGGTGAAGAGGAAGTAGAGCTGTAAAGTAGTAAATGACCTCTATAGAGTATGTTGTCTAATTATTATGCAAATCAAATAATTTCAGCTAAAATACTAAAATAACACTACAGACACAATAATATCATCAAGATGCAGGCATGTAGTTGTCCCATTGCAATGCTTGGAAACTGCCAGAGAACAAATACTTTCCTTGGAAAGTTTGGCAATTAAAAATAAAAGCATTATACTAGTTCTAAGTATTCGATGTTAAACTAGAATTTGTACCTTTGCAGGAGCCATTGCATATAGAAAAATGCCATTCTAAACATCCACATATTTAACATTCCAGGTTTATAATATATTCAGATTTATGTATTATACTGTGATGACAGTGTGTTATTGATATATTTCATGTTTAAGAGGAGTGTTTTAAAATTCAGCTTTTTTCTGCAGGCATTTGGTACGTCTGGGGGAAATGCAGCTCAGGTGCTGGGAGAGCAAATTAATTACTCATTTTAGCCATGTAGTGTTTACTTAGGATTTAATTAATGGATTTTTGTTGCTAGATGAAGATTTCCCTTGGGGTTTTGATTAGGTTGTTTGACAGGTCATGTGATAGTGGTTAATGGGAGGTGCAAGGTATATAGCAGAGAAAAACAGCTTTCAGTTCTGCCTAGAATTTGTCTGAAGACAGGTCTGCACACTGCTCTGAAACTTTCTGACAGCTGTCTACACTTCTTATTGCAAATATATTTAGATGTTGCTGATCGGATTTAAGTGAAATTTTAAGTCTGTGAGAATGTTGCTTATTTGGAATAAACAGATAAGTTAGAAATTAAAGTTGTTTTCTTTTATTTTGTAACTGATGCTCCACTGTTAAGAGTTAAGCTGTTTTTTTTTGAAGTTTACTTAAACTATGGTCATAAGTAATATTTGTTTTACTATATAAGATCCCTAATTCGTCAGTGGAATTACTCTTGGAGTGAAGCATCCTATCCTCAAATTTATGCCAAAATTTTAACAAAAGTAGTTGGGGGTCTAACCTGGCTTCCTAATATAAATTAGGATTCTGGTCTAGAACCCTAAAAATATAGTTACGTTTTTGAGTTCTATTACTCTTTTTATTTGAAGTACATATTTTATTTTTGTGTCCCATTATATTGCGAGGTCTTGTTCACTATAGCTTCAAGAATATTCACATTTGGCCAATGTATGTAATCACTATTCATCATGTGCTCAGGAGAACAAATAAAACAAAGACAATCTTTGGACTTGATTTAGATAGCAGTGCAATCTTGTGTCCACATGAGATCCTTCTCATTTCTTTGAGAAATGACAGAACAACAGTGAACCTTGTTTTATGCGCTGTATTTTGTAAAGCATTTAATTGCTAACAGAATTTAAGTTTTATATATGCAACAATTCTTTCTTCTCACAAAACAGTGAAGTATTTGGTAAGCTACTTTTGATCTTCCTATTCCAACAATCTCTCCAGAGGTTTTAGGTCAAACTCAATAATTCTCAAAATTCCAAGTACAATTAGAAGTGTTACAAAATTAGCATAACTATTTCCAAAATTCAAAAAAGCACTTGCCATGACATACTTGAACTAATCCCATAGCATCTTCGAAGAAACATGGGACTTGGTTACTGTCCCATGCAAAACTAAAAGAAACAGTCCTTTAAAAAAAATGAATTTATACTAGGATAGGTCTTCTCAGAGTGCAGCTGCCTCCTTAACATAACTGAATTAAGTAAATCAATACTGATTCAAAGACTAGTCAGGAACACTTTAGGCTGAATTTTCTGACCCTGCCCACCAGTGGCTCTTTTGGTCCTGCTGAAGTCAATGGACATTTGGCTGCTTATGGCATTCACCAACTCTGTCCCCACCACGGCAGGGCCAAAAATAGTTTGGCCTTCATTTTTGTTATGCATATTAAATATAAATTTATTTTCACAGAGATACATTTAAATAGAGTGCAGATAGTTCAGCACTTGAGAAAAATGAATTAGCACTGCCCTACTGTAAACAACTTCTGCAAAACAAAAGTTTCATTAAACAACAGCATTCGTTCTGGTTGTATCACAGTTTGGTATGGCTGCTGCTCTGCCCACAACTGCAAGAAACTACAAAGGGTCATGAATGAAGCCCAGTCCATCATGCAAACTAGCCTCATATTTATTAACTCTATCTATACATCCTGCAGCTTTGGAAAAGCAGCCAGCATAATTAAGGACCCCACGCACCCCAGACGTATTCACCTTCACCAGGAAAAAAAGATACAGAAGTCTGAGGGTCAGGTACCAACCAACTCGAGAACAGTTTCTTCTCTGCTGCCATCAGGCTTTTGAATGGACTTATCTCACACGAAGTTGATCTTTCTCTAAACCCTAGCTATGCCTGTAACACTACATTCTGCACTGTCTCCTTGAAAAGACAAACTCTGGTATAATTTGTGATTACCTCAAGTTAGAAAATGTAATAAACACATTTCATGTTTCCCAGCACCATGCTGTAACTGATAGCTAATATACATGCCTCAAGGGGTTGCTTCTATCAACACTAGCTATTTACTATGGCTGGCCTATTGCTTGCTATTTTCTTTAATTATGCATCATTTCTGGTCAGTTTCAAACCTCAATGACTCCCTCCATGCATCTACCTTTTTGAATTTGCCTATATGTCAACATATGATATTAACCTTTGTGCCAATGAGATAAAACTACTGCAAGTGTAAAATAGCATTTCAATTTGTTCAATTGGCTGCCTACCTCAACCACTGGGGTTTCCATTTTATTGCCAACCCACCCGTGGCAAAGTCTAAAAGATCTCTACTGCTTTCTGAAGATACAAAAGGCTGTTTCATTGTATCAGGCAATGGGACCCTGTGCGAGAACTTCTCCAGCTACATTGAGGGCATCCTGAAACCCATTGTACAAACAATCCTTGGGTTTTGTCGCAACACTATGGACTTACTATAGAAACTCAGCACACGGAGCACTCCTTGTCAAATGGATGTCTCGGCATACTATGTCAGCATACCCCATGATGACGGCATTGCTGCAACTGCTTCACTATTCAATGCCAACAACTGCAGTTTACAGATGAAATTTTACAACTCATTCGCTTCATCCTGGGCTATAATATCTCCACCTTCAACAACCAGTTCTTCATCCAGACATACAGAAAAGCCAAGGAGACCAAATTCGCATCCCAATATACCACAAGCTCAATGGATAATCTCACAATACTCCACTTCTCCAGCTTCCACCTTAAACACATTAAAGAAGCCATTCCCTCCGGACAAGTCCTCCATATACATAGGATTTGCTCAAAGGGGGATCACAACCGACACCTCCAGATGCTAAAAAATGCCCTCATAATAGCAGGATATGGCACTCGACTCATCGATCAACAGTTCCAATGTGCCACAGCGAAAAACCACGTCGACCCCCTCAAAGACAAACATGGTACAGGGCGCACAGAGTTTCCTTCATCATCCAGTGCTTCCGCAGAGCGGAGAAGCTACGACATCTTCTCTGGAGCCTTCAACATGTCATTGACGAAGACGAACATCTCTCCAAGGCCATCCCCACACCTCTTATCTTCAGTCAACCGCGCAACCTCAAACAGAATATTGTTTGCAGCAAAATACCTAGCCTTCAGGAGAACAGTGACCACGAAACTACACAACCCAGCCAAAGCAACCTCTGCAAGACGTCGGATCATTGACACGGATGTCATCATCTCACGTGAGAATACCATCCACAAAATACATGGTACATACTCTTGCAACTTAGCCAACATTGTCTACCTGATACGCTGCAGGAAAGGGTGTCCTGAGTCATGGTACACTGGGGAGACCATACAGACGTTACGACAACAATGAATGAACATTGTTCATCAGGCAAGAGTGTTCTTTTCCTGTTGGGGAAACTTTGGCAGTCATGGGCATTCAGCCTCTGATCTTCCGGTAAGCATTCACGACACACGACAATGCTGAGCAGAGACTGATAGCCAAGTTCCACATATGAGGACAGCCTCAACCAGGATCTTGGGATCATACCACACTATCTGTAACCCCCACGACTTGTCTGGGCTTGCAAAATCTCACTGACTGTCCTGGCTGGAGACTATACACATTTCTTTAACCTGCACTTAATGCTCTCTCCACTCACACTGTCTGTATTTTTTAAGGCTTGATTACTTGTAAAGATTGGCATTCCAATCATTATTTTGTAAATTGAGTTTGTGTCTTTATATGACCTGTTTGTGAATAGAACTCCCACTTACCTTTCAAGGAGCAATGCTCCGAAAGCTAGTGGCTTTTGATACCGAATAAACCCGTTGGACTTTAATGTGGTGTTATTACAAAGTTTGAAAGAGACAGGAACATGTCAGGAAACTAGCCCACTGACATTTCTGTAGTTTTCCCAATTCATTGTTCCAAATCCTAGCCTGAGAAAATTCCATCCACTATTTCACTGATGGCTAACCAGAGTTTTATAAAAGCTCAGCCTAACTCCTATCCCTCAATTAATAAAGCAAAACGTCCCATTTGCTTTTAAAGAAGTCTTAACTTTTCCTATCTTCTGTTATATCTCAATTTATCTGACAAAAAGAATTACCAGTAAGAAAAGTCAAATACCATTGAACAAAACAACTGTTGCAGGCCAATCTAAGAGAGATAAAGAGCCATTAGTGGAAGAACAAAGCTGAAGAGCTTCAGGAAGCTATTGATAAGCATGACAGAAGGTCTTCAATTTGTCTGTGGCCCCAAAATGACTACTACAATATTCATCCTCTTAGCAGATGGCAATCAGCTCCTAAAATATGGATTTTTGCTTATTGAGCAGAGTACTTTACCAATCCCTGAAACAAGAATCCACGATATGACACCACTGAATCACTCCCTTAGCATGAGATTCTGGGCAAGCTTGCCCTTGATCCATCTCAGGTCTGCGTCACTAAGGCCATAAAACAACTGTCTGTCCTAAATCTCCATGCATTGATATTTCACCTTAAGCATTTAATTATGAAGAATGTAACATGGCTAGGGGAATCAGGAAATTGTGTCTCAAGATTAAAGAATGCTTCCATAATTCATCTGCACAAACAGAAAATATGGTCGTCCATCTGTGACAATTACTGTGGTATTTCACTTCGCTTCACAGCAAAAAAAAAATTCTTAGAAGAATATTCTCAACAGAATTATTACACATTTTACAGACTCTGTGTCCAGAAGTACATTGTGGTTTTTGCACTGGATGAAGAATAGTCAACATTATCATTATGGTACATCAAATTCAAATACAAGTGCTACAAACAGAGCAAAGGACCTTTACATAGTGTTCACTGACCTTACCAAAAGCCTTCAACGTAGTAAACTGTGAAGTCCCGTAGGAGATCCAGTACAAATATTGCTGCCTTAAAAAAATGATCCAGACTATCCTGATGCAGCCCAAAGACAGATTTTATACCAACCTACCCCTTCCTAGCCAGAAACTCCAAGATCACACAGAAACAACCAACAAAACACTCAACATAGTTTAGCAGTTGTGCCATCTTAGCAGCATCCTCTGCAACATCACGTTGGATGATTAAAAAGCCCACTTCACAAAAGCAAGCTTAGCATTCAAAAGACTCATACACATGCTTTGGAGAAAGTATGGAGCTTGTCTCAAAATAAAGGTCAAAATCAACTAAGCAACGGTTCTCAGTGGCTTTGAAGCACAGATAACTTTCAAATATCACAGAAGATAACTTGACGGATTCCATCTTTGCTGCTTAAGATCCATTTGCAAGTTCAAGTGTCAGTCAAAGTTTCTAACACCACAATTTTCAGAAGGTCTGCATACCTGGAATGAAAAATGTGTCCATTGAAGCTCAACTTCACCAGGTCAGTCATGAGGTCTGAAAAGAGGATTCCCATATGCCAAAGATTATATTCTACAGCCAGTTGAGCACGGAACAGGCATCTTAGGATGTCACAAACATAACTACAAGAATGCTCTGGAAAGCCAATCACAGAGCCTGCAGGTTGCAGCACACAACACTAGTCAGATCTAAATGGAGAAGTCTCTTCCATCAGACAATATCAACATTTGAGGAGAACAGATTCAGGTCTCTTGAGAGAACATGAGGACCCCAAAAGGCCAGTGTCTTCATCCACCTCTCCAACAATGACTTTGTATACAAGATTTGTAATCAAATACGTGAATCAAGATTTGGCTTAACGTCGTATAAGATGAAACCAACCAACCAAGAAGTTGAACAATTGGTCATCTTGCTGAACACTCATTGGTCAAAGCAACAGGAAAATACGTGAATGGCTTGTCCTACCAATGTCAACGTTCCCTGTGCAGACATCTTTTGGGTCCCTGTGTGCCAACATCATGTTCAAAACTGTCCATTTAGTTCATATCACTTCTTCTCATTCTTCTTCTAAAATGTACCACTTCATACTTCTTTGTTGAATTTCATCTGCACTGCATTTTGCCTATTTCATCAGTTATCACTCCCTCTCCCACCCATTGTGCCTCCGTTCTTGTTTAATATCCATTATATATCTAAATTTAATGAAAACAGAAAATGCTGGAGAAGTAATCAGATGTGGTAGCTTCTGTGGAAATATTACCGTTTCTCTTGCCACAGAAGCTACCACATCTGATTACTTTTCCAGCATTTTCTGTTTTTGTTCCTCTAATTAAGTACAGTTATACTTTAAATTAACAAAACAAACACTAGTAATTCACTTTTAAGAGACAGAATGCTTTAATGAATCGATCCATGCTTCTCTATTCAGAAAACTTATCTGGGTCAGTATTTAAATTCATAATTAATTTTGCTCCTCCCCATTTCCCAATAAATCTAAATAGTAAACTGTCAACCTGCAAATTACTGTTTGCTATTATAAAGTATTTAGGTTCTGTGCTGATACACTGAGCAAACACATGATTATTTAGCACATGATTATGAAGCAGAGAATCTGCTGACAGACCAATTAACAGTTCAGAACAAAGACATTGGCTGATTCCCATAATGAAGTTTCACTATTTCTTCAAACATCAATAATGGACTTTACTTTTATTTTGTATTTCTCCAACAAGACACATGCAAAATCTCAATTTGCTGTTTATAGAATTTTATATAAAATTAATTTGTCCTACTAGGTATAAAGTTAAAGTTTAAAACTTTAACAGCAGTTGTAAATGCGCCAAGTTTGGTGGCGTTTAAGAGGTTAGTTGATAAGTATATGGAAGAGAAGGGAATGGTTTAGTTTGGAGGGCATTGCTTTTTATATTGGTCGGCGCAACATCGAAGGCCGAAGGGCCTGTTCTGTGCTGTAATGTTCTATGTTCTAAAAAACAAAAGTATAACACGTGTTAAAATTATTAAAGCACTAGTTTATTACCAAAACTCAAAAGGAAATGTGAAAACCTGTTTGCAATCATTTCACAAATACCATCATACCAATGAAGTTCTGGCTCAAATGACTCCATGTTTAGAACATCACATTCTTTATATATTACATCTGACTCACAAGCCCACCATACAATTAGCTCTAGTCAACAGAAATACTCCAGTCAAAATAAAATTGAAAATAGCATTTCATCCAAAATTCCAATTTTATTTTAAAAGCAATAGTCAACATATTATTTATTGCGAGGGCTAACACATTAATGATTTGAAGAAGCAAGTGGGGATGGTCTCTGAAACACAAGTTTAAGATCTGCTTCTAATTAAGCTGTACTAAGTTCCAAAACTGAGTCAAATCCATGCTTGAATATCAGAATTAGTAACATTGTTTTAAGATTGAAAAGTTAATTCTTGAAACAAATTATACAAAATGAAATATTTTAAGTGTTAAATATCAGAGTTTGAGATTTTATGCTCAGAAATTAAGATAAATTTAATAATAGATGAAATGTAACTCTAATTGTAAACATTTTTAATTACAAACATCAACCTTCATATTTAATATTTTCAACTCTGTTCCTGTTTACAGAACTTTGTACGGTGTTGCATCACAAAGAACAACAGTATCTTTTTAGCCGTGAGACTTGAAACAACAAACACACTGGGAGAAAAAAAAATACCGTTTTTTCATTCCTTTCTGCACCACATGAAGGTCTTTGACTTTCTATGGACCTTTTTGACTGAGCAATTGTAACATGATTCAACTTGACCCTGCATTTTTGAATGTGCTCTTAAATTTACCCACTTCTCAATCTTCACAGCCTGATCTAGTGAAGCAGTTAATTAAACGCTGGATTGTTATATTTTCCAAGTGGCAGCCCAGCGGCACAGTAGTTAGCATTGCTGCCTTTCAGCTCCAGTGACTCGGATTCAATTCCAGCCTTGGGTGACTGTCTGCGTGGAATTTGCACATTCTCCCCATGTGTTTTTCCTCCAGTTTCCTCTCACAATCCAAAGATCTGCAAATTAGGTGATCTAGCCATACTAAATTGCATCTTTGCCATGGTAAATATGTGGGGTTACAGGCACACGGCAGAAGAGAGCCTTTTGAGATACTTTGTCGGAGAGTCTGTGCAGATTCGATGGGTTGAATAGCCTCTTCTGCACTGTAGGGATTCTGTGATTTGTCTGACTTCACTGTAAGGCCACCAAATACTACCAGGACCCAAACACTTTTACTTAAGAGTTTCTCTAGTAAAAAAGGTAGTCACCATAGTCCCAGATGACCATAGGTAGCCCTTTGAGGGGGAGAGCTGACTGGTGGTAATTTACTCAAGGATCACACCCCTCATGTGAAGGGCAAGTTTGAGAGGATGGGGCTTTCATGAATTCTCAGCCAGAACAAGAATTGAATGTTCATAATCCAGCCACCAGGCCTACTCAGTGAACTGGCAGTGAACTGGCTGGCAGATAATTCGGATTCCTAGCACACATTCCATTCCATTTTGACAAAATCCAGGCTTCAAAACAGTAATCTTCAATCATTATTGACTGGTATTGCTTATCAGAAAACTTAAAGGCAAATCAATGACATGTCACACCACCTCTCTCCCAATTCCTAAATACCTTTTTTCTTCCTCCCTTCATGTTCTTCTATTTCCCAAAACTGCCCTGTACCCCAAGTCCTCTTGCCTTCAAGAGTCCCAAAGACTCACCTCGCACACAATGCCAGGTTTCCAGCCCCTCCTCAACTGCTTCCATATTCTAATGAAGTACGACCAGATTCCAAAAATGGAGGCTTTCCTCTCCTCTTCTGCCTTTGTGATCTATTATTTCATGGACCTGAAAGCCAATCCATTCTTAACAGTAAAGTCAAACTGCAGGTCTTGAGCATAAAACCTTGTCTTGACAATCCTGAGACAGTGCTGCACATCAGCGATGCTATTCTTTAGAATGAATTATTATATTGATGTCCCATCAACCTCATGGTACTTACTGAAAAATAAGTTCTCTTGAAGATCTTATTCTTCAAGATCTTGAATCACATAGTTCAACTAAAAACACTGATATTTGTAGAGCCCTGCTGTGACGCTATTGTGCCTTTAAGAAATATACTTTAATCATGTTTCTCTGCAGTTCCTTTAAGAGGTGGGCCTTTTGTGCTTGTTGTCAACCTGTCTCAGTCAATGTGCTTTTATGGTTGTTAGAGTCATATAATAGTTTTTTGTTTATTTTTAATTTGGGTCCAATGCCCTCTCCTGGAGTTTATAAATTTTACAACCCTTTTGAATTGTTAGTGGAAGGGGAATGATTGATAGGTCAGATGAGAGAGTTTTTCTTTCCTCTCACAAGAAGGTGTTTGGACTCCAGGCTGGATGGAGTGCGTTTGTCTCTCTCCCTGATATTAGAAATTCTGCTGGCTAGTTGGAAGCAACTTTTCTTGCCTTTCTAGAGTGAGACTTTTGCTGTCAATTGTTAGCTAGCTAGAGGCAAGCAGTAGATCTACCTTGAGTTGGCTGGAAGATCCAGGGCTGGGAATTCTCAATCCAAAGTACTAATTCACAGCAGATGTTGCAGAACTGCACAATCACGTGAACATTCTTCCTTTCTTAACTGAATCTGGGATGACTGCACGTTTTTAAGAGTGTTTGTTTGCTTGGAATAACACATTAAGCTGTTAAGGTATATACAATATCAGGATTTTTTTTCTTGTTTGTAATCGGTAGAAGCTATTGATAACTGTCCTATGATATTTTAATTGTATTCTTGGATAAACTTTGCTTAATTAAAGCTCCGTAGTGGGTCATTTGAATCATACCCGAAGTGAAACATCTTACGCTTACTAGTGCCAAAATTCAAAGTGCAAAACTTGTGATCTAGGCTGACTTCATAAAACACCTTTGAGTTTCTGACGTGGATTATAATATTGCCAAGAGTAAAACTGCAGGCACACATACTCCAAACTCTACATTCTTCTTGGTGCTCCAGTCTCCTTTCACATTTTTTGCAGTCCCAAAAGCACCCTCTTTTCCACTGCTCAACTCAACTGCATTTTCACAAAGATAAGAGTATCAGAAAACACTTCACCTTTTACTAATTCTACACTTCCTCCCTCCTTCCTCTTACTAAGCTATGAGGGCTAGCACTTTAAAGAGATTCACCAGAAAGTATAAAAGGATTTTGTGTCTTCAGGTATTCCTGCAATTGTTGATTTCACACAGAAGTGATCTAATATCTAAAAATCCATCCTAATGTAAATTCACCAGTGCCACACTCAAATGAATAGAGAAGCAAAACTCAGAGGACTAGACATAAAACAACTCACTTAGTGGATTTCTGTAAAGAAAACGAGGAAACTGCACGCTAAGGACATTGGGAAGTTTCACTTTGTTCATCTGATTATCGGTGTAGAGAAACACCATAAATGGTACTTTAAACTTTCCCATATCTGCAAGCAAGGTGGAGAAGAGTTCCTTCCAAAATTGCTGGATGAACTCAAGATACCCAGATCATGTTCTGGTTACTAGAAGCAAAATTATAATGCGCTCTTGCTGTTACTAAGAAAATGAACTTTAGTCTCCCCACATTTCTACAGTTCTTATTAGAAAAAGGATTTAGTGCAGAAAAATCATTGTTCTTTATCTTTGTGTTCGGCTGAATAAGAAAATAAGCCCTCAGTATTTCTGGAATATGATCCAGTTGGTATTGAACTTCATGCAAATTAGTTCAAAAAGTTCCAAAATTAATCTTGTATTTCTACACGATATGCTTAAATAAATCATTCAAATAATAGATCATCTACAATATATATGTATGGTACAGTATTGAGTCAGTATGGATATTATCATTTCTGTTGATTTTAAGAGATATGAATTGCACTTGTTTCAGTGTATTAATAGAATCTCGAATGAACATCTGAAAGGTTGGTTGATGGTCTCTGATTTATTAAAGGAGAAGTTTTAAGCGATCAAACACTGCACAGAAACTAAGTTAAAGTTTATTTATTAGTGTCACAAGTGGCTTACATTAGCACTGCAATGAAATTACTGTGGAAGTCTCCGAGTCACTACACTCCGATGCCTGTTCAGGTACACTGAGGGTGAATTTAACATGGTCAATACACCTAACCAGCCCCCCTTTTGGACTATGGGAGGAAACTGGAGAATTTGGAGAAAACCCACACAGACACAGGGAGAACATGCTGACTCTGCACAGTGACTCAAACTGGGAATCAAACACAGGTCTTGGGCGCTGAGACAGCAATGCTAGCCACAAACTACTGTTTCACTTAGAAATAATTATTCACAATTCTTACGTAATAACCTCATAAAACCCTTTCAATTTTTAAATATCCTCTCCAGGATCTGATTCCTGTGTTTGAAGTAACTGGTCAATACAATTATCTTATCATAACAAAGACTGAATTCAGACATTACGTAGGTTCTTTTAGAATCTTTCATATTATGAATTATCAAAATGTAATTGTACACGCCAATCTGGGTTCACAATATGGGAAACAGTTCTAAATTTATGCTTATTTTGAGTATGAGCAAATCTCACTTTGGTTGCCATAAATTATAAATCAGGGCAACCATTTTAAAGAAGTCTAAAAATACTTACACAGTGCAATTCTTTTGTAATATCCTGCAGAGAAGTACAATTGTGTGGCTTACAATTCATTATTATCAGGACAAGAAATAAACTTAGCATGATCACAAACATAAACCCTGAGAAACAACACTTAATTCCACTCATGCTGGTCCAAACTGAATGGATAAATAGTATCTGTCCTTTGTTGCATGTATCTACCTTGAAAAGTCATACTCCCGACCATTTCACGTTAAAGCCAAATGTTCAGATGTGAGCTTTGTAAACTAGTCAAAAATTAACCCCCTCAAACCTTCCTGCAGTTTATAATAGACACAGATGTCATTTCAACATAATGGGAATCACAATACCGTGGGGAACTATGGAATAGCTGCAAAATTTTTGTAATGCTATTAGATAGAGCGCGAATAGGCTAAAGTATTTAATAAGAAAAAAAAGAACAGCAGCCAAAATCCTGTGTAATCAACAGGCTACAGTCAAATCATCCCTAAGGAGCAAAAACATTGTACTCACTAGAGCATCTATGAGGACCTCCGCCCCTTCTTCACTCTCATGAAGGGTATCTATATCAGTCAGCTCCTGCAACAGGTCCACAACCGCAATGGATACATGTAGCAGTTTGTCAAAGATCACATAACACATTTTTTTAAATCTGCATGCAAATAAGGCTATTGAATGGAGGTAACTTTTTAAAAAATAACATACAACCTGCTTAAATATAGATTAATATAATTAATATTGGTCATTTCATTGGTCTCTTCATAAAAATCCTTTAACTATGTTAAGAGTTGCTGAGTTAGAATTAGGCATGAATAATGGATGTGGACTAAAACAAAAACTCTTGATGTAGGTCATGTAAGTGGCTTTCTATGTGGAAAAGGATCACAAAACTTGCCCACATCATTGATGTGCTTGTCTATTACAGGGCACACTCAAAAATATTGATGCTCAGATGGAATAGCTATTTGCATATGATGCCCTGAAAGTTGTGTTATGAACTAGCCAAATTAAGCCAACGTTACATTACTATATGATAATGACACTCAGCGTTCTAAATATTTTGAATAACTGTTGCATATTGTGGGTTGTCCAGAGATTTTACTTCACAGCTACCCAACATCAAAAGGATATCAGTATTTTCATGACCGAGTAGACCAATCAGGGACTGCACGGCATTGAGTTCTACTAGCAAATGATAGAGATCAGGCATGGTTGCAATCACATGCATTTCCTGTATAATATCGTTTAAATCCAGTTCTGACTCCATGAATCTGCAAATCAAGCAGAACAGGCCAGAATTAAATGTTTGGATAACATTACGGAATAAATGGCAGGCTAAATATATTTTATTGACTTGCAATTTTACAAAAAAAACATTTCTATTATAAAGTTCAAGGGTAAAGATAGATAAGGACACATATTTACTTTACTGAAAGACAAAACAAATACACAAAGACATATTTAAAAATATGTAGCTAACAAGGAACTATTATAGGCAGCATGATTCACAAGGCTCATAGAATCTGTATAAATTTCTCAATTTCTAAGATAATCTTTTAATCATATTTCTACCTTGTACTTCACTATAAAGAAATACTTTCAATCTTCATTCCATTCTATGTACAAGAGAGGGAGCATATATAAAATGTGATATCTATTGAAATAAAATTGGGCCACTATGGTACAAACGTGAAACAAAAATTATTTGTGGAAATCCATTTAGATTTTATGTAGAGAGTATTTTTCATTGCAATATCAAAAATTGTAGGAGTTCCACAGCTTAGGTTCGAGATGGTTGAAGCCAGAACATACCTATGATGGAACGAAAGAGGATGGGGATTGCACAAGAGGCAAAGTTTGGAAAAATTAAAGTTTTCAGCAGATTGGAAGGCTAGAGGAGGTTACAAAAACAGATTTCAGTTCTCTTTTCTGTTTGTTGCATTTCCCAGCTCATCACCATACTGGGGTCGATTTTCACTGAGTAAGGATATACCAATTCTGGGATGAAAAGTACCAAGAACGAGAAAGCAATCAATAAGAAAGCAAAGAAAGATCATCAGAAAATAACAGCATGAGAAGACTGTTTTCAGCCCCTCTAGCATTCACACTCACGCTTGGAACTTTCAGAGTCTCTGATGCCTCTCCATCAGATACTTATTTCCTTCCCTTTCATATTAAATAAAAATCTTTCTCAAAATAGGCACATGTGGTGAAGGAGCCCTCAGTTTAAGAATCTTGTTCCATCCTTGGTTCTTCCACTTCACTGGTTGATCCTTTCACTGTGCCACTGAAAGTTCATTTCCTAGAGCTGCAAAGAACTCCTCTCCCTATTCATATGAGCCTCAATTTCTCAACTCTTAGTTCCTGTTCCTTGCCTGCTAGTTATGCCACTTTATTACCAGCTCACCTCACCTCCCACTGCATCTCTTTGATGTTATTTCTGTCTCTGCAATTGAGCCCAACCTCCAAGTTCCTAGCACCTACTCTTTCCTTGAACTCCTACTCTCTCTTCCTTTGTAATTTATAAGATTTTCTAGTTTCAAGGTTCAGTTTGTATCTACGATAATGCAAGATACTTGTGGGTATCTCTATTTTTGGAGGTATCTGTTGTATCGTAGAGGGATCTGGGTGTCTACTTGCAGGTACAGCAATTAATTAGGAAAGTTAATAAAATGTTACTGTTTATTGCAAAGGGAGTTGAATACAAAATAGGAAGATTATACTTCAGTAAGAGAACAATTGGCAAGGCTACGTTATTCAGGTAGAAGAATGTATAATAGAAGCAGTTGAAACAAGGTTTACTAGACTAATACAAGAATTGAGCAAGTGAGGAAAAATTGGACAAACTATGCTTTTATCGACTGGAATTTAAAAGACTTGATTGAAACCTTTATGATCCTCAGGAGGCTTGACTGGTGGATTTGGAGAAGATATTTCCTCTTGTCAGAGAATCTAGAACTGGGGAGCACTGCTTAAAAATAAAGCGTCGCCATTTAAAATGGGGATGAAGAAAAATGTTTTCTCTCAGAAGATAGTGTCTTTGGAATTTGCTTCCTCAAAGAACTGTGGAAGCAAAGCCTTTGAATATTTTTCAGGTAGCGGTAAATAGTTCTTGACAAACAAGAGGGTATAAGGTTAATCGGTGGGGTAAGCAGGAGGTGACAATTCTTATTGAATGGTGGTGCAGGTTCAAGAGATTGAGTAGCCTACACTTTTTCCCACTTGCCTTAATGTACACAGCTGCTTGTAAAAATCATAAACATAAAAGATCTACAATGCACAGTTGCCCATTGAGAACTAGAACTCAGAACAAGAACCAAACCAATATAGCCAAAAGCAGCAGCTCTCACTTGTGTTGATGAACAGAGGGATCTTGGTGTATATGTGCATAGATCCCTGAAAGTTGGCAATCAAGTCGATAAGGTTGTTAAGAAGGCATACAGAGTCTCAGCTTTTATTGGTAGGGAGATTGAATTTCGGAGCCGCAACATCATGTTGCGGCTGTACAAAACTCTAGTGCGACCGCACTTGGAGTATTGTGTACAGTTCTGGTCCCCGCATTGTAAGAAAGACGTGGAGGGCATTGGAGAGGGTACAGAGGAGGTTTACCAGGATGTTGCTTGGTATGCAGGGCAGGTCTTATGAAGAGAGGCTGAGGGATTTGAGGTTGTTTTCGTTAGAAAGAAGGCGGCTAAGAGGATTCCTTATTGAAATATATAAGATGATTGGAGGTTTAGATAGGGTGGACAGTGATAGCCTTTTTCCTAGGATGGAGAAAGCTAGCATGAGGGGAAATAGCTTTAAATTAAGGCGTAGTAGTTATAGGACGGATGTCAGAGGTAGGTTCTTTACCCAGAGGGTGGTAAGGGTATGGAATGCCCTGCCTGCTGCAGTTGTAGATGCGCCAAGTTTGGCGGCGTTTAAGAGATTAGTAGATAAGTTTATGGATGAAAAGGGAATGGTCGAGGTTAGAGGGGCATTGCTTTTTCTTAATTGGTCGGCGCAACATCGAAGGCCGAAGGGCCTGTTCTGCGCTGTAATGTTCTATGTTCTATACCACAGGTGACTCAAAATGAAGAGATCAAGGAGATGGCATTTCCCTTAACTCTCTTTAAAAGAAATCTGCCAGCAGTCCAGTTATGTTGGTACTATTAGATGAAAAATAGAGTTAGCTGCCTTGGTTAATTCCATTATCACCAACAGGAAAATCACACACAATGAATTTGTTTTGCTGATGTTCCATCAAAGGCTAATAAAACAATTAAAACAGTTGTATCAGACAGGTGATATGGAACTCATGCCATGAATAATCACTTGAACAATGATCAATACTGACAAACAAGAAATTATTCACTTGTATTGCTATTGCTGCCACAATTCCTGTAATAGGAAGGAAAAGCAAAGAATACTTTGTTTTTTTAGATAAGCAAAGAATACATTTTGAATGCCTTAAAATATATGTTTTAATAAAACAGGTGCAAGTTATTGTGAGAATTGATAAACACAAGTGCTTACTTCTCTGGATTCTCTGGGAATTTGATGCGCAGTTCCTGGTTTTTATAGGCCCTCTTTTCAAATGTTAGGATCATCTTCTTCACTGAGCTTTCATCCAAAGGTTCTGCCTAAAACAAAAGAAATATATTTAATCATTAAGGAAACATTTCTTCTTGGCATCCACTACCAAAGTGAGATCTATCACAATCAAGCTGATTCTTTCAGTATTCTTCCACTCTCAACTTCAAAAGAATACTTCAAACAAATGCCTGTACGGTAGCTCTCTGCTCTACATAGAAAAAGAATAATACAAACAAAATACTTGCATCATCCTTGCTATTCAATAAATGGGGAGATTTATTCCAATGAATTAACTCCATCAAGCTTTCTAAACATGCAGAAAGCTTAACTCAATTGGTTTCATAAATTTCCTAGGCCATTTTTAAATCACTGGTGCAGTCACAAAGTGTCAAAAGGCCAGATCTTCTGGTTTCCAGACTGTCACCCGCCACCCCCTCCCAAACTTCTCAGAAGTCTGAAAGCATTGACACAGTGAGCAATTCCGTTGTGTCCCAGAATCCTCCGAAAGAGCCTCATTCCGAGTTAGAGACTTGGACTTTGGACAGTTCCGACATTTTTTCCTGAAGTTACCTAGGAAATGTTAGACGGTAAAATCCTTGTCTAACTCCTGTATAACTCCACAACTGATCCGCATCCCATTCTCCCAATTCTCACTATCCCTTTGATCCCAACCCAACCTAACTAGCCCGCATCACCTGGCTAACCTCACCATACTCACCCCTCCCCCAATGACTCCCTCACCCTCCCAAATCACCACACTTAACTCATCCATCTTATCCCACGGAATCCCTACAGTACTGGAGGAGAGCATTCAGCCCATCAAGAATGCACTAAATTTCCGGCACAGCATCTTACACAGGCCCCACTCCTGCCCTATTCCCATAACTCCACACATTTATCGTTTTAATCCACCTAAACTGCATACTTTTGGACTGTCAGAGGAAACCACAGTACTTGAAGGAACCCCATGCAGATATGCAGAGAATGTGCAAACTGCAGGCAACTAAGGTTACAATTGAAGCAGGGCTCCTGGCATTGAGGTAACAGTGTTTACCACTATGTCACCATGCCCCCTTACACACTGATCTCACCCACCCTACAATGCGAATTCACGAACATACGGAAAAACTGTTTTAATATTTCAAAGCTTTTCAATGAGTGAATACTCAGCAGATTAAGATAGCTGGTGCCACAAAGTGGGAATGTGGCTTCAATGGGATTCATTTTGCTGATGCCACCAAGGTTTCCTGCACTGACACAATTCCACAGAGTCTTCCATTCAAAGACTAGCCAGGAAATTTGGACAAAATGGGCCCTGTCTTGTTTAATCAGAATTAGAAGTGAGGTTTTGGCCCAACCAGAAGATTTAACCAATATGCCTATCAATTTCCAAAAATGCATTGTTACAACCAAAGATCAACACTGTTGTGCAGACATTAGCTACATCAAATCTGAGGTAGTTCTGCACACACATCCACTAAGAATAGGATTGCTTATTTTCACCATTATTTAGCAGCCTATAGAGTTTGAGAAGATATTTTGGTCAGTCTGTGATGAATTAAAAACCAGACCTGAAATAAAAAGAAAGTGTTCTAAAAATTGTGTACCTAACAATGTTTTGAAAATTAGAGAATTGTGATAGCAATTTATGAACACTAAAAAAACGTAAACTTTAGAATTTGCAGCACAATAAAAATATTTTCTGTGAGGAGTGTGGAGAGGACAAGTTTACACTCAAGAAAGATGCCCATTTTAAAAAACTGAACTCAAAGGGTTAGCACTGAAGTTGCAATTAGCAACCACAGAATTTCCAATTAGTGATATCATTATTATGCAAATTAGATGCAGATGAGATCTTAAGCAGTATTCTAAATTGATTTCCAGAAGAAAAAACGAAGTTCAGAAATATAATTTTTAATTAAATTCTATATGCTGAGTGCATATCAGCTCATATTGATTTCAAACAAAAAGCAATTTTAATTGCAGCTGGCCAAAACAATCATACTGAAAACATCAAAAGCTTTACATCTTATCACTAGTGCCCATGTTTACATGAAGCTACCAATTATCTCAATTCACTAAATGAAAAACATTGGCTCCAATTACAAATTTGACATAGAACTTTCAAGACCCCTTTGGACCAGTTGTTCTGCCAGTTTGAACACACCTTTAAAAAAATACATTGACCCTTATGATTTGAACCAATTTTTTGCATCATGCACAAGCGTACAGCTTCATTCAGAAGACAGCCAAAGCTTGCACCAAGTGGAGAGATTTAATTTGTTTAATTCACAGTAAGATGAACGGACAAAACAACATTCATCGCTTGATTCATTTCGTACAGTAGTTTGACTTTATCCCACTTCAGTGGGTCATCTTGACTTGACAAGAGATAATCTATCCTCCAAGATTCTAAAACTGTGCTCAAGTAACAACCTTCAACCTAAAGTGCTTTTGCAGCTGACTTCATTTTCCAAAATTCATTCTGAATCCACCATCCCAATCTAGCAATGACCAATAACTCCTGTTTAGTTTAAATTAATAGCATTGTTAAAGCTGCATTTAGATTGTCAAAATGTCAAACAATTTATTTATTTCTAGAATATTGGTTCAGACAATATGTTGGATTGAAAGTTACATTTAGCTCAATAATGGCATTCTCAATGACCCACATGGCTTCGACTCTGAATATTGGCCTCAAGTTGTGATACGTATTCTTCTCATGCAGAGCTCCTCCGTTTCATTGTCAGCAGTGAGGAGAAAAAGCCCAGTGGCTAAGACATCACGAGGCCCTCTCATCATCAGTCAGATCCAAGGTCAGATGTACACAAGTTATGCTCAAAAAAACTCACCTCAAACTCAAACAATCACTCCTGATAGCTTTTCAGGCTGCCAAGTGTTTGTCAGTGTCAAATGATATTGACAAGAAACATACCTCATCTCATCTGTAGGTTCCCCAACAATCCCATTCTTCTTCAAGGTAGCAACAATTTTCAGTTACCTCAGAGACTTCCCTCTAACGTACGATCAGATAGGGAGTTATTCATTGAGAATTGTAGTGTGCAGTTCTGCTCACAATTCCTCACATAACGAAGGAGTCCTTGTCCTGTCAGAAAATCAATGTAGACCCAATGGGCTGAATGCCTTCCTTCTGCACTGTAACAATTTTATGATTGGCAACAAGGCATGAATAACATCTAGGTTGCGCTGATAATGGTCGGTAGCCTTCTTGTCACCCAAGTACCAGACAATGACCATCACCCAAAAGAGACAGTGTAACCACTTCCACGTGGTTTTTTTTCAAAAAGTTCGATAATATTACCAATTTTGAATCACACCTCGTCATTGCACCAACTACTGCTCCTCCTCAAGTAGATGTAAAATATCCCATAGCAAAACAGGAGAGTTTTTGTTGTTGTTCTGGCAAATACTTATCCCACAATCAACATCATCAAAACAGATTATTTGGTCATTTTCAGATTTCTACCATGGGATCTTGCTGCACACAAATTGGTAGTTGTGTTTCCTCTGCTTGTGAATACTTCTTTCAGACTGGGCTCTTCCTTTCTCTGGATGAGATGGCCTCTGTCTGTGATTATTCTGCCTTCTCTCTGCTGTCCTGGAAATAAGATATTTTCTATTTCAAGCCAATTTTTTTCCTAGGACTATAAAATCAATACTGCCATTATCCATGCAAATGATTTGATGGCACAAGTCACTATCACATAATGCAGACTGAATGACACAAACAGTCTCTTCCAAGCTCACTTTTCAAGTCCTCTTGCTAACCAGTCAGTACTCTCTTCAACTTGTTCAGGATCATTTTCTTCACAGGACCCTGCTACTTTAACAAGGCAGAAATTCAATTAATCGTTTGGTAGTACAGAATTCGAGTATTGCTGAGAAACAACATTTTTCATTTTACAATTCAGGACATCAAAACAATACCAGTGTAGGGGAAACAATTATTTCTGACTGGTTAGCAAAAAGATTCAAGTGGCATGACTGTCCTGATAAGTGCAAGATAAAAAGCTTTGGCAAAATGTCTTTTTGTCAACAATAGTCAATGAAGGAATCCTTGCCATGGGAGCAGGCAAATGATTCACAATTCTGACTGGATGAGTAGAGAGCTTAGGAGACACAAAATCTGTCGGGAGCTGCATCCCTAAATACAGATTCTCTCCCTCCCTTCTGTTCCTCCAGAAATGAGATATATGATCGGAAGAAAAGCCAGGGGTGACGGGGAGAGAAAAAACCTGTAATTGGAGGCATTAGAGGAGTTATTCTGGCTGGTCCCACTACCATTACACAGGAGGCTATTGGCTGCACCATTGCAAACCTGAAAGGGGGTTGAAAGCTGAAGAAACCACAATAATGACGCTGGAAACCAAGCCCAGGGAAGTTACCACTCAACCTCATACCAACTTGGATTCGACTGCAGTCTGAGGGGTTCGGGGTTCTTGGCAAATCTTTCACCTTTGTGCAGTGACTGTCCAGATGTCATTTTGCAGAGATGAGAAATAGAAAAAAATAGAATCACAAGTTAAAGGGAAGGTTCAAGGTCTGCGTCCAGTCTGGGTATCATTCATTATTTGATGGTTAGCTTGGTGCAGCAGCATAAATGTGTTTATAGTCCCCTTGTTGCAAATTGGGGGGACTGTTGGAAATCAGCATCCTGATATGTGCTTCAGCACTCACTTTAAGCAGAAGCATTGAGGGTGAAGAAACTTCAACTTGACAGAACAAAAGGATGCAAGAATGCTAATTGCTTGCAATTAAATTTTAAAAGGGTCCACAGATGCGAGACTGATTTCCATCAAGTTACCTTCTGCCAAGTTATTCAATTTTTCATCTTGGAAACAGCATATGGAACATGTATTCATAATAAATGAATAAAAATATGTTGTTATAAAGATACATTTATAGTACATACACACACACTTTGATTTTTGAGTTATCTAAATTTCAAATTTTTAAAAAATTAATTGTGCTCTTATATTTGAGGATTCTGAAGGAAATCAAAGGAAAAAATACTGAAGATACTGACTGCAACTTTACAAGTTCTGTGATAAGTAACACATAGGCATGAGAGGTCAGCGAATCAGATTTTCTCTTAAAAGAAAATGATTAAGAGATTAAGAGATTAAGAGCAACACAGCACGGGAAACAGGCCCTTCGTCCCAACGAGCCCGCGCCGCCGTCATAACTATATAGTAGCAAATCCATTATCCTATTATATTATTCCTATATAATAATATATATATTATTCCTAATATGGAAAATTCTCACTATAGGGACAATTTGTTTCCCAATCAGCCTAAGAGCGAATTTTTGGGTTGTGGGAGGAAACCGGAGTGCCCGGAGAAAACCCACGCAACCACGGGGAGAACGCGCAAACTCCCGCAGACACCGGCCCAATTCCAAGTGTCTGCACAGCCACATCGATAGTCTCTGAGCTGTCATGGTGCCCTTCAGATGGTCCACATAAAGCACTCATTTACGACATGAGGTACCAGGCAACCCATGAATCAACATCCAAGAGCTGTACCCGCACCACCTGCCGAATGCATGCTCAAAGTATGGACCGAATTACCTGTGGAAAAAAGCCGTAGTTAAACAGTCCTAATATATCCCTCTATCTGCATACCGCTCATGTGGCTGTCCAAGAGACCCTTAAACAGCCCCAGCGTGCCTGCTCCCACCACCTTACTCGGCAGTGCATTCCACACCCCCACTACCCTTTGTGTGAAAAACTGCCCTCTAATATTCGTCCTATACATAGCCCTCCTCACCCTATGGCCATGACCCCTCGTCCTATCCATTTCTAAAGGTGGAAAAAGTTTACCTCCATTTACTCTATCTATACCCCTTATAATCTTATACACCTCTATGAGATCCCCTCTAAGCCGACGTCTTTCAAGGGAAAACAACCCCAGTCTATCTAATCGTTCCTCATAAGACAGTCCTTCCATACCAGGCAGCATCCTGGTAAACCTCCTCTGCACTCTCTCCAAGGACTCCACATCCTTCCGATAGTACGGCGACCAGAACTGGACGCAGTATTCCAAGTGAGGCCTAACCAAAGTTCTATACAACTGCAACATCAAACTCCTACTCTTGTATTCTATACCCTTTTCTATGAAAGCTAACATACTATACGCCTTCTTTATCACCTTCTCCACCTGTGAGGACACCTTCAGAGACTTGTGAACCTGCACCCCCAAGTCTCTCTGCGTCTCTATGCTCCGTATAGTTTTACCTTTTATCCTATAACTCTCTTCTACATTTTTCCGGCCAAAATGCATCACCTCGCATTTATCCGGATTAAATTCCATTTGCCATCTATCTGCCCAGTCTACCAACCTGTCTATGTCCTGTTGTATTGCCTGACACTGCTCTTCTGTACCCGCCAATCCAAGCATCTTGGTGTCATCAGCAAATTTGCTGATCTCACCACCTACCCCAACTTCCAAGTCGTTTATGTAGACCACAAATAGAAGAGGACCTAGTACTGAGCCTTGTGGCACTCCACTAGTGACAGGCTTCCAGCCGGAAAAAGAGCCTTCCACTACTACCCTCTGTCTCCTCCTCCCGAGCCAGTTCTCGACCCATCTACATACCCGACCCTGTATCCCATGCGCCTTCACCTTCTCTATCAGTCTACCATGAGGAACCTTGTCAAACGCCTTACTGAAATCCATGTAGACGACATCAACAGCCTGTCCTTCATCAACTGTTTTTGTCACTTCTTCAAAAAATTCCACTAGATTTGTAAGACAAGACTTCCCCTTGACGAAGCCATGCTGCGTATCCCTGATCAGATCGCAGCGCTGAAATGAAAATGAAAATGAGGTAGGAATAACAGAAAAGTCATAAATCAGTTAAGCTTACAGTGTTTGTTGGCAACTTAAGAATCTATTAACTTAAATCATAAAACATTTTAAACATTTGGAGAAACAGATCCAATAAGAACAAATCAGCATGGAATTCTGAAAATCATGCAATATTCAAACAACTTCACAGAAATCATTAAATAAGTAATTACAGGTAAAGCAAGTATGAAGGATACAGTTTATATATATTGTCAAAACACATTGCATTTGATTATCTCAAGACCTTTAAGGTAGTGATTAAGAAAATTGTATATGGAATTAAGATCTTTGTGGATACATCGACAGAGAGATGATTGTAGAGGCAAAAGTGAAAGATGGGATAAAAGTCCTTTCGGGTAGCAAACAAGTAGTAGTATTTCTTGAAAGTCATCATTCACTCTGTTTTACATGTCTTGAAATTGACTCAGAATCAAGGTATAACATTAAATTCAAAACAGCAGAGAGAAAATTCAGCTTAAACAGACATCACATGTAAATACAGAGGTAATTAAAAATCAGTGCAAATCAAAAATGCCACAAAATAGCAAACAACTTTTGTTTTAGTGATTTATGCCTCTTGACATAGAACCAAAGAGGCATAACCTGTCTAAGATTTTACTTAGGCTGAAATTGAACTGGTGGACACAGTTAACATAAAAACATAGACGATTATGAGCAGGAAGAGGCAATTCAGCCCTTCGAGCCTGCTTTGCCATTCATTATAATCCTGGCTGATCGTCCAATTCAATAGCCTAACCCTGCTTTTTCCCCATAACCTTCAATCTCATTTACTCCAAGTGCTACACCCCAACTGCTTCTTCAATACAATCAACGTTCTGGCATTAAGTACTTCCTGTGGTAATGAATCCCACAGGTTTACCACTCTTTGGGTGAAGAAATGTCTCTTCTCCACTCTAAATGGTCTGCTCTGAATCCTCAGACTGTGACTGCTTGTCCTGAACTCCCCCATTATTGGGAGCATCCTTCCTGCATCTATCTTGTCTAATCCTATTAGAATTTGCCACACTCCTTTGAGAACAGGAACATCCTTCCTCGGAAAGGGAGACCAAAACTGCACACAATACTTTAGGTGGGGTTGCACCAAGGCCCATATAATTACAACACATCCCTGCTCCTGTACTCGAAATCTCTTGTAATGAAGGCCATTTGCTTTTACTGTCTGCTGCACCTGCATGTTTACTTTCAGTGAGTGGTGCACAAGGACACCCAGGTCCCGCTGTACATTCCCCTCTCCCAATTTACAGCCATTCAGGTAGTTATCTGCCTTCTTGTTTTTGTTTCCAAAGTGAATAATCTCACATTTATCCAAATTATACTGCACCTACCATTGATTTGCCCACTCACCCAACCCTGTCCAGATCAGGCTGAATGATCTCTGCATCTTTGTCACAGTTCACCCTCCCACCCAACTTGGTGTCATCTGCAAACTTTGAGATGTTACTTTTTGTTCCCTCATCTAAATCATTAATATAAATTGTGAATAGTTGGAGTCCTAACACCAATCCTTGTGGCACCTACTAGTTACTGCCTGCCAATTTGAAAAGCACCCTTAATTTCTACTCTTTGTTTCCTCTCTGTCAATAATACATCTCAATATACTTCTTCGAATCCCATGCGATTTAATCTTGCATGATAATCTCTTATACAGGACTTTGTCAAATGCTTTGTTAAAGTCCAAATGTACCAAATCAACTAGCCCCTCTCCCTTGCAACTCTATTAGCTACATTTTCAAATAATTCCAATAGATTTGTCAAGCATGATTTCACTTCATAAATCCATGCTGATTCTGGCTGATCCTGCCACTGCTTTCTAAATGCTCTGCTGTAAAGTCCTTGCTAATGGATTCGAGAATTTTCTCCACTACCAATGTTATGCTTACTGGTTTCTAATTCTCTGTTTTCCCTCTACTTTTATGAAAATTGGAGCGACATTAGCTACTCTCCAATCTGCAGGAACTGTTCCAGAATCTACAGAATCCTGGAAAATGACCATCAATGCATCCACTATTTCTGGAGCCATTTTCTTAAATACTCTGGGAATGTAGACTATCAGGCCCTGGAGATTTATCTGTCTTCAATGCTACCAATTTTTCCAGCGCCATTTCTCTACTAATATTGATCTCCCTCAGTTCTTCTATCTCACTAAACCTTGCATTCCCCAACATTTCTGGCATTTGATTTATGTTTTCTTTTGTGAAGACAGAACCAAAGTATGTATTTAGTTGCTTGGCCATTTCTTTGTCTCCTATTATACATTCCCATTTCTGTCTGTAGGAGACTTGCATTTGACTTCACAACATCTTCCTCTTCAAGTATCTATAGAAATTCAATGCCAACCTTTATGTTCCCTGCAAGCTTACTTTCGTACTGTAATTTCTCCTTCTTAATTAATCCCTTGGTCCTTCTTTGCTGAATTCTAAACTGCTTCTATCTTCAAACCTATTATTTTTCTTGGCCAATCTGTAGCCTTCTTCATTAAATCGGATACTCTCTATAATTTTCTTCGTAAGCCATGGATTGGCCCTCCAATCCATTTTGCTTTTGTGCTAGACAGGAATAAACTGTTGCTGCAGTTCCCCTACGTGTTTCTTGAATGTTGCTGTTGCCTATCCACTGTCACCCCTTTAACCTTCCCAATTTATCAAGGTCAACTCACGACTCATATCCTCATAGTTCGCTTTAAGATTCAGCATTCAAATCTTCAAATCTTCAACTTTACTCTCCATCTTGATAAAAATTTCTATATTATGGTCGCTCATCTCCAAGGCATCTCATACAGCTAGACTGGTGATGATTTCCTTCTCATTGCACAATATCCAATCTAAGATGGCCTGCTCTCTAGTTGGTTCCTCCTCATATTGGTCAAGAAAACCATCCTGTACACACTCAGGAATTCCTCCTCCATAGCATTATGGCTAATTTGATTTGCCCAATCTATATGCACATTAAATTCACCCATGATCACCGATATTCCCTTATCACATACATCTCTAATTTGTGTTTAATGCCATTCCCAACATCACCATTGCAGTTTGGGGGTCTATATATTTTTTTGCTTCTTGGTATTTCTCAACTCTATCCTTACAGATTCCACGTTGTCAGAGCTAATATCCTTTCTCACTGTTGTGTTAATTTTCTTTTTAACCAGCAGTACCTCCATCACCTTTTCCTTTATGCCTAAATACTAAATACCCTTCGACATTCAATTCCCACGTCTAATAAAAGCAAATGGCTGCGGATACTGGAATCTGAAATCAAAAGAGAAAATGCTGGAAAATCTCAGCAGGTCTGAGAATTTCCAGCAATTCCCAGCACCTGATCACCCTGTAGCCATGTGTCCATAATCCCAATCACATCCATCTGTGCAATTAGTTCATCTACTTTATTGTAAAGATCATCTTTTTAATATTGTTTGCCTCATTCCCAATATTTTGTTCTATAGCCCTGTTTGAACTTTGTCCTTGGTTCCTCTGCCTATCACTTATTCTCTTTTCTACATTTTGTTTTTGTCCTTGCTCCCTCCTGACTCCCATCCCCCTGGTATATTAGTTGAAACCCTCCCCAATCACGGTAGCAAATAGTCCCCCCAGGATATCAGTCCCAGTCGTGCCCAGGTGTAACCTGTCCAATTTGTACAGACCCTATCTCCCCCAGAACCGGTCCCAATGCCCTCCCCCAACACATTTCTTTAGCCATGTATTTATCCGATATATTTCTCCTCCGAGTGGCATGTGGCGCTGGTAGTAATCCTGAGATCACTATCTTTTGAGATCGATTTCTTAACTTTCTTCTTAGCTCTCTGCATTCTGCTTTTTAGGACCTCATCCCTTTTTCATAAGCTATGTCATTTGTACCATGTGTACCACGACTACTGGCTATTCACTCTCTCCCTCCAGAATGTCCTGTTCCTGCTCTGAATCATCCTTAACCCTAGCACCAGGGAGGCAATGTACCATCTTGGAGTCTCGTTTGCAGCCACAGAAACATCTGTCCATTCCCTTTACAATTGAATCCCCTATAACTATTACACAATTTTTACTTCTCCCTTCTGCAGCAGAACTAACCACGATGCAACGAGTTCGCCTGCTGCTGCTTTCCCCAGAGAGGTCATTCTCCTCAACAGTATCCAAAGTGGTACATCTGTTTTGCAGGGGAATGGCTGCAGGAGATTCCTGCACTACTTGCCTTTCTTGTTTGCTTTGTCTGTAAGCAACCGACTGCAGAGAAGGCTTTAAAAGCAATGCAAAAGTGCAATGTAGATTTACAAGGATATTACCAGGAACAAGAAGCTAGTTTTGAAGAAATATTTGAAAAGCTAAGCTATTGTTCACTGGAACTGATTGTACAATGATAATGCAAAGATTTTTCCTACTACTGACTTGATACCCTTTTTCTGTGCTATAACATTCTACGTTGCTTTTAAAGAAATCATCAAGATTCATCAAACAACTACCTGCAACCAGCAAAGGGGAAGAACTATGATGGCTCAAAGTGTTTTAGACACTAGTTTATTTGTTAACTAACCAGAGTACAGCAGTGAAAAAATAAGTTTTAGCATGTGTTTCTTATCTGTAATTTTTTTGTTTCACAATGAGCTTCACTTTTGCATTAATGGAGGCATAAAATTTGGCAACTGCACTGCTTTGTAACAATTTTGATAGTTTGAATCATTGAATCATTGAATCTCAACAGTGGGAAAGAGGCCATTCGTAGTGGTTTACAGCTTTGGCCCAACTTATCCATGTTGCCTTTTTTTAAATGACTAAGTTAGTCCCAATTGGCTGCATTTGGCCTACATCCCTCAATAGCTATCTTAACTATGTAATTACAAAAATATTTCTTAAAAGACAAAATTGTACCTATGTCTACTACCTCTGACAGCTTGTTCCAGACTCGCCGTGTGTGAGAAAAAATTGTCCCTCTGGATCCTTTTTGTACCCCTTCCCTCTCTCCTTAAGCTCTCGTTTTAAACTTCCCTACTTTTGGGAAAAGATACTGACTATCTAACTGATCTATGCTCCTCATATTTTATAGACCTCTTTAAGATCACCCCTAAGCCTTCTCTGCTTCAGAGAAAAAAGTCCCAATCTATCCAGCCTCTCTTTATAACTCAAATCATCAACACCTGGTAGTATCCTGGTAAATCATTTCTGCATTCTCTCTAGTTTAATAATATCCTTTCTATAAGGGGGTGACCAGAACTGTGGACACAATATTCCAACGTCTTGTACAACTTCAAAAAGGTATCCCATCTCCGGTATTCAATGTTCTGACCAATGAAACCAAGCATCCTGAATGCCTTCTTCACTACTCTGTCCACCTGTGACTCACTTTCAAGGAGCTATGAACACGTACCTTGAGATCTCATTGTTTTATACCTCTTTTCAACGTCTGACCACTAGCTGAGTAAGTCCTCTCCTGGTTCAATCTACCAAAATGCATCGCCTCTCGTTTATCTAAATTAAGCCCCAGGAATTGAACCTGCTTCCTGACACTACAAGACAGCAGTGCTAACCACTGTGCCACCTCAGTTGGTAAGACAATTCAAAACAAATAGAAAGTTTCAAGGAATTCCATGATATCTATTTCCAAGATGAACTTTTGTGATATTGTTAACCCAAATCAGTATTAAGAAAACACCAGCATTTCCAAAGATACAAAGTTCCTGCAGGTTAACTGTGTTCATGATTTCACCCACTCAGTTTTCAGCAGAACTACTTTTGGATTTTTTACCAGTGGCTTGTTCAAGTTGAACAGCTCAGAAAATTCAATGGCAAACTAGAACAGTATAGCCCAATGGTATTGTAAACAAAAGAAACCTATGCCTTGTTTTTATAATTTTCTGACATTTCTGTTCTGCATCCTGCTGTATTTTTGTATGTCTGTTAACTACCCCTGTGTTAACTTGCAAATAACTTTTAGTATTAAAGACAGCAAAAAAATTCACATAAATTCAGGTAAATTATCAGCATACCAGAGTTCTGTTATGAGGCCCAATGAGTACTGGAAACATGGCATAATTTGGCTTTGTTACAATCCTCATGTTGATCAATAAATGTTTTTCAAAAATATTTGAATTTCACAGTACATTACAAGATTGTTACTGCAACAAACAAGCTAAAATCAAAATCAGTTAAACATTACTTAGCAAGCAATTAATACACTAAACTACAGAACAGGTATCCTTTTCAAGTTCTTAACAACAGAAAACCCAATGGCTTATCCTTACAATATAGTAGAATGGCATGTAGTCTTAAGTTTAAAGTCTAAATCTTCCTGATTTTAATAGGATTTCTTCTTCTTGCTTCATTAAAATGAATCTTCTAATGTCCTTTTAAGCAAAGTCCTCTTCACTCAGCCCTTTGAGCGAGAACAAATGGACTCCCCATTGCGATGTTCTCTATCTTTTCACAAACTTGATTTCCACATACATGGGCTCTGTCATTGCCAACCCAAACCCTAGTGTTTGAGTTAAATCACTGCTGTTGGTCAATACGTTCTCCAAACCCTTTGGTTTCACTCACTGAGTCTGCAACAGCAAGACCAGCTGCCTTCCTTCTTTGTGCAGTACGAAGTCTTACAACACCAGGTTTAAGTCCAACCAATTTATTTCCAAAATAAATCGGTTGGACTTAAACCTGGTGTTGTCAGACTTCTTACTGTGTTTACCACAGTCCAAAGCCAGCATCTCTACATCATTCCTTCTTGGTGGACAGGTGTTATTCAAAGGTTCAGCTTTGAATAAGTGCTGACCAGGGTTCCATGTCCCCATGGTAACCAGGACACATGGGCTTATTGCTGAGCAAAATACAGTAAAACATCACACCACCTCCCATTACAAAGCATTTTGCCTGACCTTAAAAAGCAATTTAAGACATGACTATTTTATAAAGTCGAATAGTGACAACAGCTTCACGATGAGTAACAAAGGACGCCTTTCCTCCTAAGTTGTCATATGGCTCACATGACACAATGTTCCTTTTTTAAAATAATGGCAGTATTATAAAATTATACAAGCAAAGTACTGAAGATGCTGCGAATCTGAAAAAAAGTGTCCTGAGTACCACAATAAGTTTCTGTGAAGAAAGAGTTCACTTTTCACATTCAACTTAATATGAACATGAACCTCTGTTTCTCTTTCCACAGATGTTGCCAGACCTGTAGTATTTCCAGCAGTCTGTTACTGTTACAATTGAAGCTCGTTTCCATTTCTAGCTATCCATTAAAAAAAGTGAAAAATCACTTTTCATAAGCATAACCTACATGTCCTATGAATTAAGGATTGAAATTTTGTGCAATATATGCAAGTCACGGTGTATCATAGGACTGATTATTACTATTGTATTGTGATTTTTTAGATAAAATTTGCATGCTACTTGCACAATCTATTTACATGCCCATTCCTAAATACCAGAAAAAAACCAACACTAAGCCATTCAGGCTAAAAACACGTTGCCATGAATAATTATTATGCAAAAGCAAATTAAAGCACAGACAGCCTGTTTCACTTAAATATTATTTTGTTTTGGAAATGTGAAGAATTCAGAATCTTTCAACCATGACTGCAAATGAACTGAGGGGACTTAAGGTCAATAGAGGCTCTCACAGAATTCAAATATAGAGATAAGCAACCACTATGGCAGGATGAAAAGAAGATTCAAGAAAACGTTAGCGATTATAACAGCTTCACGATGAGAAACAAAGGGCGCCTTTCCTCCTAAGGAGTCATATGGCCCATAGGCACAATGTGACAAATAAATACTCACACAAATATCATGGAGGTTCTTTCCCATAACCACGCAAACACATTATTAATTAATGTTACCATTTAGGTAGCATGCAATGTGTAATTATAGTTGTTACTATATTTAAGGGGGCTCTCCTACTGAGGGTGTGTCTGATAAAAATACCCCTCAAATGCTGGGAGAGCAGAATAATTATTCATTTTAAACATACAGTAATTACTTAAGAGAAACAGGGAGAGAGATAATGGACTATTATTTACAAAAAGGAACGGTCCACTAGGATTTTTGAGTAAAGGAATGGAAGGTGGATTTAGATATGCAGGGTCTGTGATAATATGGTTAATGGAAGGAACTACATATGTAGCAGAGAGAACAGCTTTCAGTTCTGACTGGGGTTTCCTTTCATTTTTTAACTATTGTTCAACTGTTAAGAGTTAAGCTGCTCATTTTGCTAACATTATACTTAAACTTGTTACGAAATAATGTTTATTTTACTATAAAAGATCCCTAATTTGTCAGTGGAATTATTGCTGGAGTGAAACATCCTATACCAGAATAGAAAAATCTGAGGTCTGGTATGGCTTCCCAACGTAATGTGGGATTCTGGTCCACGGTCCTAACAAGTGTCTAGTTTTTCTTTAAAATAGAGATAGACTTAGAAGAACTATCAGATTCACACTCCAAAAACAAATAACCACATGCATCCACTTGATCATTAAAAATAATATGTGTGAATCATAATCAAAAATAGCAGATTCTTTCAAAATTAATAGCTTGCTCTAGACAGATTTATATCCAAATTCTTCTACAGATATTCTTGAACGATATCATGTGCATTGTAAAAGGATTTCAAATCTAATTACCGTCTATGACAGGTCATTCTACAACAAATTCTTATATTTATATGATACCTTGAACATAATTCTATTCCCAAAAGACCCCACGGGAACATTCACTGAAAAAAAGTCTGAGAGTCACATAGAATAATAATATTAGGTCAAATGATCAAAATGTTTGTTCAAAGAGGTAGGCTTTAAAAATGTCTTAAAGAAGGAAAGTAGGCAGTGAGGTGTAGGGAAGAAACTCCAGAGTTGGGGCCCTAGCAACTAAAGACATGAGCACCAGTGATGGAGCAATAATGAACGGAAATGCACAAGAGGTCAAAATTAAAGGAACACGTATCTTGGGAGAGTTGTGGAGTTGAAGGAGATTACAGATTTAGAAATAGGCGAGGCCACTGAGGGATTTGCAAACAGGGTAAGATTTTTAATTCAAGACAATGCTTGGCAGGGAGCCAATGTAGATTAGTGAGTACAGCGATGATACAGGAATGGAACTTGCTCATTCTATAATTGAACCAGGCAAGTCCAGTTTCCAGAACAGCACTGTTGACCAGCCAAGTCAGTTTGACTCAGAGGTGAATCTTGAGGGCCACTGCTAACAGACTGGAACTAATTTCAACTAGCCCTAGATAGTATTGCTCCAAATTGGAGTCAGGTTTACAGCATGAAAACAGGCACTTCGGCCCAACTTGTTCACATACCCAGCTTTTACCACCAAGCTAGTTCCAATTGCCCTCTATACCTATCTTACCCATATAATTGAGCAAACAAAATTCTATAGGGGAATGCTAATTCCTAGATTTTAACCTGAAGATAAGTCTTTGCTCTTCAGATATTCAGTTAAGCAACATACAAAATAAATATAGTTGACTTTTAAAGCTTTTCAAGTTACAACAATTAGATCTGAAGTTTCACACAATAAAGTATATGCAACATTGCAAGGATCCAAGCATCAAAATTGTTCCAAATGAGAAGTGACAAACTATTTTGCTTGCATCAAATTAAACTTGCTTGCATCTCCTGCAACTCCAAAATAAAGAATTGACAGCAACAAGTTTAGGCTGAGGCTTACAGGGTAAATATTTTAAACATTCAGGGCATTGATCTAAAATCTTTCTCAAAATTCATCTGTAAAATTGAGACAGTTGAAAGCTCAGTGCCCAGCCTGCAGTAACCTCACACTGAGTGATGGCAAGAATATACTGGAAACAGCTTCTGCTGAATTTGTTCATTTTCAGTAATTTGTAGTGACAAGGTCTCCCAGAGACCTTCCATCTTCTTTTCCACATCAATTTGGAAATTTGTTGTATAGTTATTGTGCTTTACTTAGGGAATGAAGATTCATAAATCTCCAGGGTCTGTTTTTCAGTAATGATTCACACATAGCAAGAGACAGATATCAATGAAGTAATAAAATTATTAGACAAATTGTAAAGACTACACACATACTACACTACAGGAGTATTCTATTTAAAAAGAAAGAAAAAGTTGATAACCCAACTGAAATTCCATCAGTCAACAGCCGACAGAGCAAATTGGAGAAGGACCTGTACAAAAAACTTAGGAGAAACAATCAGCTTGAATTGAATTACTTGAATGAGAACAGTTTGTATGACATATTTTTGACTTCTTTTAAGTATTAGAAATTGAATACAATTCTTTATGACAGTTTACTTGGACTCTTCACAATTTCAATCAATTCCCATACAGAATACTTCTAATTAACTTGAAAACTATTGAGATACAAGATGCAGTATAAGACAGGAAAAGAGATGGTGCTAGTAATGTGTCTTTCAGAATTGGGCATTAAAATCATAGAAACTTACAGCATAAAAAATTGTCATTCAACCTATTAAAACTATGCTTGCCCTTTGAGAAAAGGAGTTATATTTAGTCCACCATCCCTGTTGTTTGCCCATAACATTGTCTGCTCCTTATTTTCCAATTCAACTTTAAAATTTATGATTCATCTTCCACTATCATTTCAGCTGGAGCATTCCAGATTGCAATTACACTTATCTATTGCTAATGACTTTAAATCCATGGTCCCATTTATTGGCCCAGTTAAAGGAAATACTTTTTTCCTTTACCTACTCTACCTGGAACCCTCATTGTCTTGAAAATCTCTATTTGAGCATCCCCTCTATTCCAAAGACAACAATTTTTTTCCAATAGCTCCTCATGCTGAAGTCACCTCGTTCTTCAAAATCTTGGTAAATGTCCTTTGTATCCCAAAACCTTTACATCTTTCGTGAAACATGGTGCCCAGAGTTGTTCACGACATCTTGACTGAGATCTAGCCAACGAATATTCTTATAGATTGATTTCTTTAAAAACCTCTTGACAGCCTAGAAAGAAGATAGTTAAAAAGGCTATCTTTTTAACTATCTGCTGAAGTACATAAAATATTAAGTGGCTGAGATAAGGAACATTAATAAATTAAGGTGAGATAATAGGCCCATATTTCATAAATATAAACTAGCAAAAATTTAATTCTGGACAGATATTATGAAGCATATTTGCATATTTTCTTCAAAGAAGAAGGTCTTGATTAATGCAAAGTCAGGTACTTAAGGCATAGAATTTAAAACACTCAAAATATGGTTAGGCAATAGGCCGCAAGGGTTGGAATACCAACATTCGAACTAGGCCATTCGGTCCCTCAAGCCTGCTTTGCCACTCAAGAAAATCGCGGACGATCTGACTGCAACTGCAAATACTCACTTCTGTCTATCCACAGTAACATTCAACCCCTTATTAATCTAGATTCTGCTCAGGTCTACCTTAAAAATATTCAATGTCTCTACTTCCACTGCCTTTGAGAAAGAATATTCCAAGAGACACATAACCTTCTAAGAGAGATGGCTCCATATCGCTGTCTTAAATGAGCAATCCCTTATTTTTAAACAGTCAGCCTTAATTTTAGATTCTCTTTCTGACAAAAGGGAACATCCTCTCCATACCCAATCTGTCAAAATCCTTCAGAATCTTAATACTGAAAGAATAAGAATTACTGAGTCAAACGGCCTTTCTTTGTCCTTCATCCCTCTTATGTTTCTTTCAGGACACTGAAAAGGAACTTAATTTTAGGGATGGAGAGGTGGCAGAGGAGTTGGGACAGAGGTGAGAAATTATTGCCTTGGAATATTTCCAATGGCTGATACAGTTCTGTGGGATAAGATTATGCTAGCAAGACATGGGAACAGAAGTAGGCCATTCAGCCTATCAAGCCTGTTCCATCCATTTAATATGATCATGACTTTATAAACTTCCTGTTCTCCTAAGAACCACCTCAATTTTATTAGGAATTGTGTGGTGTTTTCACAGAGATAAAAGATAGCCCTTCTAATGCACAAACAAATACTAAAAAAAAAGACGTGTTATGGACAGGATAGGGATTAGTTTAATCCTGACTTTTTTCTCTCACCATCTATCCATAAACAGAAAGATGTACTAAATTTAATTTCCTCCTCTAGAAATGACCCCTTTTTCCTTAACTCTTCAATTTTGTTTTGATCCAATCCTCTATTATTAATGCCATCACACACTCACGATAAGGCAACATTAGAGAGTTGGTTTACCTTACACACAAATAAAACACTGGAAGAGGTTTTGCAATGTCTGCCCTTTTTGCCCCTTAAGGAAATAAAGGAGCTTAGGGCAAAAACCATGATAAAAAATATTATGGTTTCATGCAAATCCAGACTCAAGTATGTCAGTATCCAATTAAGGTTCGTGCAGGTAGCTTGTTTTCAGGCAGAATTCCTCATCTTGGCTGCAGGTTGGGTTCATTGAAGAAGCACAAAAGAAATCTTGTATCTTGACAATTAGTTCACTCTGTAAGCAAAATGCCGGATTCTTGAGAGAGAGAGAGAGAGAGAGAAGGGCCAAAAAGGCTGGCTGCTAGTCTGGGATCTTAGTCTCTTCAGATTTTAAACCACAACTATTGGATTCAAAAGCTGAATAATTGAAAGAGTTCAAACAATTCAAATCTTGGTCATGTGATGGAATGGTTTCTGGTCAAGCTATTCAGCTAACTGGGCTGGAATGTTTACGCAATACAAGGAGTATTACATTCTAGGGCTTTGATGTGTAATCTTTTGGCTGCTTACACTGCTCAGCAACTTCCAGAATTTTGATCCTGGGGTCAACAATGGCCATTTTATCAATACAGCCTTATAAGTGAAATAAAATATATAATAGCCAAGCTGACGTAAATATTTCCTTCCTGTCTCCTAGATAGGACGCATGTTCAAACCCCATCACCCTCATGATCTCTCCATCACACTGCCCTAGTTAATGCTGGGATCAGTGTCCTGGTGAGTCATGTAAATAGTTTAAAGCACTTTTCATAATCCTAAGAGAAGAGTTCATGTGAAGGGAGTTTTAAAACCTAAAGGGGAAAAGTCGAGACAGTAGTGAAGCTATTTGGGTAAAGATAAGCAGAGTGGGATAAGGAAGAGAGTGCAATGATAATATGCATCAGTGAACAAGGTCCATGTAAGGAAACAAAAAACTCTACATTCAAAAGTGCAAAGTATTCTCAATACAATAGATGAACTAGTATCACAAACAAGAGATAAATTAAGATCTAATCACATATTACAGAGATATGTTTACCAGCTGACTGACCTTGGAAAACAAATATTTCAGAATAATTTTAAAATGACAGGCACAATGCAAAAGGAGGAAGAGATGCCTCGATAGCAAAGGATGCCATTTGGGCAATAGTGAGAAAGGCTCTTAGTTCAGAAGATCAGGAAATAGAACTAGTATAGGTTAAAATTAGGAATAACAGTCAGAAAATTTGGGTGGAAGAGTAGTTTATAGATCCCCTAGTAATACTTAAAATATTAGACAAAACATTTAGCAAGCAATAATTGGAGTTGTGACAAAGTCAATGCACTAATTGGGAATAAAAATTATTTTGGCATTAGTATTGTGCAATGGGGCACAGCACTCACTCATCTATCTACTCCAGCTTCAATTTTTTTGTGTGTATTTCTACGTTTAATTTATATTCTCAGTGAAAAATTCCTCAAAGAAGAAGTGATCATAATACAATTGAATTCCATAATAAGTTTGAAAGTGACAAACTTCAGTCTCCAAAAACAAACAAACATTCAAAAATTACATTGCTTTGAAGAATGAGCTGGCCAAGGCTGGTTGATTTGATTTATCTCTGTCACATGTATTAAAAGTATTGTTTCTTGTGCACTATACAGACAAAACATACCATTCATAGAGAAGGAAACGAGAGAGAATGTCATGTTATAGTCATAGCTAGAGTTTAGAGACAGATCAACTTATTGCAAGATAATTCCATTCAGAGGTCTGACAGCAGTAGGGAAGAAACTGTTCTTGAATCAAACGGAACATGACCTCAGACTTTCGTATCTTTTTGATGATGGAAGAGAGAATGTCTGGGGTGCATGGGTTCCTTAATTATGCTGACCGCTTTGCCAAGGCAGCGGGAATTGTGGACAGAGTCAATGGATGGGAGGCTGGTTTGCATGATGGATTGGGCTACATTCATGACCTTTTGTAGTTCCTTGCAGTCTTGGGCACAGCAAGAGCCGTATCAAGCTGTGATTCAACCAGAAAGAATGCTTTTTACAGTGCATCTGTAAAAGTTGGAGAGAAAAGCATAGCTGATATGCAAAATTTCCTTAGCCTTCTGAGAAAACTGGTGAGCTTTCTTAACTATAATGTCGCTGGAATGGACCAGGAAGGTTATGGTGATCTGGACACCTAAAAATTTGAAGTTCTCGACTCTTTCTACTTCATCCCCATTGATGTAGACAGGACATGTTCTTCTTTACGCTTTCTGAAGTTGATGACAATCTTCTTCATTTTGTTGACACAGAGAGAGATTCCTGCACCGCTTCACCAGATTCTTTATCTCATTCTGTTTTTTTTTCTATACATACCTATAGAATCTTTCAGTCAGTTTATGTTCTCCACCATCTTACTTTCATATATTTTCCCTTCTTAATCAATCCTATAGTCCACCTTTGCTGAATTTTCTCAGGTGTATTGTTTTTTTCTTGCCAATCCATTAACTTCTTTGATTCTAAAACTCTCTAGTTTCCCACATGAGCTATTCTTCTCTTCCTCAGCCACATCTTCCTTTCTCCATGGATTCACCACACTGACCCTTAGCAGCCCCCAAAGACACTTGCATATCTAGATCTTCATCCGCTGATGAGCTATCATCCTCTTCCAGTTCACCCTCTGGCAAGGGATCACCTCTTTGCATCTTCAGATTGTAGAGGGTTCAACACACTGTGATGATGCAAGAAACTGCATTGGGTACGCGTGGTAGTAAACCACGTGAACAATCCAAACATCTGAAGTGCATCTTCAGAAGCCCAATGATCCGTTCTATAAGGGAGCCTGTGAAGCTGCATGCAGTATTGTATCTCTCCTCAGAACAACTCTGAGAGTAATGACACTAGACTCATCAGCTATCCTTACAGACATCGTGCACCCTCAAAAGTTTCACTTGCAAGTGAATCAAGATGTATGAGTCAACTCTCAGGTACCGTGTACAAACATGTAGTCCAAGCTTTCAATGACCACACACCAATTGTATATTTGTGTAATGGTAGCCTTTGAGGTTTACAGACATTAGGGGACAGTGCAATGGGGCCTACATGGGTGCAGATGATTGCACCCTTCAGTCTTGGGAAGCTGAGATGGCAGCAAAGCCAGTGAATCTTGCAGCTTGTCCATATTCCCGATATAATGATGAGTCTTCCTGCAGAAGGCATCATGCATTGATCAGGGAGATTCTGCACATGTCCCCCTTTGATCCTGGAAAGGCCAAGAGACAAAGAAATTGGTGGCAATAGACAAAGGGCAGCGTCGGGAGCGGGCAGTGGAGTGAGCAGGGAAGTAGAGTGAGAGATTGAAGGGCACTGGCTCGCTGGGCTTAGGCAAGAGCAGGCTTAGGCAGAGTGTACTACTAGTTTTCCAGTTGCATTCACACCTCCAAAGGAATTCAGGATAATGGCAGGGATTAAGGGAAGATGCCTCACCTGCGTACGGTGTCATATGTGGGAGTTCCTAGAGGCGAGACATCTCCCGAAAGTCCACATATGCGTCAAGTGTTTGGAGCTGCAGCGTCTGAGCGCTCAGGTCAAGCAATTAGAGCGTCGATTGGAAGATGCATTTTTAGTCAGGGAAAACGAGGCAATAATGGAAGGGAGGCATAGTAAGGTGGTGGACCCAGAGCCTAAGGATGGAGAACCTGACCCTTATAGTGGATTACTGTAAAGAAGGGGAAAAAGGAGAGGGGAGACAGTCCAAAGACTTCCCTAGTGGCAGTCCCCCAAAATATTGAGGGCGGAGGGGTCAAAAAGGTAAGGCAGAAGGACCAGACTACCTCAAAGGGGAAGAAGGGGGCTAGAAGGGAGATAGTGGTGGGGGATGGGAGGGTTAAAGGATTAGATAGGCGCTTCTGTGGTCAAAGGTAGGACTCCAGGATGGTAGTTTATCTCCCTGAAGCAGGGGTGCAAGATGTGTCTGACAGGGCAGAGGGCATTTTGAAGGGTGAGGAGACCCAGGCGGATGTAACTATTCACATAGGAGAGAAGGATGTAGGAGGAAGAGCAGGGAGGATATACGAAGGCAGTTCAGGGAGTTGGGAGGTAGGCTGAAGAACAGGGCCTCCAGGGTGGTGATCTCAGGGCTGCTACCAGGGCCAGATAATAGTGGGGCCAGGAGAAATGAGATCCTACAGCTGAATGCGTGGCTGAAGGACTGGTGTAGTGCAGAGGGTTTCATATTTGTGGAAAACTGGGAAGTATTTGTAAAAGAAGGGTACCTGTCTAGAAGGGACGGGGAACACTTAAATGGAAACAGCATGAATATGTTAGCTGGAGTGTTTTGGCAGGTTTAAACTAATATGGAGGGGGAAAGGGGCTGAGACTGATAGCTCGGTAGGGAGCAAGATGGGAGATAGAGTAAGCTTGGATGAGAAGAAATACACCAGGGAGAAGGAGTTCTGAGTGGGCTTAGAGGTCTGGAGTGCGTCTGTTTCAATGTGAGGAGCGTAACAGGAAAAAAGGATGAACTTAATGTTTGCGAGGAACTTGGATGTGGTTGCAGTGACGGAGACGTGGTTAAAGGAAGAGGAGCAGTGGCAGCTGAATATTCCTAGGTATAAGTGTTTCAGGCGTGACAGAGGAGGATCCAGAAAAGGTGGGGAGTGGCTTTGTTAATTAGGGAGAGCATCACAGCGGTGCAGAGGGAGGACAGTGTGGATGTCGCTGTGGATAGAGTTGAAGAATAGGAAGGGGGCGATTACTATGCTAGGGGTATATTATAGGCCACCCAGTGGCCCGTGGGTAGTTGAAGAAGGCATATGTAAAGACATTTTGGATAGGTGCAGAAAGAACAGCGTCGTTATAGAACATAGAACATAGAACAATACAGCACAGAACAGGCCCTTCGGCCTTCGATGTTGTGCCGACCAAAATAAAAAGCAATGCCCCTCCTAACTAAACCATTCCCTTCTCATCCATATACTTATCAACTAACCTCTTAAACGCCACCAAACTTGGCGCATCTACAACAGCTGCAGGCAGGGCATTCCACTCCCTAATCACTCTTTGAGTAAAGAACCTACCTCTGATATCCGTCCTATAACTCATACCCCTTAATTTAAAGCTGTGTCCCCTCGTGCTAGCTTTCTCCATCCTAGGAAAAAGGCTATCACTGTCCACCCTATCTAAACCTCTAATCATCTTATATGCTTCAATAAGATCCCCTCTTAGCCGCCTCCTTTCTAACGAAAACAACCTCAAATCCTTCAACCTCTCTTCATAGGACCTGCCCTCCATACCAGGCAACATCCTGGTAAACCTCCTCTGTACCCTCTCCAATGCCTCCACATCTTTCTTATAATGTGGCGACCAGAACTGCACACAATACTCCAAGTGCGGCCGCACTAGAGTTTTGTACAGCTGCAACATGATGCTGCGGCTCCTAAATTCAATCCCCCTACCAATAAAAGCTAAGACTCCATATGCCTTCTTAACAACTTTATCCACTTGACTGCCTACTTTCAGGGATCTATTGACACATACACCAAGATCCTTCTGTTCCTCAACACTATTAAGAGCCCTACCATTAGCCCTATACTCTACACATTTATTGTTCCTGCCAAAGTGCATTACCTCACACTTTTCCACATTAAACTCCATTTGCCACCTCTCGGCCCAGCTCTGCAACTTGTCCAAGTCTCTCTGCAAACTATAACACCCCTCTTCACTATCTACCACTCCACCGACTTTAGTGTCATCTGCAAATTTACTGATCCATCCCTCAATACCCTCATCCAGATCATTTATAAAAATTACAAACAGCAGGGGCCCCAATACAGACCCCTGAGGCACACCACTCGTCACCGAACTCCACGATGAATATCTCCCATCAACCACCACCCTCTGTCTTCTATCTGCCAGCCAATTTCTAATCCAATTAGCTAAATCACCCTCTATTCCACACATCTGCATTTTCTGTAGAAGTCTTCCATGGGCCACCTTATCAAAAGCCTTACTAAAGTCCATATATACTACATCAACCGCCTTACCCCCATCCACCTCTCTGGTCACTTTCTCAAAAAACTCAATGAGGTTAGTAAGGCATGACCTACCCTTCACGAAACCATGCTGACTATCCCCAATCAATTCATTTCTCTCTAAATAACTATAAATCCTATCCCTAATAATTCTCTCCAATACCTTGCCCACCACAGAAGTAAGACTCACTGGCCTATAATTCCCAGGAAGGTCTCTCTTCCCCTTCTTAAACAATGGGACCACATTCGCCATCCTCCAGTCCTCCGGAACCACACCCGTAACCAACGAGGACCTGAAGATCAGAGCCAGAGGCTCTGCAATCTCCTCTCTTGCCTCCCAGAGAATCCTAGGGTAAATCCCGTCCGGCCCAGGGGACTTATCCAACTTCAAACCCTCATAGTTATAGTGGGAGATTTTAATCTCCCTAGGGTGGATTGGAAGATACCTAGAGCTGGGGGTTTGGACGGGGAGGAATTTGTAAAATGCGTACTGGAAGCAGTTGGAGCAGTATGTGGCTAGCCCAAATAGAGAGGGGGCTATATTGGATTTACTTCTGAGTAATGAGCCAGGGCAGGTGGTTGATGTTGTAGTAGGGGAACATAAGGCTAACAGTGACCACAATTCTGTCTACTTTAGGATACAGATGGAAAAGGATGCTTGTTGCCCTAGGGGCAGGGTGCTGAATTGGGGGAAGGCTAACTACAGTAGGATTAGGCAGGAACTTAGGGAAACTGATTGGGAATGGTTGTTCGAGGGTAAGTCCACGCTAGGCATGTGGGACTCTTTCAAGGGAATACTGAAAATGTTGCAAGATAAATATGTGCCGGCTAAGAGGAAAGATGGGAAAGGTAGGATTAGAGAGCCGTGGATTACTAGGGATATTGAGGACTTGGTTAGGAAGAAAAGAGAGGCGTATGATAGGTCAAAGCAGCTGGGAACGGAGACAGCATTGGAGGAATATAGAGAGAGTAGGAGGGAGCTCAAACGGGGAGTTAGAAGGGCAAAAAGGGGGCATGAAATGATTTTGGCGGATAGGATTAAGGAAAATCCAAAGGCTTTTTACTCCTATGTTAGGAATAAAAGGGTGGTCAGAGGAAAAATCGGACCTCTTAGGGACAGAGGAGGGGAACTGTGCTTAGAGCCCAAGGGAATGGCAGAGATCCTGAATGAATACTTTGCGTCGGTATTCACGAAGGAGAGGGGCTTATTGACTGCTCCTGTCTGAGGGAGCTGTCGACCAGTTGAGGGAAATATCCATACCAAGGGAGGAAGTGTTAGAGCTTCTAGGTAGCATTAAAACTGATAAATCTCCGGAGCCTGATGGCATTTATCCCAGGCTGCTTAGGGTGGTGCGGGGTGAAATTGCTGGGGCTCTGACGCAAATCTTTGTCTCTTCTTTGGACACAGGTGAGGTCCCAGAGGACTGGAGAATAACTAATGTTGTACCCATTGTTTAAAAAGGGTAGTAGGGATAACCCTGGAAATTATAGGCCAGTGAGTTTGACGTCAGTGGTAGGGAAGCTGTTGAAGGGGATTCTTAGAGACGGGATGTATGGGCACTTAGAGCGTTGCAAGCTGATTAGGAATACGCAGCATGGCTTTGTTACGGGGAGGTCATGCCTTACGAATCTGGTAGAATTTTTTGAGGAAGTGACAAAAATGATGGACGAAGGGTGAGCCGTTGATGTCGTCTATATGGATTTCAGTAAGGCGTTTGACAAAGTCCCTCATGGGAGGTTAGTTGAGAGTCAAGGCTGATGGGATACAAGGACAGGTAGCTAGATGGATAAGTAATTGGCTTAGTAATAGGAGACAGAGACACTAGTGGAAGGGTGTTTTTGTAGCTGGAGGTCGGTCACTAGTGGTGTGCTGCAGGGCTTGGTACTGGGACCTCTTCTATTTGTAATATATATAAATGACTTCGAAGAGGGAGTAAGTGGAGTGATCAGCAAGTTTGCAGACGATACAAAGAAGGCTGGACTTGCGGATAGTGAGGAGCATTAACAGGGTGATGCAGCAGACATAGACAGGCTGGTAGCTTGGGCAGATAGATGGCAGATGGAATTCAATCCTGATAAACGCGAGATGATGTATTTTGGGAGAAAGAATGTAGGGGGGAGGTATATGATAAAGGGTAGACTATTAAGAGTACAGAAATGCAGAGGAACCTGGGGGTGCAGGTGCACAAGTCTCTGAAGGTGGCAGAGCAGTGGAGAAGGTTGTGAAGAAAGCATATGGTATGCTAGCCTTTATAGGAAGGGATCTAGAGTACAAGAGCTGGCAGTTGCATAAAATGTTAGTTAGACCTCATTTGGAATACTGCGATCAGTTCTGGTCGCCTTACCACCGGAGGACATGGAGATTCTGGACAGAGTGCAGAGGAGATTTACCAGGATGCTGCCTGGTCTGGAAGGTCTGAGTTACGAGGAGGGGTTAGACAAATTGAGGCTGTTTTCTTTAGAAAGATGTAGACTTAGAGGAGATCTAATAGAGGTGTACAAGATTATGAGGGGTATAGATAGAGTAAATAGGGTTAAGCTTTTTGCTAGGATGGACTCGAATAGCACGAGGGGTCACAGACTTAGGGTCAGGGGGGTAAGGTATAATTTGGATGCTCGAGGGAGTTTTTTCACACAGAGGGTGGTGGGGGTATGGAATGTGCTGACAAGTAAAGTGGTGGAGGCAGGTACTCTGGAGTTATTTAAGAGATATTTAGATGGGCACATGAACAGAATGGGAATGGAGGGGTATAGAAAACTGATTTAAAATAGGGATCATAAGCCTTGGGAGTCTCTGGGATATAAGTAAATAGATGATGATATTGATGTACTTGTTTTTATCCTACAGGTGCTTTGGTCCGCCTTGTTGTCTAACAAGGGGCATATGAGCGATGGGTCGTGAGAGGGCTGCTCTTGGATTTTTCAAGAGTATCCTAGTGCTTCAAATCATTAATGATTTGACCTGGACCATTTGATGGGCAACACGACAGCTCAGTGATCATCACTGTGCTGTGCAGATACATAGATTTGGGACCATGTCTGTGGGATTTTGCGCATTCTCCCCGTGCTTGTGTGGGTTTTCTCTGGGTTTTCCGGTTTCCCCCCACCTCCCAAAAATGTGTTCTTAGGCTAATTGGTGGAACAACTTCTCTCTAAATTGTCTCAAATTTGGTTTCAGTCCGTAGATCTATAAACACAGACAGGGATCACGGGTAAAGGTGGGAACATCGGGGTGGTGGCGGCGCGGGCTCGTTGGGCCGAAGGGCCTGTTTCCCTTGCTGTTTTGTTCTTTAAATTGAATGCTGCTGTCACCTTTAAACGCATTGGCAGAGCATGGTCTCCAGCCCGACATGGTGTGAAGTCTTCCTAAAGAGTGTGGTACATGTAACGTACAAGAGCTCAAGATAAGTGCAGACATACCCAGCATTGCCTCTCGTGTACATAGGAGATTCTAAGTCTGGCACCTCGCCTCCATTGGCTGGTGTCTCCTCCTGATCATGCCTTGCAGACAGAATGGGAGAATGTTACTCATTGTTACAGAGAGCTCATTTTAATCACATGCAAAGATTGCAGAAGACGGATTCTTGCTACTGTCCTCTCCACCCTTAGTCCTCCAAAAAATATTATCCCCTAGCAAAAGGGGCAGGTCAGTAATGCACTTCCAGAATTTGCCCTTATATATTCCAAGTCAGCTATAAGGGCATGAGAAAAATTGTTTGATTTCCTATTCACTTAATTTCACAAAATCTTGAAGAAGTTTGTTGATGAAATAAAATAAATTATGGAAGGCATTTCCTTTTCCTGATGGGGAACAGAAAATTTTGCAAGTAATACGTTTGAGCCAAGAACAAAAGACACTCTATAACAGAATCAATTATTGAACATCTGTTCAAATTTTCTACAGCAGAAAAACTTCAGAGGAGCAAGAATTTAGATGAGAAGTGTATTTGATAAGATTGGGATCCTGAGGAATAGAGAACAAGGAATCAGATAAGATCTTCTAACCTCAGTTAGTAGCACTTTCATCTCAAAGTCTGAAGGTTATAGCTTCAAGAGCAGCCCAAAGACTCAAACACATATCGACAGAGCAACACAGCACTGAGTGAGTTCTCAACATTTTTTGGATGCCATCTTTTGGATGAAATATTAAACCAATACTCTTATACAGGGGTTTATATTGTGGCCAAACGGGCCACCTAAGATAGTGGTTTGATAGAGCATGTGGGAATAATTGGACAAGATCAAAACAGACAGAGTTTGCTCAAAAAAAAAATTGGACCGAGATAAATAGGCTGCAGCTGCAGGAGCTGAAGCACACAGAATATAGGCTATCTCCAAGTCAAAGGACACTTTCTGATCAAACTGGGATGTTTACCAGACATAGGGGCATGTTAATCCATGTTAGTCGGGAGACAGGTATGTGACTTAGGTGCCTCCAGCATCTACAGACATGGCCACTGGGAACATACCCAGAGGTCGTTGTAGCAACACCTGATTGGCCTTATTGATTATGGTGATCACGAGCTGATCGATCAATTGACAATGCTCAAAAAGGGCAAGAAAACCACAAAGGAAGAATCTCTCTCTTTCTCTCTCCCAACAAATAACATCCACATCTTGGGGCGCAAAAGGAAATTTGGCTGGTCAATCCACACCTTGCACACACATTGGGACGCAAAATGATAATTTAGCATGGGTAAGCACCTCTTGTGCACATCTTGGGACACTAAGAGGAATTCAACACAGCCAATCCATCTCTTGGGACACTAAGAGGTGGTTTAGCATGTCCAATTCCTCCAAATCTACACATCTTGGAACATTAAGGGGCAATCCACCTAAAGTACACATCTTCAAACACTAAGGGGTAATTTAGCATGGCCATCCACATCTCATACACATCTTGGGGCACTGAGGGGCAACTTAGCATGGCCAATCCATCTCTCGTACATGTCATGGGACACGAATGGGAATTTAGCATGGCCAATTCAGCTCTCATAAACATCTTGGGACACTACGGGGCAATTTAGCATGGTCAATCCACCTTTTGTGCACATCTTGAGACACAAAGGTGACCATAACCAACAATGACCAGCACAAGGACAGCCACCACACAGGAAGGAAGACCGGAATTAGAGTATCAGACCAAACCAAAGGACCAAACTATGCAAAGGACCATGGGAGGCCAACATGAGAATAAAGGTTTACACCTGCCTGGCTACTTGCCAGTCATGCAAAAGTTTAGTCAAGGTTTAGTATTGAACTTGAACTTTAGTATCCAGATAACTTACTGTTGATTGCATGGGTGATTAATAACTGTGTGTAAATAAATATTATTGTACAAATAAGAAGTCTATTCTTATTAGTTTTTGCTTTAGGCTTGGCCTAAATTAAAAGACTAACTAGAAAATGAGATTGAAAGAAGGAAGGTTAAATGAAACTTGACAAATGGAAAATGTAAAAAAAAATCAAACTAAGGGACTTAGAACAGATATGAAATAAAATAGCATATTTAAACAGTGACAATGTATATTAGATTCATAGAGATGTACAACATAGAAATAGACCCTTCAGCCCAACTCATCCATTCTGATCACATTTCCTCAACTAAACTAATCCCATTTGTGTGCTTTAGGCCTATATCCCTCTAAACAGTTCCTATCCATGTACCTGTCCAAGTGTATTTTAAATGTTGCAACTATACCTAACGGTATCATTTTCCGTGGCAGTTCATTCCATACATGCACCACCCGCTGTGTGAAAACGTTGCCCCTTTGAAATCTTTTTCCTCTCACTTAAACCTATGCCCTCTAGTTTTGGACTCCCCTCCATGAAGAGTGTGGCTATTCACCTTATCTATATCCCTCATGATTTTATAAACTTCTATAAGATTACTCCTCATCCTCCTATGCTCCAGGGAGGAAAGTCCCAGCCTTTCCAGTCTTTTCTTATCAATCAAACCTTCCAGTTCTGGTAGCATCCACATAAATCTTTTTCCTTACATTCATTTATTAACAACAATAATTCTCCAACTGTGGCCTCTGAACCACTGATGAATGATGAGGGCCCTCAAGATGGTCAGTGCTCTGCCTGGAAATGTAAATCACTGACCCACAATGCTACAGCTGACGTCATATGAAACAACAGGCTAGAAGCCTCATCCCACCACTCACAGAACATGATGTCACACAACCAGACTGGTTCCACATGCACAGTACAAACTGTAGATGCAAATGACAATCATATAGTTTTACCAGACTGATAAACTATATTACAACTAATTTTGTTTGATTACTGTATATGCAGCATTAATTTCTCAAAAGATGATTGCAAAATACATATCACAACATTACAAATAAATGTGTTCTCCTGTAGTAGTAATGTTTATAGTATGAAAATATCTACACTTCTGTTTCTGGCACAAATTAATAATTTGTGATAATTATTTTAAAAAGGAGCATATTTATTACATCTAGTACCAAAAAGGCAGTACATCTTTTGCTTCCATGTGTTCCTACTAATTTTGATTAGTGTTTTTTGTGGTGACAAATAAAAATGGGATAGGACTGATAAGGGGCTCAGTTGATGAAAAAATTGAGAACCAAAAAATGATAAGAATATTACTTCAGTAGGAAGCAGCTCAAATGCTGACAATTAGAGTGATTAGAACCTTTACATTGAAAGGAGAAACAACTCTTGCAATGCATACATAAGATTTTATTTGAAAAACCAACCTAGTAAAGCAAAAACTAGGTGAAACTATTATTCCAGGTTACAAAAGACCTGAGCGTACACTGTTGCCCCATATTTGTAATTTGCAGAAAATCAAAGAACAATAATTTGTACACCACATGTTGCGGTAATGAAGAATAGTCAGAATTTGCAACTTTACTAAACTAAATTACAAAATACACATTAGTAATTTTGAGGGAAAGAAATAGGTAAAAAATTAGACACATTACCTCATCATTTTCCATTAACTCAAGGATTTTCTTCTTGCCCACTTCTTCTTCATCTTCGTTAACCATGATTCCACTCTCTTCATAGTAATTTCTTCTGGCTGAACCATGCTTGTGCGAAACTTTCAAATCTTCTTCATCTTCATCCACACCACGGGGGCGTTTAGCACCTCTGTCAGGCTTTAAAATACATACAATTACAAACAGATCTTGTTACCCTGCGCCAAAGACGGCTACAGCTTTTGCTATTATTTATGATATTGAAGACTTGACCTTTAAAAGTCACACAAGTTTAGTCTGCCAAAGCATTGCAATAGAAAACACAGCAATTACAAGAAAAATACAAACGATAGCCCATGCATTAAAGTCTCATTCACTCAATTAGGCAATAACTCAGATTTGTCAAGAACATACATGGCAAGGGACACCATCCCTGATGATTAAAGACAGAAACTACATGGCAGAAAGTTTAATCAAAGCACAAGGGCCACTTATCAACTATATTTGGACAAAAAAAATGAAGAATTGAGACTTTAGCCATCTTTGTAATTTTGCTATCAGATATCAAGGTTTCCGGATTCATGAGCTACAACATGACAATATTGTTATAATTCTACAATAAGCAAGATTTAATCATAACAATAACAAACTGAAAATCTACTACTTTTGAATTAACTATTTCTTGGGCTATGGATGTCACTGGCAAGGTAAGCAATCATTGCCCACGGTGGCAGAGCAGTTAATACTGCTGCCTCCGTGCCAAGGATCTGAGTTCAAATCTGGCCTTGAGTGACTGTGTGAAGTTCGCATTCTCCCCATTTTTGTGTAGGTTTTCTCTGGGTGCTTCTGTTTCCTCCCACAGTCCAAAGATATGCAGGTTAGGTTAACTGATCACACTAAATTGTCCCTTAGTGTAAAGGAGACTAGCATAGTAAATATGTGGATTATGGAATAGGGCCTGAATGGGATTGTGATTGGTGCAGGTTTGATGGGCCAAATGACCTCCCTCTGCACTGAAAGGATTCTATGATTCTAGTTGCCCTGAGAAGGTGATGCCTATACCTTCTCCCTCCACCGCTTGAGGTGCAGCAGTCCATATGGTTTTTTTTGTTATCTAAATTTCTTTTAATTTAGTTATCTCATTTAGGTTGCTATAATTGGATAGAGAGTAGTTAAGAGTCAGATATAGGTAAGGACTCCATGTTTCCTTTCCAAACCAGATGGGTTCTTGCAAATGACCAAACACTGGTCATTTTTATTGATACTAAACTGAATTCAAATTGTCAAATTGCCTTGGAGCAATTTCAACTTGTCCTCTCCAAATTATTAGACTAGGTCCCGATTACCAGCTTAGTTACACAAGCACAACAACTGAACCTGTTACTCAAATGACTGTCTTCGAGTGATCTATATGTAACTCCAGACCCACATTAACTGTTCACAAAAATGGTCCAGAAAGGGACTCAAAGCTATGAAAAAGTACAAGAATAAAATCAGATGAATCATAACACAACCAGGCAGCAATTTTGGACTTGACAAAGGCACATCTATGAAGATTTCAACAAATGAAAGATAACCAGATTGAGCCTCCACCATCAACCCTTAAGAGTCAGCATTCACCAGACACTTAACTGAACCAGCAGCCACAAACATCGTGGCTGAAGTAGAAGTCAGTGACTGGATACACTATCCATTCAAGATTATGAGGAGCATAGACACCGTGGAAGTGTCAATTATTAGGGGCATAGGTTTAAGATGCAAGAGGCAAGATTTAAAGGAAATGTATGAGGCAAGTTTTTTTTTACACAGAGGGTGGTAGGTGCCTGGAACTCGCTGCCAGGAGAGGTAGTGGGAGCAGATACAATAGTGGCTTTTAAGGAGCATTTTGACAAATACATGAGGAGGATGGGGATGGAAGGATGTGGTCCCACGAAGGGTAAGAGGTTTTAATTCAGTTGGGCAGCCTGGTCAGTGCAGCCTGGAGGGTCGAAGAGCCTGATCCTGATCTGTAATTTTCTTTGTTCTTTACTGCAGCAGGTGACTCGTTTCTGATTCCCCAAATTCCTTCCAACATTTACAAGGGTTGTGTTGAAATATCCTCACTTGTTTCGATGCGTTTAGCTCCAAAAACACTTAAGGAGCCCATTTGCGTGGCACCCTATCTTCTTTGTCTCAAGTATTCATTTTCCACAACCACTGCATAGTGGTTGCAGTGTACATCATTTAAAAGATGCACTCAGCAAAACACCTAGCCTTTAACAACGTCTCCAGAACAGGTGATTTCTATCACTAAGTAGATAGATTGTAGGGACATAGAAACACACAACTTTCACGTATCTCTCCAAGTGAATCACAAACCTGACTTGAAAATACATTGTAATTTCTTCATCGTCATTGGGTCAAAATCGTAGTATTCCTATCTTAACATGATTTTAATGGGAACATTCACCACGTGCCTTGCAGCAGTTCAAGAAATTGGCCCATTGCCTTTTCAATGGATGGTCAATAAATGGTGGCCTTGCCAATGATGCCCACTTTCTTCGAATTTTTTTTAAACTCCCACTTATTAGAACAAAATCACATCACCTACAAAGTTTTTCACTAGCCCTTTTAAATCTCTTTTGCTACTTGCCACAATCTAGACTGTGAACTTATCTCATGTAGAATTCTTCCTACAATGTATCCTACCTTAATAGCAACAGTATTCAGCAGTTCATACATATGTTTCATAAGCTTCTCACATTAAACTGAACAGAACCAGAAAATGACAGTAGAAGATAATATATTTCCTAAAGTTCTGTAATTACACCTTCAAAATGTGTTTTACACTAAGACTGGCTTAGTTAAGTGCAGGGGACAATGGTTAGCACTGCTGCCTCATGATGCCAGAGACCCAGATTCAATTCCAGCCTCAGAAAATTGTCTGTGTGGAGTTGCACATTCTCTCTGTGTCTATGCCGGTTTCCTCCATGTGCTGCAGTTTCCTTCTGCAATCCAAAGATGTGTGAGTTAGGTTGATTGAGCATGCTAAATTGATCCCAGTGTTAGGGGATAAGCAGGGCAAATATGTGGTGTTACGGGGAAAGGGCTGGAGTGAAATTTGGTTGGCGCAGACTCGACAGGCCAAATAGAATCCCTACAGTTAGGAGGCCATGATCCTAAATATATAAGACACAATTTTAGTTAAGTATCATGATGAACATTTTAAATTAAGAACTCAATTTTTTTATTCAATAACTTTTAAAGCTCACTCTCACAGCAAGCGTGGCATTCAATGCATCATTTTATTCATATTATTCTTATCTGCAATGTTACATCAATATTTTCATATAATCTATTTAAAGTAAAAGAATACTTTCAGAATTGGATCAAAAACGCACATTCTTTGCTAATTTTAATAGCAGTAGTGGATTGAAGATTGTACTTTACAAAATAGAACATTCAACTTTTCAAAGCCAATCATGGTACTATGTATACAAATAGCTACATTTAAACAAACTCTATTATATTTTGCTCCCTAAGAATCCAACATTTAAGCTTTTGAATTCAGCAATATTTTACTCAAGTTTTGCCCAAAACAGGCCAATTTCTTCTGACACAACTGTCTCATTATTTATGTATATAAATTTTGCAATATTGCCAATACTTCCTTTCAGCATATGGTGTAGCAGTTTCACTGCCTTCTTACCCCATCTTCTCTCAAAGACAAACTTTTTCCTGGGCATAAATGCATGCAAATTATACATTTTCCAGTGCTCTACCCAAGTGCATCTCATCACAAATAGTGCATTAGCTGATTGCCTAGTCATTGGTACAGATAAACTAAGTCTATATCTGCACTTCTGACAAAGAATCACTGGATAACAACAACCTTGGCCAATTTTCCCCCACTTGCAACATCTGTACTATGAATCCTAATCAAATCATTCGGCTCAGCACAAACGTTCCTACTTTATACAACTCATCTAGTCAGTGGATAAACTTATTGACACACAAGCAAAAAGATCACACTTTGGCCAATATATATTTACCAAATATACATCATGTCCAATATTCTTAATTCATTACCTCTAAATGGTCCTATGACAACTAAAATGAGTGAAAAATCTGCAACAACCACTGTTGTAAGGATACTCAAAAATTAGTTACCCAGATATAGAAACATAGAAAAACTACAGCACAAATAGGCTCTTCGGCCCACAAGTTGCACCGAACATGTTCCTACCTACTAGGTATACTTATAACCCTCCATCTTACTAAGTTCCATGTACTTATCCAAAAGTCTCTTAAAAGACCATATCGAATCTGTTTCCACCACCACCGCTGGCAGCCGATTCCACGCATCCACTATCCTCTGACTGAAAAACTTACCCCTGACATCTCCTCTGATTTCAGCCCTGGGAAAAAGCCTCTGAAGATCCATTCAATCAATATCTCTCATCTTATATACCTCTACCAGGTCACCCCTCATCCTGTTTCACTGATATTTTCACTTTTTGGCAAAAAGGTTTATTTTGAATATAAGTTAAACAAAATGGCATTCAGGGAGACTACTAAATTAGAAACATATTGTCAAACTAAGAATGGATGCATGCTGGTGTTTGCAGTGCTAAATGATAATCTAGTTGTAATGGCCATGGTAAGATTCAAACCTGCATTGTTTTGATAGTCATGGCAGTACTCACAATCAGACATGTTTTCTTTAGAAAGAATTAACATGCTTCCTGTGCTATCAAGTTACAGATTCAAGGGTAATCAGCAGATTTCTAAAATTATGAACCCAGCAAAAGATTGGAGCTTTTGTTATTCCATATTTACCACCTAAAATGCAGTTATTTTCATAAGAAAATTTAATCATCATATTCACATTTAGTAAATCTACTACACAGGAACAGCAGCACATTATTGGTGGTGGTAGTGGGGGTGGTGGGGGGGAGGAGATACGGAATGGCGAATAAATGTAAGATAACCACACAGTGCAGAGAAAATCGAGCTTAAGGAGTTGAATATTCAGTATCACACCACTACTTACTGATCCTGTCACAGTATGGTTGCACTTATAGATTAGATCAGTCACCGTCCGAACAACAGGTCTCACTATAAATGCTGTAATTTGACAGCAAAATGCTACTTGCTCCATGTTAAGACTTCAAGACTGCAAAAATGGCAGACCTGTTTGAATTTACTGGCATTTTAGCTTCAAAACACTGTCTGATAAATTCTCTCATTAGGATTTCAGTAAAATGCAATAGTTTTATCCCACGTCCATGTAAACTGTGTTAAGCAACCAATGCAATTTTATATTTTGTCATTTTAAGCGAACTTGTGCAGAAAGAGCATAACATATGGCAAAAGGATTGGCGGTCATTAACAAGTTATTTGCGGAAGGAGGAGCAATTTGGAGTGCTTAATTAAAAGCATGACAAGTTTTTCACTAATTACTGTCAATGGGGTTATTGCAAAGCATAATGGTGGGTGTGAAATGTTGATAATTTATGATTAGAAGTTAAAATTAATTTATTTTTCTAATTCTGTGGTTATGGTTATTGACATGCACAAGGCCGGTGGGTAGTATTAGAAGAAATTTGATATATATTGTAGAATATTAAAGAAGCACTGTATACTGCACAATTATTAAACATATTAGTTTAACTCATGTTTCTTCCCTAACACATTGACAAGATACCAAAGAGCAAAGCTGTGGTGTGTATTTCGCTCAAGTCCTACTTCCCTCATTATGTCTGTGCCATTATGCCAAATATGTCTAGTGACAACATTCTTGCATGTCTGATTAATGTAATTGCATACTTTCTATTCACCATGTAATTTACACAGCATCAAACACTTCAAAAATGTTATAAACACTTCTTTCACTTGATTGAGAATCAATCACATTGTGCTCCAGAACTGCTTCAACAATGTGGATTTAAAGAAATGTCTCAGGGCACTTCACAAATAAACACAAAGAAAATGCACATCAAACCAGGAAGAAAATAATTAGGAGAGAGCCCCAGAAACATTAAGATGAGTCTGAAAAAGTTCTTCTAAAGCAGTGAGGTTTGGGATGGGAGTTCAAAAGATTAGGACTTCAATAGATAAAGGCTCTGATACCCTTGGTTGTTCAAGGTGGGGAATGCACAAAAGATAAACGTGAGGAGATGGAGTCTTTGGACAGAATATTGCACTGGAGGGAACTCCAGCTACAGGACAGGGAAGTGTTATGGTTGGAATGATTAGTGCAAGGATTTTGAATTTAATCTGTTGGTGTAAGTGGAGACAATGGTAAGTGGAAATTGGTGCAACATTCATGTTGTAGAATTTTGGATAAGTTGGCAGTTTCTAGAGGATGAGGATGCGAGTCCAGCCAGGAAAGCATCAGATTCAGCTGCAAAGGGTATGAAGTAAGCAGATGATACAGAGTTGGAAGCAATCACAAAAGTCATAAAATAAACATGTTAGAAAATTGTTGTTACAAAGAGAGTAGGTAGAATGTGAAATTTCATAAACATGATGACATTGAAGCAGAGTTTGTTTTATTCTTTGAAAAGGGAATTTTATAGTAGGCTGCAAAAAATCATAAAAGAGAATGGCAAGCAAAAAGCATTAAATTAGATTATTTGATGCATATGGATAAAAGCACTAACAAACTTGAAGGGCAAAATCACCAATCATGCTATGGTTCCTGAATATTTCAAATATTTAGGTACTCAGCATCCTTCTTCTCTGCCTGATTTCCAAATCCTATTTAAAAATGCTCCCTTTGCTATGCTCTTGTCTCTGATTCCATTTGTAATTATTTATCTCTTAGATGCCTCAGGATAAATTAAAAATCTTGCCAACAAAACAAGTAGTGAAGAAGACATTTGGCATGCTTGGTTTCATTGGTCAGAACATTAAATACAGGAGTTGTGTGAAGTTGTTTGAATGAAGTAATGGCACGATGGGAAAACTGGTCAACTATTTAGTACAAAATAAGAAAAGCTGACTCCACTTAAACTAAGACATGTATAAGACCAGAGAAGGTCAAGACCTGAAAAGGCTGACTCTGCATAGCCTAGGGCTGTATGAATAAGACAAATTAAGGTCAGGGATGGAGGAGTCACCGGTCTTCTTCTGTTCTATCAAAGGATAAGATAAAGATATGAATGATGAGACAAAAGTTCAAGGAGGTCAGCGGGTTGTACCATGACTTATGACATTGCTTATGACAATATTACTGTTCAAATTCTTGAATAAGCTCTGGTCATGCAAACTGATAATGATTATGTATAAATACTGAATTGATTCTTTATGTAAGTGCAGACTTGAGAAGGAAGTAGCAAGTCATAACGACTCCTCTCCAAACTCAAGTTACTGCCAGTACTGCATGCAGTCTTTCGTAAACAAAGACTAGTTAATTTATCAGAATTATTTTTGTTGAGTCTTACTATCACAGTCAAGAAGCAGGAAAGTTTCCACTTCAACAATTGGCTGTTTTGCAAAACATTAGTAAAGCCACACTTGGAACACTATGTACAGTTCTGGTCACCCTATTATTGAAAAGATATTATTAAACCAGAAAAGGCGCAGGAAAGATTTACTAAGATGCTGCTGGGACTTGATAGTTTGAATTATAAGGAGAGGCTGGATAACTGGGATTTTTTTTTCCTGAAGCATGGGAGGCTTAAGGATAATCTTATAGAAGTCTACAAAATCATGAGAGGCATAGATAGATAATTCAACATCTTTTCCAAAGGTAGGGGAGTCTTAAACTAGTGGACATAGTTTAATGTGAGAGGGGAGAGACACAAAAAGGCCCAGAATGGCAATTCTTTCACTCAAAGGATGTTGAATATTTGGAATGAGCTGCCAGAGGCAGTATTAGGGGCAGGAACAATTTTGTCTTTTAAAAAGCATTTTGACAGTTATATGGATAAGATAAATATAGAGGGATATGGGCCAAATATGGGCAATTGGGATTAGCTTAGTTGTTAAAAACTGGGCAGTAGGAAAAGTTGGACCAAAGGGCCAGTTTCAAAGTTATAAACTCCAATGACTTGATTTAAGTCCCTTCCTTCTCAGTAATGATCATGTGAAACATATCTATAGTGTTTATCTAGCTTTAAAATAAATCTCAGATCTGCCATTTATTCCCTACTCTTAGAATTTTTGATTCATGCTTATTACGTTGATGATTGCGACAGAAACCCCTATTAGCAGTTAGTATTTCATAAAGTATTCCAATAAGTTAAACCTGAATCCTACTTGTCTGACACACTGTAGTGTCAGATTTCAATCATGCTGATAGCGTTCTGGCACAAATTATTCAAGTCCACATATTATTTTGTTTCTTCACCTGAATAACAAGGTGTTTCATTTTCTCCATTATCCACAAACAATAACCAAATCAAATACAGCATATTCCTCATTTATCAGGTAATATGGCTGATCTTGAACAGAAACATATATTCACTGAATGTTATAAACCCTTAATTCAAGAATTTTGCTTCCTTCAATTATAGTACATCACTATAATGCAGAGAGCTGGCTTTGGTATATACTCACAAAATCTTTTCCACTGCTGCTATTGCTCACTTCATTGAACTTGGTGATTTGTTACATTGATTTTATTATGATATTTCTTGACAATGTGCTTGAACGAAATTTTAGCACCAAATCTTTTTAGAATCTCATCTGTTGATGAATCAAAGGAAATCAAAAAGCCTTATCCCTCCTATTCACATAATTCGAACAGGCAAAAAGAATCTTCATTTAGCTGGAATCTTTAATTTAGTTGGGAAGTTTTTCTACCACTGCTGGAGAAAAAAATTAAAATGCATAAGATCATCTTCAGAAGGCCATAGCAACAGAGTGAACACTGGACTGGGCAATCTGCTTTTACTTCCAGGTTCACTAAATGCCAGGGTGGAGGACCTTACATACTTCAACATCTCCAAAATCAAGATCATTCACTTAGTCTGTTGCTGCCCCAACACCAATAAAATAATCTCTCCCATCTGGAACTCCTCCTTTTGTGTTTTTGGATCTTTTCCACTTTCCTTATTCTACATTTTTCAGTTTCCCATTTTAGATAACACTCAAGGGCAAGGTCAAACTGCTTATGACTTTGTGATTATCTTCGCTCCTCCTTATATCTAATTTATATCTTATTTGGTGAAACTGTTTCAACAAGTTCAACCCAAATTTAGATAACGTTGACTCCAATAAATTCAGCACATTTAGAATTGAATAGCTGCTAGTCAGCTTATAATTACTTACATAATCTTGTAAGATACAATATTACTGCTGACTTGTTCCCACTGTATAGATTTTAAACAATCAAAACTCTTGTTTTGGATGTAGTCATGTTGTAAAATAAATGTAACACAAATACAGAACCAGATTTAATGGTTCAAGTAATCGTCAGTTCCACTGCTCAGTGCATGAAACATACTCCAAACGTGATATTTTCCTGTCAGTATTCAATGCCTTGGGCGCTCAACCACATTCAAGTGCAGCATCTCCTGATATTGAAGGGTCAATATCAGAGAGCAAAATATAAACTCGGTTAGCAGAAAGAATGAAAGGCAACATGAGAAAAAAAAATCTTTTACGCAATAACGTTAGCATTTAAGATCAAAAGGAAAATGGGAAGGAGTAGACCATTCAGCCCATCAACACTGTTCAGCCATTCAATAATTAATAGTTGATCAGAAAGTGTCTCAAGTCCACTTTTCTACCAACCCCACAACCCATGATCAACCATGATCAAGTTAAATGGTAGAACAGATTTAAGAGGCCAAACGGCCTGCACCTGTTCCAATTCCTGTTTTCCTACAGTTTATTTATATTTTGTGATTCATGCACAGGGAAACTCAGACCCCTCTGAACAGCAGCATAGCTTTCCTATTCTTCCTGAAGTGGACAGCCTTACCGACATTATATTTTTGCCCAATCACTTAACCCATCTACATCGTGTTGTATACTCTTCAAATCCTCCTCACATTTGCTTTTCTACCTATTGTATCTTTGTATCAGCAGCAGGTTTGGCTATAACAGTCAGTTTCTTCATCCAAACAATTAAATATTGATGTTAATAGTTGATGCGCCAGCATTGACCCCTGTGGCAGTGTGTGTTAGTCTGCCAATCTCGTAACCTATTATTTATTCTGATTCATTTCCTGTTAGTTATCAATCCTTTATCCATCTTGCTTGTTACGTCCTCAAAGAACTCAAATAAATTTGTCAAATATGATTTTCCTTTCAATAAACCATTTTGATTTTGCCTGTATTATGACTATTTTCTGAATGTCCTGCTCTACCTCCTTAATAATGGATTCTAGCATTTCCCAATGACAGATGTTAGATTAACAAGTTCCTATTTTCTTTCTCTCTTCTTTCTGAATAAACGTGTTACATTGTTTTCCAAACGATTGGGGTTTTTTTTAACAATTTAGAGAATTTTGGAAAACTGCAAACCATGAATCCACTATCCGTGCAGCCACTTCCTTTAAGACCATAGGATGCAAGCCAATGGGTCCAAAAACTTGTTAGCCTTTTGTCCCATTAGTTTCCCTAGTGTTTTTTTGTATGCTATTATGATTTGTTTTAAGCTTCTTCCTTCATTTGCTGCTCGTGGGATGCTTTGAGTGTCTTCTACAGTGAAGACAGATACAGAATAATTGTTCAGTCTCCATCATTTCCTTGTTTCCCATTATTTATTCCCCAGCCTCATCCATTAGTGGACCAACATTGACTTTAGCTACTCTTTTTATACATGTAGGTGTTTTACTGTTTTTGTATTTCTTTCCAGTTTCTAGTTTTATCTTATGGGTTTAATTTCTCCCTCTTAATTTTCCAGTTAATCTTTGCATATATCTAGAATTTTCCCAACCTTGTGATTAATATTAATCTTTGAAGAATTGTACACTGATTCATTTCATTTGATAACCTGATTTAGTTAGCCACTGATGGTGCATCATTCTTGTCAAGCCTCTCCTTCTCAATGGAATACCTTTGATAAAAGTTATGAAATAGCTTCTTAAATGTCTACCACTGCTTCTCTATTGTTTTACCTTTTAATCTATTTTCTCATGGGATTTTAGCCAACTGTCTATACACCCTTGTAATTGTTTTTAAGCATACAATGTTAGTTTCAAACTCATTTTTCATTCTCAAAATCAGTGTGAAATTATATTATGTCCTGATTACTCTTACTTAGAAGATTCTTCATTGAGATAATTAATTACTCTCATCTAATTACACATTACTAGGTCTAAAATAGCCAATTTCCTAGCTACTCCAGAATGTATTCTTCTGAGAAACACCAAACACACTGAGTGCATTCTCCATGTGACCTTTACCAAACGGATTTGTCCAATTTATATGAAGAATAAAATTGCCCATTTATTACAAGCATCCATAAATTCTTGCTTTACACTATATCCTACAGTGTAGCAACTGTCAGAGTTTATATTAGTGATTTCTTCCTTTTGTCATTTACCTTAACCATATGTTATCTGAACCAATATCATTTTTCATAACAGTGGTGACTGCCACTTTTACTGAGAGATATTCCATCATTTTTTTCTTCCACCCATCAAATATCAAAACATCAAATATTCTTGAATATTTATGTGACAACTGTGGTTCCTTTGTTGTCTCATCAATGTGAAATCATATACATTTATTTTTCTCTATGTTACTTATTTCCTAATATTCTTCCACAAGATGTGGGTGTCACTGGCAAGCTATGCATTTATTGCCCATCCCTGAATACCCCTAATGTGGTGGCAGTGAACTGCTTTCTTGTATCAGTGCAATCCCATTGGTGACAGAGCACATTCAGAAAGAGAACTGCAGGATTTTGACCAAGTAAGTGAAAGAATGGCAATACAATTATAGGATAGTACATTGCTTGGAGGGGAACTTCCAGGTGCTCCCATGCATCTGCTACCATTTTCCTTCTTTGCAGTAGGGATTGTGAGTTTGGAAGGTTCTGTCAAGGAAACCTTGGTGAACAGCTGTATTGGATCTTGCGTAAAGTACACACATTGCCACTGTGCATCAGTAGTGGAGGGAGTGAAGTTTAAGATAGTGAATATGGTGTCAATAAAGCAGATTGCTTTGTGCTAGATGGTGTCGAGTTTCATGAGCATTTTTGGAATTGCATTTAATTAGGCTAGTGAAGATGAAACCAATCACATTTCTGATTTGTATCTTATAGTTGGCAGAAATACTTTGGGGAGTTCAGAGATAAGTTACCCGGTCTCTGGTCTACTCTTGTAGCTACAACATTTGGCTGATCCGGTACAGTTTCTGGATAATGACAATTATTAGAACATTGATAGTGGAGGATTCAACAACAGCAGTGCCACTGAATGACATGTCAAGGTGGTTAGATTTTCATTTGTTGTAGGTGGTCAATGCCTGGCATTTGTGTGATATAAATGTTATTTGCCACTTATCAACTCAAGCCCAAACATTGTCCAGGTTTTGCTGTACATAAATGTGGACTGTTTCAGTATCTGAGGAGTCGCAAATGGTGCTGAACATTCTGCAGTTAGAACATAGAACATTACAGCACAGAACAGGCCCTTCGGCCTTCGATGTTGCGCCGACCAATATAAAAAGCAATGCCCTCCAAACTAAACCATTCCCTTCTCTTCCATATACTTATCAACTAACCTCTTAAACGCCACCAAACTTGGCGCATCTACAACTGCTGCAGGCAGGGCATTCCACTCCCGAACCACCCTTGGGGTAAAGAACCTACCTCTGATATCCGTCCTATAACTATCACCCCTTAATTTAAAGCTGTGTCCCTCGTGCTAGCTTTCTCCATCCGAGGAAAAAGGCTATCACTGTCCACCCTATCTAAACCTCTAATCATCTTATATGTTTCGATTAGGTCCCTCTTAGCCGCCTCCTTTCTAACGAAAACAACCTCAAATCCCTCAGCCTCTCTTCATAAGACCTGCCCTCCATACCAGGCAACATCCTGGTAAACCTCCTCTGTACCCCCTCCAATGCCTCCACATCTTTCTTATAATGTGGGGACCAGAACTGCACACAATACTCCAAGTGCGGCCGCACTAGAGTTTTGTACAGTTTGCAACATGACGTTGCGGCTCCGAAATTCAATCCCCCTACCAATAAAAGCCAAGACTTCATATGCCTTCTTAACAACCTTCTCGACTTGACTGCCTACTTTCAGGGATCTATGCACATACACACCAAGATCCCTCTGTTCATCTAGACTACTAAGAATCCTACCATGTGCCCTATACTCTACACATTTATTATTTCTGCCATAGTGCATTACCTCACACTTTTCCACATTAAACTCCATTTGCCACCTCTCGGCCCAGCTCTGCAACTTGTCCAAGTCCCTCTGCAAACTATAACACCCCTCTTCACTATCTACCACTCCACCAACTTTAGTGTCATCTGCAAATTTACTAATCCATCCTGCAATACCCTCATCCAGATCATTTATAAAAATTACAAACAGCAGGGGCCCCAAAACAGACCCCTGAGGTACACCACTTGTCACCGAACTCCACGATGAATATCTCCCATCAACCACCACCCTATGTCTTCTATCTGCTAGCCAATTCCTAACCCAATTAGCTAAATCACCCTCTATCCCATACATCTGCATTTTCTGCAGAAGTCTTCCATGGGCCACCTTATCAAACGCCTTACTAAAGTCCATATATACTACATCAACTGCCTTACCCCCATCCACCTCTTTGGTCACTTTTTCAAAAAAAACTCAATGAGGTTAGTAAGGCACGACCTACCCTTCACAAAACCATGCTGACTATCCCCAATCAATTCATTTCTCTCTAAATAACTATAAATCCTATCCCTAATAATTCTCTCCAATACTTTGCCACAACAGAAGTAAGACTCACTGGCCTATAATTCCCTGGAAGGTCTCTCTTCCCCTTCTTGAACAAAGGGACCACATTCGCTATCCTCCAGTCCTCCGGAACCACACCCGTAACCAACGACGACCTGAAGATCAGAGCCAGAGGCTCTGCAATCTCCTCTCTTGCCTCCCAGAGAATCTTAGGGTAAATCCCGTCCGGCCCAGGGGACTTATCCAACTTCAAACCCTCGAGAATATCTAGCACATCCTCCCTATCTACCTCGATACTTTCCAGTTTGCTACCCTGTACCTCAGTGTTCTCCATAACTACATTTACATCACCCTGCGTGAATACCGAAGAGAAATATTTATTCAGTGCCTCTCCAATCTCTTCAGGCTCCACGCAAAACTTCCCACTGCTGTCTATGACTGGCCCTAATCTTGTCCTAACCAATCTTCTATTCTTAACATATCTAAAGAAAGCTTTAGGATTCTCCTTGATCCTATCAGCCAAAGTCTTCTCGTGTCCCCTTTTAGCTCTCCTCAACTCACTCTTTAGCTACCTCCTGGCTAATCTATAGCTATCCATTGCACTAACTGAGCCTTCAAGCCTCATCCTGACATAAGCCTCCTTTTTCCTTTTAACCAGCAAATCAACTTTTTTTCGTACACCAAGGTTCTCTTACTCGACCATTTCCTCCTTGCCTGACAGGGACATACTTATCAAGGACTCGCAGCAGCTGCTCCTTGAATAAGCTCCACATTCCAGATGTTCCCAGTCCCTGTAGTTTCCTAGTCCCATCTATGCACCCTAATTCTCTCCTGATGGCCTCATAATTACCCTTCCCCCAGCTATAACTACTGCCCCCAGCTTCATGCCTATCCCTATCCATCACTAAGGTGAACGTAACCGAATTGTGGTCACTATCCCCAAAATGTTCACCAACTTCCAAGCCTAACACCTGGTCTGGCTCATTGCCCAGCACCAAATCCAATGTAGCCTCACCTCTAGTTGGCCTATCTACATACTGAGTCAAAAAACCTTCCTGCACACTTTGTACGAAAACTTTGCAGTTATCTGCAAAGATCTCCACTTCTCACCTTATGATGAATGGGAGGTCATCGGGCCCAGGACATACCCTGAGGAATTCCTGCAGTAGTGTTCTAGGACTGTGATCATTGCCAACAATAATCTTCCTTTGTGCTACGTATGTACTAAGTGGTGGAAAGTTTCTCCTCCCCAACACTTCCACCAATACCTATGAACTACAGTTTTGCTGAGGCTGCTTGATGTAACACACAGTTGAATGCTACCTTGATATCAAGCACAACTCTCCCACTTCACTGCTCTGTCCATCTTTGGACGAAGGTTGTAACGAGGTTAGGAGCTGAGTGGTCCAGGCAGAATCCAAACCAAGCATCAGTGAGCAGGTTGTTTCTGAGCAAGCGCACTTTGGTCACATTGTTGACAACACTTTTCGTTACTTTGCCGATATCGAGAATGAACTGATGCAGTACTAATTGGTGAGGATGAATTTGTCCTGCTTTTTGTAAACAGTACATACCTGGACAATTTTTCACATTGTCAGGTAGATGCCAGTATTGTGGCTATACATTAATAGCTTGGCTCAGGGGGCAGCTAGTTTTGGAGCACAAGTCTGTAACACTACAGCTGTATATCATCACCTGCTATTGTAGGTTCAATAGCATCAGCCTTTTCTTGATAATACGTGGTGTGTATTGATTTGGCTGACGACTGGCACCTGTAATGCTGGGGACCACAAGAGAAGGCCAGGATGGATTATCCACTTGGTGCTTCTAGATGAGGATGAGTGCAAATGCTCGAGTCTTGTCTTTTGCACTTACAGAATCTCTATATTGCAGAAGATGACTATTTAGCCCATTGAGCCTGCACTGACAACAACCGCACCTAGGCTCTATCCTTGTAACCCGACATATTTACTTAGCTGATCCCCCTCACACTGAGGTGCAATTTAGTATGGCCAATCAATCAATGGGTGGCACTGTTGCCTCACAGCACCAGGACCTGGGTTCAATTCCAGCCTCAGGTCAGTGAGTGTGAAATTTGCATATTCTCCCCATGTTTGCTTGGGTTTCCTCCAGATGCTCCGGTTCTTCCCACACACTACAGATGTGAGAGTTAGGTTGATTGGCCATGCTAAAATTGCTCATTGTATCAGGGGGAGTAGCTAGGGTAAATACATAAGGTTATGAGAACGGATCTGGGTGGAATTGTGATTGGTGCAAACTCGATGGGCAAAATGGCCTTATTCTGTACTGGATGATACTATAACAATCTACAACGCACAACTCGGTACTGCGTTAGAGTACTTTTCACTTACCTGGGTGAGTGCAACTTCATCAACACTCAAAAAGCTCAACATCATTCCAAAAAAAGCATCCCTGCTTGGTTAGCACCTTATCCACAAACATTCATTGCCTCTACGACTAAAGCACAGTGGCAGCCATGTGTACCATTTAGTAAGCCTACTTGTGGCACAGTGGTTAGCACTGCTGCCTCAACACCAGGGACCTGGCTTGGGTCACTGTCTGCACATTCTCCCCCGTATCTGCCTGCGTTTCCTCCGGGTGTTCCAGTTTCCTCCCACACTCCAAAGATGTGTGGATTAGGTTGAACGGACGTGCTAAATCAACCTTTAGTGTCTCAGGATGTGATAGGTTAGAGAGATTAGCAGGGTAACTAAGGGATAGGGCCTGGGAAGGATTGGTGCCAGTGCAGACTTAATGGGCTGAATGGTCTCCTTCTGCATTGTAGAGATTCTATGAACCTAACCTGCCCATCTTTGGACTATGGGAAGAAACCGGAATACCCCGAGAAAACCCTACAAATATGGGGAGAACATGCAATCTCTATACAAAGTCACTCAAGGCCATTTGTGCTGGGTCCCATTGTCATTGAGACGAGGGATATTTGTTCAGCCTCCTTCTCCAATTAATTATTTTAATTATCCATTAAAAATCATGACTTACGTGACAAGACTGCAAAGTTTTGCCAGATATTCAAATCGTAATCAGAAAAATGTTCTAAGGAGCAGCTAAAAGCACGTTACATAGGGCAGGCAGAGAGGTTTTGAAAAATTCCAGAGACAAAGGCATCTGACAGTACAGCCCTCAATTGGGCAACTAAAACTTGGCATCTATTGAGAACTATTTAACAATACAAAGCAAATTCTAAACAATCATTATAAAAAAACATTGCTCCATATGTCATCTATGGCTCTTCTGGCATTTTGAAGGGCATTTAGGAACGGACAACAAATGGTGGTCCAGCCAATGGTATACACATCTTTCATAAGTTTTTAAAACTAATCATCTAAATCTGTGCCCTCTGGTTATTAATTTTTGATCATTCCCTCATTACTTTGTTCAGAGCCTTTCACAATTTTAACTATCTATCCAATCTTCTCTTAACTGTCTCCACTCCAAGGAAAACAAGCTCAACTTCAGCACTCTGACACATAATTGTTGTCAAGCATCTCTAGAACTATTAGTCGATCATTTTGTGTGTTCAATCTAAAACTTCCACATCGTTCCTGAAACGTGGTGCCCAGAACTGGACAGTTATAATGCTCTCTTACCCACTGCACATCAAGTCAAAGTTGAGCCACAGATCCCTCACAACACTAAGTTTAAAAGCCATTCCAGTCAGTTGCACACACTAATTAATCCCAGCCTATTCTTGCTTCCATAAGATGAACACAGTTTGTCAATTCAATATCTTCTACAACCCTGAACTGAGGTTCAAACCCACACAGAGTTTAACAAGATCACACCTTATTCTCCTTCCAAATCATGAGCCACTTGGATTCCTAACTCATCCTTCTAGAAATCCTCATCAATTCTCTACGCTTAACATTTCAAATACCATCCTTTTGCAAGTTTGCCAACGTACAAAAAAGCTAACTTGTCCAAAACTGCCCACACGCCAACCCAATTTAAGCCACGTCCGTTCCTTATCCCTGTCTCAGCAAATCCTCCTGTATTCTCCTTACAAATCCCTCCATGATTTTCCTCCATCCTGTTCACGTCAGGATGCGTTCTCTCCTCCCTCCGTTCAACCAACGGCGTCAAATCTGTTGGGGACTTCCAACTGCCGGCTTTCTGAAATTCTCTTAAACTCCCACTTTGCTTCATCCCATCTCACCCCTACTTCAAAAGTCTCTGACATTTCCCCGTCGCCTTCCTCTACTCGTCTAATCCCTGCCCAGTCGTGAAAAGCACCTTGACACGTTTGTGGAAAGCGAGTTGTCTCAGAGTTCACATTCTCAAATGAGATTAAAAGCACCTGCAGAATTTAAAACACTTTAGTTATGGAAAGTCCTAAACTGCCACTGACAGATAGGATATTGTTGTGGGAGCCGGTTTATTCAGAGTGACCATCTCTGGAAATAATACTCAGACGTGAACCCGAATGCGTAACCGCCTCTTGTTTTGTTAGCAACGCAGCCTCCACTCGAGGCCCAGGCTCTGCGGCCTAGCTCAGACTAACGTCTCCCCCCACCCCAGCTCAGGCACCGAGGAGAAAGCAGGCCACCCGAGATGGAAACCGAGAAGAGGGGCCGCCACCGCCGGCGCCTCACCTGATAACTGAGTAACTCTCCCACATCCATATCACCGCCGTTACCAAGAGAAGCAGCAACTCTCAGATCGGTCCGAGATGGCAGCCACGCTCCCGTAAAGCAGGGACAGTCCCAGCCACACTGCCGTATGTGCGGAATGTCGTAAAGACTGACCTCACCTAGAGGTCGGTCGCACAAGCTTGAAATGCAGAGAGGAGTATTCAGTGGGAAAGAGGAGCTTCATGAATGTTGAAAGACCATTAATATCACTTTGGAAATGATGTGGAGGTGTCGGCGTTGGGCTGGGTTAAGCATAGTAAGAAGTTTCACAACACCAGGTTAAAGTCCAACAGGTTTATTTGTAGCAAACGCCATCTCTGGACTAATAATCAAATTTGGCTATCTGCAATTCCACCAACGTTTATAGCGTTTGCTACAAATAAACCTGTTGGACTTTAACCCACTGTTGTGAGACTTCTTACTGGGATGACATTGGAAAGGCAGGTCACTTCAAACAAATAACAATCCATAATGAAAAACAAAATGGAAAATCTTTGAAATAACTATTCAGTAAACCAGACACTAACCGTGAAGACAAAAAGAAACAGTTATTATTCATTTATTAGTATCATAAGTAGGTTATTATTAAAACTGCGGTGAAGTTACTGTGAAAATCCTCAAGCTATCACACTCCAGCATCTGTTCAGGTGCACTGAGGGAGAATTTAGCATGGCCAACTCCACCTAACTTGCACATTTTTGGACTGTGGGAAGAAACCAGAACACCCAGAGGAAACCCACACAGACACAGGAAGCATGTGCAGACTTCAACAGACAGTAACCCAAGCTGGGAATCAAAAATGGCTCCCTGGCAGTACTAACCACTGTACAATCATTGCCATCCTAGAAACAAAAGGGCCTAAAAGGGATGTAAAAAGGAACAGCAGAATAAAAGATTATTTAGGAGAAGCCTATGCTATTGAAAAGATATAAAGTGACTAGTGGAAAGTTGAGGGCTGTTCTTCAAGGCCTTTGACAAGGTCTCTCATGGCAGAGTAGTACAGAAAGTTGCACAGGATCAAAGAAGGTAGGGAGTCAAGAAGATATATGGCATGCTTGCCTTCATCGGCCAGGGCATTGAGTTTAAAAATTCTCAAGTCATGTTGCAGCTTTATAGAATCTTGCAGTACTGTGTTCAAATCTCATCATCACAGCACCAGAGAATGTGGAGGCTTTGGAGAGGATACAGAAAAGATTTACCAGGATGTTGCCTGGTATAGAGGCATTAGCTATGAGGAGAGGTTGGAGAAACTTGGATTGTTCTCACTGGAACAACAGAGGTTGAGGGACAACCCGATAGAAGTTATAAAAATTATGAGGGGCATGGACAATATTGGAAAGTCAGAAGCTTTTTAATAGTATGGAGGAGTCAATTATCAGGATATATAGCTTTAAGGTTCAAGGAACAAGGTTTAAAGGAGATTACAAGACAAATTTTTACTCAGAGGGCGGCAGGTGCCTTGAACTCATTTCCAGGGATGGTAGTGGAAACAGATATGATAGCAACTTTTAAGGAGCATCTTGACAAATACATGAATAGAATGGGAATAGAGGGATATGGTCTCCGGAAGGGTAGGCTGATTTAGTTAGTTGGGCAGCATAGTGAGTGCATGGTTGAAGTGCCTGTTCCTATGATGTAATTTTCCTTGTTATTTGATTTTTCTTGGAGCAGTGCAGCAGGCTAATAGCAGAGGAGTCAGGGCTAGAGGGGGATTGGTGATGTTCAGCAAATTGATCAACCAATCGACATTGGTTTTTCCAAAGTAGAGAAAGGCCACATCACGCAGTCGATGAGATTTTAAAGCCTCGCAGATCCTGAAACCATAAAATCCTGCCCAATGTCAATGGACCTTCCTATTATCCTCTCCTCCTCCACTCCAATCTCCTTGCAGACATGGCGGAAAATTCTGGCCAGTATATAAAATCCACAAACAGTTCAGTTGGAAGACATTTTTTGGTCCTTGATTGCGAGAAGGCAGAAATATAATGGCTGGTATTTCATACCCTTGAATATAAAGTGCTGTTGGGTGAGATGGAGAAGGGTACCAGAATGAGGGAAAGTCCTTTCAGAATACTGAAAGGGAGAAGATGCATTTAGTGGTGGTGTCACATTGAAGATAGCAGAGGAGGATCATGGAATGTTGGTGCTGTTGGGTTGGAGGTGAAGACAAAGTGAACTCTAGCATGGTTCATTATCAACCTATTTTGCCTTGTACAATGTTGGAATGTATAATAATACAGTTTTTAATCTATCCAGGCTGATTAATCAGCTTAAGGATTGTGTCTATTGGTACATTTATTTGATAGGCAGTGCCTGGGTACACTCAGCACAGAATGTTGCAATAAAGTATTTGCAATAGTAGGGTATCTAAAGGGTTAACAGGAACCAAATACAGGACCATCCATAAAGTGATGTGAGAAGGCACATGACCACAGCTAGGGTCAATCCAGAGAAGCCTTTCCATGCCTGCACTCTCTACTGTAAATATGTATATACTTAAATCTGATGATAAAGATAAGCTGTGAACAAATATAAAACTACAGTGCTGCTTCCTTGTGTCCTGAGCAGGATCCTTCACAATAGCAGTGATAGAATCTTCAGTTTTAAAATATCTGGTTAGCCAATGCTTCCCTCAGATTATAGACTTACCTCACTAAACATAAAGCCCTCCACAAGGATGAGGGGGCAAAAGAGTTGGAGGGGGGTCAGCATGGAGTGGGGTAGCAGTATTGGGTGGGGGACATAAGATTAATTGAATTGAGATTGGCTTGAAAGGAATGCATGAAAATGGCGTTGGAAGGCATGGGATGGAATGATACGAGAGAAATGAAATAATTAGATTAGATATAGAATGAGATGATTGGTGTAGAAAAAAATGAAGATTGAAGGAATTACTGTTGTAATAAATATACCAATTGCACTATATTTTTGCAGGTCTCCTGTTGAAAATAATAAAAGCAAATGCTGAAATACTCAACAAGCCATGCACATCTGTGGAGAGAGAAATAAAGTTAAAGGTGTTGAATTTTACTGCTTGAACCCCTGAAAAAAAAATCAATCCCAAGCCAACTGATGTTGAACAAGGTCGCCATGCATTCATAATGTGTTCCAAACAGACTTAAAGTACCTGAGACTGGGACTTCTTTCACTCACCTTTGAGAGCAAACAAGCAGATTGGCAATGATCACTTCTAGGACTGTAACTAGGACCCAAGATGAAGACAACATGGATCCAAGAGAGGGAAGTTGGGGATATTGAAAGGGGAAATGTGAGGAAGATGAGCGAGAGCGGCGAGGTACTTGGTGGCTAGGCAGAAAGGGTGGCACAGTGGTCTGCCTCACAACACCAGGCACCCAGATTCAATTCTGGCTTGGGTGACTATCCATGTGGAGTTTGCACATTCTCCCTGTGCCTGTGGATTTCCTCCAGGCACTCTGGTTTCCTCCCATAGTCCAAAGATATGCAGGTTAGGTGGAATGGCCATGCTAAATTGTCCCTTAGTGTCTAAAGATGTGTAGGCTAGGGGGATTATCAGGGTAAGGATGTTGGCTTGTGGGCATAGGGTCTGGGTAAGATGCTCCCTCAGATAAGTTGGTGCAGACTCAATGGGCCAAATGGCCTCCTTCTACACTGTGGGGGTTTTATGATATTATGAAAATGACAAAGATGAGGTAACATCTTGGGGAAGGGTGCTCTGATATGCAACTCTAACCTCTTTTCTCCCCTGCAACCCCTGCAAGAAGGGAACCCTCTTCTTACCTTTAAGCTTTGGGTAAAAAAGTGAGACCTGCCACCTGCCTACCCACACCAGCTGTATTATAGTATAACATTCAAGTCAACTGGTTTGGTAACAAACTAAATTGTGTATTAACTGCATTTTTTTAAAAATGAAGAGAGGATTGCTGATTTTGATGTCCACCTGCTTATTGTTTTTATGGTAAATGGAGGGGCAGGCAGGGTGTAGGTTGGCTACCAAAGAAGAGAGTAGAGTAACATAGAGCAGTGAGAAATTGCACCTTTCTTGAGCAAATTTCTTGAATTTTTTGAGGAGGTAGCAAGGGGAGTAGTGGACAACGGTAATGCTCCATAATAGAATGTGGAGTGAAGGACAAGTAGTCAGGGACAGCTGTCATATTTGACGTATATGCCCTTCCTTACCCCATAAATGTATCCAATGAGCTCTAAAATTTAGTCTAATTTTTCATGTTGATGATCTTTCACAGAACAGTATTTTTATACACTTGCCCAATAGTATGATTTTAAAGGGCAAGCAATTAATACAATCCATTTCCTCTGCAAATAGCATTCTGATAAAAAGTCATCATTGTTCTTGTTGTTTTATGTGAGTGCAGCCGAGATCATTGAATAGTGTAGGAATGCAACTTACCTCAAAAAATCAGAACTCTTGGGAGCATTGAAAGGCCATTTGTTGTAAAGATAATGCATGGAAGAAAACACATCGGAAAAGCTTGAATGGGAATTTGTGGAGGGATTAGAGGCGATCTTTTGCCAAAAGAATTCTAAATGCTAATAAGCACATGCAATGGCATCCTTTGCTGCTATCTGCTAGCTTTTGGCAAGCTTAGGCCCCTTCCTCTGCTGGCGGAAAAAACTCTTTGTTTGGGCGAGTTTAAATGTAGAAACATAGAAGATACAAGCAGGAGAAGGTGATTTGCCGCTTTGAAATGCTCCACCATTCATCATGACCATGGCTAATTGTCCAATTCAATAGCTCAATCCTGCTTTCTGCCCATAACCTTTAATCCCATTTGCCCCAAGTGCTATATTGAGCCACATCTTGAATATATTTAATATTTTGGCATCAACTACTGGATAGTGAATTCTACAGACTTACACTCTTTGGGTGAAGAAATGTTTCCTCATCTCTGTTCTAAATAGTCTATCCTGAATCCTCAGACAATGACTCCCCAACTCGGGAAAATGCTCCTTGCATCTACCCTGTCTAGACATAGAGTCTTAGAGGTTTACAGCACGGAAACAGGCCCTTCTCCCCAACTTGTCCATCTGACTCTTTTTTTTAAAATCCCTAAGCTAATTCCAATTGCCCGCATTTGGCCCATATTCCTCTCTACCCATCATACTCATGTAACTATCTAAATGCTTTTTAAAAGATAAAATTGTACCTGCCTCTACTATTACTTCTGGCAGCTTGTTCCGGACACTCATCACCCTCTGTGTGAACAAATTGCCCCTCTGGAGACTTTGTATCTCTCCCCTTTCACTAGAAACCTATACCCTCTGGTTTTATACTCCCCTACCTTTGGGAAAAGATGTTGACTATCTACCTTGTCTATGTTCCTCATTATTTTATGGACTTCTATGAGGTCACCCCTCAGCCTCCTATGGTCCACAGAAAAAAAATCCCAGTCTATTCAGCCTCTCCTTATAACTCAATCCATCAAGTCCTGGTAGCATGTTAGTAAATCTTTTCTAGTTGAGTAATATCCTTTCTATAATAGGGTGACCAGAATTACACACAGTATTCCAAGCATGGCCTTACCAATGTCTTGTACAAGTTCAACAAAACGTTCCAACTCCTACATTCAGTGTTCTGACCAATGAATCCAAGCATGCCAAAAGATTTCTTCACCACTCTGTCCGCCTGTGACTCCACTTTCAAGGAGATATGAACCTGTATTCAGAGAACTCTCTGTTCTGTAACTCTCCCCAACGCTGTACCATTAACTGAGTAAGTCCTGTCCTTGTTCAATTTACCAAAATGCATTTGTCTAAATTGAACTCCATCTGCCATTCGTCAGTTCACTGGCCCAATTGAACAAGAACATCCTTCCTCAGAAAAGGAGACCAAAACTGCATACAGTATTCTGCATGTGGCCTCACCAAAATGGAATCTCGCCTCAAACTGTTAGAAATGAAGCCAGCAAGAAAGAGGGCATAAGCTCACCAAAAGCAGGCAGATAGCAGCAGAAGATGCCATTATGCATACTCATTCATTTACTGCCGCCCTCATCCATACATGACCTCTGCGGCCAATTCCTCCCCTCAGTTACTTCAGCTTCTGCTGCCAAATTCCCCTCACGGACCGATTGTGCCCCTGCATGGGCCATCCGATCTGCCTAGCTTCACACAAGCCGATTGGTCCCCCCTTCCAACCATCCCCACCCACCTCCACCTGCCATCACAGGTCACAATCTGTGAAATGGTGAAATGGGTTAATAGTCTCCAGTCTGACTGGTGAGGCCTTTGCAACAGGTACACGTTGATGGGAGTCATATGTGATCCTCACCAGTGAAGGCCTTCAGCAGCGAGACAGCATAGACACGTGAGCCCAGAATTTCCATCCTGGGGTCACTTGTGATATTTAAATCTATAATAACATAACATTGAATATTACAATCAGCCTTGCTGATCTTGCTGGATATCCAATACCAACAAGATCGCAATAGACAAGAAATCAGACTCTTGTGGAAACTTACTGGCTCACCAGCTGGTTGATGGGTGGGGTGAAATGGTAAGATCACAGCCATTGTGTTAATTGTTTGTTATTTCAATTAATATCATGGAACAACCATATAAAAAAGACATATATAAAAAATCTTTATATATTAAATAGCATTGTTTACATTCATTCTTGAATTATTTGCCCATTCTGTCAATATCCTCCTGCAATTGGTTGGAAATTCTTCAATATTAACTTTCCTTTATAATTTAGTGTCACCAGCAAATTGCATTCTTTACTCAAGTCCAAGTTGTTAGTTCAAATTGTTTCAGCACAAATATTTGTTGAACAATATTTCCCACTTTCCACCAGTCTAAATAATTCACTTTACACATTTTTCTTTTCATCTTGAAGGTAGCTAGCAATCTATCCTGTCACTTGTCCCCTAACTCACTCCATATTCTATTATGGAGCATTACCATTGTCCACTACTCTCCTTGTTACCTCAAGTTGCTCAAGAAAGATTTAATTTCTTATTGTTCTATGTCCCTCTACCCTCTTCTTTGGTAGGAATTCCATACCTACCATTGATGCTGGCTTACTGGTCTATAATTCTCCGACATGTTCTATTTCCATTCTAAAATCCACAGATGTTATGATCTCTCAGTCAATCACCAATTATGACACTTTTCCTAGCAAATTGTGAAATATGTGGAGTAACGCCGCTGTTACATTTTCCTTAGATTATTTCAAAATGCTTGGATGCAACCATCCCAAGTGCTTTTTCTTTTTTGAGTTTGATTACTTTATTCAATACATCGCCTGTTTTGTTTCTACATGCATATATCTCTTTGCTTGCTTCATCGTTTATGTTTATCTCTCTGGCAAATTCCCAAGCAAAATAATTATTTAATATATCTGCCATCACTTATCGTTTTTACCAGTGAAATTTTCCTATCTATCCCTTAATAGTCTTATATTCCCTTCATAGCCTTCCATTTTTACTGATATGCCTGTAAAATATTTTACTATTTTCTTTTATGTCCCTTGATAATTTAATTTCATAGTTCCTTTTTGCATTCCTAATTGTTTTTAACTTTTCACTTAATCTATCCATATTCACTCTTATTTCACACTCTTCTGCTGTCTATGTACCTTACGTGTATTTCTTTCTTGACTTCCAGTTGTTCCCTTACATCCTTATTCATCCAATAAGACCACAATTTTTTAGTTTAATTTTTTCCTTTTAGTGGAATATACTTTCCTGTGTTCTCTTGAACACATTTAAATGTTTCCCATTATTGTCTTGCAGGGTTGTTTGCCAATGTGGTTCTCCATTTAATTTTCCCAAGTTCTATTCTCAGCCTTGCCAAGTTGTCTATTCTCCAATCTATTAACCTGAGCATTCATCATATGTCTGTTCTTTCCAAGCATGTTATATTATGGTCACTCTTGCCTAGTTGTTTCCTTATCTGCTGTAGTTCATTCCCCATTATTAGATGCAAATCTTTCCTTGTTGGGTACTTTACATATTAGGCTTGAAAGTGGTCCTGCAAATATTGTCAGAGTCATTATTTTCTTCCCTGCAAAATTAATATCACGGCAGCTGAAATCCCCCTTAATTATTATTCTTGTATTTGTATTGTTCAGTTTATTAATTTAACTGTGTCTTTTGTCCTCCATCTCACTTTTCAGTCTATAGACTCCCAACAATTCATGTGACTGACACTTTATAATCTTTAAACTCTATCCATGTGGATTCTATTTTTGTCTTGCTGATAGCTATGCCTCTTCTTTCTACTGGCATTATAATATCCTGAATAAATACAACTACTCTACCTCGAGTAGAGTCTGATCTATTGTTGACTCCTGTATCCATTTTTATTCCCTTACCATCAATGTCTTTCATTGCCTTGCTATTTGTCATGCACTCTGCCCTGCTTGGTTACATTTAGGCTGCATATATTTCTTGTAGATCTCTCCCCCAACTACTAATTTAAAGCTTCTGCCAACTCGCTCTCTACCCTTGAAACCCAACTGATTGGTTTCCTTCAACACCCAGAACTGGTGCCAGTGTTCTATGAAAAGGAACCTCTCTTCTCTACACCAGCTTTTTAACCACTTGTTATTTTCCTGATCTGTCTGCTCCTATTCCAATTTCCATGTGACTTGGGCAATAAAGTGGAAATTATTACCCTTGGGGTTGTCCTAACAGTCTGTTGATACCCTTTCAGCACACCATCTCTTTGTTCTTACCTATGTCATTTGTCCCAACATAGACCTTAAGAACTGAATTTATTAATTCCTTTCAAAGTTTCTCTCCAGCTATTATGAGATGTCCATTACTCCAGCACTGGATAGACAACGCATCCTTCAATATGCTTATTTATGATTGTAGTGGATGCTGTCTATCCCCCAGTTGTAATATCCCCCATTATTTCCTATTACATTTCTGGTCTGTTCATCCTTTGCTCCCAGATAGCCAAAAGTAGCTATCTTGCCTGCAGTCTTTTTCTTTGTCCCCAGAGATAGCAAGTATCTTTTAGACAGTCCTGCTTATCCAGGGTTACCATTTCAATCTCTCCTAAATCTCCACTACCCAATTCCCTCTCATTCACATACTTCCTTACATATGTGTTTCCAATGGGGTGTGACTATATTCTGGATAAAATGTATCCAGAAATTCTGCCTTCTTCCCTAAATGTCAGAGTTGCCTCGTGTCGGTGTGGAGTCAACTTGCTCTCTGGGCAGGCTTGTGGGACTTCCATTCCTCACTGGGAAGGAAGCTCCACCCTAAGGAGCTGTTGGCCAATTGGATTGGACAGCATCCCTAGCAGCACCAAAAGTGCAATAGTGGGTGCTGCTGCGGCTGAAACAAGTCATGGAACCATAGAATCCCTATAATGCAGAAGGAGGCCATTTGGCCCATTGAGTCTGCACTGACAACAATCCCACACAGGCTCTATCCCCATAATCCCACATATTTACCCCACAAACCCCTCTATCCTACAGATCCTTGGACACTAAGGGTTAATTTAGCATGTCCAATCAACCTAACCTGCACATCTTTGGACTATGGGAGAAAACTGGAACACCTGGAGGAAACCCACACAGACATGGGGAGCATGTGCAAACTTCACACAGATAGTGATCCAGGCTGGGAATCAAACCCAAGTCCCTGGAGCTATGAGGCAGCAGTGCCGTCCAATCCCAAAGGAAAGCCCATAGATTCCGGAACAAGGTAAGCCTGGGATGTTGGTGGGAAGGATTTGGTGGAAAGGGGGTGAAGGATGGATTGGTTGATTTTAGAGAGCAGGTGGTTAGAAAGAAAGGCAGGGCAGTATCTTAGGGAGTACTTGCTGATGCTCAAAGGCAAGCCACAAAGATAGTACCCCACTTCCTTCCCACACCAAAAAAAGTCAACCAACCTATTGCAACTCACTGCCACACCAACTGTATAATACTGTGGAAAACATATTACTGGAGTTAATTGGCTTTTTATCAAGCTCAGTTGATCCCTGATCATTTATTTAAATGTAATGATTGGGTTACCGATTTTGGTACTCCCCTACCAAGCATATTAAGAGGGTGGATGGTTGTCACCTACCTGCCCTATTTTCCCTACCCCCAAAAAACATGTTTAATAAGAGCACTTAAAAATCCAGCCCCTTTTGTAGAGATTGATCAGATGACAAAACAAAATTTTCTGTCCCTGACTGACATATATAGCATTCACATTCTGCTGAAAACTAGTTCAGATACAGTGGGCAGGATATAAGACTATAACATACAGGAGCAGAATTAGGCCTTTTTGCCTAATTAGCCTGCTCCACCATTCAATCATGGCTGATAAGTTTCTCATTCTCCTGACTTTTTTCCATAAATTTTAATCACCTTACGAAGCAAGAATCTATCTATCTTTATTTTACATATTCTAGATGATCTGGCTTCCACAGCTTTCTGTGGCAATTAATTCCGTAGGTTCACCCACTCCCTAACGGAATAAATTCCTCCTCATCTTGGTTCTAATGGGTCATATTTTATTGAGGCTGGACCCTCGGATCCTGGTCTCACCTATTAATAGAAACATCTCTCCCACACCAACTCTATCTAGGCCTTTCATTCTGTAAGTTTCAATGAGATCCTCCCTCACCGAGAACACACCCAGAATGTTGCCAGAATGTCTAATTGAAGGAAGGTGTTCACATGGAGACAGAAAAAGTACATCAAGGATTCCCCGGAGGCACAGTCTTATCAGCAAAATCTCAACTCCTTTGAACAGAACAGAATCGCACTGGCAACTAGGAAAGATGAAATTTGCAAGTCCAAAGCCACAAGCACATCCTCTGCACCAACAAAGCATTTGTGTCCAACAACAGATTATTTTTTTGCTCAAGTTGAACTCATCAGTCATTTTTGAACATACTACACCTGAAAATTAACTCAATGAATTCTACTGATATCATTCTCATCCTTGATACGAAGTATGAACACATACCAACTCTGATAGGGAGGAAGGCTGCCATAAATGATTCCCAGTAGCGTTTGCTGATTCATTATTATTAATCACCATATTAATTCTACTTCCTGATCCTCTCAACTGAGATTCATTCATATTACTGCTCTTCTGCCATTATTTATCACCAAAATTCTTCTCCTTCCATTCTGTCTATTTTTTCAAAGCGATAAGCATTCAGGAGTATTTATTTCCCAACCTTTGGTCACCTTACAATCATGTCTCTGTAATTGTGATTAGATCAAACTCATTTATCTCTATTTGTGTCACTAGTTCATCTATCTTACTACAAATGCTTTGTGCTTCAAATAAAGAGTCCTTCAATTTTTTTTATCACACTTCTTTGCATGAAAATTTAAATTCCCTGCCCCTTCTTGTCCCACCCTTGTTTGTCTTTATCCAGATCAAGCAGTTAGAGATGGGCAACAATTGCTGGCCTAGCCAGCGAAGCCCACATCTCCTGAATGAAAAAAAGGGTGAGCACTGTCTGAAAGCAAAATAGTCAAACATGTTAATGCTGTTTCCCAAAACTCACTTTCATTGCCTTATTTCCTTACTCAGTCACTGTCACCAACACCAACTTACCCATTCTGGATTCCAGCTGAAGTTCCTTCCTCATGTGTTGAATCTACCCAGGATTATAAGCACCTCCCAGACATACAATGTTCCTCAAATTGCTTTTCTTGTCACATTTTGAGATTCACACTCGATAACATGCATTGTCATATGTATGTCCTTGACCTCTCTTGCCAGCAATACTGACTGACATCTGAAAGCTGTCCTTGTTCACAGCACCATTTCATTCTCCGTCTGATCCAATGCTTTAACAATAAATTATTTATTTCAAACTGTGACTGAACGCAAGCTTTAACAACTAGTTGGTATTGACAATTCTATGGATCCTTGCTCCTTTTCCCTTCCCTTTGATTCCAAAATTTTCTTCAAATCCTAGTTTCTGTCACATATTCATTATAACTTCTGAGCATGGAGCTTGGCATGATGTTGGACTCTTTTTCTCTTGCCTTCACATCCATGCTCACTTCTTTTGACAGGAATCCTCCCTTGCGCAACAGACCTTTTCATCAACCTCAAGTACTCTCCCGGGGAAGAGGATGGTGTTGAGTCACAGAACTTTTATCCCTCCACTTTGGCTTTGACAAAGGGTATGTATTCCTTTATCTAGATTCCAACCATTCAGAATTTGGCAGGAGGTCTATCCTTTGTTCTAACAGATGGCATGCTCCAATGGCCAAGAATGGCTTATGAAATATCGATAGCTTTTGTATAAATTCCCTTTGAATTTGATTTCTGCAGCCTACTGGCCATTAATGTATCTTCAGAGAAAATGAGGTGCCAGATTCTCTGAGAAACTTTCTTGTATTTGAAAATCACAGCCAGACATGGCTTCAGTCATTTTACAATCTTTGTCTATTTTGAAAATTTTAGAAATTAACCTTGGTGTTATCTATATATTTGATAAAAATACAGAGGGAGAGGTCTTATCCCAGTTACATCACACGTTTTGCTATTTTTATTTCATACAGTGCTCACCTTTATTATGCTATCAGCATGTATGCTTGCCCAAATTTTGTGTCTTTAATATCATTACCACTGCCTTTGCCTATATTTCATATCTTTGTCATTTTATATCTCCATTTTCTAACCTATTCCTGACCTATTGTTTTGGTCCATCTATTCCAACTCCTTTTTCAACAGCATGAAACTCATCACATTCTTATTTGTCTTCAGTTCTGTAGAAGAGTCATTTTGGATTGAAACTTGGCTGGGAATTTCTGATACTGTTCCCAAGGTGACCCATCATGGGTGAGACAACAAAACTTGGCAACCTGGCAAATGTCCATTGATTTTCATCAGGAATTTCTCGTCCCAGCAAGGACAGGACAAGAAAACCCAGCAGTTAACTCTGTTTCTCTCTCCATAGATACTGCCAGATCTGTTGAGTTTATCCACCTCTCTCTGTTTATACATCATAAAAATGCATTGATTTACTGATGTCTTCCAGAGAAAGGATGGGACTTACCATTCATGCCTTGACTGTGTAGCCCAGCAAGCTACTCACTACACATTTCAAAAAGATCAATCAAATACTGGGAATCGCAGAATTGAATGAGTTTTCCCTCTGTTACAACGCAGAGATTGTTCCCCTTTAAGATGTAATGCCAAATCCCTCAAAGAGGAATACCTCACCTTGTAATCCGTTAAAAGTTTTTAGGAAGTGAGCTATCCTTAAGTAACATTTAGTGGTTAACAGATATATCTAACACTTGTTTTTAAATGAATATTTAACAACTTATTTATTTAATTAACAGGGAGCTTTAACTAAACAAGTAACATACCAAATAAAACAAGATTCTACGGAATGCTGTTCAAAATATACAATACTCATTCATTAACCCAAAATATACTAGAATTCCATCACTCTCAAAAAAAACAACCAGGTTTTGTGGCTTTCAGAAACTTTTGGAGTTCTTCTATGGATTCCCTTTGTCGATAAGTTCTTTTTGATTTGGTACCTTTCACTGGTTAGATGGAGCGTTCCTTTAAGAGATACATATATGAGGTAATGCACTTTGGCAGGAACAATAAATGTGTAGAGTATAGGGCTAATGGTAGGGCTCTTAATAGTGTTGAGGAACAGAAGGATCTTGGTGTATGTGTCAATAGATCCCTGAAAGTAGGCAGTCAAGTGGATAAAGTTGTTAAGAAGGCATATGGAGTCTTAGCTTTTATTGGTAGGGGGATTGAATTTAGGAGCCGCAGCATCATGTTGCAACTGTACAAAACTCTAGTGCGGCCGCACTTGGAGTATTGTGTGCAGTTCTGGTCCCCACATTATAAGAAAGATGTGGAGGCATTGGAGAGGGTACAGAGGAGGTTTACCAGGATGTTGCCTGGTATGGAGGGCAGGTCCTATGAAGAGAGGTTGAAGGATTTGAGGTTGTTTTCGTTAGAAAGGAGGCGGCTAAGAGGGGATCTTATTGAAGCATATAAGATGATTAGAGGTTTAGATAGGGTGGACAGTGATAGCCTTTTTCCTAGGATGGAGAAAGCTAGCACGAGGGGACACAGCTTTAAATTAAGGGGTATGAGTTATAGGACGGATATCAGAGGTAGGTTCTTTACTCAAAGAGTGATTAGGGAGTGGAATGCCCTGCCTGCAGCTGTTGTAGATGCGCCAAGTTTGGTGGCGTTTAAGAGGTTAATTGATAAGTATATGGAAGAGAAGGGAATGGTTTAGTTTGGAGGGGCATTGCTTTTTATTTTGGTCGGCACAACATCGAAGGCCGAAGGGCCTGTTCTGTGCTGTATTGTTCTATGTTCTATGTTCTATGTACATATAGCTAGTAGGGTGAAGATCTGCTCTGTCCCTCTCAACTTAAGAGGCGGCAGTTACTAAGTAACTGTTTCCCCCTCCCTCCTTTCACTTTGTTTATACTAGTGTTGACCTTTCAATTTTCCTACAATATGATTGGTCTGCTGTTGTCAGCAACAGCAAATTCAAATCTTACAGGTTCTTAGTATCTTATAGCTGAGTGCTTGCTTTAAATTGATTGGGCAAAATTCAAACATTCAAATGCCTGAAACCTGTTACCAAGGCAGTCGTGCTGCTTTGCTCTAGATACAAACGTTTCAGTCTGGCACTTTGATGTGCTTTGCATTTCAAATTTTCAAATACTGAAACAAAACCAGCTTTTAAAAGGACCAAGCAATGTTTTGTCCTTCTAGCATTTTCCTTACATTCTTTACATCTTTATAAACTCAACTTTACAATATCCACCATACCTAATTTGCACAAGAAATAAAAACGTTCAGCTTTTCATGCTTATATCTTGCGGTACGCCTGCTGGAACTTTGTTATACATTGCTATGTTCATTTATCATTATGTTTACCTTTAAGTTCCCTAATCAAACAGTTCTTCCATTTTATGAATTATATCTCCCAAGACCATAACTTTAAGTTAGTTTACAATTTTTTAAAATCTCCTTTTCCATCAATCATTCTGACCAATTTTCAATCTCTGCCACTGCTTTTTTCGAGCAATTAGTTCCAGCCCTTAGTACCCAACTCTTGCAGCGTTTTCACACTTTGAGCAAAGTTTTCCCAATCAGATGGATATCCAGCAGGATGGAAAAAGCCTCAAAATTGACATCTGGTCACAAATCCAAAATCCTCTCATTCTTTTACAGCTTTTCTTTGAGCAGCTTCCAAGCCTTGCAGTGAATCCTCATTGGTCTGACAGGGAAGCAATTCAAGGCCTTTAAAGTCAGAAAATCCTTTATCCCCAATAGTGCACATTTTCCTCAGTATATCTGCAACTTGCCACAGTTATCAAACTGAATGCATGCAAGAAGAGTTTGTTCAATGAAACTGCCAAGCTGGGAAAGCTTTGTTCATTGCAACTGAAGAACCCTCCTATGGCCATTGAGAGACTGTTGTTCAAAGCATTTCCTCTCTCAGAGTGTGCTTTTACTTCTTGACAGTTGATTCTCAACTTATTGGAAGGTATTTCATCAGTCCTTCACTTCACCCACCCTCAATTGCATATTCCTGCTGTTAGTCTTTAGCAGTAAGAGGTCTGACAACACCAATTTAAGTCCAACCGATTTATTTGATAGTAAACTTGCAAGCTTTTGGCCTTTGTAGCCTTCGTCAGGTGAAGGCTTCAAAAGCCGAAAGCTTGCAAGTTTACTATCAAATAAATCGGTTGGATTTAAAATTGGTGTTGTCAGACCTCTTACTGAGTTTACCCCAGTCCAACGCCGGCATCTCTACATCAGTCTTTAGCAGGGCATGGGAGCAGCTTATGTAGCTCCAGCTTCCACTTCTGCTGAGAGTGAGGAGCAAAGGACACCAACAACAGCAGCAACAGCACCAGCTGCTTTCTCCTCAGTCAAATGCCCATCAATAGGGCGGTGGGGAGATCCAATTGGAAAACAGGGAATTCCTGAACACAGAGTCCATAGACATAGGAATTAGGAGTGGGAGGAGCCAATTCAGCTTCACCATTTTACATGATCAGTGCTGATCTAACATGGTCTCAACTTTACTCCCCTGCCTCCTCCCCATTGCCCTTTATCCCTACTTTTCATCAGAAACATATTGATCTCTCTCTTGAATTTGTTGATTGATTCTGGCAATGAGTTCCACAGATTTATAACGCTCTGAGAGAAGTGGTTTTTCCTTATCTCAGTTTTGAATCTACCTCCTCTCATTCTATATCTATGAGCTCTTATTCTAGGCTGTCCCACAAGGGGGGAACATCTGTTCAATGTCCACCTTATCGATCCCCTTTAGCATTTTATATACCACAATCAGATCCCTCCTCATTCTTCTGAACTCCGGTGAATACAAACCCAAGCTATTCAACCACTCCTCGCTCCTCCCTGGAACCAATCTGATGAATCTCCTTTGAACTACCTCCAGTGCTACTACATCCTTCCTCAAATAGGGAGACCAAAACTGGACACAATTTCAAGTGTGGTTTCAGCAACAGTAACAACACAACTTCATTTTTAAAATACAGTTTTTTTTGCAATAAATGGCAAGATTCCATTTGCTTTTCTTATTATATGCTGAATCTATATAACCACTTTCTGCGATTCATGCACAAGGACACCCAGATTTCTCTGCACTGATGCACTTTAAATCTGTTTTCTATTTAAGTAATAAGTTGCCTTTCTGTTTTCCCAACTGAAATGGATAGCATCGCACTTATCTACATTAAAATCCATATGCTAGACTCTGGCCCATTCTCCTAGCTATCAATATCTAAAAACTCTTTATCTCCTCATCACAGCCTACTTTCCCACTTATTTTAGTATCATCTACAAATTTTGCTACGTTACATTCTGTCTCTGCTTGCAGATCAAGTATATATTAAGGTGCTGAACTGGGGGAAGGCTAACTATAGCCGGATTAGGCAGGATTTGGTGGCTGTTGATTGGGAAAAGATGTTCGAGGATAAATCCACATCTGGCATGTGGGAGTCTTTTAAGGAGCAATTGATAGGAGTGCAGGACAGGCATGTGTTTTTAAAAAAGGAAGGACAGGAAAGGTAGGATTCGAAAGCCGTGGATAACCAGAGAAATTGTGAGTCTAATCAAAAAGAAAAAAGAGGCATGCATAAGGTCCAGCTAAAACAGAGAAAGTAGAAAAGAACTCGAACAGGAATTAGAATGGCAAAAAAGGGTTACGAAACGGCCTTGGCAGACAGGATTAAGGAGAATCCCAAGGCATTTTATACATACATTAGTTATAAGAGAGTTGTCAGGGAAAGAGTTGGGCCTCTCATGAACAAAGGAGAGGAGTTATGCTTAGAACCCAAGGAAGTAGGTAAGATCCTAAATGAGTACTTTGCATCAGCATTCATAGAATCATAGAAACATAACAGTGCACAAGTAGGCCAGTTGACCCATCGAGTCTGCCCTGACCACAATCCCACCCAGGCCCTAGCCCCATATCCGGACATATTTACCTGCTATTCCCTCTAATGTGCACATGTCAGGACTCTAAGGGCCAATTTTTAGCATGGCCAATCGAACTAACCTGCACTTCTTTGGACTGTGGGAGGAAACCGGACCAACCAGAGGAAACCCATGCAGGTACGAGGAGAATGTGTAAACTCCACACAGACAGTGACCCAAGCCGGGAATTGAACCCAAGTCCCTGGAGCTGTGAAGCAGCAATGCTAACCACTGTGCCAAGGTGCCACCCAAGTTCACAAAGAGGGACTCATTGATTGGTAGTGTCTCAGAGGATGTGTGGACCCATGGAACAAATCACAATTACAAAGGAAGAAATGTTAAGTGTTTCAGGGAGCATTAAGGTAGACAAATCCCCACGGCCAGATAGTATCTGCCCTAGATTACTGAGGGAGACAAGAGATGAAATTGCTGGGCCTCAAACAGAAATCTTTGCTTCTTCATGTGACACAGATGAGGTCTCAGAGGATTTGAGGAGAGCAAATGTGGTCCCATTATTTAAGAAGGGTAGCAAGGGTAATCTAGAACATAGAACATTACAGCGCAGAACAGGCCCTTCGGCCTTCGATGTTGCGCCGACCAATTAAGAAAAAGCAATGACCCTCTAGAAAAAGCAATGACCCTCTGGATAACTATAGGCCAGTGAGCTTGATGTCTGTGGTAGGAAAATTGTTGGAGAAGATTCTTAGGGATAGGATCTATACACATTTAAAACTGAATAGTCTCATTAGCAATTGACAACATGGTTTTGTACAAGGGAGGTCATGCCTCACAAATTTGGTTGAGTTTTTTGAGGAAGTGACAAAAGTGACAAAAAGGGCCTTGGATGTTGTCTACATGGATTTTAGTAAAGCATTTGACAAAGTTCCTCATGACAGACTGATGCAAAAGGTTAAATCTCACGGGATCAAGAGTGAACTTGCTAGATGGATTCAGAACTGGCTTGGCCATAGAAGACAGAGAGTAGCAGTGGAGGGGTCTTTTTCTGATTGGAGGTCTGTGACTAGTGGCGTTCTGCAGGGCTTTGTACTGGGACCTCTGATGTTTGTGGTATATACATAAATGGTTCAGAAGAAGATGTAGCTGGTCCGATTAGTAAATTTGCAGATGACACAAAGATTGCTGGAGTTGCAGATAGTGATGAACATTGTCAGAGAATACAACAGGATACAGAAAGGCTGGAAAATTGGGCAGAGAAATTGCAGATGGAATTTAATCCAGGTAAATGCGAGGTAATGCATTTTGGTAGATCTGATGCAGAAGGGAGCTAAACAATAAATGATAGAACCATCAGGAGTAGACATACAGAGGGATCTGGGAGTGCAAATCCACAGATGCTTAAAGGTGATAACACAGCTGGAAAAGGCAGTGAAGAAGGCATATAGCATGCTTGCCTTTATTGAATGGGGCATAGAGTATAAAAGTTGGCATATAATTTGCAGTTATATAGAAAGTTGGTTAGGCCATCCAGTTCTGGTCGCTACTACCAGAGGAAATGGAGGCTTTGAAGTAAGTGCAGGAAAGATTTATCAGGATGTTGCCTGGTATGGAGGGTTTTAGCTATGAGCTGAGATTGAGTAAACTAGGGTTGTTCTCCCTGGAAAGACGGAGGCTGAGGAGTGACCTAATAGTAGTTTATAAAATTATGAAGGGCATAGATACAGTGAACAACTGGAAACTTTTTCTCAGTCGGAAATGACAAATACAAGGGGTCACAAGTTCAAGGTAAGGGGCAAGATTCAATACAGATATGTGGGGAATGTATTTTACACAGAGGATGGTGGAGGCTTAAAATGCACTACCAAGCACGGTGGCTGAGGATCATTTAAGGCTTATCTAGATAGTCACATGAACAGATTGGGAATACAGGGATAAAAACAGATGGTCTAGTTAGGAACACATGATTGGTGCAGGCTTGGAGGGCTGAAGACCTGTTCCTGTGCTGTATTGCTCTTTGTTCTTTGTTCTTTGTTCTTTGTATATAGAAGGTAAATAACCAAGGTCCGAGAAATAAATCCTGCAGCATTCCACTAGCCACAGTTGCAATTCAGAGAACGATTAGTTTATTCCAATCCTCTGCTTTCTGTCAGCCAGCCAATCTGAGGATCCGGTCTTGCAAAAGATGCGTATCTGTGCCTCAGGAGATTCAGACCCTTGTGAGAGATCGCTGCTGACATCTGCAGCCTCCTGGAACAAGTTCTCCTTCTAAGTGGAACAGGTGGGTGCACTTGGTAACATTACTGGGAGACCTGCCCCCAAACAGAGTCTTGGCTTCTTACTAAATTATGTGTGTTCTCTTCTGCAAGGAAGAAAATGTAGGTGTTAGTGTTCAGAATGTCTTGTGCGGAGATGAGGGAAGGACAAAATGACTTAAAGACTGTAATGTCTCTCAACTGCCATGGTTTGCTGACCACCAAGTCAAAGTTAATACTAGCACAAAATGATTCTACCCTCCGCTATTTGGGGGCATTCTCTATTGTGCTTTGTTCAATTATCAAATTCCCCCTGTCAGATGTAATGTAAAGCTCAGAGTGGCAAGAAATACTGGAGAACAGATCTTAATAAAACTCATTATCTAAAAGCAAATGCAATATGCAAAAGTAAACAATCTATGATGGCAATCTGGCACCACCACATGGGAACCATCTTAATCAACATTCTAAATGGTTTGCATATGCCCAGAAGTTAACACTTTATGAGCTGTACGTAATCTTTAAAGCTGAATATGTATAAAAACAAAAATCCTTTTCTGGGATATATAATCCCAAAATGATACAGAAATCTCACAACATACTAACCTGCTGAGGCACACATTAGAATATAGGTTTGGGTTCTTCAGGCTAAGGTTTTAAAAATCCATGGTTAGCCTGATATACTTGCACCTTCTAGAATTATCTTGACGCATTCAGAATAGCCTTGTAGATTCAGCTAAAAAACCTCGGCTCTTACAAGACTTTTGAGATCGAGGGTCAGGGCTCAGATTTGGGAGTTCCTAAACCAGGTGGCTCCAATCTAATTCCTTAGTTAGGCCTGGTATCTAAGCTGGGCTTGACTGCCTAACCTCAGTTAGCATATGTAATTGAAAGAGGAAGAAGAATGCTTACTATATTTCTGAGAAAGGATCAGTGTGGAATCGTTTTGGCCAATGTTAAAACATGGGATGTTTGGATCATAGTCCAAGTTTGAAGTCAGATTGCTGAGAAAGCTGATCATTTTGCAGTCTCAGAGAAGGTAAGAATCATAAAAACATAGGGTAAGCAGGGATTCTCCCAAAAACATTCGAAGTTCCCAACTTGTGAGAAAACGGGAGTCATTCTCACCAGTTTTTTTTAGTGTTGTTACCAGAGCTAATCTCCAGTACACACTGAATTGTGCCTCAACAGATTCATTCTGGAAAACAAGGGGTGGGGCCTATTCCTACCCAAGAGGGAATAGACCCTTCTGGGAAGGCAAGATTTCAGACAGCAAGCACACCTTTACCCCAACAGGGGCCAGTTGTATACCATTTCAGGGCCATTTCCCTCAATTCCTTTGCCCCGTCCTCCTGGCCTCTTCCCCCTTCAGATACTCCTCTATCTGAGGACTAATCTACTTTTCCTATCTTGGGACTCCTTCAAATTATCTGGGCCTCCATACCTAAGTCTAGTTAGGTTCCAAAGTCCTCCTGCATATATTCTGTCCACAGCAGCATTGTCGCTGCATAGACTGGAGAGCTGCTGGCCAATCAGTTTGGCCAGCAGCTCTCTAGCATGGAGCTTCCACCCAAATGAAATGATTGTTTCTCCCGCTAAATCTTCAGATAGCAGGAAGCGAGACAAATTGTCGTATACCATCATTCACATCATACATTAGCATATTCCATCTGTTAAACTGTTATACTATTAATAGTGTGGTTGTGTTATGAATTTGGACTTTCAAAATTATTTGGTAAAGTACTACAAGCTTGTTACCAAAATATTCATGGGGTAAAGAGGTAGTAGCAACTTAGATGCAAAATTGGGTAAGGGCAGCATAATATGAGTAATGGCAAATTATTTCTTTTCAGACTGGAGGGAAGTACCCAGTGCTGACCTCTTTTGATTATATATTAGAACACATGGTTTGGGGTAATGTCCTGATATGGATTGAGGATTGGTTGATGGACAGAAAACAGAGTATAAGAATAAGTGGTTCATTCTTGCATTGGCAGGCGTGACTAGTGCAGTAATGCAAGAGTCAGTACTTGAACCCCAGTTGTTCACAATCTCATTAAATGACTTGGATGTGGGGACCAAATGTAATATTTTCAAGTTTTCTGGTTGCACAAAACTAGGTGGGAATGTGCGCTGTGAGGGTGATGTAAAGAAGCTTCAAGGGGATTTAAACAGGCTTAGTGAGTGGTTAAGAATATGTTTGGTGGAATGTAATGTGGGAAGTGTGAGGTTATCCATTGTTGTGAGAGGAATAAAGGTACAGAGTCTTTTTTAAATGCTGAAAGATTGGGAAGAATTGATATTCAAAGGGGTCTGAATGTCCTTGTTCATAAGTCACTGAAAGCCTTCATGCAGATGCAGAATGAATTTAGGAAGGCAATGGGATGTTGACCTTCATTGCACGAGGATTTAAGTATGGGAGTAAATATATCTTGCTTCAATTTGGCACAAGACTCATCGCTTTATTTAGAAAAATAAGCTATTTCAACTGACTGAAATTTTGCAAATTGAAATGAGAAAGAAAAAATTACTTAGAAATTTAAGGCAGCTTTCAAGATGAAGGAGAAAAACAAACAAATCACACTCAGAGGAATCTGAAAGAGTGGCATTTCCAATTATTTACAGACCTATTGAAACTCATCACTGTCAAAGGGAAAGAGACATTAAAATGCAAAGTGTTAGATATTGAAACAATGGCTGCCACAGACAGACTCATCCAAAATCCCTTGGAATTATACTGTAGATAAAGTATTACACACTGCTGTGCACTGTAGAAACAGTTATTGCAAGAACGTTTTCAACACAGGAAACAGACTGAGAACTGGGGTCTCTCTCTTCTGCAGCTTCTTCTTCCAGATTTGGAAGCCAACGCGACAAGAAGTCAATCAGCAAACTGAGATCGCATAATAATTGCCGCGTTTTCTGTATCTGACCACATCAACAAAACCAGCTAATTCAAAACTGGCTACAATATTTAAAATCTATATCACAGAGACAATCAAAGGACGCTTAACTGTGTATTCCTTTACATTGAAGTTTTTATTGAACTTTAACTCCCCTTATCTCTGGTGTGTGTGTGTGTGTGTGTGTGTGTGTATTGGATTTAGTGATTAATACGTTTTCCTTCGTTTAAATTAAGAAAACCCTCTTTGGCTCCTTCTTACCCACAGCTTAAATACTTAAATATATTTGGATTTGGAAAAGGTAAACTCTTGTAAAAAATTCTGAACACTGCACATTTGGAGAGATTATTTACCAGAATAGTACCAAGGATGAGAGAGTTCTGTTTCGCAGAGAAGCTAGAGAAGCTGTGTTAGTCCTTAGAGCAGAGAAAGTTTACAGGAGATGAGTTGATTCTCCTTAGAATAGAAAAGTTAAGGGAAGGTGACGGGAAATTATTTTAGGCAATGAGTAAATACGATAATCCTGAAAATGTGGTGAAAACAGATTTGATAGTACTTTCCAAAAAGAAATTGAATAAATAATTGAACAAAAGAAATTTGTAGAGGACTAAGACCAATTGATTAGTTCTTTCAAAGAATTAGCCCAGGCATGATGGGCTGAATGGTCTCTTTTTGTGCCATAATATTCTTCAATTCTCTGATGGCATAAAGACCTCCAGAGCTCTCTTACAGAAGTGGCGAAAATTTTTCCCTCAATCAATAATTGTGGGTGGGGGTGGGGGGGTGCATGGGCATGGTGTCACACAGCTTTCTCATAGCACCAGGGATCTGGTTCAATTCTAGCCTTGAGTGACAGTCTGTGTGATGTTTCCATGTCCTCTCCATGTTTGCATGAGTTTCCTCTGGGTGCACTGGTCTCCTCCCATTGTCCAAAGACGTGTAGATTAGCAGAGTAAATGTGAGGGGTTACAGCAGTAGAGTTGGGGACCGACATGGGTAAGGTGTCCTTTTGGAGAGTTGGTGCAGATTCGATGTGCAGAATGGCATCCTCCTGCACTGTAGAGATTATAAGAGTTATTAGCTCGTCATTTTCTTCATTGCTGCTTCTGAAATCCTACCATTCATGAACTGGATAATGAATTTCCTTGCATTGCAAGAATGATTACATTTTCACAAGCTCTTCATTGATTATCGAGTGTTTTGGGATTATCAAACTGAGGCCTTGAAAAATGTAAGCATCCTGAGTTACCATGGTAGTCTCAACAAAGGTGAAGAGTATAAAAATGTACCATTCTTCAATACTGAGATTACAAGGAAAATATTTCTTTTGTATCATAGATGTAACAAAATTACACACAAGAAAGAAATAGGAAATTAAGAAAATTAATGAAATCAAAGAAGGAAGGGGAAAGACAAAGGGGGTGGAAGAAGTAGAATTGATTGCAGCAGCAATTTATTTAATTACTCAAATGATTAGTCTTTGCATGACAACTCAATTCTATAAAAAAACTGATTATTTGGCCTTGGCTCTGTTTTAATGGAAAGCAAACAGCTATGACCCTTGACATATAATCCAGTGATGTGATGTTTGCTATGTCAGATCAGACTAAAGTAAAGGAATATATTAAAGAAAAATTCTGAGCACAATGCAATTTTTACTTAAACATAAAACTCTTCCAGTATCTAATAGGATCGCTGATTATTTTTTATCACTCCATTGACACAGTAAAAACAAGTTTCAAATTGGTTGGTGGGCATGTCATTGATTGCTGTGAAGAGAGGTTGTTAGGAGCTTTTGTTATCCATTCACGATAACACACAAGTTGCCACTGGGTGAAATTATTTGAAGTTGGGAGAATTGAGTGTGTTTTTATTTTTTGTCTGTTAAGAAGAGTGCAGAATTGCATTGTGTAGAAAATTTATGTGTTTATTTGCTATTGTAAATGGACGTAAATGGCAAGTCTGAGAGAGAAAATACCTCCAATGCAAAATAGTATTTTTCAGTGGATTTTAGCAGGTAGGCAGCAGAGATGTATTCCTAGTTGTTGACCAGAGACTATTAATCATCCCTTCAAAGCAAGAAAAGAATGTTCCTAATAAATGGGAAACATTTGCTATGTCTTTGCAGAATGCTTTTTCCAAATTAATTCGTGGGACATGGGCGTCACTAGCTGGCTAGCATTTATTGTACATCCCTAGCTGCCCTTGGGAAGGTGATGGTGAGCTGCCTTCTTGAGTTGTTGCAATCTGTGTGCTGTAGGTTGACCCACAATGCTGTTAAGGAGGGAATCTAGGATTTTGACCCAGCGACTGCAAAGGAGTGGCGATATATTTCCAAGTCAGGACAGTAAGTGGATTGGGGGGGGGGGACTTTCAGATTGCTTCAAAGGCTGGGGGTTCTTTTTACCATGGGTTTCAGGATGCCCTTGCATAGAGTCCCATTGCCCTATATGATGGGACGGCTAATGTGTTTGCCTTGTATATCTTCGAGAGGCAGAGAGATCTCCAATGGGGGCAATATGTGGGTTAAGAACACAGAGAGTGCTCTGAAGGTCTGAATCAAAGGTCTTGGTCAGTCTGTTGATTTGAAGAGTGTATTCTTTGGTCGGTTCTGCAGGTAACTGTTTGTAGTGTTCCCTCTTTTTCAGTTGTCAGTAAACTTCTTTGCAGTAATCCATTCCGTTCAATTATGACGACAGCCCCTCCTTTGTCTGCTGGTTTGATGATAATGTTGTGGTTGGTCTTGAGAGCGTGGATGGTGTTGCATTGTTCTTGGGTGATGTTTGGGGCTGTCTTGTGAGCGCGGCTGATGAATCTGGTATTGACGCACCTCCTGATGGCTTGAGCATACATGTCAACTCGAGGGCAGCAGCCTTCCAGAGGAATCCAATTTGACATTTTCCTCTTCAGCTGCTGTAGTGCAAATCTCTCGGTCAGCTGTTCCGGTTCATTGGCTGCCTCATTGTGTTCGCTGTTGGCCTCTCGGGGCTTGTGGATGAACTACAGCAGGTGGCAGTGCTGGGTCTGAAGGACTGTCAATCCTTCGATTTCCTGCCAGGGATTTCCTGGAAGATCTCATCCTGAAAGGGATATGAACCCTGACTATGGGAAGTTAATTGCTGCTGCATGTAAAATTGGATCTGGGTCCTGAATAAGCAACCAAGAAGTGTTTGTCCCTGAGTTTCTGGCTGGTGGGCTGCTCTGGAAAATCCCAGCCCTTCAAATGGTCCAGAGCAGACTAATCAAATTATCATTCCAAAATTATAAAGGTGCGTCTTGTGTTCAAAGGGGATCAATCAGAAATTTGTTCCAACTGTTACATACTACAAATAAACACTACCATAATAAATTATTACAGGAACCTGTGCAAATAAAGAAAATTTGAAATATTGATGTTTTGTTTTAAATTCAATAGAAACTTTCTATTTGAAAAGTTTGAAAACATAAAGTGACACCAATCACAATGTGTGCCTGACCCTATTAATACTCATCAGTTCAAAATTGTGGGATGGAGTTGCCTAAATTCTAACTATTGCAGTTAATATTTATAGAGGACATTAGCGGAAATTTGTATGTTATACAAAAGAAAACTAATTCCTGGATCACTTCTAAAATTCATAACTGTAATGTGTTTTTGGGTATAGTCATATTAATAATTCAATTGCTAATTTAGAAAGGCTACAAATTGTTAAAATAAAGGAGCCAGTGGACGTGATCCTTCCTCCCTGCTGAGTTGGTTGATTAGCATGGCAAAGCCAGAAAATAGGGCAAGAGCCAAAAAAATCAGATTTGCTCCCGTCAAGCAGTTTGGTATCTTCCCAGCTCCTTTTTGCTGGCACGAACAACTTTGTGCCCAAAATGGGTGAAACTTCAATTTGCATGCATTTGAATGAATTTCAAAATCATTAGCGAGATCAGCACAACCGTTTTCCCCCCTCTGGTACCTTTACCACCTCTCTAGTGTGACGTTACTCTGATGCAAAACACAGATGGTCTATGGAAGTCTGAGCCCGGCACAGTAGTAGCAAAGAAGAGTGAGTCCCACTGAATAACTTGCATGCATGCTTAGGATTGAGGAGGCTAGTGCTGATCTGGGGCTCATGCATTCCCCCTGGCTAGAGACCAACCCCCGAGGAGTTTTACATGAGGTCAACTATCAACCCCACAACTATCTCTCTGGTTGCCTTGCTGTCTGTCTGCTGGACATTGTATTTCAGGCCCCACTAATAGTGACAAGGAGCAGCTATGTCAGCTGTTGCCACAATGAAAGGAATTTTGCAGGTGTTAGCACGACTCCTCACGTTGCATGGACTCTGCAGTTCTACCTTTGATGGAAACCTATCCTGTTATAGTTGTGAAGGCACTTCTCCACTGCTGGAACTCAAGCCATTCCTGGAATGTGATGCTGCCCCGATGCAATACAAGTCCAACTCCTACTTGTTCTCTCTCCAACTGCACTCTGGATCCGGGCCCATGTCTGAGTAAGGGCCTGGGGTACTAGTGGGTGGCTCAATGCTGCTGGATAGTATATGGGGTCTGCTGATGTGGAGGATGCCATCCCAAGGCTGTCACTGTGGCCTTACAGTGCTCCCACTGCTGGAACTGCTCGGGAAGTGAGGGTGGGGGGCAAGTGGGAACTGGAACAGAGGAGTTCATGCTGGTCAGTAGCCCGTCTTCAGTGGGGGTCAGTAACCTTGTGGCCCGAATGGCATTTTTAAATGAGCACTTGGAGTAGCACGGCAGTCACTGTTCTGACTCAGGTGCTGTGAACTGGGAATGACAGATTTTTCTTTCAGTCGTTTGTGGGACCTGGGCATCACCGGCTGGCCAGCATTTATTGTCCATCCTTTGTTCCCTTGAGAAGCTGGTGGTGAGCTGCTTGAACTGCTGCAGAGCATATACAGTTTGTTGACCCACAATGCCATTTGGGAGGGAATTCCAGAATTTTGACCCAGTAACTGTGAAGGAATGGCGATATATTTCTAAGTCAGTATGATGAGTGGCTTGGAGGGCAGTTTGCAGCAGGTGATGTTCCCGTGTATCTGCTGCCCTTGTCTTTCTAGTGGTCTTGTATTTGGACCATGTTGCCTGAGGGTTTTTAGTGAATTTTAGTAATGCATCTTGTAGATAGTATACACTGCTGCTACTGACTGTCGGTGATGGAGGGAGTGGATGTTTGTGGATGTGATGCCAATTAAGCAGGCTACTTTGTCCTGAATGTTGTCAAGCTTCTTGAGTATTGTTGCAGATGAAACCATCCAGGCAAGCGAGGAGTATTCTTTACACTGCTGAGCTGTATCTTGTAAATAATGGAAAGGCTTTGGGAATCAGGAGTTCCTCACTGTAGCACTCCTAACTAGTGACCTATTCTTCATTGTTTGTATGGCAAGTCCAGTTGAATTTCAGGTATGGTTGGTAACCCCAAGGATGTTCACAGTGGAGATTCAGTGATGGTAATATTATTGAATGTCAAGGGTGATGGTTAGTTTGTTTCTTATTGGTCATTGCCTGGCATTTGGATGGCACGAATTTTACTGCCACTTGTCAGCCCAAGACTGGATATTGTCCAGATCTTGTTGCATCTGAACATGGACTGCTTCAGTATTTGAGGACTCACGAATAGGGTTGAACACTGTGCAATCATCAGTGAATATCCCCACTTCTGACCTTATGATGGAGGGAAGGTCATCGATGAAGCAACTGAAGATGGATAGGCCTGGTTGTCTACCTTGAGGAACTTGATAGGTTGAGTCTCGTTCATGCAGAACAACATTCTGAGTCTCTGTGGGTATGGTTGGGGTATAGGCATCCCTGTGGGAGGCAGATCACAGACAGAGGATTCACCCCTGTAGATGCGAGAACATCAAACTGTAAAATAGTAAATTCTATTCTATAAAGGAGGGAGGCAGAAAACAAAAAACTTTGGGCCAGTTGGGGAACTGTTAGAATCTATCATTATGGAGGTTGTAGCTTGACACTCAGAAAAAAATCGAGGTAATAAGAAGGAGTCAGGTTTTAGAAAAGGAAATCATATTTAAGTATTTTATTGAAGTTCTTTAAAGTAATAACATGTGCTGTAGTTAGAGGGAAACCTGTAGATGTACTGGACTTGGATTTCCAGAATGCATTTGATAAACTGGCACATCAAAGATTATCGTGAAAAATGAAAGCTCATATTCTACAAGGTAACATACTAACATAGATAGAAGATCAGCAGAAAACAGAGTGTATGCATAAATCATCTTTTTCAGATTGGCAGGATGTGCTGAATGGAATCTTGCATAGTCTGTTCTGTGGTGTCAATTTGTTATGCTTTATATCAATGGCTTAGATTTGGGGCGTAAAGGCTTGATACCTAAATTTTCAGATAGGTTAGGTTGAAAAGTAAGTTGTGAAGTGGATATAAGAAGGTTGCAGATGAACATTTTTGAGTTGAGTGGGTGGACAAAAATAATATAATGGAATAGTATAATTACGGAACATGAGAAGTTTTTCACTTTGGCAGAAGAAACAAAAAGACAGAGTATTACTTAAAGGGAGAACAGCTGCAGAACTCCAAGGTGCAGAGGGATCTTGATGTTCTAATACATGAGTTGCAATAAAGATAGTGTACAGATATGATAAATAATTAAAATGGCTAATGGAATGCAATCCTTTATATTGAAAGGAGTGAAAAAAAAAGGGATGTTAAGTTTCACTTATATAGGTCATTGGTGAGCCACATCTTGAACATGTAGTTCTCTTTATTTAAGAAAAGTTGTGAGTGCATTGGAGACAGTTCAGAGGAGGTTTGCTGGATTAATGCCTGGAATGAATGGGTTGTCGGATAAGAAACGGTTGGGCAAAACAGATTTTTTCCACAGGAGCTTAAAAGAGTGAGGGGTGACTTGACTGAAGTTTATAAGACCCTGAATGGTCTTGACGAGGTGGACATGGAAAGAACATTTCCTCTTTTGGGTGAGTCCAGTACTAGGGAGCACTCTTTTAAAATTCGGACAGACATTAAGATATTCTTTTTTCTCAGAGAGTTGTGTGACCTTGGAGCTCACTGCCTCAGAAGGCTTGACCATTGAATATTTTTAAGGTGGAGGTAAATAGATTCTTGTTAGGCAAGGAAGTCAAAAGGTTATTGGGGTAGAATTTGGAACACAGACTGATCAGCCATTAACTTATTGAGTGCAGTAGACTCAAGGGGCTGAATGGCCTACTTCTGCTCTTCTTTTATATATTCATATTAGTACTCAAAGAGCTGTTGAAAACCATGCTTCTTTATACACAATATCTTGTCAACATAAATGTGCAATTGGTAATTACGTCGCTGTAATGTATCTGTTCCTAGATCATTTGAAAACAGCATACATATATAAATGGTTTTAGTTATTTACTTCAGGTATACTTCTCTTAAACTTTCTAATTTAATTGTTTTTGAATCTGGGGCTCAGTGAACACCAACTGAAAGAAATACCACGTTAAGCAGGCGACTTGACAAGATCAAACAAAATCAATGAGCTTGGAAATAGTGATTTTAGCATTGCATGTCTCTTTTTTCAGCAACTTGGGTATAGGAAATTTATTATTGCTGTTTTTCACTTGATAAACATGAGCAAAGTTTTGACCTTGCTAACAAAATGAAAAGTTACCCTTTTCTATCATATTCTCAATTTGCATGAAAAATTATTTTAATGTTCTCAATTCATTCTTTTGTTGTTTATATCTGAATGAATCAAAGGATCAGGACCCTAATAAAAACTGGCCATATAATACAAGTAAACAGAAGCTGATAGTCCATTTAAAACCGTAGATATGAGTCAGGCCTGAGAGTTTTTTGATTCTAATTAACTCCTTCTGTGAATCAAACACTGTTGTGACAGTCATCATGAAGATAACTACTAATATGCATTCTTCCTGATAAACTGTACTCTTCAGTGGTGGTGAAATCATTTATCATATAAATGTAGCTTATTCAAGAGGGTGTGATTATTATTCAAATATTGTATTCCATTTGATAAATTAGCTTTTCTATCAGTGTAGAGATTGTACCTTGTCAATAGTACTGTTGCACTGCACTTGATTGCACTGTGGATGCAGTCTAGAATCTAAATGAAGTGACATGTTCATCATTCAAGGACTGCATTTTAACTGCCAAGAGTTTTGATGCAGGCACAGGATTAAATCCTTGAACACTGTTGGTGAATTAGAAACTCGGCATGATCCCACCCAAATCCTGGTTTACTGGAGGATGTCCAGTGAGCCTCCTTCCCCTGCAATGGAGTTGTCATGAGCATAATTTGAAAGTACAAGCAAGGAATTAATTATAGCTTTCACAGACAGTTCTGGCTTTAGCAGCCAGTCCATGGGCTTCCAAAGCTATGTGGAACTCACCAGGTTCAAGAAGGCAAGGGCACAGTGGCAAATCTTTGGTTGTTGGAATAGACAGGCTGGAAAGTCTTTAAACTATTGCTATTGATCTGCCTATGAGAAAGGCATTTATTCAGAGCCTTTTTTCACTGCTTCACAGATAATTTTCAATATTGTAGGAATCATTGGATTTTACTTCACTGCAGCATGGGAAACAATTACACAGTTATAGCAAGGACTGGTCTGGAGGAACAAGAGGAGCAGCTACACCAACAGCAGCTGGAACCACACTGACAGCAACAACAACAACAACAACAACAACTGCTGCCCTCTCTGCAGCTACATGCTGCTGCAAAGGATAGAGAAAGGGACACAAATCTCCAGCTCAAAAGAAGCAAAACACTTGGCACAACGTATAATAAGTAGAAGATCAGCTTTGTCATAACAGAGCAATAGCACCTCAGAAGGCTGAGACTTCAATTCCAGTTATTGCTGACATCTGCAACCTCCTTGACAAGACATCCTTCTAAGAGGACCAGGTTAGCAGGCAGTACTTATCACCAACAAGATCACTAAAGTCTTCAATTTCCTCATATCTGGCTCCTCCCAGGGATCTGCTGATAGCATTTGCAGGATTTCACAATCTGTTGTCCACAACTGTATCCCCCAAGTGACCAATACTATGTTTACCAGTGCTGCTACTTATACCCAATTTGACACTGGGGAGGTCAGTCATGCACAGAGGGCTCTCACGTTTGTTGCAGTGGCTGAATTCCCACAGGTACAGGAAGGTACGTGTGGCTCAGATCAGCCTGGCGTATTTATTAATTGGAAGCAATTCCATTCCATCAATGTTCAGCTACTGCATTACTACAAGAAGATTATCAGGAATATCTGTGCAAAATATAAGCTGTCATTATTCCTTCATTCTTCAACAGTCCCATTTCACAGCTCATTCGGTCTTATTTTGCATCTCTACACAGAATGAAGGGATAGCTCCTTAGGGACAAGGGCTACCTTCCTAAAACTTGGTTGAGACTCCTGTAAGGAGCCAGAGCACTGATACAGAAAAAAGTACAACTAGGCCCACATGACTACAGGACAATTATTGAGCAAATCGTTGGGTTTCTGACAATGTGATTCAGGTGCCTGGACAATGTGACAATATGTGGCACCTTTCAGTACGGACCAGGAGCAGCTGTTCCTACTCCCTGGTGATTTGCACCTCATCATTTGACAGAATAGCTAATTCTAATGCAATACATGATTGAGTATGTGTATCTATATTGGTGGAAATTACGCGTGTATTATGTGATGTTGCATCCTTAGCATGCTCATTCACCTTTAACAATTCCTTTTCGTGTGACTGCTTCCCTGCCATCTTTGAAGGATCTGTGGGAAATAAAACACAAATTATTGTTCATCATGCAAAAAGGATTAAAACTCAACATGGTGCATTTTAAAAAATTCACTTATAGGCATTGTTGGCCAGGCCATCATTTATTGCCATTGCTAGTTGCCCTTGAGAAGGCAGGGTTGAGCTAGCTTCTTGAACTGCTGCAGGTTATATCATGTAGGTCCATCCACAGTGCTGTTAGGGATGGAGCTGCAGGATTTTAATCCGGCGACAGTGAAGGAATGATGATATATTTTCAAATCAGGATGGTAAGTGGCTTTGAGGGGAACTTCCAGGTGGTGGTGTTCCCAGGTATCTGCTACTCTTGTCCTTCTAGATGGCATTGGTCATGGGTTTGAAAAGTTTTTTATTAGTGTCACAAGTAGGTTTACATTAACACTGCAATGAAGTTACTGTGAAAATCCTCTAGTTGCCACACTTCAGTGCCTGTTTGAGTATGCTGAGGGAGAATTTAGCATGGCCAATGGCCATTAGATAACTAGTATGCTTTTCGGACTGTGGGAGAAAACTGGAGCATCCAGAGGAAACTCACTCAGACACAGGAAGAATGTGCAGACTCCACACAGACCGTGCTCCAAGCCGGGAATTGAACCTATGAGGTAGCAGTGCTACCTTGCCACAATGCGAAGTTGCTGTCTCAGGAATCTTGGTGAGTTCTCGCAATGCATCTTGTAAATAGTACACACTGCTGCAACTGTGTCAGTGATGGAGGTAGTGGATGCTTGTGAATGGAGTGTCAATCAAGTGAGTTGCTTTGTCTTGGATGGTGTCCAGTTTCTTGAATGTTGTTGGAGCTGCACTCGTCCAGGGAATTGAGAGTGTTCCATCACACTTCTAATATGTGCCTCATAGACGGTGGACAGGCTTTGGGAGTCAGAGTTGAGTTACTCACCACATGATTTCTAGCTTGTAACTTGCTCTTATAGCCAGAGTATTTACTTGGTTAGTCGAGTTCAGTTTCTGGTCAATGGTAACCTTGGGGATGTTGATAATGAGGGATTCAGTGATATTAATTGTTAGATTTTCTGTTGGAGAGCCTCATATAGCATGAATATTATTTGCAACTTGTCAGCCCAAGCTTGGCTATTGTCTAGTCTTGCACAGGCATTCCTGTCTTGGAACTGAGATGATTGACCTCCAACAACCACAACAATCTTCCTTTGTGTTAGGAATGATTCTCAAAACAAGCTTTATTCATAACATAGTTTAAGTATAACTCCAACAAAATGAAGCAGCTTTACTCTTAATAGTTGAACAATCTTTAAACATAAAAAGAATTAGCTCTAATTTCCAACTTATCACTATTTTAGTTCCACATAAGCAACATTCTTCTCACAGATATAATATTTCACTTCTAGTTAGCAATCACAAATAAACTTGCTATAATAAGTGTAAACAGCCTTGAAGTTTTCAGAAACCTGCAAAACTTTCTAACTTCAACACGAACAGCCAAACTCTCACTCCTTTCTGGAAAAGCTTTTTTTTTCTGTTTTAGATTCAGGACTGCACATAAACCACAAAATGAATGTGTCAATCACTCTACTCAGAATTCCTAGGGGAACTTAAATAAATAAAAGTCCATTAACTCTATTTAACATAACCACATGCAAGATTGAAGTAAGTAATTATTCTGCTCTTCCATCATCTGAGTTGTATTGCTACCAGATGTGCTACTACCTGTAGAAAAAAAAATTGAACTTCAAAATATTCTTCTGAAACACAAAAGAACATGCTATAAGTGCCTGTTACTTACACACTTTCATCACACTATTAAATGTGGATAATGCACGATTTTCCAGCTCATTGTACTGGTGGGATCTTCCAGCCCTGCTGAAGTTGCCTGTGGGTGAGGCATGGAAATTGCCTGTGACTTTGATGGAACCAGAATAATCCCACAGTGGTGAACCACCTCCACTGCAGGAAAATCCGCAGTGAGGAAGTTTGAAAATTTCAGCCTGAACATTTTTAATGTTTTATTTTGATGAATATGTTGCTTATTAAGATGAGGGATGTTAGCTCTGTCAAATAGAGCACTTTACATTTTCTGCACTGAATTACAAAACTCCCTTATTAGATTGCCTCAAGCCTAATGCAAAGAAAACCTCCCTTTACTTTCGCAGTGTATTTTAGACCCATTCTAAGAACAAGCCTTCCTGCATCATTAACTTTTTCTAGCATGCCTCTCCCTTTGTCTCTCATGCAATTGGAAATTTATTGCTAATCAATGATGAATGATCAACAATTTTCTTTGCTAAGAGCCAGATTAAACATTAAGAGGGGAGACTTTCAGCAAACAATCTTGCTACATTAGAAGCAGAATTCTAGGATGAGCAGATTTATAAATTAATTTTACAGTAACATAAAAAAAGCAAGAGTGAATAGACTATGATTTACACTATGCCATAGTTTTAATAGTGAAGAATATTGGGCATAGTGGAAAATGCTTCTGCTCAAGACAAATTTTTATCCCACTGTGTTTTAAGCAGCTTCCAGCAACCTATCCCGCGGTCTATGATGTTACATTTAAATATCTACTAGATGTTAAAATTTTCATGTAAAATATATTTTCCCTTCAGCATTATGGAATTTATGGGCAATAATTTTCTTAATGCTGTGGATTTTTTTTCTCCTATATGTTGTACAACTTGTGATTTCAAAGGAAGTGAATTTCTTGCAATGTAACTAGTTTCATTTAGATTGTAAAGTAAATTTACCAGCAGGGTTTACTTTCATGGTACATTCATCAAAATGCAACAAAATACCTAAAAATGCATGCCACCATACACCAAAGAGACAGGAAAGTGCCTTCAATTTGAATATATGTTGACAGCTCATGAATATATTGCCACAATCTCAATTTATTTGGTAAGAGATGTAAAAAATGCATGATGTATGCAATATTGATCTTATTGCGCTCTTATTCAAGCCCACTGTCTAGCTCTGCTCTTTCTACTGCACATTGAATGACAGCCAGGAAGATTTAGGTAGTATGGTGACAGTTCTATGTTATTGAGAAGGTTGAGACACCGCATTCCACAAGACTGAAACACATCACTTTATTCTCTTCTGTCCATTACAACCATGATGCACATGACTGCAATACGGAATTTCAAATTACTTGCTGCCATTCTATACACTTGAAAAGCTCAACTGAATTAAAGGATGAATGAAGTGGGCCAATAATTAATTCACAATTACATTCAGAAACTATGGAATGTATTAAACTTCCTAAACGTGAATTTATTTTTCTCTTTTGGATACTTAGTGACCAATTGTGTGCTTCCCTCAATTCCTTATTTTTATTTTACACTAATTTACTCAAATGTAGAGCCAAGAGTTGCAGCAGTACTACTCCCCTTTCAGTGTTAGACATCATTGTTTTGAATCAGATTGGGTTTGTGCAAACTGATGTCTTCTGAAATAGAGACTTCTGTCAGTAAGCCTAATAAAGCATGAGAAGGCCAAAAAAGATATGTGTCAAAAGAACGGGCCTGACTTTACCATTTTGATTCTAAGTGCTGAAATCTGGGTGCAATTCAGATTTGACTTGGAAAACTGTTCTTGGGAAAACCCCCAAATACACTTAGCCTGAAAAAGAAATTGTGGGTCAGAATTGCACCTTGGGCAGGACTTACCATGCCCGAAATGCTGCAGGTTCAATTGGAGCTTTGAACTGTGCATGCACGGTGAGAAAAATAATAAAAAAAAAGCTCCCCTGCCACATTGCTCCCAGGCCGCAAAAAGCGGACAAAGTGGCATGGCAGCAAAAAACGGATCGCCTCGACTCACAGACATTGCCCCACCCCAACAACATAAACGTCCCCCTTATCCACGTAGTCCTCATGCTACCCAGACTGATCGCAAGCCTCTACCTCTCTTCTCCTTCACCGATCACCGCAGAATGGCAGCAGTCTCTCCTCCATCCCCACAATCACTCTCAGAATGGCAGCAGTCCCCTCCATGCCAATTCCTGCAGAGTGGCAGCAATTCCCTTTGCCGCCCCCCACCCCAAGAGAGCTATAGGGCCTACCCCCCTCACCACCAGAAATACATCTGACTCGCCTCCCTCCTCCCTACTGGAAGCTTTGAACTCACCTCTTCAGAAGTTGGACCTTTGTCAAGTTGGCCTATTGGAATATGAACTCCCTGATTAAGGAGGTTATTGATGGGCCAATCAAGTCTTTTCCTTGTATTTAATCAGGGATGTCAGTTCCCCTAGCACTCCTGAATTGATTGCACCCTGTGTACTGCTGTTGGAATTGTAAATAAAGGGAGTTAGGTGAAGAGACTTCTTCTACCAAAGATTTATTATGCTATCTGTGCCCTCTAATTATTGGCCTTCCTCCCTTTGCAAACAATTTCTTCACGTTTACACTATCAAAACTTGTAGTGACACGAATATTTATGACTGTTTTTGGACTGTCAACTTTTCTAGAGCTGTGTCACCATTTATAAAACTTGTGGTCAGCTTTAGCGGATTTTTAAAAAAGTGTTAGCACATACGCAATCAATTCTCTATTGAAAGTGGATTGTGCCTTTCTTCAGCTTCTTAACTTTCTCTTCTTTGGCTATTTTACAATCTTGGCCGAACAATTCTTTTTTCTTGCACCACTGGTCAGAATTCATCAAGGCAATGCACCACAACACTGACTCAAATCAATCTGAAGGATTTTCCTCAAGTCCATTTCTCACAGCACACTACCATTTCAAACTTGATTTGAGACTCCAAATTGTTGTCACCTTGCTGACCTTATCAGTTTGTTTCAGGGTTCTAATCTGGAGAAAAACTCCAATGTGCTACTAAAAATCATTTGGCAAGTACCAAGAGATGCAATATCAAGTCCACTGAGACTGTTTTTTGTTTATACGCCGATGGGCACCCTCACTTCTTTTTCTCACACAGTATAACATACAAGTATGGGAATAGTGTAGAGAGGTGTGGAGTTGAGGAAGAAGATGAGCCATTATGTAAAATGGTAGAGTAGGCTTGAGAGCTCAAATGGCCAGCTCACATTCCTGATTCTTTTGATTTGATTTATTAATGCCACATGAATTAATATATAGTGAAAAGTATTGTTTCTTGCATGCTACACAGACAAAACTTACTATTCATAGAGAAGGAAAGGAGAGAGACCAGAATATAATGCTTTAGTCATAACCAGGTTGTTGAAAAAATCAACTTTATATGAGGTAAGTGTATTCAAAAGTCTGATGACAGCAGGGAAGAAGCTGTTCTTGAGTTGGTTGGTATGTGATCTCAGATTTTTGTATATATTTCCTGATGGAAGAAGGTGAATTAGAGAATGTCTGGGGTGCGTGGAATCCCTGATTATGCTGGCTGCTTTTGTGAGGCAACAGGAAGTGTAGACAGAGTCACTGGATGGGCAGCTGGTTTGCTTGATGGACTGGGTTTTGCTCATGACCTTTTGTAGTTTCTTGCAGTCTTGGACAAAGCAGAAGCCACACCAAGCAGTGATACAACCAGAAAGAAAACTTTCCGTGGTGTATCTGTAAAAGTTGGTGAGATTCATAGCAAAAATGCCAAATTTCCTCAGCCTCCCGAGAATGCAGAGGCATTGGTGGACTTTCTTTAAAGGAGGTGGTAGTGTAGTGATATTGTCACTACATAATCCTATAATCCACTATAATCCAAAGACCTAGAGTAAAGTTCTGAAGACCTGGGTTCAAATCCCACCAGGGCAGATGGTGAAATCTGAATTCAATAATCTGGAACTTAAAAACCTAAGGATGACTGTGAAACTATTGTTGTAAAATCTGTCTAGTTCACCAATGTCTTTTAGAGAAGGAAATCTGCCGTCCTTACCTGGTCTGGCCCACGTGACTCCAAAGTTACAGAAATGTGATTGATTCTCAACTCTCCTCAAGCAACTAGGGACGGGTAATAAATGCTGGCCAGCCAATGATGCCCACATTCAATGAATGAATTTTAAAAGTGCAGGTAATCTGCCTTCTTCAACCACTGCAATTCCTGTGGTATTTTATTCATTTATGGGACATGGGTGTTGCTGGCTCGCCAACATTTATTGCCTATCCCAAGTTATCCTTGGAGGGTAATTGAGAATCAACCACGTTGCCATGGTTCTGGAGTCACATGTAGGCCAGACCAGGTAAGGGTGGCAGATTTCTTTCCCTAAAAGACATTAGTGAACCCGATGGGTTTTTCAGACAATTGGCAACGATTTCATGGTCATCAATAGATTCTTAATTCCAGGTTTTTTTTTATTGAATTCAAATTCCACCACCTGCCATGGTGGGATTTGAACCCAGGGATATTAGTTGAATTTCTGGATTAATAGTCTAGCGATAATATCACCGGGCATTTGCCTTTGGGTGGGGAATTCTGCGATTTTATTCAGTATTGGCGAAGGAACAGTGAGAGATATATTTCCAAGTCAGTGTGCTTTGAAGATGATGAAAGGTGCTGTCATATAAGTGTTAGTGAGTTATGTTGAACTTTGATTTATGGGGTTCATTTGATTGCAATAAATCCTCAATTGTAAATCACTCTAGGTTCTACAAAGTTAATCAGGCTCAGAGAAAAATAATTTTAAATGGAGAATTCAAAAAGTTTATCAACCATTAAAAAGGTAACAAGTCAGAAAGATAAAAAGCAAAGTGCAAATTAATAGTAATTAACAAGTAATTAACAACAATTGAACAATTTCTTACCTCCCTCTTCACACCAAGAGGAGGCTTCAAAAAATTGGATACCATGTTAATCCAAGATGACTTCTCAAGATGCTTATACTTTAAATATGTTGAAAGTCCATCTAAATCAATTATTGGAAAATCGCCAATTAGTCTATGGTTTGTCAATATTGAAATCATGGATAGCCCATTGGTTTTAGCTAAATATGCACATTAGACGCGATTGTATTGGCTTGCCATGCTGATTGATCAGCATAGCAAGCCAGTAACAGAGGGCAAGAAGCGAAAAATCAGGTTTGCATGCAGTTTCTCACCTCTCACGTTCTTGCTGGCTCCATTTTGCCAGCAAAACCAGCCTCACGTTCAGGAAGGGAGCAAGGCTAATATTAATATTAATGACATACTTTACATGTCATTTAAGACCCCCAGACAGAATTGTCTGGGCTCACTTAATTTAGTCCCTCATTGGTCATTGGTTCTCACTGGCGAGGTTACAGATGGTCTCTACCAATGGGGACCAGACATGATGGGCCTTGTCAATGGAACTGGAGGTCACTGAAACACCCATGTGGTCAGAGACAGGGCTGTGCAGTGTCCATGGGGATGGGGCCTAAGGGGATGAGGCCTGAGGGTGGGGCCTGAGGGGATTGGGCCTGATAGGGGTGTACACAGTATACTTTGAGGATACTGTGCAATGATGCCCCTAAAGCTCAGCTGCCAGGTTCTCAGGCAAGCTGAGGCCCCATCCCACCCCACCCCTCCCCCACACTACCTGCGAGATTTACATTTTGGCTTCTACATTACATAAAGTGTCATAAATTCCCATTACTTACCTTGCTGAAAAAACCTATCATTGTCTCACCTGTTTAACACTTCAATTTTTTTTGAGAAAATTCCGCCACTATCTTAACCTTAACACAATGACCTCTCTTAAGCCACATCTCTTAACTTGAGTTAGCCTAATAACTGTCTGTCATTTACAATTGAAGCACCTTGAATAAAGGCTTGACTTGGGACTAAATCATTGTTCCTTCACTATGGCTGGGTCAAAATCGTCACATAACTGTGGATTGCAGCGATTCAAGAAGGAAGCTCACCATCTTTCAAGGGCAATTAAGAATGAAATAAATGCTTTCCTGGACAGTGATGCTTACATTTCATGAACTAATATGTAAAATGAAAATCTTGGAGATGTGAAGCCTGGAATCAAGATTAATTGGTGCAATTCAATTGTAATTGGCAATAATAACCTACTTCCATGGTTCCTTCATGAAATTTCGCACCCATGATTGGAAGGTGCCTTCCTAATAACATTGGAACATTTGAATTGATTCATTTCTCCTTACCATCCTATCTGAATCTAAAAATAGGAAATTAATGGGACCAGAATTGCAGAATAAAATAAATTGGTAACTAACCACTGGAGATTTACTAGTTCCAATTTCAGAGCGGATTTTATGAAACATCTTGCAGAAATAGGTGAAAGCCTTGTTAATGTGTTTAAGGGAGTTTCAAATGATACAAATGTTATTTAATCAGTAACAGTTAGGAAATGAACGCTTTCGGCGATATTCAAAGGTTTACACGTAATCCATGCTTTAAATGTTTAGGAGATAATTGCTTGGATTAAACAGTGGATTTAGCCAGATGCCACGGTGATATAGTGGTTAATATTGCTGACTCACAGTGCGAGAGACGTGGGTTCAATTCAAGCCTTGGATCATTATGTGGAGTTTGCACATTCTCACTGTGTCTGCATGGCTTTCCTTCAGGTGCTCTGGTTTTCTCCCACAATCCGATGATGTACAGGTTAGATGGATTGGCCATGCTAAATTGAACCTATTGCAGAGGAGTTAACAGGATAAGTATGTGGGGTTATGGGGATAGAGCCTGGTTGAGATTGTGGTTGGTGCAGACTTGATGGGCCAAATGGCTTCCTTTTGCATATAGGGATTCTATGATTCTAGTTTCTCAGATGATTTTAAAGTATTAGTAGTGACTGGCGAACGGTCAAAATTCTTAAGTGATAATGTAGTTTTGCAGAACCATCTTTCTGATAATTCCACGCTCGCTAAAGGACAAGGAGGAGAAATAAGAAGAGATGAAAAGGAACAGATCTGTAGCTGGAGGGTGACCAAGTGGAGGGAGATGTAGCTATCCTTACTTTTCAAAGTCAGGTAGTAGATTCAAGACAATCAATCTGTAATTGTCAGAGAAACGTAAGGATCTGTGCTGTCCACTGGCTGCCTGATACACAATATATACAAAAGCCAGCCCTGTTAGTGATTAGATTCAGTTAATTTGGTGCAATTTAGCCAGATGAGAATGAGCATCTTTCAGAACAGCTCTAATTATTGTGATATTTTCCATTTCTCACCAGCAATATTTCTTGTGATCTGTAAAAACCAAATTGCTCAATTAGTACCCAAGTTGTTGTCAAAGCGATTGATGTGTGACCTTTCCTGAATGCAGACTCTCAGCAAATATTCCTGCATGTTTTCAAGTGGTATGTACTATTGTTTCAAATCATCTTCGAAATTCAACTATTTACTGTTCTTGTTTCTTCAAGGACTATGAGAGAATTGACTATTTTTCCACTTGAAGAAAATTGTTGTGGAGACATGTAAATGTCACAGCTACTTGATTGTGTTCTTGTAAATCAATGGCAAGTATCAGAAACTGCAAGGTTTGGAAAATCTGTAGCAATTCTGTATAAAATAGAAAAATGGCATACTATTTAAATGGAGAGAGATTTCAAAACTTTGTGTGCAGAGGGACCTGGGTGTCCTCATACATGAATCACAAATTTGAAACTTTTTTTTTAAAGTTGTTCCTTTGCCTCAATTTTAGAAACATACTGAGGGATAAGCTATTACATCCATTCAAAATTAAGTTCAAATGTTCATACAGTTTCATTTTGGCTCCAAAAAGATCAATGAAACTTTTCAACCATGTCTGGAAAAGGAACACAAAACACAATGTTCCTTGAATTTAAAAAAAAAATTCATGGGATTTGAGCATCAATGGCAAGGCCAGTATTGATTGCATATCCTTAAATGACTCTCAACAGAGGAACCGTTTCAGAGGACAGTTAAGAGCTAGCCACATTGCTGTGGGTCTGGAATCACATGTAGGCCAATCTTTCTTCTTTAAAGGGCATTAGTAAACCCATGGGATTTTACATCAATCAATGATGGTTCCATCATCATTACCAACACGAGCTTTTTAAATCCATGATTTACTAAATAAATCGTAAATTCCACCAATTACTATGATGGGATTTGAACCCATATCCCAGAGCCTCTGGATTACTAATCCAACATCAAGCCACTATGCCACCATCTCCCTCAGTAATAACCATAATAGATGTTTGCAGGTTTAGGCAGTTTGGTTTGATGGATATTAGAATTCCTAACAGATGTAAGTGAATATTTGGAAAATCTGCAGCAATTCTGTATAAAATTGAAAAACAGTATATTATTTAAAAGGAGAAAGATTTCAAAACTTTGTGTGCACAGGGATCTGGGCGCCCTGGTACATGGATCACAAAATAGTTACTTTGCAGATAAAGCAAGTGATTAGGTAGTCAAATGGAATGCCCAGATTCAATGGACCAATGAATTCTCATGCTGCCAGAGAATAGGATGTAATTGGCCAAGATAAATAATCCATATTAACATGATTGGTCCAACCTATTAAGATGGACAGAATAAATGGGTTTATTGATGATTTCTGAAGAAGTATGATTACAGAATATCTTGGTAAGTTAATTCGAGTCATTATCTTAAATTGCTCTTCCTCATATGGTGGAACTAGACCTGGATCAATAAAGTACATCTTCAACCAGAATTTATTGTCTCCATGAGTTCTTTTATTTGCTGAGCTGTATTAATAAAGAGAAATCTCCCATATGAAGCCAGCATCACATATGGCTCTCTAAAAAGGGTGGATGTTTATTCTTGTGTGGGAGACCAGACTAGGGAATGCATTTTAAGAATAAGTGGGCTTCCTTTTAGAATTGAGCTGAAGAGAATTTTTGTCTCTCAGAAGGCTGGGTCCTGAAGGACATAACTTCTAGAGTGAGTCTTTAGCTCACTAAAGGAAACAATCAAAAGTGGAAAAAAAACCTGCTTGACCTTGTCCTCACCAATCTGCCTGTTATAGATATTTCTATCCATGACAGTATTAGTAGGAATGAACAAGGTATAATGAAATCAGGAGCTGAGGTCCCTGGAGGAACTCAGATTGAGCAGTGGTGAGAAGGTTATTGCTGAGTAAGTGTTGCTTGCTAGTACTGCAAATGTCACTTCCCACCACTTAACTGACAATCAAGATTAGACTGATGGAACAGTAAAAATGCTATGGCAGTTTAAATGCTGTGCCTACAAGAGTCTGAGAATTCTATGGAGTGTAACTCACTTCTTGACTCTCTAAAGCCTGTCCACCATCTACAAGACATAAATCAGAAATCTCATGGAGTACTCGCCACTTGCTTGGCTAGGCGCAGCTCCAACAGCACTCAAGTTGCTCAACTCCATCCAAGACAAAGCACCTCGCACAATTGGTACCAAATCCACCATAATAAATATTAACTCCCTCCATCATTTATGCAGCAGTAGCAGCAATGTCTACCATCTACAAGATGCAGTGCGGCAACTCATCAAGATTCCTTTGACAGCAGCTTCTAAACCCACAAATTTTACCACCTGGTAGGAAGAAGCAATAGATGCATAGGAAAATCATCAGTTACAAGTTTCCCTCCAAATCTTACACAATCCTGACTTGGAAGTATACTACCACTCTTTCACTATCATTAATTCAAACCCTGGTGGTCCTTTCCTAATAACACTGTGGATGATCCAACACTACAAGGACAGCAATGGTTCACAAAGGCAGGAACATCTTTTCAAGGGCAATTAGACCATAAGACCAAAAGACATGGGAGCAGAATTAGACTTATAGAGTCATAGAGGTTTACAGCATGGAAACAGGCCGTTTGGTCCAACTTATCCATGCCACCTTTTTTTTTAAACCCTAAGCTAATCCCAATTGCCCGCATTTGGCCCATATACCTCCATACCCATTGTACCCATGTAACTACTTAAATGCTTTTTAAAAGATAAAATTGTAACCACCTCTCTCTTGTCCCTCTGGTCACGTTTGCATCTCTGCCCTCTCATCTATGTCCTCTAGTTTTAGACTCCCCTTCCCTCGAAAAAAGATATTGACGATCTACCTTGTCTATTCCCCTCATTATTTGATAGACTTCTATAAGGTCACCCTTCAGCTTCCTACACTTCAAGAAAAATGTCCTAGTTCATTCAGCCACTTCTTATAACTCAATCCATCAAGTCCCGATAACATCCTAGTAAATCTTTTCTGCACTCTTTCTAGTTTAACAATATCCTTTCGATAATAGGGTGACCAGAATTGCACACAGTATTCCAAATGTGGCCTTACCAATGTCTTGTGCATCTTCAACAACATGTCCCAATGTATTCAATGTTCTGACTGATGAAACCAAGCATGCTGAATGCCTTCTTCATCACTCTGTCCACCTTCACTTTCAAGGAATAATGAAGCTGCACGCCTAGATCTCTTTGTTCTATAACTCTTCCCAATGCTCTACTATAAACTGAATAAGTCCTGCCCTGGTTCAATCTACCAAAATGCATCACCTGGCATTTATCTAAATTAAATTCCATCGGCCATTTGTTAGCCAAAGGCCCAATTGATCAAGATCTTGTTGCAATTGAAGATAACTTCACTGTCACTTGGCCCATCAAGTCTGCTCCGCCATTCAATTGTGGCTGATATTTTTCTCATCCCCATGATTCCTGATTCCCTTATTAATCAAATAAGATTAGGAATGGGCAACAAATGTTGGTCTTGCCTGCCAACACCTGCACCCCATGAATGACTATGAAAAAGGTTTGTTGAAATCATTTTTGCAGAAAGCAAGGCTGCATCATTGAACTCATTCAAGGCTGAGTTAGACATATTTTTGATAGACAAGGTAGTGTGAGATTATAGGGGCGAATCAGCCATTATCTTAATGAGTAGCAGATTGGCGCAAAAGGCCAAATGGCTTAATCCTAAAGTCTATGTTCCTGTGAACATCAGCTTCCTCGAATTGAAAAATACCAGTGCTGGAAAATTGAACCCATTTTTCTCTTTTTAAATCCAGTGTTATACACGGATCACGTGGGAAATATTCCCGCCACTCTTCTTAGTTTGGCTGCAGATGCAAAATAAATATTAATACAACTAATCAATTTATTTTTATTCTGCACTTGCAGCGAGTTTAGACCATCCGAATGAGTTTTGCATGGATCTCTTACAGGCAAACAAGGGAGAATTATATCCCATGTGTCAGATAAATCCCAACGTACTTCCCAAATAGCCAAAGGTTGGTAGACAGAATCTTGTGAAGGTGGTGGGTGTATTGGTCACCAGCTGGAAAGCCAGCAAAAGGCTTGTGTGACCTCTTTTCAGGACGGCCACCCCACATCTTGTGCTAATCAGGCATTTAACAGGCCAGAAGTAGGCCTTCCCCTGAGATCAGGCACCGTGAGAATGGAAGCATACCCACCAAGAGCTGCCGGCCAATCAGAAGCTGGCAGCTCTTCTGTACTCAATGGCGCCAGCACATAGGTAGTGGCTGAGGCCAGCACTACATCCAGCCAAGACCTCAGATTGAGACGAGGCTCAGGCACACATGAATGATGGTAGACAGAGGTTCACAGAATGCAGGTGAGGGAAATTGGGGAGTCAGCAACAAGGGCAGAGGGTTTGCATTCAACAGCCCTTCCTCTTTTCAATTCTGGGCCCTTTGATCAGACACTGTGCTTTTGTATGAACTCTTTTGTTCTCCAAAGCTCCACCCTCCAAGAAGCCCATAACGAAACATCCCAGGTCTCGTCATGCTGCCCGCATGGATTACACTCCAGCAACTGCTGGGTTAATCTCAATGGCATCAGTGGGTGTTAATACTCATCAATGTTTAAACTAGTATTTTTCTCAAATTCCCAAGTAGAAAGCTACAGAATCTAGCAAAATAAATCTATTCCAATTAAGGGGAGAACCATTGTCCAATGAATCTCAAAATGTACTACATAGTTCCAATAAATGTACTACGTAAAAGAGCTAAAGCATGCTGGACGATATGTTTTAGTTATAATTGTTTGAGCAAACATGACACTGAGAGATGCAGATGGTTTACTTCTTTGCTACACTCAGTTTCCAGGATCCAGTTGACCAGTGATTTCGGGGCATCTTTATGCTTATCAATTATCATATTGTAGTATCTTATAAGTTACCAGTGTCTTGCCGAGGTGATGTAGAGGTTAATTCTTGTTTTTTTATGAACTGCCTTGGGTGAGAGGAAATATTATATCTTATACTGCAGGATGGTTAGGGCCCTTGAGCATATGACTATGCCTTGCATATTTATAAACTTCTGAACCATTGTCCAGCAGATGAACTATTTCATAGGGGAAATCATTATTTTCAATCTTTTAACTCAGTATTTATAGCTGCATTCCTTTATATGGTATCCTGTACTTACATAAAGTTTGGATAAATTTCTTGGCAAGAGCGCAAGAATCACTATTTTCCATGGAATAATTGATCATCTTAGTGTTCACTTGTCCTCAAGTCCTTGAGTCTCCTTCTCAATTATGCAACTCCATCTTGAAGATTTAATTAACATGGCCTCAAACTTCTTTTCCTTTCAAGTCTAGAAGGTTGAGGTCAAATGTGAAATTAGCTAATATAGCCTAGATCAAGGATTGAACTCAGCAATTTTATGATGTGATGTACTCAATACTGCAGTTACAGAGAACTCTAACATTTTTGCTTTTTAATGTGTTTTGTAGGAAGTCGTAGAGTTGGATATCAGTTACATCTCCTTTTGTGAGCTTGTCGCAATAACCGTGGTTCAGCAACTCAGAGTTTGGATAAGTGACCTCCTCTGAGGACTATCAATTTTCCTCTGTGTAAGCATGCTGTGAAGCCTTTTGCCAGTTCTTTGAGGACATAACTAGCAAAGTGGATAGTAGGGAACCTGTGAATTTGGTACATTTGGACTTCAGGAAGGCATTTGACAAGGTGCCGCATAAAAGACTGACACAGATAGTGAGATTGCAAGGAATTGGAAGTAGAATACTAGATTGGATTGTGAATTGGCTGACTGATGGAAAGCAGAAGGTTGGGATAAATAAGTCCTTCTCTGACTGGCGAAATGTAGCTAGCAGGATACTGAGGGTCAGTCCTCGGACTTCAATTGTTTACAATCTATATAAATGATCTGCAAGCAGGGACAAGTGTAACATAGCAACATTTGTGGATGATACTAAAGTTGGTGGGAAAGCAGGCAGTGAAGACGATGTAAAGATTTTACAGACAGATATAGATAGATTAGGAGAATAGGTCAACATTTGTCAGATGGAGTTTAATGTGGATAAGTGCGAGGTCACCCATTTTGGTAGAAAGAATAGAAAGTCAAATTATTACCTATATAGAAAGCAAATTGAAAATGCATCCAGGTAGAGAGATCTAGGTACCTATGTTCATGAATTGCAGAAATTCAGTATGCAAGTGCAGCATGGATTAAAAAAATGGCAAATGGGATGTTGGCATTTATTGTAAAGGAACTGGAATATAAAAGTAGAGAAGTGTTGTTGCAACTGTATAGGGTGTTGGTGAGACCATATCTGGAGTTTTGTATCCAGTTTTGGTCTCCTTACTTGAGGAAGGGTATGGTAGCATTGGAGACAGTTCAGAGCAGGTTCATCAGATTGATTCCAGCGATAAAAGGGTTAACTTTTGAGAAGACATTAAACAGATTGGACTTACACTTATTGGAGTTTAGAAGGATGAGAGGGAATCTGATTGAGGTAAATAATATCTTAACAGGGATTGATAAAGTAAATGTAGACCAAATATTTCCACTTTTGGTACATTTAAAACTGATATGAGGAGGGATTACTTCACGCAGAAGGTGGGGAACCTGTGGAACTCGTTGTCCCACAGCGTGGTGGAGTCTGAATCATTGAATGGTTTTGAGAAGGAGATATCTACATATCCAATAAAAAAAAGGATAAGGGGATGTGCGGAACAGGTGGGGAGATAGATTTGACACCAGGGAAAGCTCAACCATGATCTGATTGAATGGTAGAGCAGTTTCAAAGGGCTGAATTTGCTTACTTCCACTTTTAATTCCTATGTTCTTATGTCTAGGCATAATTCCCTGATACTATCCAGAATGTACATGCACAGTTCCACAAACCAATAATACAAAGTGTGAAGCATGATTCTCTTTTATCCCTGAGCCAAACAAACCAAGAGGGTCCTATATTCTATGTTTGTTCTGAGTTGAGCTGGTTGAACTCAGTTGTGAGAGCAGTAGGGATTTTACAATCAACCATATTAGAAAGGGAAAAAAAAATTACCCAGGATTTTCAGACAGAAGCATTTGCAAGATGATCAGATGAGGGTAGAATCTCTTAATTTAATATTTTCTTCAGATTCTGCATCAGGCACATGCGGATCTTTCTTGCTTAGTTTTTGGTTTGTAATGGAATGTATTTTTGTTGAACATCTTGAATTGTTCCTTTAAATGTTCCCTACTGTTTATTAACCACCGTGAAATGTCTTAGAATTATAGTCACCCTGATATAGCCATCTGAGGGGAGTTACCTCAGCTATAGAAAAATAAGACTTTAAATTCTTTACTGTGTGTTACAGAGCAAAATAAAAGCAGACATGGAGGGCGAATGAGGATTCTAAATTTTCAAACTAACCCCAGGGGAATTTAATTTTTTTTCTGGCAAGAATTGTAGATTTTGTTATTAGGCTCAGCCTGGTTTCATTAATCATTCATCTATCTGCCATTAGTTATAACCATTACAATCCATCTCTCATGCCATGGTGGCTGCACTGTAGTCTGCCCTTATTCTCTCTTGATTGCAGAACGGGCAGCATTTGCTGGAAGAAGTGTCACTCTCTTTCTATTAAGTAATTCCATGAAAAAGGTCCTGCTTTATTGCTGGTGTCACCTTGTCTTTGGTTTGTACACATGAAGGTTGACTTAAAAAGGCAATGTGCTGTGACTGCCACAAGATTTTAGTTTTATTCTGCTACCCTTGAATTATTAACATTAAAAGGTCCTTTATAAATTTTTCTGTACAAGATGCATTTCACACTTCAACAACTGCATATTATTTATCATTAAGTTAGTTGCAAATGTTGATTAAAATTCAGCAGTAAGCTTCACCAAATACATAACTATGGTTTAAAATGTTATTGTTGTAGCAGTGTCAAGGCAAAGAACTTTACTGAGCAATTACAGAACAACAGCCAAGTAGCTAAACCAGATACAGCATTTTGGGGAAATGCAGGAGTCATGCACAATAACAGGTAAAAGGGATAAAATCAAGTCTTTCCATAAGCTATGAGGAGGCAGGAGGCATTCAGTCAATTAAGACTCAGCAAAGCCAGTGTATTATGATCAAGAACTATCTTGGTTCATCTCGGGGAAATAATATACTAGATACATGCATAATCGATGTGTTTCATTTATGCTTTTTTACACCTTTTTTATTCAACCATGTTCCACACCACCAACCCACAAAGACTATAAGCTTTCCAGTAGAACAAAACTATCTAGGTGATTAGCACTCTGTTATACCTTGCCCAAATATTTATTCCTGTGTGAGTTTTATGGAACTCAAGTTCAGCTATTGTGATAGACATTGCAACTCACCTGATTCTATCCTCACCTGATCATCTTGCAAATGCTTCTGTCTGAAAATCCTGGGTGATTTTTTTTTCCCTTTCCAATATGGTTGATTGTAAAATCCCTACTGCTCTCACAGCTGAGTTCAACCAGCTCAACTCAGAACAAACATAGAATATAGGACCCTCTTGGTTTGTTTGGCTCAGGGATAAAAGAGAATCATGCTTCACACTTTGTATTATTGGTTTGTGGAACTGTGCATGTACATTCTGGATAGTATCAGGGAATTATGCCTAGAAGTAAGAACATAGGAATTAAAAGTGGAAATTAGCAAATTCAGCCCTTTGAAACTGCTCTACCATTCAATCAGATCATGGTTGAGCTTTCCCTGGTGTCAAATCTACCTCCCCACCTGTTCCGCGCATCCCCTTATCCTTTTTTTTAATTGGATATGTAGATATCTCCTTCTTAAAACCATTCAGTGATTCAGACTCCACCACGCTATGGGACAACGAGTTCCACAGGTTCACCACCTGTGGTGAACCTGCGTAAAGTAGTTCCTCCTCATATCAGTTTTATATCCTTATAAGTGGACAACCAAAAAGTTGATAAAATAGAGAAAATTTGAAATTCGAGCAAATGAACCAGTAATGTAAAAATAGATTGGGAGAGATTTTACAAATTTATAAAAGGGAGAGTGACTAAATCAAGCATTGGTGAATGAAAAAATAGTAAGAACAGTGAATAAGTAATTGTATTCATTTCTACATTTCCAAAAGACATTGGATAAGGGGATCACATAACAGACTACTTAATAAAATGAATGAAGTTGTAGCATGCTGAATCAGGAGACTCACAGAATAGGGATGTGGCTGGCAGAAAAACAGGAAAAAAAGACCTTTGTTAGTTTAGTGCCTTTTATGGCCAGATGTCTCAAATAGCTGAACCTGATGTACTTAAACGAGGTTGCCCTTTAGCAGTAATGGTGGCCTTAACAAGCAGAGAGTTAAACTTCCACTTCTTTGTAGAAGGAAGCCTCCCTCTCAAAAGCTGCTAGCTAGCAGGGCCAGACCTCAGTAGTGAGTGCTGTTGGGACTACAAGGTGTCCCAGAAAAAGTAATGGACCCTGGGGACAGATTATCCTGGGTTCTTTTGGATGGGAGGGACCAAACAATCTAGAGGAAAGGATGTTGGGAGCAGGTTTTGGAGGCAAGATATAAGGCACAAGGTGTCCCATATGCTCACAGGACACTATCTCGCCAAAGAATGCATACTCCCCTTCCTTCCTGCGTTTACACCATCTTAGCTAAGAAAATGACCTTTCCACTTTTGCTTGCCTTCCATTGCATGTTGTATTATGGCAATGGAGCTGCATTGATGTTATTAAGTAGGCAACAATTAGCAACTAAGGGCCTCAATAAGCTTGAGGTGTGTGGGTCATTAGTATTTTGAGTAAAGGATTGAATTGGGTGAAAAAGCAGTGGGTTAGCCACCTGACATATCTTATGTGACCTCTACCTCCCCTGCCCCCCCCACAGCTGAAAACATGTTTGATCTAAATGACATGTTAAGGGATAGGTTGGTCTGTGGCTTGAACAAAAGCAGGATTTAATGCAGATAGCTTGCAGAGTCAACACAAATTTTAAATGAGCAATGGAGATGATGCTGGCCATGGAAAGTGCTGAAAAAGGTGCACAGGAGTTGCAGAGCACACAAAAATGGCACCGTCCACCAGTTTGGGTGGGAACCTGCAGTCAGCCTTAGTGCCAAAACCACTGAAGCAGCTGCAAAGCAGGAAACACTTGCAGCCTCCAACAGAATCAAAAGATACAGCAGAGACAATCAGAAAGTAAAACTGAAGAGGAATATTACTGATGTGAGGTTAACTACATTCCTGAATCATGTCAGTTTGAAGAGGCTGGGCACAATTTTCCCAAAAAAGGCCTCAGTGCCAGGCAACGATCATCACCAATAACAGACCATCTATCCACCGTCCTTTGACATTCAATGGTGTTACCATCACTGAGTCCTGACTGTCAACATCTTTAAGGTTACCATTGATCAGAAATGTAACTGGACTTGCCACATAAGCACAATGGTTATAAAAGCAGATCAGAGGCTAAGGGCTAGGAAACCTGTGGTGAACCTCCCCCTGCCCCCCCTCCCTCAGTAGATGTGTAGATCTACTACTACATCTAGTAGTAGATATTCACTATCTACAAGGCTCATGTCAAGAGTGTGATGGAGTACTCCCCACTTGCCTGGATGGATGCACCAACACTTAAGCAGTTTGACATCATCCTGCTTGACTGGCATCACATCCACAAACATCCACTCCCTCCACCAATAACTCTCAGTAGCAGCAGTGTGTATTATCTACGAGATGCACTGCAAAAATTCACCAAAGATTCTTCGACAGCATCTTCCAAACTCAAGACCACTTCCATCAAGAAAGGTGAAGGACAGCAGGTACCTGGGAACACCACCACCTGCAGGTTCCCCTCCAAGCCATTCACCATCCTGAGTTGAAAATATATCACGATTCCTTCACAGTCGCTGAATCAAATTCCTGGAATTCCATCCACAACAGCACTGTGGGTCAACGCACAGTATGTGGATTGCAGCACTTCAAGAAGACAGCTCACCACCTTTGGAAGGGCAACTAGGGTTGGACAATACAAATTTGGATAGTTAAGCTGTAGTAAAAATTCTTGGCCATGATGCCATTAGAAGGAACTATGTGATCTCAGAAAGGAAAACATAGGGGACAATTCTCCCATTGTGATCCGCAACTTTTCAGGTGTGTTGGGCTGAGAAATGCGTGTCATTGGCCTTGTTCTGGGATTTGTGCCTGCACCGGGAATGCATGCACATCTCCCAGAGCTGGAGACCAGATCTTGGTGGAAACCGACGGGAAGACATGTAAGTCATTTGAATCTTTTTTTAATGTAGTTGAAATATATTTTCAATGTCATTATCAGGATCTCACCATTCTCGATTAAATCTCCCACTCTGCTAGGATTACTTCACTCCAGCAGGGTTTAGAGTAGCTCCCCACATTCGGGGAATTAGTGGGAAATCCCATTGGAATGAAGGAGGCAATCGGGGCCCCCTGGGGCGGGGCGCGGGGGTGGGGGGTGTGGGGGGCGGTCAAGTTGCAGGGAGGTGGTACTTCTTGCCTTGGTCACCTTGGCAGTGCTAGCCTATGCTCTGCCATTGTCAAAGGGGCAAAGTGCCCATGCCAAGGGCATCAGGCAGCGCCAAAGGGGCAGTGCCTAGGGACAATTGGTGGGAGCGGGGGTTTCTGCTGCCACTTTCTATGGGGATCTGTCTGGGCTGGAACGAGGCCAGCGATCGGGATGGGCTGGAGGGGAGGGGAGGGATTGGTCTGCTGAGGAGGAGGGTGGACTGATCCTGGGAGAGACTGTGGCGGGGGGGGATGGGGGGAGTGTCTGCTGGGATGGGAAGAATTGCCGCTGCTGGATGCAGGGAACTGGACATCGGACCATTCTGGGGCTTGGGTAACAGGATTGGTCCGGGATTGCTGTAGGGGCTGCAATCGGGCTATGGGGGGAGGGGCTAGAAGAAGAGTAGCATTGTGGAGATCCCAGGCTGGGCATGCGCAGAGATTCTGGTGCAAATAGGCCCTGTTCCCTCGGTTTTTAATAAGATTCACGACTGGGGTCTCCGCCGTGCACAGAGTGAGATTCGAGTGTGAAGTTGAACTGGTAATATAGTTAGGATCTAGAACAGTTTTCCCACTAATTCAGCACTTTTGGGACAATTCACCATAATTTCTGCTCCTAGACCCATGTTTAGCTAGCAAAACAAAGTGAAGTAAGAGAGGACAATGAATATCCCAATGTTCTTATTTATGTATTTAGTATAATGTAGCAATTCAGTGGAACAATTTACTCTTTTAATTTGAAGAAAACATCAATGATGGTAAAGATATTTAGCTGAAATACATGAAATAACCAGACAAAATATACTAACACCTTTGAGGTGAACAGCCATTCCAAATGGACATTCTATAACCCTTGTATTTATTCTGGTAACACCAATAGACATATTTTGGTAAATTAGCTTTTTTTTTCTGGGAGTCAATGTTAGTAGACAGTTCAGAAGATTAGAAGGTAATGAGGTATTGGATGAGAATTGTGCCAAAGTAATCTGTTAAATTGTTGTGAAGATGGAGGTTGAAGGTTGAAACCAAGAAAAGACAAAGGATCACTTTGATCTTGAACTATGAGAGTACAAACATCTCTCATTGACTTAAAAATTGGATTCACAGTCTCCCTGTTTAACATGAGCCTCCAAAGTCAAAATTGCCCTAAAAGCTTTGTCTTTATGCTTTATTTTGAGAAATATTGGGCTCAGAATGAAATGGTGTCATTGGACAGGTCTCTAATTGACAAACAAATGTCACCATCTTAGATTACACTTGGCAATTTTGAAGAATCTGATAATTTTCTTGTGTAGAACATCACTCTGAGTTTGGGAAGCAGGGTTGGCGATATAGATATCTGATGATAGCACATGCTGACCTTTGCTTTACTGGGAGTAGAGATACTAACGTCTGTCACTGGATGTCAGCTAAAAGAGGTTGGATCTCTGGGTGGAACAAAAAAGTGAATTGTGAAATAATCCCTTCCCTGTAATAAATATCTGTCATTTTAGTGTTGTACTCATTTATCACACATTTGTTGTGCCAAGGAAAGCTTAGAGAGTTATTTAGACGACAGAAGCACAAAAAATGCCTTCATATTTCTATTCATTTTGCAAGATATATAAAATAAATACATCCTTCCTAAGGATTGTATTCCTCCTCATTAGGCAAAAAATTATTTTGAACAACTTATAGTATATTGGTTAGGGATACACTATCAACCCATCTCTGGGTTAAGTGCCGAAACAGAGATAACAATGAGGATATCACATTAGTCCCTGTACACTACACAATCATGAAAAATGGATGTCAGCTTCTGGGTGGGAATGGACAAGGAAATACACGTACAATATTCTCAGTTGGCAATTTCCAACAGTCAACTAGCATTCAACAGCCTCTCCAGCAATTTGTTTAGTGGTTAAGTTTTTTTTAATATAAACATTTGTTATGTTGTTCGCAATTCTACTTGGGAAAGTACTGCACTGGATGTGACATACACCTACTTTATTAGTATACAAATCTGTGAGATTGACAGTTCCACATAACATTTACATTACACATTTACAGCCTACTTATATGACTGAACCATAAGAACAAGTAATGAGGCAATGAAATCATTAATTAATTTTAGTTTGTTTTTGTCTGGTACAGATTGTCCACTGACTTGAATCTCATGAAATTTAACAGAATCAACTGCGCAGCAAACATGTGGGTGGAATTTCAATGGAGCTCACATTGATTACCTACCTAGTGGAAGTTACAAGGAAATGGCATAAGTTAAAGAAAAAGCTAACAGTGACCATGGAACTGCTGGAATGTTGTTGAAAACCCATCTGGTTCACTAATTCCATTTAGGAAGGAAATCTGCTGTCCTTAATTGGTCTAACCCATATTTGACTTCAAATCCATAGTAATGTTTTGATTCTTAACTAACATATGAAATAGTCCAGCAAGTTGCTCAGTTAAGCAAAATTAAGGATGGACAATAAATGCTGACCTTGCAAGCAATGCTGACAGCCTGTGAATAAATTAAAAAATATCACTGTCTATGCTGTTTCTCCAGTGTTTGCACTATTCAGAAAAATCATCCTGGAATTTTTTAATATATTCATTCAGGGGATGTGGATATTGCTCAATCAACATTTATTACCCATCCCTATATATATCAAAGGGTATGGCAGAAGGGAGCTTTGTGTGAATTATACGCTGCATAGGAATGGAATTCAGTTTTCAAAGAAAGAGCAAATTATTGCGTTCTAAGTGGACAGGTCACTAAAGTCATCAGCACAATGCTCTTTGATGGTTGAAAGAGCAAACGGAATGTTGGAATGCATTACAAAATCTATGACATATATTCAAGAGATCACACAAAATGTGATATTAGAACTTGTTGATGACCATATCTAGGAGATTGTATGTACCTTGGGTCACATTCTTTCAAAGAAGATATTCAGTTACTGGAGCAGGAGGAGAAGGGTCTAAACAGCTATCCTAGAACTTGATGGAATAATGGATGAATGTTATAATCCCAGTTGGTGTCATAAGTGCATGGCAAGGTCCCAGAATAGAATCCTGGCTCAAAGACTGTAACTTTTGTTTAGTTTTTAAAAAAATCAAACATGGAAGAAAAGGAATCACACCATCACTGATTTGCTATTAGCAACAAAAGAAAACATTTATTAAACATGGAAGAAATAGATTATAATAATACAATACTCCTTTACTCTCTTCATAGCTTAACAAATACACACAGGTTTTAAAATGAACACGGATGGCAAATTACATTTGAAGTTACAATGGTCTCATTAGCATATAAGTTTGTGCTTTGTGAATTCTTCAGAATTTCTCCAGATAATTCTCAGAGGTGAGTTTTCACTTCACCTTCAACAGTAATTTCTGGCAGGATTTCAAACCAACCCCTTTCAGATTCCTCAGACTTGACGAGCTCACTGTTTCCTCTCACTGTCAATTGCTTTAACTTTCAAGTCTTAACTTCTTAATAGAATTACTTCAAAATTTCCAGCTGCCTCTGAACTATAAATCTAGTTAAATAGAATGGCTTCTTTAACTCGAGGTTCTTGTTTTTCTTTTCCCTGATTTCTTTGGGAACATACCTTATTCTATATTCATTTAATTTTTGTATTCTGCAGTGTACTTTCTGTCTCTGTTTTCTGGGTCTCTTGAACCGGCTTGTGTTTATTACATTGTGAAGGCTTTTCTTAACCTTGAGCAGAACTAAGAGACCTCAGCCCCAATTCCCTCACATGCCTCAACACACAGCTGCCACACACCTTCTCCTTCACACTTTCTCTGTATAATTGCACAAAACAGTCAACATACATACATATAACTTAACGAAAATGAACAATAGCAGACGCAGTTTAAGCTAACTTAACTCATTAATTAAAAGAACAATAATCTATTATTGGCTTCCTCTTGCAGAAACTTGTTTTTTTAAAATTCTCCACGGACTGGTTTTCCCACATACTTTTGACTATTTTCTTTGATTGATTTGTTTTGGAAGTCCTTGTTTGATTTTCACCATTAGCAAATATTTCCATTCCGTAGAACGTTGTTTCCTTTAATGATTATTTCCACAGCATTTCTGCAAGTTTGTTTACATGTCTGATATGTTTTTCAACTGCAAGAAACACCTATTTATATCAATCCTTAATTGCTCATCAGAACATGGGAGTGCAAAAATTTATTTTGGTGGTGCTACCATATGCCCACATCAAATTTCTTGCTCTGCTATTTTGATGAAAGTAATAACCAGTCTTTTTAAAATTAGTTACTTTCTCTGTTGAAATGAGTTACTACCTTTGTTAAAATAGCAGAAGGAAATTTGCTATGAGCTTCTTTAGTATATTTACTCAATCTGAGTGTATGAACATAACTTGTAAGATCAACATTTAAGATCATGAGTTACATGGCCTCCTTCTGCACTGTAGGATTTTATGATTCTATGATTTGCTGTGCATTTCTATTAAAGATAGTGCTGATGGTGATGGTACTATCATAATGGTATTACCTAGGGATCTCCATGGTTTTGACCAAGTGGCATGGAAGGAACAGTGATATATTTCCAAGTGAGGGAAATGAGTGATCTGGAGGGGGAGTTTTGAGGGGCTAGTATTCCCAAGGGACCTGCTACTCTTGTCCTTTTAGTTGGTGGACATTATGTGTTTGGGAGGAGCTGCCTAGAAATTGTCAACCTTAAATATTATGCTTCATTAGTTTTTGGAAATTTATTTTGGCAGTATTCTTTTGCAGCCTGCTCTGTATTCAGTTTGATATTACATTCTTTACAACTTAATTTGTGACAATTCTTTTCCTTACCTGTTGATTTCTAGTTCAGTTTGATTGACTCAGATGTCAGCTGTGACTAATAGCACGGGGATCTCATTGAAATGAGTTTGGGCAGTCTTAATGAAGTGCCTGGTATGTGCGAGTCCAAAGCACAAATCTGTTCAAATTCAGCACCAAGTCGCTAATCTCACTTATGCAAACTTTAAAGATGGCCATTGAAAGGGATGGAACCTTTGGTGGAGATCTTATTGTCCCCAGATTTTCAGAGACCAGAGACTGCATGTCTAGTTATTGACTGCAGTTGGAATTGCCTGGGAAGTTTCAATTTCTGACAAGAAATTCTTCTACTCTCTGGGACTCTTTGTGATCCTGAGCTGGAGAAGGAAACTTTGAATAGTCCTGTGGAACTTACTTGGATAGTTCTTACCTGAATAGTTACCCATTTGAATGTTAGACAGAAAGATCCCATTCAAACTCCTGGAGATACAGACACTCCTCCCCCACCACAATCACTCTCACTGTAACCCCACCATCCCCACTTCCCCCATTCAACTATTCTCTTGACTCTCTTCCTAGTCAATCTGACCCCAAAACCTCCTCCAACCGTACTTGACTGCCTCCCCCCCCCAATCCCACCACCTGACTATCCCTCTAAACTGACCCTTCCAAACTAACACTGCATCCATCCGCTACTTGGCCCACTTCCACCCTACACACATGCCAACCTACCTACTTACATCCTCACCAATTTACTCACCCTTTCATCCTACCCATTAACTCAGTGATTTACCCATTTACTACTGTTCACACTGGACCTTTAAACTTATCGTATGGCAGCCACAATAAAGGGGTTGTCCTGTCTTCCTCAATGCTACAACATTGTGATAGAACACTTTGATGGACACTGCATTCCACATTTCTGGAGATTTTGAGCTTAGAAGACATGGCAAGAAATGAGGATCTGTGTCTAGATGTAGAAATATTTGAACAGAGTGGCAATCCAATGATGATCATTGTTTTGTGGAAGATCTGAGCAAATGTTATGTTGCTTCACTGGCTTACAATCGTAATTTGGTAGAAGATTTGACCCTGCATCTAAGTCAAGCTATAACTTACTTAGAGAGGGTGATCTTAGCCCTATCTGCCTCTTGGGGACCCAATTGGTCAGCAGGGAAAATGAACTGAGTACTTAATTGCCTACAAGGATCCCATGGTCCATGATTTTAATCTATTTGTTTGGATAGATAGCAAGGGCACCTAACCAAAGTACAAGGATCTTTCCTTGCACTTACATGTTGGAATTAACAAGATTTGTCTGCAATTTCAACTCTGAGAGCCGAGTGGGAAAAACATTGGCCAGAATTTTACCATCCTGCTCACGGTGGGAATCAGAGCAGATGAGGGGTGGACCACGGAAAGGTCTATTATCCTCAGCGGGATTGTATGGTTTTGGGAAGAGCGAGACAGTAAAATCCTAACTTCTTTGCCAGGCACACCTGGAATAGAGCACGATCAGTTGAATAAATGCCATAAACGTTAAACGTCATTGTGGTGATTGACCCATTAAGGGCAACACAGCAGAGTGTCAGCTGGCCTAGGTGACCAATTGGACTCAGAATAAGGAGGAGTTCTCATTAGCAGGAGGCAATCCAGAATTAGCAGCAGACATACTATTGTTCTTGTAGATCCTTGCAAATAAATCCTTTATTTTTCAGTAATGAAGACTCTGAAAGTGCATCATTACAGCTGTTCTTTCTTTTTTGGGGCCTGGAGGAGAAGAAAATGCTTTTTAAGGCCCCACAATGAAAGTGTAGATCCTTGACTGCCCTGAAGTGCCCTTCATCCTGAGCAGAGTTACCCCATGATATATCTCCAGAAACTGACTCCATCTATTCTGTCTGTAGCTGATTATTTGCACATTTTCAGTATTTCTTCTCATTTCTGATTCTCTTACCTTAATGAACACAAACGAAATCACTCAGTTGAACATAGATTTTTGAGATATTCCTTTAAGTGATCAGAAATGTCATGGTTAGGCATATCCCAAGAGTCACAGCTGGCTGATCACAGTTGAAGGAAACATTCAGACTGAAACACCACACAGAGCCTTATAGATCTGAGCTATTGTCATTGAGTGCAAGTTTAAATCTGCACTCACTGTCAGCAAGAATAAATCAGTGTTATTGACAAATAAATCCATGGCTGCAGTGCTTAGAATGAGGTTGGTTCTTTCTCCTCCACAAGGAGGTCAGATGTAACGGTTCAAATAAACTTGTGCTCTAAAGGCTTTTCATTTAAATTCCAGAATGGTTTTATTAACTCATTTCAATGTTGCATTATTTTTAATAAGGCAGCACTATTTACATAAATATTTTCCTATTGCAAGGAGGGAATCTTGCTTACAATGGTCGCATTCTCACAATGGTAATGGCTAAAAACAAGGGGATTTTTTTTCAGAGTATGCTTTTGGGGCAATCTTCAACTGTAATCCAACATTCATCTTTGCCTTATTCGATACAGGTTTCTTCAGATAAATTAGTTCCTCCAGGCTCATCTGCTTAAACTCTATGCTGCTTCGATGACTTATTACTCTATTATCTAAGTCCTGTTTTACACAGAATTACATAAAATTTGACCCTCAGGTGTATGTTGCTCTTTACGGTCTACATGAGATTGCTCTCTCTCCATTTCATCTAATCCTATCAGCTTATTCTTCTATTCATTTCTCACTCACTATTTCCTGTCCTTTCCCTGGATTGCCACCTTATCATGGTGCTAAGGCACTGGAAGTAGACCTACCCTCTGTTAAGACCATGTGTTTGCTGATGTGCATCAGCGTACCCATGTTAAAAGAACCAGGTATCAACTCAGAGAAAATCAATATAACAACCCCCCCAAACACACACACACAAAAATAAGCCCTGTGATAATCGGTGAGGAGTGACCTTGACAGCACTGTGAGGTCTGGAACTCCTTAGCTTCAGACAGCTTGCAAGCAGTGGAGTTTGATTTTGCTCTTACAATAGGAACCAGAGAGCATTTTAACAGCTTTCTTCATGACTGAGCAGCCCTCTTCAGGGTCCACTCTGCTCATTCCATAGTGGGAAAGGATTAGAAAATGTGCCCTAAAAATAGTCTGTTCCGTCTGTCCCCTGGCTGGAACTCGTCAACCAACTCTTAGAGCTCATTTTCCGCATCAACAAATGCCTTATAACCCTAAGTCTACAACTTGCCAAGAATCAGCATACAATGGTTATGAGTGCCTATGCCCCAACCCTTGGTACTAATGATGAGCAAACCTTGCACATTCTCTCATTTCCTAAAGAAAATAAGATAATCTTCCATGGGGACTTCAATACGACAGTCAGAAAGGACTCCCAACTCTGGAAAAGAACCATCAGAGAGGAAGGAGTTGGGAATTGCAACTCCAACAGGGCCCTCCAGCTCACTAAATGCACAGAACACCAGTTTGTCATTACTAATGCACTGTTCCACCAAAAAGACAACTTCAAGGCTTCCTAGTGACATCCATGATCAAAGCTTTGGCACACGATTGACTTTATTATCATTCGATCCTGAGATCAAAAGGACACCCTCATCTCCAAAGTGATGAACTGTACAGATGACTGCTGGTCAGACCACTGCTCTTCAGACCACTGCTCCTCTATATCCATCAACATCCACCAGAAGCAGAGGAAGATGAAGAAACAGCTCAGAGAAAAGGTCAACATTGAAAGGCTTCAAATCCAAACATGTTAGGGAATTCCCATTCATGTCTTCTTCAAAATCTGCAAAGAGTTCTTGCTAATGGAGTGAAGTAAAACTGGAAAGATGTGAAACAGCCATTATCTCAACCAACAATCTCAAGACCAGGAAGCATCAAGTCTAGTTTGATGAGAATGCCCACAATCATCCAAGACTTCATCACCTAGAAGAGGAAAGTTCTGTACTTTGCAAAGCAATACAACCAACAAGGAAAAGAAGAGAACTCATCAATCAACAAAGACGGAGTTGCAGAGAAGAACTAGGGAAATCAAGAACCAATGGCGGACTGAGAAAGCCAAAGAGCTGCAACTCTTTGCATACAAGCATGACATTGAGGCACCTTCAGCACCACCAAGACAATTCATGTACCCAACATGCTAAGTATCAAATTGGTGCAGCGTAATGATGGAACTCTCTCGAGACAGAGAAAACATCATCATTCAATGGAGACAAGAGCTTTTAAACTATGATACAATCGTAGATGAGGGTGAGTTTGAGGAATTTTCTCCAACTCCCCATCAAACATTACTTTGGGCCCCCACCAATCATGGACACATTTGAAGCTACCATTAAACATGTGAAGAATGGAAAAATTGCAGGAAAATCCGTGGAGATTTTTAAACTTGAAGGAGAAGTGATAACTCTGTCATTAGCTGTTCCTGAGAATCTGCTTCTATCTTCAAGAAAAAAGACAAAGTGGACAGTGGGAACTACCAGGGAATCTCCCTACTCTCCATCACTGTGAAGAGTATCACTCGAATCTTTCCTTTCTCCCAGTCTCTGAAGAAATCCTTCTGGAAAGCCAGTGTGGCTTCTGACTAAACCATGGAGCAATAGATATGATGTTCACTGTTTGACAACTTCAAGAGAAATGCCAGGAAAAACATCAACCTCTACATAGCTTTTTATCGATCTAACTAAGGGTTTTGACTCAATCAAAACAGAAGTTCTATTGAAGAACCTGTCAAAGGTCAGTTGTCCAGAGAAATTTATCAACATCCCCTAGTTCCTCCATGACAAGACGTAGGTGACAATCTTCACCGATGAAAATAAGACAGAAACTGTTGAGGTCAAGACTGGAGTTACGCAGGGATGAGTCATTGACCCCACCCTTTCTGCCATCTTCATCACCATCATCCTTTACCTTGTCAAGAACAAGCTTCCCAGTGAAATGGAATTGTCTACAAGGTGGATGGAAAATCTTTCAACCTCAACTGAATGAAATTCAAGAAGAAAGCAACCCTGGCATCACTCATAGATCTTCAGTATGCGGGTGATATCACTATCTCTATGATCTCAGAAGAGAACCTCAAAGACCTGCTTGAGATCTTCATGGAAGCATACTCAAGATTTGGTCTCAGCTTCAACGTCATGAAGATTCAAGTCCTTTATGAACCTGCTCTAGGGCAGGATCTGGTCTCTCCCTCCATCATGATGAAGGCAGAAACCATCTCACATATGGAGCATTTCCCTACCTGCAGAGCCACATCTCATCTAAGACTGACATTGACGTGAAGATCCAACATCATATCCAATATGCAAGTGCTATCCATGAATGCCCTTAGTATGAGAGTCTTCAACGACCATGCCAATCCATGCTGATGCTAAGACCCTCATACACAAGGCAGTCATCCTCCCAACTCTTATATATGACTCAGAAACCTGGACTACATACAGACACATATCAAACCCTGGAGAGCTGCCATTAACATTATCTGAGATAGATTCTCCACATCAGTTGGGATCACAGGTCTACTAACATTAGCATCCTTGAACGATCCAAGAGCACCAATATCAATGCCATGATCATCACAAACCAATTCTGCTAGGCTGGCCACATGCTTAAGTTGTCACATTCCTGACTGTGAAAGCAAATCTTCTTTGCCCCTCTCAAGAAGTGGTACAGTGGCACGATGGTTAGCATTGCTGCCTCACAGCGCCAGATTCAATTCTGGCCTCTGGTCATTGTCTGTGTGGAGTTTGTATATTCTCATCATATATGCATGGATTTCCTCTGGGTGCTCTGGTTTCCTTACAGTTAATTGACTATGCTAAATTGACTCTAATCAGGGGGATTAGCATGGTAAATATGTAGGATTATGAGAATAGGGCCTGGGTGGATTTGTGGTCTGTGCAGACTCAATGGGCAAGTGGCCTCCTTCTGTACTGTAGAGATTCTAGGACTCCATGATTCTATGAAAGCTCCCAAACATGGAAGTGCTTCAAAGACACCCTGAAAGCTTACTTTAAGAAATGCAATATTTGGGAGACACTAGCTCTGAAGAGTCCTACTTGGAGGAACATTCTGATTGAAGGGACACAATTTTTTTAGCAAACCCAATTGCAAGAGAGGCCCAGAAAAGGAATCTGAGAAAGGCATTCCAGTGATCTAGAGTTCAAGGACCAATCCATCTCCCGGAAAAATCTGCCAAGTATGCGGAGAGATGTGACTCTAGTATTGAGGTGATCAGCCATGCAGGGACTTACAGAACTCATGATTAGTGATACAGAGTTCCTTAGATGGACAATCATACTTGTTAATGAGTGAATACTAGGAAGATAAAGGTCTATTTATTGAGCTTTCTTTAAAAGTCATCTATGTGATCAAAGGTTTGTAAATGTTTGACAGCAAGGCAAAGATGTGTGGGCTGCATTGATTGGGCATGCTAAATTGACCCTAGTGTCAGGGGGATTAGCAGGGTAAATTAGCAGGAATAGGGCTTGGTTGGGGCTGTAGCTGGTACAGACTTGATGGGCCAAATAAAGGGTGTGATAGTGCATCTCCCCTAGGACTTATACATGCAGCCCCATGTATTTAGTCCTCTCATAGAGTCATAGAGTCATAGCAGTCTACAGCATGGAAACAAGCCCTTTGGCCCAATTTGTCCATGCTGCCTTTTTTTTAAAAAAAATGCTAAGCTCATCCCAATTGCCTGCATTTGGCCTATATCTCTCTATATCCATCGCACCATGTAACTAACTAAATGCTTTTTAAAAGATAAAATTGTATCTGCCTCTATTACTACCTCTGGCAGCTTGTCCAGACACTCACCACCCGCTATGTGACAAAAACAGCCCCTCTGGACAATTTAGTATCTCTTCCCTCTCATCTTAAACTTATGCACTCTAGTTTTAGACTACCTTTAGTAAAAGATATCGACTATCTATGTTGTCTATGCTCCTCCTTATTTTATTGACTTCTATAAGGTCACCCTCAATCTACTACGCTCCAGAGAAAAAAGTCCCAAGTATTCAGCCTCGCCTTATAACTCAATCCATCAAGTCCCGGTAGCATCGTAGTAAATCTTTTCTGCACTCTTTCTAGTTTAATAATAAGGTTTCTATAATAGAGTTACCAATAATAGAGTCTAATTCCCAAACTACAAATCTTGGCATATTTTGGCTGGAATTTTACCAGCGCGCCCACTCCGATTCTGGGGGTTGGTGAGCGCGGGCTCTTTGGGCCGAAGGGCCTGTTTCCCGTGCTATGTTGTTCTTTGTTCTTTGTTCTTTGTGAGGCTCGGAGAACAGCTTTCTTCATTGTCCTCAAGCGGGACTGTATGAACCTCAGGCAGACTTGCTAGTAAAATTCCATCCTAAGGGACTATTTAGCATGGCCAATTCACTGAGCTTGCACATTTTTTGACTGTGGGAGGAAACCAGAGCATTTGAAAGGAATTTGGGAGAATGTGCAAACCCCTTGCAGGCAGTTACTCAAGACAGGAATGAAACCTGAGTCCCTGGCATTCTGAGGCAGCAGTGCAAATCCATGATCAATGAAAAAGCAAGAAAAAATTATTTTAGGTAAACATGTGATAGAGGCTGATAACTGAAAGATTGAATAAATATATTTAGTGCAAATCAATGTTTCCTCTGAGCTGTTTGAATAAGTAGCTATACAGAAGTTTGCTTTAAATCTCACAGAGAAGTTGTTTAATTTTTCAAACTCAACAGATTACTCATATATATTTTTTCAAGGCTATGTTGTAGGGGACTTCTATATACTGGTATGCATCAGGGGTGTATTTCAAAGAATACAGATATTTTCATTACAATTCACTCAAAATAATATGTTAACTTTTCTTTGCAAGACTGAGAATTGGAAATTGAGCCTTGTGTGCAATTGATCTCCAGTCATTGAAATATATCTAGACTCTTTATGGTATTGGAACACAAGTTATACGTTTTTCCTAATCTTTATTTCCATTGACATCAAAGTCAGAGATCTGCCCAATAGTCTCTTCAAAAGAAAATAGAAAAGAGGCTACTACGGCTGGAATCTTGGTGTAGTGTCAAGTGTCAAGTGTCCTGTTAGTGAGAGTGGAAATGCATGGGACCTCCACTCATGGGCAGGACAGAACACCACATGGAATCATGCAGCAGTCAGTCAATTATGCAGTGGGACCAGATAGAAGTAATCAACTCCAGCATTACCTAGTAAGGTCAAAGATCTGGGTGCCATATTTAACGAGCATCTGAATGGGCATTCCTTTCCTGCAATCTAGCAGTATCAGTCTGGCTCTGTGAGTGAATACCTTGCAGGATTGTGCAGAGAAACCACCCATGCTTTGACCCTCACACTCAATTGTGCATCCTATGTTTTCTGCTTTAGATTCAGTAATCACTTCACCAAACAATGACAGGAAGGTCCTTCTAAAATTATAATTTTCATCTTCAGCATCTGGTTACAATTATTTTCTGATATAGGTGCTGCTAAATGTTTATAACCTTAATCCTGCATGGGATCATCCTTGATTGGAAGCATTTCTCTGTTAAAGTATTCTCACTCAAGTTTAAGCTAGCCGATTTCTCGTTCCCTCTCTCTCTCTCTCTCTCTTACACACACATACATTCTCTGTCTTTCTCAATGGGGCAATGTAATGTGGCCAATCTGCCTAACTTGCATGTGTTTGGAAGGACACCAGAGCACTCAACAAAAACCCACACAGACAGATGGGGAGAACATGCAAAGTGCACACAGTTACCCAAAGCTGGAACTGAACCCAGGTCTCTGGTGCTGTGAGGCAGCAGTACTAATCACTGTGCCATCGTGCTGTCCCGAGAAATACACCAATTTTCCTGCAGCCGGCAGCAGTTAGTTTTTATTCAGGAGAATTGCAGTTGCTTTGTTTAAACTGCTTTTGCAATCCTCTGAAACCACTGGCCTAGAGGATCTGCATGATGAGAGTTAGAAGCTCTGGCACAAATATAAAAGGGCTTCAAAATCTGAATCCACTTAGTTTCAAGTAAAATATAAGAGCTTATTTCAATCAATATTCACTGTGACTTTTCCATTGTATGCTGGTGAATGATTTTGTAAATTTCTTTCATAGATCCATTCTGGAGAAAAGTTCTGAATTGCAAAAGCAGTCTGCTCAGATTTTGTTTGTTAATAAAGGAAGCTTATATTATGTTTGTGTGTTTGTTTATATATCCATATTGCAAGACCCCTGATAAATTAATAAACAAAATCACGTGACATCATTGCTGATGCACAAAGCTGATGGTTTGTCAAGAGTGCTAATAATTGTATACCAGCCCTCGATACTCATTTGCTGAAGAGTTAATTGACAAGGTACTATCTAATCTGACGGAATAATGTTTTAGCGAAAATACATAACATGATGTTGCATTATATAGAAATATACACACTAGTAGCAGGAGTAGGCCATTTGGCCCCTCGAGCCTGCTCACCATTCAATAAGATTATGACTGATTGGATTGTAAGTTCAAGCCCATGTTGCGACTTCGGCTGAGATTTTATGTTTTTCCCTTTGAAAGCAGGCTATCAAGCCAGGTGAGGTTTGTTGTAAAATTGGGTATAATAGCTGGGACAGAGGGTTTACATAAGCCACATCATCAGGCAATTAACTGCGTGAACTACACAAAATGATATTGTGGCTTTTCAAGCTAGCATCGTGGACTCACTTTGACTTTTCTGTTGGTCATTGTCTCCTTGTAAAATTCAGTCCTGGGGTTAAATTCAATTTGTTAGTACACTTGGGAAGTGAAATTTTACTAAGAGCATTATATTAACACAAGATAAAAAGTTTTATTTATTAGTCACAAGCAAGCTTACATTAACACTGCAGTGAAGTTACTGTGAAATTCCCCTAGTCGCCACAATCTGGCACCTGTTTGGGTCAATGCACCCAATCAGCATGTCTTTCAGAATGTAGGAGGAAATCGGAGAACCCACAGGAAACCCACAAGGAGAACGGGCAGACTCCACACAGATAGTGACCCAAGCTGGGAATTGAACCCCTGTTCCTGACGCTGTGATTCAGCAGTGCTAACCATTACTGTGCTACTGTGTCACAATTGTAATTGTTGTAAATCTGCCCAACTACCGCATCTGTGATAAACCTGCATTCTAAAGTGAAGCTGGTTAAAATTCAGAAATGTGCTATCATCATTAAAAGTTCGGATCATAATGATAATTATGCACTCAATAATGCAACCTATTCACTGCATAATTAATGAACAAAAGCCATTTGACCCACATCTTGAGCACATTGTGAACTGCATACATACAACTGATTGCCTTACAGACATATGGAAAGTCTTCTATCCAGCAAAAAAAAATCATGTTTAATTTCATGTTGATGCTGTGGGGTCCTTGAAAAACAGATGTTAACTTGTTTTCTTCATCAAAACATATGTTCCTTGTGCCGCACACTGGGAAATGGATGCTGGACTAATCCTCATATCCCCTGCAGGGAGCAAGAAAATTAACATAAGCTATAAAAAATTCTAATTTAAGAGCGAACATAGGTTTTCTGGCTGTGGCTCTACTTTCATAGATATCATTCTGTCAACTTTCACATTGCACAAGCCTCTTTTATGTAAATCTGTAGCACTCAGTTATTGTTCTAACTAAAGAGAGGACCTAAATTTTCCAGATCCTCTGAGAGGCATGCTTGATATTTATAAAAATGTCTGCTTACAGAGACTACTTACAGACTGTTGTGAGCTAAGCCTCTTTGTTTTTCAAAATATGATTTTGCAACTTTTGACTGACTGGAAATTTTGCAATTCGAAATAAGGCAGAACAAACTACTTTAAAATGCAAGGGCACCTTTCAAGGTGAAGCTGAAAAGAGCAAGTCACCCCAGGGGGAAGATCAGAGACCCATCAAAACTCATCATCGTCTGAGGAGATATTAAAATGCAAAATGTTGGATGTTGAAACAGTGGCTGCTACAGACAGACCCACCTAAAATCTCTAAAACGTATACAATGGGTGAAATATAATAAGCTTGCCTGCTAGACTGCAGCTACTGTAGAGAGATTACAAGACAGCTTTCAGCAGAGGGCACTGATGGTTGGGCTCTTTCCTTCTCTCATTGTGCACAGTGGCACAATGGTTAACAGTGCTGCCTCAGAGTGCCAGGGATCTGGGTTCAATTCTGGCTTGGATTACTATGTAGTATATGCACACTTCCTGTGTGTGTGTTTAGGTTTCCTCCCACAGTCCAAAGGTTTGCAGGTTAGGTGGATTAGCCATGCTAAATTGCCCATTGGTGTCCAAGGATGTGTTGGCTCGGTGGATTACCTGGTTTGGAAGCCAATGTTACTGGAAATCTACCAACAAACCAAAATCTTTCAATAATTTCTACATTTACATCTGACTGCATTCAGAAGATCAGTTAACCCAAAAGTACTGGCACTTTTAAAAAATCCATGTCTCAAGGACAATCGAAGTTCACTTAATTGTATATTATTATAGTTCTTTTAATTGGAATCTAACTTCCATTCTATTTCTGATACCTCAATGTAGATGTCACGTAGATGGCAGATGAAGTATAATGTTAGCAAATGTGAGGTTATCCACTTTGGTAAGAATAATGGTAGGAAGGACTACTATTTAAATGGTGAGAAACTGCAGCATGCGACGATGCAGAGGGACCTGGGGATCCTTGTGCACAAATCGCAAAAACACAGTCTACAGGTGCAGCAGGTGATCAAGAAGATGAATGCAATGTTGGCCTTTATAGCTAGGGGGATAGAATATAAAAGTAGGGAGGTATTTTGCAGCTGTATAGGATGCTGGTGAGCTGCAGCTGGAGTACTGTGGATTCGAGGAAGGATATATTGGTCTTGGAGTGAGTGCAGAGATGGTTCACTAGGCTGATACTAAAGATGAGGGCGTTGGATTATGAGGAGAGACTAAATAGGCTAGGTTTGTACCCATTGGAATTTAGAAGGCTGAGAGAGGATTTTATAGAGACGTATAAGATAATGAAGGGGATGGATAGGGTAGAGGTTGAGAGACTCTTCCTGCTTAGCAAAGATAGCAGGACTAGAGGGCACAGCCTCAAGATTAGGGGGGGGAGCAGTTCAAATCAGAGTTGAGGAGGAATTTCTTCACGCAAAGGGTGGTGAATCTTTGGAATTCTCTGCCTGTTGAAGTGGTGGAGGCTTCCTCGCTGAATATATTTAAGTCAAGAGTGGATAGGTTTTTGATTGACAAGGGAATTAAGGGTGATGGGGAAAAAGCAGGAAAGTGGTACTGAACCACTTCAGATCAGCTATGATCTTATTGAATGGCGAGGCAGGCTCGAGGAGCTGTATGGTCTACTCCTACTCCTATTTCTTATGTTCTTATGTTCTCATTATGTTACCCCTAGGATTTAGTGGTTAACAAATTTATTCTTTCTTTGACTCAAAAAAACCTTGTTTGATTGATTCCTTATTGTTCATTACATAAATAGTAGAATACATTCTGATTTGGAAAAGGCATATCTTTGCATGAAAAAGAAACTTAATTCTTTGTTGTGACTAACTGAAGGGGCTGAATAGAGGGGACACAGTTCAACCCTTAAAATCTGATTATTACAAAGTAGACACTTATGCCAGAATTTTATGTTGCCCAGGTATGTGCGCACCTTACCTGGAAACCCATGAAATTATCTGAGAAGATGTTGGACGTGTGTCTTGATGTCATCGTGCGTTCAAGCAACATTTTAGTTGATGAGTATGCACAGAAGCTGGAAATGTGTTGCTGACAATCAAGCAGGCAATTTAGCCCATTGAGGGACCAATGGAATGCAATTTTCTGATGCCTGTTTGAGGTTGTCAGATGGCCAGGCTGCCTTTATATTTTAGCTTCAATGTTGCTTCGGGGTAGAATGAACTTCCAGGCTGAAATAGAATTACAAAATGTGTCTGCGACTGAGATTTATGTTTGAATATGCTGCTCAGAGGTTCTTTGCAAAGTTTTTCCGTCATTATTTAATTTTCACTGGGCAGCAGCTCCCTGAGGCAGCTTTACTCATGAGTTGCACAATAGAAGCACCGACCCATTCTCTCCCTTTTCTCAGCATCCACCCTCCTCGACATCGCTCAGCCTTTCAGAGTATTTCATGCTGAATGGCTGTTAATTGGCCAGCCAGAGTGAAACTGTGCTCAGGAGCTGACACAGCCAGGAAGGCGTTTCAGGGGAGATGGTGGCCCAGTGGTATTATTTCTCGACTATTAATCCAAAAACTCAACTAATGTTCTGGGGGCACAGGTTCGATTCACACTATGGCAGATGGTGGAATTTGAATTCAATAAAAAATGATCTGGAATTCAGAATCTGCTGTTGACCGTGAAATCATTGTCGATTGTCAGAAAAACCCATCTAGTTTACTCATGTCCTTCAGGGAAGGAAATCTGCTGTTCTTACCCAGTCTGGCCTACATGTGACTTCAGGTCTCAGCAAAGCGGTTGACTCTCAACTGCCCTCCAAGGGCAATGAGGGATGGATGATAATTGCTAGTCTGCTAGCAACACCCATGTCACACTGATGAATTAAAAAAAAGATTGCTCTTTTCTGGGTCTGCCATATGCGCGCGTCCTACAGTCAAAAATTCAGGCCTTAAAGTATGCTGCCAGATAAACATAGCTAATATAATGCATCCATTTATGCCCAAGTAAGAACTAGAATCATAAAACTTGAGGGAAAGGAACTAATATTTGTTGAATTGTAAGGAATTGGATATAGAAAGAACCTGCACACCAATAGCACCAAAAGTAATTGAACAACAGAGCTATTAATTCCCCACTGTGAGCTGATAATTAAATCACACTGGACCTAGAGAGAAAGTTTAACCAGCATGTATATCTATTAAGGTCAATATGGCAGGTTTCGGAAACTGGAAGTGCTGACAGATAATAGATATAATCAACTCCACTAGTTGATGGGCCTGTTCCCCAACTACACCCCACCATCAGGTCCCTTTTATGGATTGGGTTAGGAAAAGGTGCATCAAGTTAATCCATCTGCATGGGGTGGGCACCAACATGGCTCTGAAAGGCAACTTAGATCAATTAAAGAAGGCCAAAAGGGATTTTAAAGTTGGCTCCATGTTCCTGCAAATGGTGGGGTCAGCTTCCTGATGACAGACCAAGGGCATGGTACTGCAGGGAGAGTTGGATGTCTTCCTTGTCCTTGTCTGAATGCTGGAGGTTCACTGTCTTCACAATTCCCCCCAGACACTCCCAGCATTCCCAATCCTTCCTTCCCACCAGCCCCACAGTCCGCTAATTTGGTATGGATGTCTCAGGATGGGGCAGCTACCTCTTTGAGCTCCATGATTTATGGTTAATTTATAATCCCCACAGTTTCTTATAAAGTTTTAGAATAAGAACTATTGAGTAAACTGTGCAAATTTTGTAATATCTAAGTCTTCCAACCTTCTGAGCTTCATTTCTACATTATGGAGCGCACATTATACATTATGGAGTAGGCTGGAAAAAAATTCAGCTGTTGCCATGGTGTTTAAATAGGTTTTGGCTTTAACTCCTTTTATTCTCCCTGTTTCCTTTCGGAAAAATCCCAGTAAAAATCATAGTAGCTCATGAGAACCTCCATTCAGAATATTTAATATGTCCATCCTGTCTAATTCTATCTGCTTCAGATATTCTTGACCCATGAGACAAGGTCTGTAACCCTTACTAGAACAGGTAATTGTGCTATTTGGTTTCAGTTGCAGTGGCAAATTTCTTGGGAGTGCTCTCGCTAACATCAAAAACAAGCTTCCAGCTGCAATGCTGTACTATTCTTCCTAAGCTCTATCCTTCTTGAGTTGTTCTTCAAGGCATCTGTTACCCTTCACTGACAATTTATCTCACTGGCTATGCCTTGTAGTTCACTTACACTGGGTCCAGCACATTCAGTCATCTGCGTTATCTCTACAACTTTTGCTAACGTGAATTTAGTCTCGATCAGCAGCCTCTTCTGTCTTGTGAGGCTGTTGATCCCACAGACCAAACTGTTTCTTAACATTTTCTCTAAAGCTGTGCTGAATTTGTAGTGTTCCGCTAACACTTTCAATCTGGCAACAAAACTAAGAGATAGTCTCTCTTGCTTCCTAAATTGCAGAATGAAATTAACACCTCAAAATGATGATTGAAGGAATTAAAATGATCTTTGACCATTTTAACTATCTTGTCAGAAGACTTCTGTCTGGAAAAATCATACAATGTTAGACTCCTCACTAGGCTGTAAGTTTGTGGGTCACAGCCTGCGAATAATATCACCTTTTATTTTTCCTCTGCTGTCATCTCATTAGATACAAAGAAATAATGCAAGTTTTTGACATAATGCCCCCAGTTTTCTACTTCTGGGTCAAAAGAGTCAAACTTTCCAATTAAAGGTATTTTTATATGGCATATGTACTTGTCTCTTCGTAGATTTGATGTTACTCCCCCCCTCCCTCACTCTCTGTTAATTGTGCACTGCGATCCCTTGACAACATCTCATCACTAGCGTATCAAGTTTGAAGGTGACTCATTGGGGCTTCAAGCAATAATTGACAGATCAACAACAAAATATATATGTGCACACATATATACATTACGCACACACAGACACACACACACACAATAAAGGTTTGAGAGAACTGCTATATAAGTCTTCTCTCTTCTCTTCCCTGGCTTCAGCTGAGGTTCCTCCCCAGCCCAGGATACATACCATTGTTCACGACTGGTTCAACCTCTGACACGACCTCTGCACCGGGTCTGGTCTGATCACACAGCCCTCAAAGGATTGCTGTCTGAAAGAGGCCACACTTCCCAATCATAGCAATGACCAGCACCAGAATCAACCACCTGTTAAGAGGTGTACAGTCGAAAAGACAGCAGCAGAGAAAGAGAATCTCAAAAAAGGAATGGAACAGAAAGAAGAGCTGTAAAGAAAAGCGTGGTAGGAAGCATTAGAGCATTAGAGAGGGAAGCAGGAAAGAGAGGAGCAGCAACAAAAGAAGCTACGAGGAGCTGTAGAGAGGAGAACATTTGGGAGGAGACCTGTAAAGAAAGAAGGGGAGCAGAGAGAAGGGGGTTAGGGGGCAGGAGAGAAAGGAGCAGAAAAGGGCACAGAGAGAGAGTGCATAGAGAGGGGAGCAAAGAGAAGGCACAGAGAGAGGGAGACTGAGAGAAGAGGGCAGAGAGAGGGGGACCACTGAGAGGGGAGCAGAAAGAGGGAGGCAGAGAGAGGGTCAGATGGGGGGCAGAGAGGGAAGCAGACAGTCAGGCTGAGAGAGGGGGCAGAGAGAAGGACAGGGAGGGGGAAAAAGAGAGAGTAGAGATAGACAGAAGCAGAGAGAGAGAGAGAGGTGGCAGAGAGAGAGGGTGGAGTGAAGAGGGAGTTGAAAGGACGCAGAGAGATGGGGCATGAGAGGGGCATGAGGGGGGCAAAGAGGGGGCAAACAGAGGGTGCAGAGAAAGGGAACAGAGAAAGAGAGAGGACAAAGAGAGGAGGGCACAGAGAGGGGAGCAAGAAAAGGGAGTAGAGAGAGAGAGAGTAGAGAGAGAAGGAGCAAAGAAAAAGAGGTAGAGAGAGAGGGAAGCAGGAAGAAGGGGCAGAGAGGGCAGAGAGAAGGGGTGGCAGAGAGAAGGGGCCGAGAGAAGGGGAGGGCAGAGAGAGGAGCAGAGAGAGGGGGTGCCAGGAGACAGGGACGGAGAGAGGGGACAGAAAGAAGGGAGCAGAAAGAGATGCAATCAAAAAAGGCTATACCTTCAGAACAAAATCTGCAGGCAGAGATCACATTTGCTTGACGTGTCTGAACAGCAGTATTTTTGGAGGTTTCACCTGTTATGACAGGAGGTGGCAAACATCTATAGCTTGCTTGAAGTTGACATACTCCCTGCAATGATAGCAATGCATTACCAGTGGCTATCAATGTTACTATCTTTTATCCTTGAAGTGTTTTGTCCCTAGATCCATCTAATGCTCTGCTGGAAACATATCAAACTGCTACTGAAAAGTTAAATAAGAACACAACTGTCCATTCCACCTGGCCTTGACTTGGACACCAAAAACAAGAAAAGAATACTCAGATCTGTCAATCCTGAAAAGTCTTCCTCAATAACATCTGGGGACATTACCCTGAAGAACTTGTATCACACTGTTCTGGGCTGAGATTATTATTGACTTCCAAAAAACCACAATATCTTCCTTTGTGCTGAATATAGCTCCAACCAGCTGAGATTTTCCCTCTGATTCACATTGACTTCAATTTGCTAAGGCTCCTTGATGAACCACTAAATCAAATGGTTGTTGTTAAAGGTGGGTCACTTCAACCTCACCTCTGGAGTTCAGCTCTTTTTTGGCTTGGGCACATCTAATACTAGAGCAGAATAGTTTGTTACCATAGCCAGATCTTGTCATTTCCAGTGGCTAGTGTAGGAAGATGTATGCAGTTTGGATAAAGTCTTGTGGGTGTGAAGAATTAACATCAGGAGTACTGGATATTGATTTAACTAAGATACAATGTCACAGGATTAAGGAAGAAGTCTCACAACATCAGGTTAAAGTCCAACAGTTTTATTTGGAATCATGACCTTGTGGAGCGCTGCTCCTTCATCAGGTCAGTGGAAAGGTAGGTTTCACAAACACGGCATATATAGACATAGACACAATCTCTGTCCATATACACCGTGTTTGTGAAACCTACCTCTCCACTCACCTGATAAAAAAACAGCACTCTGAAAGCTTATGATTCCAAATAAACCCATTGGACTTTAACCTAGTGTTGTAATATTTCTTACTGTGCCCACCCCAGTCCGATGCCAGCATCTCCACATCACAGGATTAAGTAATTGAGATCTGGTGGGAAGCAGAAATTCAGCCCTGTGTGGAATACTGAGATGCACATTGATCTGTGAATAAATAGGATTTTTTTAATGAATAACAGTCCATGCTGGCATCCTTGGGGTTACAGGCATACAGTAATTAAATCCCATCTGAACCTAAATCAAGACGAAACATGGTGGCACTGAACAGAGCATAAAGACCGAACGCCAGGAGAAGACTGTAGTCCTGAAAGACCTACAAACCCTTGGAAAAGGATAGGAAGAAAAAAGATTGAGTCCAAACAGTAATGAGTACAGATCATAATCTACAAGCTGAACTACCAAAGGAATAAAAATTGAAAACTTAGGACAAGTATAGAATCTACGGGTGGGATTTTTTGGCCTCACTTGTCCCCAAAACAGTAAAATCCCATCCAGAATCAATGGACCTTTCCATGCTCTGCCCCTCACCCACTCTGATTCTCGTAGCCTGAAGGCCAGTCAAATTCTGGCCATTACTTACATTCCCAGAACCTTTCTGAAGAATTGAAGGTTTGCAACAGGCACAACACTGGGGAAAAGTGGAGAAAGAGATTGTCCAGCTACAGAAGCTTTAGGTGTGCATAAAGAGGAAGAAAGTGATCAGGTCAGAATCTCGCTGTGTGCAAGAGGGCTTATTGCAGATGATGTAATAGTGAGATAGAGAATAAATGAGGCCTCAAGCTGATAAGATGAAGTCCTCCAGGCATTTGATGCATATTTCAGTGTTCAAACAAGTTTGATCATTGGGTTAAGTTAATAAGAGGAAATAAGAACCAAGCTGAACACATGGATTCATTTTAAAATGACCTGTACAAACTTGCAGTGAATTGTGAGTAGGAATTAATATGCAATTGTATAACACAGGGTCTTAAATGAACCCCTATCGGATCTTGTGGAAAAGAAGGAAGAATTAACTCTCATTGCAAATAATGCAACAGACTGAGTTTAGGAAGCTAAACAGAGTGGTTGTTAATAGGGAAATGAGTGGAGCGCTTCAATATGTCAGACAAAAAAAATCACATTACAGCCATCCTTCTTCCAGTTACTAAGCTCAGGAGGGACTCTACTAAAAGTAATAGGCCAACACTTACTGAGATCAAGATACAAGAATAAAGAACTCATTGAAACCCTGTATATTGTAAGAAACTGAGTCATCAACATTGAGCAGAAAAGCATGCTTCCTTTTGAGGTTAATGAAATTGCTGATGAGCAATCCAATGATGTATCCAGTTATGATTTCCAACCCTACCTTCAGGCTTAGAAAAACTGAAGACAGAATACCATGTAATCTCTGGACAAACAATCCAGGTTGCTAACTACTTCTATCAAAGCATTTTGTGTATCTTCCAGAAGATACACAAGCATAGTCAAGGCCAGCATAGTCTCAATTGAGATTTGATATTCGATGAAGCTGAATGATGCAGTTCCTTTGAGGAATCATTGTCAGCAACCTTCACCAACCTCTGCTGCATGTGTGAATGTTCTGGCAGAGATAAAATACATTAATTAGTCCCAGTTTGTTTTCAGTCATTATTATGAAGGTTATTTTATTGTTGGATTAACAGATTACCATTTGAAATTACTTCTTGGGGTAACAGGCAAACCTTAGAGAAACCCCACTTAGACCTTGAATTCATGTTTGAACACATAGCTGGTCCATCTGGTTTTAGGTTGATTGAATCTTTTATATTGTTTTGAACAATTGAGTGGCAGGCTATTCAAAGATCAATAAGAATTAGTAACATTTCTGTGGATGTTTTGATTTGATTTATTATTATCACATATATTGGTAGACAGTGCAAAGTACTGTTTCTTGTGCACTATACAGACAACGGACATCGTTCATAGAATATATAGGGGAGAAGGAAAGGAAAAGGTACAGAATGTAGTATTACAATCATAGATAGGGTATTAAGGAAGATCAGCTTATTATAAGATAGTCCATTCAAAATTCTGATGGTTGGTACATGATCTCAGGCTTTTATATCTTTTTCCAGGGTGCATGGATTCCTTGATTATGTTGCAGCTTTTCTGAGGCAGCGGGAAGTATAGACAGAATCAATTGATGTAGTCGGCTGATATGTGTTGACGTACATTTAGGACATGCCAGTTAAGGATTTCCTTCTCTGTTCAATCTTTCACTGCTGGGTTTTCTGCAAAAGAGCAACATTTTCTCATGCAGCCATGAGCACACCCTTGTACAACTGCAAAACTTTAGCTTCATCTCTCCTACCTGGTGCAACCCTATAGTTTGAGCAGAGGCAAATCTGATGCTGCTCAGCTCCCTGCTCTGATTGCTGAAATACTGCTGACAACCTTTAGGTTTCAAAGCCCTTGAGGGCCCACTCATGACTGCTCCACCTGCATCATTTCAGCGGTAGACTCAGTCATCAGAATGTCAGGCAGCATGTGCTGTCGTGAGAGGGGTGTTAATGGGTATGATACGGAAACATTTTGCAAGGTATTACAAGGTCAAGGGGAAAGTATTTGTCATTTTGTCTTCCAGAAGATACACAAGCATAGTCAAGGCCAGCACAGTCTCAATTGAGATTTGATATTCGATGAAGCTGAATGATACAGTTCCTTTGAGAAATCATTGTCAGCAACCTTCACCAACCTCTGCTGCATGTGTGAATGTTTTGGCAGAGATAAAATACATTAATTAGTCCCAGTTTGTTTTCAGTCATTATTATGAAGGTTATTTTATTTTGCTCACAGTTAAAATAAAGTCAAGTGCTGTATAACTTGTGAATGCCTTTGATTTAATTATGCAACCTGGTAACTAAGAACTCCCCATTTCCAACAGCCAGGCATGCCAAATCTCCACTGATCTTCAGCATTCCCTATTCTGCAGTTATTTATTGGGATATGTTTGGAGGATCATTTCCAGTTCTCTCCCTTTCCCTAGCTTTCCATATTCTCTTCTGCAACAGGGCAAAGAACAGACCTATGAGTGTGTGTAATGACATTTAGTCACCCGAATCAAATTAAAACACCCAGATAAATGTATATTTGTTTCTTTGAGTATCAGGGAGAGATATTAAATGGCACAAGGATGAGGTTGTTAGTGATTGATTGATGAATAAGGAGAGAAAGTGCACAGATAGATAAGGATGGGTGCAGCTTCAAGTATGAGAAGCAAAGTGATAGGTTCAAGTTGAGAAGGCAGAGTAAAGGGACAGGGTGATGAATACAGCAGGACATTGGCAAATTTGCAACTTTTCTTATTTGGTTAGGACATTAAAATAATATCTGAGCCAAATCCATGAGTTCTTAGTACTCACATCCCACATAATCTCCAACTATAGTTTCTTCATTTATGTCACAGATTTTCTGTGGGCAGCACTGTGGCACAATGGTTAGCAACTGCTGCCTCACAGCACCAGGGACCTAAGTTCAATTACGGCCTTGGGTAATTGTGTGGAAATCTTCCCAAACTGTGTTCTGCAGATCCCCATAGGGTTAAGGTGAGACAAGATTTTGAGGTCACAAGCTCTGACGCAGCAATGGCTGTATTGCTCTTCATACTGAATTCTGGAAGTTGTGAACATCCTTGAGATGTTTGTGTTTATTTGTTGATGGTGTGGCCTGATCGACTGCATTCCAAGTCAAAAAAGCCTGTGCATTGGGAAAAAGTTTGGGAAATGCTAATTTAAGATCTTATCACATCTCTCAGAAATGTTTCAAGACATTTCTTAGACACTAAATTACTGTGAAGTTCAGTGGCTTTTCTGATATAACCTAAAGTTAATCCCCTAATATCCTTACATTTCAGAATTTATGTTCAGAAATTTCTTTCTTTACATTATAAAGTTACTACGCAATTTTCAACAGAATTAAAACGTAAAATTAAGGCTCCTCTAGAGACTCAGCAAGATACATTAAATCTGAGGTATGAAAACTACTCCACATGTACAGAAAGGTAAAACAGATTCTGCCTTAAGAATTTGGACTTAGAACACATCTAAACCGTTTAGGAATTAAGTCTGAAGTGCCATTGCAACAAACAATGATTTCACAGCCACAATTTTTAGTCTTTCATTTAAATAATCCTTTTGAATGTATACTTTATTGTTTGACTGTGGAAGGTATTTGAATACACTGACAGAATTGCAAAATATTGCCAAAAATGGAAGAAAAAATCAAATTGCAAAGTTGATGAGATTCATATGTTGGTTCATCCGTGATATTTATTATTATCTCCCTCTCAATCAGTCTCTGTGGTATAGTTATTGGTGCTGTTTCTCCAGCTTAATGAACTATTTAGTTTACATTTTGTTCTCATGCAAACATACAGCATTCATCATTTTGATTTTTTTTCACACCTTACAGTTTACAGAGTGGAAAATGTGCTGTCTTAATGAAAAATATAAAATATGTTCAGAGAATTCATGGGCCACTTTAAGTCAAAATTGTAAGATAGGAGCATTGGTAATTATGGCATTTGATGGATATATGACCATAGTGTAAGAATTAGTGGAACCAAGTTCAATTTGGATGTCATTTATGAAGTGATACTTCTCTGCAATTCTGTACTTTTTGTCTACAGTATACTTCCACTTGCCTCTGCTTTCAAAAGGATCTTACTGAATATGAAGCACTTTGGGACATCCTGCAATTGTGAAACATTCTACAAAATGCAAATTATTCTATTTTACGTGCTATGCAGCAGCAGAGAGTCCTGTAAAAGTATCTTCTGCTGAAACACTGACATTCAAATGTGGTTTCTGGGCCAATATTTGAAGGCAGACACCATTTTCTATCCTCTGCTGAGCTGAAATGGCAGTAATTACTGCTATCAGTCGACAGGTCACATTTCTTTATTCCAAGTTCATGTTACGATTTTTTGCCTTGAATTTTTTTTTATTTTTAATATTTCATATGCGAGGTGTCTCACCTTTGGAAACAGAAATCAGATCTCTTTATTCAAAGAACTTATTTTCTGGCAAAGAACATATTTACTGCATCTTCATTTTGTTGATGTCGGCACTAATTAACCTTTCATTCAAAGATGTATTCTACTCACTCTATCAGCGTGTGCCTTAGTTGAAATGCTGTAGTTGCTATGCAATTGCTGATGGATAGGTGGGTAAATACCTGGAAGGGTATAGAGTTGTACTAACTAGTAATGTCTGAAATTTAATCATTGGTCTTTGTTGATTGATATCTGTTACTGTGCTATAATTAGTCCCAGTGTCTTAGGGAAATTATTCAGGGTTCCTATATGCAAGGATATGAAGATATGAAGTAAAGATCTGGATTGAAATCAGCTTTGGTTCCCTTGAGGAAATTTTTTGACAAAGTTCATTATTTAGGCAGATAGCCGTGAACTGGCCACTTGTGCAAGGTCTACTGTTTCCGACTGATACCCATGTCGTTTACCCCAACAAATCTTCAGAAGTAGAGGACAGCAGTTCACTTGATTGGCATTTCTGACCCTGGATTTGATTACCACCCTCTCCATCACTGGAGTGCTGTGGCTGTAGAATAAATAACCCACATACTGCACTGCAGCGATTCACCAAGGTTACTTTGACAGCACCCTTTTCTCCTTTGACCCCTGCCACCAAGAGGGAAATAATCATCAATGCCGCTAGAACACCAGTTCCTACAAGTTCCCTACTTGCTCATCCATCATCCTTACTCTCGCATATATTGCTGTTTCTTCATTACCTCCGGGTCAAAATCATGGAATTCCTCACCTAACATCATTATTTCAGGGGCTGCATAAACTTGCCCTTACTGAAGAGAGTACACACATTAGCAGACATGCGTAGAAACTGCTTTTTTGAATATGGGTCTTCTGGTACTGCATCTATGACTGAGAATTCAGCTTAAGAATACAAGAAGCATGAACAGAAAAATGCTGGAAAATCTCAAACACCATCTGAGAACAGAGAATAGATCCTACATTTTCAGTCTACGTAATCCTTTGTCAGAGCCGAAACATTGGCTCTATTCTCTCTCCACAGATGCTATCAGATCTGCTGAGATTTTCCAACATTTTTCTGTTACTGTTTTAGATTTCAGCATTCCAGGTATTTTGCCTTTAATATAAGAAGTACATTTGCCACTATTTTGTGCGCTGTAGTCAGAAATAGTAATCAGAAACTGAACAGCTTATTATTATTATTAAGGTGGACAGATGGCTTCTTGTTGGGCAAGAGAATCAAAGGCTATTGGGGATTGATGAGAATGGGGGTGTCGAAACACAAGCAGATCAGCTACATGAATGGCACAGCAGATTTAAGGTACTGAATGGCCTTCTCCTGCTCCTTCTTCATTTGTTCATATTTGTATTTACAAAACTGGGTCAACATTAAAATGAATTAAAACTTACTCTGTCACGCAGCCTCCTCATATTAAAATTCAAATATGTCAAGTAATATAAAATAGCTAATCATTTCCCATACACAAGAATCATCATCAATAAGAGTCAACATTTCAAGTCCCCATAGCTTGATTCAGAGCTGAAGTGAGGTTGCGACATGTTGGATTTTATATTGTTGAAGAGAAGCAACAAAATAAACGACACCCTCACTTTCTTTTTTGTTCTCTTCAACACTAAATCCAGTACATTTGTAACCTCCCTTCGGATTGGAAGAAGAGTTATATGAATTCAAAATATTAACAGTGTTCCTCTCTCTCTACAGAGTTGCCAGACTTGCTGAGTTTTTTCCAGCACTTTTTGTTTTCATTTCAGATTTCCAGCATCTGCAGTATTTTGCTTTTATTATCATGATAACTGAGGTCTGGCACAGGGCGGCTGACTGGAGTGAATCTCTGTCACAATAACATGGTTCCTCTTAAGAATGGCAGTCCATGCTGTAGGAGTGTGCTGTTTTCACTCCACCATTTCATGCATAGGGCCTCTCAGATTGAGACAAGCGAATTAGTATCAGTTAGTAACAAATTTGATGGGAGAGTTCATGCTGTCAGCTCTTTTCTATTTGCAATTTCAATGAAAGTGTCTGCTCTCATTTCATATTTACTTTGGTTTTGTCCTACAAGGTAATGGACATGTGTTGACAGTCTGGGAGATCAAGTGGTGATGCATGTAACTCCTTCAGAGAAGGGAACAAATTCTTCGTGCCATTCCTCATCCTCACTTGTCTCGCTTGTGTTTTGACAGTGGGCCAAGCTATTCAATGGGCTAGTATACAAGGGCAAATTACTGCATCTCTAATACAATTGGTCTCATCCCCATCAAATTGTCCTTCCAGTTGGCTATCAGACAGCTACTGGCTACCATAGAGTGCTCCAAACACCAAACCTTCTCTGGCTAAGTAGCATTCGATGGCAAACTGTTACAAATGGTAGAAAATAGGAGAGGGTGTTGGGGGAATCAATCTTAAAGGAGGAATTTGCATTGATATTCTTATAGCATTGCAGATTTGTCACATAATTTGTTCTAAATCATGGTCATATAGATTTTGGGATGATTAATGCTTTTCACTGTGGCTATTACAGCATAATATTATTTTCCATTTTCCATTAGTTTTTAATAAATTTGTAAAACCTTTGTGTCTACCCTGTGGCAGCATTACAGAGCTGCAGAATAGCAGCTCAAGTCCAGCCACTGACATTTACATTTTAACACAGTGAATCTCATTAAAATTACACTCAATGCACGGTCATAAATAATTAAGCACAAAGCAAACTCATCTATCACTGGCACTACCCATCATTCCCGAAGCAATGCTTCCTCACAAACAACTTTGCTGCCTCTGAATTAACCCTTTGACAGTTGAAAGGTTGCATATTAGGAGATAATAAGGAGAAAAAGAAACACAAGAACAGGAAATACATGTTTGCCAGCATTAGAAAAAGAAAGATAAATAAAAACATTCAGGTAAAATCCTTCATCAGAATATGCAAACTATTATAAACCAGAAACGTACAATTTTCTTTCGGGTACAATCTGATCTGCTGTGTTTTTTCAGGATATTCTGCTTTTTTGATTGCTCACTACATAAATGTAATTTTTCACACATCTTTGGATATTTTTGTTGCTGAATTCAGTCCTAACTGTACATTATTATGTTGTTCTCAGATACAGGAAGCATTTTCAGGGGAGGGCCCATTCATTTTATCCTCTAGACCGAGAGGGTTAGCTGTTATGCTCTAAATTGCTCCTTCTAAACTAAAAGCAGAAAATGCTGGTAAAATTCAGCAGGTATGGCAGCTGGGTCTTCCGTGCATTTTCTGTTTATCCTACAGATTTCCAGCATATGCAATATTTTGCTTTTTCTTGGAACTACTTTGAAACGGGTCTACCAAGAATGAGTGGCTTTGAATGAAGTTTGAAATAGAAAATATAAAAATTGTTGGGTTGGGTTTTGGAGCATTTTTCCATCCAATTATCATCATTAGATACTCCCATAGAAAATTAAGGTAAAGATTCATCTGCTCTACTCCAATAAAATATCTTAACCCTCAGTCTTGGGCAGTATCCATTACTGCAACAATATTATATTTTCTCACTCTCCGTAATGCCCTTTTTTAAAACTAATTTTTCAGTAGGAGTAGAGCTAGGGTTCAAGACAACCCCTAACACATGAAATGCACCTTCCTTACATATCTGGAGCCAGCAGAGAGCCAAGGATCTTGGCTGGATTTGAACTCAGCTCCCAGAAAAAATGTGTCCATGCCACTGCCCCAAATCAGATTCTTCACACTCTCCACCCACCCACCATGCCAAAATTTTAATGCATGGTGTAACAGTTTTATGTTTGCTGATAAAATTTAATTATTCCCATGAGCAGGTATTATAGATAGGAACAAATATTTGTAAAGAGTACAGAAGTCACATTTAGTAAACATATGCTTTTAAAATTTATGATGCGGTCATAGAAAATGAAGCAGAGTAACATTTTTCTGCATGCTGTAGAAGTGTTGCTACAAATGTTAATAAAGAGTTATTACAGTTCCCTTAATACATGTTCTCTATTTTGGCTGCTAGGTAGAAGGCTAGTGTAGGAAATCTCCCTGCATTGTCTATTCTATTATGCATGTGCTTATATTTGTGCAAGGGGAAATATTAACTACGCTGTAAACAGACAGACAACATTTACCTATGTGAAAGTCATCTCTGAGGAAAAGCAAAACAGCAGAAACTATAGCAGCTTAATGATCATTCTCTAAAGATTACATTTGACTGAGCATAAAATCAGTTTAATTTAGGTCCTCCAGGCTTTGTTGGAAAAGATGATACAATTTCTATTGCTCATTATGATGATTCACTGTGGTCCCTAATGGTCTTTCAGTTGTGAATATGTAATATAGTAGCTGCTCGTTCTCTTCTGTATATAAATTATATGGTGCATATGACAGCAAAAGGGAGTTGTTTATATTTATATTGCACATTGTGTACATTCATCACAGAACGTTTGTTTGGGACAACACAGTTGCTGGAGGGAGAGAAAGGAGGATCTGGTGCCACAATGTAATAATAGTCTGCAATTGTACCAGGATGATCCCTAGTTAACAATCAAAATGGCAGGACAGGATACGGTCACACCAGTTTCAGTGCTGGAAAATATATTTTATTTGAAAAGTCCTGTACATAGGAAGGTGGGATTAGAAAGGGTACCTGGGTGACCTTGGGTTAGCATAGACAAGATGGGTCAAATGGCTTCCTTCTGTGCTGTAACTGTTATACTGTTTTTTAGTTATGAATTGTTTTATCATTGCACGATTTTGTGTTTTTTCACTAACAATAATAGCTGGTAATTATTTAGCTTGTTAATGATTTTTCCAAACTGCTTAGGAAAATTTGGTACAGTGCTGCATGAGCAAATATTAGGCCAGATAAACAAAAATATGGTCAAAGTGATAAATTGTAAAGTGTGTTTTAAAGGAAGAGAAAGAAATAATAAGACTTTTGGGAGGGTATTCCAGATGAATGTGACATCTGAAAGCATGAACTGCCTATGGTGGAGCAAAACTCTTGTAGGTTTGTGGGATTGAGCAGGTTACAGTGATAAGAAGGGGTGAGAATGTGATGGGATTTGAAAACAAAGATGAGAATTTTAAAATTGAGGCATTTCTTAACCAGGTGCCAAAGAAGGACGAGCCAAGTATGATATGTGAGGGGGGTTTATTACAAATTAATGCACAAGTAAAATAGTTTTGGATGCACTCAAGTTCAAATAAGGTAGAACATGGAAGGCTGGGCAAGAGAACGTTGGAATAGTCAAATATAGAGGTAAGAAAGGCATGGTTGAGGGTTTCAGCAAAAGATGAAATGTGACATAGCAGTGTCAAATGCTGTTAAGAAGTGAAAATAGACATGTTTAGTGGTGGCACTAAGAAGTTGGATTCTTAACTTGGTATTGAACATGAAGGTTGCAAACAGTCTTGTTATTTGAGGGTCTGATGGAGTCAGTGGCAGAGATCTTGGCTGGGTTTCTCCGGCTCCATTGTGGTGGGACCCACAATGAGGAATGCCTTGGGCCAACAAAAAGTGCATTGACTTGGTGGGATCAGATGATCCCGGTGTTGGGCAGAGCTGGAAAAATCCTGCCCTTTGTGTTATAAATGTCCTTCCATTTTCACTAGTATCCTTGGAGGTGGGGGGCCATCCTGATGCAATTGATAGGTTTAGTAGATTTATGACATTTATGTGAAGCTTTAAATTACAAAATCTTTTAAAAATTCAGGGAATTACAGAGAATTATCTCCAATGAGTTGATGAGTGAGGAAGGCACTGATGTCGCATTAAACCCATGCAGATTGGGAGGGTCCCAGTGTGATTTTTCGAGTATTATAGGCAATGATTAGTTGATCTCAAGTAAGGCAGCTGTCATCCTCCAGTCCTCCGGGACACTGAACACTGTGGAAGTTTACCACACAAAAAGAAGCCATTAAATCTTTGCATGAGGAATCTAAAGTGAATCTCGTGGTCAAATTCTTTCTCAGCTGCTCTGCATTTTCATCTGTGACAAATGTTTCTCCAATTAATTCTTTAAACATACAATAAAATGACAAGCTATATTAGCAGGTTCAGTAATAATTTTTCTAAGAGAAATTGGATAAATAATTGAAGAAGTAAAATTTGAGGGCTATGAGAAGAAGGCAGGGGAAATGGGTCTGACTGGATAGTTCTTTCACTAGTACAATAAGCTGAACAACTTTCTTCTCAAAGAGGGCAATCTCATCACAGCAGAAAAGGAGGCCATTCTGCATTTCAAATCCATGCTGACTCACTGTGGTGCAATCTAATTAGTCTAATTGCACCGCTTCCCCACCTCACTTTATACTAGTAACTCTGTCAGTCCATTACCCTCAAGTGCTTCCAGTTTCCTTTCAAAAATCATTCATCATCTCTGCTTCTACCATCTTCATAAGCATTGCATTTCAGGTTACCACTCTGCGTAAATGTGTATTTCTTTAGAATTCCCGCCCACTGCACAAAACCTTCAATCTGTACCCCCTACTGTTTGCACCATCAGTCAATGGAAACAGCTTTTCCTTGTCTAATCCCATCAGAATTCAAACATTTTTAACAGGCTTCAAGAAAACCAAAAGATTAAGGGCAACATTGAATCCAACTATTGGGAGCGGACTGCTGGATTGTCAATGTGGGCGAAAAATCCAGAGCGGTTTGGGAAACGTGTTTCTCTACAGAGTGATCCCATTTCATGAATTTCCATGCCACTCACCAGTAATGTCATGTGATGCAAACCTACAAAGGGGAAGAATGTCATTTTAATGGATTTGAGTGGCTTTTCATACAGTTAGCCAGATCACCCCACTGTACGATCCCCTTCGCTAAAAATGTCACTTTGGCAAGGTTTTGAAAGACAAGATTCAGTTGAAGGGATCCTTCTGGAGCTGCAAAGGTAAGAATCCACAACACCAGTGCCCCACAAATCTAATTTCCTCAGCCCCTTCCAATACTACTTACATATAAAGAACAAATAAAAGTACATCATACGACAAGTCCTTTGGCCCTCCAAACCTGTGCTGATCATGATGCTTTAATTAAGAATAAAAACTTCTACCCTTACTTGGTCCCTATCCCTCTATTTCCTTCCTATTCATGTACCCATCCAGATGTCTCTTAAGTGTTGCTAATGTGCTTGTTGCACAGATCCTCTGACAGGTGTCTCAGGTAACCACCATCTCTGTGTGAAAAACATCTCCTGCACATCTCCCTTAAACTTTCCAGCTCTCATCTTGAACTATGGCCTCTTGTAATTGACATTTTCACCATGGGAAAAATCTTCTAAGTATCCACCATAACTATGTCTCTCATAATTTTGTAGGCCTCTATCAGGTGTCCCCTCAGGCTTCATCTTCCCAGTGAAAATAATCCTAGTTTATTCAACCTCCCCTCATAGACAAGACTCTCAAGATCAGGCAACATCCTGGTCAAACATCTTTGCACTCTCTTCAAAGCATCCACATTCTTCTGATAGTGTGGTGACCAGAACTGCACTCAATACTCCAAATGCAATCCAACCAAGGTTTTATATAGCTGTGACATGACTTCTCAACTCCTGTACTCAGTGCCCTGGCTGATGAACGCAAGCACGCCATATGCCCCTTTAATCACCTTGGCCAACTTTTTTGTTACTTTTAGGGACCGTGGATCAGATGCCTCTGTATATTAAAGTTCCTAAGGGTTCTGCCATTTACAGTATAATTCATTCCTAAATTTGATCCTCTAAAATGCATCACCTCACATTTCTCCAGATTAAACTCCATCTGCCATTACTGTGCCCAAGACTCCAAATCTATCTATATCCGGTTGTATCCTCTGACAATCCCTGGCACTATTAGCAACTTCACCAATATTCATGTCATCTGCAAATTTACTAATCAGATTACCCACATTTTCCTGCAGATCATTTCTATATATTCCAAACAACAGAGGTCCTAGCACTGGAATACCACAAGCTATAGATCTCTATTCTGAAAAATCCTTCCAACACTACTCTATCTTCTATAACTAAGCCAGTTCTGCATCCACCTAGCTAGTCAACCCCGAAACCCATGTGATTTTAGTTTTTGTACCAGCCTGCTATGTGGTCCTTGTAAACTAAAGTCCACATAAACTACACCATAGCCCTTCCCTCATCAATTATCTTTGTCACCTCTTCAAAATCTCAATCAGTTTGGTGAGACATGATCTTTCCTGTAAAAACCATACTGCCTGTCACTAACTATTCCATTTTTTTCTAAATGTGCATTTATACTGTCTCTCAGTACTTTCTTCAAAAGCTTCCCCACTGTTGATGTCAGGCTCACTGGCCTATAATTTCCTGGTTTATTCCTGCTTCCTTTCTTAAATAAGGGAACAACACTGGCTATTCTCCAGTCCCCTGGAACTTCACCTGTGGTCAAAGGGGATGTGAAGATATCTGTTAAGGCCCCAACTATTTTTCCCTTTGTCTCCAGCAGTAATCTGGGCTAGATCTCATTTAACCCTGGGGACTTGTCTATTTTAATGCAATTTAGGCTTTTCAGCACCTCCTCCTCTAATGTACTGATGTTCTCTACAATGTTCACACACTTATTATTGACCTCAACATCTGTCATATCCTTCTTCTTGGTGAATATGACTGTGACTATGACTGTGTGGCCAAATTCTCCTCCAACTTGATTTTCAAGTTTGCTGATGACGCCACTTTAGTGGGTTAGATCTCAAACAATAATGAGACAGAGTATTAGAAAAAGATAGAGAATCTGGTGAACTGGTGCAATGACAATAATCTGTCCCTCAATGTCAGTAAAATTAAGAAGATAGTCATTGACTTCAAGAAGCATAGTGGAGGAAATTCCCCTGTCTAACTTGATGTGGAAATAGTTGAGAGCTTCAAGTTTCTCATTGTCTAAGTCGCCAACAACCTCCCTGATACTATAGTTAAGAAAGTCAACCAACATCTCTACTTTCTCAGGAGGCTAAGGAAATTTGGCATGTCCCCTACAACTGTCACCAACTTTAATAAATGTATCCTAGAAAGCAGCTTTTGGGTTGTATCACCACTTGTTACGGCTCCTGCTCCGTCCAAGAGCTACAAAGGGTTATGAACAAAACCCAGTCATTCATGCAAATCAGCCTCCCATCCACTGACTCTGTCTATGTTCTGTCCTGCTGCCTCAGAAAAGCAGTCAGCATTATCAAAGACTCCACACACCCGGACATACTCTCTTCCACTTCCGTCGCTAAAATGTACAAATGTCTGAGGTCACGTACCAACCAACTTCTTCTCTGCTGTTATCAGACTTCTGAATGGACCTACCTCACATTAAGTTGGTCTTTTTCTACAGCCTAGCTATGACTACTCTAATGCTACATTCTGTACCCTTTCCTTTCCTTCTCTATGAAAAGTATGTTTTGTTTAGCATGCAAGAAACATTATTTTTCGCTGTATATTAAAATATGAGAAAAATAAATCAAACCAAATCAAAATCAGATCAGTAATATCAGATGGATTGATCAACTGACTGCCTTTCTGTTGATCAGTTGACCAATTTTGAAGTGCACATTCTAGTTTTAATTTTGAAACTTTCCAGATATTAATATTCTACTTCTGAAACAGAAATCTTCTCCTCCTGCACCTCCCCCACCATCCCACAACTCCAAAAAAACTATGTATTTCAGTCTTTGCTCATGTCATCTTGATTAATATTTATTCCTCAATCAAAAAAAATATATAGAATACCTGGTCATCTTTTTGATTTGATTTGGTTTGATTTATTATCACATATAATAGTATACAGTAAAAAGTATTGTCTCTTGTGGGCTATACAGAAAAAAGCATCCCATTCGTAGAGAAGGAAAGGAGAGACTCGAGAATGTAGTGTTACAGAAATAGCTAGGGGACAGAGAAAGATCAACTTAATGCAAGGTAGGTCCATTCAATAGTCTGATGGCAGCAGGGATCTACCTGTGGGATTCTGGGATCTTTCTCTGTGCAAATGGGTGCCACCTTTCCCTACACTATAGTATGGTTACACTTCACCAATGATTGTGTTGGCTGTAAAATATTTTGGAACATTCTGAAGATATAAAATCTGTTTTTATAAATGTTAGTATTTCCTTCTTTAATCCCATGCGCTGCCAAGAGATTTTCAATAGAATCTAATCATGTTGTCATGGGGAGGAAGTCGATCACTGTATCAGGGACGTTGATGTGACAGGTATTATTGGTGCTGTATTGAAGCCAAATCAATGTGATGTACAAAGCCCATTGTCCACCGTGTCAGCTGTTATGATTCTGTTCTCTTTTCAGTTACAGATTCTTTAGGCTTTCACAAGGCAGCTGACTGTTCTCATGGGCTACAGGATTACCATTGTTTAATGTTGATGTTATGGAACAGCATCCTTTGTGTTTCAGGCCTTGGGATATTCAGACTGGATTACAAGTGACAATCCTAGGATGTATTAAAATGAATGTGGCAGTGTAAGTGGGAAGTGAATCATATCACATTCATTTCCACTTTTATTTATCCCAGGCCTAGAAGTAATGTTAGTGCTTTAGGAGCAGCCTTATCACCTGGAGTTTCTGCTGTACTTGTCTCGTCTCTTTTTGAATCTTAGTTTAGTCTTTGATGTGTTAAATGAAAAAGCCCTCATATGCTGTTACATCCATCATAGTGAATGGATTTGAAGTTACTATAGTTTTGCTTTACATTGTGAGGCTTATATGATTTGGCTTACTACATGGATGCGGGAAGGTGGCACTGCTGCCTTGTAGAGCCAGGGACCTGGGTTAAATTCTGGCTTTGGGTGACTGTCTGCATGGAGTTTACATCATCTCCCCTGTGTGGTTTTACACTGGCACTTTAGTTTCCTCTCACAGTCCAAGATCTGCAGGTTAGATGGATTGACTATGTCAAATTATGTCTTTGTGTCCAAAGATGTGTAGGTTAGGTGCACTGACTATGGGGTTATAGGGATGAGGCAGGCCTAGGAGAATTGGTGCAGGCTCAATGGGCTGAATAGTCTCCTTCTATATTGTAGGAATTTTATTGATATATTCTTTCCATCTTAAACCCATGATATTTTACTGTGAAAGGTCCTTCTTGTTTTGCAATTATGCTGTTTTCTAGCCCATGGCTGGAATCATGCCAAATTTCCTCTGCCCCTCTTCAAAATAATAAACCCAAAGAATAATTGATGTAGCACATGTATTGTGAGTGCCTTAAATAGCCTTAGGTATAAAAGGCATTGACAATCATCAGCAAATTGACAATGTTACTGTAAGCCCTCTTCTACAGAGCCCTGGCTGAAATTATACCTTTGAAAAAGGAGATCAAAAGCAAAAGAATTCAAATAAATAGAACGTATTGCAAATCTGCCTTGTCTTTCTGACTTGAATTTTCTCTCTCATGTATTTTGCAAGCAGCTTCTCTTTTCTGTGATTTTCTCTACGTCATTCTATGTCTGGTTCTTTAGTTGATGTTGTTAACTGTTCCCTTTCCTAACAAATCTGTTATCATGCCCCACTTTTCACAAGATTCCCTTAATCCTTTTGTCTTCACAAACTCCTACTCCATTCCAACTCTCTCTTTACTCTCCAAAATCCTTGAATGCATACTTGTCTTACAGATCTGTGCCCATCTCCTCTGTAACTCCATATTTGAACCTCCCTGAACACCTGCTCCACCATAGCATTGAAACAGACCATAACAAAATTACAAAAGAGTTTTTATGTGGCTGTAACCATGATAACCATTCATCCTCACCCTTCTCTACCTGCCTGCAACCTTTGGCAGGGTTGGCCACACCATCCTCTGGCAACACCTCTCTGTTACCCAGTTTGCTAGGACCTCTCTGTTACCCAGTTTGCTAGGACCTCTCTGTTACCCAGTTTGCTAGGACCTCTCTGTTACCCAGTTTGCTAGGACTGCACTTGCTAAGTTCCAATCTTAACTGATCATAACTGGGAAATCACTGGAAAATGGCTTCCCTTCCTGCTCCCACACCCTTACCATTGAGATTCTTAAAAGATCTACTGGACTCCCTCCATCCCACCCAATTTATGTGCTATCAGCATCCATACCTGACAACACAATATACTATTGCATATGAATGCTGATGATATCTCACCACCAACTCACTCGATATTTTAATTGACTTTTATTTACATTCAATACTGGAGGAACAGAAATTTTCTCCAACCAAATATTGTGAAGATCTCAGACATTGTTTTGTCCTCACCCCTAATCTATTCCCAAGACCTTGACTCCATCCTTCATCCTATTAACTGTTTGAGGCTATACAAGATAAAAGCAAATTACTGTGAATGCTGGAATCTGAAGCAAGAATTGAAAATGCTAGAAAATCTCAGCAGGTCTGACAGCACTTGTGAAGAGAAAATAAAGCTAACATTTCAACTCTAGATGACCCTTCATCAAAGCCCTCTCCTGAGCTGTGTTTGAAAGTGGGCAGAGAGGGGCGTATTTAATCGGGCAGGAAGATATTGGGTGAGGACCTTGCCATTAAGATCATAATCCCACCCAGGTCCTTTCTCCATAACCCCATCTATTTATCCTAGCTAGCCCCCCCTTCCCCAATGCTAAGGAGCTATTTAATATGGCCAATCCACCTAACCTGCACACCTTTGGCCTGTGAGAGGAACCTAAAGCATCTGGAAGAAATCCATACAGCTATGGGGAGAAGTCCAGAATTGAACGTTGATCCCTAATGCTATACAGCAGTAGTGTTACCCAATTTGCCACTCCTTAAATCCCCTTTTCATGTTGACATGTATGCATTTCCTGTCAAAAGTATGCATGTACATCCTTGGCCCCACTTTTGAGTGCCAACTTCGATGTTGTGCTTAAAAAAGGGTGCTGCAGTGCCTATTTTAGCCCCTTGTGTCTTAAAATTCATCTTTGCCTCGATACTGAAAACCTAGTTGAGGTTTTAAAGATGAAGAAGAAACTATTATTGCGATAAATTATGGAAGAAGTTATGTCAGCACAGGTGCTGAGCACTGTAATAACAATTAGTGTCATTTGAAAACATAAAATAAGATTAATTATTTACAAGCTTTACACAGATCAGCACTCAGGCCTTACAACACACTGTAAAAGCTTGTGCTATTGGAATAAATATAGCAAGTCTTCAGGGTATTTTGGAATTGTCAGGGAATGTTAACAACAAACCCAAGCACTGACATCTAAAAGAGACTGAATGATACATGTAAATATCTTTCAAAGCTGCACAGTCACTGTGCTCCATCAAGACTTACAGAAACAATGCTTCGTGCTTTTGAGGTAGATTAATTCAGGGGCTAGGCTGTGACTTATTAGTAAAGTCAAGGCCTATTACATAAACTATGCACAAATTTTGCTTCAATAAACAGAAGAACATGCGATAATGCTTTACATATTTTTTCTTGTTCCTTAGTGTTTTCTTGTCCATATTTTCTGAGTTTTTCCCTGAGCTTCTTTACAATGACACATTCTGCCTTCGTAGCTCTTATTTTATTTATTCCTGTTTTCCTTTGTTGGGTATTTGAGTCTCGTGGTTATTTTGTTTTGTCTTTTGTCTGTGTGTGTTTTTTTCAGTTCTTTCACTTGGTCCTCATTCGTGATATATATCTGACATCTTGTCTTGATATTTTTATATATCTTGCTTGCTTATTTTCTCCATTTACCCTCCCATGTCTACTAAGATGCACGTGGATGGAGAAGATCAAGCGCAAAGAAGCAAGAATTTCAAAGGCAGCTGGGGATAACCAGAAGAGATTAAGATAAATCAGTAGAGGTAAAAAACCTAGGAAACCTAGGAGCGGTTCTAAAGGAGTTTGATAACGGCCAGGAAAATTTCAAGATCATAGAACCCCTGCAGTACAGAAAGTGGCCTTTTGGCTCATCGAGCCTACAGTGACAACAATTCCACCCAGGCCCTATCCCCATAACACCACCTATTTACCATGCTGGTCCCCCTTACACTAAGGGGCAATTTAGTATGGCCAGTCAATGTAACTTGCACATCTTTAGAGTGGGAGGTTACCGCAGCACCTGGAGAAAACCCACACAGACACAGGACAAATGTGCAAATTCACAGTCACCCAAGGCCAGAATTAAACTGAGTCCCTGGTGCTGTGAGACAGCAGTATTAATCATGTGCCACTGTGCTGTTCCAAAATCAAAGTGGAGAATGGAGTTAATGTTTTTTACTGCAAATCTACACATTAAGGTACACCTAACGCTCAACCTTCAGCTAGAATAAATACTCCATATCCCATAGGTGGAACCTTATGCCAATTCCCATGGTTAGCTTGGTGGTAGGGAGCATTTAATCAGTTGGGAGGGAGGATTGCAATGGATGGGGACCTGGGAACTCATTGAATTCCATCCCGATTAGGCCCTTGGACAGCTTTCCTGTTCTGCTATCATTTGAATCCTTTAAATGGACAATGAAGGCCCATAAAACCCTCATTTCCACCATCACTTATGTTAACCTTAGCATGTCTGCTTTCAGGCTATTGGAGTGTGGGGAAGGGGTGGGACTCCTCATTCAAAGGCACTCATTGTCTGATTAAGGGGCAAAGCACTGGGAAGGAGAGGTGCCCGCTGTGTGACACTCCCCCTACCCACACTACTGACCCTGCTCACCCCTTCCTTGTAACCCCTAGTCGCCATCCTGCTTTCCCACCTTCACTCACTTCTGGTCTGGGATCCAGTAATGATACTTGGCATCAGATAGATATCATACCGACAGCAACCACTGCCCTCCTGGCGAACTGCTGAGTACTGAGGGCTACTCAGTTTTGATTAGCTGGCTGCTCTTGACCGACAGGATTTCTGTCTTCTGCTGAGGTCCTTGATGCCGAGCAAAGGCCTGCAGTTGGCCTCCAATCTGACTGAATAGCCCAAGATGTGACAGGCCTTCCCAAAATGGATCCACCTAACCTGCACATTTTTGAATTGTGGGAGGAACCCTTACAGATATGGGGAAAATGTGCAAACTCCATTCAGAGAGTCAACCAAGGCCAGAATTGGACCTGGGTTCTTGGTGCTGTAATGCAGCAGTGCTAACCAGTGTGCCACCATATTGACCTCAAATATCAACAACAATGTGGATTTATATAACATCTTCAAGGTAGTTTATGATCTCAAGTTGCATCAGAGGTGCATTGTCAGGCAACAAATTGTCTTGGTGGTAGATTTCTATCTCATGCATTAATGTTTGTGCTGTGGTGGTCTGATGTGTGTTAAGCATATCCTAGTGTGGCTGAAGAGTCCCATTTTGGCTTGGCGGTGTTTGCTGCAGAGGAAGACAGTGAAATGAGAAAGTGCACAATTTGCTGGAATCTGCTTCTCTGGGCCCTTTTCTGGACTATATTACATTCCAATGTCTCTACAAACAGCTACCTTTCAGAGATCATGGCTATCAGTGACTGTCTTCCAGCTGACAGCAGATAATGTTCATTATCTTCATCGCTTACCTGTTGTTGTCCTTCTAGTGGTTGTAAGCATGTGACCCAATGGCCAGTTCACCAAAAAATCTGTCTTTGGGTATATGGCTGTCAATGAATATGTCTGAGCCGGTGAAGATGTCACTGGCTCAGCAACGAGTGCATGCTGATGATTTAGCACATTCCAAGACTCTGGACATGTTGAGCATATCTCTGAGAGAGTGAATATAGAAACTGTTCAGCATTTACTACTGCCTAACGTATGCTGTCAGTATATACGAGTATAGAGGAGTGCACTGAGGTTACAGGCTTGGTGGATTCACAGTTTGGTATTCTCAGCCAGGTCACTGTTATTTAACATTCTCTTAGTTTGGATACAACAGTAGCAGTTTTTATAATGCATCTGTTGATTTCAACATCAAGTGGCAGATTACTGGTGATTATGGAACATAGACATATGGATCTAGTAACAAATTCCACCATCATATTGTCAATACTGATAACTGGCAATATCCTCGACTCTAATGCTAATGATTAAAATAAAATCTTTACATGTGTGAGAGTCTATCTGTACTCCATTGAAGATATTCCTTGGCATGGAATGATAGTTAAACATCAAAAGCATAGAGCAACTCTTCAATGAAGCCTTGGTGCATTTTTGTCTTGGATCCGAGCTGTATGGCTGTCCATCAGTTCTGATATGTAAATAGACACACCCCTGTCAATGACCTGAAGGCATGTCAGAGCAGTAAAGAGGGAAATATACCAAAAAATATTGTTGACGGGATACAATACTATTTGATCCTATTATGGATCTCAGAGGGTACTGATATTGCCCGTCATAGCTGACCTTACCCTTCATATTGCTATGTGGAGAGGAGATCATTTTGAGTAGCTTTGACAAGCAGCCAATTTTCTCCAGCAGCTTGACTAGACCACCTCTGCTCACATGACTAAATGTCTTGATGAGATTGTTACATGGTATCATTTGTTCATGGTATTTCCCTTGCAGCTATGGAATGAAGAAATCACAGATCTTCCAGATCTGAAACGATCCTGGAATTGGGGATAGATATGTTCACCCATAACTTGTAGTTCAAGAAGGATGAATACTTTCCAAATGATGCCCAAAATACTTTCTGCCATCTCTGCAGTCACCTTTATTGCTTTACTGGGTCTCAATCTTTGCATCACAAACAGTCAGGGGAACTGCTCCCATTGTCAGTATAGGCAGAACTCAGGCAGTACCAGTCAGCACCTCAATCTTTGGCCATGGCAAGTGAATCAATTATTTTACTCAGTGTCTCCACTGTGATTTTGCTATTCAACTCTGCCATGAGAAGAAGCCTTCTATAGTGTCTGGAGCTTCCTCGGTCACAGTATTTTCCCTGGAGTACAACTCAAGAACCTGGGAGATTGTCCTGTTTCTCTTTATAGCGCTATGGAATCTTGAAGGGACAATAAACAGGATATCATTCAAAGGACAAGACATTTAGCAATGCAGCTCTCCCTCAGTACATTCCTGTGCTTGCGTGCCAATCTAAATTATATACTCAAGTGCTGAAAGAGGATTTGAATCCTCAATTTTCTGACCCAGAGGCATAGGCAATATTTAACAGATTGGATGAGACAAATACATGCTTAGAGTGAAATAGAGCCAGCAGACATGAATTATACTGACAGTGCTACACTATCCACTGACCAATCAACTATTTATTAATATTATAACAGTATGAAAGTGAGTTTAGAAAGCTCTACAGCAGACAATCGGAAACTTTTTGAGATACGCTTCAACTGCAGTGAGTTTTTTTTATTAGCATCATGTTAGAGATGTCCTCAAGGCAGTCTTCTACTGCTTGTTCAAATTCATTTTGGGTGACTACTCATGAGAGTCAGATCACATATTTTACATGGAAATTAAAATGAAAACCTCACATTTTGACACAAAACATGCAGCGAAGCTGGCCTGTAAAAATTTGTCTTTGAGGCTTACAACAATTTGGACGTTAGGATTCAGTTTTGCATCGAACAACTACTGATCTGTTATTCTATGTAAAGTGATACGTGACCTTTCATATCACCCACAGCTATGCAGAAATTTAGCTCCTGAAGCTCTTTAAGGAAGAATGGTCTTCATCACACTGTTGAAATCCATGACTGTATGCTAGAGAGCCAGAGGATACTGTCTTAACAGTCTGAAAACTTTGTTTTCCTGACATTTTAAAACAAAAATGCACAAATACAATTTATTCACTTATTCTTCATCATACTGGGACTCTGCATGCGATAAAAGCTCATACATTTTTTAAGAAGCCTTTATAAGATTTTCCATTTCATTTTGCTACAGAAAGGAATATCAGATATTATCCTCTGGGAAATTGGAGTAACCAGAAATATAACTGAAATATGCATAGGCCTGATTGAACTGGATAAAGAGTAATTTACATTACACTGGAAAGGCTGTGTAATATTAGTTTTGCCCATTAAAATATGAAAAGAACTTTAAATTATGCTGACAAATACTATTCTTAAAACTTCAAGGCTTTGTGGAGAACAATTGACATGTGTGCTTTTAGCTAATGGCTTCTTTCAGGAATAATCCAGGACAAACAAATCTAATGACTCAGAACAGAAGGTTCTTGTGGTAGGAATTGTTGTGTAAGGAGGATTGTGGTAGTCCATTTTTATTGCAACTCATTTATTACCTCCAGTGGTTCAGTATTGTTTCAATGCGGGAGCAAATGGCTTGTTGAAATTCATTGTGAATGGAAGTACATTTCAGCTCCTTCACTAGGTTCATGACGTTTTCATATTCAATGCACATACAACAACATCTTATACTTATGTAACACCTTTCATGCATAAAACTACAGCATTGGCAATCACCCAACATACTCAGTTATGCCCTGTCCACAAAAAGAAAGCCAAATCTAATCTGGCCAATTACCACTAGTTAGTTTATTCGCAATCATCAATGAACTGATGGAAAGTATCATTGTAAGTTCTACTAAATGGCACTTAGTCAGCAATAACCAGCTCATTGATGACTAGTCTTGGTTCAACTGGGATCAATTGTCTCCAGCCATCATTCCAACTTTGGTTCAAAGATGGGTGAAGGAGCTGAATTCCAGAGGTGAGGTAAGAATCAAGGTTACATTTGACTGACTGTAACGTCAAAGAATCCTAGTAAAATTGAAGTCAATGGGAATTAGTAGTAAACTCTTCATTGCGTTGTCATACCTAGGTATGATGTGGAGATGCCAATGTTGGGCTGGGGTGGGCACAGTATGAAGTCTCATAACACTAGGTTAAAGTCCAACAGGTTTATTTGGAATTACGATTTTTAGGAGTGCTACATTCACTCGATGAAGGAGCAGTGCTCCCAAATCTAGTGATTCCAAATAAACCTGTTGGACTTTAACCTCGTGTTATGAGACTTCTCACAAAAGAAGATGGTTATGGCTGTTGAAGAAAAATCATCTCAGTCCTAAAACATTGATGCAGGAGTTCCTCTGGTATATGTTCTATGCCTAATCACTTTCAGCTGCTTCATCAATATCTTCCCTCCATCACAAGGTCAGAATTCAGAGTATTCTCTGATGATAGTGTTCAGTTCCATTCACAAGGTAATAAAGTTGTCAGTGCCCACTTTTAGCAAGACTTGGACAACAGTAGGCTGATAAGTGACAAGTCATACTGTAACACACAAGTGCCAAGCAAAGAAGAGATAGTCTAACAGCATCACCTTGACATACAATGGAATTAATGCATCCTCATTTTCAATATTCTGGAGGGAAGGCTTGAGGGAGCTGCGATGTGGTCACCATTGACCAGAAACCAGAAACTTAACTGGACAAGCCAAACTATGGTTACAAGAACTAGCCAGAGGTTGGGAATTCTGTGATGTTAACTCACTTCTTGTCTCCCAAAAGCTTTCCAACATTTGCAAGGCACAATTTAGAAATTTGCTGGAATACTCTCACCTTGCCTGGATGATTGTAGCTGCAACAACTCTCAAGAAACTAGACACCATCTGAGGTGGTCTGATTAGTATATTTGTGGATGACATGAAGTTTGGTGCAGTTGCTGATAGTGCCTGGGATTGTCAGAGGATACAACAGGATATGGATAGATTAGAGACTTGGGTCCAAAAATAACAGATGGAGTTTTAATTTAATCCGGACAAATTATTCATTATTCATTCATGTACATGGACATCACTGGCTGGCTAGCATTTATTGCCCATCCCTAATTGCCCTTGTTCAGAAGGTAGTTGAGAGTCAACTGCATTGCTGTGATTCTGGAGTCTCATGTAGGCTTGACCAGGTAAGGATGGCAGAATCCCCTTCCCTAAAGGACAAATGCAAAGTGATACACTTTGGAGGATCAAATTTATGTGTGAATTTACTATAAATGGAAGAACCTTTAGGAACATTAACCTACAGAGGGATCTGGATATGCAGTCCACAGTTCCCTAAAAGTGGCAACACAGGTGGCCAAGGTGATTAAGAAAGCATATGCCATGTTTGCCTTTATCACCCAGAAGATTGGGTACAAGAGTTAGGAAATCATGTTGAAAATAAATAAAACCTTGGTTAGGCAGCAAATTAGAAGGATGAGGAAGCTTTCGAGGGAATACAAAGAAGGTTTACCAGGCTGTTGCCTAGTTGAGGGTGTTGACTATGAGGAGAGGTTCAATAAATTAAGGTTGTTTTCTCTGGAAAGACAGAGGATAGGGGGAGACTTGATAGATGTCTATAAAATTATGAGAGGCATAGACAGAGTGGAGCGTGAGAGGCTTTGTCCCAGGGCATAAGCATCAATTACAAAGGGACTCAAGTTCAAGGTGAGTGGGAGAAAGTTTACAGGAGATGTGCAGGGGAAGTCTTTAACGCAGAGAGTAGAGGATGCCTGTAATGCGTTGCCAAAGGAGGTTGTAGAATTAGGTGCATTAGTAACGTTTAAGACGTTTTTGGGTGGGTACATGAATAGGAAGGGATAGAGGGATATGGACTGAGTAAGGGCAGCAGGTTTTTATTTAGTTAGGGCATCATGATTGGCATGGACTTGGGCCAAAGAGCCTGTTCATGTACTGTACTTTTTTTTATGAGCCTTTTAGAACAAAAAGCAATGTGGAGCACTCCTTCAGTACTGCACTGGAGAATATGCTGCTCCAACTTCCAGAATGGACTGTGAACTAACAATCTTCTGCCTCACAGCTCCTGTCTGCATGGACATCCTTTTTGAAATTAAAGAGAAAACAGGTTATAGGGATTCATAGAAATAATACATCACAACGATTGCATGTTATTGCTGAAGGGTGCAATTAGGATGGATAAAAAATGCAAAGGTCAAGCTTTTTAACTATAAACTGCACAACAAACTCTCTAGTTTAGTACTGCACATTCAGTGTAATTGATGCATTTCAAACAGTTGATTTCTTTCTTTGGCTAAATGGATTCTTCAAATGTATTTCAATGTATGCAATATCTCTAAAATAGTAGATTCATTCATAGACACACACCAATGAAAGCAAGAGATTTAATTATCACATTGCTTGATGTAATGTCGGTACAGTAAAACATTCTGTGTTATTTGGATTATTAATATTAGCTACTAAACATTAAATACATCGGGCAAAATAGAGTTAATCCTTATAAAATGAGAACAATTTGCTTTCCTCTCAGGAAGTTTGCAAGTGCAAGGAACACATTTTCTCTGGCGTTTTACTTTGAACACACGTATTTCAAACATTTTTTATAACCAGTTAAAGGTTTGGGCTTAATTTGGGCTGGATTTGGATGGTATGCAGCTAATTGAATAATAATCTTGGCCTAATCCTAGTGGAATTGATGAGATTTATAATATTGAATCTCCGATTACTGTTGGCATGTAATAACCATGCAACTAATGAAGAATTGGTCATTGTCAGATCTTATGTGAGAAAAAGCAAAAATCAAACTACGTTATTAACATAACAGATTCAAAATAGGAAAACAAAGTGATGTGATTTATTAGTCCGTATTATTGTTACCATTTTTTGGAAGAATCTGTCATTTGACCTTTGAAAGCATAATCAGCTAGACAAATGGATTTAAAAATTAGATCTGAAGTGAGCTTTAAATTGATTGGATGCTCTACGTTGTCTGCATTCAGAACAATGACTCATACATTATTGCTGGTTTAATTGAACTGGTTTTTAAACCTGAATCATTCAATATTGACACACAGCACATCATTGTTTGAATGATAGACCCTTGCTTTAAATGGAGCAAACAGCTAATATTAAATGGTATTTTGGAACAAAAACAAATCATGGATTTTAGCAACAGTCGCAATAAGACTGCAAAAAAAAATTACAGCACAGAATGCGTGTTTGCAAATGGAGTTTGATCAGGTTTTTGTCTGCAATCTTTTAATGTTCTACTCCAATCAACCACAGTGTAGCACCTATAGTATTTTATCTGCAGTCTTGATGAAGACAGAATAACTGGGTGACTAAAACTCATGAGCAAACTGTGAATTTCATTGTCAAAAACTTCACAGTTTGACATAATGTCACCTGCTCTTGCCCTCATCATCTGTTCCAATCTCTTGTGCAGCCCTTGTCCTCAATGTTTATGCTGAGTTGTGATTGTAATGACTTCAATGAGCCTATTGAGGTTGGCCATTTGGAGTATGAATTCTCTGATAGAGCTTTTGTTTTTAGAGGCCTTGGAAAACTACAATCAACAATGAATCCTTTCTAAATTGAACGTAGTAACTGTAGGTTATTGAGAAATGGGTGGTGTTAGCCATTGGTAGCGTACCTTATTCATTCTTTGAATATTTGTAATTGTTTTGTAATGTATTTGTAGTTAAAAAAAATCCCTGATAGAGCTCTTCATTGCTTGTCCAATCAGGGAGTCTTTGTTGTGTATATAACTGTGAGTGTCAGGTCTCCTGGCACTGCAGTGCTAACTCTAAACTTGTAACACTCTATGAACTTAAATAGAGCTTGTAGATAAAAGGGAATCTGATGAAGGGACACCGGCCTGTGCTGACTTATTTCAGTAACTTGCATTTCAGGAAGCATCGTCTAATCTAAATCATAGCCAGTTCCACATGAGTCTTCAATTATGTTTTAATGTGTTTTTAAAAATATTTATTTCCTGTTCTGTTCAAAAATATTTCCTGTACATCACCTGATTGGTTAAGAGGAGGAAAGCCTCTAGACTTTTCCAGGGTACTCTTGATGGTTCCAAGAATATTACTTTATTTTCAACTTCCTCATCCTTCCCTTAGAAGAAGTGCTTCAACCACATATCTTAGTTCAATAGCTGAATACATGCAGAGTGACAGGTGTGGTGTGACCCAGCACCTATCCATTCAATTTATAGGATTGAGACTTCACAAACTTATACTTATCTGAATTTATAAACTATTTCCAATGAGTATTTAAAAACTGACCCAATGAGAAGACATAGGTTGTGAAGTTTTGTAATAGGGCACCAGATGTTTAGCACACTAATTTGGAATTAATGACTTCAGTAAGATGGTGATAAAAAAGATTTTCAAGTAGTGACATAAATTACAAGACAATAATTTTCCTTTGGAATCAAAATTATAATAACTCTGTACATTTGCAATATCACCAAACCATAAATATACTGGGCATTTACAAAGTCCTTGTGCAACTTTAAAATTTAATAAGTTTGGATGAATACATGAAAGAAATAAACTACAATAACACATGATGACATATTTCATAAAGTTTAACTCAATGCAGTTTACATTCCTGTGCTTCAATATAGCTGCTGCCTTTTGGAATATATCATTCAATCTCATTTTCCAATAGCTCACCTTTTCTTCCAAATCACCATTTTCAATCAGTTTCAGCATTGTTGACACAATAATGAACATCTCTATAATTAAACTTTATGAATTATGCCTTCAATGCTATGTATTGTTTGTTTCTACCATGAATATATTAGTGCAGATTGGGGCATCCTTTCTCAAACACCTCTTGTTGGCTCTATTAGGTCCTGCCCCACCAGTGTCAAAAATCACGCTTCCAGATTGTTAGTGCATAGATTCTCAGAGAATCCAGAAAGAAAACGAGATTCCAGAGAGCTGACCTCCACTTTTCTCACCTTGGCCAGCACTCTTTGTACAGAGTAGAAAATCTGGCCCATTATTGATCTACCAGAACTCTAATAATGTGCTGGACTTTGTATTTACTGAAATGAGAATGCTGTTAAGGAGAATGGTTTTGGGTAACATGAGTGGTGAATTTGAAAATGAATAATTAACTGATTAAAAGGGCAGAAAAGGGGATGTGTTGTTATATGTAGCAGCTTTTATCATATCAGATGTCCCAAAGCACTTCAAAGCCAATGAATTACCCTTAAAGCAGTGCTTATTAACAAATATGGCAGCCAATTTTTACAGGTCAGGGTCCCACACAAACTTACAATACGAAAGAATAAATGTTATTGCTGCTGGCTAAATGGTAATTATCAATCAGGATATTGGCACAACTCACCTCTTCAATACTGCTGCCAAGCAGAGGAAAGGAGTTGCAGGAGAATTCCACCCTAAATGTTAAAGTACATGATAAGTGTAAAATACTGTATAGATAACTTCAGTAAGTGATATGCATGATTATACTAGCTCAGAGAATTACAATTCTTTCAAGTACACCATGGGGCAGCATGTGGCATAGTGGTTAGCACTGTTACTTCACTGTACCAGGAACCCAAGTTCAATTACAGCCTCGGGTATTGTCTGTGTGGAGCTTGCATGTTCTCTCTGTGTCTGTGTGGGTTCCTTCCCATGCTCTGGTTTTCTCCCACATCCAAAGATGTGTGGGTTAGGTTGATTGGCTAAATTGACCTTAGTGTCAGAGGATTAACTGAGTAAATATATGAGGTTATGAAAATAGGTCTTGGGTCAAATGGCCTCCTTCTGCACTGGAAGGATTTTATGATTCTATATCTTACAATTATGAAATTCTTTGTTACCACAGTAGTTAAGGTGCTATTCTTTCTGGATGTATCTCCTGGCAGTGTGGTTTTAGGGAGGTAGACTCTTTAAGAATACAGAAATTACTGAGCCAGGCACAAAGAGTATTTAATGAGTAAATCTTTCTCGATGGAATTTGCTTTTGAAAAATTTTGATGCAAGTAAAAAATATCATGAACAATAAGAATCTCCTCTTTTCTTGGTATCACTGTTGGATGCTCTGAGAAAAGGCTACATTCCCATAGTCAGGAAAAATCTGTCCAGGAATTCATTTGTGCCCTTCTCCATAAGAACTTTTAACAAGAAGCTGATACATGGATCAGGTTATGCACTTAGAGCAGAATTCACTGGTTAATTATTTTAATGCATTGAAATAGTTTTTAATGCATATTCAATTAAAGTTGGATCTTTTTGATTGGATAACTTTCTTTCTTTTCATGTTAATAATTTATACTTTTTGGAGGGGGTGAGCAGTAGCGGGGTGAGGAATATGTGAATCGGTTTGAAGTAACTATGAAAATCCCTTCATCACCATATTCCATTGCTGTTCAGGTACACTGAGGGAAAATTTAACATGGCCAATGCAATTAACCAACATGTCTTTTGGACTGTGGGAGGAAACTGGAGCACTGAGAAAACTCACACAAATATGAGGTGTACATGTAGATTTTACACAAGCAGTGACCCAACCTGAGAATCGAACCTGGGTCAATGGTGCTGAGAGGCAGAAATGCTAATCACTGTAACGCTGTGGTGGCCAAATGTTCTGACAACTTCAAATGTCATTATATGATGTTATATAACAATTTAGATGTGTTTTGTTGCAGTGATTGAACGATGCGCACTTTCTCTCAAAATTAAGTTGACTAATACATTGTTGAGATGTATTACTTTTCTCATCAATAAAATTGCTAATACGGATTCAAAACTGAAGAAAACAGTGCTCCATACCTCTAGTGCTGTGATTTAAATGTCCTCAGCATTTTATATTTGAAGGAAAAAAGGGTATGCAGCTTAAAAATAGCTACCTTCTTCTAGAACTCTTTGAATGACAGGCCACCTGGTGTAACTGAGAAAGAAGTGAGCCCATCATCAATGCTTGACTGAGTTTCAATAACTGATAAACCACTTAGCTCAGTCCAGGTTTGTGAGTACAGTTTTATTGACAGTTTTGAGAGACTATTACATAGCTTTGCTGACTTTGGTATGGTTTCTAAATAGATGATATTTTAACAACTCAATGACCACTTGAGGAGCTTTAACTATTTCCTTTTTGTCTGGAAATTTTTTAAAATATCAATAGTAGTGTGTCGAAAATTTTTAATAGATTTTTTCATATCAATTTCAAAGACTTTCTATTGTTGCATGGATTCTATGGCCTTTCAGAGCTGAGACTGGGTGATTAGCTGTGGAAGATACATGGAGGAGGCATGGGTATATGTTGGATGAAGGAGATAAGTTTTCATCGGACATAAGAACAATCAGGAGACTTGTGTTGAAGCCTCCAAAGGACTTGAGATTGGGGGGGGGGGTGTATTTTAAACAGCCAACTTTGGCATCTGCATTTCTCTGATGCTGCCTCAGATATGCTTAGGTAGGCAGCAGACCTGAGTCTTGCCTCCATCTATCAGAGAGAGAAGTATGATGGGTATAAGCAATTGGGTTCAGTTTAACAAAGTCAGGAAATGGCCTGGCTAATGTTTTCAAACCTGAGACTAATATCCAGCTCTAGGAGTCATGTCTAGTGACCTGTATCCTGCAAATTCAATTGTTAAGTAGTTGTATTTTCAGTGCTTAAAGTGGCGTCTGTGCCATATTGTGCCCGCAGTTCTGGTGCTGACACTAGTAAGTGATAAATGTGGATCCTGGGAGTGTGCGCTGGGACATATAGACATTTGTCAGATCAGGATATCAGCTGGCATGTAACACTGATTAGACCCTAATACTGCCATTTTCAACCTCAGTACTCTGGCTAACAACCTCTCCTGAGTTTTGCTGAAAAATGAGAAATCTTGGTCAAGGTTTTTAAGTTTACCTGCACAATTCACAAGAATACTTCATGCATTCTGATAATAACACTTACTCGCAATCATGGGTGCTGACGTTACTACCCATTTGATCTGAATCATGACGGGAAAGATGAATAGAAATGGCACAAAGGAGGAAGCTGCTTGAAGGAGGAGAGGGAGAAAGGCTCTCAGATGGAGCGCATATCACCTCAGAATATTCAGAAAGCATTTCACCTGTTCCAGCCTTAGTAAGAAACAGCGTGTGTTCCCTCTCCATTTCACTGAAGGAAGTGTTCACTGAAATCTGCTGCCTTGAGCAGATGGACTTACAATCTTAGAACAAGACCACGGCTATATTTCCAGTGGCTGTACAAGTGTTTAATTTCTGAGCTTTGGATTCCTCCTAGGATGGAACTGGCCACATTTCCAACATTTTGCAATTTATCATCCATTGCTGTATCAGAACGAACACTGACACTTAACATGGGGCAAATAAGTTGCAGAGAGGAACAAACAAAGTGAGTTTTAGCTTCTCCTGGATAATTGGCTACTTCATGGTGAAAGATGCCATCTATTGCACAAATGTTGCTTTGCAGATGCAGTATGCATATTCAGAGATGTATCATAACCACAAAAAGCTATGCTCCCTCAATATGCAGCTTGAGTGTTATCATGTTCAAAGCATCCTACAGGTGAATGCTCAATTTCCTGGCAGCAGTCAGGATACCTTTTCTCAAATGTCAGTATTTGAACCAGAATGAGAGACCAGGTGATAGCTGACCATGACTGCAAAGTGCAACTCATGCACATCTGGGCAGCATTTATATAACAAACTCCATATTGCTGCACAAGATGCTATTGATAGATCATTGAGGTGCTAAATTTAATCTTGGGAATTGGAATGAGCATGAGGCACCCGAAAGAGATTGGGAAATTTCTCCCAGCTGGAGACTACGGCTCATGGCAAGGAATAGAATATAGAGTGTTTCCTGTTGAGGATGCCAGCGGGAAGATGCACAAAATCTTTTGGCCTCATCTCATTAGTTGTGTAACTGGTGTTTCATGCTGTATACCATGGCAGGACAGGTTTGATAGCACATAATTCATCATCCCAGCTGGATGTCAAATTGAAAAGGCAACCTACCTTTCTGATCCACAATTAGAGAAAGACGATGGATCTCCTGAAAATGAAGATAAATCTCAGGGAGCATTCTGAGATCAGAAGATGGACCTCCTGAAAATGAAAATGGTTTTCCGGGAGCATTCTGAGCCCAGAAGATCCTGAAATAGAAAGTGAACCACCAGAAATATTGGGAGGCTAGAAGATGGAGCTCCAGGAAACCAAATCTGGAAGACCCAGCAGTAGGAGCTCCCTCTACACACTGCTGTATTGTTTCATAGTCTTGGGATGTGGGTAGTCTCCATGCTGAACTCCAGAGGTACTTTCAGGCATTGGCCAGATAAGTCCTGACAGCTGCCTATCACATCATTCCAAATTGTTTTGTACTGACATCTTTTCCCTCTGACACTATGGAAAATTAGGCTTTTGTGGTTGGGCCTTCATCTACACCCCATTAGTCGGATGCAAATCAGTTTCACACCAGCCTCCAGTGGATTTAGTGATCCGTAGGCACCAGTTGAAGATCCTGCAGTAAATACAAGCACCATGAAACCAATTTTTGGGCATCCTGCAGAATTCTCCCCCATCAAGACCATCATTGAACCCACTGATGGGGATGGGGAGAGTTCCTCCCATTAAGCTGGATTTAGCAAAATATTAATTGAATTGTTTTTGTGGGAATCCAATTACTACCATTTTGTCTGGTGCATATTAAAATGTTGAACTATTTGTGGAAGAGAACCTTTCTCTTGTAAAAGAGTAAAATGTGCCCCAAGGGCCTTGACAGGAGATGGTTTAGAGCTGGAGAGCTGGAGATAGTAAGTTAAGCAAAGCTCACTGCTGGAAGTCTCAGGTATTAATGGAACAAGAAAACTAATGAGTGTTCACTGGAGAAATTAAATAGGTTGCTTGTGAAAGTAGGTCATATAATTTTTAAAGTGGAATGATATTCACTTTTAGATAATATTTATACATTTGGGTCTTTGTGTGTTAAGACTAAGACTACTTTCTGTTGGGAGCAGCCTTTCCTGCTCACATTGTAAATTTCTTCTGATAATGCCAATCCCACACATTACTGATATAACTTAGCAGCCACTAGTACTTGCTGCCAATGTTAAGACAGCTGCAGAGTGCACAGTACCAGATCCAGTGTGTCTCTGTCGTACATAAGGAAAGCTAGCTTCAATGACTGATGCCTATTCAACCCAGTAGATAGGGTCATGCGGAGGAAAAGCAATTAATTGGCTGTGCGGAAGTTATCATCAATGAAGCCAAGTGGCACTGCGATAGACAGGAAGCTGTCACCATAATGTACACTTTAACTGTCCGAAGATGGGTAATCAGAAAATTGTGCAACACTTCGGTAGAAGTATGAAAGTAAGTCAACACCTCTTAACTAAACAAGATCTCAAGTTGGAGTGGACAGTGAGACAATCAGTGAAAAGCTGCTTGTAGTATAGATGTCCTTTGCAGTTGAAATTGCGGTGTAAGTGGGCCTGAATAAGCAATATAAATATCCATACACGGAAAAAGCTCAAACTGGCTTAGTTATAAATTGATCCTAGAACAAAAAAAAAAGGCAGAAGCTGTGCATTGAGGGAGGCACGTGTGTGGATTTTCTGGCTACAACATTTCCATTTCTATTGACAAAACCCCACAAAGTTGGTATCTGTGCACTGCACCCTTAGCTTAATCTGAGACCATGATCAAACAGCCGAGCTGCATGATGACACTCCAGTTCCTGTACATGAATATCATGTTTGGTGAGGATGTAAAGATTGGGAATGCCACCATTCGTTCTACAACGCCCCTGGGAGAGAAAAATAGAACTCATCTTTAGATTAATAGTACATCCTTCCCTAAAAGTTCATTCCTGCTGTCCCAGTACATTTCCACAGTTGTGGCACTCTGATCCTGCAGTTTGTTACCAACACAACAAAGCAGCAAAGTTTCAAAATGACAGTTGGTGCACTTTTCCCCATTTTGGTAGATTTTCGGTTTGCTCTCTTATGGTATATAAACTGAAAAGTCTCATTTCATCTTCTCTACAGGACTTCTCCTCCTGAACAAATTCTGTTTCCCAAGTTATGCTTACTTCTCCATCTGCACTGCTTTTGCTCATGCTCATTCCTCTCTTCTTTGTCAGAGATCTGGTAATGCTTAATCTAAGACCTGAGTGCAATTCTGTCACAAAGTAGCTCATCTCTTAAGTTTTCACAATCAGTCTCCTGCCAACTCATAAGTGATCATTGATGAACCTTAGCTTTCCTTTTATTAACATTAGTTTCCGCTATCAGTAAATTTTGATGGATGCTGAAGTAAGAGTTGAAAGTTTACAGGAGTTTGTCATAAGAAGTTGAAGTTTCACCAATCCCTGCCTTGCTACCAAACACAGTAAGAGGTCTCACAACACCAGGTTAAAGTCCAACAGATTTATTTGGTAGCAAAAGCACTCCCACTTACCTGACGAAGGAGCAGCGCTCTGAAAGCTAGTGGCTTTTGCTACCAAATAAACCTGTTGGACTTTAATCTGGTGTTGTGAGACTTCTTATTGTGTTTACCCCAGTCCAACGCCAGCATCTCCACATCATGCTACCAAACTGTCAGCAAATAGATCCTACTGCATAAAGTACTGATTTTGTCTTTTTGATTTTTTTTGTTTAATCCTGAAGCTGTTCTGTACCTTGTGACCCTTTTTACTCCAGCTGCCCCACCTCTGGGCCTATTGTGAAGCTTCTGCAATCCGAAATGATTCTGGAAAAAGTTGTGTGGATTCCATGCTTCTGCTGAGCTCTGGAATTGTTCCTGCTTCTGTGATGCTCTTTGGGCCTGTGCCCACTGCTGTCCAGTCTCTGGCTCTGTGTCCCAGCTTCAATCTGAAATTCCCATGATGATCCAACATGATTCTTTTCCTGTTTTCCTTCCTTTAAGGATCTATTGCTTGTCAGTCCTGAATCTTCCTTGTAAGGTCTGCTGGCTCTGTTACTCACTGCCACCATGTCTTGTTATGTGGTTGGTTCCAAATGGGGATTTGGGGATTGTCTATTTTCTCAAAATGTGCTGCTCAAGTTTCTCAAAATTGTTACTCTTTATTTACAACAAGTGTTTACACATTTGGATGTCTACATGAGATTGGAGCTTCTCCTCCTTCCACATCTCTTGTTGCTGTCAGTCATGTGATCTGACACTATTATAACATCAGCACTATATAGGTTTCTAATTTTAACACTTTACTGTACAGTAATTTCTTCTGGTTGACAACATACCGGCAAATTATTAAAAATTTTGGTTAAAAAATATTTCCGGTCGTTCAGAGTGCAGGTTAACATATGGTTTGCTTTTGATCTATCCTGTCAAAATCAAACTTAAAAATCTCAAAGAAGGAGCTGAGTAGTTTGTAACTCCTAAAAAAAAGAAAAAAAAGAATTGAATTTCCAAGCAGAAATTCTGGTTAACAAAGATGTCACTGTGGTAATCAACTCCAGAAAAAAAACAAACCATGCGTATCAGTTATTTAGAAAGGACTGCTTTTTAAACGCTGATCTTTTAAAATTTTTGTCCACTCGTGGAGATAAATGGAAGGATATTGACTGTAGGTAAATAATACGATGATAACTACTGCCAAACTGTCTGTTCATGCTTTGTAAAATAAATTCTCTTGATAGTTTAAATGTTAAATTGATGACATGATGATTTGCTACTTCTCAAAATATATGGCAGCAATGGGATAAGTCCAGTAGCTAAAAGCAATTTTTTACTTAACCCTCAAGACGTGGAAAGACATTCCGAAAGAGTCACCCATGAGAATGATCTGAGATATGTGAGCTGAAATATTCTGAGGACACAATGTTAGCAAACAGCTTAAGATGTAACATGATGTTTGAAGAGTGCTATCTTCACAAAGTTATGTTTGGCACATAGTGTGAGAGCATAAATTACATTAGATTTATTGTGATGTTATGCACTAGTGATGTTATCTTGACAACTATGATGCATGGATTTCTTTCCTCTCCAGAACAGAGAAGGCTTATTGAGAGAGTCCTCCTATCATTGCATCCTCAAAAGAGCTCCACTTACTGCTTCTGTGTGACATTTGCAAGTCTCATTGTTCGATTTTCACTTCCAAATGACCACCTTAGAGGAAAAATACAATATTTATTATGGAAAAGGGGTATCTACAGAACTTCAGCATTGTGTCTATAAAAGTCAATTCTATTATAATGCTTTGGAGACATACAGGGAGATGGTGGCAGAATAATGTTGTTGTTGGAATATCAATCCAAATCTCAAGGCTAATATTCTGGAGTAAGGGTAAGAATCCCACACAGCAGCTGCTGGACTTTGAATTCAATTCATAAGTACAATTAATTTTGAAAAAAAACATCTGGAACTGAAAGCTGGTGTCTTTAATAGTGACTATGAAACTACTGATTTTCATAAAAACTCATAAAAAACCTTAAGTGAAGGAAATCTGCCATTCTTGCCTGGCCTGGCCTATGTGTAACTGCAGATCCATAGCAATGTGTCTTTTACTCTTAATTGTTCTCAAGGGATGACCAACAAATTTTAGCCTTGCCAATAATGCCCACGTCCCATGAATAAAAGTAATTTATTTATATGGCAAAGCCTATAAAATCATATCGTGTTCTGGAAAAAGCATTTTCAATGAAATGGTATAGTCTATGAAAGATATCTTCTCAACAGTCATTAATCTGAGGCTAGGTCATTACCCAGTGAAGCCTTTAAACACAATAGCAAAAATAAGGGTGCGATTCTCCCCCAAAAAGTTCTAATGTCAAATTTGTCTAAAACTGGAGTAAATCATACTGGCTTTTCAGTGGAAGTTTCAAAATGAACCTCCCACACTCTGAACATTGCAGAGTGTACAAACATAAATCACACCAGCAGCATAGCAATGAGAGGGCTACTATGCATGTGCTGATCTAACAGTGCAGAGATCAGCGTGTGCGCAGTGACCTGTCTGTTGGGCTCCCAATTGCTGGCCAGCTCAGCAATATCGCTTTGCTGGCAGTGTGACCCATCTCGGCCCAATCGCTGCCCCTAGAATATGTCCAGGCCAACCGCAACCTTCCATACCCCCTTTTTTGCCTCAATGCGACCCTCCCAGCAGGCTACCCCCTCCACCCAACACCCTATCACTGGCATCCCTCCCTTTGTCACTGCAGAGTGGCAGCAGGACCCTGCCACCCCACTGATCACCCCATTAGGCCCTATTCCCTTGGCACTGCCTTATGCCCAGTGATGATGTAGAGATGCTAGCGTTGGACTGGGGTAAACTCAGTAAGAGGTCTGACAACACCAATTTTAAATCCAACCGATTTATTTGATAGTAAACTTGCAAGCTTTCAGCCTTTGTGCCTTCGTCAGGTGTATGAGGTGTTCTGGTCTGCAATAGCACACATATCAGCACAGACAGTTTACAGATTGCTGATTAGAATGCGAATCCTTACACCTAACCTGTTATTCAGGTCTTAAAGTGGCTAACAATGTGAGTGGAAGGAGCATTGAGCACAGGTTAGAGAGATGTGTATTGTCTCCAGACAGCACAGTAAGTGAGGTTTTTTGCTAACCCAGGCAAGTCATGGGGGTTACAGATAGTGTGACATGAAGCCAAGATCCCTGTTAACACTGTCCTCATGTGTGCGGAACTTGGCTATCAGTCTCTGCTCAGCGACTCTGCACTGTCGTGTGTCATGAAGGCCCCCTTGAAGAACGTTTACCAGAAGGTCGGAGGCCGAATGCCCGTGACTGCTGAAGTGTTCCCCCACAGGAAGGGAACTGTTTTGCCTGGTGATTATCGAGCAATGTTCATTCATCCGCTGTCGTAGTGTCTGCATGGACTCCCCAATGTACCATGCTTCGAGACATCCTTTCTTGCAACTTGTTTCCCGTGCTGTTTTGTTCTTTGTTCTTTGTTCTTTGTATTAGGTAGACAACGTTGGCCAAGTTGCAAGAGTATGTACCGTGTACCTGGTGAATGGTATTCTCACGTTTGATGATGTCATCCATGTCGATGATCCAGCATGTCTTGCAGAGGTTGCTGTAGCAGGGTTGTGTGGTATTGTGGTCACTGTTCTCCTGAAGGTTGGGTAGTTTGCTGCGAACAATGATCTGTTTGAGGTTGCGCAGTTGTCTGAAGGCAAGAAGTGGGGGGGTGGGGATGGCCCTAGCGAGATGTTCATCATCATCAATGATATGTTGAAGACTCCGGAGAAGATGTTGTAGCTTGTCCGCTCCGGGGAAGTACTGGACAACAAAGGGTACTCTGTCCACCGTGTCCTGTGTTCATCTGAGGAGGTCAGTGCAGTTTATTGCTGTGGCATGTTGGAACTGTCGATCAATGAGTCGAGTGCCATATCCTGTTCTCATGAGGGCATCTTTCAGCATCTGGAGGTGTCTGTCATGATCCTTCTCATCTGAGCAAATTCTGTGTATACGGAGGGCTTGTCCATAGGGATGGCCTCTTTAACATGTTTAGGGTGGAAGCTGGAGAAGTGGAGCATTGTGAGGTTGTCTGTTGGCTTGCGGTACAGTGAGGTGCTGAGGTGATCGTCCTTGATAGAGGTGCGTGTGTCCAAGAATGAGACTCACCATGGACTATTCTCCAGAATCAATTGCATTCTTGGACACACGCATCTCTATCAAGGACTGTCACCTCAGCACCTCACAGTACCGCCATTCCCTATGGACAAGCCCTCCGTATACACAGAATTTGCCACAACGATAAACCGCACTGACCTTTGTTGTCCAGTACTTCCCCGGAGCGGAGAAGCTACGACATCTTCTCCGGAGTCTTCAACATATCATTGATGACGATGAACATCTCGCTAGGGCCATCCCCACCCCCCCACTTCTTGCTTTCAGACAGCCGCACAACCTCAAACAGATCATTGTTCGCAGCAAACCACCCAACCTTCAGGAGAACAGTGACCACAATACCACACAATCCTGCCATAGCAACCTCTGCAAGGCATGCCGGATCATAGACATGGACTACATCATTAAACGTGAGGATACCATTCACCAGGTGCACGGTACATACTCTTGCAACTCGGCCAATGTTGTCTACCTAATACGTTGCAAGAAAGGATGTCCCGAAGCATGGTACATTGGGGAGACCATGCAGATACTACGACAGTGGATGAATGAGCATCGCTCAACAATCACCAGGCAAAACAGTTTCCTTCCTGTGGGCGAACACTTCAGCAGTCATGGGCATTCGGCCTCCGACCTGCGGGTAAATGTTCTTCAAGGGGGCCTTTGTGACACACCACAGTGCAGAGTCGCTGAGCAGAGACTGATAGCCAAGCTCCGCACACATGAGGACGGTCTTAATAGGGATCTTGGCTTCATGTCACACTATTTGTAATCCCTTTAACTTGCCTGGGTTAGCAAAAAACCTCACTTACTGTGCTGTCTGGAGACAATACACATCTCTCTAACCTGTGCTCAGTGCTCCTTCCACTCACATTGTTAGCCACTTTAAGACTTGAATAGCAGGTTAGGTATAAAGATTCGCATTCTAATCAGCAATCGGTAAACTGTCTGTGCTGATACGTGTGCCTATTGCAGACCAGAACGCCTCATTTGCCTGAAGAAGGCTACAAAAGCCGAAAGCTTGCAAGTTTACTATCAAATAAATTGATTGGATTTAAAATTAGTGTTATCAGAACTCTTACTATGTTATGCCCAGTGGACAGCACTAATATGCCTCCTGGCCATTGGTAATTCCTTTCCATTGCCTTAGAGGACCTTGATTGCCCCTTTCTACTTCAGTGGGATTGGGCTGCCAGCTTCCTGCAAGTGGGAAGTTATAGTAAATCTCTCTGGAGTGAACCACTCCTGGATGGGGGGTGGTGGGTGAAAGGGGAGGGGGTTGATGGGAAGAGGCTAGCAGGCCTGGAGATTTTAGTTCTGGGCCTGCTAATTATATGTTAGAAGTATTTTAATAAGCATTAACATAAATTATTCAGCTCCATGTCAATTTCTGGCGCATAACTGACGATGCCAGAAATACGGTTGTCAGATTATTAGTCCCTAGTCCCATCAAATTTATCATCTCAGTTTAAATCCAAAATAATTGTCACTATTTCTCTCTGACTAATGTGTTCTCTTTATATTACAGTTCTGCTTCAAGTCAAACCAGTTCTAGTGTGCTGGGGATCTAAATAATATTATCTTGCCCAATTATAGTGTAGGATAGATTCCAGGGCGCAGATGGCAATGCTTATTCATGTCCAGTTATTTGATGGTTGAAATTGGCTTCTCACACTTTTGGCTGCTGTGCCTCCCCTTGTGATTAGAAGATCTATGTTAATCATAAGCATATTGTTGGCATCACGGACACTGGTTCTGAATGTTACTATGGAAAATAATCTCTTCAAGTTAATTTCCAAGGGCAGAAACTTGGAAGGTTAGGCCCTGTCAAAGTGGCAGGGCATTTCTGGGTCTGGCACCTGGCTCTCTGAACCACGCAACCATTTCCTTAACAGAGCAAAATCAATTGACATCCTAGCACCAGGCTCCCCATTCAGTTAGGGAGGGAGGGATGATAATGTGGCTAGTCTATCAAAGAAGTGTTACCAATCACAGGGTCTATGGCATGGATTCACCAGCACTTGGGTTTTTGAGGTTGCAGGAACCACTGGTACTAAGAAGGCTTCTCTGCTGGTCTCTGACTCTGACCCAGATGTCCTGCTGAGGCATCTGTGGGATGGCCATGAGGTGCGATCCATCAAGGACGGGCAGAGGAAGGACAACTTCTAGCAGGCGTAGATGGAAGTGACTGAGAAAATCAAAAATAGGTGGGTGGTTCCACCAATCTGAAACCAGCCAAAAGGATCTTAGACCTCAGACGCTCTCAAATACATGTCCCTGCACTCTGATGTCCCCAACATTGTCCTGCACTGCATTCCTCAGAATACACTTTATATCTCCATTCATTTCGCTCTCGATGGCCTTCATACAATGCCAAATGCTCAGCCATAAATTACTGCACTCTGACACTCATCCCCACAGTCACCATACACAAATGATGCCTTCTCCACATTGACTATAATGATCAATTATATCTTTCAGCTTTCTTTCCTTGCAGATAAGAAAGCACACAAATTGGTGTGAGCAGAAACCTGGGAATTACAAGCAGCTTGCTGGCTATTAGGAGCTTGCTCCACTGGGAAAGAGTTCTGGTCCCAGGAATTTGCAAATGCCAGCAAAGAGCTACTGCAAAGGCCTAAGCCTGTAAGGGTCAGTGTGTGTGGAAATGTCAAGAAAGCTGTTCCTCAGCCAATATACCTGTATTGGGGGTCTTGCCTCCTTTCAGCTGGATCTCAGTGTCCATTCCACCCCCTCGATGGAGGGGCATGTGATTGAGGAATAGGCAGTTGGAACTGTTACTGATGTTGCTCCTGCTGCTGCTGGTGCTGTTAGTGGTGGCTGTGAGCTCTGCTCTTGACTCCCAGTGGAGGTGGAAGGTGCAAGAGTTGCTCCCATGCTGCAATGAAGATAGGCAGTGGGGGAATACAACTGAAGGTGAATAAAGTGCTAGACAGGTGAAGTGTTATCCAAGAAGTTGGCAGTCACCTGCCAAGAAGCTCTCTTGGAGAGAATCAATGCTTTCAGTGGCCATGGCTGTAGATCTTCTGCATAAATGATTAAAGCCTTCCCAGCCTGCACATTTCAGTGAAGAAATACTTGTTGTGCATTCTCTTCAGTGGGCTAGCCTCAATACCTTCCAAACTAATGATTTAACAGATTCAAATTTGTTCCCTGCTTGCCTACAGTCCTGCCCTGGAGAAAGCTGGAATGGGGAAATCATGTTGGGATGCCAACATTACCTCAATTTCAGGGAGTTTTCCAGCCCACTCACATCCAACGGCCTGGGAAAATGCTGCTGTATACTCCCGGGGGCAGCAACTCTGTTTTATGTTACTGTTCTTTTGTAAATGTCAGGCTGCCATTGGTAAAATAATGAAGAATAATTAAAATATTGATACTTGTTATGTAGTGTGAACATACACCATGGCGATCTGTTGTTCAATAATTCAAGGAAATTGTATTTTTCCTAAGACCAAGCAAATGATTTCCTTTCAGCATAACGATAGCAAGTTAAACTTTCCGAGCTAAACCTTCCTTGTTATTGTGCCATATTGAGATAACAATAGATGAAAAAATGGCATTGCAACTTGATGTATCAGCTATAAAATTGATGATTTCAGTGTGGCTATCGTGACTGATGCACATTTTGATTGAAATAAAAGGCAACAAACACAGCAAGTTAGCTTTGTACCTGATAGATAAGGTACCCCATCTTTCAGTAAAGACATATTATAACATCATTTATATATAACTGTTAAATAGTTAACTTTTCTTGGCCCAAAAGGTTTACTGTTTCTCTTTTTGTTGACATTGCCAGACCTATTGAGTATCACCAACATTTTCTGTTTTAGTTTAGATTTCCATCATCTGCCATATTTATTTAGGATCAAAATGATACTTGTTTGTGAATGTGCTGTCAGCATGTCTTCGCTCCCTTGCATGCAAAGTAGCTTATTTTCATGCCTTTCGCATTTTTTTACCCTTCCTTCCATCGTTATACAATTTGATTTGTTTTATTTTCCTTCTTCAAATCCTGCCTCACTTTTCCAACATTTCATTAATATGTTTACTTCATTTTTCTAGACAAATCCTTTTAAATCCCATCCGCAGTCAACTAAAATGTAGACAATGTGCTTAATTAAATTTCATAAACCCAACCCTTGCATTTTAACAGGGTCAAATTAAAGATTTATGAATTCTAAATGTGCTGAACTGAAAAATGAGCACGGCCAATATAGGACAAGACAAGACAGCAGTGAGACGTGATGGTATCAGGCTGGCAAGCAGGAAAAGCATCTAACCACCTTTCCCATTAGAGAAGCTCTTGTTAATTTGGTCTCTGTGGCCCTTTGACATTTTGTGAGAAACAATTTATAGACTCATTCTGTTTGTTTTATGTTTATCCCCCTTGACTAATTTTCAGTTCAAATTGATTCTGTTTCCCTGATGCAGACAAATACTGATTTAAATAGGCATATGCAGACTAACTAATGTACAAATCCACTGTCTTATTAATTGGCTTGAGGGTTAGTTTTTACAGTAGGGGCATTGGGTTAAGACCATCTGATTGCCACTGATCTTTATATAAATTATGAAGTCTAATTTTCCATTGATCTGTTCTACATATTAGAGGCTTCAATTTTAATATATCATTTTCCATTATTTTGAGGATTTGGTATAATGCTAACTCTTTAATTATTATTGTCAAGAATACTAAAATTCACAATTAATGAAACAAAGAAGGCATAGATGTTTTTCCTTCCATTCTAGATATTTTTGGGGTTGGACTTTGAGCTGCCACCATGACACCAACTTATTCTCTTGGGATGAGATTCTTATTTATGTAAGTTGGGCTTCCAACTGGATCTTCGTACCAAGAGGGAGCCAATGCCAAATGGAGATTGTTAGAAATTAGAAATATGTTCCAAACAAAGAAACCAACTTGGTATTGGTAAAGGAATAGGCTTGTGCTTTATTCTGTTTAATTTGAATTTGTTTAAAGTTTCATTTCTCTGGAAACAAAACTAGTGGAATGATTCTCTAAGGTCATGAGAAGTGCAGGTAGCCTAGAAAAGGGCCATGATCAGACAAGGCGTCTACAATAGTGGCAGAGCAACCAGATAGATAAGAAAACAAATAACTAAACTGCAAAGCTGTGTTAAGATTTTCAGCTAAACTTGCTAAATTAAGATCCTGCTGCAATGCAATGCCAATCAGAACTGATGGATTTGTGACTCTGACAGCCTTTCTACATGTGTAGAACTTCATCAACTGAACAAATGCGACAATTAAATGACCCCACATTTAGCAGGGCCGAAATTCTCCGGCCTTGCTGGCTACTGGGATTTTCTGATCCCACTGCTGTGAACAGAAATTTGGTTGAACATCAAATTCTCCATTTTCACTGGCAGCGGAAGTGAGGCATGAAAGACTGAAGAATTCTGGCCTGGCAATTCTGATCAATCATTAGGTCTTGTTGTATGAACTTGAAGCCAGTGTACAATGATCAGGAAATACTTCTGCCAGCAGAACCAGGAAAATGAACGGACATTTTAGTGCCTCAAGCTTGTTCCACCATTCAGTTATATCATACCTGATTTCCAATAGCTGAGTTTGATACTTCTAGTTAACAAAACTCTACCATTCTCACTTTTAACTTGAACAATTGGCTTATCAAAAATAACCATTTGTGGAAGAGAAACATTAAGCTTCTTAATCCATTTGTGGGTAGAAGTGTGTCCTAATTTTATTTTTGGAAGGCCTGTTTCTAATCTTTAGTCAATGTCCCCAAGTCTTAGACTTTCCAACCAGCAGAAATAATTTCTCTCTATCTACCCTATTAGTTCCATTTAATATCTGGAAAACTTTGACCAAATCACTCCTTAACCTTCTAAAATCCTATCTTGTGTATTCACTTCTCATAGCTTAAACCTAGGATTCCAGGTATCATTATGTAAACCTATGCTGCACCCCCTCCAATGCCAACACATCCTTTTTGAAGTGGTGGACTCAAAACTGAATGCTGCACTCAAGGTATGAATGAATTAAGGTTTTTTAAAGTTTTAGTTTACATTCAAGTCATATGAGGCCAGCATTCTATCAGTATTATTTTCTGTATTGTTCATGACAGTTTTAATGATCTATTTGTTTGCATCAAGGCATCAGACATGATAATCAGACATAGGAATAATGTGGTAACATTGCGAAACCACAATGTGTGATTACATGCATGCTAACTTAGGTAAGTAACGTGCTATAATTAGAGCCAGGCAACCTCAAAATCAATAGATTGTATCAAAGCTCTGCAGTCTTACTGCAGCTAAAGGTAGTGAACAACTAAGCACCAAACTGGAGAAGGCAGCATGGACATTTTTGATGCTAGCACTTATTCTTCTAAACTGGGGAGGCGATGGCCTACTGCTATTATTGCTAAACTATTAATCCAAAAACTCAACTAATGTTCGGGAACTTTGGTTCAAAATGGCAGATGGTGAAATTTGAAGTCAATAAAAAATATCTGGAATTAAGAATCTACTGATGACTGTGAAACCATTGTTGATTGTCAGAAAAACCCATCTGACCCTTTAGGGAAGAAAACCTGCTCTCCTTGCCTGGCCTACCAATGACTTACAGATCCACAGCAATGTGGTTGAATCTCAACTGCCGTTGGGCAACTAGGGATGGGTAATAAATGCTGGCCAGCCAGCAACACTCATGTCCCATGAATGAATTAAAAAAAGGATGAAAACCTAGCCTCATATAGTATTACTTTTAGGCTAACCAAACCATTCCTTATATTAACTTAGTAAACCTTCTCTGAACTATTCATAAAGCATTTACATCTTTCCTTAAGTAAAGAGACCAAAACTACACAATACTCCCGATGTGATCTTATCAGTGTCCTGTATAAGTAGAGCATTACTTCCATACATAGATATTCAATTCCACTCATAATAAACAATAACATTCTATTCACTTTCCTAATTATTTGCTCTATCATTTGTGACTTATGCACTCATGGGACAACCAGATCCCTCTAAATCTTAGAGCTCTGTAATTTCTCGCCAGTTAGACAATATGCTTCTTTTTCATTCTTCCTGCCAAATAGACAATTTGACATATCCCACATTATACTTCAATTGCCAAGGTTTTGCATGATCATTTATCTCCTCTATTTCCATTCATACTCTCCCCATGTCCTCTTCATGGCTCACTTTCTTACCTAACTTTGTATCATCAGCAAATTTTGCAGCCACATTTTTTGTCCCTTCATCCAAACCACACACATAAATTGAAAAAGCTGAGCATGTAACACTGATCCCTGTGTCACATTACTTATTTCATTCTTCCAACTGAAAAAAAGGGCCCATTTATGTCCACTCTGTTCCTGTTAGCTAAGCAATCTTCTATCCATGCTACAATGTTATCCCCACACCATGAGCCTTTATTTTCTGTAGTAAACTTTGATATTTCATCTTCTCAAATGCCTTCTGGAAATCTAAGTACAGTACAGCACCAGTTCCCCTTTATCATAGCACATATGACTCCTTCAAAAACTTCCAATAAATTATTTAACATGATCCATTTGGCCTCTTTCTATGTTATATGCCATCATTATCGTAGACACTAGTCTTCAGTCAATTTGATTTACTCCATGCAAGTGTTATGACCCCAGTTGATATTAAAACTGGATTGGAAGATCCCAGATAGAACCCTGGCTCAAACGACTATAACTTTTACTATTTTTTATCAAATGTGAAGGAACAAAGTCACATTAGTTCCTCATTAGTTTTGGCATCAAAACCAAATATTTATTAAATAAGAAAAAAACAGATTATATTACAATATTCTTTTACTACCCACTTAGCTTAACAAATTTACACAGGTTTTAAGATTAACATGAGTGAAAAAGTACATTTGTAGTTACAATGGCCTCAACAACAATCCAAAGCCCTTTTTAAAGCACATAGGATAATCAAGTACACACTTAGCTCTGAGCCCAAGTTAGTGTCTGTGGATTTCTCTTCAGAATCCCCCCAGATGATTGTGATATGACAGTTTCCAAATTCCATCCCCAAAATCAAGCTTTAAAACGTTCTCTTATAATAATGCTGTTTGCATTCTGAATGTCCACTCTATTTTTCAAAGGACTTTTGAACAGAACTTCCACTTCTTTCAGTGAATCCACTCCACATTTTAGCCCAACCCCTTGAGAATTTTTTTGTCTTGACTGCTTTTTATACATAAATTCTGATATCCAGCCATTGTTTGTTCCACGATTATTTCAGTTAATGTCTCACAAATCACAGTAAATTATCACAAACCTTAGATATCTTTCTGACATCTCATTAGCCAATTTATTTTCAGTTTTGTGACTTGTGACTCCATTCCAGCTCCCAGTTCCTCTTTGTTACCCTTTGAAACCTGAGGCTTCTGGGAAACTCCATTCAATTTCTTTATTTCTTTAAATAGTTCACCTTTAGATTTCTGGCACTAGCTTTATTAACCATTCCTCAATTGTATGGCTTTTTAACAAAGCGGAGAGAGAGAGACGTTCCCTCATTAACTACCTGACATCAGCTGCCCTGGCTTACAACTAAAAAGTAAAGAATAAAGGAGATCACTTTTTTCTTACAAGAATCTCGAGTTGCTAAGCAACTGTATTTTTTCTTCATTCTGTAGCTCCCTCTCTCAGCACAATAGCATGAAAGTTAGAAATTAAGCAACACCACAGTTATAGTCATCTTTGTCCAGCATGAATCTAATTGCAGGTCCCTGCTAGGTATAAGACATCAAATTCAACCCATGTAAAACTATATCTCATTTCTAATGTTTATCCATATAAACATGAATCCTTTACAATTACCTTAGGTTCCCTAACACAATAGCAACTGATTGTGTTCAATACAGCAAAGGCTCTTGGCCTTGACAACATCCCGGTTGTACTACTTAAGATCTGTGCTCCTTAATTAAATGTACGCCTTTTCAAGCTGTTCTAGTACAGCTACATTATCAGCACCTATCCAGCAAAGTGGAAAATTGCCCAGGCATATTTTGTTCTAAAAAAAAGAACAAATCCAATCTGTCCTGTTACTGCCCCATTAGTTTACTCTCAAGCATCAGAAAACAATGGAATGTGTCAGAGACAATGCTATCAAGCACCACTTCCTTATCAGTAGCTTGCTGAATGAGATGAAGTTTGGATTTTGCCAGAATAATCAACTCCTGACTCATTACGACCTAAGCCAAGGAACTCTAACAAAATTGAAGTGAATAAGAACTGAAGAAAACTCTCACTAATTGATGTCATATCCTGCATAAAGGAAGATAGTTGTAGTGACGTAGGCCAATTATCTTAAACATTACAGTAGGAGTGCCTCTGGCTAATGTCCCCAGCTCAACCATCTTCAGGTTCTTCATTACTGACCTCCCCATATCATATAATCAAACCAAAGAATGTTCACTGGTGGGTAGTTTCAGCTCCATTTGCTACTCCTCAGATAATGAAGCAATCTTTTCCCATATGTAGTGAGAGCTGGACAACATTCAGGCTTAGGCTGATAAGTGACAAGGAACCTTCAATCCACACATCTACCAAGCTTAGGCCTTCTCCAAGTATAGTAAGTTTAATTACCTTCCCCTGATATTGGGCAGCATTATCATTGCTGAGTCTCATGTTATTAACATCCTGGGGCTATGAATTGTTATATAAATACTGTGGCTGTAAGCACAGTTCAGTGGCTGGGAATTCTCCTCCTGATCTGTGTGGATCCAATGATGCACATGAAGGCAACATCACCAACAGCTCGCTTGACTGGCACCATTCATCATCTTAAACATTCACTCTACCACCAGTACACAGTGACAGTGCGTAGCCATGTATAAAATACACAACCACAATTTGTCAAGGTTTGTCTTACAAAGAGAGATTGAGCAATTTAGGCTGATATTCCCTTGAGTTTAGAAGAATGATTGGCAAACTAATTGAGGCCTGCAAGATGATAAGGTGGGTTGACAAGATAAACATGGAGAGGATGTTTCCTCTTGTAGGACAATCTAGACAAGAGTTCATAGTTTTAGGATAAGGAATAACAGATTTAAAACAGTGATGAGGACAAATTGCTTCTCTCAAAGGGCCATGAGTCTATGAATTCTCGACCATGATGCTGGAACTTTGAATAAATTTAAGAAAGAAGTGGACAGCTCTTTAATTAGTAAGAGTTTGAAGGGCAATGGTGAATAAGTTGAAGCCAAGATGAGATCAGCCATGATTGGATTAAAGGGGCTACATTTCGTACTCCTGCTTCTAGTTCTTTTGTGTTTCTTCCACAACATTTTCTAACAAACAAACTCTACTGCAGAGAGAGCTGAGGTCAGCAGGCACATGCCAACACCACCACTAACAAGTTCCTTTCCAAGCCACACACCACTCCGTACGGAACTACATTATCTTTCCTTCACTATCACTGGGTCAAAATCCTGGATTCACTTCCTAACAATATGGGTGTATTTACACATGTGGGCTTCATCAGTTCAAGGCTGTTGGCTTACTACCACCTGCTAAAAGTCACTTTGGGATGGACAATAATTTCATAATGCCATATTTTCTGACCTCATATTTTCCAATAATGCCATAATTTCTGACCTCATTGCCAATTACATCATAAAATTCATCATTTTATTCAAATATTAGATACAAGCATCTACCAGCATACAAGTCTACCATAACAGCACGATTGGAAACATAGAACTGAGCAGCAGGAAATAATTCAAATCAAACTTCTACAGATATTTGTGTTCCGGTTAAGATTCATCTCCAGTCTAACCAGAAGTTGAGAGACTTCTTAGGTGTGACTGCCCACACTAGAGATATGAAGCACTCAGCAATCACCCTTACTTCACATCTGCTAATCTGTAGCTGATTCAAGGAATTAGAGAGAGGGTCAGTGAAGTATTGGAAGCAGTTGTTCTGACTATGTCATGGAGAATAAACTGGTCTATGTGTGACTAATCTGAAGTAGGCATTTTCTGTCTGTTTCCCTGGAAACACAGATACTGATGACGTAGGATGTGGATGTTGCTAACACATGGGAACAACTTGGAGAAGAGGAATAGCTAGAAGTTGATTTAGTGCTCATCCACAACGGTAGAAAACTACAGCTGCAGTGTTGTTGTTTCAACTTATTCAACATTTCAACTTATCATTCTTGAGAGGCTGAAAGGAAGCAAAAACAATCAGCTTTGCAATGGCAAAAGTTTCAAGACTAAGCATCCTGCTACAAGGAAGTTTTGAAATGTAATTTGAGGTAAACAGAGACATGCCAGTCCCCGTGTGCGCTGTGATGAACCATAAACCTACCTTAGTTCAAAGTTTCAATGTCAGGAACTCCAGTTCTTGATTAACCTTATGTTTCCTGTGCACGTGTTGGTTGGGAAATGGCCACACATTTGCAGTACTACCTTGTTGAATTCTTCACATTGAAGATTAGTCCTATGCACCTGCATCAAAGAAGGAAAATGCAGGACAGATGACCTGATGCAGAGCACCATGATCTAGTAGATTTCCCAGCAAGCAGGAAGTGAAAGGGGGACGGCGAGAAGTCCCAAAAGGAAATCTCAGGTAAAGAGTTGAAGACAGGGGATAGACATAGTTAAGTTGATACATAGGAACAGAGAAATAGGCTCCAAATTAAAGAAGAAACCTAAGGGAACAGACTTCAAGCAAAATGGGCGTGAAAGAAGCCCTGAAGATCAAAGAAAGCAGCCAAAAATGAGAGATTCCATGTTAAGAGCTATTAGGGCAGTAGTTTTCTGCTTGGCATGGCTGAAGATCTAAAATTATACTTGGAAGGTGAAGCTTGAGTTTACTCAGAGATCCAGAGAAAAGGATCCTGAAGGCACGATTGAAATCATACAAGGTGGGCTGATGCTGAAGTTATCTGAGAGGTTTAAGCTTTAAGTTTGAAATTTAAAACTGGGAGCAACCTTTGCAGCGAACTTGAAGACATGATCTTCAAATATGGAAATTGGAAATCTTCATAAGAAAGAAAGTTTCAGTCAGAATTTTTGGATCAGAATGTGCGAAGAATCTGGATTGGTTGTTGAGAAATCCATGCAATCCATTTTGTTCACATCTAACATCTAGAGTGTAGTGTGATGTATATCATCACGCTTTTCTGTTAATTCACGTGTATTTCATACTTACCCTGAATATTCGAGTATTTGGCTGAGTGCCTAATTCTCTGTTCCCATTGGTGTGGCAGTGGGTCATGTGAGACTAGAGAATTCTGGCTATTGTACATTGCTTGGTCTTTCTGAAATTGTATGGTAAAACTTGTTTTTATTTGTTTAAAACAAGTGGAATCTCGTGGCTTTATTCACTTGGTAAAACATGTAAACAAAATGTTATTGGACCACATCTGGATCTCCTACCTCCCCATGATTCAGAGAACAATGCAGCATCAGGCTCCAGGTAACTTGTTGGATTATCAAGCCACAAGAAATACATGCAAACAAAGAAGCTAAAAATAATTGTTGAAATTTCGGAAACCTTTCCAATTGTTCCAATCTTGACTGAAAATGAGATGCTATGTGCATTGTCCTTGAATGCTATTTCCATGACATGACACAGGAACATCAAGGCTGGTACCTCAACAGCCCAGTAAAAACACCGTAAGACTCTGTGAAGGCAAGATTTCAAGAAATCTATATTTATGTATGTATGTTGACATGTTCTTCTAAGGAAATAGATACACTGTAGTTTGGTGACCCCTTGGACTTTATGTCAGCTATGCCAGACTTAGCATTCTGCATGATGTGACTGGATCATGATGTCCTTGCAACAGAAAACATTAAGAGGGAAGTCATGAATTCTATAAAAGGTAAATTTTACAGTAATATCCATCCTGTATAATATTATTGCTTTTGTACTGCTTGCATGACACATTAGCAATATTTCAATTGAAAATGATATAACATAAACTTATTCAAGATATGAATTTATGAGAACTGTTAAATTTTATTATTTGTTCCCTTTTCCTTTCAAATGTTCCATTTCAGAGTTTGTTATTCCTAAAGCACGCAAGCCAGGGTTCTCACAGAACAAGCAGCAAGGAAGATAGCGTCCCACCAGCTTGCTAGCTGCAAGTGCAAATAACAGCAAATGATGGTAAGACATTTCTGAAGACCCACCTTTGCAGATGCTTTAGACTGTGATGGCTTTGAAGCCAATTATCCCAAATGCAGGCCTTCAGATTTGGAGGGTCAATAGAAACAGCTTGCTCAACTTTTTCCATGAGGATTCTGGCCATTACTGCATCTACTCTACCAACGGAGCATATCTAAAATCCTGGACATTTTGTGTCCTTATTGTGCTCAATCCAATGACAAGATGTTTCCATTTTGATATTTCTTAAACTGTAACAAGTTGTCAAGCCAACTTCAATCTCTGGCCAGTTATGTATAACAGGAGTTTAATATTAACAGTATTTTTCAGATGGTTATGAAAATGTGAAACATTGACTGGAATTTTACCATACCTCCTGCCGTGGAAATCAGAGGGGGTGAGAGGCGGACCATGGAAATATATCATGGCCTCGGGCAGGCTTTTACGTTTTTGGTATGAGTGAGGCAATAAAATTCTGCACAATGTGCAATTGTTTATGTGAACATAACAGTTATGTTGAACAATAAAAACATTGGCCTGAATTCTCCCACCTGCCTGCCACTGCAATTTTAACAGGCGTGTTGCGGAGAATATGAAATCGCATTGATGGTCGGGTGGGGATTATTTCCAGCTTTCAGACTAACGCGGCTGGAGAATTCCACCCATGAAATTTGAAGCTTCTTTTGCCAGTGGTGCTTTTATTCAAGCAGGGAAATATTAGAGTTTCATGGAATAATGCGGTTTATATAACATGTTCAATTTTATCAGTTTCAAATAGCCCATTTGTAAGTAATCAAAAAGTATGTTGTTTTGATGTCGATGAAACATTAATTTTGTAATACAATTTTGATTATATTTTGTACAGTAAGGATGGATATGTATTTATAAATACATTCAACCAATAACATGATTAAACTTTACTTGCTTCTTAAATGTAAAAGAACATGATACAAACTTTCATTAAAATTAAAGACTTGTGATTCGGTTTGGGAGAAAATGATTTGGGTGCAACAGCATTTTTCTCTCTTGCACATCCAAAATCTTAACTTTTCCTTTTCTCATTTCTGCTTAGATCTCTGCTTTGATGACTGAGATGCATTTAACCAACGTCCTCTGGGTTTTGGAACTATTGAAGAGTACTGAAGCAGACTTGGCCATCAGGACATGAATCAGCTTGACTCTGTGCCAGAGCAATCAGTGATAAGTGAAAGTACTTTAAATAGGATCTTAATTTCCATTTCATTCCTCACATTGCATGGCTGCATTTTACTGTCACCACAATGGTTCAGGCTGGTTGCAGAGTTTTCAAATACTGACCAGTCTACTGGTTCTAAACAGTTTTGCAGAAGATCACCCAATTCCTCAGACCAACATTGCACAAATTTGATAGATTTTTCCTATCACGGTTTTTAAAATTTTTAAAGTTTATTTATTAGTCAGAAGTAGGTTTACCTTAACACTGCAATGAAGTCACCGTGAAAATCCTCTAGTTGCCACACTCCGGCGACTGTTTGGGTACACTGAGGGAGAATTCAGCATGGCCAATGTACTTAATCAAATGAATTTCAGACTGAGGGAAGAAATCAGAGCACCCAGAGAAACCCACACAAACATGGGGAGAATATGCAAACTCCGCACTGACAATGGCATAAGCTGAGAATTGAATTGGGTCCCTGGCACTATAAGTGAGTAGTGTTAACCATTATGCCATCTGTTCTGCCAATCTCTGAAGCATTGCAATGGAACCTCAGACTGCCCTGCTTGCTTATGATTGCCATATGAAATTTGTATCTCATTGTAAAGATTGAAAGATGGGGATTAAAATGATTTCACACCAACTGCACAAACTGGTCAAGAGATTATGGGCCTTACTTTATCATTTTGATTCGAAGTACTGGGCAGACTTGAAACTGGGAATGTTTCAGATCCAACATTTGGACCTGTTCTGAGATGCTTCCTTACGGACTCTGCTTGTCAAAATATCAGCATGTCTGAATTGTGCTGCACAAGCCTCTGGATGAGGCTTAACACACCCAAATCCCGCAACTCCGATCAGCGCCTCCAACTGGAAATGTGCAGAAAAAAGAAGATAGAATGCTGCCCCTCTGCCACATCCCTACCAGTTGGATAATGCTTCCCTTGGGCCCTCACAGACATTGCCCCACCCTCATTCCCTTATTCCCTCACCTCCCCTCCACCCAGACCAATCATGGCCCTTTCCCTCCCCCCCACCCCACTGACCTCAGGCAGAGTGACAGTGGGGCCCCCGTCCTTCCCTTCCCTTTCACTTGCATTTACTTTCTCACTAACCCTCACTGATGGAGCACCCAAAATAGACTTATACGGAACATGTCTGTTTTGTGCCAATTCTGGATGGACAAACACAGTGGTAAAGGGGGAAGTGTTGGTAAAGTTGGGCGTGTAGTCCATTAAGTCAACTTAAATATACACAAATGCATTTAAATGGCAGTCGCTCCTGTTTCAGGTGTGGTCCTGACACATGGCCATTTTGGTAAAGGGGGGAGCAGCGTGAACACAGGCACAGATTGCGCTACTTGCCTCATGCCCAACTTTACTACATTTGCCTGCCCAAAAATGGGCACAACGTGATGGTAAAATCATGCCCTTTGTGTCTAGAGTGTCTAGCAAGGTTAATGTTCTCACTAAGCTGTAAGTTTGTGAACCACAGACTATTAGCAAAATAGTCTTCCTCTTGTCTTCTGCGGTTATTTTGTTTGCAGCAAAATAATATCGCAGCCTTTCTATGTATTGTCCTCAGTCATCGACCTCCGGATTGAATGACTCAACCTTTCCTATCATCAGCATTGCTGGGTGAGTGTAACTCATCTCTTGTTAATTTCAACATTCAGGCTCAGTTTCCTTCCCCTCTAGTTAGGCACTGAAATCCTTGACGATTTTGATGTTTTACCTTGTCGCCAATGTAATAGATTGAGGACTCAATGTGGTTTTAACAATAAAGTTATTGCTGATGGAATAAAGATATATATACGTACAACAAGGCGAAACTAGATTACAATGCGACTGCTATTTTTCATTCCCGAGCTCAATTGCGAGTCCCTCCTTGACCTATGGTCTGCAGCTGAGCCGATTGGCTCAGATTCCCACTGCTGCGATCCATAATGTCCTCACCAATCACGTGACTACACTACTACAGGTAGCTTCACTGTACCCGACAGACTGCTGATTGAGTGTTTTGGACTCTTAACTCAGTTTCAACTATGACAGATTTATGAATGAGTTTCTTGCACATTTCAATGTATTGTAAATATAGATTTTTATTCACAGAACATATTGAGTAAATGCTATTGCAGAGTATTTGTTTTAATCTGTGTATTTTTAACAGCTATAAATGAATGAATCTCAAACGACGGAGTGTACTTTGACCCAGAAAGTTATCTGATAATAAAGGTGTTCTATCCTATTTTAAATTCATGTAATAATTGGAATGTCAAATATACATTTTTATGACCAAGAGCAAAGCCCTATCAGTATCTACTAAAGTTGACAGTTGCCTCCAGTTGGGAATGAGGGAAGCACTGAGCATTTCAGCAGAATTGATGCTCATATTTCCTCACACTTCAATAGTTTACCCTTCAAACTTAAAGGTCAGATGCTTGCAGTGAGATGATCGCAGTCATTCAAGTGATGGCAATCAAATGAAAAATAGATTTTCATCAGCTTAAAAGGATGGAAAGAGCTACCTCTGTCAATGAACTTCTTTTAGGCATGGGGAATTCTGGTTTACTGTGGCTGGAGGTTTTGTGCCAGTGTGTGGTTGTTGTTGCACAACTCACAGAAGAACTCTGATCACCTGAACCCAACACTCGCTGTGTTTAGCAATGAAATTTGCATCCAGTATAATTTCCCTCCAGCAATCATCTGGTGTGACTGTACTGTAAGATAAATGAGCTTATATTAACAGTGTTTAATATTAAATTAACTACATTACCTTTGTGTAATTGGTTGTATGATTTTCTGGCTGTCTGATTTGTTTAACTGCTGTGGTCACCAGGATTTGTAGGTATAGCTATCTGTGGCATGCAGCAGGTTATTTAGCAGGATTTCTTGATAATTAGAACAAGCTCCATCACCAACTTGAATGGTTCAGTTATTTGACAACTTTTGCAGTGAGGCAGCATGGGTTTTTTTTGTGACTCATTGACATAAAAGCTCCAATATTACCGATTACCCAATAGGATGGCACAAGCACTGCCAATACCTTATGTGGCCTTTGATTAGTGATTGGTGAACTGATCAAAATTTCCACAAAAGCAGAATACTGTGATTGCTGGAAATCTAAAATGAAATCCAAAAGAGCTGAAAGCACTACGCAAATCAGACAACATCAAGAAGGGACAAAGAGTCAATAGCTTCAAGAAAATTCTGAGGAATGTTTGGAAACAGAGTGGATGCGTTATCAGATAGGAAATTTACAAGAACTTTCAATGCACCTGACTGTGGCATTTTAACACAACCATCTAATTATAATACAACATTTAGGTTTGTCATTGATTATGTAGCAACAGGCAAGGTCCGATCTTGTATAACACAATATTAGAGGCGTACTCCACCATTTAATAAGATCATGACTGATCTGAGAGTAACCTCAATTTTTTTATTTTACTTAAATTACTTAGCAATGAAACCTGGCATCCAGTATAATTTCCCTTCAGCAATCATCTGGTGTGACTGTACTGTAAGATAAATGAGCTCATATTAACAGTGTTTAATATTAAATTAACTACATAGGACATGGACATCACTGGCTGATCTGCATTTATTGCCCATTCCTAGCTTCCTGAGGACAGTTGAGAGTCAACCACATTGCTGTGGCTCTGGAGTCACATGTAGGCCAGACCAGTTAAGGATGGCAGATTTCCTTCCCTAAAGGACATTAGATGGGTTTTCCTGACAATTGACAATGGTTTCATGGTCATCCTTAATGTTAGATAATATTCATTGATTTCAAATTTCACCATCTGCCATGGGACTCGAAATGGGTCTCCATAGCATTAGCTGAGCTTCTGGATTAAGGCCACTGGGCCATGGCCTCCCCATAATCTTCATCTTGCCTACTCCTGATAACTTATTGCTTACCAAGAATCTATTCACCTCTGCTTTAAAAACATTCTACAATTCTGCTTCCACTGCCTTTTCTGGAAGAGGGTTCTAAAGACTCACAACTTTCTGAATGAAAAGATAATAAATATATCATCTGTTTTAAATGAATGACCACTTATTTTTAAACAGTGACCCTTAATTCCAGACTCTCCCACAACAGGAAATATCCTGTCCACATCTACCCTGACAAGACCCCACAGGATCTTATATATTTCAATCAAGTTGTCTTTTATTCTTCTAAACTCAAGTGGATACAAGCACAGTCTACCCAACCTTCCCTCATAAAACAATCCACCCATTCCAGATATTAGTCTGGTCATTCTGCACTGCTGCCAAAGCATTTACACTCTTCTGTAAATAAGGTGACCAATATTATACACAGTATAGTATAGAATAGTACCATAGATCAAATGTGGTCTTATTAGTGCCCTATAAAACTGAGGCATAACCTCCCTACATTTTGTATTCAATTTCCCTTACAATAAATGATAACATCCTATTAATTGTCTTAATTATTTGCTGAAATTTTATACTAGTCTTTTCTGATTTATTCACCAGGACAGCCACATGGCTCTTCACTTCAGGGCTTTGCAAACTCTTATTGTTTTGATAATAAGCTCCAAGATGAACAATTTCACATTTGCCCACATTATACTCCATTTGTCAGGTCTTTGCCCATTTACTTAAGCCATCTATGTTCTTTTGTACCTTGCTTCATGCTGGAATTGAAAGGACCAAATGGAGGGAAATACAATGGTTGGATAATCGGTTACAGTACTGCTTTGTGTCGGGGGGGGCAGTTTGGGGAGAGTGACCTTTGAGTATAGTTGTATATGTCGAGTGATGTTAGTTAACTGACTTTCACATCTTTAAGGGAATTTCTATCATCTGTGGACAAATAAAAGCAGAAAGAAGAGACATAAGAACAAAAAGAGAAAGGAGAGAAGTCACAGCCTCAGTGCACCAGCTATGTTGATATGCCTGCTTCGTGCTTTGCTCCACATTTAGCTCCAGTCCTAGCTATTTTCCACACCATTGTTGTGCAGCCTTGGCTGGCAAGTTTAGGGTTCAGTATTATTGGAAATGCAATAATTAAGAATTTACACATACCTTTTCATGTGGCCTGTGATGATACTGTGCCTTAAGAAATGTATTTATATAATGTTTCTTGTAAGGCATACATTTAAAATTCAGTTCTGTTTTACATAGTGTTGATTTGTCTGCAAACTAGATAGCTCTCATGCTGCGAATGTAGGGTAATGATTGATTTTAGCTAGGGATGTGTTTGTTTTAATCTGAGTTGAAACATTTTTGTTTATTTGTTTTTTTTTCCTGGGATTTCAGAATAAGGTTTTGACTAGTTTGATTTACAAAATCATATGCTTAAGGGAAAGAGTTGTGCTTACAGAGAAAACCAAAGGGTTGCTACTGAGTTCTGAAAGAAGCACGAGGTCACTCTCTATCTCTCTCTCTCTCTGCCTGGAGGCTGATGTTTGGGATCTGCTAGGAGAAATAATTCTCTCTATCCCTCTGTGCAGAGGTGTTCTGGAGGCTCTGTTGCTAACTGATTTTGAAGACGAGTTTAAGTCTCTCAGAGGAATATTGCTTGAATTGGTAGTTATCAGTTATTATAATATTGTATCTTATGTTTAAGCATTTCAATTGGTAAAAGTTAATTAATTTGATATAGATAAACTGCATTGTAAATAAAGTTCATTTTGATAAAAGCTTCCTAGTGGATGAATAGAATTACACTTGGAGTGAAATACCTTATCCTCACACTGATGCCAAAATAGGAAAACTGTTGGGAGTGTAATTGGACTTCATAATATACTTTGGGATTTCTGATCCATATCTTAACATGCCTACTAATCATCTCAATATAACACTGAATAAAACAGCACCTAAAACATTTTACAAATGTATGAAAATCCTACCAGTTACCACATTAACAAGAGAATTTTTGTTTAACAGGGGAACTGGTAGCTTTCCTGCACAGATTCCCCATTGAGTGCTTCACTGCATTTATATCTTTGAATGCCTTTATATATACCAATGAATATATGAATACCATTGAATACCTTTACATATGAACATCATTGAATGCCTTGATAGAGAATGCCTCAATATACACAAGCATTTCTCTTTTTTCCTAATTAACTGTAAAACAGCCTAATTCCTATTATTTTGGACATTTTTTTAAGTCTCTTCTCTTTTCTGGTGAATTAAACACAAATGTATGGTGCATGAGAGGGAAAAACGTCAGTTTACTAACACAGTTAATTAATTCTGACTTTCATAATTGAATTATCTGCATCAATTAATCTTAAAAGCACATTAAAATGATCTGTCTTCAGAATTTTTCTCAATTAATTAACATTTTTTTTAGAGCAACACAGCACGGGAAACAGGCCCTTCGGCCCAACGAGACCGCGCTGCCGTCATAACTATATAGTAGCAATTCCATTTTCCTGTTCTAATTTTAGGTTATTCCTAATATGGAAGAATCTCAATGTAGGGACAATTTGTTTCCCAATCAGCCTAAGAGCAAATTTTTGGGATGTGGGAGGAAACCGGAGCGCCCGGAGAAAACCCACGCAACCACGGGGAGAACGCGCAAACTCCCGCAGACACCGGCCCAATTCCAAGTGTCTGCACAGCTACAGCGATAGTCACTGAGCTGTCATGGTGCCCTTCAGATGGTCCAGATAAAGCACTCATTTACGACATGAAGCACCAGGCAACCCATGAATCAACATCCAAGAGCTGTCCTCGCACCACCTGCCGAATGCATGCTCCTTGTTGGTCAAGTTGGACCGAATTACCTGTTGAAAAAAAGCCATAGTTAAACAGTCCTACTATATCCCTCTATCTGCATACCGCTCATGTGGCTGTCCAAGAGACCCTTAAACAGCCCCAGCGTGCCTGCTCCCACCACCTTACTCGGCAGTGCATTCCACACCCCCACTACCCTTTGTGTGAAAAACTGCCCTCTAATATTCGTCTTATACATAGCCCCCCTCACCCTAAGGCCATGACCCCTCGTCCTATCCATTTCTGAAGGTGGAAAAAGTTTACCACCATTTACTCTATCTATACCCCTTATAATCTTATACACCTCTATTAGATCCCCTCTAAGCCGATGTCTTTCAAGGGAAAACAACCCCAGTCTATTCAATCGTTCCTCATAAGACAGTCCTTCCATACCAGGCAGCATCCTGGTAAACCTCCTCTGCACTCTCTCCAAGGACTCCACATCCTTCCGATAGTACGGCGACCAGAACTGGACGCAGTATTCCAAGTGAGGCCTAACCAACGTTCTATACAATTGCAACATCAAACTCCTACTCTTGTATTCTATACCCTTTTCTATGAAAGCTAACATACTATACGCTTTCTTTATCACCTTCTCCACCTGTGAAGACACCTTCAGAGACTTGTGAACCTGCACCCCCAAGTCTCTCTGCGTCTCTATACTCCGAATAGTTTTACCTTTTATCCTATAACTCTCTTCTACATTTTTCTGGCCAAAATGCATCACCTCGCATTTATCCGGATTAAATTCCATTTGCCATCTATCTGCCCAGTCTACCAACCTATCTATGTCCTGTTGTATTGCCTGGCACTGCTCCTCTGTACCCGCCAATCCAAGCATCTTGGTGTCATCAGCAAATTTGCTGATCTCACCACCTACCCCAACTTCCAAGTCGTTTATGTAGACCACAAATAGAAGAGGACCTAGTACTGAGCCTTGTGGCACTCCACTAGTGACAGGCTTCCAGTCGGAAAAAGAGCCTTCCACTACTACCCTCTGTCTCCTCCTCCCGAGCCAGTTCTTGACCCATCTACATACCTGGCCCTGTATCCCATGCACCTTCACCTTCTCTATCAGTCTACCATGAGGAACCTTGTCAAATGCCTTACTGAAATTCAAACGCCTTACTGAAATTCAAACGCCTTACTGAAGTTTATGGGGGGATAAACAAATGATCCCATTTTGCTGATATGAACAATTTTGTGCTTTTTTGCCAGATTTCCTGAAATTTCCTGAGAAAGCCCCTGCAGAGTGGTATTGTTTGATCTAAATCAAGTTGTTTGATTATGAAAAAGGACAATGTGGGGCTAAATTAGAAACTCCAGGAGAAAAGCACAGGGATAACAGTGTTCTCATTAGATGTCAGGGGATTGTTGGGTTTTACTGGAGTCTGTAATGGATGAGTCCCGAACGATTCATATTTGAACACTGTTTACAGTGCCACAGGTAGAAATATAGCAAGTTCAGGCACAATTGAAATGTGAACACCTCCATTATCAGTCAACGTTTCCTGAACGTTTCGAAAGAAGTGTTAAAAGAATTGACCTCATTTGCAATAATTTATTTCATAACTTGCTGAGAAGCGGATTCATTAATTGATCTGTAGGCACATGGCCACTGTATGATATAAAGTTGTGAGGCAACATCAGTCAGTTCCTTAATTCACCATAATGCAATAAGTGTAATCTTAACTGGCAGCAACCCTTCCTAATTCCACATTGACTGACTTGGTTGTGCCTGTACAAGGAATTTTGCTGCGTTTTATTAGTGTACGAAGTTCTAGTTTTGTTCACTTGCATTCTTTTGTAGATTGTGGGTATCTATGTGACATAGATTGAAATAGACCATTGGAAGACCTGGCCAGAAAAATCTTTTCCCCTTCTACTATTCAAACTGTTTATTTCTTATGGTTGTCAGTTCACTAATTACAACTTAATATTTAGTGTTCCTTTTGTTTAAACCATTTCTGCCAGTTGTCCAATAATAGATGACTGCAGCATTATCTAACAGTGTGCCTAGATGGCAGCAACCTCAATCTAAGCCAGCACAGCACCATCTGAGAAAACAATACACAAAATTAATTTCTATTAACGTTTTCAGTTGAAACGTAGGAAACCTGGAATGCAGGCTAACTATTACCAATGCAAGGCAGCCTTAATGAAAATCTTAAAAGTAACTTTTGTTTTGTCAACAAAGGTTTCCTAACTCCGCCTCCACAGTTGTATTTGTGGTTTGTAGGAACTTTAACGAGCTGAACATTAACAGATTATTTCTTGCCATAACAAAAGGATCATTTGCTGGTTGGGAAGCCAATGCATTGATATGCCTGCTTTAAGGTTTTTCTTTCCCAAAGCAAACCATTATCAGTCCATCTCCAGGTTCCTTGACCAGTCAGGGAGGGTATAATAAATCGAGGGTGACTCAACGTGGCTCAAATGAGTATTTGCAGCAAAGGGTCAGACAAAATCAACGACGCGAATATACAATCCTCGTCTGACCCAGGATATATTCCCTTGCTCCCAATTCACTCCGCTTCCCACCTCACAGTCCATAGTTTCTGGCCTGATCACATGGCCCTCAAGGACGCCCCTTAAGGAAACCACGCCACAAAACTCCTTCCTCTCACCCGACATAACCCCTGAATTCACCTACAGAGAAAACAAAAACATCACTAGCATAGATAACCAAATTTTAAAGGGGACCAGGATCTCCCAGAGAAAACTCATCATAAGTTTAGTTGATCTGGGGGCTTTTGGATTGGTAGAATGTGTCAGTTCTGTGTTGGGGTCTTCAAAATTTGAACAATTAGATTGGACAGATGCAAAGGCAAGCTTATCAATCTGGGGCCTATATCCTCCTCTGGAGTTGGAATTTCCTCAGTTACAATGACCATCAGTTCATTTACAACTGGGATTCCAGTAATAAATCCTGGCAATTTTGATATTATTGCAGGGGTCATCTATTAGTCCATTGTGTCCATCATTATTCTTCTCCTCAGATGGTCTACATGTTTTTTTGAGACAATAGCCTTGTATCTCCATGACACAGGAGACCGGTACTGTTCTCTTCATGATCTTATCAGCTGCCCATGCTAGTCCTGCTGCAAAGTCTCTGACCATAACTGAATTCTCAACTTGAAACACTGTTTTTTATCTTGAATTGTAATTTGCTTTCTGAGAGGCTTGCCTATCCTCCACACTTGTCACCAAATCTGGGAATATCATAGCTAGCTGGTGATGTCTGATTAGTAGCTCGGCTGGTGTGACCCCTGTGGTTGCATTTGGCGTGGGGTTTGAAGACATCAAAATGTGGAGGAAGAAGCCTATTGACTTGTTTCTTCATTTAAGACTTGAACGCTTGTAATACATGTTCCACTAAGCCATTTGAGGCTGGGTGGTAAGGAGCTGACCTAATATGGGGGAATCCTATTTGATTTGACAAATTTTTGGAATTCCTTTGCTGTAATTGACGTGTCATTGTCTGACACTGAGACCGCGGGAACACCATGAATGACAAAATATTTCCTTAATTTGTCACTGGTAGCCATGGTTGTTGTGGACTTCATCAACTGCATATGCAACCAATTAGAGTGTGTGTCTACTTAGATAAGAAATATATGACACAAAGACCTCTTGTTCTCCTCATTACTTTCTTAAGTTATCCTCTGCACTTTCTATATTCCACTAAGGCCTCTGCTGATCTGTTCCGTTTGTACCTGGCACACTGGATGGCATGGTGATACAGTGGTTAGCACTGCTGGCTCACAGCGCAGGGATCTGGGTTTGATTCTTGGCTGTGTCACAGACTGTGTGGAGTTTGCACATTCTTCCTGTGTCTGTATGGTTCCTCCAGGTGCTCTGGTTTCCTCCCAAAGTCCAAAGATGTACAGTTTACATGGGTTTGTCATCCTAAATTGTCCTTTAGTGTCAAGGGGGCTAGCTAGGGATAAAGCATGAGGTCATGGGGATAGGGCTTGGGTGAGAATATGGTCAGTGTAGATTTGTTGGGCTGAGTGGCCTCTTTCTACATTGTAGGATTCTCTGATTCTATGATTGCAAAAGGCTCTCTTCAGGGTGATCTGAGCTGCCTGAAGAAGTATGCCACTAAAGTGTGTAGAAGGCAGTATGCCAAAGAAGAAAATCCAGGTGTTTCCCAACTGGAAACCATGGATAGAACATAGAACATAGAACATAGAACACTACAGCACAAACAGGCCCTTCGGCCCACAAGTTGTGCCGAACACATCAAAACCTACCCAGCCATAGACCTATCTATAACCCCCAATCCCATTGGATCCCATATACTCATCCAGAAGTCTTTTAAAAGACCCCAGCGAGTTCGCCTCGACCACCACCGACGGCAGCCGATTCCATTCACTCACCACCCTCTGAGTGAAAAACTTTCCCCTAGCATCCCCTCTGTACTTGCTTCCCTGCACCTTAAATCTGTGCCCTCTCGTCGCGACCATTTCAGCCCTGGGAAATAGTCTCTGAGAGTCCACCCTATCTATTCCTCTCAACATCTTGTAAACCTCTATCAGGTCGCCTCTCAACCTTCGTCTCTCCAGGGAGAACAGTCCCAGCTTCCTCAACCTGTCTTCATAAGGCATGCCTCCCAATCCAGGCAACATCCTTGTAAATCTCCTCTGCACCCTTTCAATAGCTTCCACGTCCTTCCTATAGTGAGGCGACCAGAACTGCGCACAGTACTCCAAGTGTGGTCTGACAAGGGTCCTATAAAGCTGCAGCATTACCTCCTGACTCCTGAACTCAATCCCTCGATGAATGAAGGCCAGTACACCGTAAGCTTTCTTAACCACATCCTCCACCTGGGAGGCCGATTTGAGAGTCTTATGGACCCGGACCCCAAGATCCCTCTGCTCTTCCACACAGCTAAGACTCCTACCTTTGATAGTGTACTCATTCATCCCGTTGGATCTGCCAAAATGGACCACAACACATTTATCTGCGTTGAAGTCCATCTGCCACTTCTCCGCCCAGTCTTGCATCCTGTCGATGTCATGCTGCAACTTCTGACATCCCTCCAGACCATCCACAACACCACCGACCTTCATGTCATCAGCGAACTTACTCACCCATCCCTCCACTTCCTCATCCAGGTCATTTATGAAAATGACAAACAGCAAGGGTCCTAGAACAGATCCCTGGGGCACTCCACTGGTGACCGACCTCCATGCAGAAAAAGAGCCATCCACAACCACCCTCTGCCTTCTGCAGGCAAGCCAGTTCTGGATCCACAAGGCCAAAGCCCCTTGGATCCCATGGCCTCTCATCTTCTCAAGAAGTCTTGCATGTGGGACCTTGTCAAATGCCTTGCTGAAGTCCATGTACACCACGTCCACTGCTCTTCCTTCGTCAATGTGTTCAGTCACATTTTCGAAGAACTCAATTAAGCTCGTAAGGCACGACCTGCCTTTTACAAAACCATGCTGACTATTTCTAATCAACCTAAACTTCTCCAAATGCTCGTAAATCTTGTCCCTCAGAAGCCTCTCCATCAGCTTACCAACCACTGAGGTCAGACTCACCGGTCGGTAATTTCCAGGACTATCCCTGTTCCCTTTCTTGAAAATAGGGACCACATCCGCAATCCTCCAATCCTCCGGAACCTCTCCCGTCTCCATCGACAACACAAAGATCATCGCCAGGCGCTCTGCAATGACATCCCTCACCTCCCACAATAACCTGGGGTACATCCCATCTGGTCCCGGAGACTTGTCTATCTTGATAGCATTTAAAAGTTCTAACACATCCGCTTCCTTAATATCTACATACTCAATCTTTTCAGACTGGATGAACAGGGATATCCACTGTCTACTGAAATCCAGCCCTGAGGTGTTCAAACCAGCCAACCCTGACACATACAAAAAAGTCGGAAATGATTTATGGAGATCAATAAAAGATGCCAAAATTACAAACCAAGCTAGAATCCCAGGCTAGTCACACAGATTCCAGCCAATTATTACAAAGTCTGTAAGTCATAACAAGCCACAAGATGCCAGCAGGTAACTTCACTGACTCCAATGCATGCCTCCCCGACGAGCTCAATGCATTTTATACCTATATTGAGCAAGAGCTCCATCCCAGAAGCCTCAATGAACCTGTATCCAAGGTCACTATTGCAATGCCAGAGCAGCCTTCTCAAATGTCGGCCTATAGAAAGCAATTGGCTAAGATGAGCACTCAGCATTTGCGGACCGGTTGATGGGAGTTCTCGTAGACATCTTCAACCTTTCTTTACACCAATCTGAGGCCCCTGTCTGCTTCCAGAACACTCCTATTCCTAGACTACAGCCTTTAACACCATTATTCCTACTGGACTCCAACCATTAAGACTGAGTGAATCATGTGCCATTTTGTCCACATATACTGGAGGCACATTGCAGACTTTAGGTGCAGCAACAGATACACCAGAAGCAGACGGAAAAGCTATCTGTCTTGATAATCAAGGGTCACAGATCTTATTAATGGGACATAATTTGTCAAAACAGATATGGCTAAACTGGCTGGAAAGTTTAAACCTGAGGGAAGGAGGTTTTCGGAAGCTGCTCTATAAATACTGTAATATCATCAGAAGTGAATAAGGATATATACAGGTAGCTAAAGCTATTATCTGTCTGAATCAGTAATTAAAGCCAAAATGTTTTTGGACCCATCTCGTGCCTCATGTCCTTCATCGGAAGGTGAAAATTGAGCTTAAGAGGCCTGAAGATTTGGGCATTATAAAACCCATAGAATTCTTTGAATGGACTGCATTTATAGCACTTACTTTAAAACTGGATCAAACAGTAAGGGTTTGTGGGGATTACAAATTAACTGTCAATAGATTTCTAAGCTAAATTAAGAGAAAGTTTTCAATAAATAAAACTGGACCTCAGCCATGCTTATCAGCAGATAGAGTTGGATGTGGACTCGCAAAATCTGGTGACAATCAACACACACAAGGGATTGTATCAGTATACTTGATTGCCTTTTGGCATTTCATCAGTCTGTGCCATTTTGCAATGTATGTTGAAGAGTCTTTTACAAGGCATCCCCAATGTAGTTTATCTGGGCAATGTACGAATCACTATCACTTCACTATCTCCACTCGGGAGATGCCGGTGTTGGATTGGGGTAAAAACAGAAAGAAGTCTCACAACACCAGCTTAAAGTCCAACTGGTTTATTTGTAGCAAATGCCACAAACTTTCAGAACAGCCTGTCCCTTCATTAGATGGGTGGGAGTACTGATCACAAACAGGGCACAAAGACACAAACTCAATTTATATGAACAATGATTGGAATGTGAGTCTTTACAGCTAATCAAGTCTTAAAAGTACAGACAATGTAAGTGGAGAGAACCTTAAGCACTGGTTAAAAGAATGTGTATTGTTTCAGACAGGAAAGTTAGTGAGATTTTGCAAGTCCAGGCAAGTTGTGGGGGTTACAGATAGTGTGACACGAACCCAAGATCCTGGTTGAGGCCGTCCTCATGTGTGCAGAACTTGGCTATCAGTCTCTGCTCAGCGACTCTGCACTGTCGTGTGTTGTAAAGGCTGCATTGAAGAACGCTTACCTGAAGATCAGAGGCCGAATGCCCAATCCACTAAAGTGGAGAACAGGAAGAGAACAGTCTTGCCTGGTGATTGTCGAGTGGTGTTCATTCATCCATTGTCATAGCATCTGCATGGTATCCCCAATGTACCAAGCCTCGGGACATCCTTTCTCAAGTATATCAGGTAGACAACATTGGCCGAGTTGCAAGACTATGTACTGTGTACCTGGTGGATGGTGTTCTCACATAAGATGATGGCATCCGTGTTGATGATCTGGCACATTTTTCAGAAGTCGCAGTGACAGGGTTGTGCAGTGTCATGGTCACTATTCTCCTGAAGACTGGTAGTTTGCTACGGACAACGGTCTGTTTGAGGTTGTGTGGTTGTTTGAAGGCAAGAAGTGGGGATTCCCTTAGCAAGATGTTCATCTTCATCAATGACATGTTGAAGGCTCTGGAGAAATGTTGTAGCCTCTCTGCTCCAGGGAAGCATTGGACGACGAAGGGTACCCTGTCCACCGAATTTTCTAAGTAGGATGGTGCAGTTTTAGGCGGTGGACATTGGAACTGTTGATTGATGAGTTGAGCATCATATCCTTTTCTCATGGGGGCACCTTTTAGCGACTGGAAATGTCTTCCTCATCTGAGCAGACCCTCTGTATACGGATGGCTTATCCATAAGGGATGGCTTCTTTAATGTGTTTAGGGCGGAAGATATAGAAGTGGAGCATCATGAGGTTATCCGTGGGCTTGCAGTATAGTGAGGCACTGAGGTGATTGTCCTTAATGGAGATACGTGTCCAAGAATGTAACTGATTCTGGAAAGCGGTCCATAGTGTGCCTGATGGTGGGATGGAACTTGTTGATGTCATCATACAGTTATTTCAGTGATTGTTCACCATGAGTCCAAAAGAAGAAAATGTCATTGATGTATCTAGTGTGTAGCAAAATGTTGAAGGCCCTGTATAGTGAAGAAGTCTTGTTTGAACTTGTGCATAAAGATGTTGGCACATTGAGGTGCGAATTTGGTCCCCCATGCTCCACTCACATTGTCTATACCTTTAAGACTAGATTAGCTGTAAAGATTCACATTCCAATCATTCTTCATGTAAATTGAGTTTGTGTTTTTGTGCCCTGTTTGTGATCAGAGCTCCCACCCATCTGATGAAGGGACAGCCTTTTGTGAAAGTTTGTGGTGTTTGCTATGAATAAACCTGTAGGACTTGAAGCTGGTGTTGTGAGACTTCTTTATGACTTCATCTGAAGGACAGGGATCCAATTTATAAGTGTGGAGGCAGTTTAAGAAGCAGATTTTATGCTGAACTAGGAGAAATGTACATCTCAACAGCAGAGTTTAATTGCTTAGCTTTCAGGGTTAATTTGAAGGGTTTACTTTCTTTGGCAGAAAAGGTAAAACCCATCAAGGAGGTTCCTCAGCCAAAAGATGAATCTGAGTTGAAATCATTTCTAGGCATGGTCAACTACTGTGATATAATTTAAAAAAATTCTTCCATTTTGGGTCTACTTCATCAATTATTATAAAAGCCCCAAAGGTGGAAATGGAGAGAAGAACAGAAAGACCCTTTTACAAAACGTAAACATGTTCTGCAGTCAACTAGCCTTGTTAGTGCATTTTGATGCAAATAACCCTTAATAATAATCTGTGATGCTTCACTTTATTAGTGGGAGCTGTTTTGTCCCACTGGATAACTGGTGGCACAGAAAGGTCCATTGTTTTCACTTCAAAAATGTCCAACGTGGAGAGCAAATACTCCCAAATAGACAAGGAAGGCTTGGCTGTTATCTCTGTAGTCAAAAAGTACCATCAGCTTATTTATGGCCAACATTTTACAATAGTCTCAGACGACAAGCCATTGTTGGGTCTCTCTTGAGAAGATAAATCGGTGCCACCAATTGCTCCTCAAGGGTGCAGAGATGGACTCTTTTGTTAGCAGCCTGTAGTTACATGTTCAAGACTTAATTGCCTTTGCCTTTAATGTTAGCAGCACTATTGATTAACTAAACAAGACTAGACATGGCTTTCTCAAGTCACCACTCTGTCTGCCTGTGATGCTGCTTTCAGCATACTATGTACTTGTATTCCTAGGTCTCTCTGTTCCTCAACACTCCCAGGGCCCTATCATTCTTACCTTGTTGTACATAGATATATTTATTCTGTTGGCAGTAAGCCTTTATTGATCAAGCCAAATTGACTTGCATTCGATGTTCTACGCCATTCTAGTCTTCATCCTTAATCTTCCATAGTTGAAACTAAGCTCCTGCTTATGTAAAACCCTGCCTCATAATGTTGATATAACATCTGATCAATTATATAGAACATTTCTGAAATAGTCTGCATTTTGGAATTGCACAGAAATGTTTATATCAGGCACTCTTTCTTCACATGAAGGTATTGATATTTCTAATAATTTATGATGCTGGTTATAATGTGAAAACTAATTGGAAACATACTGGACTCTGCATTCACTGGACATCACTGCATGGTAAGAGAACAGAGTTTGTTTCCACAAGTGCATTAAAGAAATTTATTCATTGATGGGGCTATGAAGTTAGTACAGATCACTGAATTATGAATATGGGGCAAAATGCTATGCTTGGAATTGATTTGGGATGGGGAGGAGGTGTGGAATTATGGGAGGCTAAGGAAGCATATAATCAGAATCAGAGGTTTGACATCTTCATGTTGTTTTCAGACATTACAGTTGGCAAATTTGTTTTTTTTTCAATCTTTTGTGGAATATGATGTTTATTCATTCGCGGGACCTGGGTATCGCTGGCTGGCCAGCTATTTATTGTCCATCCCTGATTGTTTTTGAGAAGGTGGTGGTGAGCTGTCTTCCTGAATCGTTGCTGTTCATGTTCTGTGGGTTGAGCCACAATGACATTAGGAAGAGAATTCCAGGATTTTAACCTAGCGACTGTGAAGGAATGACGATATATTTCCAAGTCAGGATGGAGGGTAAATTGCAGGTGGTACTGTTTCCACATATTCAATGTATTGCTGCTGGTGGATTGCTAGGCCATTTGAGAGGGCAGACTTAGCACACTGATCTGGCAAGATGGTAATTAATGTATTTCAGAGGCTAATTATCTGCAATTGGAATTGCTGCCAGATTGCCAATGGGACAGAGAACCTTGCTCCAGCAATGGTCTCACATACTGTGCTGGTTTGTTGTGCACTGCACAATATAGCACTACAGAGGGGGAATGAGTTGAAGAATAAGAATAAAACCGACCATGGAATCTCTACCAATGATAAGGATGTGGCTGCTAATGAGACAATGCAAGTTGAGTGACTCTGCTGACCACCAGGGAAGGCAAAATGACAGACACACAAGGAAAGTGATGGGGATGCTACCATACACATTTATTATGACTCTCTTAGATATATTCCAATAAAATGTCACCTGCTATCGTCACCTTCATTTTACATTCCATAGCTGTGTGTCCAGATGCATTATAGATTGGGAAGGCAGAGGAGCTGAGTAGATATGGCTTAGTCTGCTGTCTAAAAACCAGTAAGGGAGTAAGGGTGTAGATGAAATCACAAGAGACAGCAAGAATTGGAAGAAGGTGTAATCATAAAAGATTGACCCTTTATTGAAAAGTGCAATGAATACAAGATTTGATTTTACATATCTCATCTCAAAGTTGAGCCTAGATTTTCTGGGGAGCAAAGCCTAGATTTCAGAACCAAATTTTAACTGCAATCATGTCATTAATCATTATAAAAGTTGCATTTATTGTATTTCCTCCAGTTCCTACTTGTCAGTTAAGACAGAAGAATGAAGATCAATATGATTTTTGGGGGCGAGAATCTTAAAGATTGTTAAAGAGAAATGAACATCTCATATTTGGAAGCATTGCTGTAATTTCCAAAGCAAGCATAAAATAAATGAGTTGATCAACCTTGTGTTCCTTGATTCTCACCCTTAGCCTTTCTGGGAGCAGATGAGGAGGTTTCGGCCTTGCCAGTCAGGTCCTTGCAAATGCCAACTAAGTACACCCTCTTGTGTTAACACTTACGTTTTACCAGCAGCAAATCCTGATACCCATGTCCAATATCACCTTCTCCATGGGGATCAGGATTTGTAGGTAAAGCATCCCTCCACCATAGAATCATAGAATCCGTACAATGCAGAAGGAAGCCATCAGCCCTTGAGCCTGCATAGACAACAGTCCCACCCAGGCCCTAATCCCATAACTGCACGTATTTACCCTGCTAATCCCCCTAAGACTAAGGGCAACTTAGCATGGTCAATCAACCTAACCTGCACATCTTTGGACCAATCTTGCTCTTTTTTTTTAGTGTGATGTGCAGTCTTCTCTTGCAGTCACAAAGGTGAACACTGTTATTTTCCCTTAGTGACAAACGTAACACCAATACTAATGGAGACCCAGTTTTCTGGATTTGGTCATATGAATGCCTGGCTGTCATCACTCTCTGAGCATTATGGGAGTCAGAACATGGGTTTAAGCTGCATTCCTGGTCATGACACATTCTTAATGAAGAATTCATTAATTGATTTGATTGAAGAAGTGTCAGATGTGGAAGAATCAAGCACTTCAGTTACTGTCGAATTATATTTATTTTCTGTCAACGCAATTAAGTGGAAGAATAGAGTAGTATTAAAGAACAGTGAGGCAGAATTAGTTACACTTACTGTTTTCCTTCTGCAAAAAGTGAAAGAATATAGTAAAAAAGGATCAGAAAGTCAAGATGTAGAATCAGTCTGGGTGGAGTTAAGAAGCAACAAGGGGAGGAAAATATTAGTCTATAGGCTTCAAACAGTTGGGTTAAGGTAAGGGGTGGTATCAAACAGGAAATTAGAGATGTATGTAACAAGGATTGTACAATACTCATGCATGACTTTAACAAATATGAAGATGGGGCAAATCAATTTAGCAATAATACTGTGGTGGATGAATTCCTGGAATGGTATGAATTTTTTTTTAGACCTTCAAGACACCAACGAGAAAACATACTATTCTAGATTTGGTATTGTGGAATGAAAAGGGGTTAATTAATAATCTTGCTTTGCGGGGTCATTTGGGGAAAAGTGACCCTAACATAATAGAATTCTTCATTAGATTGGAAAGCAAAGTAGTCTCATCCAAAACTAAGGTTCTAAATCTAAACAAAGGAAATTATGAAGGTACCAGTGTTCAGTTGGCTAACATAGATTGGGGAACTTCATCAAAAGACGCATGGTAAATAGACAATGGCTAATATTTAAGGAACAAATGAATGTATTGCTATAGTTATACATTCCTTTCTGGCACATAAACACAACAGGAAATGCATTCCAATCATGGTTAATAAAATAAATTAAAGATTCAGTGTTAGATCTAAAGTGGAGTCATGTAAATTTGTTAGAAAAAAAGCAAGCTTGAGGATTGGGAGAAATTTAGAATTCAGCAAAGGAGAACAAAGAGATTGATCAAGAAGGTGAAAATAGAATGTGAGAGTTAAACTTGCAAGGAGCATAAAATTGAACTTAAAAACTTCTAAAAGCATATAAAAATCGAAAAGTCTCTTGCAGTCTGAAAGAAGAGAATTTATAATGAGAAAAAGGAAATGTCAGCAGTTAAATGTCTACCTTAGTCCAGTCTTCATGGAAGAAGACACATAATTTCCCAGAAATGCTAAGAAACCAAAGATTTTAAATTAAAAGTTAATTTTATTAGTGTGACAAGTAGGCTTACACTAATACTGCTATGAAGTTACTGTGAAAATAACCCAGTCGCCACGCTCCGGCATCCGTTCAAGTACACTGGGGAGAATTTAGCATGACCAATCCAGCTAATCAGCACATCACTATGGGAGGAAACCAGAGCACAAACAGTGACCCAAGTCGGGAACCAAGCCCAGGTGTTTGGTGCTTGAGGCAGCAGTGCTAACCACTGTGCCACCGTACTACTGGTCTAGTGGGAAAGAAGAACTGAAGAAAATTAATATTATTAGAGAAGTAATATTGGAGAAATTAAAGGGATTGAAATTCAACAAATCCCGAGGGACTCATAATCTACATCCCAGGGTACTGAAGGAGGTAGCCATAGAAATTATACACTGGTTGTCATCTTCTAAAATGTTGTCAATTCTGTAACACCTCCAGCAGAAAGAATGGCAAATGTAACCCCACTAATTAAAAAAAGAAAGAGGGAGAAAACAGAATTACAGTTAGCCAAATATCAGAAACATTCCATAGCCTATTATAAAGGATACATCAAAAGGACACTTAGGAAATATCAGTTGGATTAGATAAAGTCAACATAGTTTTATGCAAGGGAAATCATGTTTGGCAAACAAAGAATAAAGAAAATTACAGCACTGGAACAAGTCCTTCTGCCCTCCAAGCCTGCACCACCATCCTGCCTGACTGAACTAAAACCCCCAAACCCTTCATTCCCTTTCTATTCATATTTTTGTTAAAAAGCCCTTAAAAAGTCACTAATGTATCCGATTCCACTACATCCCCCGGCAATGAGCTCCGGGCACCCACTGCTCTCTGTGTAAAAAACCTGCTTTTTACATCTCCTTTAAATCTTATCCCTCACAACTTAAACCTATGCCCCCTAGTAATTGACTCTTCCCCTTAGGAAAAAGCTTCTGATTATCCATTGTGTCCATGCCTCTCATAATCTTGAAGACTTCTATCAAGTCGCCCCTCAACCTCTGTCGTTCCAATGAGAACAAAACAAGCTTCTCCAACTTCTCCTCATAGCTGATACTCTCCATACCAGGCAACATCTTGTAAATCTTTTCTGTATCCTGTCCAAAGCCACCCATCCTTCTGATACTGTGGCGACCAGAATTGAACTCCATATTCCAAGTGTAGCCTACCTAAGGTTCTACAAAGCTGCAACATGACTTGCCAATTTTTAAACTCAATGCCCCAGTTGATGAAGGCAAGCATGCTGCATGCCTTCTTGACTACCTTCTCCACCTGAGTTGCCAGTTTTAGTGACCCGTGTACCTGTATACCCAGTTCCCTATCAAAACTTTAATGGTTCTGCCATTTACTGTACATCTCCTGTCTGTATTAGACCTTCCAAAATGCATTACCTCACATTTGTCTGGAACACCTAATGGAGTTTTTTTGAGCATGCAGTTATGAGAATAAATAAGAGAGAACCATAAGACATGTGGTGTATTTGGATTTGCAGAAAACTTTTGATAAAGTCCCACTTGAGAAGTTAGTGTGAGAAATTAAAGCACATGGGATTGGGGGATAATATATTTGCATGGACTGAGATTTGATTAGCAGGGAGGAAACGGAGATTAGAAATAAATGGAGTGGAAGATGGTGACTCATACAATACTGCAGGGATCAGTGCTTGGGCCCTACCTCTTCAAAATATCAATGATTTGGATGAGGGAACTAAATATAATATTTCCAGATTTGTTGATGATAAAAAACTACCTGGAAACCTGAGTGGTGTAGAGCACGTAAAGAGATTTCAATGTCATTTAGATATGTTGAATAATTTGAACAATTCATGGCAGGTATAATGTGGATAAATGTAAATTTATTCATTTTGGATAGAGAAACAGAATGGCAGTGTTAGTTAAATGCTGACGGATTGGAAAATGTTGATGCACAAAGAGACATGGATATCCTTGTATACCAGTTACTGAAAGCAAGCTTGCTTATTTCTCAATGAAGTTGAAAATGGGAGGCTGCTACAAGCAACAGAAGATGCAAATTCACTACCATGAGGCTGGAAAAATTAGCAGAAGGACCAAACCTCAAGCAGATCGCCACTACCAAGCCTCTCAAGGGCAATCACATTCTTCCTGTAATATGGTGACCAGAGCTGTTAACAGTTCTGAATCTAGGCTCAGATTTCCATTCCTCTGCCAAGCTACTTTAAATTTTCCCTACAAGCACAAGCGAATATCTCCATCATGATATTACTCCCAGCCCAGTTAGGTGCAACTGTCCGTCTTGTACAGGTCCCACTTTCTACGTCTCAATCACTTTCAATTTATGAGCTCATGTAATGGCTAAATCCTCCTTCAGATGGTGAGAAATGATATAATTTGAATCAATGTGATCCTAAATGGCTTTTGCTGGCTTTGACTTCAATTTTCTTCAAAAATGTGAATATGGTTCATCTCCCTTAATTAAATAGTATAAAGGCAGCGCAATTGAATGCCTGAAAAAAAGAACTGAAAAAGAAAATCATAGCAGTTATATGCAGGAGGATAAGACTGTTTTGTGCAGCAGAGTCCCAAATTAATTGATTTTCCAGATTAATGCTTGATATATAGTTAATTTCAACTATATGAAAGATCTTTTAGAAGAAAGAAAAATAGAGTTTGTATAAATGGGTTTAGCATGTTAGTATTGAGTACATTGATTGATCTGTCATTGTGCAGAATAGATTCCAGCCGTGTGCTACAGTTCTGTAATAACCTGGTGATTACATGCTTCATGAATCAACACCTTGAAAGGGGATAGTGGTGGATGAGAAAGACCAGTGTTGTGTCATTGGTTAAACACTGTCAAAGAAAGCAAGGTCATTTGTTCCACATATTATTATACATGGTAGGCTAAATGTAAGGCTCATAAATTCTGTTTATCAGATTTAAGTCATTCAGTGAGTGATATCTTGACTGGAACCAATTCCTAGGGGAGTGTTTACTTGTGCTGTTGAGGAGGGTTTAAACTAATGTGGCATAGGGAATGGGAACCAATGCAGGAAGTCAGAGGGAAGTAAGGTAGGGACAGAAACAAAAGACAGTAACGAGGAAGGTAAAAAGCAGAAAAGCCAAAGGCAGAAATCAAAAAGTGCCACAGTACACAGGATAGAGACTGGGAAACTCTCAGTGAATGGGTTCAGTGAGGCTAAGGGAAATGAAACACAGGGAGAGTGTACAAAATGTGACACGAAGGTCAGAGAAGGTTACAGTAACAGGCAGGAATTAAGGAATGTGGACTGGGAGTGACTGAGGATAATTCTACATCCAATATGTGGGAATCTTTTAAAAGTCAGTTGTTAACAATTCAGGGCAATTATATTCCTGTAAAAATGAAGGATAAGGACGGCAAGATTCAGGAATCCTGGATGACAAGAGAGATTGTGAGCTTAATTAAAAAGAAAAAGGAGGCATATGTAAATTTCAGAAAATTGAAAATGGATAAGGCTCTTGAGAAATACAAAGATAGCAGGAAAGAGCTTAAATGGCAAAAAGGGGGGCATGAAATGTCTTTGGCAAGCAAGATTAAGGAGAATCCCAAGACTTTTATGAGTATATAAGGAAGAAGAGAACAGCAAAGAAAAGGATGGATCCACTCAAAGACAATGAAGGGAATTTGCATGTGGAGCCAGATGAGGTGAGTGGAAGTTTTTAATGAGTACTTTGTATTAGTATTCACCAAGGAGAAGGATATAGTGGATTGTGAGTGTAAAACAGAGGATGTTGACATTCTAGGACATGTTGAAATAAAAAGGGAGGAGGTATTGGAGGTTTTGAAAAACATTGCAGTGGACAAGTCCCCAGGGCCAGATAGGCTTTACCTCAGAATTCTGAGAGAGGCAAGTGAAGAAATTGCTTAGATGTTGGCCAAAGTCTTTGTATCCTGTTTAGTCATGAATGAGGTATCAGATGATTGGAGAGTAACTAACATTGTTCCTTTGTTTAAAATGGGCAGAAGAGACAATCTGGGAAGTTACAAGCTTGTGATCCTTAATCAGTGGTGGGGAAATTGGAGAAGGTCCTTAAGGACAGGGTGCACTCACACCTGGAAGTGATAGGGAGCATGGTTTTGTGAAGGGGAGGTCATGTCTCACAAGCTTGGCTGAATTCTTTGAGGAAGATTCGAGAAAAATTGACCACGGAAGGGCAGTGGATGTTGTGTACGGGGACTTTAGTAAAGCCTTCGATAAGGTTCCTCATGACAGGCTAATATAGAAGGTGCAGCATATGATATCTGAGGTTAGCTGCTAAGATGGATACAAAATTAGCTTGGGCATAGGAAGCAGAGAGTAGCAATGGAAGGGTACTTTTATGACCGAAGGTCTATGACAAGCAGTGTTCCACAGGAACAGGTGCTGTGGCATCTTATGTTCATAATAAGGATAAAGATGTCAGAGGTAGGTTCTTTACCCAGAGGGTGGTAAGGGTATAGAATGCCTTGCCTGCGTCAGTTGTAGATGCGCCAAGTTTGGTGGCGTTTAAGAGGTTAGTAGATACGTTTATGGATGAAAAGGGAATGGTTTAGGTTAGAGGGTCACTGCTTGTTCCTAATTGGTCGGTGCAACATCGAGGGCCGAAGGGCCTGTTCTGCGCTGTAATGTTCTATGATCTATAATATTTATAAATGATTTGGAGGAACATGTATGTAGTCGGATTAGTAAATTTGTAGATGATACAAAAATTGGGGGTTAGTGGATAATGAGGAGAATTGTCAGAGCGTGCAGCAGGATATAAATTGGCTAAAGGCCTGGGCCAAAAGATGGAATTTAACCCATACAAATGTGAGGTGATGTTGTTTGGAAGGTCTGCTGCAGAAAGAAAAATACAGTAAATGGAAGAGCCCTTGGAAATATTAGCATACAGAGGGATCTAGGTGTGCAGATCCACAGCTCCCTGGAGGTGGCAACTCAGGTGGACAAGCTGGTCAAGAAGGCATTTGGCATGTTGGCCTTCTTTGGTCAAAGTGTTGAGTACAGGAATTGGAAAATCAGTAGCTGTATAAGACTTTGGTTAGGCTGCATTTGGAGTACTGTGTACAGTTCTGATTGCCACATTCCTGGAAGAATGTTGATGCTTTGGAAAAGGTGCAGAAGAGATTTAATAGGATGTTGGATGCTTGGAGGATATGGACTATGAAGAAAGGTTGAACAAACTTGGATTGTTTTCATAAGAGCATCAGGAGACTTGACAGAGTTTACAAGATTATGACAGGCTTGAATAGAGTGGATAGTCTTTTTTCCACAGTCAAAGGATCAATTATTTAGGAGCATAGGTTGAGAGTGAGAGAAGGAAAGTTTAAAATGTAAGGGCAAATTTTTCACAGAAAGGGTGGTGAATGCCTGCAATGCACTGCAGAAGGATGTGGTGGAAGCAGATTCTATAACAACAGTCAAGAGTCATCTGGATAGATACATGAATTGGCAGGAAGTAGAGAAATATGAACCATGTTGAAACAAGTAAATATTAAATTGGAGAGGCATCCGTGTCAGCACAGACTTAGTGGACCTGTTCCTGTCCTGTACTGTTCTTTGTTCTTTGACTGTCTAATGGATTGATAGCCAGCAGGCGTTCACCATTTCAGTTCCCTCAATGGATGTGTCAACAAGCTCAAAAATGCAAAGTAGCTGCACAGGGGTAAATCTTCACAAGCCTGTTTCCATCAGACGGGTGGCAGACAGAATGAGCAGCCATTCACATCTTGGGAGACCACAATTATTTTCACAGACCAGTTAAATTAATTAAATAAATGCATGTAGGTTCTCTAATCAATGTTGTGGGGTTGTGCACGAGTAACCTAGACGTAACTGTAATTATAAGGGTGCACTGGTATAAGGGCCCATCATGAAATTATGTAAAATCTCATCTAAAACATTTGTATGTCAGATTCCTTAAGACCCTTAGTTAGAATACAACACCAAATACAAGTGGGTAGTGTGTGTGTGTGTGTGTGTGTGTGTGTGTGTGTGTTGTGTTGGTATATGATGTTATAGGAACATTATTTGCCTGGGTTAATGTGGTATCCATCTGTTTGCAATGCTGCCTTGTTCATTCATTTCAATATCTGCATGTCCAAAATGATGATAGCCAGATAGGAGATGGGAAAGTGTTGCACTGAGACTTTCCTTAGCGACCGATAGTTTCTGTCTAATAATGAAGGTTGAAATTGCTTCCAACAATTCTGCTCTTCCAAATACAACACATAGGCTTTTTTTAGCATATGAAGATATTGGTAACAATAAACTCATCCAATTAATTTTCAGCAACTGCAATGAAAATATCAGGTATAATTCCATCCTATCTGTTTCTCACCCAATAGCTATCTCTATACTTAGCAAATAGTAGCAGAATAGGAGTTACACATTAGTTTTGTTAAAAATTTGATCAGATTGATTGGGGAGCGATGTACAAGGATAATGATGGATGGTTACCTCATGCTGTGTCAGCTTGAGGTGATGTACAAAGTATACACTGCTTGCTTCCAACAATTGTGACATGCAGTCTAATGTGAAACACATTGTTGATTAGCTCACTTTCAGCAGGGGCCCACCTGCCTACTTTGCTAACATTATATACAGCTAATCTGTGCTTCTTAAAGACATTGTTTCAGAATATCAGTGGTTTGCTCCATGATCATGGTGGCATCATGGCTTTCATTGTTGGTGCGCTGCCTATGTACATACCTGCAACAACCAGAAACAGTCTAGCTGATTTTTTCATGCACTATGTGCACAATATTGGCCATAAAAACCCACCCAAAAGAAATGGATCTGCAACTCTCCCATTAACTGGACATATAGAATCATTCTTGTAAAATTCTGCCCATCATCTGTAAAGCACATTGTGATCTTGGCAGAATGTGAAAGCCGTATGAAAATGCAAGTCCCTTTTCTCTTTGCAATAAGTGGGTTCTTTGACAACTATTGTGATTAATGGCTTTGATAGATGTCCAAGAGGTGCCACAAGGATCTTTATTGCAGCTGCATTGTAATTAACTGCTTCTGCATTCCTGTAAGAAAATTGCGCCCTGTGTCGACATCTCTAAACTGCCTGTTGTTTCATTAGTTACTCAAACATTCTGATTATTTTTTTCCTTTCTTTCCAACAGACAGCAATATAGCCCTTAGTTACAGAAATTGGTATCTGCTAAACATTGAAATTGGGACAGTGCCACCAAGCATCATGATGCTTTTGCTGTCTCTGTGTGATAAGACTGACTGCACTATTACTGAGAAAGGTTAATCTAGAAAATGGTGTTACATCTCATTTTATCCCATTAAGGATTTCTCTATTAAATAGATGTGGCACAAAGGCAAAAGAAAAATGTCAACAGGTTGCATTCAATTGAAGCTACTTGACAGATGATTTCAGTTTAATGAAGACCAGTAGAGTTATGGCTCATTGTTATGTTGATGAGCTGACCTTTCAAAGCCTGGCAACCAGGATGAACTCTTCAACTGAACAGTTTAATAAGTTGATTGTGACAGTAAAAGCAGCACTTAGGAATCAGAAAAGTCAGTGCCTGATAAAAAATGCATTTTATTCATGATCCTGGTCTCTTAATGCATCGCTAAAGGTAATTCCTAGCAGATCATCCTATACAGTGCTGCAGGATGGTTAATTTGACAAAGCTTTATCATAAATTTCAGAAATATTTTACACAAATGTTCAATATTTTCTGGCAATGAGAATTGGAAATGTTGATGTTGGTTTTTTTATTAAATCCCTTTACGCACCTGTATTAGATGTTTATTCAGTCTCCTCTGAGTCAGGATCCTTGGTTGGCATTCTCAAACCTTGTCCCTGGATAAGATTCTCTGATCTCGCTGTTGTGAATGCATACAACATTGGAGAACTCTGATACGTGTGTCCATTTACCTCACAGCAATGCTGGAGGCAACCAGCAGTGCAAAGACCCAGTGAGGTCAAAGAGATAGTATTTTGGATATCAACAAAACCTTAAGTATCATTATCAACAAAAAAAAATTATCAGATCATTAATGTTTGAGTAATCAAACATACTCAGGTGATGGGTATTCACTTGTGTTTCTCTAGGAGCAGAGAGGGAGATGGTGGTATCATGTCATTGTCATTGTGATCCAGTGTACTGCCCCAGGGAGCTGGGTTCAAATCCCACCATGGCCAATGGTGAAACTTAAATTTCATAAAAATCTGGAGTTAAAAGTAGGTAGGAGAAGACTGAAATCACAGTATTTTTTGGAGGACCATCATATTTACAATTTCTACCTCTTTAAATAGAAGCTTACAAAGCATGTAAAGAAGAGGATCCATTTCTGTTCTTCACTGCAAGGTTTTCTGAGTAGAGCAATCACTTTCTGTTTGCTGGACTTTTCTGTGGTTATATTTTAGCTGTTACAGGCCTTCCTCAACATTGGGGAAGCTCCTAGTCAGAATAAGAGAAGTTGTAAATCTGATTTGCAAAATGATTGGGGTATTAAAGGAAGATTACAATAAAGATTACAATATTTATTACAATAAAGAACAATGTGAAGATGAAATCCTGTAATGTCACCTCAGGCTCCTGGCGTTTTAGGACCTACCTTATTTCATATCATGAACTGAATCCTAAAGTATCAGGGAAAATAGGTAAATAATTGTTGAACCAAGCTTGATCAGGCATGGGTGTTTGAAAATTACCATTTGCAACTTTAATTTCATCATAGGCAGACACTGTCCACTAGCCTGGAAATGAAACCACTGCAACCAACGGTCTCTGCACACTGAGTGCAAAGCATGCTAAGTACTCATACTGTCACGGGTCAGAGAATTATGCCACCTTCTGAAATAATCACTTTGTTGGTTCCAACTAGTCTGCAGGTTAGAAAAATATTCATCACACAGTGCCGTTGGCAAAATCAGGGCTGCCATCTTGGCAAGCAAAATTACAAGGAAGAATATTAGTAAACTTTGCAGAATTTCAAATAGATAAATCAAAGTCAATTCTTTACCAAGGCATTGATGTAGAATTTTTAAAATGATTTTGTTCACGTGATGTGGGAATCACTGGCTGGGCCAGCATTTATTGCCCATTCCTAATTGCACTTGAACTGAATGGTTTTTCTCGGCCATTTAACTGTTAGCCACATTGTTGTGGATCTGAAATCATTTGTAGGCCAGACCAGGTAAGGATGACAGATTTCCTTAGGAATATTAGTAAACTATTTATAACAATGGTTTCATGGTCTTCACTAGATGGTTAACTCCAGAATTTTATTGAATTCAAATTCCACCAGATTCAAACCCAGGTCCCCAAACACTGCATTGGTCTCTGAATTAGTAGTTCAGTGACAATTCTACTATGCTATTATCTCTCTGCAAACATTGAGGGGATGATTTCACCAGCTCATGCAGCTGGTTGATTGGCGTGGCAAGCCGATAAGATCGCAAACAAGGTGGGAAAACAGGTTCCAGTCTGGTTTCTCATCTCTCATGATGCTATCGGCAGTGTGAAGCTGATGTCATCTAAGGCTAATTATGACATTTAAATCAGAATTTAAATATTATTCATGAGCCCAGACAAAATTGAGCCAGGGCAGTGATCATGTGGGAGGTTATTGGGGTGATGATTGGCTGGAAGACTGCCACGATTGGATGGAGGTGGGGAAGGCAATCAGGCATGAGGTGCGATTGGAGAGGGTGGGAGTAATGATGGGGAGGGGGAGTGGGAGTGAGATGTCTCCCAGTGCATTAACTCTTGTAAACAGTTAGTGTACTGGAAGATTGAAGCATGCTCAATGGTGCCCTCTAGCCGTCATCAGCTGACTTCCTGCTGAGAATAGACTTTGTCTGCACCCCTACTGACATGAATCACATTTGCCTTTCTTTTACACTAAGTGGCACAAATGATCATGTTTCCCATTTGCATATTGGTTTGGCACTTAGAAGTTTTTTGATAAGATTGTCCCCTAAATCTCTACCCAAATGCTGCTTCTGGTATATATTTCCAGAATTTTCAAATTTCTATCATTTGCAGCCTGTCCCTTTTTTTAATCTCGTCATGAAAAAAAATTTTTGAGAAAGCATTCCTCCTTGAGAGTGGAGAAGAGCTAGATATAATGCTTATCATTTTTACGACTATGATCATTGTAAATGCATGGAAGTTTATTTGCGTCAATTTAAGATGAAGTGCAGACCGCGGCTGCTGTTCCAAGGATCAAAGGAAACCTTTGATCTGAGATGAGTGTGACACGCTGATTAAATGACTAATGACCACATCGCTGTACCTGCAGGGGCCCCTGTGATCTGAATGAGCTAATTTGTTGACCATTGTAGGAATCTTGAAAAGTGGTGATTTGAGTGAACTTTCCGAGACTAAAATGAATGCTCCTTTCTGATTACAACCTTGTACAAATTTGAAGTGATGAATAAAGAAATTGCTGAATGTAATTTGCATTTCAGTTTCAAATCTCATTTTAGCATCCAATTTCAAATGAAGAGACGGGTGCAAAACAGGATGTGGAAAATACTGGAGCTTCAAAATGCTGTTAGTCGATTTATGAAGTTTCAATGAAAGCTGTATAAAGGTAAGAAATTACATATAACAAGGACTTGGACAAATATACGGACATTTGAATTAATTCAGAAGCTCACTGCATAATGTGTACATATGTATATAATATATATGTATATATATAGGAGGGGAAATTGTTCAAATTGCGTGTCGTAGATTTACAACTATTCAGCTAACAGGACAATCTGCGTGGTATTCTCTGCTGCTATCATTGTTTCAATACTGCTAGGCGTTTTTAAAGATTTATTTCACGGGATGTGAGTATTGCTGGCAAGGCCTGCATTTATTGTCCATTCCTAACTTCCCTTGAGAAGATGGTGGTAAGCCTTTGCTGTGAATCACTGCAGTCCACCTTGTAAAAATCCACTCGCAATATTGATAAAAAGGCAATTTCAAGATCTTGACCCAGCAACGGAGAAGGAATAGTGATATAGTTCCAAGCCAGATGATGTATAGTTTGGAAGGCAACTTGCAGCTGATGATCTTTCCATGAGCCCGCTACCTGGGTCCTAGTTGGTAGAGGTAACGGGTTTGGAAGTGCTGTTGAAGAATGCTTGTTGAGTTGTTTCAGTGCATCTTTGGGATGGTACGTACTACCTTTATTGTGCAGTGATGGAGGAGTGAATGTTTAATTTAGTGAGCAATGTGCTGCCCAAGCATGATTTCTTTTTTTGTTGGATTGTATTGAACTTCTTGAGTGCTGTTAGAACTGCACTCATCCAGGCAAAATATTGGTTTATGCCTAGTAGATGATGGACCAGTTTAAGAAGTCAAAAATTCCCAGCCTCTGCCCTGCTCATGTAGCCCCAGTATTTTGATGACTCATCTAAGTACGTTTCTGGTCAATGGTCATGCTCAGGACGGTGTTAGAGGAAGATTCAGTGAATGTTGAAGCAGATTGTTAGATTATTTTTTTGTTGGAGATGCTCATACTTGGCACTTGTGTGGCTCAAATGAGGTTTGCCACTTATCAGTCCAAACCTGAATATTGTTCAGGCTCTGTGGACGTGGATGTCTTCAGTATTTGAGGAGTTGCGATTGGTATTGAATATTATGCAGTCATCAGCAAACATCCTCTCCCCTTATCTTGTCATGGAGGGAAGGTTATTGATAAATCAGCTGAAGATGGCTGGGCCTAGAGTCCTAACCTGAGGAGCTCCTGCAATGATATCTTGTGTAGGTATTGGCCTGGCAGTGCTATCCACAATGGGGCATCAGCAGTGTCTGCATGACATTACAAAAATTAATTCCTCCTCCCATACCGTGAAACACATTTAACATAACATGTTCTTTCCTACCATAAAATATTGAATATGCAGTGGATCTGAAGCAGAAATAAAACACTGGAAACAACAGTTCAGGCAACATCCATTGAGGAAATGTAAGTCAATTGGCTTCCTAATAACTGAGAGATGTTGCATGTGGAGGGCCAGAATAAGAGAAAGGAGGAAAGGAATAGTTAGGGATGGAAGTTCTGAGCTTTTCTGCGTGATGCTGATGGCAATAACAGAAAGGAGAGAGAGCGGCAGCACGGAGGGTATAGGAAAGCCTCTCCTCAATATCAGTTACTCTCACCACCAGACGGAGGAATTGGATGATTAGTGAACAAAGTGTTAAGGGACCAGGTATACTGTCTTAGGTGAAAAGAGTTCAAAGAACTGATGGTGTGAGATGAGGGAGAAGTTAGAGAGAGGTGGACATTGAGGACTCAGCCAGATAGAAACTGGAGATTGTATATATTGGACATGGAGAAGGAAGTACTAGAGTTTTCTCTCTTGGTGGCAGAGCACTCAATGAGCTTCTTGCTTCTAGACGTGAAGATGAAGGGACCAATAGAGGAGGGTTTAAGAAGATGATTTAGAATGGAGAGAAGAAAGTAAAGCATAAACGAAGTATATCAGTAAAGAAGAAAGTCTGTTGGATATCTTGCTTTCTAATTATTCATTTAAACAGGTGGAGAGCTTACAAGCAGAAATTTAAATATGTTTACGCCTGAGTTATATTTGTCAGTTGCACCAATGTGGAAGCTTTAAAACCTTTTCTATACCAGTAGGAAGTAATCAAAGTCAAAGCAAAAGTTTGCCCAGATCAGCATAACTAACATTATTTTTATTTTGAAAGCTTGCTTCTTGAAAGGTCTCTGTCAAATTGAGAAATTGCAGAAGCAGAAAGCTCCTGGCAACAAAACACATTGCTATGAATTTTGTATGTAATGAGGTCCAAGAGGCGTATCATGCCTCATAAATAGGCTTATAAGTGATACATATTCTTTGTAGCTTTCCAATGCCACTCTGATTGAAATTGGACAAACATTCTGACTCTTTTCAAGCAGCTTCCTATTGATAGACAGTACATGCTAGGTAAAAACAAATCTTTCCTTCATATCCTGTATCTTGTATATGTTTCAGTGCCAGTTATTGAATATGGAAGCTATATACAAAACACATTATCTATTCAACATGCTGAGGAAGTGACATATGTGTTACTTATTTGATGTTCCTCTATATGAAAAATGTTAGTGCTGGATCAATTCTCATTCTTCATTAATGTAGCATCAAATGCTCAGTAATAATATGACATAACTGCAGCCAAAGCTCCCTGTACACTGATTCAATATGCATCGTAATCCTAAACATCAAAGATCACCTCTTAGTATTTCATGTAATGTTTCCCAGTCCTGTTTCATTATTTGGTCCCTCCCTTTGAGAAAGAAAATGATTGACTGGAAACTTAATTGGGTCAGCCTTCTAACTATTGTGGTTCCAAAAGCTGGTCAAAGGCTGGGAATTCTTTAGTAAGTAACTCACCTCCTGACTTCCCAAAGCCTGTCCACCATCTACAAAGCACAAGTCAGAGGTGAGAGGGAATATTCTCCACTTGTGTGGATGAGTTCAGTTCCAACAACATTTAAGACGGTCAACACCATCCAGGACAAAGCAGCCCCAATTGAACTGCATTCCATCCAGTACATTATACTTTCACTTCCTCAACCACTGGTACACTGTGGTGTATCATTTACAAATTCACTGCAGCAAGTCACTAAGGCACCTTCCAGACTTGTGAACACAGGGACAGCGGTGTCATGGGAACACTACTATCTGCAAATTCTGCTTAAAGTCACACACAATCTTGACTTGGAAATACATTGCTGTTCCTTCACTATTGCTGGGTCAAGATACTGGAACATGCTATCTAAAAGCACTGTGGGTTCTAATTAAGTATGTTTATGAACAACTAAAAAAAGGTAAAGAGAAATAGTAAGCACATGCATCCACATTCATTTAGATTAGAAATAAATATATATATATAATATTATATAGAAGCCCTTGACTTGCGAGAAGTAGATGAGCTGTGGCCGATTCGATTTTTTACAATAATGTTGGCTTCTGCTGACAAAGAGTTGATTCTGTGGTTCAGGTATTCTGTAGTCTAACTGAGAGATTTCAATTCCTTTTTCCAATCACTTTATTGCCTTCAGTGTTTGTAATAACTTCAAGCTGCTATTTCTTGGCACATACATACATAGACCAACCAGTCAACAGACAGAGAAAGTGAGAAAGAATGCCAGAGGAGGGCCTGAGTAAGATGCTCTTTCAGAGAGTTGGTGTGGACTTGATCAGCCAAATGGCCTCCTTCCAGGGATTTTATGATTTATATCTTAATAGAACTCTCAACTGCAAATTGTAAAAACAAAAGCAATATTTACATTTTGCATATTAATGTTGTATGCGATCAGCATGCACTTCACTTACCCTTGCTTTACATGCCTATCTATTCAGTCATACTAGTAGGAAAAAAACCTATGCAAATGGAAATCAGCAGAATGCAGCAACCCTGTGCGTGGGCAACAGTCAACAAAATGTCTCTGGGATGCTCTTAGGACTAGATGGACTTCATCTGCCCATCATTATCTTGACCATTCTAACGAGGGACCTTAGATGAGATCATCGTTATGTCCTTTTGACTTCCATAGTAATCAGTAGCTTGAATTGTTGAGAAGGAAGTAGAAAAGCATCCCATTTCTCCTTTGAGATGCCTGCACCCTTTCCCATCAGTGGCTAATGGTACACTCATCAGCCACCTTCCCATGTCCATTTTGAAAAAATATACAACTCAGGCCCTTTTTAATGTCCAATATTTCCACATATGAGTTTTCCTCTATCATCCTGTATGTGATGGATTGCAGTGATGGCAGCTCACCACCACCTTCTCAAGACCATTATAGATGGGCAATAAATATTGGACTTGTCAGCAATGCTCATGTCCTATGAATCAACAAAAAAGATATTTTAGTTCTAACATATTACTACTAAATGGTCCTGAACCGGCAACTTTCAAGATCTGAGCTGAGAAGTGGCTCAAATTATTTTCATTTGAGAGTTTGCTATTGGGAGAGAGGTTTGTTATCCCATCGGCCATGTTTGTTTGAAATCCACTTCCCAATTGTAACAAGACATGCTGCAAGTCACTGTATATTTCAATGCACGAGTCAAAGGAGACAATGTTTGAAAGTGGATGAGCCATAATTTTGATGTAAGGACCGCTGTGTATTTGTTCAGTTTTCCAAACACAAACGTATTTCTTTTTTTTTTGAAGTGCAGATCTATCACACATAACTGATGTGGTGACTGTTAAAGAATTACTCTGCAGAGTAAGAGTCACATGACTTGGAAGACCAATCAGGAGCATTATTCTGATAAGCAGGAGGTTCTATTCCAGAATCTTTTTGGGAGCTGGTTGCAGCTACAAGGTTGCAAGTCTCTTTATAACCATTACCTGTTAATAAATGCATTTCTTTTCCCTTAATTGAACAAGAATTATTACAAATATCAACTTAAATATGGCAAAAATTCAATAGGCCTAAAAAACAATGGGACTAATCTATTTCTATTTCTTCAATGCAAAAATTGTGCTGTATGATTATTTAAATGATGTTAGCATGCAGTCCAGAATTAAATATACTGTTGCTTGACTACACAGTGCAGCAGAGGATCCAGCTTTGGGAGAGGCCATCACCACTTACACTAGGCAGCAGTGCTTAAAACCAATCTGCACCTCTTAAAGGAAAGGTGTATTCTAGCTATAAAAAAGGTTGGAAATAGCCGATTTATGCAAAGAGTGAAGATGATGTAAGAGGATAGAAAGCAAGTACCAAAGCTCTCTGATGCAGCATTGAAGCAGTCAGAAAAAGATAGGGATGAGGGAGGCCCCCTACCCACACAGGACCAGAAGGTTCACCAGACAATGTTTACAAAGTAGTGGGACTAGATAGTTATCACTGTCAATGCAAATGCTGCCATGCTAAGAAGCTGATGCAGGAATAAGTATAGTGACTTTTCTTGAATGGTCAAAGCTGGAGAATTCATTCTAAAATGTCACATAATTCTAATTGAACTCCATTGACTTTACATGCTGCTCCATTCAGCACCCTTATTTCATTCATCTCCTTCAATCTCTAAGAACAAATACTCATGTATATATAGACTCATCTTGCCCTTAGAGTCAAACTTCATACCCACATCTCACAGCTTGCATGTACTGCCTGCTATTCAGCATGGTAGGCACATCACTCAAATACTGAGTGGATTGTACCCTTAAGGATCAACGTGCAGTGTAAGGGTCACATGACCCAGAGAACCAATTGGACAGCAAAGTGGAGGGGGGGATTGGGGGTCACCCTGGTAAGCAGGAGGTTCCATTTTAGAACCTTCTTGGGAGTTGACTGCAGCAATGGAGTGCAAACCTCTGCATAGCCTTTACTTGTAAATAAATGGGTTGTTTTTCCCTGAATTGGTGAATACAAATTATTACAAATACATTATATTGCACTCATTGATTTACCTCCTCTTGAAGGAACTGCATAACTGAAATTTGGCTAACAGCAGGACTGAAAGGTTGAAGATGGCAGTATTCTCATAGTTAGTCCTCCTTCTCACATCCCACTTTCCTTTCATCCCACATTTTTCTGATTTACGAACTAGTGATGGTTTCTTTCCTGACCTTTAATCACCACAAGCTGACTTGGCCTTTCTCCTTTCAGATACCTGCCAATTGCCACCTGGCCTCATAGCGGGTGCAGGGCCAAGAAGTAGTCAAGGAAAAAGAAACTAATGATAAAAAATTATCACTCAGTCTCACACTTGCAGCTACTGGCTCAGATACTGCTACACCAAGGACTTTAAATAGTAGCTTGGAATCTACATGAGTGGTGTCCAAAACTGGGTTTTCTAGGGCTGGAGTTGCTGCAGATCATCCTGCAAGGCCATCTGCAGTCTCCCCCACTGAGAGTCAGCATCAATCCACTAGTTATACTGCAGCAATTTGCTTAGCAACGTGTGTGTGCACTGGACTTGGCAAAGACACAAGGGGGATGGTGGGGTGAGGGAAGGCACACTGATACAATGGTTAGCCTGCTGCCTCATGGCGCCAGGGATCCGAGTTTGATTCCTGACTTGGATCACTGTCTGTGTGGAATTTGTACGTTCCCCCCCTTGTTTGTCTAGGTTTCCTCCAGGTGCTCTGGTTTCCTCCCACAGTCTGGAAGATGTGCTGGTTAAGTGCATTGGCCACGCTAAATTCCCTCTCAGTGTACCCAAACAGGCTCCAGGGTGTGATGATTAGGGGACTTTTAGAATAACTTTGTCGTAATATTAATGTAAGCCAACTTATGACACTAACAATTAAAAAGAAAACAGGTACTAATGGAATGCGCAAGGATAATTAATTCATTTTTGAATAGAATATTGAATGCTTTATTTAATAACTTTGGTTTGGACTGTTTGTTTTGTGTTGGCTTTTATTTCAACATTCTCTCCAATAGCTGGTCAGTGACAAAGGCATGATAAAGTTTGGAACTGTGGATGAATGGGAAATTGGGGCTGTTCCCATACCTACTGTAGTCGAACAAACTAATTACAGAAAGCTGGCTGGAAAAGAAATCCTCTTCTTACGACATAGCTAGTGGCAAGTGTTGTACTCTCATGATGGAGAAATTGTGAAGGATAAAGCGCACCATGATGGATTATCATACACAGACTGCAGAATTCCACAGGGCACTTCCAGAATGGTCCAGGCAACAGAAGTGTGGTTTAAGTACCCCAATTGTCTGCTTGATAACATTTTGCGATGCACTGTGTGTGGATTGTGAACCACGGCCATGTTTCAGGTGGTCAGTGGAAACCCCTTGTCACCCAGTAATGATTCTCTGCTCCGTCATTGTAGTTCAGATGGTGATGGAACAGCAAACTGCCACAGAAAGAAGGTATTGTAATGACTACCATCATACTAAATACATGATGTGCTCAGCATGCTGCATACCATCTGTAAATTGAGGGAGAGGAACTTTTTGCAGTTGCAATACATTTTGCAACTACAAAGCAGCACATGGATTCAGCTTGTTATTCTGGCAAAACTATATGCATGCTCCACCTACTTCTCTCTGGAAAGATATGTTCCCTTCTTTTTGTATACAGATGATCAGTCACTTTCCTTGCGACTGGGATGTATTGGAGATGCTCTCTGCTCCATCTTGGATAGAACCTGATTCAATGCAATCCATAGCCATTGCCGCCTTCACAGTAACTGCTATGTAGCATGTGCATGATAATCCATTATGGTGTGCCACATCCTGCAGGTCTGCCTAAAAGAGCTCACAGATCTAAGGGAACAGCTGTTTGGTGAAATAGAAGCACTCAATCCATTTGTTCATCACTGAAGTGGGGATAGAAGATTTTTTTCTCTTTCAGGCCATGACTGGGCATGGTCACCTACTAAGAACAATTCTCCCCCCTTCATCCTCCCTCTTCGAGAAACTCATCCACCTTTGTACTGCCTCTGCTTAGTCTCCCTCTCATGCTGTGGGTCAAGGGATGGAAACGATGTAAGTGATCTGAACAGAACATTGAAGTTAGAATCAAGGCCTTCACCACATGCTGTATTGTTCACTATAAATGTCACCAACTTTAAATAAGAGTACAATCACTTGCACTAACTGAGCAACAGCTGACAGGAGTCAATCAACTACTAACCTGAGGATTGCTGATGATAATTTTAGATAGCATGATGGTGGTGGTGGAGGGTTGGTGAAAGGAGATCCTGTTGCAGCTGAATGCATGATTAGATGTGTGAAGCTAAGGGAGGGACATTGACTGGAATGGCAAGATTGAGAATGGTACCTAATGGTGCCTAATTAGCATTACACACTGACTAATCTCACAATCTGGCTACTCTGCATGCTTGCGACACACATCCAGTTCACTCTACCAAACTATCCAAAATGACGGCACACCCCCATGCCAGAATTGCATATGCACCCTGCAGCCACCATTTTGAACTCACCTGGACTGCTGAAAATATCAGTGTTATCCACATAAATTTTGTAGCTTGGTGTTAGAATTCTCACTTTAACTAACTAGTTCCAATTTGTGGTATTTTTGATTTTCCTTTCACAAGAATGTAAATCATTTTCTTATTTCAGCATGAGTATGACTGAAAGCTAACAAAGAAGAGTATTATGTAGAGAACTTCTACAAGAATATATCCCCTGTGTTCTGTAACCTGGCAACGATGAGGTGCTGCATTGGAAGGAACCATTTCTTATGTGGGAGGCATGTGATGTGCATTTCATCCCAGTGTGTGCTTTTAAATTATTGAATGCAAAATCCAGAAACCTCGTGGGGTGGATTTATATATTGTACTGCCTGTTGAAACTCTGTCAGAAAAAAAATCCACCTGGGGTGATAGTCTGAAAGCTGCATTGTCAACACTGGAATAAAAATGAATGATGATGTATATAAGCTTGCTATTAAAAACAAGCAACAAATCTGATGAAAAATAAATGTGACGGTGTGGCATTGATGATTCTTATTCAGGATAGAGTGATTAGACAATGAGAGCTGGGTTCTAGACTGTAATGTACCTATTTCAGTTAGAATGGTAGATACAGCTTCCGTAGCACAGCGAGGAGAAACTAATCCCATAGCTCCATTAATGGTGGGGCAGTAATTTTCAACATCTTACGCAGACCAAAACGAAACTTGTGGAACTGCAGCCATGATGAAAAAACACACCTGATTATAATTTTGATTGAATGGAAATGAGAATCAGACATTTTCTAAGAAGAAGCTGAGCTGCCTCACGGTTTTATGCCTGTGGGCAAGTTGAAAATATCCACCGGGAAAGGGTGGAGAAACATGCTTTCATGAACAATATACACAAAAATCACTTTAGTCCCACTATGATTAACAACAATTAAAACCAGTTTGTGGGTGACATTCTGCATTATGAAAATGAAAGTGGAGAAATGGAACAATTTATTTCTATTCTTGCATCTAGTATCCGGACAAATGTTTGAGTGTCATAGAGGTCAGATGTAATTTGAATCTCCATTACTAGTTTTTTGAGACGTGTTCAATTTGGATCTAATCAGGAATATTCAGGTGTGCTTCAGGCAAGGGGGCCTTACACCTTCAGCAAGCAAATAATTTCCCTGCTCCTTTGGGCAAGAATCAGCCATAAAAATTAGAGATGAAAGGGTAGTGTGGTGTCCATTCCCTCAGAAATGCTTATTTTTCATAATCGATTTATGGATTTTATATTCAGATTTTCAGGCCCATGTAGTGAAATCGTGTAGTTTGATGATAGTTCTTCCATGCATGATATGATCTGAATTTAACAAAGGCAATTAAAAAGTTTAAAATCAAGGGTGGAATTCTCCCAAAAATATTCCAAGTGTGAATTTGTGTGAAAATTGAAGTAAATCATGCTAGTTTTTTTTCAGTAGGAGTTCAGAGAAGAATCTCCCACACTCTGTGCACTGCAGAGGCCACCAGTGTGAATATGATTAAAAACTTGGAGAGGCTAAAATCAGTGCAGTACGCTGAACGGACTACTGGGCATGAATTGATCTGTCAGTTCGAGATTGCTGCATGTGCAGTAGCCCTGTATTGACTGATTGCTGGCCAGCTGGATTACTGCACAGCCCCGTGACCCTTGCAACACCAGCTCTGTGCCATCCCCTGATGGCCCGATCGCTTTCCCTGATCATGGTCCCAGCCCTAACCCTCCCCCACCTTCTGCAATCTCTAGCCTATCATTCTGGCAGTACCCGCCGCGATTGCCAACCCTCCCTGCAACCACCCCCCCCACCACCACCCTTACCCAGCAGGCTGACCACTCATGGCTGACCCCTTCCTCCTACCTTACCCCGTTTGGTGGCCTCCCTCCTTTCTCAATCGATCTCGACTGCAGAGTGGCAGCGGAGACCCCCATCGCCACCGATTGCCCCTTAGGCCCTGCCCTCATCAGGTTCCACTCCATCAGGTTTTGTCTCTATTGGGCATTATACCCTTAGTATTGCCTCATGCCTAATGGGCAGTGCCAAGGTGCCCTCCTGGGCATTGGCAATTTGCCTCCTTGGGCAGTGCTGATGGTATAGGTTGGTGCTGCTAGGGTGCCCATGCCCAGGGGGCACCACCCCTCCACTGCCTGAGCCCCTTGATGGGTCCCAACTGCCCCCAATTTCAGTCCTGCATGGTTGGACCATTAGTTCCCTGAAAATATGGAGCTAATATAATCTTGCTGGAGTGAAGCACTCTTGCAAGGTGGGGGAGAGGCTAGTGGGCCTGGAGACTTCAGTCCTGGACCCTCTAATCTCATTTAAATTACAATGAAGTGACCATTTTAATGGTCTAATCATCTCCCCATTGATTTCTGTTGTGGAGTAGATGCTGTTGGAGATCTGGCACTGGGAGATTCAAGCGTGGTGCGAACGCTCCTGCAAACTCTGCAAATTGGTTGCCATGGGATTCTCCTGACCTGCCGTGCCAAAACATTAATGCAGCAGGTTTGGAGAACTGCGATCCAACGATTAAAGGAATTTAGTGAAAATAGAAGACGGAGAAATTTATGTGACCTTGGTAAGACATGCAGATTGGTAAGCAATAATAGGGTTTTAGCCTGACTAGAACACTGAAACTTAAACTTTATTTTGGTGATGGGAAATCTCTTCTGTTGTCTTCATTTATTGCTGCTTTGCAATGGTTTATGACAAACACTTATTATTTTAAGGCATAAAAGCATTACTGGCATTTTCCAGTCCTTCCTGCCAGTGCTGGAAAACACACTGCAATGGGAAGGGTAGACGGAAAATCCCGACCACAGAAAAGAAATTTACCATTTGACCATTGAATCTACTCTGCCGTTTTGCACCATCATCATGAATATTTTATGTCATTATTATCAAGTTGTGGCTTCCGAACAAGTGCGCTTTGGTTAAAAGTACATTTTAAAAAAAGAAAGATGACCATTTATGTAGTGCCCTTCACAATCTAAAGATGCCCCAAAATGGTTTGTAGCCAAGTAAGCACGTACCTTGAAATATATGGTCACTTGCAAGAAATGTAATGGAAAAGCAGTCTTAAAAAGGGATAGAAATGCTTTGATCAATACGTATAGCAACCATAAAAATGCTACTAGTCATTTCCAAATTATTGATTGTCTTTGAAATCAGGTTTAAAATAACCTGGCTTTCACATGTGATAATTCTAATATGGTTTGACTGGGGTTTGAAACAAAATTCCATACAAAATTAAATGAGATGGAATAAATGGTCATGGGCTTTTCATATTAAACCCTATGTTATCCCTCTACAAAAAAAAACTTCAATTACCTGTTCTTGAGCCGTTTTCATTGCCTGCTTCCCTCATTAGCTAGACATCTGAATCTGAAGTGGTTCTGATTAACATCTTGCCTTTCTGTCATTATGCTGATAAGCTCTGACTTACTTTAAAGGTCTCTGCTACGGAACATCATTCACAGTTTCTCCTCTGAGATGAGCAATTGCACAGTCAAGTCTTGATTACACATAAGTGGTCTATTTTACAGTATGTTAATCCAAAAAGCCTAATTCTGATTGTTGATAAAAAGCACTGCAATCAAAGGGAATGCTTCAAATGCCTTGTTACTTTGGTAGCTTGCATGCCTAATCAGAATGTTTTTTTCCTTTAACCTTTTTCCACACTAGGCCTTTGCTTTACTGCAATTATCACTATTCAAACAGCATGATGCTACATAGGTGAAAGCTGTGATAAACTTCACAAGAGCCATAAAATTCAGGCAACTTTATGTCGTTTTTCTGAACAGAATTTCCAAATGCTTGTTCCTCAAGGTCTCAGGGCTAGAATAACCATTTCTGTTGAAAGTACCGTAAAATAAGAAGAATTCTTGCGAAAACGATTGTTTTATTTTGGGTCGTAATTTGCTGTCACCATCATTTACCGTTTATTACAGTTGCCCTTGAATGTTTAGGTTGAAATTTTTTTTTGGCATCAAGTTGCTGAAAGTGTGAGCTGATAATGTCACAGCGAGAAAAATAAGGTACCTGAAGCACAAGTGAACAGAGGTCAATTATTGCAGACCCCTAAAACCTGGTTGCACAAACTGGATATGCCCTGAAAATGAACATGGGAACTGTGAAACACACCGGGCCTGATTTTACCATTAAATTGCATTGAGCCTATTTTTGGGCATAAGAACTCGGTAAAGTTAGCCGTGAGGTGAGTAGTGCAATCAGTGCCTGCCTCTGTGCCGGTTCTCACTTTACCAAGGCTCAAAAATGGCTACAATTGGGACCATGTCCAAAACATGCATTTAAATTGAATTAATGGGCTGCGTGCCGAACTTTCCCCTTTATCACTGCGTTTGCCCAACCAGATGTGGCACAAAACAGACATGCACTAGAAAAGTCCGATTCAGACACTCTAGTCAGTGAGGAGATAAGTGCAGTGTGTCCGACGGCTCTCTGTTTGAGATCGGCGCTGGGGGAAAGGGATCCGCTCCATTCTGTCTGTGATCAGTGAAGGGGAAGTGGAGTCCACTGCCACTCTGCTTGTTGTCAGTGAGGAGAGGGGGGAAGGGCTCGTGATTGGTCTGGATAGCAGAGTGGGTGGTGGGATAAGGGGGTCAGTAATATTGTGGGGGATGGAGGGAGCAATGTCTGTGGGGGGCCAGAGGCCTCAGAATGACGTGGCAGGGGAGCCGCATTCTATCAAATTTTGTCTGCACATGCGCAGTTGGAGGCACCAATCGGAGCTGCAAGATTTTGGGTGCATTAAACTGACCCATAGGCTTCTGCAGCATGATTCAGAATTGCTGATATTTTTTCAGGCAGAGTGCATATGGGAGCACTCAGAATGGGTCTAAAAGTCAGATCTGAAACACACCCAGTTTTAAGTCCATCTAGCACTATGAATCAAAATAGTAAAATATTGCCCTCTGTGTTGCAGTGGTGGGGTCTATTCCTGCTAGACAGGCCAGCAGCACAGCACTGAGCAGGCCACTGTGCATGCACTGACCTGTTAGAGTAGAGATCAGCGCAGTTATCCCACGTTGCTGGCCTCCCAACCGCTTGCCAGCTAGATCACTAGCCAGCACAGCAACCCTCCAACACTGGCCTTGCAGAGCCCCTGACACCACCCCCTCCCCCCACCCCAATCACTGGCCTCCCAGATGTCTTCTCTCCAAGCCAACCCTGAGTCCCCCCACACCCCTTGTCTGCCTTAATCTTAGGACCCCTCCCACTAAGCAGTCTGCCTACCCCCACATGCAGTCCGGCAGCCTCACCCCATCCTGGAGCCATGATCACTCCTCCCCCATTGCCCACACCCCACTAGCAGCACCCCCACCACCCCAATGACCAACCCCTTCCCTCCCTCTGCCATGGATCCCTATGCACAATGGCAGCTGGACCCCTTACTCTCACTAATTGCCCCCCACAGGCCCTGCCCCCAATAAGGCTTGCTTTTCCTCTGGCTCCACACCCTTGGCACTATCTAATGCCTGGTAAATAGTGCAAAAGTGTCCCGTGAGCATTACCACTTTGCCTCTTGGGCGGTGTCAGAGGGCCAGGCTGGCATTGCCAGGCTGGTGATGCTCCTTACTTCCAACCTCCTGAGGAGGGCTTCTATGGCCTATCTTCACTCTAGTGGGGGTGGCTGCGAGGTCTACATTAGTGGGATGCTATTGTAACTCCTGATGGCAGTTGGGAGATGTTAGCAGTCCTGAGCCCACTAATTGAATAAATTTATCAGTAAAACTTATTATAATATTTAAATCAGCTTCACGTTGATTTCCCATGCAGAGCTGATGTTGGAAATCTGGGCCTCGGAGACGCACAGAGGCCACGGCACCCAGTGAGGATCCTGCTAAAAAGCCTCCATTATTGTCTCCGCTGATGGCTGGGAGAATCACCCCCTCCCCATTAGGCCCAGATATTGTTGCAAGTCCCAGGACCCCATCATTCATCTATCAACAATCTCTATCAATCTTATATCATACCTAACCTTCATAGTTTCACACTCTCACTCTTAGCACTGCTGCAAGCTTAACACAAATGGCCAAATATTTAACCGTAATGACCAAATTTTACACTTTGCAATTATTATGGTTAAATATCTGACCATCTACATGGATCAAAGCTGTGGCACTGGAAATTCCTGCTAAGAGTCAAACTAACTGCCATATTTATTTCTCTTGTGCATCTGGCACATCACCAATGCTTGCTATCATTTGAGAAGCTGTGACTGAGATAATGGCGAGCAGTGGGACCATTGAAGATGATGGCATGCTCTTAAATAATCCTCCTTCTCACATCCCACATCTCACTTTTTCCTCATCTCACAATCTGATTTATAAGTTGCAGACTGTGTCAACATGTCCCTCTTCCTCCCCACTTTCCCTCACTACAACCCTTTGCTTGTGCCTTTTTCTTTTCAGTTACACAAGTTGACCAGGCAAAGATGGAAGAGCCAGAAGGCAGTGCAGTCAGGCAGGGGTTAAGATAATGCAGATGCAGGCTGTTAGAGGGTAAGGTCACAGGTAACTTCAATTGTGGGGGACTTCGATGAGCACTTCAAAGCAGCATGTCTACTTGAGATGGTTATAAACAATTAAATGATGGGTGCTTGGCATGCCTGTCAGAAAGCCATGGTCAATGTCAAGGAATATGGAGGAGTTTGGCACCAGATTGGCACAGGATTTTGCACAGAGCTTTCCTGGATGGGCATGATGGCCAACTCCAGATAAACACTTGCAGCCCCAATCATGACACAGTGTCTGATTAGTGTTATCTCAGCTTCCATTGCAGCCCAATGCAATTTCATGAAGCTGAGTCCATGAGAAGATCAGTCATGATCTTATTGAATGATGGATCAGGCCCGAAGAACCAGATGGTGTACTCCTGTTCCTAGTTCTTACGTTCTTATGTCTCAATGCTGCAATGAATGCTCAGACTGAAGTCATGCAAGCTCAACTCAGTGTCCCAAAAGCTCAGGTTGCTGTAGTCATGGCAATGGCCATCAGTGTACAAAATGGCTCACTGGATATGCAGTAGTCCAGTTGTAAATGGAGAAAGACTGGCCCCAGTAGTTACAGTTCACTCAAATTATTTTTAGTGATGGTCAAAGCATTGGGTTAAGAAATTGAGAGACAACATAAGTCATCATTTAGAGTGATGCAGATTTAATCAAAGACAGTCAGAATGGATTTAATAAAGGAAGGTCTGACTAAAAATGGTAAATGCTGGAAATAGGCACATCTTTGGATCGAGAAACAGAGGCTGGGATTTTCTAGTTCTGTCATTGTGGTACCAAAAATTCCTGCTTAAATTCAATGGATCTCTGTTAGGCTGTCAAATTTTCCTAACTTTCCTAATTTTCCAAATGATCCTTCCTTCCCCCTCCCCCCACAAACAACAGCACCAAAGGCTGTTTAATTGTAATTTATCGCCAGGAGTAGTAGCAGTGTTAACAACTCTAAGGTGAGCCCTCTGCCTTATACTGGGAGAAAGCCCCATCCGTTCACCCACCTTGTCAGTCTGATTATAATTCCAACATCACTGGTAGCCCCATACCTTTGAGGTTGTTGTTCCGAGATCCCTCCAGGACTTGACCAAAACAATCTAAACAGACACTGTGCTTTCCTGATAGATTGTTGCACTATTAGAGTTGCTGCTTTTCGGATGAGATATTAAACCCTACTTCATTCTCAGATAGATATAAATAAGCTCAGAAATGGGGTGGCTTGGTGGCACATGGTTAGCATTGTTGCCTCACAGCATCAGGTACCCGGGTTCAATTCTGGCCTCGGGTGACTATGTAGAGTTTGCACATTCTCCTTGTGTCTGTGTGGGTTTCCTTTAGGTGTTCTGGTTTCCTCCCACAGTCCAAAGATGTGCTGGTTAGGTGGATTGGCCATTCTAAATTTGTAGGATTATGGATATAGGGTGAAAAGGAGGACCTGGGTGGGAAAATAAATCTGAGAAAGAGTGCAAATCATTCTTTAGAGAGACACAGACTAATCAAAGGCATTCACTGTAGATTGGTTAAGAGAAGGTCATGCCTGACTAAAAACAGAAAATGTTGGAAATAGGCAGCATTTATGCATAGAGAAACAGGGGCTGGGATTTTCCAGTTCTACCACCTTGGCAGCAAAAATTCCCACCTAAAGTCAATGGATCTTTGTCTAGTCCATCAAATTTTCCACCCTGCTCCATGTCGATTCCACATGTGAGTGGGCTTGCGAGTCAGTGAAGACTTGAAGGCCAAATGGCCTCCTTCTGCATTGTAGATATTCTATGATTCTAACAACAATTTGAAGTGAAGCTGGGGAGTTACCTGGTATTTTGACCAATATTTATCTCTCAGTCAACATCACAGGTTATCTGCTCAATATCATGTTGCTGTTTGTGTGAGTTTCTGTTTGCAAATTCATTGCCACTTTACCCACTTTACACTTTATTTGGGACGTCTGGTCATTGTATAAGGCACTACATCAATGCAAGCCGTTTTTTTGCTGTAGGTTTAGTTAATACCAGTAAAATAAATTGTATATTTCCCTCAGACTTCTGAAAATTGAAATAAAGTCACATTACCAAGCCTGGGACTTAAAACAAACAACACAGTAAGCTTAACATGGAACAATTATAGACCCTCTGACTGTGAGATATTCTAAATTATCCCCTGCAATGTACAAAGTCAACTTTGTGTTAGATTTGTGGCCTTTCTTTCCTATATCAGTATTCATGCTTTTTCTTTGCCTGAGGTTTAATTATGATCTTGATTACATCTCCTGGAGTGATAAAACATTGACAATTGAATCATTAAAAATATATTACAGATTTAGCATTCCTTGGTGTCTATACTAACAAGAAAGACTGAAGTTTATGAAACTGAAAATTAATTTTCCAGAACACAGAAATTATGAGGAGGTGGACAGGTATTGGAGGAAGTGGTTTGAATATGGGGGGAGGGGCTCAGGTGTATGGTGGAAGAGCTTACTAATTCAATTGTTTTCAGCTAAATCTATTCATAGGATCATACAATCCCTACAGTGCAGAAAGAGGCCATTTGGCCCATCAAGTTTGCATTGAATACAATCCCAACCAGATCTCATTCCTGTAACCCCTCACATTTATCTTGCTAATCCCTGACACTAAGATTAATTTAGCATGGTCCATCAACCAAACCCACACAGCTTTGGAGTATGGGAGGAAATTGGAGCAACTGGAGAAAACCCATGCAGACACAGGGAAAATATGCGAACGCCACAAAGACAGTGACCAGAGGCTGGAATTGAACCCACGTCTTTGGCTGTGAGGCAGCAGTGCTAACCACTGTGCCACTGTGTCACCCTTAAACTGGAAGATTTATTCCTTAATCCTTTTGGGATATATTATCCGTTTACTAATTCTAGTGAAGAGCTTGTGAAAAAAGTGTTCTCTGATTTTTTAATGGAGGATAAAAACTTTTTATCAGAACTTTGTGGTATGTACTAATTTGTAGTACTAATTTTCTGAATGTTGAAGACATTTCCTTCTACTGGTCAGCAGTGGACATGTTGAATGATAATATGTATTTGGGGAAGTTAGGATCAACTGTCATTTTTCATTTATCTGGAAAATGTGTTGACTCCATAGTAATAGTTTCAGACATATTGTACCTCTTTTTTGTGCATTAGTTAGCCAATTATCAAGCTCAGATTTAGTCATTTGTGGGCAGCACATGTCCAGATTGGAACCCAAAGCAGATCCAAAATGAGCCTTAGTTACATATTCAGAATGAATTATTGGCAATATTGCAATCCATAGGCAGCGCACCGCTGAGAAAAATGCGCTGCTGAGAAAAATGAAATTCAGGCTATTGGCAAAGATAAGTTCTGGGAAGAAGGACCTGGATTGGACAATGAGAGGATGGAATTATGGTATAATAATTCTGATTCACCAGTTGGATTAATAACAACTGCAATGTTTATTTACATATAACTACAATGCAGAGGCTTGCAGCCTCATGGCTGTCAGTCAGCCCCTGAGAAGGTTCTAGAACGCTGCAGGATAATCCCCCACCCTGCTCCCAGATTGGTTCCCCAGGTCATGTGACCCTCATTCTGCAGACAGATTGCTAAAGGGACAATCACCACACAGGGGGACACCCAATATGGAGGCTCCTGGAAAATCCTTTACAGAGCAGGTTTGACATCTGTCCTGCTTATCAACAACTATTTTTTTTCAAAGGAATCCTTAAATATTGTTAGTTTTTGTATTGATATATTTAAGTGGCCAAATGCTGATTTTAGATGTGCACCCAAAAGATGTAAAAATGGTCACTATGAATTTAGTGGAGGAACCATCACCAATGCAAACTGGCTGCAGGCGACCCCACTGCTAATTAGGTATAAGTTGTGTCATACATAAAATGGGCATCACGAGAAATGGCTAACATGTAACATGAGATTCAGCAGATGTCTTAAAAGTTGGGTACTAACGGAACATTATTATTCTCTTCTGTCTAACTGCGAGCACAATGATTTATAGAAACCCAGAAAAATAGAAAGGGAACTCAGCCATTCAGCCTCTTGAACCTGCCCTGCCATTCAGTTAGATTGTACCCAGCACCACAGTGAGGTGACTGGCTCTCAAATTTTTATAGACAACAATTGAGCAGGCATGTCCTTGGACAGAGTTAGTGTGACGATGGGATGTAGAATATATGGTCAGCGGGTCAGGTTTAAAGAGACTTGTCTACCTAAGGATGAGTGTTTGTTTAGGGAATAATATTGTATCAGCTTTTATAAAGCTTCCAAATGAATTGTAAACCTTTTTCAATCTTTGCCAATTTTCAGAGGGGTAATTTTCAAGATAAAATGGAGCTGAGATACACAAGAAGATGATACAAATCAAAGAATTTGACAAGGATAAGGCTATCTGATCACACCATATGTTAAGTAGATTTCCCAAGATTTCTATGTGTTACCTGTCAAACTGTTACCCACTTACAGATCACCGAGGAGCCAGCATGCAACCTATAGCTCTTTCACTGCACACATTAGGAGGGAACGTACAAATGAAAGCCTTGTCACTCACATTTTCTAGACATAAGATCTCATGTCATTGTTAAGTAACCCCGCTGCATGAGGCACAATCACTTATTGACATTTAGGTTGTTGTGCACATTTTGCATATGTCTGCTATTTCAATTTGTGGCATCTCAGGATTATATTTTTGCTGTACAAGAAGATGTCGTATTAATACGTCAAGAAAGGCCTTTTTAATGAAGGGTAGATGATGGGGGCACATCTCCTCTGACATCCAAAGATTCTTTATCAGTATAAGCAGCTTTGCACTACTGAATAACAATAGTTTAATATATCCACACAAAGTAGTTAGATTTCCCTTTAATCATTCAGTTAGATTGTACCCAGCACCACAGTGAGGTGATTGGCTCTCAAATTTTTATAGACAGCAATTGCTCAGGCATGTCCTTGGACAGAGTTAGTGTGACGATGGGATGTAGAATATATGGTCAGCGGGTCAGGTTTAAAGAGACTTGTCTACCTAAGGATGAGTGCTTGCTGATGGAACAATATTGTATCAGGACAAGAGGACATTTTGGTGGAAAGCCCTATCTTATCCATGCAGGATATTTAAAATAACAATCAGATTCTCTTCAAGACTTAGAGAAAGAAAAATAAATTAAGTGTAAAGAAATTGCTCCAAAATAAATGTAAACAAAACCAATCAGAAAACCAAACAAATAATTGCCCAGAATCACCAGGGGATTTTCTCAGTCCTTCTGCCATTTTCCTGCAGTTATTTCTTTACGTTTGCAGAATTTCCAGAGAACTTTTGGGTTATGATGGCATGGCTGGCAAGCTGAAGGAAATTCAGGATCAATATCCCACTTCAAATGCATAGCATCGCAGAATCGTACAGTGGAGAAGAGGCCCTTTGGTCCATTAAGTCTGCACTGACATGCGACAAATACTTAACCTCATACCTAATTCCATTTATCAGCACTTGACTCATTATCTTGAAATGTTATAGCATGCAAATGCAGCAGACTTAGCTGTAAAAGAAACATCCAGAAAAGGAGTTGCCAAATTTTCAAGGAGACTATCTTTGGGGAATAAAGTAAGGGATTGGCAGGAAAGGAAAGCTCTATTGTCATTTATCTGTTTCTTGCTTCTTTTATTATATATATATGGCAAAAAATGTGAATCCGCTGCATTACTTAGCCGCAGAGGTAAAGCTATACAGGGAAAATATATCATGCGGTATACTTTGAGCGTATTTTTAGGGTACACTCTGCCCTAAATTTCACACACCTCTCCAGTCCACATGATTGATATCGACAAAGAGCACTGTTGCATTCCTTGAAGGATTTTTGTGATTATGAGAACTTCTTGCCAAACCAAATTTATGGGAGAATGCACCACTTGCTGTCTTTTTTTAATGCAGTCTAGCAATATGAGGCTAAATACATGAAGAGAATCAAATGGTCAAAGTCAAAGTGTAAATGAAGAAGTGCAGAGAAGAATGCAAAAGTGTGGTCTGATTTAGAATGACTGTTATTTTCTAGTCTGATGTTCCTCGCCTCATCTCACTTCACCAACTGAAATGTTATGACCCTATATATTTTATTACCATTCCAATTGGCCAGCAGACCTACTGCATATCAAGCAACTGAATGAAGCTTTTAGTGAGATATGTTTTCCCTAATCACTAACAACGAATCTTATGAGATTTCACTTCATGCTGTAAGGCTTGTAATGAAATATAACAGTTACCAATTCAATAGCACAAATGACATGCAAAGTATAAAATTACTCCAGAATGCTTAGCCTCTCCTTGTTACTGTAGGTAAAACTGACACTCATTGAATTTTACCTCAGATAAAAGTGGGAATTGCTGCTGCTAAAAGATTTCACCCAAAGCATTAACATATCTTCTTTCTATTCCATGTCAGACAACCTGCTGTGGATTTTCACTTTTCATTTCAGGTGTCCAATTGCTATTTTCTTTTTACCTCTTGCACCTTAATAAGCAAATTTCTTTTGTAAATTCCCACAGATCGAGAAGAACAAACAGAATGACTAATTATACTCTGACTTTATTGCGAACTATTTGCAGTTATTGTGTCTTTGAAAAATTGCAGATGGCTGGAACACCTATTCTTGCTTCTCTTTTTTGCTTAGCAATCAATTATATTTCTCTCGATCATTCTGCACTTTGTGGGGCATAGATTAGACTTTTGTCTGTTTCTGTAGCTAATTAATTCTGGAACAGGTCACTAGTCTGTTGTCAGGGGCATTTCTCCACATCAAGCACAATTATACTCACACTAGCTAAGGGACAATTTAACGTGGCCAATCCATTAAATCTGCATCTTTGGATTGTGGAAGGAAACTGGATCACCCAGCATAAACCCACACAGACGTGGATGAAATGTGTAATCTCCACACAGACAGGCTCCAGGCTGGAATCAAACCCAGGTCCTGATGCTGTTACAGTCAGTATCAGCAACCTATGCTGATGTGGAGGCAACATTTTTTCTGAAGTTTTTCCAGTAAATTCCTTTGATTGCACATTTTTAATGGTGATTTTTCAAACCAAGACATCTTTAGGTGGGGAGTTTAAGGAATTTCAATTCTTACGGAATGGGGGAGCAGAGGGAAAGGGGATTGTTGCACAAGGTTTGAGATAGAGCCCACTCTATTAAAGTCCTCCCCACGTAACCATCTTGGGAGAATATGGTGGAGGGGGAAAATAATTCTTCCATGCCCTGCTCCCTGTAACTCATGATGTGGAGTTGCCAGCATTGGACTGGGGTAAACACAATAAGAAGTCTCACCCCATCAGGTTAAAGTCCAACAAGTTCATTTGTTAGCAAAAGCCACTAGCTTTCGGGCCTCTGACCCTTCGTCAGATGGCAAACTCATCACAGCTCTGGAGATGTGTCTGAGTCTGTTCCTAGGTCTCTGTGGGAATTTTATATCATAATGTCACCAATGCACACGGTGGAACCTCCACAAACTGATTATAGGCAGAAGCTAATGATAACCAGGTATTTACCATAATGCTGAACACTGCATGTTATATATGTTGATTTGCATTTGTATTTTGCGCTGGATCCTTGGAAGCATCAATTAAAATAATCAAATCTTGATAGATTGATTACCTGTATATTTTACTGTTCTCTTGCTCCCTCAGAGGTGGAATTAAGTACTTTTGTATTCCTTTCTTTGTTTTATCAGGTCTCCAATGGGAGTGAGGCTGTGAATTCTTTATAGTGGGTCTCTCAGATGCCACCTGTATAGATTATGGAAAAAAAACCTTGTCCCTGCAATTTGGGAAGAGTGGTAATGATTTTGGTTTCAAGTCACCAGGACTTTTGCTATTACTAGTGCAACAGTGACCCAGGAATGTTGTGGTCTAAGCATTTGTTTAGCTTCAGTGCCCATTGTCAGCATAAAATACTAAGCCAGAATTTCCATTATATAATCACAAATATGTAGTTTTACTTCCTCGTATGAGGATCATATGTCAATGCAATATTTCCAATTCCCAACTTAATCAATCTTGCATCTTTACTGACTGGGAATACTAAAAAAGCAGTGGACTATGGGCAACTTTCATGTGCATCTACATTCGGATCTTCCATCTTCCACCCTTCATAAATATGAGTTCCTCCATGTTCCAATCCAAAATCATACCCAGTCACATTCATTGTAATCTCTGTACACATTGACCCACATTGGTTCTGATCCCAGTTCAGCAACACCTCAAATTTAAAATCATCATTTCTATTTTCAAATTTATTACCCAATCCCTACCCCTGTAAACTCCTTCTGACCCCAAATCATGCAAGATTTCTTCACTCCTCCAACTCTGGCCTTTTGTCCATAGCCAATTTCATTTGGTTCTTCATTGGTGGTTATTCTAAAAGCTAACAAAGCAAGAAGTCTGCTGGTGCAGTGAATAACATCCCTATCAACTAGAAGCTGTGGATTTGAGTCCTAGGATTTGATCGTCACAAAAGCTGCATTTGTGGTGTAGCCAATCAGGTTGACAGGCAACTTGTAAATCCTTCCACCAGGCCTAACACAGCTGATAAGAGGGGAATATTTCCTGGTCAGCCAGAACCTGGAGCAGCACAGTGACACAGTGTTAGCACTGCCGCCTCACAGTGCAAGGGACCCGGTTCAATTCCTGGTTTGGTCACTATCTGTATGGAGTTCTCCCCATGTCTGTGTGAGTTTCCTCTAGGCGCTCCAGTTTCCTCCCACAGTCTGAAAGACATGCTGGTTAGTCGCATTGACCATGCTAAATTCTCCCTCAGTTTATCCGGACAGGTACCGGACTGTATCGACTAGAAGATTTTCATAGTAATGTCATTGCAATGTTAATGTAAGCCTACTTGTGACACTAATAAATAAATTTAAAACTTCAAATCTGCGGTAGCTACAATGCATTGGTACTTCCAATATTAAAAAAAAATTCCACATACAAGCGCTTGCTACAAGTTTTGGGATAAACATTTTTGTTTTGAACAGTTGCTGGGGAAAGACAAAGAACTGCCTAGCCCCTGAGCTCTGGAATTATTTTCTAGACTTCTCTGCTTTTCTCATGGGATATTCTTTAAAACCTACCTTTTAATCAAGTTAATATTCACCTGTGCAATCATCCCTTTATATGGCTTGATATCAAATTTTGTTTGTGAATACTCCTATGAAACATCTGAAGATATTTTATCACATTAAAAGCATTGCATTATAAGCTACCATTTATAGAATCAGCCCACAAACTTCTACTGGTGGAATAGCTCCAGCTGAGCTGTTAATGGGTTGATGCTTAAGGACCAGGCTGAGCCTTGTAGTTCTGAATTTGGTGGCAAGGATGGAGACAAGTCATTTGACAGAAAAGGAACCATGATTCATCAAAAGTAGAAAGAGCATTTGAGATAGATGATCCAGTATCATAGAATCCCTACAGTGCAGAAGAGGCCATTCAGCCCATCTTGTCTGCAGGAAAGTGAGACACAGATTCCAGAGGAGAGTTCTAGTAAGCAATCAAAGCTATCTCAATAGTTGAACCTCAACCAGTTGAGCTTTGCCATTTCAAGAGAAGTCGTCCCCTGACAGATAGATTTTGATTAAATTGTGCTATTATTTTGGAAATTTAATAAGTTATTTATATATTGTATAATAAGGGACTTAAAGAGGGAGGAATATATTACATGGGGATGGAAATTGGAGGGTCATGTGATTTGATTGTCTGATGGGGAAGGAGCATAGGAATTTTGATGCAGAACGCAGGCTTTTGCCAGCTCTAGAAGTGCTAACAGTGTGGAAATACTCTGTATGTCGTTATTTGCTTGTAAATAAACTGCTATAGTTCATTATACTAACTGGTGGCTCCCAATCTTTGCAATTACTACAATTTCATTACTTCATAAATTCAAAATTTATGAAGTAATGGAAATAAATTCTGGCCAGATTTTGTGTGCTGCAAGATCTTGCCAATTGAATAGTTGGGATTTCTCAAATTCACTTTGCACAGGAACCTTATACTAGTGGTGAGATGATACTTTCATTCCATCATAAATCAAAGACCTAAAAGTGAAAGGTTGGTATAGAGGCCCACAGTCTTCATCTTAACATTTTGATAATCTTCCTGTTCCCTTGATGCAATTTGCAACTATTGTTGGTGAGAAAGGACATTTTTCAATATAATGTTTAAATCACTTCTTCATAAGATATGTTGTCAGTGAGCATTTCTTCAGATCCAACTGATGCAAAGTAGTCAATTTTATACATCTAGGTGCACTTAAGTTTGGAGGATATCAAAGCACATCATCAAAGTGGCAATAGTGAACAACGTTTTTGTTATGTCGGTATACACTAATGATGCTTTATCAGTCTGAAGCATTAATGTAATGTCAGTCACTGCCTGGTGCAGCCACTTGAATCCCATTTATTAATTGCCTTTGATGCCTCTCTCTTCTCTTCAGCACATACTGATGGAGTGATGGAGAGATCTTACCATAGTTAAATGTCAGATGAAAAATCAGCAAAATCAAAAGATTAAAAATAAATGAAATATTAACCACAGTCAGAAGATTATCAAATCTCTTCACTGGTGTGGAAGGGAATCTTTTTTTCATTAAATATTACTTGACTTCTTGATTGATGTCAGTTTCGACCTGAGCAAAAAGGACACATATTTATTTTGCCTCTTGTTAAATGCTAATTTTATGCAATTGCATTTTAATTTTCTTTAATTTTGCAATTATTTTCTCTCCTCTCTCTCATCTCACCCATGTGACATTTTCATTTCCCAACTAACCATCCTGAAGCCTTTTTGGAAGAACATAGTGCCAACTGATGGGTTTTATTGTTTTTCTTTGTGAAAGTGTCCTTAATGAGCTAGCTTAGATTCAGAAACAATTAACCTCCTATCCTTCAATACGCCTGTCTGTGGCAGAAGTGAAGGATATAAAGAATGTGTTTGTAACTGTGACACACTATATGTTTAATTGTCATTTTATTATTAATATTATTGAAATGGAAAAAGAATGCAGAGAGCTGGGGTGCAGTAAGCCCTCATCCATAAATCATAAAAAAGCTACCATGCAATTTCAGCAGGTAATAGAGAAGGCAAATGGAACGTTGGCCTTTATTTCAAAGGGAATGAAGTATAAAAATGAGGAAGTCTTGCAAAAACTATACCACACCTAGAATACTGTGCAGAGTTTTGCTCTCGTTATCTAAAGAAATATATATTGGCATTGGAGACAGTCCAGAAAAGGTTAACTAGGTTGATTCAGAGTACAGGAGGGATTTTCTTATGTTGAGAGGTTCAGTGGGTTGGGCCTGTACGCATTGAAGAATGACAGATAACCTTATTAAGACATAAGATTCTTGGGGGTGGGGGATGGTTGACAAGGTAGATGGTGGCAGGTTGTTTCCACTTGTGGTGGAGTCTAGGACTAGAGAGCATAACCTCAGAGAAGGGAGTTACCCATTTAACATAGTGATGAGGAGTAATTTCTTCTATTCAGGGGGAGTAAATCTGTGGAATTCTTTACCAATGAGGTCTGTAGAGGTTAGGTCACTAAGTATGTTCAAGGCTGAGACAGACAGATTTTTAATCAGTAAAGGAATCAACTGTTATGGGGATAAAGTGGGAAATTGCAGTTGAGGATTATCAGAACAGATCAGTAATGATTTCATTGAATAGTAGAGCAGACTTGATGGGTCAGATAGCCTGCTTCCACTCTTAAATGCTATTTGTCTTATGCATCCATTTTAATACATAATTTAGATTTTTGTAGGACACTATATACATGAAACATATCTTCCCTGAACAGAAAATGAGTTAACCAGATTAATCCTAAATTAGGAGAGACCAAAACGGGAATCTCAATAATTATTAAAAATAAATAATGTACAGTTTGGAGGAACAAAAAATAAATTTGGCTTCAAATGCAGCTAAAAGAATTTTGTTTAATCTACAAGCAGGGGGGGTAAAGGGAGGAAAATAAACATTGATGGCCAACCTCAATATTGAATGTGGATTGCAAAATTCTGTCCAAGCTCATTGTCAAACGGGTCCAGTCATCTCTGGGGTTGATGATTCACACTTGCCAAACTTAGGCTGTGGCCAGAAGGAAAATTTCTGATAGTCACACATTGCAAAGAACAAAGAAAAATAAAGCACAGGAACGGGCCATTTAACCCTCCAAGGCTGTGTCGATCATGATGCCCTAGCTAAATTTAAAAATTCTTCTGCTCTTACTTGATCTGTATCCTTCTGAACCTAGCCAGATGCCTCTTTGGTTTTTGCTACTGTGCGTTCTTCCATCACCTCCTCTGGTAGCACATTCCAGACACCCACCATTCACTGCTTGAAAATCTTCACCTACACATCTCCCTTAAACCTTCCCCCTTTCATCTTGAACATGTGCCCATTGCAAAATGCCTCTGACTATCCACTCTGGCTATGCCTCTCAATTTTGTAGACCTCTATCACCCATCTCTCAGTCTCCATCTTTCCAATGAAAACAACCCTGGTTTATTTAACCTCACCCCATAGCAAACACCCTCAAGACATCTGCCTCACCAGCCTGGACCAAGAGAAGGCCTTTAACAGAATATTGCACACCAATGTGCTCTCCAAAGTAGGAGTTGTGGAGGGAATCAACAATTGGATCCAACTGCTCTACACAAATATCATTAGCGCAGGAGGTGGCATGGTAGTATTGTAATTGAGGCCTAGTAATCCAGGAATCCTAATGCTCGGGGGAACCCGAGCTCAAATCCTACCATGGCAGGTGTGAAAATTAAAATTCAATTAAAAAAAATCAGGAATTTAAAATCTACATGATGACCATGGAACAATTGTCGATTTTCATAAAAATTCACCTTATTCACTAATGTGCTTTAAGGAAGGGAATCTTACCTGGTTATCTGGCATACATGTAACTTCAGATCCTGTGGTTGATTCTTAAGTGCCACCTGAAATGGTCTAGCAATCCACTCAGTTCAAGGGAAATTAAGGATGGACAATAAATTCTGACCCAAATAGCAATGTTCACATCCTGTGAATGAATTTTTAAATAGGTTTAATCCATGGGTGGATATAGAAAGTTTTCCGAGCAAATCTGGAGCCAAGCAGAGTTGCCCTCTCTTCTCTGTCCTGCTTGTGTGTTGCATAGTTTTTTGATAAGTTCTTCAGGAAGAATTCTGGCATAAGAGAGATGAAGATCCCAGGCAGTGAAAGCAAACAGATCAATGCTTCCCTGTACATGGACAACATAGCCATCTTCTGCTTGGATCTGCTGTCAGTGCACAGGTTAATGAGAGTCTGTGACCAGTTCAGGTTGATCTCAGGAGCAAAGGTAAATTGAGGCAAGTGTGAGACTATATTCTTTGACAACTGGGCTGACCAATCCTTTTTCCCCTCATCATAAGTTCAGATCACCTACAGCTGCTGGGATATGGTTTGGAGAGAGTGGACATGTTCCAAAAATGGGGAAGAACATACAGCCGATGTGAGAAAAAAATGGGCGCATGGGAGTGAGGTTACCTTTCTATATTAGGTAAGAATCTGGTCATCAGATGTGAGGTGCCCTCAGTGTTGAAATATGTAGTGCAGGTGTGGCCCACACCCTGCACATGTGTCAAGCAATCACATTATCTCCGACATTATCTGGAGCTTAAAGATAGATTGTGTCTGCAGGAACATCTGAATAGAAGGGAAAATTGTACCCATCATTGCCCTCACCCTGATGACCACTTTTGTGTATGGCTACATAAGCTGTGCCTGAACTCTTAGTTCACAAACACCATGTGTCATTATTTGCTCCCAATGTGTGAGAAGGATGGATCTGGGCACACTACTGCAGAATATTCCAAGTAATTGGACCATGTCATATCACCTGTCCCTGTAGAAAAGTCTGTACAGGAAAACAATATCAGACAGTGGTTCACATGCAATGCCCTCGAAGACTTGAGGGAAATGATATAGTGGATCCTGTTGGATCATTCACTTAGCAAACCATTAAAATGATTTGACAGAACATCCCATCACCAGAACGTTCAAATAAACACCAAGACATAATTGGGTTGGTGATGAAAAGGAAATTCCCTGTCAGATCCTTCCTACATACCTGATGCCTCTGTGCCAATATAAGCTGCCCTTGAAATGCCAGGGCTGAAGAAGAAAGCATCACCTTCTAGTATGTGCCTTTACAAAAACGAACGGGAAAGAAATGGGATAGTTATTATCGAGGCTCCTCCTGAGTAGCTGAATGGCTCAGCACTGTGTGCTCTCAAGGCTATTTCGCAGGACACACGCTGAAACAAATATCAAATGCTGCTGTTGGACCATCAACTCATTGAAAGAAACTGGTTTGCTCAAAATGTGTTCTTCCGGTGCAAAGAGCTGTACATGATTCAGTGTTGCAGACTGGCTTAAGATCCAGGACAATGTACCGGAGGACACATTGAAGCTTGGGACAGCTGCAGCAAAGATGCAATGGATAAAGACCATCGCCACAGTGTACAGTGAGGGGAGGCTGGAAACATTTCCCCAAGCTGTATGCCTGATATTGAACATACATAGTAAATATTACATGTATCATAATTGATAAGAACCAGAGTGCAATGTATCTATGGAGAGAAGTTGAATGTGATTATACTTCTTGTAATGTCCAGTTTAAAATGTCTTGGAATATACTTTCTGAATTTTAAGATTAAAATATCTAGTTTTGAAAAAAGAAAGGAAGCCAAACATAAATTCTCCTAGTGTCAGACAGTCCCTGCACTCCTGCCAATGGCTATTCAGCACCTTCTGCTGCATCTCCCTGATTTTCTGCTTCTTATTTATGCAATTTCACTGGGAGGCTGCTCTTTTATAACATTCTACAACATAAACTTTACCAAGTTAGTTCTGCTTGGTTTTGTGAGCACTCCAGCCTTCTGATATATTGTTACTATTCTTGGATGTGAGCCATTACATTAGTTTTTAATGTACTATGAATCTCTAATTTCCTAGCAACAAGCGTGACATCTTACCTTCCCCTAAAGCACATTGGTCTTGTCAGTGTGAAGAAACTATTCAAACAATGTGGACGTCATCCTCTGGTAATCTTCCATCTGGTGAGATGATAGTTGTACCTTGGTGGTCAATCCTGTGTTAAATGTAACCTGTTCTGGCTCAGGATCTACACTGTCTGGCTGCCTCTGCTGCATATGTTACAGAAGAAGACTATTGGTTGAGAAACTTCACAATTTGCTGACTCTATTTACTCTTGACCTTCTTTTTAGCTGGTTGAGCAATAGCCAGTTCACCATGGCTAAGATCTTTGGGTATATGACTATCATCCATTAGACGAATGTGGCCACATCTTCGCAGATGCCTTTGACTTAGTAAATTGTATGCTGACAGAATTAGCTTCAGCACCCCTGAATCAATAATTTGTCAGAATCACAGAATTGTTCTGATGCAGAAGGAGGCCATTCAGCCCATTTTGTCAGCACAGGTTGTTCTGAATGAACAATTTACTTAGTGTCATTCCCCCTAATTTCTCCCCATAACCTTGCAAGTTCTCTCTTTCCTTTTGAATGAATTGGTTGAACCTACATCCACCACACTCTCAGGGAACACATTCTAAACCTTAACTGCTCACTGCATGAAAAAATTTTCCTCATGTCACCTTTGTTTCTTTTACAAATTACTTTATATCTGTGTCCTCTTGTTTACACTTCTTTCATCAAGGGAAGCAATTTATCCCTATTGACTCTGTCCAAGCCCTTCACGATTTTGAATACCTCTATGAAATCTCCTTTCAACCTTCTCTTCCCGAGGATAACAGTCCCAAATCCTCCAATCCATCTTCATAAACTAAAATTCCTCACTCTGGAATCATTCTCATAAATCTTTTCGGCACTCTTTTCAAACCCTTTATGTCATTCTGAAAGTAAGGTGCCCAGAAACTGAGGCCAAACTAATATCTTGTACAAGTTCAACTTAACCTCTTGTTACCTATGCCCCTATTATAAAGCCTAGGATAATATATGCATTATTAAATGTGCTCTCAATCTGTCCTGCCACCTTCAATGAACAATGCACTTGTATACACAGGTCCCTTTACTCCTGCATATCCTTTGGAGTTGTTCCCTTTACTTTGTGTTGCCTCTTACCAAAATGAATCACTTTATGTTTTTCTGCATTGAACTTCAGCTGAAACATATCCACTCATTCCATCATTTTACCTGGCCTTTTGAAATTCTAAACTATCATCTTTGCTATTGTCACAATTTGTTTCTTACTGCCTGTAATCAGTATGTTCTGCATGGAAAGAAAGCTTTGAACCATGGTAAGTGATGTGATTAGCTCAGTTGGTTGGACGGCCGGTTAGTGATATGCAAAGTGATGCCAACAATGTGGGTCAATTCCCATCCTGCTGAGATTATTCATGAAGTCCTCGCTTTCTCAACCTTGCCCCTTGCTTGATATGTGGTGATCCTCAGGTTAATAACCACCAATCAGCTCTCCCCCTCAAAAGGTCATCTGGGACAATGGTGACTTTACCTTTATTCTCTTTTTCCAGGATTCTGCACTTTTGAATATTGAAGGAATGTCTCTTGTATGGCCTAAGATCATAAGGAAGTGCAGGCTTCATGCATGTAATTAAAATGTTATGCATTTTTGAAAGATGCTTCAATGAGCCAAAGCAACTTACTTTGCCCTCGGTTCTGGTGTCATTAATGTTTAGGATATTAATGAACTCCGCTTCCATCAATAGGACAGTTTTGCAACTGCTTGTGTTGCAGGTCATCTTGGATCATGTGTGGCAGAATGCAGTCACTACATCTTGTTCTGTCCGTGTCTTATTGGCAAATTGTACATCACACAGAAGCTTCTCATTGAGGTAATGGGTTGGAACGATATTGAGTTTTCCTGTTCTTTCAATCCTTTTTAATAACAATCACCATCTGTTCCTTCACTATCTGATAGCCCTGATTGGGCACCGCGCTTATTTTTGCTGCTGACAAGACAAAACGAAAATGGCAATGTGATGATTTTGCTTTTGGCAAAACCTCAGTCTGTGTAATTAGGCAGCCAAGTTTAACTGCAGGAAGGCTGCTTCACTCTGATTGTAATTTGGATGGATAATAAGATGCCATGTAAATGGAAGTTATTGCTTTATGATCAGCATCATTGCTCTAATGGTACATTTTATGCTCTTGAACAAAAATAGCCTATTGTGGCCAAAGACTCTGTAATCAGTAGCCAAAACTGTGCTGGGAGGAGATTCAAGAAGAAAATAAATTGTACATTGATTACATATTAAATTTTAAAGAACACCAGTATCCAACGGAGGAATTAATTTGGAGTTAGTGCTCACATCAGTGTTAATTTTTTCTTCCCTAGCACACCTGTAGGGAACATAGTGAGTTTCTAAAAGAACATAAGAAATAGGAGCAGGATTAGGCCATCTAGCCCTTCGATCCTGCCCCGCCATTCAACAAGATCATGGCTGATCTGAAGTGGATCAGTTCCACTTTCCCCCTTTCTCCCCATAACCCTTAATTCCCTTGTCTATCAGAAAGTCTCCACCCATAACTTAAATATATTCAGCAAGGTAGCATCCACCACTTCAATGGGCAGAGAATTCCAGAGACTCACCACCCTTTGAGTGAAGAAGTTCTTCCTCAACTGCCCCCTTATCTTGACGCTGTGCCCACTAATTCTGCTATCCTTTCAAAGCGGGAAGAATCTCTCTACCTCTACCCTATCTAGACCCTTCATTATTTTATATATTTCTATAAGATCCCCCCTCAGCCTTCTAAACTCCAAAGAGTACAGATCCAGTCTATTCAATCTCTCCTCATAGGTTAACCCCCTCATCTCCAGTATTAGCCTAGTGAACCTTCTCTGCACTCCCTCCAAGGCCAATGTATCCTTCTGCAAATGCAGTGACCAAAACTGCACACAGTACTCCAGTTACGGCCTCACCTGTGCCCTGTACAGTTGAGCAAGATCTCCCTGCTTTTATATTCTATTCCCCTCGCTATAAAGGCCAACATTTTATTCGCCTTCTGGATTACCTACTGCGGTTTTTGCGATTCGTGCACAAAGACCCCCAGGTCCCTCTGCACTGTCGCATGCTGCAGCTTTTAAATAATAATCCCTCCTACTATTATTTCTACCAAAGTCGATAATCTCACATTTGCTAACATTATGCTCTATCTGCCAGATCTGCGCCCACTCACTCAACCTGTCCAAAGTGCTTTTTCACTCATTTTTGTGTTATCAGCAAATTTCATTGCCCTACACTCAGCCCCTCCTCCAGATTATCTATGTAAATGGTAAACAGTTGAGGCCCCAGCACCGATCCCTGCAGCAATCCACTAGTCACCAACTGCCAACCAGAATAGCACCCATTGATTCCAACTCTCTGCTTCCTATTAGACAACCAACCCTCTATCTATGCGAACACCTTACTCACAACTCCTTGCACCCTAACCTTCTGCAGCAACATTTTGTGAGGCACTTTATCAAACACCTTTTGGAAATCTAAAAAACACCACATCCACTGGTTCCCCTCTAACTACCGCACTAGTCACATCCTCATAGAAATTCAATAAATTTGTTAAACACAACTCCCCCTTAACAAAACTGTGCTGTATCTGCTTAATCAAGCCGTACTTTTCCAGGTGCCTTGCAATTTCTTCTTTGATGATGGATTCTAACATTTTTCCAACTGCAGATGTTAAGCTAACTGGCCTATAATTCCCTGCCTTTTGTCTGCTACCTTTTTTAAACAGCGGCGTAACATTAGCCATTTTCCAATCTTCCGGTACTTCCCTGGAATCCAGTGAATTTTGATAAATAATTACTAAGGCATCCGTTATCACCTCTGCCATTTCTTTCAGAACCTTGGGATGCATTCTATCTGGTCCCGGAGACTTGTCTACCTTCAGTCCCATCTGTCTATCAAGCACTACCTCTCTAGTGACAGTAATTGCATTAAGGATCTCATCTCCAACCATTCTTCTATCTTTAATATCCGGCAGGATATTTGTGTCCTCCTCTGTGAAGACTGACACAAAAATCTTATTTAAAGCCTCAGCCATTTCCTCATCATCTACCGCTAAATCCCTCCTCTCATCCTCCAAGGGTCCAACATTCACTCTAGCCAGTCTCCCAATCTACATTCACCAATTCCGCTCTCATCCTATCATACTCCCCTCTGTTCAAACAGAAGCCACAGGTTCGGGACCCAACTTTCTCATCCACAATTATCACAATTAGTGCTGATGCTACAAGAGCCAAGAATCACCAAAATCTAGTGCCGACTTCTTGATTGTAAGTGTGTTGATGTGGGTCTGCCTTGTGTGTACTATATTGATGCAGAGTAGCAGATTGTGCCTTCAATCATCATGGAATTATGACTTGACGTTCAACCTGCTGTTTTGGACCTTGCATGTAATATTACCATTACTTCCATTGCACAAAGAACTCTCATCAACTCACTTCATCCTTCCAAATTGTAGTAAAATCATCAGCATGGGACTTTCAAGTGAGGTGCATTTGACTTTCCTTTGCAATTGCAGGGTTAGCAAGAGCATTGTGTACCTCATTCAGAATTGAGAATCCTTATAGTGCAGAAGAAGGTCATTCAGCACATTGACCCTGCACTGACAACACTAGGCTCTATCCCTGTAATTCTATGTATTTACCCTGCTAACCCAACTGACAGTAAGGGGACAATCCACCTCATGTGCACGTTTTTGGAGCAGCCACAGGAAACCTATACAGACACAGGGAGAACGTGCAAGCTCTACACAGACAGTTACCCACGGCTGGAATTGAATCTGGGTCCCTGGCACTGTAAGGCACCATGCCAGAAGAGTTCACACAAGCCATTTGGGGTGAGAAGATAAGTGGTCCTAAGCCTTATATGGAATTGAGTGAATGTTGGAACAGAAAGATCTCACACAGTCAGGCTGCAATTCTTGAGTTGCAGCACATCAGGGAGATGGAAAATAGGGAACTCAAAGGGGGAGGATGACAAAAAAATGATGAGGAAGAAGATGAGGTAGAAGATGACAGAGTTGTGAAGGAAGAGTGGAGGAGGAAGACAGAAGATAGAGGAAGAGAGAGTGAAGAGACGCATCTGGAAAATGATTGATCTGAATGGGCTATTGGGAGTGGAATATCAGCCTCCTGTTTCTCTGAAGACATCTCACATCACAATTTTGCACTATTCCCCAACTTTCTATCCTTCTGCTATTGACCATTGCACCATCTTGGCCAAATTCTGAAATATATGACAGCACAAAAAATGCATTCTGGGCACAGTGGTTAGCATTGTTGCCTCAAAGTACCAGGGACTCAAGTTTGATTCGAGGTTTGGGTCAGTGTCTGATTCTGAAGTTTGCACATTCTCCCCGTGTCTGCTTGGGCTTCCTCAGGATGCTCCAGTTTCCTCCCACAGTCTAAAAGATGTGCTGGTTCGGTGCATTGGTCATGCTAAATTCTCCCTCAGTGCACCAAACAGGAGCCGGAGTGTGGCTACTGGGAAATTTTCTCAGTAGTTGCAGCGTTACAGTATTAATGTAAGCCTACTTACGACACTGATAAATAAACTTTAAAGGTTTAGCCAACTTCTTCCAATATTACGCACAAAACTGAACTAATCAATCACTTGCTGTCTTCTTCATTCCTACAAAAACCTTCTAACGAGGTTTCAACAGCTGGTACAGCTTAAGAGAATACCCGCTTAAGATGGGCATGCTGACTTTCAGAAGAATTGAACAGTTGTGTATTGTTCTAGACATGAATATTAAAATCTCAGTTGGGCCATACTAGAATGGGTTACGTTCAGCTGTTCGTTGGAGCAATGCAATGCTTCCTAGTTCCTAGATGAACAGTTCATATACAAAGAACATTAGTGTCAAAAGGATTCCCAAGCCCCTTGTTGTGCAGTCAGCCAGCCAACAGCATGTTTCATTTTGGGTTGCACGATGTGTTCATATTAATGAACAAGCCACATTAAGCTTACCTTCCTCAACTTGACTGGGAGTGGGATAATTGTGCATCATGACATCTGTGCCCATAAATGGATCTTCTCCAATGTTAACCCATAGGACATATTCCTGGCACATTGTCAGAACTTAGTGAACAAAAATTAATCAGCAGCCAGTTAGAAAGTTTACATTTAATCATGCTACCTGAGCTTGCTCAGCTTCATGATTTATCTTGCATTTTGAGATAGATCGTTGCTGTTCACTGGGTCATTCTTTTCTTAAAGCTCTGTTTTCCATGTGCTGTTTAAAAGAAAACTCTTTTTTTTAAACTTAAAACTACAGCATTGTTTTGAAGGTTATTTTATTTTTATTATTTTTCTATACATTTCTAAATTGTACACACTGCTGGCCAGTTCAGGTTTCTATTGCATCTTTACCTCAGGGTCTGGCAATATCTCAGCATCTCAAATGGGTCTATTCATGCAAGAGAGACATTCTGCTGAGTATTTATTTCAGGCTTCCATTAAACCAGGATACTCACAAATGTCAGGATAAAGATAGTATCATGACAATTCATCCTCGTCACCAGATGTAAAGGTGAACTTTCACATTACTTCATCAATGAAAAGGATTTATTAATAAGAATTGTTTTGGAGCCTCATGGTTGAAACTTGCCTCAGAAAGGGGGCATTGGATGACTTCAGAAAGGAGATAATGAAAGACCCCAAAAAGGAGATAATGAAAGATCCCTCAACAGGGGGTGCAATGAAAGGAAACAAAATACCTCAGAAAGGGGACAAAGAAAGACCCCACGAGAAAAGCAATGAGATAATTTCAGAATGGAAGTACTTTGTCAAAGACAAACTTGACCAACAGAGAAAGTGCAAAAATTTACAAAATTAAATTAAAAGGAGAAATTAATGTAGAATAAGCTGAACTCATGAAAAAAGCAACTAGAAAATAAGAACAAATCCAGTGAAGAATTGGATCTAGAGAATAAGAGCTTGAAGAAGGCTAGATTAGTAATGAGAAATTAACTGAAGTGGTAAAAACATTGAAATTGACTGCAGAATCAGCAATTCAAACAAAGAAGAATACAAATTCCATGCCAGAACAAGATTGTTGGAATGATCACAGTGACAGGAAAGTATAAGAACCAGTAAAATAAAATGGTTGATGGGAAAGATGCTGAATTGAAATGATGGAAAGAGAAGAAATTTTATCACATGACATAAATACAGAACTAGAGTACTATAACCATTCCTTCATAAGTAACAGATCAAGACTGTGAAAGAACGATCTAGATGTAGGACTCTCTTGTACTGTGATGATATGTGCCTGCATGTATTATAATGTAAGGTGCTCGGCAGAACAAGTGTCAACATGTGACCGGAGAGCTGTATCATCCATAGAATGATGTGCATAGCCGCATGGCCAGAGAACAGACTGGGACAGAACTTGGTAAGCAGAAAGTTTACATTGGAATAGTACCATTCAAGGCCATATGTGAAACTGTACATTGTTAAAGCCTACTCACAAAAGTGTTTATGTTTAAACACAAACCTCAAAAACTTACCTATAAGGCACCACCACTGCAACCCATAGAACGCATATTAAGTACATATTAAGAAACTTTGGTTGTGGATCAAGTTAAATCCCCAAATTGTCTCTAAGACCATATCCCTATTATACCAAGTTGATATCATGGATCACTTGTAAACATGTGGACTGCTTGAGGAGTAGAGAGATGCTCCAACAGTCAGTGTTGCCATCAAGAAACGTTTTCAAACCTGTAGACATCAAACTGATCAACCTGCTATGGACATAACTCCACGGAAGCAAGCAGTTTATGCCAGTGGAGGTGTCCATTATTACAGTCCTGCTAACATTGCTCCTGTGGAAGCACCTTAGACTACTGAATTATACTGTTCTACAAGAATTCCAAAGATTCATTTTATAATTTTCCAATTAATGAACATAATGTTTCATTAAAATTTAGAACTGAATAACTTAATTATTGAAGATTATATAAAGGAGTTAAAGAGAGGAAGGATGTGGTGATTTGTGGTGATTTTCCTTCTATGGACAATACAGCAGAGTAAGGATCACCTGGCTTGTGGGATCAATTGGGATTCACTGGGTAATTCCTCCAGGTGCTAGAGTCCCCTCTTGGGCAGGAGACATGTGTAGCCATTTGGTTGCTGTTCTCTTATAAATAAATTTTTTTTGTGTTCACAAATTAAGTTTGTAAAAATGCATTATTACATAGGTCCAGAGGTCAGAGATCAGTATTGGGGAGGAGTCACAAGGTATTCAACAGTCTGCATACACTTGATGCCTGGACACAAATCATCAAGGATATTTGTTAGTTAATGCAGGATATTCCACTGGTCATGAATAAGAAAAAGGCGGAGGTACTGCATGAGGATGGCGTGGATTTGGGCTGTGAAAATACAATGCGGAAATTGGATTTGCCGAGTCCTTTTGTAATTCTAATCTTTTACGCAGTTGATGAGACAGAGGATTAATTACAAGCATGAATTGGTGAATTGACATCCAGTGCACGAGTTGAAGAAACCTGGTCTGAATAGAACTATGTATTCAACCATCTATTTGATCAATGTCCTATGGCAGGAGTTCTGTGGATTCCCGATGTACAGTATACAGCTGTAGTGAGGTCTGTAGGGGTGACCTCAACTCATAGGCAGCAAATATAATTGGATCATCCATCATAATTGAAAATGCGCTCATGTATGATTTCAAGAATTTGAGTTCAATAGTCCAAAAAATGACTGCAGCCAGGTTTGATGCATTTGGTGGCAGTTATAAAGAAAGATTCAGAGTCCTTGTAACAGTCTTTGCTCACAGGAAGCGGTGACTGCAATCACTATTGTCACGCTGCTTTCAAAGTGTAGGTTTCTTTCTTTACTAATGAGCCTTGATATCAATAGTGTGAAGGGGCAGGCAACAAGGATTGTGAGCCGGTATATTCAACAGTGGTATTCCTCAACTGCAGACAATACTTCTATTTTTTCCAACCTTATTTCCAGTCAAAACATTTCCTGGCTCTTTAATATGGACATTGTATTATCCACTGTGCTGAGTATAGTAAGCATTATAAAACCACAGATGGCAGATCAGAAGATAGGAGGAGGTAGGTCATCAAACTAAATGATGTTGCAATAATACAGCAGTGTTTATTCTGAACAAGGTTGTCCCATTCTTCCAATTTAATAAATCTGTGAAGGGCATAGCAATTTGGCATAAAAACAGAAAATGCTCGAAATGTTCGGCAGGTCTGGCAGCATCTGTGGAAGGAGCAACAGAGCTAATGTTTTGAGACAACCATGTCTCATCTTCAGAACTGAAGTAGGGTGGAGATGTAACATGTTTTATCTGATTGAAAAGGATGAGAGGGAGGAAAGCAAAAAGGTAGGCCTGGGATACAACGGATGGAGAAGGGATTAAATGGCAAAGATGTCATGATCAAAAGAAAATAGGAGTAATCATGGTTGTAGTAAAATTCAGGGAAATGATGGCTTAGTGGTAATATCACTGGACTAATGCTCTGGAGACTTTGGGGGAAATCTTACCGTCTGTTCAAGCCATGCTCCCACTGCAGTGAAAATGGAGAATTTGGTGACAAGTGAAATTTCCACCAACTGCAGTGGAAAGTCAGAACATTCCGGTCCTGAGTTCAAGTCCCACCAAAGCAGCTGGTGGAATTTAAATTCAATTACTAAATCTGGAATATAATACTAGTCTCAATAACGATGACAGTGACAATTATATGAGCCAGATTTGTTGTAATCATGAAAAATGAATGGGAAGGAAATCTGCCATCCTAGCCTTCTCTGGACTACATGTGACTCCAGACCCTCTGAAATTTACATGTGACTCCAGGCCCTCTGAAATTGCCTAGCAAGACATTCAGTTAAAGGGCAAATGCTGGATTTGGCAGTGACACCCACATCTCATGAAATAATAAAGGGAAAAAAAAAACAGTAAAGCAACAAAGTATTAGTCTAGAACTGGGGAGGATTCACAATGAAACATACTGTGTTGTGAAATGCTGCAGCTGACCCCATGGGGGCCACAGAATGATGAGTGAGTGCTCAAGCAGAAATTTGCTGCAATTGCGCAGTGAAGGATGATCTTGTGTCTACAGAAATTTATCCGAGAATATCAACATCATATGCTGGATATGAGGTATTCAAAGGCTCATGCATCAAAAGCTCCCAATGTATAAAACATGGTGTTATGCTGCTCTGTGTTAGAAGAGTTAGCTCTTACAATACTCTCACACTGACTCCATTTCAATGACAAACAGTAACCTTTGCAAAAGCTCCTTTCAATGCCCAGAATTTTATCCTTGTGAATGGAACTATGAAAACAAAACAGCTCGAGTCCCCAACCTAAACTTACTTACTCAGGGAACACTTAAACCTCAGCAACTGGAAAATGGGGGCTGAAGGGATTAAAAACAGTTGTTTTACTATTTTTTAAAAATCTAATTGGAGGTATTTTGCCAAGAGAGACTATGTGGTAAATCCAGGATTGTAAAATCAGTGATGACATGAATACAGTGAAACTGATGTTATAATAATCTACAATGCAGAAGGAGGCCATTCAGCCCATTGACTCTGCGCAGATTCTCCGAAAGATCATTCATCCAAGCCCAGTCTCCCTCTCTATCCCTGTAACCCTGTACATTTACCATGGCCAATCCATTTAATCTGCACATCTTTGGATTGCAGGAGGAAACTGGAGTACGCAAACATGGGGAGAACTTGCAAACTCCAGTCACCCAAGGCCAGAATTAAGCTCAAGCTGCAATCGAACCTCTGTAGAAGGAATTACATGACTGTGAAATAGCAAAGACTTGTAACTTTGGGTTCTGTCAGGTGGGGAAACGGGAGGGGAGGGTTCCAAAAATGAAGCTGAGCACAGGACCCCACTAACTGTAAATGTGCAACTGATTCAGAATGAGTGTGAATGCCAAAAGAATAAACAGCCCTGTTCAAAAGCTAAAACGTGAAAAACAAGATTAAGATTGGTATATGACAGAAACATATAAACAAAATCAGGGACAGAGTTCATGGTTTGAAACTTTGAACTCAGTAAGAATTTAGCAACACCAATTATTAATCCAACCGATTTATTTGATAGTAAAAAAGCGAGCTTTCAACACTCCCGTGTCTTCATCAGGCAAGTGCAGTGTTCTGGTCTGCAATAGCACACATCAGCACAGACAGTCAGAGATTGCTGATTAGAATGCGAATCCTTACATCTAACCTGCTATTCAAGTGTTAAAGTGGCTAACAATGTGTGTGAAGGGAATCCTGAGCATTGTTAGAGAATTGTGTATTTTCTCCAGACAGCACAGTAAGTGAGGTTTTTTGCTAACCCAGGCAAGTTACGGGGGTTACAGATAGTGTGTCATGAAGCCAAGATCCCTGTTAAGACCGTCCTCATGTGTGCGGAGCTTGGCTATCAGTCTCTGTTCAGCGACTCTGCGCTGTCGTGTATCACGAAAGCCCCCTTGAAGAACATTTACCCGCAGGTCGGAGGCCGAATGCCCATGACTGCTGAAGTGTTCGCCCACAGGAAGGGAACTGTTTTGCCTGGTGATTGTTGAGCGATGCTCATTCATCCGCTGTCGTAGTGTCTGCATGGTCTCCCCAATATACCATGCTTCGGGACATCCTTTCTTGCAACGTATTAGGTAGACAACGTTGGCCGAGTTGCAAGAGTATGTACCGTGCACCTGGTGAATGGTATCCTCACGTTTGATGATGTCGTCCATGTCTATGATCTGGCATTCTTGCTTTCAGACAACTGCACAACCTCAAACAGATCATTGTTCGCAGCAAACTACCCAACCTTCAGGAGAACAGTGACCACAATACCACACAACCCTGCCACAGCAACCTCTGCAAGACATGCCAGATCATAGACATGGACGACATCATCAAACGTGAGGATACCATTCACCAGGTACACGGTACATACTCTTGCAACTCGGCCAACGTTGTCTACCTAATACGTTGCAAGAAAGGATGTCCCGAAGCATGGTATATTGGGGAGACCATGCAGACACTACGACAGCGGATGAATGAGCATCGCTCAACAATCACCAGGCAAAACAGTTCCCTTCCTGTGGGCGAACACTTCAGCAGTCATGGGCATTCGGCCTCCGACCTGCGGGTAAATGTTCTTCAAGGGGGCTTTCGTGATACACGACAGCGCAGAGTCGCTGAACAGAGACTGATAGCCAAGCTCCGCACACATGAGGACGGTCTTAACAGGGGTCTTGGCTTCATGACACACTATCTGTAACCCCCGTAACTTGCCTGGGTTAGCAAAAAACCTCACTTACTGTGCTGTCTGGAGAAAATACACAACTCTCTAACAATGCTCAGGATCCCCTTCACACACATTGTTAGCCACTTTAACACTTGAATAGCAGGTTAGATGTAAGGATTCGCATTCTAATCAGCAATCTCTGACTGTCTGTGCTGATGTGTGCTATTGCAGACCAGAACACTGCACTTGCCTGATGAAGACACGGGAGTGTTGAAAGCTCGCTTTTTTACTATCAAATAAATCGGTTGGATTAATAATTGGTGTTGCTAAATTCTTACTGAGTTCTTACCACTCCAATCCAACGCCGGCATCTTTACATCATTGAAACTTTGAACCATTGCCTATCCAGATTCAACGTGAAACAGACATAGAACAAAGAACAAAGAACAAAGAGCAACACAGCACGGGAAACAGGCCCTTCGGCCCAACAAGCCCGTGCCGCCGTCCTAACGTCTTAATGACATATCCATGACTTTAGGCTATGCCTATTGTGGAAGATTCCCATATAGGGACCAATATAGGGACAATTTGTTACCCAATCAGCCTAAGAGCACATTTTTGGGATGTGGGAGGAAACCGGAGCACCCGGAGAAAACCCACGCAACCACGGGGAGAACGCGCAAACTCCCACAGACACAGGCCCAAATCCATGCGTCTGCAAAGCAACAGCGATAGTCCCTGAGCTGTCATGTTGCCCATCAGATGGTCCAGTTTAAGCATACACTAACGACTTGAAGCACTAGGCCACTCCTGAAGCAACATCCAAGAGCAGCCCTCGCACGACCTGCCGAATGCATGCACCTTGTTGGTCAACATGCTCGGCAAAGGTCTGTTTCAGGCACACCAAGTTCTGAGGAGATAAGTTCAGGGCTTTCAATGGCTCTCTGTCTCAGATCAGTGGTGGCTGGCAGGAGGGGGGATGGTGGGGGTTGGTGGGGGGTTGGGGGGCAGGAAGGTGAGCCAGATCATTTTGTGGTGAGAGGCAGGTGGAGAGAGGAGAAATGCCAGATAGTTCTCTGATGGGAGGAAGGAAGGGTAACGGCGGAGGCAAAGGAGGCCCAATCATTCTCTGGAGGGGGGTACAGGGGCCCGACCATTTTTTGTGGGAAGAAGGGAGACCCGATCATTCTCTGGGGGTGAGGAGGAGGGAGGCCTGATCATTCTCTGATGAGGGGAAGGAGGGAGACCAGATGGTTTTCTGGCAGGGAGAGGGAGGAAGGAGGTGTGTCAGATTTTTCTCTGGCGGGTGTTGAGGGGACCCCCGATCATTCTCTGGTGAGGAGGGCAGGGGTGCAGGGGCAAGAGGGACCGCTGCCACTCTGCGGGCAATTGGTGGGGGGGAAGTGGGACAGAGGGCCGCGATTGGTCTGGATAGAGGGGGTTGGGTGGATAAGGGGATCAGTTATGTTGTAGGGTGGGTTGATGTCTGTGGGAGTCATAGCACCCACTTTTTGCTCCTGAGCTTCTTTATCTTCTTTTTGCCCATGTGACAGAGACACATTTTTCAAAATTACTTTTTCACTGCGTAAGTGCAGTTCAAAGCTCCGATCAGAGCTGCAGTGTTTCAGCCGTGATAAGCTCCACCCACAGAGTAATTCAGACTCGTGATTTTTTTTCAGGCTAAGTGCGTATGTGGGCGCCTGAGAACAGGTTTTCAAATCGGATCTGAATTGTGCCCAAATTCAGCACATAGAATCAAAATGATAAAGTCGGGCCCTTAGTGTTGAGTCCACAAGATTGCAAAGTACCTCATCGTAAGATGAGGTGCCATCCTTCAATGTTATTTCTGTTTCCTTCTTTACAGATGCTGACAGACCTGCTGAGCTTTTCCAGCTTTTTTCTGTTTTGATATCAGCTTTTTAGTATCTGCAATATTTTGCCACAATTTTGCACTAACAAAACTGGCATATCATAACTTGTAGGATGATGTTCCCAAAGGTGATTCTTCTGATGCTAAGTATTTTTTGCCACATTTAAGATGTCAAATGAACACCTACTTAGCCTGATACTTGTGACTCAGAGCAAAAAATCATGTTGCCAACAGTTGACAATGGAAATATTTAAAACCCAGGGTGTGATTTTTCAGTGTGCTTGCTCCAAAATCGAAAAATCCTGCCTGGAATCAATGGATCTTTGCACGTGCATCCCCCCACACCCCCTGCCTCGCTACAATTCCCATGGTCGGCGGGATGGGAGAATTTCCTGCCCATGTATTTCTTCCTCTTTCTCATTAGAGTTCCAAGTACATACCTAGTAGGCTAGGTGCCCCTGAAATATATACCAAAATATATCGGCAAGATTCCGAATATTTAAAACAAACTTCCTGGTGATATGTTGAATGATTTTGGGCTTAATACACAGCTATAATGGGTGATTTACAGCTAATCTTATATCAGGTCAGGAAAATACCACTGTGCTGAACTGGGTCATAGAACGTAGAACATAGAACATAGAACATTACAGCGCAGTACAGGCCCTTCGGCCCTCGATGTTGCGCCGGCCAGTGGACCCTCTAACCTAAACTATTCCAATATCATCCATATGCCTATCCACTGAACATTTGAATGCCCCCAAAGTAGGCGAGTCCACAACTGCTGCAGGCAGGGCATTCCACGCCCTCACCACCCTCTGTGTAAAGAACCTGCCTCTGACATCCGTCCTATAACTACCACCTCTTAATTTAAAGTTATGTCCCCTCGTGTTGGTCATCACCATCCGAGGAAAAAGGCTCTCACTATCCACCCTATCCAATTCCTTGATCATCTTATACGCCTCAATTAGGTCACCGCGTAACCTTCTTCTCTCTAATGAAAATAACCTCAGGTCCCTCAGCCTTTCCTCATAAGGCCTTCCCACCATACCAGGCAACATCCTGGTAAACCTCCTCTGCACCCTTTCCAATGCTTCCACATCTTTCTTATAATGCGGCGACCAGAACTGTACGCAATACTCCAAGTGCGGCCGCACCAGAGTTTTGTACAGTTGTAACATAACCTCACGGCTCCTAAATTCAATCCCTCTACCAATAAAAGCTAACACACCATATGCCTTCTTAACAACTTTATCAACCTGGGTGCCAACTTTCAAAGAGCTATGTACTTGTACCCCAAGATCCCTCTGCTCGACAACACTATTAAGGGTCCTTCCATTAGCCCTATATTTCATATGCCTGTTATTCCTACCAAAGTGAATCACCTCACACTTATCCGTATTGAATTCCATTTGCCACCTCACGGCCCAGCTCTGCAACCTATCTATGTCCCTCTGCAAACTGTAACATCCATCCTCGCTGTCTACAACTCCCCCCACTTTGGTATCATCAGCAAATTTACTAATCCAACCCTCTACACCCTCATCTAGGTCATTTATAAAAATGACAAACAGCAGTGGCCCTAAAATAGATCCTTGAGGTACACCACTTGTAACTGCACTCCAGGTTGAATATTTCCCATCAACCACCACCCTCTGTCTTCTATCAGCTAGCCAATTCCTAATCCAAACTGCTAAATCACCTTCAATCCCATGCATCTGCACTTTCTGCAGTAGCCTACCATGGGGAACCTTATCAAATGCTTTGCTAAAATCCATATACACTACATGTAAGGACATGTTGAACAACATGGACAACGAAATGGTCAGGACAACGAAACAATGGTTAGGACAACGAAAATAAAAGGAAAAACCGTGGATGATAGAAATCTGAAATAAAATGCTGGATCAACTCAGCAAGTCTGGCAGCACTAGTGGAGAGAGGAATAGATTTAATGTTTTGAGTTCATATGACTCAAATGATGAACTGGAAGGGTGCAAAGGAGTTTCACCAAGATGGTGTCTGGGATAGATCATTTGAGCTATAAAGAGAGAGACTAGATAGGCTTGGATTGTTTTCTTTAGAGTAGAGAAGTATTCTAAGTAGGGACATGATTAAGGTGTATAAAATTATGAGGGATAAGGATAGGGTGAGTAGAGAACAGCTATTTCCCTTGATTGAGGAGTCAATCACAGAGTGAGCATAGTATTAGGATGAAGGGCAAGAGATTCAGCTGGGATTTGTGACGCAACATTTTTCATCAGAGAGTTGTGGGAATCATCATACAGAGATATGGTTGCAGGATGATCATGACAGGGAGTTCAATATCCAGGGGTACCAGACTGTTCGGAAGGAAAATAAGGGAGCTCTGATATTTAAGGATGACATCAGGGCTGCAGTGAAAGATGATATAGCTTCTATGGAAAAAAAGGTTGAATCCTTTTGGGTGGAAATTAGAAGTAATAAGGAGAAGAAGTCTCTGATAGGCCACAAAATAATGTCATGGTGGATGAGAAATAAACAAAGAAATAATTGATGCATGTAAAACTGGTACAACAATTATCATAGGGAATTTTAATCTATATGTCAATTGGTCAAAGCAGGTCGGTCAAGGCAGCCTTGAGGAGGAGTTCATAGAGTATATCCTCCGTAGCTTCCTTGAACAGTATGTGATGGAATCTACAAGGGACCAAGCTATCCAAGACCTGGTCCTGTGTAATGAGACAGGAATAATTAATAATATTCCAGTTAGAGATCCTCTCGGAAGAAATGAATGGTTGAATTTTAAATACAGATGGAGTGTGAAAAGGTAAAATCCAATACCAGTGTCTTGTGCTTAAACAAAGGAGACTTCAAGGGAATGAGGGGAGAGTTGGCTAAAGTAGATTGGGAACAAAATCATTATAGTGGGACAATTGAGGAATAGTGGAGGACTTTCAAAGTGACCTTTTGCGGTGCTCAGCAAAAGTATATACCAATGATAAGGAAGGACCGTAGAAAAAGAGATAGCTACGGATATCTATGGAAATTGAAAGAAAATGCATACAAAGTGGCAAAGATTAGTGGGAAGCCAGAGGATTGGGAAATCTTTAAAGGTCAACAGAAAGTCACAAGAAAAGCTATGAAGAAAGGTAAGATGGATTATCAGAGTAAACTAGCTCACAATATAAAAACAGACGGCAAAAATTTCTACAAATGTATAAAATGAAAAAGGGTGGCTAAAGTAAACATTGCTTCTTTAGAGGATGAGAAGGGGGATATCATAACTGGAAATGAGGAAATGGCTGAGGCATCGAACAGCAATATTGTGTTGGTCTTCACTGTGGAAGACACAAATAACATAAAGATTGATGATAAGAAGGCTATGGCATGTGAGCACCTAGAAACTATCATTATCACTAAAGAGGTAGTGTTGGGCAAACTAATGGGACTAAAAGTAGACAAGTTTCCAGGCCCTGATGGAATGCCTCTCAGGGTGGGGGAAATAACAAATGCACTAGTAGTAATTTACTAAAATTTGCTGGACTCTGGGGTGGTTCCTACAGATTGGGAAACAGCAAATGTGAGATAACTGTTTAAAAAAGGAGGTAGACAAAAGGCAGGTAACCATAGGCCGGTTAACTTAACTTCTGTAATAGGGAAAATGTTTGAATCTATCATCAAGGAAGAAATAGTGAGACAACTGGATATCAATTGTCCCATTGGGAAGACGAGCATGGGTTCATAAAGGGCAAGTCATGTTTGACTAATCTGGTGAAATTCTTTGAGAACATTATGTTTGCAGCGGATAATGGGGAACTTGTGGATGTGATATATTTGGATTTCCAGAAAGTATTTGACAAGGTCCCGCACCAAAGACTGCTGCATAAGGTTAAGGTGCATGGTGTTATGGGTAATGTATTAGCATGGATAGAGGATTGATTAATTAACAGAAAGCAAAGAGTGGGGGTAAGTAGGTGTTTTTTTGGTTGGTGATTAGTGACTATTGATGGGCTTCAGGGATCAGTATTGGGACCACAATTGTTTATGATTTACATATATGATTTGGAATTGGGAACCAAGTGTAGTGTGACAAAATTTGCAGATGACACTAAGATGAGTAGCAGAGCAAAGAGATTGCTGAAAAGGGATATAGATAGCATAAGTGAGTGGGCAGGGTTCTGACAGATGAAGTACAATGTTAGTATGTGTGAGGTCATTCATTTTGGTAGGAATGACAGCTAAATGGACTATTATTTGACTGGTAAAAAAATCTAGTGTGCTGCTGTGCAGAGAGACATGGGTGTCCTTGTGCATGAATTACAAAAAGTTGGTTTGCAGATGCAGCAGGTAATGAAGAAGGCAAATAGAATTTTGTCTTTCATTGCTAGAGGGATGGAATTTAAAAACAGTGATGTTATGCTCCAGCTACATAAGTTGCTGGTGAGCCACACCTGGAGAATTGTGTACAGTTTTGCTCTCCTTACTTGAGAAAGGATATTGGCACTGGAGGCAGTTCAGGGAGACTCAGTAGGTTGATTCCAGAGTTGAGAGGGTTGGCTTATGAGGGGAGACTGAACAGACTGGGGTTTGGATTTCAGAAGAGTAAGAGGAGATCTTATAGAAACATATAAGATTATGAAGGGAATAGATGAGATAGAAGCAGGGGAATTGTTTCCACTGGCAGGTGAAACTGGAACTAGGAGACATGGTCTCAAAATAAAGGGGAACAGAATTAAGACTGATTTGAGAAGGAACTTCTTTATCCAAAGGGTTGCAAATCTGTGGAATTCCCTGCCCAGTGAAGCAACTGAGGCTCTCTTATTGAATGTTTTTAAGGCAATGATAGATAAATTTTTGAACAATAAAGGAATTAAAGGTTATGGTGAGTGGGCGGCTAAGCGGAGCTGAGTCCACGAAAAGATCAGCCATGATCTTATTGAATAGCAAAGCAAGCTCGAGAGGTCAGATGGCCTACTCCTGCTCTTGATTCTTATATTCTTATCTTCTAATCTGGAATGAAATGCTTGGAAAGGTAGTCGAGGCCATAATCCTTAATTATATTTGGATGAGCACTTGAAATATCATAATATTCAAGGAATTTCGACAAGTGCAGAAAAGAGGGATTGGCATGCATTTAGTGGTAGTTGTTGTTGATGCAGACTTGATGGGCTGAAATGTTGTTTTCTGCACTGTATGACTCTAAGACTCTATGGCCCTTCCACAGGGATAGGAATGTGATGAATTATATAGTTGGAGTGATGGGTGGGGCAGATTGGAAATTCGGGGATAGGTTGGAGCTATGAGAGACATAAGAAAAAGAGGATGTTAATTGTGCATTATGGAATGGAGAGTGTAAACAATGTCATAAGGGTAAGATGGCAGAATATGTTAATAGCAGAATAGAGGTCGGTGTTCAGTTGGTGCAAACCTGAACAACAATGGACAGGGGCCATGCGGAGAAGGGGTGAGATTGTGTTGGAGCAGGACAAGGGAACCAAAATAAAACAAAAAATGGGTAGTAAAGATGGAGGGGAAAGTTCAAATTCTAAACTTTGTTGAACTCAATGTTGAGTCCAAAAGGCTGCAATGTGCTCAAGCAGAGGTGTTGACTTTCCAGTTTGCTTTGGGCATCACTGGAGTATCAGTTGGTGCACAATTGACCTCTGACATCTGAGGTTATGAAGAAAAGCATTGGTCAAAGTTCACTCAATTGCTATCATTGAGTCCCACTGGAAAATTAACGTGTGTGAAAATCAGGCGAGGATTGTATTGTATTAATGTCAAGTTCAACTAACAACACACCAACATTTACTGCTCAGGTTCCCCGTGTTCCCTGCAGGATAAGGTAGAAGAGGTGGGTACTGCCATTGCCCAAAAAACTGTGCTCTTGTTTTCAGAAATCAAACAAAAAGATAGAAACTGAAGGAACAAGAAAAAAATTTGGCTGAAGTGCACTAGGTAAATCAGAATCAAATGTGAAATTATTTTCAGGTTGTCTGAGTAATTATAACTTACTTAGATACTGCAACAGCTAAAAAAAAGAGAAGGGCTTTTTTGCGACAAAGGATTGCCATAGGTGATTTTCTCAGGTATATTCTAAGTAGGATTGTTCCATAAACATGAACTCAGACACTGACAACAGCTCCATTCTGTACTTTGATCTCTTCAATTTATTCAACGCATTCTAGACCATTACTGTTATCTCCTGTTAACATTCTTGCTAGCAACACCAGGGGAAGTCAGCTGTCAACAGTCGAACGGAACAAGGCTCTGTCAGCAAGACAAGGGATTCAGTGACCACAGGTCTTCATGAATTTATTCATTTCACTACTTTTGATCCTAGAGATAGAACCTGTGCCAAGAATCGAACGGAAATGCACAGACACAGGTCTTCCATTTCAAAACCACAGCCAGAGGACCTGTGCCTTCACAAAGTATTATTCATTCTGGCTGAAGTTCAACACACTCACTAAGGCTCTGTGATTACAAGCTGACATCTCAGTTGCTTTGGGGGAGCATGCTCACAAATTTAGGTACTCAGGAATGGGTCCCATTTTCTTCTAACAATGCCTGAGTCACCATTGTAAAATACCATGGGACTTGTTCATTTCCTCCCACTCCACTGATTGGCCAACAGATAGTTAAGAAGGCACTTTATAATTGGGATTAATTGCACATACACAATGAAAAATATCTGGGGAGAGACTGCTGTTGCTCGAATGGTGTGGCCTTTTAACTCTTTAACTAGTATAAGACGGGAGTTAAGTCATTCAAGAGGAATGTCTCACTTCATAAGGCTGATTAGGGTCACCAGGAGCAGTAAACACTTCACGTATTACAGGAGGCTCAGCTTCAGGGAGGGGACGCAAGGAGACAATGGTGTTGGTTAAGAGAAGAGTAACCATTCATGAGCCAAAAGCTAAGTAAGTCCATGATTTTTCCAGTCCCTGGTGAGGGGAGGGAGGAGGGTGGGGGTGCAGCAGTGGGAGAGATTAGATAAAGGGAGGCAAAATTGTGGGAGGAAGGGCTCTGATCATCACAGTGAGCTAGGAAGGAGTCACCTAAAACTCTTACGAAGCTGTTGAGTAGCACATAGTGTGGAAGTATTATGTATTGTAGTGCAAAGCAGTTTAATTAGTCATATGATGGACAGTGTCATCACAAGAGGTTTTTGTTGGTTTCTATCTCTCTTCGATATTGACTTCAATTAGACAACACCTTATAAATAAATCTGTATTGAGATGGTTCAAAACTCATCAGCTTATCATCTTTTGTTAGTGCTGCCAGTCAAAATATTTAATATACAACATGTAACGTGTTAAATGGATAATAATTGCCGTCTTAAAGACCTCAATTAGGCCATGATCGGGTAGCCCACCCAATTTCTCTTTCGCATAAAATATTGTGGCAGTGATGGGCAGGCAGGCAGCCGGCACAGGATCCTAACTTAACATTCTACCTAATTGCTTTTTCAACTGCAAGTGGCCAGTAAATTTTTTTTAAAGATATCAATCCCAAGGAGACAGTGCAGAAGGAGGTCATTTGGCCCATTGAGCTTGCATCAGTAACAATCCCATCCATGCCTATACCTCACATTTACCTTGTTAATCCCCCTTTCACTAAAGGGCAGTTTAGCATGGCTAATCCACCTAACCTGCACATCTTTGGAATGTGGGAGAAACCAGAGCACTCAAAGGAAACCCACGCAGACACCAGGAGAATGTGCAAGCTCCGCACAGTGATCTGAGGTTGGAGTTGAACCTGGGTCCCTAGCACTCTGAGGTAGCAGTGTCACCGTGCCACCCAATGATTCTGTCAAAAGCAAAAGACCTATAAAGCACATCCATCCTGTAGCTTGTTCAAATTCTTCTTTCACCCGAGGACCAATTTCTAATGAAGTCTGGACCACTCAGTTTGGGTGTGCTTTGGTCACACACTCAAACTGAGCACATCAAAGTCTGCCTCTGAGTCTAGCCTGGCCATAAAGGTCACAAATCTGAAGAGTGGCTGTGTTACTTAGAGACTGGCATAATTCCTGTCATTGTTTTTTAGCATAATAAGAAACTCACTTGGGTATCTTCTTGATACCACACATCTGCACATAACTCCAGGAAGCCACTGTGACAGAAGCAGGCTGCAGACGCTCTAATGTATCGGGGGAAATCAGGAGATGTTCCACTGAGGGTCAGCGAAAGAAGACTGAGAGCAGTTGGGAAAAGAGGAGGAACGAGACAGCAGAGATTGAGAGTAAATACAAAAGATGGAAAAAATCTTAGATGGATCAGAAGATGGAATGAAAAACAAAAGGTAGCTGTGCTAGAAAATAAAAAAAAGCTAAAAAATATTACTTTAAATTCTATGTCCCAACCAGGTGAGAAGGAGTGAACTGGCCCCCTTGCATTCAATCTTAACATTTGGTCATAACAAAGGATTACTTTTCTTTTTAACAAGGATGTGCCTTTTCTAAATCCAAATGTATTTAATTGTTTAAGCTGCAAGCAATAAAGAGCCAACCAAATGAGATATTCTTGATAAAAGGAATACATTTATTAACCACTAAACCAAAAAAAGTGTGATGTCAAGCATTTTGTCCTCCTTCAGTTTTTTGGGCATACGAACCCACACGCACGCATGCACGCACTCCACATCATACATATACACACACCACACATACACACACACCCACCATGCCGCACATATGCACGCACACACAGATACAACAGACACACACACCATACATGCACACAAACACACAACGCACACCACACACACACACACACACACACATGTTCCACCCACACCCACACACACACACACACACACACACAACACACATCAAAAATAAAGGGAAAAAAGCAAAACATTGCGGATGCTGGAATCTGAAACAAAAACAGAAAATGCAGGAAAATCTCAGCAGATCTGACAGCATCCGTGGAGAGAGAATTGAACAAACATTTCGAGTCAGGCAACCCTTCATCAAAACTCTGGTGAAGCATCATTCAGACATGAAATGTTGGTTCTGTTTCTCTTCAACCTGGCATTGTGAGACTTTTTACTCTGTTTCTCTCCCCGTAGATGCTGTCAGTCCTACTGAAACTTTCTATTTTTGTTTCAAGAATAAGGGAGTAAGCACCCAATAAAAAAGGAAAATGAATTTGTTCCCGATTTAGTTAGCTGGTTTCTTGGATGCAGAGAAACGTAGAAAATGTTGCTATTATATTGAGATCTCTGTTTGCTGATTGGTATGTCATAATGTTGGCTTCTCAAATTGACTGACACTCCTATTCCAAAAGAGAGAGGGAGGGAGAATAGCTTTCACCCTGTTTCTCTGCTGAAAACTTTCTCGACATTGTCATTGTCACATCCAAAATTTCTCCAGTGGCTGGTCAGCCTAACCTTGAAATACTTCACCCATTGTATATTTTCCAGAGGTTTTGGATGTGTTTGTTTGTGGCAGCCATTCCTTCAATATCCAGTACTTTGAACTTTTGACATTTTTTTCTTCAGGCAGCTATGGTTTTCGATGGGTGTCCAAATTATGGGAAACGTCTCCCTCTTTACACTCCCCTAAGTTTGGAATGTGGTCTTTCATTTTTAATCTCAATTCAAACTGCAAAAATTTCCAGTCTGTCAAAAAATACATTTTCAAAAATAAAGGGGCAAAGCTTTGTAACAACAATTCCACTTTAAGGATCAGCCCTGCTTAGAAAGCATTGGATATTGTTGACCACGTTTTCTCACACAAGCCGTTTTTCAGCAAATGGTAATTAAACTAATGGTTGCTGGAAAATATAAGATTCAAAAAAGAAAGCTGGCAGCACCATATGTTGCATTATATTTAAATAATGTGAATGGTTCCAGAAGTGGTTTCTGGCAGGAACAGTGCTCCTGGAGCAGTGAGTGAGGACTTAATGCCATTGACAGGCAGCAGCCAACCTCAAGAGGCAAACATCTTTTATTTTAGATTTTCTCCAAACCAAATTATTTTGGCTACACTTTCAAAAAGAAACCTACAGAGGATACACAGTGCGAAATGTGGTAGATAAAGTGATGTGCACTGTATCATAAATACTTCCTTTGTACCATTGCCAATTAAACTCATTAGAGAAAGGAAACTAGCTTGTACAAGCAGATTGGAAATGTCAGTTCCACAGGTTAGTAATAGAGGGGAAATTTTCCCTTCAAAAAACTACGAGCACCATCTCAACAAAAATAATTCTAATTATCCCGCCCATCAGTTGACATGGTTAAAAAGTTAATTTATTAGTCACTTGTAGGCTTACATTAACACTGCAATGAAGTTAGTGTGAAAATCACCTAGTCGCTATACTCGGCACCTGTTCGGGTACACTGATGGAGAAATTAGCATGGCCAATGCACCTAATCAGCACGTCTTTCGGACTGGGGGACGAAACATGAGTACCTGGAGGAAACCCATGCAGACTGCACAGACAGTGACCCAAGCTGGAAATTGAACCCAGGTCCCAGACTTTATGAGGCAGCAGTGCTAACCACTGTGCCACCATACTGCCATTGCACGTGGAGCGAAGAATTGAAAACGCACTCAATTTCACACCAGTTCTGATCTTATCAGACATTTTCACACCCAAAATGGGTGAGTCGCAATTCAACATGCATTTCAATATCATTAGTGACTTCAGCACCTAATTGTTTCCCTCTCACTTATATTAACCACATCCTGCAGGAGACATCCTGCAGGCGAGAATTATAGCTGCCCTGAGTTACTGTTGGTTCAGGCACAGCAGTGATGAAGGCAAGCGAGGAGGTGAGTACCGCTGAGCAACAAGTTCTGAGGTGTGGTGGGGGTTCTCAGCCAAGTCCATGATGTGGGGTGAGTTGGGCACTTGCGTGGATCATGGGTGTGGCGGGGCTGGTGCCAGTCTCGGGTTTCTGTGACTGGGGTCACCACCGGTCTGGGGCTCAGGTTGTGTGTGCTCCCCCTGTCTGCGGAACAACCCCCCAGAGGTTGCATGTGAGGTCTGCTCCTGACCCCACTGACATCACCGTGGCTACCTGCCATCTGCCTGCTGGAGAGGCTCTGTATCCGACTGCTGACATTCCACCCAAGCCCCACTAACAGTAATAAGCAGCAACTATGTCAGCTGCTGTTTCAAGCAGGGGACATCAGTGGGTATTAAAACAGTTCCTCTGCAGGGGTTCAATGGAAACCCAGAATCACAAGGGTCTGAACTGCAAGCTATTCCTGAAAGCCACTGCACCAGGCATCCAGGTGGGTGCACCGATCCCTGTGCTTCAGGGATTCCCAATGGACACCCTGCACAGCCATCCATATGCTCTTCATGATCCCCATGGAAAAGGTGCAGTGACGATTGTCAACCCATCAAGATAGCGCATGGCACTGAGGATGGTGTCGAGTTGCCACTGTCCACACTGATGGGGGCACTGGTTGCTGGGACGGCATGCGGGTTCCAGAATGGATAATCTTAAGGAATGTCTCTCTCTTTCTCTCTCTCTCACAGTCTGTCTGTTCTCCACATTCTCTCCCCTATCAGCTCGGTCCACCAGAACGAAGGCGGATTTTGCAATAGAACCAAAAGACCCGACAGTCAATCTTGTGGCTGCTGCAGGAGACATGCATGCACTGGAAGGCCAGTGTGGGTCAGAGATTATAGCAGGAAGGCAGGGGGCTGCTGCTCAGGGTATGAGGCGGACACCCATCAGCCCGAGGTGGAGCCAGGGCACATAGGAGATGGAGATCTCAGCAGTTCAGTTCAAGCAATGCCCTTTGAAGACCTGATGGACAGTGTATATCACTGCTGTAGGCTCAGCAAGGAGACAGTGTAGGACCTGTGTCAGGGTCCTTGCAGACTTGGTACCTCAAAGGACAGGAAGACATTTGCTCCTGGTGGTGGTGAAGGTCACTGCGATCGTAAACCTTTCCACATCTAGGTCCTTCAGGGTGCCAGCAGGAACCTCTGCAGAATTTCCCAGTGCTTGGTCCATAAATGTGTCTTTTAGGTGATGGAAGCCCTATTTGTCTGGGCAGATCAGTGCATCAATTTCCATGTAGATCAGGAGGGCGGCCAAGTTTCAGGCATTGTCACCATCAGTATGCCAAATGTGCAGGATGCTATCAAATATCAAATGCATGCAGCAAATGTCAGGCACTGCGATTTGTCAACTGGAAGAGGTTCCATCCCACAGTTGTTCAGCTGCTTTGTGACGACAGAATAAACATTATGCATCTGTAGGCAATGCCACCCAGGAAACATGCCCATAGCTCCATCCTAAGGTGCTCTGACATTCCTGATATCTTCAAAAACCAGCCCAGGCTGCCAGAATAGTTTGTTGGGGACAAGAGCCATGCACCAAGGGCTTGTCTGATGACACCAGTTTGGAGGCCAGAGACCAAGATGGAGATGCGTTACAATGAGGCCTGCAATCTACTCCATCATTGAGCAATGCATCGGGCTCCTGAAGATCCATTCCCACTGCCTGGACTGCTCTGGTGGGCACCTACAGACCCTTGAAAGTCTTCCATATTGTGACCATAGAACATAGAACATAGAACAATACAGCACAGAACAGGCCCTTCGGCCTTCGATGTTGTGCCGACCAAAATAAAAAGCAATGCCCCTCCAACTAAACCATTCCCTTCTCTCCAATACTTATCAATAACCTCTTAAACGCCACCAAACTTGGCGCATCTACAACAGCTGCAGGCAGGGCATTCCACTCCCTAATCACTCTTGAGTAAAGAACTACCTCTGATATCCGTCCTATAACTCATACCCCTAATTTAAAGTGTGTCCCCTCGTGCTAGCTTTCTCCATCCTAGGAAAAAGGCTATCACTGTCCACCCTATCAAACCTCTAATCATCTTATATGCTTCAATAAGATCCCCCTTAGCCGCCTCCTTTCTAACGAAAACACCTCAAATCCTTCAACCTCTCTTCATAGGACCTGCCCTCCATACCAGGCAACATCCTGTAACCTCCTCTGTACCCTCTCCATGCCTCCACATCTTTCTTATAATGTGGCGACCAGAACTGCACCAATACTCCAAGTGCGGCCGCACTAGAGTTTTGTACAGCTGCAACATGATGCTGCGGCTCCTAAATTCAATCCCCTACCAAAAAAGCTAAGACTCCATAGCCTTCTTAACAACTTTATCCACTTGACTGCCTACTTTCAGGGATCTATTGACACATACACCAAGATCCTTCTGTTCCTCAACACATAAGAGCCCTACCATTAGCCCTATACTCTACACATTATTGTCCTGCCAAAGTGCATTACCTCACACTTTTCCACATTAAACTCCATTTGCCACCTCTCGGCCCGCTCTGCAACTTGTCCAAGTCACTCTGTAAACTAAACACCCCTCTTCACTATCTACCACCCACCACTTTAGTTCATCTGCAAATTACTGATCCATCCCTCAATACCCTCATCCAGATCATTATAAAAATTACAAACAGCAGGGCCCCAAAACAGACCCCTGAGGCACACCACTCGTCACCGAACTCCACGATGAAAATCTCCCATCAACCACCACCCTCTGTCTTCTATCTGCTGTGTGGTTCACACTTGGCTCAGCAGGAGGAGAGGAGGAGGAGGAGGAAAGTCCCATTGACATCACACCAGGGTGATGGGCCTGAGTTGGCCATTTTAGAGAGTTAGTGGTCCAAGCAAGAGGGGGATGACAACTCGCTATGTAGAACATATTGTTGCCACATAGTGACTCAGCGGTAATTCCAAGATCTGGTGGGCGTTGGCTATGTCATGGCAGACTATGTGACACAGTGGGCCAGCAGGCCACCCACTGCTGGGACACTTAGGATGAGCACTTGGAGTACTATGCCGGTCAGGAGTACGGGTGTCACATACTCAGTGGGCTGAAGGGCTTTTCCTGTACAAAGAATGATGCTCTGTCCGTCTGGGTATAATCAAGGTGCAATCATCCCCATAGGAGACAAATCACAGATTAGTCACAGCTGTGGGATGCAAAAATATTTATTTGTGAAATTCACCAGTGCATCTAACTCCCTCCCTAACTAAAGTATGGTCCTTCACCCATACCTTCTTGGTGACACTATATCTTTGTAAGTGTGGCCTACTGCTACGTTCAAATGCCTCCCCCCTCAGTGTGCACATCAGAGGTGGAGGTGGTCAGCTGTGTTCCATGTCAGTGGCCTGGGAAGCCCTTGGCCTGCTTCCCCTAAAGGGCTAACCCCCAACCTGCCATTGCAAAGCTCCCCCTTGCAGAATTCTCATTGTTTAATGACCACTCCCTTGCTGACCTCTCCTTTTGCACAGCTTTCCTCCGGCGTAGGCACCACCCTGCATATGCGTCCTTTCATTGTGTATAACGTCCCCCCTGTCATAGCTCCCCATCAATGCCTAACCCCCACGCAGGCTCCACCCCTACTTAGGCTGCACCCTTCGCACTGCTGCTGGCATTTTTTTGCTGTTCAACCAAACACTGCCATTGTGTCTGGGGTGCCAGTTGGCCATTGTCAAGCTGTCATTGCCCACTGGCACTACCTAGCTATGCCCCCAAACACCCTGGGACTTCAATTGTCACTACTGGGGATCGTGGTTAAGCGGATAGGGGGGAGCCTGAATACTAAGCAGATTGTTCAGGCGTGGTTTTGCAAGAATACAATGTGCTGGGAGACCCACCCCTCCCCTCTATCAGCAGCATGGTTCCTCCCATCCTTCCCATTTTTCACATGAAGAAAAAATCTTCAATTGTTATGACTCTGAACTGTTATATTTTCAAAAATACTTCATTTCACTGTAAAACACTTTGGAAAGATATGAAAAACGACTGCATAATTTTTTTCTTAACCATCATCCTTCATGTTGTTTGTCTTTCATTTTCCCTATTTCAAACTCTTCCAATCAACTCGTTTTCCCCTGAATTCTGAGTTATCTCAGTCTTTACATTTTCCTTCAGTTGATAGGTTTTTAAAATTCTAAGCCATGACACTTAAACGCTATGCTTAGATTTATCTTCCTTTCTACTCTTTGCAATCTTGCTGCTGTTTACTTTAACTAATCAAAAAAAAACTGCTGTTTGCTCACATTTAAGAACTGAGTTTGAATTCAGCCCAAACTTAACGGATGTAAGTCTCGCTTTCTGGTGCTTAGAAGATACATTAGACCGAATGTTTGCTGTCTCAATTCTGCACTCAGAAATTAAGTCCAAATGCACACAATTGCATTTAAACTTTGTGCAAAGTGAATTCATTCAACAATCTCACCTGGGAGACCATTAAAAACAGACAGCTTTCATGCTGATGCAATAGAAACTTCTATTTCTTATGTTAATAGTTTATACTTGATTGCAGTTATGTAGAAAACTTATTTCTCTCCCAATGCTGGCTGCTCCTGAACTGATCCCGGCTGGGTTAATCACTGAATATAAAGTGAGGGAAAAGGTTTATTCCTCAGTATCTTTATCCACTGCCTTCATATAAACATATGTGGCCCAGGGGTGGGGTGGGGTGGGATGGGGTGGGAGAGCAGCACGGTAGCACAGTGGTTAGTACTGCTGCTTCACAGCGCCAGGGAACTGGGTTGATTCTCAGCTTGGGCCAACTTATGGAGTCTGCGCAATCTCTCCATCTCTGTGTGGGTTTCATCCGGGTGCTCCAGTTTCCTCCCACATTCTGAAAAATGTGCTGATTAGGTGCATTGACCTGTGCTGAGCAGGGAAATTTCACAGTAACTTCATTGCAGTGTTAAGCCTTACCTGTGACTAATAAATAAACTTTATTTCTCTTCACAAGAAAGCTATAATTTTGAGCTCTACCTCATACTCTTCATTTATTATCAATATAACCATTTTTCTTTGAATCTAAAGAGGTGGGCATTGAATTTCCTGAGGTGTCGTTTTGGGGCTAGGTCTGCTTGCGGTTGGTTTAGGAAATTTGAGTGGGATCATAGAACAATCCAGGAAATTTTATTGGGTCCTGGAGTTACCAAATGTCCTTTAGCCCATCAATGGTTTATCATGTCAGGGAGCACGGCCAAATTGAGGAATTGCCTCTACCTGTCTTCCCTCCTTCCAGTGCCATATATGCAGAGATGAACCTGATCTATAAGTCAGCTAAGGAGCAGAAATCTTAATCTAGAAGACGCTATGAATTGTTACTTGCTGTATCAAAAGAAATCACAGCAAAATGGGGAAATAAGAATTAGTTGAAACTGTTTTTCTCTTGTGGGTCTATGTCAATCTGTCTGCAAATTTGGTTGATTTGTTGGTCTGCTGGCAACTGGAATGAAATGAACAGATGGGGACTGCCAGTGGCTATACTATGTTATACTTCAAACTCTTCCTCATCTCCATCAGCTCTCCCATTTGTCCATATTTTGGCAGAATAAATGTTGAAGACTTTAAGATTAATTCATCAGCACTGAAATGACCCGCAGCCATTGTGCCACATATAGCCAATAAGTTGCCAGCAAGAATTTCTAAAGCCCATGATTATTGACTAGAAACCAAAAGTGTTGGGGAATTGGAAACTCTGTTATATAGACGTTGGAGTAATTATACTGATAAGATTGATGATAGTGATGCTATTATACATTTATAAAGTTCACATTCTTTTTTTCAACTCATTAGTTGGTGTATTTTTCTTAATTGCAGTAACAAACTTGATGGTTTTATTAGCTTAGAGAACACTAATGTTTTCTTTCCTTGAAATATGCTTAATTATTTGCATAATAATGGCATGCATATAAGCTTAAAGCTTTATGGTTTTGTGTGTGTGTGTGTGGTTAGTTTTCCAATTTTTGATAAATATGTGACTCGAATGTTTTAGTGGTGAAAGTGAAATGGTTATCGGCAGAAAGCATATTAACACATCTGATTGACTGTATAAGTAATTGTGTTCATTGTATTTATATTAGCTTTTATGTGACTTACTATGTAAAACAGAGCGCAGTTATCATAGTTCACGGTCTTTGATTTCTTGTGTAGTAAAATTCTTACGTTTAACCGTGAATCTTGGAGCTTCATTAAATACCTGGGTATTTTGATGCTAAAAGGAACTGTTACTGTTGCTGTAAATTACTGTTCTCTACTGAGATGATAAGCAGTGCTCCATTTTTCTCAGGTCTGAACTAGGAACTGGGACTATAAACCAAAATGGGAGCAAACCAATTACAATGGGTGGGATTTTACACCTCCTCTGTGATGTGTTTGGCAAAAGCAGAGGCAACTTGCCATCGGCAGGATCTTCCAGTCCTATCAGTGTGAATGGATTTTTCTGTTGTTTGTGTCCTCAAGTGGCGGGAAAGTCATAGTGGCAGGTCACTGTTAGTGGGAACGGAAGATCCCATTGCTGTAAACAATCAGAATGCACAATGTACTTGGCCCCTCAAATTTGTTTGGTTGTACTGGATAGCACAATGGTTAGCTGCCTCATAGTGCTAGGGACCTGAATTCAATTCCAGGCTTGGGTCACTGTCTGTGTGGAGTTTGCACATTCTCCTTGGGTCTGTGTGCTTTTCCTCTGGGTGCTCTGCCTTTCTCCCACGGTCCAAAGATTTGTGTGGGTTAGATGGATTGGCTATGCTAAATTGTCCTTAGTGTCAGAGGAACTTGTTTAGGGTAAATGCATGGAGTTATGGGGATAGGGTCTGGGTGGGATAGTGGTTGGTGCAGTTTTGATGGGCCGTTTGGCCTTCTTCTGTACTGCAGGATTCTATAAGCAAATAACTACCAGGATGATACTGCAGTTTCCTGATGGCACTAACATCAGAAGGCAGGACTCGTTTTGAGAAAAAATGTAAGAGATTGCAGGAGGGCCAAGAAAACTGGTCAATGCTGAGAAATAAGCAGTTGTACACTTAATCTTCAAAATGAATATTAAAATTTACATATTTTAATTTACAACAATGACAAAATTTCAAAATTCTTTTCATTGACTGAAGTTAAAATAAATCTTTCTGCATAGATTTGTTTATAAGAACAATGCAATTCTTTACCAGAAGTGACTATTTAAATGTTTTGGCACTGAACAGTTTTATTTAAGCAGAATCACAGAATTGTCCAGGATCACAGAATAAACAGCAGGATGTCAGCATGTTGGCCGAGAATTGGGTGGGATGTGCTCCATTAGTTAGAATCAACTCAATCATTTTTCTCTCACTAAATACTAGAAGTGTGAGTTGTTAACAACACACTAGGGAGTAAAAAGAATCTGGGACATTGGCGAATAATGAGATGAACAGGTTTGGGAAAGAAACGAAGGAAGGGTTGAAAAGAAGAGTGAACCAGAGTGCATGAATTCAATGTCAGATCAGGCACAGAGAGAGAAAAACAGAGGGAGAGGAAGACTGCATTAAGAGTAAGAAAAGGATTGAAAAACTAAGAAAAAGGAAATTACTTTCCTGTCTGGAGGAGTGCCAGTTTTAAACTGTTCCCTTTCTGAAGTGGAGAGGTTGAGTGACTTTGGAGGAACATAAATCTTCTCATTAACAAGGTACTTACACTGTTGCATCCGTAAGTTATGAGATAAGTTTAATTGGCAATTATTGCACAAATAGAGCAATTTCAGGAAACTCATGGGAGTTAGAGGCCAAGCTTGTGAGGTCAATAGTAGAGCAGTGCAAATCATCCAGAAACCTGTGAAAATTCAGAATTCACCAGATACTACTTACTAGCCACAATTTGACTGCTGATTTACATATTAATAATAATAAGTCTTATTAAAATGTTGGCAGCAAAATTAGGGCTGCTGTAAAATGGCCAGTCCTCCATTTTTACCCAGTGCTGCTGAACAGTACTGGCCATATTGGAGCAGCATTAGCAGAAACCTGTCAAGAAAGGTGAGAATTGCTCCCTCCACTGGGCAGCTGGAAAATGATCACTTTTCTCCACTGAAGTATGTTGGGGTCTAATTTGCAATGGTGGGCCATTAAAGGCATCTGTCATTAATTAGACTTGCCCTTCTCACATTTTGATTATTACATTTATTGAGCAGCAATTTGCTGAAAGTAAGGGCTGGCTGTGCCTCAGCAAGAGAAAGGGGCAACTGGGACCTGAGTGAATAGGGCATTGTGTGTATGTGTGCACACATTTTTAACCAGTCAGGTTGAAGAATTGTGAAATCAACAGCACAAGGACAAGAAGGAAGTACAAATTAGAGTGTGAGATTCAACGTAGAATCTGTTGTAAAGTGACTAATATTGACCAGTTTGCAGTAACACTTCTTAATTTAAGCACGTTATACGGTGAGATAGGCAAAAGGGGACAGGAGTCCGGTGAAAGTCCAGCACAACTTTATTGAATGAAAAGAAACAATATTTATCAGACTCCACCACTATATTTAGTGAGACTCCATCAAACTCTATCAATCTCTTCACAGGGCTCTTCAGTAAACAGTCTTCAATCTGTAAGTGAACAGTTTCAAATATACACGAGTTATCCATTTCTGACGCATACTTCTGGGGATCTGCTACACCCTAGTCACAAATTCCTATCACTGAATTTGAACGGTTTGTTAGAAAAGACTGGTAATACCCATCATTATCCCATGCCAGGATTGTTGTAATATGTCTTTAACTGATAGCAGCATGCATCACTTTAAGGGTTGTGAGTGGCATGTGATCTAGTTCCATTTCAGCCTGGAGCGGAACACAGCAAACACAACCCTGCTGTTGATGGCTTCCAGCTTTCTGAACAGGTATATCTGTCGGAAATTAATAAATGAAACAGCAACTTATTTGTACAATACTTTGAATGATGATTTTTTTATCATTGTTATATACGTTATGAGGAAGCTTTGAAGACACAGGCATTGATTTCACTTGCACACCTTCCCTGAAATTGGTGTGGCCAGGGCTCACATAGTGACATTGGCCTCGAATGCGATCTTATAAGTCTTGGGTGAGTGTACCAGTAAAATTTCGGCCATAATGCCAGGATAGTGGTCAGATAAAGAGCTAGTAAACAGATAGACCATCCCCTCTCCCAACACACACACACACACACACACTCACAGGAGGACAGCACATTGTGTTAGCACAGTCAGGAAAGGTGGGTGACCAGAGTATGGCCCACATATAGAAAACTGGCGAGGGACAAACAAAAAAAGTCAAAAGTCAAAAGAATTGGGCTAGAAAAGGAATGAAATAAGACGAACTTTGGAACAGCGGATGTAAAGAACTATAGCAACGCTCATCCACGTGCTGTAGAGAAAGAAAGGCAAATGAATGTTGTCAAAATGTCCAAAAAAAATCGCTAGTTTCAATTTGGATGCACCTGATCAGCTATCTGAATTTAATAAATGTTTTAACAACATAAAGAACTTTGGTTTCTTGATTCAAGTTTGTGTGAAAAGCAAGCTGGGAAAAATTAGCCTTGCAAATAGGAATAAAAGTCTTCATGGACTGAATATGTCAGGATCAACAGTGTGCTTTTCGGGGATTTTCACAGTAACTTCATTGCAGTGTTAATTACATTAACACTAAGTCTACTTGTAACATCAATAAATAAACTTTGAAACTTTATTGTATAATTCTTTATTGTATAATTAATAATGTACTTTTTTGTATAATTCTTTAATACGTTCATATCAAATTCCTTTAAAACGAACGCACCTAAAGATAGAAGAATGTAATCCAACCATTTTAACTGTTCATCCAATATTGCACAGCATTATTACTGGGCTCCATATGTTCAAAGGGTTTGTATTGGTGTGCTTAACAAATCAGAAATTTCATTCCTAACATTTTACAAGCTTTGGGAATCTCTCACTTTGATGTTATAAGAAAAAAGCTCTTCAATCCTTCATTTCATTGATAAAATAGTTGTGCTTCAAATAAATATAATTTTAAACGCATTGCATGGTTGGAATTTGCCCTCCAAAAAATCTAAGTGTTGAGTTTGCAAGAAAGTTGGAGTAACTCACGCTGGTTTTTTTCAACGGGAGTTTAGACTAGAATCTCCCATACTCTGCAATGCACAGGCCACCGGCATAAATATCATTAGATTTCAGGGGGCGGGCCTCTTCCTCCCTTGGTCGCTGATATCAGTGGGCTTCTGTGCATCACTGATGCACAGAAGCCCACTGTGCATCTGTGGCTAAGAACTTTCAGCCTACCATTTGCAACCAGCTCAATCACTGGCCAGCCCCAGACCCTTGCAGTGCTGCCCACCCAGCACCCCCACAATCCAATCATGGCCCCCCTTCCTGACCATTCCTGGCGCCCATCCTCAATCTCCAGCACAACCTCCCAATACCAATTCCCCTCCATAGCCCATCCCAATTGCTGGTCTCCCTTCTGCCCCATCCACTGTAGGCTCCACCGCCAATAGGTCCCAATCCCGATGGGAAGTGCCAAGATGCCTAATCCCTTGGGATCTCCTATATTTCCCCCCCACTCCTTCACTCCAGCAGGATTGTAGGAAGCTACTCTAAATCCCATTGGAGTGAAACACTCTACAGGGTGGGAGATGCTAGCAAGCCTGGATAGTCCCAGGCCTGGTAATTACATTTAAATTACATTTAAATAAAGAGTTAAATGACTTACGCCTTCCCTCTGGTTTCCAGCATGGATCTGGTGGCACTGCACAAGAAAATTAGCACAGTGGAGTGGGAGAATCATTCCCCTTGTCTTGAACTCTTCCAGTAACAAAAGCATCACCCTCTTCTTAACAACAGAGATGCTTAACAGCAAAGAATTCTCTGCTCTACATGAGGCCTATTTGTCACTCCAAGCAACAAGTATACATACTTAATTTCATCCAGCTTGCTCAAACTGACTGAACATGGTACGTGTTTTAAGATGCTGAGTTAAAATACAATAATGTAGAAATAACAGGGTTGTCGTGTTGGGAGATTTCAATTTCCCAAACATCGACTGGAATATCCGAAGGATAAGGGGTTTTGGATGGTGTGGAGTTTGTTAGGTGTGTTCAGGAAGGTTTCCTGACACAGTACGTGGAAAAGCCTACGAGAGGAGAGGCTGTACTTGACCTGGTGCTTGCTAATGAGCCAGGGCAGGTGTCGGATCTCACGGTAGGTGAGCATCTTGGGAATGGGGATCATAATTCTATCTCTTTCACGATAGCGATGGAAAGAGATAGGATCAGGCAGGCTAGGAAGGTGTATGTCTGGAGTAAGGGGAAATATGAAAACATTAGGCAGGTAATTGGACGCATAAACTGGAAGGAGGTGTTCTTGGGGAAGAGTACAGAAGGGAAGTGGCGGGTTTTCAAGGAATGTTTGTCTAGGGCACTGCAAGACAACGTTCCGAGGAGTCAAGGAGGTTCAGGTAGGACGCGGGAACCGTGGTGCACGAAGGTAGTGGTGAACCTAGTTAGGAAGAAAAAAATGGTATATAAAAGGTTCAGAGAGCTAGGGGATGTTAGGGATCTAGAGGAGTATAAGGTGTGTAGAAGGGAACTTAAAAAGGAAATTAGGAGAGCCAGAAGGGGTCATGAGAAGGCCTTGGCAGGGAAGATTAAGGAGAATCCCAAGGCCTTCTACAAATATGTGAAAAGTAAAAGGATGAGAAGAGAAGGGATAGGGCCTATAAAAGGTGAAGGGGGAAAAGTCTGTGTGAATCCGGAAGAAATGGCAGAGGTGCTTAACGAGTACTTTGCCTCGGTATTCACGGTGGAAAGTGAACTGGGAGATTGCGCTGCAGGTTTGCAGCATACGGAAAAGATTGAGTATGTGAATGTTAGGAAAGAGGATGTGTTAGACCTGTTAAATTCTATCAAGATAGACAAGTCGCCGGGACCGGATGGGATGTACCCCAGGTTATTGTGGGAGGTGAGGGAAGTGGTTGCAGAGCCCCTGGCGATGATCTTTGCGTCATCCATGGAAACGGGAGAGGTTCCGGAGGATTGGAGGATTGCGGATGTGGTTCCTATCTTTAAGAAAGGGAACAGGGATAGTCCAGGAAATTACTGACCGGTGAGTTTGACTTCAGTGGTTGGTAAGCTGATGGAGAGGCTTCTGAGGGATAAGATATATGAACATTTGGAGAAGTTTGGACTGATTAGAAATAGTCAGCATGGTTTTGTCAAGGGCAGGTCGTGCCTTACGAGCCTAGTTGAGTTCTTCGAAAATGTGACTGAACACATTGATGAAGGAAGGGCGGTGGACATAGTGTACATGGACTTTAGTAAGGCATTTGATAAGGTCCCACATGCAAGGCTTCTGGAGAAGGTGAGAGGGCATGGGACCCAAGGGGCTTTGGCCTCGTGGATCCAGAACTGGCTTGCTGGCAGAAGGCAGAGAGTGGTTGTGGATGGATCTTGTTCTGCATGGAGGTCGGTAACCAGTGGAGTGCCCCAGGGATCTGTTCTGGGACCCCTGCTGTTTGTCATTTTCATAAATGACCTGGATGAGGAAGTGGAGGGATGGGTTAGCAAGTTCGCCGACGATACAAAGATCGGTGGTGTTGTGGATGGTCTGGAGGGATGCCAAAAGTTGCAGCGGGACATAGACAGGATGCAAGACTGGGCGGAGAAGTGGCAGATGGACTTCAACGCAGATAAATGTGTAGTGGTCCATTTTGGCAGGAATAATGGGATGAAGGAGTACAATATAAGGGGTAGGAGTCTTAGCTGTGTTGTAGAGCAGAAGGATCTCGGGGTCCGGATCCATAGGACTCTTAAATCGGCCTCGCAGGTGGAGGAAGTGGTCAAGAAGGGGTATGGTGTACTGGCCTTCATTAATCGAGGAATAGAGTTTAGGAGTCAGGAGGTGATGATGCAGCTCTATAAGACTCTTGTCAGACCCCAGTTGAAGTATTGTGCGCAGTTCTGGTCGCCTCATTATAAGAAGGATGTAGAGGCTATTGAGAGGATTCAGAGGAGATTTACAAGGATGCTGCCTGGATTGGGAGGCAGGCCTTATGAAGATAGGTTGAGGGAGCTGGGGAGACTGGAGAGACGTAGGTTGAGAGGCGACCTGATAGAGGTTTATAAAATGTTGAGAGGAATAGATAGGGTGGGCTCTCAGAGACTATTTCCCCGATCGGAAATGGTCACTGCAAGAGGACGCAGATTTAAGGTGCTGGGAAGCAAATACAAAGGAGATGTCAGGGGTAGGTTTTTCACTCAGAGGGTGGTGAGTGAATGGAACCGACTGCCGTTGGAGGTTGTTGAGGCAAACTCACTGGGGTCTTTTAAGAGACTTCTGGGTGAGTATATGGAAAAGAATAGGATAGGGGGTTATAGATAGGTCTGTGGATTGGTAGATGTGATTGGCGCAACTCGTGGGCCGAAGGGCCTGTTTGTGCTGTATTGTTCTATGTTCTATGTTCTATGTTCTATAATCTGGCAAAATCATTATGCACAAAAGACAACGTGGACATGGTTTGCCAAAGGAATAGCATTTCAATTCCACTGGCATCCTGTTAGAGGTTTGTTAAAAAGATTTTAATAAAAGTTTAGCTAATCATAAATTGCCTGCAATGCACAAGCAGAGCAATAACATGGCTGTGTAAACATGAGAGATGGATGTATTAAAAATCACCAGGTGCAAGGTCATATCACCCAGTTAAAAAGGGGATGTGTTTGCAGTAATTCCCAGAATATCAACCACACTTGAGAATTGAAACTGATGTTAAACCCTGAAATATGAGGACACCTAAAGATCAGCACACTTAATTGTAGAACTTCTCCCATAATGCATTGTAGTTGGCTTTAATGAACCATTGAGAGGCTGCGAGTGAGAAGTCAGCTGTCAGCTGAACATATAACAATATATTTTGTTGCATTTTGTGTCGGAATAGTTTGCCCGAGACGTGCTGAAATCAAGAGATTCTTTGCCATTTATTTCAATAAATATAAAACTGAAGGTGCTGAAACCTGCCGATTTGCAGATCTGAATCTGTAGTTTTTAATTTACAGAAAATGTATAATATAGAACATTACGGTGCAGTACAGGTCATTTGGCCCTTGGTGTTGCTCTGGCCTGTGAAACCCCATCTAAAGCCCATCTAACCCATACTATTCCAATATCATCCATATGTTTATCCAATGACCTTTTAAATGCCCTTAATGTTGGCGAATCCACTACTGTTGCAGGCAGGGCATTCCATGCTCTTACTATTCTCTGAGTAAAGAATCCACCTTTGACACCTGTCCTATATCTATCACACCTCAATTTAAAACTATGTCTCCTTGTGCTAGCAATCTCCATCTGAGGAAATAGGTTCACACTGACCACTCTATCTAATCCTCTGATCATCTTATATGCCTCTATTAAGTCACTTCTTAACCTTCTTCTCTCTAACAAAAACAGCCTCAATTCCCTCAGCCTTTCCTCATAAGACCTTCCCACCATTCCAGGTGACATCCTGGTAAATCTCCTCTGCACCCTTTCCAATACTTCCACACCCTTCCTATAATGCGGCGACCAGAACTGTACGCAATATTCCAAGTGCAGCCGCACCAGAGTTTTGTACAGCTGCATCATGACCTCATGTCTCCTAAACTCAATACCTCTACCAATAAAAACTGACACACTGTACACTTCTTAACAACCCTATCAATCTCAGTGCTAACTTACAGGGACTTATGCACATGGACACCAAGATCTCTCTGCTCAACCACACGACCAGGTAACTTACCATTAGCCCCATACTCTGTATTCCTGTTACTCCTTCCAAAGTGAATCACTTCACACTTTTCTGCATTAAGCTCCAGTTGCCACCTCTCAGCCCAGCTCTGCAGCTTATTTTGTCTCTCTGTAATCTGCAACATCTTTCTACATGACTTTAGTGACATCCGCAAATTTACTAACCCATCCTTCTATGCCCTCATCCAAGTCATTTATAAAATGACAAACAGCAGTGCCTCAAAACAGATTATTGTGGTACACTGCTAGTAACTGAACTCCAGGATGAATATTTCTCATCAACCACCACTCTTTGTCTTCTTGTAGTTAGCCAATTTCTGATCCAAGCCGCTAAATCACTCTCAAACCCTTGCCTCTGTACCTTCTGCAACAGCTTACCATGGGGAACCTTATCAAATGCTTTACTGAAATTACAAACTGGTTGAACTTAACAGCAGAGAATTTTTGACATGATTTCCATAAATAAGAAAGTTACTTCTCAAATTCTCCACTTTCCACTCAAAATCAAAATATTCAAGAGTCTGGAAAGTTTTGAATGCTATATGAGTTGGTTTTCTTCCTTTGTCACCACTGTTGTTGATGAATAAATACATCAGAGCAATAGTTGGTCAAATATCACAACTATGCTAACTTTATATATCGCCTTCTGATTTAGCTTCAGCTGCCTTCAGAGTAGTGAACCACAATGCTGGATAATTCGACCATCTAGCTAGGATGTCTCAAGGATAGATCTAGCTTTCACCTTCTTCCGTCAGGAAAAAGATACAAAAGTCAGAGGTCACGTACCAACTGACTCAGAACAGCTTCTTCCCTGCTGCCATAAGACTTTTGAATGGACGTACCTCATCTTAAGTTGATCTTTCTTTACACCCTAAGACTGTAACACGACACTGTGCACCCTCTCCTTTCCTTCTCTATTTACAGTTGGCTTTGTCTGTGTACTACGCAAAAAACAATACTTTTCACTATACACTAATGTGACACTAATAAATCAAATCAAAAGGAACATACAAAAGGAGCATTAAGAGCTGCACATTAGAGATAAGGCCAAATGGATAGTTTCAGCACTGTTGGCTGACATTGGCTTCGAGCAGGATTATGTGGTGTTGCAGCTTTTTTTGGAGGCTAAGCATTTTGATTTGATTTGATTTATTATTGTCATATGTATTAACACACACTGAAAATTATTATTTCTTGCGCGCTATACAAACAAAGCATACCGTTCATAGAAAAGGAAACAAGAGAGTGCTGAATGTGGTGTTACAGTCGTAGCTAGGTGTAAAAAAGATCAACTTAATGCAAGGTGAGTCCATTCAAAAGTCTGACAGTAGCAGGGAAGAAGCAGTCCTTGAGTTAGTTGGTATGTGACCTCAGACTTTTATATCTTTTTCCTGATGGAAGAAGATGGAAGAGAGAATGTCTAGTGTGCATGGGGTCCTTAATTATACTGGCTGCTTTGCCGAGGCAGCAGGAAGTATAGACAGAGTCAATGGATGGGAGGCTGGTTTGCGTGATGGATTGGGCTACATTCACAACGTTTTGTAAATCCTTGCAATCTTGGGCAGAGCAGGAACCATACCAAGCTGTGATATAACCAGAAAGAATGCTTTCTATGGTGTATGTGTAAAAGTTGGTGAGAGTCTTAGCTGACATGCCAAATTTCCTTAGTCTTTTGATAAAATAGAGGCATTAGTGGGCTTTCTTAACTGTAGCACTGGCATGAAGGATCAGGACAGGTTGTTGGTGATCTGGACATCTAAAAACTTGAAGCTCTTGACACTTTCTACTTCATCCTCATTGATGTAGACAGGGACATGTTCTTCTTTATGCTTCCTGAAGTCAATGACAATATCCGACATTTTGTTGACAGTGGGGGAGAGATTATTTTTGTTGCACCAGTTCACCAGATTCTCTATCTCATTCCTGCACTCTGTCTCATCATTAATTGTGTTCTGAACCACTACGGTGGTGTCATCAGCAAACTTGAAAATCGAATTTGAGGGGAATTTGGTCACATAATCATAGGTGTATAAGGAATAAAGCAGGAGGCTGAGAACACAGCTTTTTGGAGTGCTGATATTGAGAATGATTGCAGAGCAGGTGTTGTTGCCTATTCTTACTGATTGTGGTCTGTGAGTTAGGAAGTTCAAGATCCAGTTGCAGAAAGAGGTGCCAAAGCCCAGGCCATAGAGTTTGGAGATGAGTTCATGGGAATAATAGTGTTGAAGGATGAGCTATAGTCAATAAACAGTCTGACATACGTGTTTTTGTTATCTAGATGTTCCAGGGTTGAGTGCCGGACCAAAGAGATGGCATCTGCTGTGGATCTGTTGCTGCAATAGACAAACTGTAGTGGATTCAAATACTCTGAGAGGCTAGAATTGATTCGTGCCATGACCAGCCTTTCAAAGCACTTTATAATGATGGATGTCAGAGGCACCGGCTGATAGCCATTCAGGCATGCTGCTTGGTTTTTCTTAGGTACCGGGATGATGGTCATCTTCTTGAAGCAGATAGGGACCACAGATTGTTGTAAAGAGGGAATGAATACCCCCGCTAGCTGGTCTGTGCAGGATCTGAGTGCTCGTCCGGATATCCATTTCAGGCCAGTTGCTTTCCGTGGGTTGATCTTCGAGAAAGTTGCCCTGATATTTGCAATGGTGACCCCAGATATAGGTTCATGCGGGGCTTCCAGGGTGGAGGGCATGCCCTCACAGACCTCTAGCTCAAAATGGGCACAGAATGCATTGAATTCATCAGGGAGGGGTGCAATGGAGCCAGCAATTTTACATGCCTTCATCTTGTAGCATTAAGATGGCTCAGCTAATACAATAACTCATGGAGACAGTATCTTGATTAAAGATGCATCTTTATTTTCCAAGCTTGGTTTAACACCGTGAGGGAGGGTGATTTTTGTGGTAATCCAGAATCACAAATCTTTTTGGCAGAATTGGTCCCCCCCTTCCCCTTTTTTTGTTGTTCGATTAATTTCCACTAATTTCCTCTAAGAAAGATATTGATAAACTGGAAAAAATGCAGAAAACATTTATGAGGATATTTACAGGATTAGTGGACCTGAGTTATAGGGAGCAATTGGCCGTGCTAGGATTTTATTCCTAGACTACGAGAATGGGGGGTAATCTTATTGGGGTGTATAAAATCATGAGGGTCATATACAGGATGAACACACAGTCTTTTTCCCAGTGTTTGGGAATTGAAAACTAGAGGGCATAGGTTCAAGATGAGAAGAGAAAGATTTGAAAAGGACCTGAGGGAAAACTCCTTCAAGTAGAGAGTATTGCATATATGGAACAAAGAAAGTGGCTGGGGTGAGTATAATAGCAACATTTAAAAAGATTTGGGTAAGTAAATGAATGAGAAAGAGTTTAAGGGATATGAGCCAAACTCAGGCAATCGGGATTAGCTGGGAAGGCATGTTGTTGATATGTTCCGGTTGGGCCTAAGGGCCTGTTTCCGTGCCATATTGATTTATGACTCTAAGTTAGAAGTTATAAAGAACAATTGTAACCAATATGTAGATTTCCATTTTAATGAATTACAGAAATTGGATACTTGATTAACCAGCCGGTTATCTTGGCAGCAAGTCCTTGCCAAGCTGATTTAATGCAATGCAAAGGATTTATTATCAAAAGTTTGATTTATTCCCAGTAATTAGAAATTGATTTGTCAAATATTAAACATGCAAAATCTATACCATGAGTTCCACATACAGTTCAGAGTTTAAGCTGTACATAAATAAGGGACATCTGTGCACTTGTCCCACCTCAGAGTTAGAATGAGTCAATGTTAAATCAAACAATTCATAATCATATCGTTCCCTCAAACTGGACCATGGATCATTGAATGGTCATACTTTCCGTTCTCCTCTCATTGGAAGGCAGGTAAGTTTACCTGGGCAATATACTGTTACAAAGCCATGTTTATATCAGAAATAACTTGCTGTACCTGCTGATTAGAAACCATTGGTTGAATTTTAAAAAGAGAGAAACAACGTTCCAGTAACTTGAAACTGCAATTTCAAAAATGGTTGAACATTTGCATCATTGTATGTGACAAATTGACTGTCTGCAGGAACACATCAAAGATGATCATCGGAGGAAGAACATGAATGGACCACAACTCCTGAACCATTCACTGGACATCCAGATTCAGGTGGGTGGGAAACAGCCTTAGATGTAATCACTTCAGATGAGGAAAAGAATTCACTCATCCATAATCTAATCAAGTTGACTGTCTACTCTTTGATCATGTATGTGCCATGGTCACTTTTGGGTTACTGGTCAGTTGATGAGACAGGTTCTTCTGACAAGCCAGCTGACCGTCTTTGTGTTTTAAGAAACTGTTTTCTTCAGTCCATAGGCAGCAGTAGATAAGACATTGGCAAGGCAGGATTTGGCCCTCTTTGGGCCTCTCTCTCTCATTAGCTCTCTCCCTCCTCGTGCCCCCAATTCGTACCATCCAATTTGCAAGTTTGTCCTACCTCTTTTTTGAACATCCATGTATCACAAGCTGAGAATTTGTTTAAAATGTCATTCCAGTCGTTGCTCTGTCTCTAAGAGGAAAAATAAATTGACCATCAATATCCTAGAATCCTTACAGTGCAGAAGGAGTCATTTGGTCTATCGAGTCTGCACTGACCACAATCCCACTCAGTCTCTAGCCCCATGTATTTACCCTGCTAGTCCCCTAACCTAACCTGCACATCTTTGGACTGTGGGAGGAAACCGGAGCACCTGGAAGAAACCTATGCAGACACGAGAAGACAGTAACCTAAGCCAGGAATCAAACCTGGTCCCTGGTACTGTAAAGGAGCAGAGCTCACCATTGTGCCACCATGTCCCCCTCCCCAGACTTCCTCAAAATTGGATTCTGAAGGCCCATCACATCCAGCATGGACCAACTATCAATTTATAAAACTTCCATAACTTCAATCTTTATTGGACTTTAAAATGGAACATTCTATAGTTCCATTTTGTATTGTGTGTATGCGTGAATCTATGCGTATGTGTGTGTGTGTGAAAGTTGAAGCATTTTTATTATTTCACTTAGGCCAGTTCAAATCCAATAAATTTCCTTTCCTTTCTATTCCCTTTTCAAAACATTCAAGGACCTTGCTGTTTGCGTCTGTTACTGTCACAATATAGAGCCAGTTAATCATTCATTGAATTAGCGAGCAGATCCATTGACTGGAATTCTCTGGTCTCGCATACCCTACTATCACTATTTGGCGCTCAGATAGAACACTGTTCACTGCAACAGGATTGGAAAATCCCAACTGTGGGAAAGGTTGGCAAGTCTACCTCTTTTAAAAAAAAACTGTTGTGGTAAAATAAGGAATCTGAAAAGAGGGGAGCCATTCAGCGTCCCTTTAGCTGATTGCAACAGGAATTTGGAGGCTACATCTATAATCAGACTCATAGACAATGAGATATTAAGAGCAGGAAGTTAAAATGATTACTGGAAGTAGCTAACAAATTCCATATAGATTTCCTTGTGGTTTACAATGTTAGACTTCTTAACATCCCCACATTTGAGACCAGTACCTTCCCTGAACAGGGTGAAGTAACTTGGGCCATATCTATTGGAGTGGGGGTCTTATAGCATACTGGTAGCATCCCTAACTCTGGATCAAAAGTTTGCATTCAAGTCTTAATCAAGGACTTGATGGCTATAGAAGGATGGTGCAGCAGCAGCATAATAGCACAGTGGTTAACTTCACATGCCAGGGACCCAGATTCAATTTCTGGCTTGGGTCACTATCTGTGTGGCATTAGCATGTTCTCTCCATGTCTCTGTGGGTTTCCTCTGGGTGCTTTGGTTTCCTCCCTTAGTTTGCATACTGGTTAGGTGCATTGATCTGAACAGGCACTAGGCGTATAGCGACTAGGGAAATTCACAGTAACTTCATTGCAGTAACTTCATTGCGGTCTATCGAGTCTGCACTGACCACAATCAGTTAATGTAAGCTTTACTTGTGACTAATAAATAAACTTCATACTGTGGCTGAACAACTGATTAACAGCCTGAAAATTCATCCAAAATGGCAAGTAAAGAATTTCCTGGTTAGCACTTTGCCAAGCCTAACCATGGATAACTCAATGGGAGTCCATGTTGCTACTGTTCTTTTCAGGTATGGTGCCTCAAAAAGGAAGAAACTCCGTTGAAGAGTCAGGTGCAGGTAGATATTTAGGACATTTAATATCTGTCCAAAAGCTAGGAAGACTGAATTCCTTCAACTTGTGGCCAATATTTTACAGTTGAACCTGAAGAGAAAGTAGTTTGGAATTTGAAATGGATAAGCTAGTAATTAACAAAGAAAAAATGGAATATTGAAAAATGGAGCTCAAATTCCAAGCACAACAGATATAAATGGTAATGCAGAAAAAAGGGAAATGGAGGAAAGAGAGAAAAGAAAGGAATAAGAAGAGAAGATTCCAGGAAAAGAGAAAAAGAGCTTTTCAGCAGGAAATGCAGGAAAGGGAATTTGGACAGCTCAAACTGACTAGTATCAAGTGAAGATATCATGAGTGAGTATGCTAGTTGAGGAACAAGCATTCAGCTCTTAAAGTACTCACAGTTGTAACCCAATTAATGAAGAGGATGTGGAAGCATTTTTAAAATTTCATCTGAAAAGCTCGCAAAGCTGTTGAAGCAGCCAACATTTGGATTCTTCGACCTCAAAGCAGAATAACAGGAAAAGACCATAAGGTTTATTCCCTGTTGCTTACTGTGTTTTTGTCAAACAAAGATGACCAAAAGCCCCATCCTGGATGCATTCAAGATGGTACCTGAAGTGTAGCATTAAAAATTCCAAGCTTTCCAGAGTCAACCGGGGGAAACTTTGATTGGGTTTGAAAGGATTAAGCTACTTGCTTTCAACTGGTAGATATGGGTGCTTCAGACTTATCCTACCTATGAGAACCTCAGAGACATGTTTCTCCTCGGGGACTTCAAAAATTCACTCTCTCTTCCCATTCCCAAAAAGACCCAGATGGAGAAATAATCAGTCCACAAAACCAGACAAGCAACCATCGACCATGCATTAATACACAAACCCCGACTCAAAATAAATTTGGATCTGATGATTCTCATAGGTAATGGAGAGATAAAGAGAATAATAAAGGATGACAAAATCAGCAGTGAACAGAAACTGGGGAGGCTGAGGACAAAAAGCAAAGTTTTGCACAGATGCAGAGAGTTGAGGGAATCTCAAATATCCCACAGGAGATTTTAGAGTAAATAAGGATTAAGTTGGTTAAAGGAAAGTCCATTGAATTTAAGGATGCCAGGGTAGAGCCTGCAGAATATATAAAGACCAAAGTAGAGATGCAGAGGAAAGCAAAAGTGCTGGAATGGAAGAGGATAGAAGGGAATGCAGCAAAAGTATGGTTAGTGCAGACCTTCTTCCCAGATTTAAATAAGGACAGCAACGTTCCCAAATAGGCCAATAGAAAGTGAGGGAGATGCCTCATCTAGTTGAAGTGCCTTTGGGAATACAACAGAAACAGGACAGCTGTCTGCAGGCAGCAATGCCCCAGAGCAGAGGGGACAAATTTAGGGAAACTCATCCTCAAAGTAAATGAGAGAGAGAAAGTAATATGCCCGGAGATGAACAGAACTAGTGAAAAAACAGACATGGAAATAAGCAAAGTAGGTGTGGAATTGTGGAAAATTAAATTGGCAGTTTTTAAATTTAGCTAAAAGCTAGCAATTCATCTTCAGAATCCACTAAAGACAAAGAACAAATGGAGAACCTAGATGCCTCACAGTGGCTCAAGAACAAGAGATTATCCATATCTCCTTAGAGATGAAAATAATTAAGGAGCCAGAAACCATGGGCTGTGGAAACAGCAACTAAGGAGTTAAGAACTTTACAGGCAGTGCATCTATAGAGTATCATAAATTTGTATGGTACAAGCCTTAGCACAGAAAAGATCTCTCTGGCAACCTATGAAATACAACCCTTTTGGAAACTCAAGTATTGAGCTTGAGTTTCAACTTAGCCTAAATTCCACATCATGCCCACAAAAGACTGTGTGCCTGTTGGCATTGAAATACCTAGAGCTCTACCAGCAGAAACTAATGAAAATCCAAACACCCCAGATGGAACCTAACTGGGAATTAGAGAGGAAAGAGCACAGAAGGCAATGACACTGAAACAAAAGATTTGTCCTTGGGCCAAATAACAACACAACAGAGATTTAATTATAATTGCATCTCATCCAGAGAGGATGATAGAAAGTTGAACTTGAACTGTAGCTGCAGCACTGCATGATTGATAAGTGAGCATTGGAGTTTGAAAGTATTTATTTCTAATTTAAACAAAGTTATAATGAAATGCCACCATAGCAGAATTTGTGAATAAGGGGTAAAATATTCATTATCCATTCATTCATAATATATTCAACTTGGCAGTTGCACCACATTTAAAATGTTAACATTTAAACTTCAGGAGAGGAATGGGAGAATATAAGTGCTGCCTCAAGGGTCATGATGTTTTAGAACATAGAACATAGAACATAGAACAATACAGCACAGAACAGGCCCTTCGGCCTTTGATGTTGTGCCGACCAAAATAAAAAGCAATGCCCCTCCAAACTAAACCATTCCCTTCTCTTCCATATACTTATCAATTAACCTCTTAAACACCACCAAACTTGGCGCATCTACAACAGCTGCATGCAGGGCATTCCACTCCCTAATCACTCTTTGAGTAAAGAACCTACCTCTGATATCCGTCCTATAACTCATATCCCTTAATTTAAAGCTGTGTCCCCTCGTGCTAGCTTTCTCCATCCTAGGAAAAAGGCTATCACTGTCCATCCTATCTAAACCTCTAATCATCTTAGAACATAGAACATAGAACATTACAGCACAGAACAGGCCCTTCGGCCTTCGATGTTGTGCGACCAAAATAAAAAGCAATGCCCCTCCAAACTAAACCATTCCCTTCTCTTCCATATACTTATCAATTAACCTCTTAAACGCCACCAAACTTGGCGCATCTAAAACAGCTGCAGGCAGGGCATTCCACTCCCTAATCACTCTTTGAGTAAAGAACCTACCTCTGATATCCGTCCTATAACTCATACCCCTTAATTTAAAGCTGTGTCCCCTCGTGCTAGCTTTCTCCATCCTAGGAAAAAGGCTATCACTGCCACCCTATCTAAACCTCTAATCATCTTATATGTTTCAATAAGGTCTCCTCTTAGCCGCCTTCTTTCTAATGAAAACAACCTCAAATCCCTCAGCCTCTCTTCATAAGACCTGCCTTCCATACCAGGCAACATCCTGGTAAACCTCCTATGTACCCTCTCCAATGCCTCCACATCTTTCTTATAATGTGGGGACCAGAACTGCACACAATACTCCAAGTGCGGCCGCACTAGAGTTTTGTACAGCTGCAACATGATGCTGCGGCTCCTAAATTCAATCCCCCTACCAATAAAAGCTAAGACTCCATAAGCTTTCTTAACAACTTTATCCACTTGACTGCCTACTTTCAGGGATCTATTGACACATACACCAAGATCCTTCTGTTCCTCAACACTATTAAGAGCCCTACCATTAGCCCTATACTCTACACATTTATTGTTCCTGCCAAAGTGCATTACCTCACACTTTTCCACATTAAACTCCATCTGCCACCTCTCGGCCCAGCTCTGCAACTTGTCCAAGTCACTCTGTAAACTAAAACACCCTCTTCACTATCTACCACTCCACCAACTTTAGTATCATCTGCAAATTTACTGATCCATCCCTCAATACCCTCATCCAGATCATTTATAAAAATTACAAACAGCAGGGGCCCCCAAACAGACCCCTGAGGCACACCACTCGTCACCGAACTCCACGATGAAAATCTCCCACCAACCACCACCCTCTGTCTTCTATCTGCCAGCCAATTTCTAATCCAATTAGCTAAATCACCCTCTATTCCACACATCTGCATTTTCTGTAGAAGTCTTCCATGGGCCACCTTATCAAAAGCCTTACTAAAGTCCATATATACTACCTCAACCGCCTTACCCCCATCCACCTCTCTGGTCACTTTCTCAAAAAACTCAATGAGGTTAGTAAGGCATGACCTACCCTTCACGAAACATGCTGACTATCCCCAATCAATTCATTTCTCTCTAAATAACTATAAATCCTATCCCTAATAATTCTCTCCAATACCTTGCCCACCACTTATTCCTCCTTATTCATCCTTATTCCTTTTAACATTTTTAATGGACTTTCTTCTTTATTGAGTTGCAGCATGTCAGTGCTGGAAAATGCCTTCCCATTTTCCAGCATACCTTTTAATTCTTTTACTCTCGTTCCATGCTTTTAAAACTTCATTCTAATGGTTTTAAACTCTCAACAATGCTCTAATTCAATCTTTTTTTTTTCTACACCCCAGCTATTACTGTAGCACTCCATTCTGCACTCTCTCCTTTCCTTCTCTATGAATGGTATGCTTTGTTTGTACAGTGTGCAAGAAACAATATTTTCATGTTTATTAATATACATGACAATAATAAATCAAATCAAATCAAATCAAAATCAAACCATTTTCTGGATCTAGTGTCAGCATCTAGCATGCCTTGGTTTGTTGCTGCACTGTGGTTAGATGTAGAGTACTGCTCGCACTCTGCTCCAACATACTACCTCCACCTTAATTTCAGAGTAAAACCCCCAATATGAAAATTGTCATTTCTCTCACTTTTAACTCGCAAAGTGAAATGACCCGCTATTTCTAAATTCTAGGCAGTACCTTTGTCCATTTGGGGTTGAATTAGGATAATAAAGCACTCATTTAGGAGCATAACCATTGACAGAGAAGAAACTTTCTCCTATCATCAAACATCAAAGCTTACTATGCATGGCTTCACTCAGATTGGGAAAGATTCATCAGTGTATTAACTCAGTGGGTGGAATTCTTCCATACTCCCAGCAGTGGGTTCAATGGTGGGCAGCAGGAGTGAGATGGAGAATTTGGTCAGAGTGCCAGAATTGATTTCATGCTGTTGTGCATTTCTTGTGGCATCTTCCACCGGCGTTTGTCATGGCAGATTCAGAAACTTGCTAGAGGTCAGTATGAAACTGCTTTGCAGCTCACAAATGGGATGTGGATCAAGGTCTGACAAGAATCTTTCAAATGCTCCATTTGATTCTCTGTGACACTAATGGGAAAACATGCAAGGTCAAAACCCATCTGAAACAATGCAGATGTCAGGACTCACATGAACAACGCTTGGGGCTATCTCTAAGTTCGAATGATGAAGGCCATCAGCAATATTGGAACATTACAGCTGTGAGTGGAGGAGCATCTGTAGATGGATCTTCCAGATTCAATGTCATTGAGGAGACCCATCTTTAAGCCTCAGAATGCTCCTGGAAATTCATCTTGCTTTTCAAGAGGTCCATGTTCTCTCTTCAATAGTGATGCTGGGCATCTTTTCAATATGGCGGACAGATACAACAGTGGACTATGCGCTATTAGACTTACCCTGCCACTGAATACACCACTTGTAGAATTAATGAGGACGGGGCTGGAAGTTATGACATGATTTCCCACTGACCTCCACAGCGGGAAACGCTACACGTTCCCATCCTTACCATGGGACTTGCTCCCAGATGAGAGAATTCTGGTAGTGTCTCATTCCATAGAATATTGACCCAGAACCATAGAATCACTACAGTGACCCATCAAATCTGCACCAACTCTGAGTATCTAACCCTGATCCATTCCCCCACCCTATCCTCATAACCTTACGTATTTACACCACTAATTCCCCAAACTTACACACCTTGGAACACTAAGGAGCAATTTAGCACGGCCAATTCACTTAACCTGCACATCTTTGGACTGTGGAAGGAATAGGAGCACCAGGAGGAAACCCATGCAGACATGGGGACAGCATACAAACTCCACACAGAATGCTCAATCTGACTCAAAGTGCAGATCAATTGTTGCTCGGTTACGAATTTATTGCACTACCTACAGTGCATCAATTATTGCCCAAATTTGCCAGTCATTTCTCTCAGGTCATTGTCCCTGATGGGTTCTTTGACTCAGTTTTAATGGCTTTGGAGTTCGTAGGTAGAATTTTTCACACGTCTGGTCAATTTAGAATCTGCTGTTTTAAGCTACTGAAATGTTGCTGATCAGTCTTTCAAAATTCAGCCAGCGGATTTAGCCCAATAAACAAGTCAGGTCATTTTGGATATAAAACATGTTACTATTGCAGGAATATTAATGGTTACTGACTTTAACATTGTTAACAAAAGTTCTGTCTAATTAAAACCCAGGAATGTAGCCTGATTTTGCAAGTTTTTTTTCTGGTGTTCCAAACCTTATTAATAAATTAATTTTATAAATGTTTGATGAACCAGATGCTACCACAACCCTCGAGATTAGTATTCTCTTTGAAGCTCTGTACAGAAGCTACATTTTGAGATTCAAACTTAAATTCGTAGCCAATGGAATTCATTTTATCCCAAGGGTTTGAGCAAGTTATATCCACATTTTTGTTTCCTCCCATTATCTTTACCGTCTTTCTTTACTACATAGGTACACATAGCATATATATTCCAGATTCAGGAAACATAGACATAGAAGAAAAATGCTTTATGGCCAGTTTTTCTTTTGCATAGTAAAAGTGCAAACTGTAGTCTTGTTTGCTCAAGTATAATCTTCTTCCCCCCAATTCATGTGATTTACTTTCTGCATGTGAATCATTGATGGTTAACAAAGAAAATTTGAGTTCAGAGGAAAAATTGCCAAGTCACTGAGAAGGATTATAAATGTGACTAAATTGTATGAAGTTGCAGCATGGGTTCAGTACTTTTCCTTTCTGTATGTCATTGAATGTCCTTTTTTATATTAATAATGGTGCAATTTCAGGAATGAACAGATTGTATTCTGTTTGTGAGTAATATTTCTGCTGGTTTTTTACTTATATTTGTTCATGGGATGTGGATGGTGCTGCCATTATTAATTGCTGTTTAGAAGCTAGTGGAGAAATGCCTCCTCAAAGCCACTGTGGTCCACGTGGTGCAAGTTCATCCAGAGTGTCACTGGGGAGAGAGTTCTAGGACATTGACCCAGTGACAATGAAAGTACAATGATATGGCTCCAAGTCAGGATGATACATAACTTGGAGGGGAAGTGAAGTGATGCTGTTACCATGCATATGCTAACGCTTGTCCTTCTAGGTGGTAAAAGTTTGTGGGTTTGGAAGACACACTTTAATACATTTTGGTGAGTTACTGCCATTCATCTTGTACATGGTACATGACAACTGTTACCTCATGGTGGCAGTGAAGTAGGCAAATACTTTTTAGAGTGGTAGCTGAAGTGCCAATCAAGTGTGCTCCTTCATCCTTGTTGGCATTGAGCTTCTTAAGTGTTGGAGGTGTACTCATCTAGGCAAATGGAGCATATTCCATCCTGTGATTTCTGCCTTGTAAATGATGGAAAGGTTTTGGAGAGTTGGGTGTTGGGGGGTGACTTGAAAACGAGCTTCTGACTCAGAGACTGGCTGATGCCCACTGTGTTACAAGACCTCCTATATCTATTTCATATCCAACATCTTAAATAATGGGCTAACTAATGAGGTCAGATGTTGATTGCTCCTTAAAAGTTATTTTGGCTTTACATGATTCAAGAAGGATCTGGAAGGTATTGGATTTAAAAAGCAAATTGATACCTGAAAATGGTGAATACTAACTTTACTCCAGATGGCTGGGTTAAGAAGAGATGCAGGACCTTTAGGCATTCTTGCATTTTTTCACTGAAATCAAAGTCCCAATGAAAATTAAACTTATCGCCTATAAAGAACAAAGAACAAAGAACAACGGGAAATAGGCCCTTTGGCCCAATGAGTCCGCGCCGCCATTTTAATAGTGTGAGTTCCCTCTTCCACCCATGACCTTTGTCTATGTTTATGAAAATCCACATTGGAAACCAGATTAGGGAGACAATTTAGGGACAATTTGTTTCATCAATCAGCCTAAGAGCACATCTTTGGGGTGTGGGAGGCAACCGGAGCACCCGAAGAAAACCCATGCGACCATGGGAAGAATGCGCAAACTCCCACAGATATTGGCCCAAATCCATGTATCTGCACAGCAAACAGTGATAGTCACTGAGCTGTCGTGTTGCCCATCAGCTGGTCCAGTTTAAGCGTACACTGACGACGTGAAGCACTAGGCTACTCTTGAAAAATCCAAGAGCAGCCCTCGCGTGACACATTGTGTGTATGCCCCTTGTTGGACAACAAGGCAGGCCGAAGTACCTGTGGAATAAAAGAGAAAAATATCAATAACATGCATATCTTATGCACACATTCAAGGGGACCCCCGGAAAGTCAAAAGTAAAACAAATGAGCCAGAAAAGTATGTTGGACTGTCCATAGGAATCAATTAATTCCCAGAAACATCCCAAGGCTCTTGATCCCTATTTAAAAGTCTTCTATATCCCTCCATCTCTATTCCACTCATGTGCCTATCTACGTATCCCTTAAATAACTCCAGCATGCCTGCCTCCACTACCTTACTTGGCAGTGTGTTCCATAGCCCCACAACCCTCTGTGTGAAAAACCTTCCTCTAACATCCAAATTATACCTTACCCACCTCACCCTAAGCCCGTGTCCACTCGTAATATTTGTTTCCAGTTTAGGAAAAAGCTTACCACTGTTTACTCTATCTATATCCTTTATAATCTTATACACCTCTATTAGATCTCCCCTCAGTCTCTGTCTTGCTAAAGGAAACAGCCCCAATTTACCTAACCTTTCCTCATAATCCTGGCCTTCCATACCAGACAGCATCCTGGCAAACCTCCTCTGCCCTCTCTCCAGAGTCTCCACATCCTTCCGGTAGTAAGGTGACCAGAGCTGGATGCAGCACTCCAAATGAGGTCTAACCAACGTTTTATACAACTGAACATTAAACGCCAGCTCTTGTATTCTATACCACTTTCTATAAAGGCTAGCATACCATAAGCTTTCTTCACAACCTTCTCTATCTGTACTGCCACTTTCAAAGACTTGCACCCCCAGGTCCCTCTGCGTTTCTATACTCTTAATAGGTCTACCCTTTATCATATAAATGCCCCTCACATTATTTCTCCCAAAATGCATCACCTCGCATTTATCAGGATTAAATTCCATCTGCCATTTATCTGCCCAATCCACCAGCCTATCTATGTCCTGCTGTTTTGCCTGACACTGCTCCTCATTGTCCGCAAGTCAAGCCATCTTTATGTCATCTGCAAACTTGCTGATCACACACTTACTCCGTCTTCCAAGTCATTTATGTATGTTACAAATTGAAGAGGTCCCAGGACTGAGCCTTGTGGCACACCACTAGTGACCGTCCTCCAGCTAGAAAAACACCCTTCCACTATTACTCTCTGTCTCCTATTATTAAGCCAGTTACTTATCCATCTAGCTACCTGTCCTTGTATCCCATTAGCCCTGATCTTTTCAACGAACCTCCCATGAGGGACTTGTCAAACGTCTTACTGAAATCCATATAGGCAACATCAACGGCTTGTCCTTCGTCAACCTCCTCAAAAAAGGTGTATCTAAGCTTTCTGCATCATTGTTCAGAACTCCTAGATATGTAATGGAGTCTTTGGGTGACTTGGAGATGAGTCTCATGACTAAGCTCAGAAATGCATTTGTTGAAAAAGTCGGAATTGTTTTTTGGAGATGAAGATTGTGACATACACTCACCCTATCATTAAGTATTCTCGAGGCAGGTACGGTTCTTCGGTCATACATTTACTTGAGGGCCTGGATTAATCAATTGCTGTGAAGCATGATTGGTGTGCTTAAACTGAAATATCTGGAACATCGACGTGAATAGTTCTTTGTAGCAAATCAGGATTTCTAACAATTTTCAATTCAGAACATATCTGTTCATATCTTTTCCTCATTACAATTTGAAGAGCTGTGTATACATTAGAAATGGCAAATGGAAACACCAGCACCTGGCAGTTTTTTTCCAAATCACTCACAATCTGTACTTGGAAATACATCGTCATTCCTTCACTGTCACTGGATCAGAAAGTTGGAACCACCTTGCTAACAGCACATTGGGTATACCTACACTACATGGACTGCCGCATTTCAAGAAGGCAGCTCATCATCAATTAGGCATGGGCAACAAGTTCTGCTGTAGCCAAATCTCATGAATGAATATCAAGAAAAGTGCATTGAATTCAATGTTATTTTGCCAGCAAGTACTGGACTGTTGTGTAAGTGTCAAAAATTAGGGAAGGTGTTCTGACAGTATTCCAAATGGGGTCAAAACAAATTCAAAAGAGGGAGAGAATCTGGAAAAAGTGAAGATTTTCCAAGAGGCAAAATAAGAGGAAGAAATGCTCAGGTATTTATAAGATTCAACTGACCCCAATGGAAAGACCTTTCCCCAATGGAGGGAAAGAGCAATCCAGAGAAGGAAGAGAGAAACAGAAAATACACAAATATAAGGAATGATAGAATATGGAAATTCTCACCAAATCAGAAAAAATAACTGGGAATAACAGCAACACAATTGTCAGTGTAGTAGAGAAGAGATCTAGAAAGTTTTCTGAGTTGTATTGAAAAAAGACCTCTACAAATAATACAAAAAGACAGCCATGGCTAGAATTCAGACAAGTTCCCATGGAAACACCTTTTATCTGTGTGAGGTTAAAAGAGAAAGTTTTCAGGATGAGATTCATTCAGCCAGGCAAAGGAAGGTAAAATAAAAGCTTATTTATTAGTCACAAGTAGGCTTACATTCACATTGCAATGAAGTTACTAGAAAATGCCCCATAATCTGCCACAAAGATACCATAATCCAACGTCTTTTCAAGTATACTGAGGGAAAATTTATCATGGCAAATTCACCTAACCAGCATGTGTTTGGACTGTGCAAGGAAACCGGAGCACCTGGAGGGAAATCCACGCAGACATAGGAAAAATATCCACACATTGACCCAGACAGGAAATCAAACCTGGGTCTCTGGCGCAACAGTTTGAAGAACAGATATGGGGATTGGAGGGAAATGTTGAAGGTGGGAGAGGTGGTGGGGGGGGATGTGAGTTGAAGGGAAATGGAATCTGAAAAGCATCAGGAAATGTGAGAACTGTCACACATGTCAGTGGATAAAGACTGGACATTACATTAATTGGGCAGCAAAAAAGATTCTAACACAGGCAAGAATTTTTAAATTTACATATAGAACATAGAACATAGAACACTACGGCACAAACAGGCCCTTCGGCCCACAAGTTGTGCCGAACACATCAAAACCTACCCAGCCATAGACCTATCTATAACCCCCAATCCCATTGGATCCCATATACTCATCCAGAAGTCTTTTAAAAGACCCCAGCGAGTTCGCCTCGACCACCACCGACGGCAGCCGATTCCATTCACTCACCACCCTCTGAGTGAAAAACTTTCCCCTAGCATCCCCTCTGTACTTGCTTCCCTGCACCTTAAATCTGTGCCCTCTCGTCGCGACCATTTCAGCCCTGGGAAATAGTCTCTGAGAGTCCACCCTATCTATTCCTCTCAACATCTTGTAAACCTCTATCAGGTCGCCTCTCAACCTTCGTCTCTCCAGGGAGAACAGTCCCAGCTCCCTCAACCTGTCTTCATAAGGCATGCCTCCCAATCCAGGCAACATCCTTGTAAATCTCCTCTGCACCCTTTCAATAGCTTCCACGTCCTTCCTATAGTGAGGCGACCAGAACTGCGCACAGTACTCCAAGTGTGGTCTGACAAGGGTCCTATAAAGCTGCAGCATTACCTCCTGACTCCTGAACTCAATCCCTCGATGAATGAAGGCCAGTACACCGTAAGCTTTCTTAACCACATCCTCCACCTGGGAGGCCGATTTGAGAGTCTTCTGGACCCGGACCCCAAGATCCCTCTGCTCTTCCACACAGCTAAGACTCCTACCTTTGATAGTGTACTCATTCATCCCGTTGGATCTGCCAAAATGGACCACAACACATTTATCCGCGTTGAAGTCCATCTGCCACTTCTCAGTCTTGCATCCTGTTGATGTCATGCTGCAACTTCTGACATCACTCCAGACCATCCACAACACCACCGACCTTCGTGTCATCGGCGAACTTACTCACCCATCCCTCCACTTCCTCATCCAGGTCATTTATGAAAATGACAAACAGCAAGGGTCCTAGAACAGATCCCTGGGGCACTCCACTGGTGACCGACCTCCATGCAGAAAAAGAGCCATCCACAACCACCCTCTGCCTTCTGCAGGCAAGCCAGTTCTGGATCCACAAGGCCAAAGCCCCTTGGATCCCATGGCCTCTCACCTTCTCAAGAAGTCTTGCATGTGGGACCTTGTCAAATGCCTTGCTGAAGTCCATGTACACCACGTCCACTGCTCTTCCTTCGTCAATGTGTTCAGTCACATTTTCGAAGAACTCAATTAAGCTCGTAAGGCACGACCTGCCTTTTACAAAACCATGCTGACTATTTCTAATCAACCTAAACTTCTCCAAATGCTCGTAAATCTTGTCCCTCAGAAGCCTCTCCATCAGCTTACCAACCACTGAGGTCAGACTCACCGGTCGGTAATTTCCAGGACTATCCCTGTTCCCTTTCTTGAAAATAGGGACCACATCCGCAATCCTCCAATCCTCCGGAACCTCTCCCGTCTCCATCGACGACGCAAAGATCATCGCCAGGGGCTCTGCAATGACATCCCTCACCTCCCACAATAACCTGGGGTACATCCCATCTGGTCCCGGAGACTTGTCTATCTTGATAGCATTTAAAAGTTCTAACACATCCGCTTCCTTAATATCTACATACTTAATCTTTTCAGTCTGCCGCAAACTTGTAGTGCATCCTCCCAGATCAATTTCCACCATGAATACTGAGGCAAAGTACTCATTAAGCGCTTCTGCCATTTCTTCTGGTTCCATACAGACTTTTCCCCCTTCACCTTTTATAGGTCCTATCCCTTCTCTTCTCATCCTTTTACTTTTCACATATTTGTAGAAGGCCTTGGGATTCTCCTTAATCCTACCAGCCAAGGCCTTCTCATGACCCCTTCTGGCTCTCCTAATTTCCTTTTTAAGCTCTCTTCTATAAGCCTTATACTTCTCTAGATCTTGGAAAAGAGAAGTTCAACAATAACAGATGTTTAATCCAGTACATTAAGAGTCTGGAACAGATTAAATGGGCAAAAATCTGGGAAGTTATAGTTTTGTTATTCAGTCATTGGATCGTGGTCAAGACAGTGATGACATTTTTAATTCTGTCACGGCCAGAATATATATGCTGTCTTAGTGCCCAAAAATCAGTATGCTTTGTATTTAAAGGGGTGTACATTTCCTTACCTTTGGAGTGTGTATTCCAATTAAATAATTCAGCAACAAGTTTTTGTGAGTGTAAAACATCTTACCCTGAATTGGTGCAATGTTGCACTGTTGGACACACACACACACACACACATGGATCTTATAAGATGAAATATTTGCAACAGATTGTGAGGTTCCTTGTAATTTAATATCCAGGAATTTGTTTATCAGATGAATCTAGAACAGGTTAAGTATTTGCCTGCTTGATAACTTAAAACTAGTTTCAGATTCTGTTCTTCAAGATCATCTCATGACTGATGCTGCTGATGGATCTGTTGGTTCGAGAGTAATAAGATTACAGTCCTTGAAACCAGCTGAAATCATATGATCATCAGGTTAATATTTCAAAAGCCCACCCATTTCAATTTGGTGGGGGGATGCCATTGTGATATAATGAGAATTAAAGAGTGGCAATTGGGTTTTGATGTTCCCTTTTGCTCTGTATAAAACATGAAGACAGGCAGTTTGGAAATTCCATCATCTTTAGCTATTGGTCTATCCTAAAGAATTAGATGTGCAGATTACACAAATAGCTATGAGGTACCTCCACAAATGTTCATATTTAGGTATTCACCAGAGTCTTAATACTGTTTCGTCCAAATGTCAAAAGTCATGTGATTTGCCATCTTAACAGTTTCTTTGTTCCAATTTTTAAAAATACTTTCTGAAAGTTCAAAATCTGACTGCCTTTACAGGCATGTTAATTAGTGCATTAGCATTCACACTCAACCAGCAGAGTCCTTCTACCAGATAACATATAAGATCCCTTTTTACAGAAGTTCTGATAATTATGTTGGAATCAGAGTTAATAGAATGCAGGCAGCAAGCTCGGAGGGAGACAAACCAGATTGGGTAAAATGAAGAGAGAGAGCACGCAAGAGAGAAAGAGAGATACTGAGGTGAGTAACGTCATAATTTTTTGTCAAATGTGTTAAGGGCAGACAAAGCAGATAGATCTAGATGGATTGTAAAAATTGGAAGGGAAGGTGGTGAGATTCAGAGAGTGTAACTCGCTGACTGCACAGGAGACACATAGATAGACAAAGAACCCAGCATCAAGCTGAACTCAGAATTCCCTAAAGGGGCAAATGGAACTAAGGCCTTAATTGAGGGCAAGATTTTCAGAGATAGAAGCGGATAGATCATGTTTTTTTTTTGAAACCCCAGGCATGTATGTTTTGGATGAGAGACAGCATTGTTTTAAATAAGCAAAATGAAAAAGAATTGGGTTTTTCTTGGCATTCTTTGTTTTTCTAGCAACTCTTCAAATGTCTGACTGAGATAACATTTATACTGCAAACTTCCTTCACTCAAAAAGAACTATTAATCATAGAACAACTACAGCAGAGAAGGAAGCCATTCAGCACATCGGGAATGCACCTATTTTCCGACTGAGCATTTTACCCAGGCCCATCTCATTTATTTATTCGGCTCATCCCCCTAACCTGCGCATCTTGGGACACTAATGTGAAATTTAGCAGGCCAACCCAACTAACCTAAACATCTTTGGAGTGTGGGAGGAAACCAGAGCACTCGGAAGAAACTTATGCAGACACGGGGGGAATGTGCAAACTCCACACAGTCATCCTTGGCACTGTGAGACAGCAATGCTAATCACTGTGCCACCATGCCATTCTGATTAGTCAGATTATTAAGTCTATTAATAAGCTAATAAAACCATTGTCACTCTAAAAGTAATTAGCACATTTGAATGCTGGTTGAAGTTTACTACTTTGGGAGAATCTGGAAGCACCTATCTCTCAGCAACAGAGCTGCTGACTTTGTGTCTCACTCCTGATCCCTGAAAGTGGCACAGTGGCACAGTGATTAGCACTGTTGCCTCACAGCACCAGGGTCAATTCCAGCCTTGGGTCACTGTTTGTGTGGAGTTTTCATGTCCTCCCCGTACCTGTGTGGGTTTCCTCTGGATGCTCTTGTTTCCTCTCACACTATAAAGATGTGTGGGTTAGGTTGATTTGGCCATGCTAAATTACCCCTTAGTGTTAGGGGGATTGGCAGAATAAATGCGGATCGGGCCTGGGTGGGATTGTGGTCAGTACAAACTCGATGGACTGAATAGCCTCTTTCTGTACTGTTGGGATTCTCAAGAAAGGCCTGACCCCAGACCCAGAGATGATCTGATTTTCATGTTTTAGTGGGATCTCTGCTACTGATCCTGTCAGGGAACAGTTGGAGAGTAGCTCTGGGATGGTGTTTGCTGCATTGCAGATTAGTTAGTGGCCTCTGGCTGGTGCACAAGTTAAAAGTAATGTTTTGAAAATCCATGGCCAATTAAATCTGATTCTCATTAGGCTATTGCTTGCCGTTAAATTAGACAAGTTTCTTCTCTGATGTCATCCTTGATCAGCTGTGCTAGTTAATATTTATTTTCTTTTTGCACCTACTTCTACTGCTATGCTATTCATTTCAACCGCCACAATGAGGTGGCAGTTTTGTAGACTTATTCCTGAGTCATCTCTCTGAAACGGTGACCTCCATAACCACACTCTGCTTCAAATCAGCATGTTAGGGAATTCAGTCAACTAATAATGACATTGATTTGTTGTGAATTATGTCGTTCAAAGATGAACATTCCCACAATTTTGTTGGATGGTCATTAGCAACAGAGGAAAACTGGCATTCTTTTGGTTTACATTAAACAACAATATGTTGAGTACTTAAGTAGCGCTTTTAACATGTGTCATGAACAGGGGAGACATTAATTTAAAGAACTCTGATTATTTCTGTCCACCACTTAACCATAAACAGGAAGGTATGTTTGATGTGGTTCCACCCTCGCAAAATATGTCTCCCAACCTCTCAGTTTTGGTGCCATCCAATTTTATGTAGATAACCCCACAGCAAATTTGAGATGAGTTGAACTCAGAGGGTGAATTTATTGGAACATGCTCAAAACATGGGAGGGGTATCACTACATAGCCTCTATGCCCTCATACATTAAAAGATAGAAAGAGGCAGAATGATTTATAGGGCAAAGACCACAGCAAGAAAATAGTATTGGTTACACAAGATAGAGCATACCATATCACATGGTGGAGACAGATGCAGCCTGGTATCCTCCTCTGTGTTGACTATTTGTTGGCATTCACTATTGGAACTCACAATTCAAAATGGGCTTTATGGCAGCTGGCACATGAACCTTGCAAATCAATTCCTTTATGAGAAGTAAATAAGTAATTGATGTGTAACATAAATTGTGAGTGAAGCCTATGAACTAAGAAAATAAATTTTTCTAAATAATTCCAGTGTTGAAAGTACTGAAATATTACTCCATTGTTGTAAGATTAATGAATCGCAGAGAAGCACAGATAATCAGCATTGCAGCCCAGTGAAAAATCAGCATCATTAGCAACTGGGTTAGGGTAAGAATCAAAGCAGAATGAGTTGGCATTGAGGGAAGGTTGCAGCTACAAAGATCCTATCATCTGACATTTCTGTATGTTACTCATATCCAGTGCTATATATCAATAATTATATCCAACCTCTTATTTTCTTACGTAAGCACATCAATTTGACAAATGTGCACTGGACTTGTGCATGCAAATAGCAGCCATTAAAATGGCAACTCTGCTTAGCTTTGAAGCAGTGACTAGAGAACCATAGAAAAGGGGTTAAGTTATTCCCCTGACTGTCAGAATGCTGCAGCTTCAGCATTTTCAAGGTCAGAGTGTCACCAGTTCTAATCTTCAAAACTTTGTAGAATCTCACATCTTCTGTCTGACAGCATGCAGTAATTCACACCCCCATCTCCTGTTTCATGAAAGTTATATAAGATCATTACAGGTGGAGGTGGATTGAAGAACTGTCAGAAGCTTCACTTTTTGATTCCTTTCTCTCAGTCAATATTTTCCTGGCAGACACTGTCTGTTTCAGTCTAAAACCACAGTGTGTAGCCTTCATAATGACAATCCATCAAAGCCAAACATTGAATAAAATTGCCAGAGATATCTTGTACATCATTGTTTCTTCCATTTCAACAGCTCAATATCCTCTTTCTAATGAGTGGGAAAGAGTGGCTTGATTTCAGACACACACACACACACACACACACACACACACACACACACCACACACACACACACACACACACACACACACACACACAAAGTCAACCAACCAATTAGCTCACCTACTTGATTGAGAAAGATGGATTTGTAGTCAACACATTACAGCAATAAGCAGCTTTCTGAAGAAATATCGCCTTCATGGAAACTGTCCTTACCAATGATTCATTTAACAAGGAAGAATTGGGAAACATTTCGTCACAGTGACTTCACCTGCATAAGCTCCAAAACTGCACTGATACAATTTACATCACCGCACTGAGTTTGTGCAGACAAAGGGATAAAGGTTTGCCGAACACTTTTATCATCTAAAACAGTGTGTCGTTATACATAAATTATAAGGTGAAATATGGTGGTCTCTAATAAAGCAAAAAGTCACAATAGATATTTAAAAGCTGTTCACATGGAGTGTATTCTACAGTAAAGGTTATATCAACACTAACCATTACCCCACCCCCACCTCCATATACTGACAGCAGGTAATTGGATCAGCTCTGATATATGGCCAATGAATGCCAGAATGAATTTACTCTTTCCGTGCTCTGAATGAGCCCTTGCTTTATGTGTGCCTATCTCTGGGGAGAATTAATTTTGGGCTACAATAGAATGGAATAGGAAGCAATCGTATTGTCAAATCAATACTGTATAACTTTTTCGCATTGCCTGAATATGCCCTACATTGTCTGAATAGCCCATACTACCCACCCACACTAGCTGACTATGCCTCGCTTTGTCTCAATATAACCCTACTAACTCATACCACTAAACTTTTCCCACGTTACTGGAATATACTCTTCTGGGTCGCATGAGGAAAGTTGTCTGCTTCACTGGACAGCCACTTTTCTTCTTCAGATGCTCAAGAATCCTTTCCATTCTACTAGATAGCTAATGCTTTCCACTGGTTTCTGTGAGTAATTGCTGAGGCCTAGGAAATAAAATCCATAGACAGTGAGTACAATTCACATTTAACACTCAACCTATCTTGCCAATCTCTACCCAACCAGATGCCAAGGGCAGGATTTTTACGACCTCACTCGAGGGAGATTTGTAAAATCCTGCCTGAGGCTAACATAGAATTCTGTTTTGTGACCAGTAAAATTCCAGCCCATGAGTTGTCTGAAACCTATTCTGGGTTAAAATTGCCCATGCATTTGCATTGGTGGACAGTTGGGATGAGTGCTGCAATGGGTCTTCAAGGCTGCTTATTGCATCTTCTTCGACTGGGAAATGGAGCTTAGGGTGGCTTGCAAGTCTCCTAGGATGCTTCCAGATGCACCTATGAAGGAGAATAGAAAAATTAGTGCATGGTAGAAGATTTAGAAAAAAGACAAAACACTCATAGTATGGTTGTCTGTGGGATGAGCTAGTACAAGATCCTCGTTTGAATGTGTGCTGCTCACTTGCTCATATTTACAGTGAAGACAGCAGTTCAGCAGTATGGGTCATCTTCATTTTGGGCCATCTTCTTACTCTGTAGCAGTCCTAGTGTGCATAGGTGTACTTCAAATATGGTACTTGGGGCAAGGTAATGGTGAGATCAAGGTGCAACGGGTGAATTGGAATCCATCCATCATTGATATAGCATGTTTTCCCTGTCTTAATTAGTAATGAGCTCTGAAGCATATGATACGGGGTGAAAACTATCATTGTATTTAGTGGGAAAGATGTCATTTTTCATGCCACCTGTGGCATTTAGTGTAAGAAATAGAAAATTCTGCCTTTTTTTTAGTTTTAATAATATCATTGCGGTAACACTCACATTTTTCCTCTCAATATGCAAGTACACCACTTCAAATGCTTCTTCTCCCTATATATTTTTGTGATTGAACTCACACTTATCACACAGTTTCCTATTATAACTCAGTCATTCCTAGCACTTCCATACTGCTGAACTGCTCAATCTTCCTTTCTGGTGGGTAGGCTTTTAAAACCTATTCCTAATGTCCTCTAAGTACTATTGATCAATTTACTGCAGGTTCATTTCATCCTTTTGCCTTGCTGTGCTTCCTGCTGTATATATCCTTTCACCTTTCTCCTCATTTTCTCAGTTGATAAAATCATATGGCAGGTATTAAGCTACAGTTTCTGCATCTACCTACAGAGCTAACACATTCAGCTTCCTCTACAGTCTCTGCAGTCTCATCCCTCTTCTCACTGCAATCTGCTTCCACCATATATTGCCACATATATCGTCCACTTCTCTCACACTAAGCTTTTTTTTGTTTACTCCATCTATTCTGCCACTTTTCAATGCATCAATTTTTCTGTCACTACGTACACACACTGGGATTCCCTTCCTAATTCCATTCACTTTGCCATTTTCTTCCTGTTTTTCACAGCCTTCCTCTTTGAACAAACCATAGCAGTCCTTTTGTCAGTTAATGTGCATAATATGGTTTCTTTATGTTGCAGCAGTAGTGACTCATTGAGACTTTGGGGCTTGCGTGTTTAAACATAAACACCTTTATTGGTAGGTTTTAACTATTTATAGTTTCAAGTATGTTCTGGCATGCTGTTATTTACCATTCAGGCGTACCGCTTACAGTGTGTCGTTCCAGACGATTCTTTAACCATGTGACTACATATAGCACATTTTGGGTAATGCCACTCTCCAGCCCCATGTTAACCCTTGCCCTGTTGAGCAGCTTACATTATAATGCATGCAGATGCATATCATCACACCCCAACCTTCCTCTCTTTCCTCTTGTTCCCATTCTGCTGCCTTTCAATACTCTTCCTCGTTAAAGGATGCAAATTTCAATATAGAAAGCCAGAGGGAACATTTGATTTCTTATAATAGTCTTGTTACATTTTTCCATTCAGGCCAATAATGAAAGTACTAATGAAAAGATATTTGATCTCTGCTCCTCATTTAAACAGCTGGTACTTTGTGATAAATATTCCCAGATTAGTTCTTACCACATTAAGTATGGTGTGTTTCCTAGCTGTTGACTCTATCCCTCACCCTGGCAACTATTTGAAACTCACCAACTCTTCATAACCTTGCTGTTATATTTGACCTGAACCACTACTAAGATCACCTACTTCCATTTCCATAACATTGTCTAACTTTACCCCAGTCTCAACTCATCTGAATCTGAAACCGTCATCCATACCTTTCCTATCTTTGGACTTGCCTATTCTAACACCTCTCTTGCCAGCTTTTTGCATGCTGCCCTCTGTAAACTGGGAAAATTCCACTGCCTGTATCCTTCCTTACAGCACATGCCAGTGACCTTTTTCTCTTGTGCTCACTGACCTACATATGTTTCTGTTCAATCAATGCCTTAACTTGAAAATCCTCAGGGACCCATCATTCCTAATCTCCCCCAGCCCCACAACCCTGTATGATATCAGTGCCTATCTAACTCAAGCCCCTTGGACATCCCTGATTTTAATTGCTCCACCATTAGTAGCTATGTCTTCAGCTGGCTGGGTCCTAAGTTCTGGAATTCCTTCTCCAGTTCTCTTTCTTGCATTCTAAATTTAAGACCAAACTTCAGAGCATTTGGCCTAATATCTCCTTTATGTGGTTTGATTTGATTTATTATTGTCATTTGAGTTGGTACACAGTGAAAAGTGTTGTTTCATGTGTGCTATCCAACAAAGTAGCTTAATTTAAGGCAGGTCCATTCAGAAATCTCATGGCAGCAGGGAAGAAGCCACTCTTGAGTTGGTTGGTCTGAGATATCAGTTTTTTTATCTTTTTCCTGACAGAAGAAAGTGGAAGAGTATATGTCCAGGATGTGTGGAGTCCTTGATTGTGCTGGCTGCTTTCCCGAGGCAGCGGGAACTGTAGACAGCTTGGTGTCTATGCTTTATAACACTTCTATGAAGCTCCTTGGGACATTGCAATATGTTAAAAGTGCCAGATAATTCTAAGTAGTCATTGCATTCCTATAGTAAATAGCAAGCGTGTACAAAAAAGGAATAGAAGCAAATAAGGGTTTCACACAAATGTACTAGGCGCTCCGACCTTACTGTGAATTTTAAGTAACTAATTAAAATTCCTGATAGCTGCTGTTGTGGAAGCTGCATAAATAATAGAAAACTCATGTAAGATAGTTTGTGCTCTGTGAAATGTGCACTGCATTAAAACTGCCCAGTAGAAAAAAAAACATCAATTACTGGCTACTGCTGTTAATTCTAAATGTTTTTTTTGCACAAAAAAATAGAGTACTTCAAATTAAACAATTTAATTAAAGCTGGATTTACCATACTATGTTACTTAAAAAAACCCTGAATTAATGGGTCATTGGAATTAAGTGGGTATGAATTAAAAAGACTAGACTGTGGATATTTAATTACAAAGAAATATAATGTAAATCATCTAAAGGGGTATTATCACCTTACTAATAAATTACCAAATGGAGTTAATTCCATTGTGGTTTGTATGAAAATAATGCTTGATTGCAATGTTAACTGACTGTGCTAGATAGCACATAGCTGGGATTGCCAACATTTTTTTAGCTGTTTCCTCACATGATCTGCCAACTGCAATTGTCCAGGCCTCTCAAACAGCCTTTTATCCTCTCTTCAATATTTTTACAATTGACAAATAAGACACAGCTACCTGAAGAGCAATACCAGCCTGTTCCAGCAATCAGGTTAACCTTCAGAAGACAATTTATTCTTATACTTATAAGCAGCATTCTTATATTGCTTTGCACACCATCATCCTAGTACCAATTCACGTGAAATTAAAAGTTGAATTTTACAATGGATTCACACCCTATATGGATTTGCATATTCTCCCCATGTCTGTGTGGGTTTCCTTGGGTGCTCTGGTTTCCTCCCACAATCTAAAGATGTGTGAGTTAGGTTGATTGGCCATGGTAAACTGACCCTAGTGTCAGGGAGTTTAGCAGGGTAAATATGTGTTTTGGGAATAGGGCTCGAGTGGAACTGTGGTTGGTGCAGACATGATGGGCTGAATGGCTTCCTTCTGCACTGTAAGGATTCTATGATCTATGTTCTATGATAGGCTAAAGATTAAATCCTCCATTAGAGAGGAAATACTTGTATGTCAAGACCTATGTCAAGACATTTATATTGTCCAGTTAAGCTAGAAATGTGTCAATATGTTCTGCCGAGGGCCAAGTAGATAAAATTAGATGCCAAACTGCAAAGAGATACGTTAGATTGGTGACAAATAGATGGATTTTTAACAGGTTTTTAAACAAGAAGAAAGAAATATGGACAAGCTGGGGGGCTAAGGGAGGGAATTCTAGAACATACGGCTGAAAGTTTGACTGCCAATGATAGGATACACAAGAAGCCAGAATCAAAGAGATTGCTGTAGCACTGCAGATGGATCCTGATATTAGAAGAATAAAAAGGATGTAAACACAAATGGTTTGCTTCAGCCTCAGGCATTTGCCAGATGATAGAATTCAGTCACACCCAGTGATAGAATTGGTGCCTAGGGAATAGAATTTGTGGCAGGAACCAAAAACAATGGCTTTGGCTATCCCAATAATTAGTTAGGAGAAATTTATGGTTACTCTGTAACATGACAAATGGGAGATCAAATTAGCAGAAGTATAGTTCATAGTTTGACTGCATTAGCAACGCCACACAAAGTTCAGTGGAAAATGTTTTACTTCCACTAATGCAACATACATATTTCATATGTATTTCTTTACTAAAAAACATCCACTGCCATTCAGTAATCAAGAAAATAAAATAAACAATATGGCCAAAAATACACATGCTCTGTTTTTGGTCTCATTGTTTTACCAATAAAACCACAAAAATGTAAATCTCACATGCATATGAAATGGAATGTAAATGAGTATGACGAACATATACTTAATGATTACCTGGTATTTGTCATTTTTAATAACAGGAGGGGAAGGTGACATGCTGGTTATGACTGGAAAGATAAGAATAGAACTAGGTGAAGCTAGTCACATCCAGTTGTACATTGGAGAAGGATTGCTGCAGGAGGTCGGTGTGGTTAACTGTACCAATGGTGGAGAATAACAAAGCGGGATAGTTTATCAGAGTTTGCAGTCACCCAGATGTCATTCATGATTTTGATATTTTCATTATTATGTCAGGGTGAACACTAATTGGAGAGATTTAGACATGGGGTTATAGGAAAGATAGGCACAGATTTGGAGGGTGACAACAAATTCAAACACATCAGGGAGGAAAGCAGATTAGAGGGTCGGTGACTGGTTGCAAGAAAAGAGAGATCAAGGGTGCTTTTTTGTGTTAGAGTTTGATTTGATTTGATTTATTATTGTCACATGTATTGGTATGCTGTGAAAAGTATTGTTTTTTGCGCGCTATACAGACAAAACATATTGTACATAGAGAAGGAAAGGAGAGAGTAGAGAATGTAGTGTTACAGTCGTAGCTAGGGTCTAAAGGAAGATCAACTTAACATGCGGTAGGTCCATTCAAAAATCTGATGGCAGCAGGGAAGAAGCTGTTTTCGAGTTGGTTGGTATGTGATCTTGACTTTTGTATCTTTTTCTCGATGGAAGAATGTGGAAGAGAGTAAGTCTGGGTGTTGGGGTTCCTTGATTATGCTGGCTGCTTTTCTGAGGTAATGGGAAGTGTGGACAAAGTCACTGGATGGGAGGCTGATTTGTATGATAGACTGGGCTACATTCATAGCTCTTTGTAGTTTCTTCAGTCTTTGATAGAGCTGTGATACAACCGGAATGAATTGCTGACTGTAGGTTTGAAGAGAAGGGCTCTGTACTACGAGGAGGCAGAATTGGTAATGGTATCAGTTAATGTGGGAGCCAGGGGACAAGCTGAGGGTTGTGGCCACTGTGGTCATTATCCTTTTAAGGGCAACACTGTAGAAGAGTGTCACCTACCTTAAGAGATTAATTAGAACTGAGAGTGGGTAGTCACACCAGGGGGTGCAGACCTATCTTGGACAGAAGATGGTCTGAAGACATTTGGTTGAAATGTAGGGACTGCTACAGTTTTGTCTTGTTAATAAACACCTTTTGTGTTCCTTATGAAGTCTGTGAGTTTGCATCATTGCAAGTTGTCAGCAGGAATAGTGTTGAGGGATCAGAGGGTAGTTCTGATGGACAAGATGAGCTTAGACAGGAAATGAGAGGAAATAGAAGAGAAATTAGAGAAAAATATGCTTTCAGGGATGGTGGGGGAAAGTATGCCCAGTGGAATGGAAATGACAGTGAGTGTCGAATGGCTAGTCTCAAACTTACCAACGACAAAGTCCAAGATTCTTTGGCGTTGATGGTGATGGAATGGTTTTAAGAAGATGGTTTTCAGTGGAGAAGAGAACCTTGGGGTCATCACTGCATACAGGAATTATTTGGTAATATTGAGCAGTTTAGCAGAGGGGACCATGATCTTATTGTCTCTTATGTGGTCTACATGATTTTGGGATGAATGGTTAAGCCAGTTTTCCTGGCAGTCTGTGGCTCTCAGTGTTAAAGGAGTGAAGATGAAAGTCACACTAAGGAAAGTAATGATTTTAATGGAGACGAGGGCATCAAAGGTGAGGTTATGGTTGTGGAGGTGGTTGGTGGAAGAAACAATTCTCTGAATTTTATCACCTTAACTTGTGGCAGTCAGGAAGAGTGAATGGGATGATACTCCTAATGTGATAATGAAGGTCCTTAACAAAATAAAGGGACTGCAACAAGATCAGAATGGCAGCAGTATTTAGAGAAAACTTCCAACGTAAAGGAGGAAAGAACTGCAACATGGATGCATGGAAAGTCTGTTGCTTGGTTCACATATCCTTTCCTTGCGGGTAAGGATTTATGATGTGGAGATGCCGACATTGGACTGGGGTAAACACAGTAAGAAGCCTCACAACACCAAGTTAAGGTTCAACAGGTTTATTTGGTAGCAAATGCCACTAGCTTCTAGGGCTTTGTCTCTTTGTCAGGTGAGTGGGGAGTTCCATTTTAACAACTACATTTTAACAACTCCCAAGAGTACCAGCCTTGAGTCTTTCACCTCCATTCTTCAGTTACAATTGAAACATGTTAAAGCAACTTTTCCTTGTAATTACCTCTTACCTTGAAGATCAGCAACCATTTGAAAACTTCGTGCTCATCCAACTCACGCAATATCACATCCCTGATATGCAGAATTGGGAAGCATTTACTCAGATGAAATGACCTCTATATTTCTGTCATAATTATAGTACTTTGTTTGGAAATTCAGGTCCAACCAAGAAGGCAATTTCTACAACATTGTATTCAATTTAAGTACCTCCTTCTCATTCCAATAGATACCAAAATATTGAAAATCAAAAAAGCCAGAAATTATTATTGGTGATGCTGATGGATGCTGACTGCTTAAAATATTCATGTCAAATTCTTAAGTCTGCAATTTTAGTGAACAGTGGATTTTAGTTAAATAAAACCTCCCCCATCCATATATCAGTGGGACATCTACTAAATGTATCAAATGTATATTCGCCAATATCAGAAACTATTACTTGGAGGCTAGGAAGTGATTATAATGTGGCTTGGCAACTTTCACTTTGTAAAATGCTGTGTTTGTACTAAATCACTGTCTATAGAATTCAGCAAGTTTACAATTTCACAATGTCTACTGGGTGAAATGAAGGCAAATGAAAACTGACAAATCCCTTTTTCCTTTCTCTGCGCACTTTCTTTCCCTTGAGAACTATTTTTCGGTGCTTTTAGATCTCAGCCCCCTGTGAAGGCTTTCAAAAACTTAAACGAATTCTGAGGGTAATTTCCTTTCTACATTACTAAAGCTATCTCTGAGCTCCCTAGGACAAGTGAGCTGGCAGCAAGAAAGGATGCAGAGTGGTTTGTACAATTCTGTTTCCAACCCAAGTTTTGAGGTTATCCAATATATCACTTTTAAAAAAGATTCATTTCACACATGATATGTTAGATTAAATGGACCTGTTCATTCGAGGAGTGTGAATCAGATTTTGCTTAGGAGAGTGAGATCTTTCTCGCTTACTCTCGCACAGTGGGATTTAGGTGCAAATTTTATTCATGTAAGCTCAGCTGTCAGCTCCAATTTTATTGATGGACTATTAGGTGCTTTATTCATTAAAGAATGGCAACATCTCCTGTAAACTGGAATCTCATTCCTCTGGATAAAAATAACAAAATAAAAATAGAGAATCTGTTTCATGTTGTACAAAAGCTGCTGACTCCCACAGGAAGGATACAACAAAAGCTGGATCCGCAGTGAAATATAAATGAAAATCATTCTTATAAAGGCATTTGAAAAATCAAGGATCAACATCAAGTTGATTTTAGAGGATATGCAGGAGAAGAAATAAAGATTGCTAATGTGAAGCTGGAAGAAGTTAGCCAGGAAAATTAATAAATTAGGTTGAAAACAGGAGAACAGGATGAACTGAAAGAGTTAGTCATATTAGATGTAAAATTTTACAAAGGATGGTGGAATGGTGCTGATACTAAATGAATATTTTGCCTCAGGCTTTATAACAAAACTTGGTAGTGGAAATAACAAGGTATAAGAGGAGAAGGAAAAATGCAATAGTTATAGATCAAGAGGGAAGTACTGAGGAAGTTTGCTGAAGAGAAAATCAAAGAGAAAATCAAACTGAAGGCATAAACATATATGTCTTAATAAAATGAGCTCAGAAACTTGAGATGGAGTATTAGTGCAACACACACACACACACCACACACACACACACCACACAACACACACACACCAACAACACACACACACACACACACACCACACACACACACACACCACACACACACACACACACACACACACACCAAAATAAGCCATAATCCAAATATATGTCAGATGGATTAGCCATGACTAATGTATGGGGTTGCGGGGATAAGGCAAGGGGAGGGGTTGGGGGAAGGGGTGGTCTGAACCTGAGCAAGATGCTCTTAAAGGGTTGGGGTACAGAGTCAATGGGTCAAATGGCCTCCTTCTGCACTGTGTGGATTCAATGGTTCTATATCGGACAGCAAATGTACTACATAATGGCCAGCTTGACCTGAAGTGGGTCAGAAGGAAAGCATTAACATAGCATGGTATACGCATGTGAGTTAACCATCAGATATACAGTAGAGACTTCTGGTCTTGCTATCAGCAGGAACCATGACAGATGGGCAAGTTTAATTTGGCACACGGTCAATATCTGTTACCCGGGTTGTGCTTTTGGGTCTGGTACCTCTCAAAATCAATCAGTACACATGAAGGAACAGGCAGTGATTAGCATTGCAACAGCCCTTTATTGTTTCAGCAAGCAACCTGATAAGAGAAACTGGATCTAGCGATCCCATAATGCATTGCCTTGCATATTACAGCAAACCAGACAAGACATACATCATGTAACTTATTCTGCTCCTTTTACTGGGAATTTCAGTTTAGGAAAGCATTTTTTTTTTGAATTTGGGTAAGAGATAGAGTACTTCAGAATTACTACATGGGTTTGGTTTAGCTATAACACAGATACTCAGGACCACGTCTCTCCAGCTGGGTTATGCCAGATTTCTGATGCTTTTACAGGGCAATGCAAGTGGTGACAAGTGGTGTACCTCAGGGGTCTGTTTTGGGGCCCCTGCTGTTTGTAATTTTTATAAATGATCTGGATGAGGGTATTGAAGGATGGATTAGTAAATTTGCAGATGACACTAAAGTCGGTGGAGTGGTAGATAGTGAAGAGGGGTGTTATAGTTTGCAGAGGGACTTGGACAAGTTGCAGAGCTGGGCCGAGAGGTGGCAAATGGAGTTTAATGTGGAAAAGTGTGAGGTAATGCACTATGGCAGAAATAATAAATGTGTAGAGTATAGGGCAAATGGTAGGATTCTTAGTAGTCTAGATGAACAGAGGGATCTTGGTGTGTATGTGCATAGATCCCTGAAAGTAGGCAGTCAGGTCGAGAAGGTTGTTAGGAAGGCATATGGAGTCTTGGCTTTTATTGGTAGAGGGATTGAATTTCGGAGCCGCAACGTCATGTTGCAACTGTACAAAACTCTAGTGCGGCCGCACTTGGAGTATTGTGTGCAGTTCTGGTCCCCGCATTATAAGAAAGATGTGGAGGCATTGGAGAGGGTACAGAGGAGGTTTACCAGGATGTTGCCTGGTATGGAGGGCAGGTCTTATGAAGAGAGGCTGAGGGATTTGAGGTTGTTTTCGTTAGAAAGGAGGCGGCTAAGAGGGGACCTTATTGAAACATATAAGATGATTAGAGGTTTAGATAGGGTGGACAGTGATAGCCTTTTTCCTAGGATGGAGAAAGCTAGCACGAGGGGACACAGCTTTAAATTAAGGGGTGATAGTTATAGGACGGATATCAGAGGTAGGTTCTTTACCCAAAGGGTGGTTCGGGAGTGGAATGCCCTGCCTGCAGCAGTTGTAGATGCGCCAAGTTTGGTGGCGTTTAAGAGGTTAGTTGATAAGTATATGGAAGAGAAGGGAATGGTTTAGTTTGGAGGGGCATTGCTTTCTATATTGGTCGGCGCAACATCGAAGGCCAAAGGGCCTGTTCTGTGCTGTAATGTTCTATGTTCTATGTTATATGCTCAGTGGAGATGGATGACAATATCGGAATTGTAACTGAATCTGAAGCTGTGGCTAAAACCCATGAAGGTCAGATGATTTCAACTTCAGTGGAACTAGATTGAGACAGGAATCAACATTCTTTGACTTAGAGATGACTCACTCAAAGTGGTAGAGGCCGTGTCTTCTATAATATACGGATGAAGGAGCAGCACTCCGAAAGCTTGTGCTACCAAATAAACTTGTTGGACTTTAACCTGGTGTTGTGAGACTTCTCACAATGTAATCTTAGATGGTGCTTAACTTGGCAACTCTGGTCAACATGTCTCTGTCAGGTGAGATTATTTGCTCTGGAAGAGGCAAGCAATTACAAGCCTAATCTCTCCTCATAAAACAATATGCCCTTTCCAAATATCAGTCTAATAAATCTGCTCTAACACATTTAAATCCTTCTTTAACTAAGGTGACCAATTCTATACATAGTATTCCAGACGCGGTTTCACTAATGCTCCATATAACTCAAGCATAACCTTGATATTCAACTTCCCTCAATATAAATTATAATTACCTTTCCTCATTGCATGCTATACCTTCCCAGTAACCTTTAGTGATTCATGCATTAGGACACACAGAACCCTCTGCACCTCCAAGCTCTGCAATCTCTTACCACTCAAATAATATGCTTCCCTAGCAGCTAGACTCTTTAAGAGACATCCACTGAGGCAGAAGTCATGTGACCCATTAGTCCAATCAGGAACAGTGTTGGGAATTCACTGGGAAGTGTTGGGATTTGTCCGAGCAGTTGGATCCTAAAGTTGAGTATGGAAAGATGTTTCAAGCACTTGCATAAAATCCCAACAGTGCAGAAGGAAGCCATTTGGCCCACCGAGTCTACACTGACCACAATTCTACAATGGCCCTACTCCCCAACCCCACACCATTTATGCTGCTAATCCCCCTGACACTAGGGCCAATTTAGCATTGCCAATCAACCTAACCTGCACATCTTTGGACTGTGGGAGGAAATCGGAGCATTCAGAAAAATCTCACATAGATCTAGGGAGAAAGTGCAAACTCCATACAGATAGTGACCCGAGGCTGGAATTGAACACGGTTCCTGGGCACTGTGAGGCAGCCGTGCTGAACCATGCTACGCCACCATATCATCCCTGTGCCATTGTGTTGCCTCATATAATTGTTTATAGTTGTAATAAATCATTATGTTTTATAAATTAATTAGTGGAGCCAATCATTAAACTTATTACATTGGCAACGAGATAAAGATCCGTGACTCAGATTGCAAGAATTCTTGGAAAATGTCCAATTGTAAGAGTTGCATTGTCTAATGGTAAGAGGCCAAGTCCAGGCCTGTACAGTCTGCAAGGAAGAGAATGGTCAAAATACCTCTTCTTGGAAAATTAGAGTCATTCAGTTCTGCTGTGAAAGATTGGGTATAGTATGTAGATCACTTAAAATTCTTTTTCCATGTGAATGAAATAGAGGGGAAGTAGCAGATAATTTTGTAAACTACGTTCAGGCATTGGGCTGGATTTTACAGCCTCGCTCGAGCTAGACCAGAAATTCCTGCCTGAAATCAACAGAGACTTCTGTTGTCAGAATCTCGGCCGCTCTGATTCTGTGGCAGGCAAGGTGGTAGAGTTCTGGCGAAATAATCTGATTTGAAGCTTGACATTTCCAAATGTCATTGATGTCCCCAACGATCAGAAGAAATTAGAAAGTCAATGAAACATAAATGAAAATCATTCTTATAAAGGCATTTGAAAAACCAAGGGTTAACATCAAACTGATTTGCCAGTGTCTGCTCAACAGATTATATACTGGACGAGCAGAGACTCATTCTTGTTTCAGGTAAAACAGATTATATTGTGTGATTCAAAGGGAAGAAAGCTTCAAATGAAATGAAGCCTTCTCAGATGAGGAAAGACAAGTTAGCTGTGAGGATGGTGTCATCTTCTAGGGATTGACAGTAGTTATTCTGGACTAGGAAGATAATTATTACTTGAAGAGTTACATAGTGCCCTTCCAGGATGTTTAAAATGAAAATGCTAATGTGAAGGTACGTATGGTGGCTTGGCATTGACCCGGCAGTTGAAAGACTGGTAAAACACTGTGATCAGTGCCAGTTTCAACAGAAGTTATCTGTCGCAGCCTCATTGCATTCATGGGAATGGTGAAGTTAAAAATGGGTTTGGGTCCATGTCAGCTATGTGGGACCATTTATGGGCATGATATGTTTGTTATTAAATGGACATCCATTCAACATAGCTGGAGGTGTTTGAGGTGAGAAGTGTTTACAACACAGTTGAGAACCTTCAGAAAAGCCTCCATCACTGTTTCACCATCCACAGGATACCAGATGTCTTTGTTTCAGAGAATGAAGTGCTTTCACTGGTGCTGAATTTCAGAAGTTTGTAACTTTTAATGGAATAAAAAACATCAGAATGGCCTTGCATCTTCTTTCATTCAGTGAATTGGCTGAGAGAGCGATTCATATTTTTAACGTCAGCTTGAAGAAGCAATCTCCCACATCCTTAAACATCAAGTTGACTAGGTTCCTGCAGGATCATCCCATATACAACAACTAAGCTGCTGATGGGTCCTTGGTTGAGGACCAGGTTAAGCCTGGTGTTCCAATTTGACTAGGCTGCTTAAACTTATCTGGTTTAGGACAGGCAGTGCAGGAAAAAAGTGGTATTGTCTCCCTGAATCCACCAGATCTGGACTGTGCTGGGCCCTGCTCTTTCTCATCTCATGCACTACAATCTCTGTCCTTCAATGATGCCTGATGTACTTAGTTTCGAGGTCTACTGTTGCCCTTGATAAGGAGACAAACAGGCCAGATGAAGCTCCATGTGAAGTCTATTTTCAGGCAATAGCACACATTTTTCTTAACTCTTACACTCAGGTTCCTCTTGAGTCAAAGCTATTGTGTGCTTTGCCTCATTATTTGTCTCTTTTAGCTACATGTTAGTTCAAAATGACAAATTACCAAAGAAGGTCATTCAGGATTGAAGAATGTCCACTGCAGTTTCCTCCAGACATTTAGGGCAGCTTCTGATTTCCTGCCATTAAGGAGACAGCATAGAGCTTCACTCTCGTAGTTCTGACACTACACCTATATTATACCTCACCATTCACATTGCACATTTAACTCTCTTTGAGCGCTTGTGCATCTATCCACATCTTACACCAGGGCAAAAGCAGCAGAAGGTGCATTGACTTTAATGAACACATTTTCAGTAGTCAGAATATGGTGAGCTGCAAGTAATGGCTTTCATGATGCATGGTCAGACATTAAGAACATAAGAACAAGGCGTGGGAGTAGGCCATCTGGCCTCTTGAGCCTGCTCCACCATTCAATAAGATCATGGCTGATCTTCTCATGGACTCTGCTCCACTTTTTTACCCAATCACTGTAACCCTTAATTCCTTTACTGTTCAAGAATTTATCCATCCTTGCCTTAAAAAACATTCAATGGGGTAGCCTCAACTGCTTCACTGGCCAGGGAATTCACAGATTCACAACCCTTTGTGTGAAGAAGTTTCTCCTCAACTCAGTCCTAAATCTGCTTCTCTTTATTTTGAGGCCATGTTCCCTAGTTCTAGTTTCACTCACCAGTGAAAACAACTTCCCTGTTTCTATCTTATCTAATGCTTCGTAATATTATATGTTTCTATAAGATCTTCCCTTATTCTCCTGAATTCCAATGAATATTGTCTAATCATGCACTAACTGCCAGGAAACAGGATCATTAAAAGGGACAGGTAAGTGACTAGAATGTAATGGTGGGAATTCAGACTTTGCTGGGAAGTTCAATGTCAAGTTGGGATGGGAAGGATTGGGCAGGCAGGTATATAACATCGAGGGCAAAAACCTGTTTTTGGTGTGGGAGAGAGCACTCCCAAGAATCCTGCCAACGTAGGAATTATGTGTGTTTCAGGTGCAACAAAAGTGGTCATTTACAAGTGTGGTGCTGAGCAAAGCAGAACAGAATAGGACAGAATGTGGGAAAAAGAAACGCACAATGGCTAGATAAGGAGCTAGATAAGGAGACAAGTTAGCTGAATCATTTACCCTTTACCAAGTCCAACAGAGTAAAGTGTCCCTATAGAGATAGCCTTGATGGTAAATGGCAGATCTCTTAAAATGGAAGTTGAGGCAGGGGCTGTGACCTTCAAAAAGCTCTCCAATCATTGAACCAGTCTGGAGCTGTATTGTCTATTTATATTGTGGTTACATTGCAGAATTTAGGAGCAGCAACACTCACAGTATCTTCCAAGAATTAGATGGCACAGTTACCTGTCTTAGTAATTAAAGGACATCAAATTTCTTTAATGCAACGTGATTGGTTCAAACAGCTTAAACTGAATGAGTTAGTGGTATTAAATCTGTTAAATGGAGATTTTCAGGAACTACTGTGTAAATATTCCAAAGTCTTCCAAAATTTACTCAGATATATAAAAGGAGCTAAAGCTAAAACGTATCTGAATCCTGAAACGTCACCAACATTTTCCCGAGAATGCCCAGTGTCCTACCCACTTCATCATAAAGTTTAAGTTGAGGTCAAAACACTGGAATGTTTAGATATCATAAAGCCAATTCATTTCTCAGAATGGGCTGCAAACTGCATTGTACTGCTAGAATTTGCCGGGACGAGGCGGGGGTGGTGGCGGGTAGGGGGGGGCGTCAAATTGGCAACCAATAGAGGAGTTCAGATAGACAGATACCCATTCCCAAAATTGAAGATGTCTATGCCAAATTAGCTGAGGTTTAAAATACACTCACTACACCTCAGTCAGACATGCCAGCAATTGGAATTGGACAAAGACTCACGGAGGTTGGTTATCATCAACACTCACAAATGATCATACCAGAATACAGACTTAACCTTTTGGAGTCTCATCAGCTTGTGTCTTTTTCCAATGTACAATGGAGAGTCTATTACAAGGCATCCTTAATGCAGTGGTTTACTCTCAATGATATTTTAACTACAGGAGCCACACCTGAAGAACACAGGGAAAATTTAGAGAAAGTTTTGAAATATTTTAAAGAAACAGCTGGTAGGCTAAAATGGGAGCAATGTACTTCCCAAGCAGACATAGTTACCTGTTTAGGGTTTAAGGTAGATGCAAAAGGGTTGTACCCTTTAGAAGACAAAGTAAAAGCCATGAAAGAAGTTCCACAGCCAACAAATGATCTAAGTTAAAGTCATTTTTTGGAATGCTGAACTACTATGGGAGGTTTATACAAAATGTATGTACCACCTTTGCCCCATTCCACTGATTGTTATAGAAACATCAATGCTGGAGGTGGGGAGAAGACCAGAAAGAGGCATTCATAAATAACAAACATTAGTGTGCTATGGTCCAAACAAGTCTGTGATGATAATTACAGTGCATCACCCTAAGGAGTGGGAGCAGTTTTATCCCACAGAATACTTGATGAAAGGCCAATTGCCTTTGCCTTAAGGACATTGTCAGATGCAGAAGATAACTATTCCCAAATAGATGAGGAAAACTTGGCAGTCATATATGCAGTCAAAAAGTTTCATCAGTGCATTTATGATTGGCATTTTACAATAATTTCAGACCATTAGCTGGACTTATTCTGCAAAGATAAGGCAGTGCCACTGATAGCTTCAGCAAGAGTGCAGAGGTGAGCTCTCTTATTGGCAGTGTACAATTATACTCTTCAGCATCACCCAGAGATACAGATATCAAATGTGAATGCACTCAGCAGGTTAGCTTTGCCATAAACAGTGGTATCACTGCTAGTTCCACAAGAGATAATATTGGTGCTGCACCATGTAGAGACTTTGCAAGTCTCAGCTAAATACATGAGGATGTGTACAGCAAGAAATCCAGTATTATCAAAGGAGAAGAAAATGGTTATGCAAGGGTGGACTTATGAGAAGTCAGACTGCTTAACTCATAACAACAAAGGTGGATAGAGATAATGTGTGAAGGGTTGGGGGGGGTGGTGCCAGGGTGACAGCACTAAAGAAGATGAATATATGATGAACGTGCTGAGAGTTTCCAGCAATTTTCTGCATTTATTAGTGAGGTAAAGAAGATGAGAAGTTTCGGGAGGGAATTCTCGATTTTGGGGTATAGCAGCCAAACTTACAGCCATGCAATAACCTTCCTCATCTATACTAAACTGTTGTGAGCATTCGTGCATCCAAGTTTTGATTCCAATACCTAATATTAGCAGACACTGTCAATAAAATCTCTCAATGTTAATATTCAGCAAACTCAGAAGCAATAAACTAGTTCTGCAACATTCATGAATACTCTGCATACTCTGCAAAGAGCTTCAAATTTTTGACAATTTTGCTGACAAGCAAAGCTTAGTAGACAAAGTGAGTGGTGAGGTGCACACAGGGGGTTTATAGAGATATATTTATGTGTTGAATTTTCTGGAGATTTGCTGACACTTCAGTTGTACCTAAGTGGATTTGACCATTTATACGAGTTTTTGCTAGTTTTGGGAGCCTATTCAGCTGAGAGGACAGATATTTTAAGTTATTTTAACGTCAATGTAATTTCACGCTCAGTCAACACGAGGCCACTTTGGAGTAATCTGTAGAGGATAAAGAAAACAGATCTGATTTTCACTCTCCTTTGCGAAGGATTAGTGTGACACTGTCTTTTCTTTCTTTTTGGCCCAATTTACATTATGAAACTTGCAATACAGTTGCGCAGGTTAATCGCCCATACATCGCACTAATTACAGGTTAAATGGGAGCAAAATTGTAGCTGTTCATCCTATTAAGATGCTTTCAGTTTCTCTTCTCAATTCCCAGGTGAGAATTGATTAAACTCATCAAACTGGAGGACTCAAAGTTCAGATGGCTCAGGAACCACAACTGCTCCTACAGACTTGTGCCATAATCAGAATATTGCTGGCTATGCCTCAGCAATATTCAGTTAAATGGTGCAGTTCCATTTTAGAGCATTGATGAATTAAGAGGAAGCCAAGTTAGAACATTACATTTGCTTCTCGCCATGCTTTAACGTGCACAGAAGAGTCAGTTTCACTATAAATGTCAATAAGGTAATTTCAAGTACTCAAACTTGCTTCAGAAGTCAAAAATGAGCATTCGTATCATCATAAGGCAACAATGATCTTCTTGTTACGCAATCTCCCAGGGTGACTAACAGTGGCTGGGTGGTTAACAATGAGATCGAGTAGATGAGATGTAGATGAGATGGCTAAATGGGCAGATGAGTGGCAGATAGAATTTAATCTTGAACAGTGTGAGGTGATGCACTTTAGAAGGAGTAATTTGACAAGGAAATATACTATGAAAGATCTGACACTGGGAAGTTCTGAAGAATGAAGGGATGTTGGTGTGTTTGTCCATAGATCTCTGAGGCAAAAAGGCTAATAGAGACGTGAAAAAGGCATGTGGCGAACTCACCTTTATCAATCAGGGTATAGATTACAAAAGCAGAGAGGTCATGATGGAATTGTATAGAACTTTGGTGAGGCCACAGCTGGAGTACTGCATGCAGTTCCAGTTGCCACATTATAGGAAGGATGTGAATGCATTGAAGGAGGTGCACAGGAGATTCACTGGGATATTGCGTAGGATGGAACATTTAAGTTATAAAGAGAGGTTGGATAAGCTTGGGTTGTTTTCTCTGGAGCAGAAAAGACTGAGAGGTGATGTGATTGAGGTGTTTAAGATTAGATGGGGCATATACAATGTGAATCAGGAGTAACTATTCCCCTTAATTGAAGAATCAGTGATGAGGAGACACAAGTTAAAAGTGAGAGGAGGGAGACTTAAGGATGATTTGAGGAAAACCTTTTCACTCAGAAGGTGTTGGTGTCTAGATTGCACTGTCTGGGAGGATGGTGGAGACAGTATTCCTCACATTCTTTAAAAAGTATCTGAATGAGTACTTGGCATCCCATTAAATGCAAGGCTATGGGCCAAGTGGCAAGTGGGATTAGATGGGCGCGTCAGGGCTTTCCGTAAGTCAGTGCAGACTTGGGTCGAAGTGCCTTCTCTGCACTGTAGGATTCTGTGATTCTGATTCTGTGATTGAGGATCACTTGTTTCATCTTTGGTTGGATTGTGAGAGGGCTGATGAGTGCAATGCATGAACTGCAGATGCTATCACACATGGGATAGGTAGTATTCAAATAATTTGGTATATGGATATTTAAAGGTTTGCTTGCTTCCTCCGACACTTCAACTTCATCTCTGTGCGTTCTCAGTGGGTTCTAAATGCATTCAGTTCCTTCCCATTTTGGTCAGTCACAGGCAGGGGACTCCCAATAATCTGCAGGATTCTTTGACCTCCTCAAAGATGCTTCAAGGTCATCCCAAAAGCATTTCCATCGTCCTGCTGAATTGAGCAGCTGTTTTGGGAGTTTGGTATCAGGCATATAATTTAAATGGCCCTCCTAGTGGAAAGACTTTTGAATGATAAATGCCTCAATTCTGGTTAAGTTGAGTAGTCTTTCATACCAAGCGATCTGAAGGATCTTATGAAGGCACTACTGGTGATACATCTTTGAAAGTACATACTATAGGTATTCCAAGTCTCTGAAGCATAAGGAACGTAGGAATCACCATTGCCTGATTATCACTGTTGTAAGTCAAGGGACAGAGATTCTGAGATTCAAATACTTTTTTCCTCAGTGACCAAAGGGCACATTGGAGGCATTAATTATAATGATATAATGCCTTGGACTCATTTCCTGTACAAGAACAGAAGCACTAATAACTCATAAGGAATTGGGTAAACACACAGAGGGCTCATTTATTAAATGTAGGCACATTAGAACAGTTATACATAGGTATACACCAGAGGTGTGTATGTATGTGTGTGTCTGTGTATGTATATGCGTGTGTGTGTGAGAGAGAGAGAGAGAGAGAGTGCTCTGCTCAAAGCAAGGGTGAATCTAAGAATGAATCACAGGAGACATTTTACTTCCAGCTGATATTCCTTAAAGGCATGTTCCAATCTCCTCCTTTTTAAAGAAGATTTCCCCATTCCAAAGGAGTATAATTGTTTACAATACATGCTCATATCTAGTTATCATTACATAGTGCAAAGAACTGATGAGTCTATGAGTCTTTGAAAAGTGAAGGTAATCTGCTGGTATGTCCAGATCTTGAAACCTTGTCTGGAGTTTCTTTAATTGCTCTTGGTGATCTATCGGATTGCTATTCTTGGATGTTATTCCTGCTTCATTTGGGATTCTGCCCTACACTCACACAATACGACTGTACATTTGACTGGATCTGATTTGTATTCAGTTAAAGCTTACCATTATGTTTTGTGTGTAATGACTTCATAGACCTTGGAACAAATCCTTCGTTGAAATCCTGGATGTGTAGAAACATGTTGCCTCAGAACTTGACAGTTCTGTAGCTACATTTTATCATGCACATTGGTCATCATCTTGTGTAGCTTTAACAGCTATTCTCTAATTTCTAAGACAGTAGGATGGGTAAGAACAGGTAAGTTGGTAAGTACTGGTCTGCAAACATGAGCTCTGCCAATGGCTGAGGAGGATCCTTGCAGAGGTTTTGCTTGTGGCAGACAGCACTATGCTTCCTCTGTGTTTAACAGGTAAAAGTAGGTCTTCTTGAGCCTATAATTGAACTATGGGTTGGAAAACCAGATTAGAATTTTTGATTGACAGAATTTCTTCCAATATGCAATATTTCACTTTTAAAGAATTTGCACAAATATTTTATCTGCTCAATCTGTGGAAGAATACAAATACCTTGTGTAAGTTGTGTCTTGGAAGTAGCAGCCTCAGCTTTGAGCAGGGTGACTAACTGTCTTGTATTTGGAGAGATGGCCCCTTACTTTGACGTTTGTCCCACATTCTTCAAGGTACTCCCTTTGTCCTTTATTTCTGCCTGTTGCAGACTGAGCTTTGGACTTCCCCTCCCCCTTTGTGTCAGTACTTTTTGTGATCAAACCACCATAATTCAACTTCTGCAGTTCCTTTAACTGACCAGCAATCACTCCATGTCCCACATTTGTCCCCCACACTTGTCCTTTACTTGATTTCAGAGTAAGTGTCCCTTAATTGATTTCAGAGGAGTTGGTTGTTCTGACTCTGAGTCAGAAGATTTCACTCCAAAGGCTTGAACACCAGTATGTAGACCAATAGTCCAGAGTAGTCTTTCTTTACTTTTTCTATACTTCTTTATTTTTCTTCCCACCTCATTCTTTCCCCCTATTTTATCCCTCCTTTCCTTACATTTTTTCCCTCTTTGCTTTCCCTTTCCCCCTTTTTTCTCCCCACTCCCCGCACATCTACATCTGTCACAGCTTACCCCCTCATTTCAGCTTCTCTGCCGTTTGGCCATTCACACCTTCCATTCTCCCTATGGACAACCATGAGCAGTCTTTCCCCTTGTTTTTGTGGCTATGATGTATCTTTCATTCCTTCACCTTACAGTATAAATACCTAAGCCTTTTAGCTTTGATAAAGAGTCATCTGTACTCGAAATGTCGGCTCTTTTCTCTCTTTACAGAAGCTGCCAGAACTGCTGAGATTTTCCAGCTTTTTTTTTGGTTTGAGGTTCCTGCATCTTTTATTTAGTTTGGAATAGTGTTGCACAGTTAGAGGTGCCATTTTTCAGATGAAATATCAAAGAAGGCTACCCTCTCAGATTGCTGTAAGCATTCCCAGACAATATTTCGAAGAGCATAGAAGTTCTTCCTGTTATGAAAACAGAAAATGCTGGAAAACTTTGCTTTGTGGAGAGAGTAACTGAGTCAATAATCAAGCTAATAATTTTAGAACAGTTTCATTGGAACTGTTCTGCTAGCCAATATTTATCAATCAACCAACAACACTAAAAACAGATTATCTGGCTATTGACACATTGGCATTTTGTTACCTTGATGGGTTCAAACTGACTGCAATGTTTTGTTTACAACAGAGATTACTTTTCAGAAATATTTCATTAATTGTGACCTGCTTTGTGATCTTTGGAAGTTGTGAAAGGCATTTTACAAATCCAAATCTTTCTTCCTCTTAAGGAAAGGTGGTAAGGGTATGGAATGCCTTGCCTGCGTCAGTTGTAGATGTGCCAAGTTTGGTGGCGTTTAAGAGGTTAGTAGATAAGTTTATGGATGAAAGGGGAATGGTTTAGGTTAGAGGGTCACTGCTTATTCCTAATTGGTCGGCGCAACATCGATGGCCGAAGGGCCTGTTCTGCGCTGTAATGTTCTATGTTCTATGTTCTTTTTTTTTGGAGACTTTAGACCTCAAATCTAGAGCTAATGGCTAATTTTTGATAAAGATTAAAGCACAGTGATTTTAAACATAGTGGAGCACTACAGAATCTGGGTTTGAATCCAATCAAGACTATTATAATGAAAAGTTTCTCTTCCTGAAGGCTGTTTGGGAACTGAGAAAACAATTTCAACTCAATCCCTAATGGGGATGTAGTTTCACTGATGCTACTGAAGCTCAAAACTCAATCTAAGGCAATGAGGATGATTTGCCTTAGAAATTGAACAAAGGTACTGTGGTTGCACTTTTCCCAATATTTATTTATCTATCAATGGGTATTTGATTAACAGCATGACAAGTTAACACCAATGACGAGGACTCAAGAGAGATGGTGCAGAGGTAGACCAGGATATCGTCAGTATTCATATGAAAGCTGACATTTGCAGATAATGTCACCAAGGGGAAGCATGCCAAATTATACATGGGAGGAGGCCAAAGATAAATCCTTGGGAATATCAGAAAGATTATAAAGAGAAGAGAAGTGACAATTTGGCGATATTTAGATAGTGCAGGAGGGAACCAAGTGAGAGAAGTCCCACCTCACTGGAGGTCAGTGGAAAGCTATTGGAGAATAATAATGATATGGTCAGCCAATGCCAGATGTCTCACACAATTCTTATTTGAAGAGTATGCACACATCTTAGACACTTCCTTTAAGTATTAGGCCATGTAGCACTTCAAAAATAGACGTAGTCCTACCCAATGTCCTCTCGTCCAATATATGCAAAAAACCTGCAGAAATAATAGCAATAGTTGAGTACAGTTAAAAATAGATCAAAAATCACACAGAAAAGCTCAACTGTTATAATTGACACTTAAGTCATTAGTGCCATTCCTATTACATTCAGCTTTGACAAAGGGTCAGCTGGACTTGAAATATCAACTCTTTTCTCTCATTACAGATGCTGCCAGGCCTGCTGAGATTTTCCAGCATTTTCTGTTTTGGTTTCTATTACATGCAAGTTGGGTTTTTAAACAAGTTTTGTTTTGGTTATCCTGATCTATTGTACATACATTTAAAAAAGCACAAAACGACAAACCCTTCAAGCAAGACAAAAGAACAATGGCAAGGTGCTGTCCTGTATGGAGATGATTGTGGGAATAAATCTTCCACATCACAGCCATAAAGAAAGGAAAGAACTTGTATTTGTGATGAGTTTTCCAAAATCTCTGGATGCCCTAAAGCACTTAACAGCCACTGTAGAGTGGTAATTGTTTAATGCATGAAACATAGTAAGCAATTCAATGCAGAGTAAGGTCAAAGAAACAACAATGTGATGATGACAAGATGATTTTAGATGTTGGGTAAAGATTTAACTTCAACCAGGATGCTGGGAGGACTCTTCTGCTCATCTTCCAAATGGTGTCATGGGATCTTTTGATTAAAGTACCTGCTATAGATTAGATTTATATACTAAGCCATAGAGAAAATCACATTTCTGCAGCATTACTGGAAACACCTTTGAATCGTGAGCACTCTTTTAATTCCCTTCTGTCAGAGAAACAGCAAGTGACAGATGGATCTTCATATAGTAATACAGAGGAGAGATGAAATATTCAGGACATTTCCATTTAATCTGGCTTTGTCTACTCCACTTAATTTCTAATATACTTTGGATCACTCTGTCCCAATTCTATCAGCTCTTTCACTGAACAAACCTGAATTTGTTTGTATTAGGTGTCCCTGGAACAGAATGAGCCTATATTAAGCTTTTAGATTTTTCGTTTAATCAGCAACATTATGTTTCAATCCATAGATTCAATATACATGGTTCAAAGTATTTTGAGCATTTAATTAAATGAAGTCTGATACCATTGTGGAAAATTTGTAAAGACCAGCAAAGTGAAACATTCCTTCTATTATTGCTCTGTTTTTGTTTTCCATGTGCCAATCAACTTGGCAGTATCTTTACAAAGTAGCAACTTTTTATTTGCTTAACTAAGCAGCCAGTGTTGGGCTATTTGACCATAATGGGGTATCACTGTTAGTCCAGTCTTGTTCTTGTCCACTATCTAGACATAAACATTATCCAACAGGAACAGATAGACAACAGGGAGCCTGGAGGATTTGCCCTTCAGCTTTAGAAGTACAACAAACTCTGTGGGTGCGATCTTATCACCTGTTCATGCCATGCTCCCGCTGCAGCGAGGTCGGAGAATTTAGTGCCCAACCAAAATTCTGTTCACTGTGGTGAATAGGAATATGAACAGTAGTAAGATTCTGGTCTGTACATATTGGAAATGAAACTCTGTTAGCTACTCAATCTGTAGCTTAATATTTCTGTGAGCAGTATGTATACCCACTTGACCAAAGCCTTACAGGGAATGACACAAAAACAGGCCATTCCTGACTAGTCACTGACAGTATTTATGCTTCACATGTGCCTTCTCCCATCATGTTTCAAGTAACCCTAACATCAAAACATTCTATTCCTTTCTCCCTCACACACTTATTCAACTTTCTCTTAAATACTCCATATTATTCACCTCAGCTTCTCCATGTAATGAGTTCCACATACTAACCACTCTTTTATTAAAAATGTTCTTCCTGAATTCCTTGCTTTATTCATTAGTAGTTGTTTTCTATTTAAACAGAAATATTTTTTCTGCTCTTCCGAACCACCATACAATTTCAAGTTTTCTATCCCTCAACCATCTTGTTTCTTGTGAAAAGGTTTCTATCCCAGAGGATTATGGACGCTCCTTTGTTGAATATATTTAAAGCTGGGATAGACAAATTTTTGAGCTTTCAGGGAATTAAAGGCTGTGGAGAGCAGAGAGGGAAATGGAATTGAAACCCAGCATTGACCAGGAACATACTGAATAGCAGAACAAGCTCGATGGCCACATTTCTGCTTTTATTTCTTGTGCTCTTGTTCTTATCCTTGCAGATCATCCCTGTACTTTCTCCAATGCCTCTGTGTTCTCCTTGAAGTATAAAGATTGGAACTATGCCAAGTGTGATTTAAGATTTGAAACTAGTTTTGCAGAACTCCCATGCCTTTCAATATTATTCCTTTAGGAATGAGTCCCATGCTTTATCAATTTACGTCAGTACTTTAACAATTTGTGGATTTTATTCCTAAATCCCTAAGCTCATCTAACCCATTTAGACTCTTATTTTCTAAGGAGTCTTTGGCTTCCAATCAAAATCATAACTATACAATAATTGCATTAAAATTCATTCACCATTTACACAGCCATTCTGCCAGTTTTTCTTGTATTTGTCACATTCTTCAATATGAATTGTACTTCCCCAAATGAGTAACTATTTCAGAAGGGGAATGAAGGAATTAAGCCTCTATTCTATTCACATCAGAGCTCCCTGTCCGCCTCTGCAAGCATCTCAGATAATAGACTGGTGCACAAGAAGCATAACTATTCAGAAGCAAAGAAAGGTAGAGATTTAAAAGGAAGTTTCAGTCATTATTTTTTCCAATGAAAGTGGTAGTAAGAATATGGCTGTACAAAAGGAAGTTATGAAATTAATTGTTGAAAATAATGGTACAAACTGATTTGAAAGCAATGAACAGAACTCAATGTGACTAAAAATTGTTTTACTATGGCCAAAATCCTCCCGTCTTGCCTGCTGTGGGAATTGTAGTGGGTGAGACAAAAATTTCAGCAGACCATTCAAATGTCTGTTGAGATCAGGTGGGAATTTCTGATCTTGGGATATGCTCAGCTGGAGAATCCTGCCCAATATTTCATAGGAAAAACAAAGAACAAAGAAGATTACAGCATAGGAACAGATCCTTCAGCCCTCCAAGCCTGCACTGACCATGTTGTCCAACTGAAATAAAACCTCCTACTCTTCCAGAGACCATATCCCTCTATTCCCATCCTATTCATGTATTTGTCAAGATGCCCCTTAAAAGTTATTACCGTATCCGCTTCCACTACCTCTTTTGGCAACTGGTTCCAGAAACCCATTACTATCTGTGTAAAAAATCTGCCTCTTACATCTCCTTTAAACTTTGCCCCTTGCATCTTAAACCTATGTTTCCTAGTAATTGACTTCCACCCTGGGAAAAAAGCGTCTGACTATCCATTCCGTCCATGCCTCTCATAATCCTGTAGATCTCTATCAGGTCGTCCCTCAACCTCTGCCGTTCCAGTGAGAACAAACCAAGTTTCTCCAACCTCTCTTCATAGCTAATGACCTCCATACTAAGCAACATCCTGATAAATTTTTTCTATACCTTCTCCAAAGCCTCCACATCCTTCTGGTAGTGTGGCAACCAGAATTAAACACTATATCCAAGAGCGGCCTAGCCAAGGTTCTTTAAAGCTGCAACATGACTTGCCAATTTTTAAACTCAGTGCCCTGGTCGATGAAGGCAAGCATGCTGTATGCCTTGCTGACAACTTCTCCATCTGCATTGCCACTTCCAGTGACCTGTTTACCTGTACACCTAGATCCCTTTGTCTTCAATACTCTTAAGAGTTCTGCCATTTACTGTATATTTCCTACCTGTATAAGACCTTCCAAAATGCATTACTCACATTTGTTTGGATTAAACACCATCTGCCATCTCTCCACCCAAGTTTCCAATTGATCCATATCCTGCTGTACCCTCTAATGGTTCTCATCGCTATCTGCAAATCCACCAATCTTTGTGTCGTCCGCAAAATTACTAATCAAACCAGTCACATTTTCCTCCAAATCTTTTAAATATATTACAAACCGCAAAGGTCCCAGCACTGAGGAATGCCACTTGTCACAACTGTCCATTCAAAAACACACCCTTCCACTGTTACCCTCTGTCTTCTTTGACCGAGCCACTTTTGTATCCACCTTGCCAGCTCACTTCTGATCCCATGTGACTTCACTTTCTGCACCAGTCTGCCATGAGGGACCTTGTTAAAGGCCTTACTATAATCCATGTAGACAACATCCACTGCACAACCCTCATCAGTCATCTTCGTCACTTCCTTGAAAAACTCGATCAAGTTTGTGGGATACGATCTCCCCTTCACAAATCCACGTTGCCTCTCACTAATACGTCTACTTATTTCTAAGTGGGAATAAATCCTGTCTCAAAGAATCCTCTCGAATAATTTCTCTACCACTAATGTAAGACTCACTCGTCTGTAATTAACTGGATTATGCTTGCTACCCCTTTTAAAGGAACAACATTGGCTATTCTCCACTCCTTTGGGACCTCTCCTGTAGCCAGTGAGGATACAAAGCTTTCTCTCAAGGTCCCAGCAATTTCGTCCCTTGCATCTCTCAGTATTTTGGGGTACATCCCATCAGGCCTTGAGGACTTGTCCATCTTAATGTTTCTCAAGAACCCCAGTATTTCCTCCTTTTTGATTGCAACAGGCTCAAACTATCTACACACCCTTTCATCTTCCACCCAAATCATTCTCTTAATTGATACAAAGTGCTGATTTAATATCTCGCCATTTCCTCTGGCTCCATGTATAGATTCCCTCTCTTGTTCTTAAGTGGGCTAACCCTCTCCCTGGCTACCCTCTTGCTCTTGGGATTTTCCTTAATCCTGCTAGCCAATACTTTATCATGACCCTTTTAACTTCTCACTTAAGTTTCTTTTTACTTTCTTGTATTTTACACTTGCTTTGTGTATTCCCAGCTTCCTAGCTTTGAAAAATGCTTCCTTTTTCTCTTTGACTAGGTTCACAATATCCCTCGTTATCCAATGTTCTCATAACTTGCATGGGGCGCATGCAGGAGGTCTTGTTACGCATAGGTGGACGGAAGGTTGTGTTGGTGATGAGGTGATGAGGTGATGAGAAGGTCATTGCTGCACCGGTCTTCATTAAGATTAGGCTGTTACTGTTATACTTGCTCACTCCATGCCTCCCAATGACTCCCTGCCAGATTGCAGAGTCACATCATACTCTTGCATTGAAACCGCCAAGCAAGGTCAGTTTGTCGGTATTGCTCACTGCTGACAATAGGTCATCTAGTTCTTTGTAGAACTTGTCTTTCATCTTATCCGGGTTGTTCATTGTGTGGGCATCAGTGCTGATCAGGGTGGCTTGACTTCGGTTCTGTAGCGGAAGCTGTAATGTCGTAAGCCAGTCATTCACACCTTTGGATAGACTAGCAAGTTTCGCAACAAGGTGACTCCTGATGGTGAATCCAACTCCAGCATCATGAAGCTTATCACTGCTGCAACAGCTCCAAAAAAAGTGTATCCATCTCCAGTTTCAATCAACTGACCTATGTTGGCAAAACAAGTTTCGCTCAGAGCTGCAATGTCAATGTTGTATCTTGCAAACTCTCTGGCAACTAAGGCTGTTCTCTCTGGAGTGGGCAAGTGTAACAATAACAGCCTAGTCTTAATGAAGACCAGTGCAGCAATGACCTTCTCATCACCAACACAACCTTCGTATAATAAGACCTCCTGCATGTACCACCGCTCTGAACATTGGTATCTTATCGACTATGTCATTGTCAGGAGAAAAAACAGGCAGATGCCAGAGTGATCAAGGCCATGTGTGGTGCTGACTGCTGGACAGATCACAGGTTCATTGTCTTCAAAATGAGGTTCCGCATCAGACCTAAGAATCGACCACAAGAAAGCAATGTTATGAAAAGAATCAATGCGGCCAAGCTAAAGAACCCCAGCACAGCTTCAAAACTGTCTGAGTTCTTAGAAATCAAGCTTGCTGACCTACACCTCGCAGGCAGCACTGAGGACGACTGGGAATGCTTTAGAGATGCTGTTCATTCATCTGCACTGAAGATGCTCCGGCCCTCTACCCACAAGCAGCAGACTGATTCGATGAGAATGATGAGGAGATACAGGGTCTACTTGTTGAAAAGCACCGTCTTCATCTGGCCTGTCAGAACGACCTATCATCAGCTGCCAAGAAAAATGCTTTAACCAGTGCCCACAGGACAATCCAGAATAAACTGCGTAAAATGCAGGATGCCTGGCTGAGCGCCAAGGCAGATAAATACAGGGATATGCTGACAGAAACAACTTGAAATAGTTCTATGAAGCCCTCAACACTCTCTATGGACCTCATCTCTCAGGAGTCCCCCCCTCCTGAGTATAAATGGTACAACTCTCATTATAAAGAGAGCTCAGATCCTGCAGAGATGGGCTGAACACTTTGAAGCCATCCTTGATAGACCATCATCTGATAACAATGAGGAAATGGACAGGATTCCCCAGGTCAATATCAATAGCACCATGGATGACCCACCAGTGGTAGCCAAAGTCACAAAAGCTGTCAGCCAGCTATCCAGTGGCGAAGCCCCAGGGGCAGATACCATACTCGCAAAGATCTACAAAGCTGCTGGTCTTGTACTTATCGAGAAGCTCACTGAGTTGTTCCAGTTCTTTTGGAAGCAAGGATCCATTCCTCTGGAACTTAAAGATGCCTCCATTGTACACCTCTACAAGAAGAAGGGCAACCAGCAAGTATGTGACAACAACTGAGAAACCTTGCTGCTCTCCATCACTGGAAAAACCTTCACAAGGGTCCTGCTAAATCATCTGGTCACTCATCTGGAGCTGGGCCTGCTTCCAGAGTCACAGTGTGGCTTCTGCAAAGGTCGTGGAACCATTGACATGAGTTTTGCTGCGTGCCAACTTCAGGAGAAGTGTCAGGAGCAGAATCACGAGCTCGACACAACCTTTGTTGACCTCACAAAAACCTTCAACACTGTCAGCCAAAAAGGTCTGTAGGGGATCATGTCAAAGTTCAGCTGCCCCTCCCAAATTCACCAGTTCTATGATGGCCAGGGTACTGGATGGCAGAGAATCCTCTGAGGCATTCCCAATCACCAGTAGCATCAAACACCCATACTGTTCAGCATGATGTTTACTGCCATGCTGACTGATGCCTTCCAGGACGAATCAGCCTCGAATAGAGAGTGGATGGGAAGCTCTTCAACCTGAGGACACTTCAAGCTATTACCAAAGTGAAGGAGACTGTTCTGAGGGACTTCCTCTTTGCCAATGACTATGTTCTGTACACTGGCTCAAAACCAGAGGCGCAAGTCAGTATGGACAAATTTTCCACAGCTTGTGACAACTTTGGATTTGCCATCAACATTAAAAAGACCGAAGTCATGCACCAGCCTGCTCCTCGTGCACCGTACAGAGAACCCATAATCACAATCAAAGGGCAGAAACTACAGAGAGTGGACTAGTTCACTTATCTTGGCAGCACCCTCTCCCAAGCAATGACTATTGATTCAGATATATTGATAACTGCAGAATAGCAAAAGCAAGTTCTGCTTTCGGTAGAATGTGCTCCACTGTATGGGAACGTCGAGGAATCTGCCCAGCAAAAAAACTGAACGCCTATAGCACCATTGTACTCACTACCCTCCTGTATGCCTACGAAACATGGACTGCATATCGAAGACATTCAAGACAGCTCAATCATTTCCACATGATTTGTCTTTACAGAATATAATGCATTCACAGGCCGAGAAAAAGTACTAGATACTGAAGTTCTCTCTAGAGCAAGTCTACCATCCGTCCACACACTGCGGATGAGAGCACAGACCCAGTGGGCAGGTCATGTCATCCTAATGATGGGGCTCTCACCTCCTGTCTTGGGCTTGACCTACATGACCCAAGCTGATTGGAGTAGGCATTGCACCCGCTCCAAGGCTTGATCTCATTTGCAAAAGGCTGAGGTGCTGCTTTTAAAAATTGCTTCAAATGAAGCTGAGATGAAATATAATGACTTCAACCAAGTATAGCATGTCAATAATGCACTTGATCTTAGCCAAAAGACCAAGAAGCCTTCTTTTTCTCGTTAGAGGAGGAGGGAGGGAGGGAAACACTAATGTCTCCTGCTTACTACTCCTTGACATCAAATTTTCCACTGCCCACTTTTTGATAAATGTTGCTGGTTCAACCTCTCCCAGAATGCACCAGCAAAGTCCCTCAGCTGCTTCTCCTAGATGCTGTAATTCCCGTTTATCACTGGAGATAATCATTCGCTTCCCACTTCTTGGTAAATGTTACTGGTCTGACACCTCCAAGAATGTACCACTGAAGTCCCTCAGCTGCTTCTACCAGAAGCTTATAGAAAACATCAGGACTGTAGCATAAGAGGATATGAAGTAGTGCATCAGTAAGTGTGTGTTCATGCAGAGAAAGATTTTAGTAAAAAAGTACAGTAGTCTTTTTTTGAAAATCTTTGCTGGCTGACCTAAAAAAGACAGTTCAGTTTATGATTACGTGCTTTACTTATTGGACATCACTGACTAGGGCAGCATTAATATTGCCCATCTATAATTGTTTTGGAGAAGCAGGTAGTGAGCCACCATTTTGAACTGTTAAAGTTCACATGGTGTAGGATAACCCTTGGTGCTGTTGGAAAAGGGAGTTCCGGGATTTTGACCCAGCAACAGTGAATTAGAAGCATAAGAAAAAGAAATAAAGAATAATAATGAATTTATTTTGGCAGGCTAAAGTTAGAGCACTGTGTGCCATTTTCAGCACCTAATATAGACACGGCGAACGTATAAACAGGCACCTGTTTATAAATTACACCTATTAAGAGAAAACTCAACATATACTGAAACAAGTGAAGATGTAGGGCAATGGAGGAATAGCTGGATAGAAGTGAGATTCATTTACATTGTTCTGATAAAGAGCTGGTAGAAATATATGGGCCAAACGCCTCTGTGCTTCAAATATTCATGTTAAAAATTCAGCTTGTCAAAATAAACCATCAGTATGCCATGAGCAGTGAACTATGAAAGAAGATATTGTTGAGCATCAGCATTATTTTTCTTGATATCTGTGCAATTTTGATGGAGCGCTTTTTCTACTGTATCTTTTTCAGTCTTAACTTTCCCTAATTGGGGATATTAGCATTCTTGGAAAATCTTTTGACAGTTGAAGACTTGTCAGCAGACCTAGAAGAGACAGTTCAATTTGTGGATTGTGCTTTAGACACAAGAAATGAGGAGCTTTCCAAGTTCAGGTCAGCATTTCGCTCCGATTAATGTAGTCTTAGTGTGAAGTATTGATGCCAGACAAAGTTACTAAATCAAGTAGAGTGCCTGTATGTGTGAAGGCAAATACCTGTCATATTGGTAATGAGGGAGCTGTGAGACATCGAGTGATGGATGCTGGAATGAGTAGCTAATGTTAAAGTACAGGGTTCTGTGCCTTCCTTGAATGCGCTGCAGAGATAAGTATGTTACTGTCGAAATCCCCACACATCCAACCAACTATTGTTCAATGAATTTCTGTTCGAGGGTAAGGAGAATAATGACAATGTAGTTGGCACATTTGACATTGGGATGGCTTGTATAAAGAATGGAATTTGTGACTGTTATTTGTTGAAAACCATTCAACCTGGTTTGGGGAAGGAATGACCAATAGTTCAAATGAAATTTGAAATGCTAAGTGCATTAGACAAAGAATAGAATCTGGCTAAATCTTCCCAGGATGCATTGCAAAGGCCAAAAAGCCTTTTTGAAAGAAAGTAATAAAGCTATGGGCTGCTTTTTTTTAAACAGGTAAATGGAGACATTGCATTGTCTTAGAAAATAACATTTCAGAGTGAGGCAATGCTTAGTAAGTGGAGATGTAAAATCAAGTTGAAACCAAAAGAGACATATCTTAGAACAATATGAGAGCTAAGGTTCATAAATGTTCATAAAGGCTACAGATTTATGGGTCTGAACTTTTGCTGTCAAGATGAATGGTATAAGTTGATTTTCTAGACTTAAGGATGGAGTCAGGCCCAGTGCCCCAGACCCAAATTGCAAGTAATCAAAGGGGCTGCTGTGTGCTAGTGTTTGAAAAGCTGGTCTCAGTTCCCTGAGATTTTATTATTTTGTTAAATTTTAAATTCTCTTGCCTTTACCACTACACCTCATTACCTATCCATCCAGTGCCCATGCCACCTCCATGCCACCATGACAACTTCATGCCTACCCATTCCTCTTCAGCTACACCTATGGCCCCTTATAATTCCCAGTGTTAACGTAATGCCAACTATCCTCAATCCATGCCCCAACCTCTACACTTTTCCATTATACTTCTGTACCAATTCACCCAGTATCTACCACAGGCAAATCATATTGAACATAGAACATAGAACATTACAGCACAGAACAGGCCCTTTGGCCTTCGATGTTGTGCCGACCAATATAAAAAGCAATGACCCTCCAAACTAAACCATTCCCTTCTCTTCCATGTACTTATCAACTAACCTCTTAAACGCCACCAAACTTGGCGCATCTACAACTGCCGCAGGCAGGGCATTCCACTCCCGAATCACCCTTTGGGTAAAGAACCTGCCTCTGATATCCGTCCTATAACTATCACCCCTTAATTTAAAGCTGTGTCCCCTCGTGCTAGCTTTTTCCATCCTAGGAAACAGGCTATCACTGTCCACCCTATCTAAACCTCTAATCATCTTATATGTTTCGATTAGGTCCCCTCTTAGCCGCCTCCTTTTTAACGAAAACAACCTCAAATCCCTCAGCCTCTCTTCATATGACCTGCCCTCCATACCAGGCAACATCCTGGTAAACCTCCTCTGTACCCTCTCCAATGCCTCCACATCTTCTTATAATGTGGGGACCAGAACTGTACACAATACTCCAAGTGCGGCCGCACTAGAGTTTTGTACAGTTGCAACATGACGTTGCGGCTCCGAAATTCAATCCCCCTACCAATAAAAGCTAAGAATCCGTATGCCTTCTTAACAACCTTATCGACTTGACTGCCTACTTTCAGGGATCTATGCACAAAGACACCAAGATCCCTCTGTTCATCAACACTATTAAGAATCCTACCATTAGCCCTATACTCTACACATTTATTATTCCTGCCAAAGTGCATTACCTCACACTTTTCCACATTAAACTCCATTTGCCACCTTTCGGCCCAGCTCTGCAACTTGTCCAAGTTTCTCTGCAAACTATAACATCCCTCTTCACTATCTACCACTCCACCGACTTTAGTGTCATCTGCAAATTTACTAATCCATCCTTCAATACCCTCATCCAGATCATTTATAAAAATTACAAACAGCAGGGGCCCAAAACAGACCCCTGAGGTACACCACTTGTCACCGAACTCCACGATGAATATCTCCCATCAACCACCACCCTCTGTCTTCTATCTGCTAGCCAATTCCTAATCCAATTAGCTAAATCCCTCTCAATCCCATACATCTGCATTTTCTGCAGAAGCCTTCCATGGGCCACCTTATCGAACGCCTTACTAAAGTCCATATATACCACATCAACTGCCTTACCCCCATCCACCTCTTTGGTCACTTTTTTCAAAAAACTCAATAAGGTTAGTAAGGCACGACCTACCCTTCACAAAACCATGCCGACTATCCCCAATCAATTCATTTCTCTCTAAATAACTATAAATCCTATCCCTAATAATTCTCTCCAATACTTTGCCCACAACAGAAGTAAGACTCACTGGCCTATAATTCCCTGGAAGGTCTCTCTTCCCTTCTTGAACAACGGGACCACATTCGCTATCCTCCAGTCCTCCGGAACCACACCCGTAACCAACGACGACCTGAAGATCAGAGCCAGAGGCTCTGTAATCGCCTCTCTTGCCTCCCAGAGAATCCTAGGGTAAATCCCGTCCGGCCCAGGGGACTTATCCAACTTCAAACCCTCAAGAATATCTAGCACATCCTCCCTATATACTTCAATACTTTCCAGTTTGCAACCCTGTACCTCAGTGTTCTCCACAACTACATTTACATCTCCTTGCGTGAATACCGAAGAGAAATATTTATTCAGTGCCTCTCCAATCTCTTCAGGCTCCACGCACAACTTCCCACTGCTGTCTATGACTGGCCTTAATCTTGTCCTAACCAATCTTCTATTCTTAACATATCTAAAGAAAGCTTTAGGATTCTCCTTAATCCTATCAGCCAAAGTCTTCTTGTGTCCCCTCTTAGCTCTCCTCAACTCATTCTTTAGCTCCCTCCTGGCTAATCTATAGCTATCCATTGCACTAACTGAGCCTTCAAGATATCTAATATAGACTTTACTATAGTAAAAAGAACACTGCTATTCGTGACAACCCATGAACATCATCTAAATCTACTCACATAATTTCCGAGCAAGCTAAGAATTACCCTAATAATCAATTTAAGAATGTGGTTTGCAATATGGTTCACTTATACTTGCTAGAAGCTACAGATATTGATATGCAGTTATGTGCTCTCTGTAGGCAAATGAACAATTCCATGCATTGTATCTGTTTTGAATTAAACAAAATTAATTGGATGATAGTCACCTGAATCATTCTCTCTGACAATGTCTCAAACGGTCAGACCAATCAGCACCCTTTTCTCATGTAATATAAATTGTTGTAATAATATATAATATAATTGATAGGATCTCTACAGTTTATCCCCATTATTCAGCACCTGATGCAGGAACGTGATGAGAAAAGGTGAGGTCTGTTCCCACAAGGAGGAATCGTGATGATGTTCCTGTCAAATGTGTCTTTTGGAGATAAGATAGGGAAAATCATCAACTGAAACCGAAGCTGTTTTTCATTCTTTTGGGCATTCAAATGTAAATAGTGTAGAAATGTGAAAGTAAAGAGGTCTATCTATTAGGTGAAAAACATGCATCAATGTAAAAGACCCTAATTCTGAATGACTGGGATTAAGCTTTTAAACTTAATAGTCCATGTTTCATTTTTCATTTTTAAGATTGTTGTTGGTACGTTTACGTTTGGTAGCGTTGCGGACAGGAAAGAGATTAGTTTAAACAGTCTGGTTTCTCCTCTCACTATTCATTCATAAATGTTCTTTGATTCCTGATTCCCCCCTTTGTAAATGGCAGTGTATTTTCCCAATACTTTAGTTTGGAATGCTCCAAACCTCTCTGAATAACCTCCACAGCAAACTTGAGATAAAGTAACATTAGGGTTGGTTTAGTTTATAACCACACAAAACTCAGGATAGGGTTTTTGCAATATCCATTCCTTTTGCACTCATATGACAGAGATAAGGGAAAGAAAGAGGTACAAGGCAAGATCAGAATAAATTGAGTTATCTTTTTATGTGAGCCCCAAGTCCCAAATCAGACATTTAACGGCGCATTTCTTTAGAGCAGGTTGGTTGGTATTGCAGGGTGATCTGTCTTTCCAGAAGTGATGACTTTCATGATGGGAGAAGGCACATGAAGTTAAATTTGTCTTGAAGGCACAAACTCCAATATTCTCATAGCTCACAGTGTAGATGAGCTGCAACCTGCTGAATGGTAAAATGGTAGGCACAGGCTAGCCACTGGCTGATGTACTGCTTTCTTTTTGAAGGTCAAACAGTGGCTGAACTTAGGAACCAAAAGCCATATACTTAATGGAATTCAGATAGCTCGAATCTTGGTCATGTGACAGGAATTTTGGGTTGAATTATTTCATTGTTTTGGGGCAGATAGCAGTGGGGCCATTAGCCCTACATTGGAGATTAAGAGTCTCAAAAAGTCTCCCTTTTCCATAGCTGGCCAGGGCAGATATCTCATCTGCTGAACCATGCATTGATTTCAATGCAATAAAAAACACAATGAAAAGTGTTCCATTCCAGGAGATGTGAGATGTTAACCTCTGTTCACTTTCAAACTGCTCAAAAACTTCCCGAATGCAACAAATAACCAGGTGGAGCCATTTTATCAGTCCAGTTGTCCATTTTGAAAAACCGAGGAAAAACAAAGTAGCTAGATTGATGGGGACATATATATTATATATCTTGGCTGGGATAGTACGAACATTGTATCCAAAGGCATAAAAATAGAGTTGTTGAAGATCAGCCCCGATCTCATTGAATGGCACATCTGGTTGGAAGGACTGAATGGTTTCCCTCTGTTCATATATTCACACTTACTCTTTTTCAGTAAGTACCTTAATCTGCAGAGCTAGAATTTAGATCTGTGACATGTATTACATTTTCTAGACTTGTCAGTAGATGAATCTGCACATTTTGCTTTTGCACTGATGAAGGCTGATGTTTTACATTCTGACTCAATATTCAGACTGCTCCCTGCAACATTCTGTGTTTTCTGTTGTCTTTTTCCACTGAACAGTACGGTGTACATGGGACCAGCTGTTACAGTTTTGCAAGGGATGTGCTGTCAGAACTAGGCAGACTCGTATTTGTTTGGGTCAGTCCCTTCGCGACTGACAAGCTCATCAAGATTCATCAGGAACTACTCCAAGCTGACAGGTCTCAAACATATCCGAGAGGTACAGTGGAAAAATCATCATCATTTGTGGTATTCCTCAGTGTACCTTGTCCTTGAGATCCTCGAGTCTGATTTAATTCTGAATGGCCCTAGCCACTTATGGGTCACTTTGAGTGTAGAAGAATCTGTGAGGCACAAAGTTCAGATGAATTAGAAATACTTCAGCAACCCTGGACAATCTGCTCATTATAAGAGGACGTATGTTGAGAGTGAAGACTTTTGTTGGCAATATTTGAGCTGCAGAAATATAGCTCGGTCAGTGCCTATTCATATCCAGACCTGTATTCTACTGGGCATTTCTATAATTTGGAGCAGCTTATGTAGTGGAAGCCTAAGACATATTTGAAAATAGAATAATCCTCAGAATTGCCGTCTGAGTTATTTCACTGTCATTACCAGGGTAATGATAAGGTGCTGATACAGTTTGTGAGTGAACTTTGGAAATAGTGCAGTGCAATGTGTGTTTGTTTTCATTTCCCGCAAAAGTCCAAAGCTGGGAGGACGTAAGTATGTATTAATTTAAAAATTTAATAACTGAAGTTACTGAGGATTTAGTGGGTAATTCCATTGACTCGATGTGAACTCAGAGTACCTTAAAATCTGTCCTGTTCTGTATTCCCAAATTCTTTTGTTGCATCGGGAGGCACGGTGGCACAGTGGTTAGCACTGCTGCTTCACAGCGCCAGAGATCCGGGTTCAATTCTGACATCAGGTCACTGTCTGTGGGGAGTTTGTACATTCTCCCCATGTCTGCATGGGTTGTCTCTGGGTTAGGTTGATTGGCCATGCTAAATTGCTCCATAGTGACAGTGGGATTAGATGGTTACAGGGATGTGGTAATTCAGGGATAGGGCTTGAGTAGGATTGTTGACAGTGCAGGCTCACTGGGCCAAATGGCCTCCTTCTGCACTGTAGGGATTCTATAGTTACTGTTACCGTGGCCTGAATATTAGCCCAGTGGACTTTTGAGGTGGAGGTAGTGGGGGTAGGGGAGATATGAAATTTAATGGATGGGATTCCCTCAGGATCTGCCCACCCTGATCTGGAAGGAATTTTGCAGTGAGAATAGCTAGTAGCTCAGGGCTCACTTTTGTTCAAATTGAAGCCTTTATAGTGTCACTTAATGGTTACTTAAGGCCTTTTCTCATCCAGCCTCAATTGTTCAGGTTGGTGGACAAATGACACAACAGTATGATAAATAGAGACATTTAAAAAGCTACATCTCAGGTGGGAAAACAGGGTGGGGCACCATTATCAGAAGGCCCTTTCTGAACATGGGCACTGTTCTATTAAGGTACAGAGATCTCTAGAGCCCCTATCCTTGGCCTACCCCTGGAACCTCGAGCTTTCCCCTTGTCCCCTGCCCTCATCTTCCCGGGACACTTGCCGCTTACCTGGCCTCCATGTCCTGACACTTTGTCCTGGTCATATCACTCTTGTGCCTCTCCACCCCACTGCAGTTCTATGCCTGGAAGGTTGGAGAGCTTCAGACCAATCTGGTCAACTCTGCAAGGCAAGTCTGATGGATGGAAGTCACATCTGTTGCCCACCAATGCTCAGTAGAGCGCATAAATGCAGCAGGCCTGTCAGGGTTGGTGCGGAAGAGCCCAGCAGGAGCCTGGACACCACACCTTGAAAAATTCAGGTTCAAGTCTTCAAGTCTCCAGGCCTGAACTTGGCGATTACCCCTTCTCCTCCTTTAGGATGTTGCTTAAAATCCAATACCTGTTCAAATGTCCCTTCTTTGACTCAGTGTCAATGTTATTTGATTACGTATCTGTGAAGTGCCTTCAGATGTTTTGTTACATCAAAAGCGCTATATAAATGCAGAGTATTAGTGAATGAAGCAGAGGGGGATGAGATTACTCTTGCTGATATTTTTAGAAAAATGTTGGTGTCATATTTCTTGTATCGTACTTGCACCAACCTTTTACTGCTACTATTCATGGGTGGAACGTTAAAATCCTCAATTCACTGCTAAACAGTGTTTAAAGTTTTATAAAGTTTATTTATTAATATCACGAGTAGGCTTACATTAACACTGCAATGAAATTACTGTGAAAATCCCCTAGTCGCCACCCTCCTGTCTGTGTACACTGAGGGAGAATTCAGCATAGCCAATGCACCTAATCAGCATGTCTTTCATACTCTGGGAGAAAACTGGAGCACCCGGAGAAAAGACATGCAGACACAGGGAGAATGTGCAGACTCCGTACAGTCACCCAAGCTGGGAATCGAACCTGGTTTGCTGGCACCGTAAGGCAGCAGTTGTAACCACCAGGCCACTGTGCCATCCCAGTGCAGACCAGGGTAGAGCCAAGTTCAATGTATAGTTTGTGTGCAGTTAGCTGGTCTCAGGAATATGTTAATGGAAGCATTATAACAAGCCTCAATGTCTCTGGGCCAAGATGGAAGGTAAAAAAAAATTGGCCAGGTGCGGTTCAATGGCCAGTTGTTCATGTTGGAAGATGTGTGAATAGTATTGATGGCAATGACAACAAAGGCTCAATTTCAAAATCTCTTATTGTTAAATGGCTTGTCAATACTTTCCGAATTCAACATGGGGGTGTAATCGTACTCTAATCTTACCAGTGGAGATCTCACAGGATTGGTCATCCATTATTGTGGGGAAGTTAAATTGGACAGGATGTTAAATGGAAAGCTGATTGAGCAGTTTCTATATCAGGTGAATTAGAATGAAATTATCTCCATTAAATAATAGCATTGGAATGAGAGCTGGAGAAAATTAAAATTATCCAAGTCTGGAAAAGGAAAAACAGAGAGAAGATTGAAAATTAACGGGTACATAATGATAGAAATTTAATTGTGCTGCTCCCATTTTTGGGTTGTATAATAGTTCTAAAAGTCTCAATATGAAATAATTTTCTCAGTTCAACCCATACTGTTTAGAGTGCCCTGTGTGATGCAGGCACAGGCCCATTACCTTTGCAAATGCAGTCATTTTCCAGGATCCATCAGAGGGCTTGGTGTTGGTGCCAAAATTGGATCTTTTTGTACCTGAGCTACCCCTGTAGACTAAAATACTTCTTACATCTGTCCTTCTTTTTCTTTTGCATCCTTCAAAGTGAAGATGATTTTGTTTACTATCTGGGATTTTCTAATGGTCATAGAGAAGGCTGCCAAAGTCAATCTGCTGCTGAAAGACTCTGCTGCAAGTATGACAAGATTTGGCAGGTGACTGAGCTTTAGATGAGTTGCCGGCTGTGGGCTTCCTCTCTTTGCATTTTTTCTTGTCTTTGACATGTGCTTACTTTCAAAGAAAGCTGAGGTATTTTATAATTGGTTAGGCAGGTGCTGTAATCCTGTGAGAACTTCTCCAAGGACTCTGAATCCATATCAAAACTCCAAAATGAAGCATTCAGAGTATTCTTATGAAACTTTCATTGACTGTCATGAAAGCACACAGCAAACTCAAGCTTTCTATAGAAGATTCACTTTAGTAAGTAAGTACTCTGGTGACATGACTGGCCCAATGTAGTTGTGACTGTCTCAATATGATATATATGCTTGGCATGCCAACCAAGGTTGGCACCCGTCTGGAATATTTTCCTGTCATCCCATCTGCAGAATGCTTGAATGACAGTTCAAGTGAAAGTGATTGCATGTATTGGCATGATGCTGTTACACAACCAAAGTCTCACATGTGTAGAAAAGAGTGGGCATGACTTTCAGTTTGGTAGACAGACTTACTCCTTTTCATCTCCGTGATTGATAGAAGGGTAATCTGTAGGGAGAGTGCAGTGATGTTTCAGTGTGATTTGGACAAGCTGAGTAAGTGGGCAAATGCATAGCAGAAGCAGTATAATGTGAATAAATATAAGGTTATCCACTCTGGTGGCAAACACAGGAATGCATATTATTCTGAATGGCTATAATTGAGAAAGGGGATTGTGCACTGAGATCTAGATGTCCTCACTAATTAGTTGAGGAAAGTAAGCATGCAGATGCAGCAGGCAGTAAATAAGTCAAATAGCATGTTGGCCTTCATTGGGGTGACATGGTAGCACAGTGGTTAGCACTACTGTCTTATACCACCAGGGACCCGGGTTCAATTCTAGCCTTGGTGGAGTTTGCACTTCCTCCATGTGTATGTGTGGGTTTCTTCTGGGCACTCCAATTTTCTCCCACACTCCAAAGATGTGCGGGTTATGTTGATTGGCTGTACTAAATCGACCCTAGTGTAAGGGGAAGGAGCAGGGTAAATATGTGGAGTTACAGAAATAGGGACTGGGTGGGATTGTGGCTGATGGCAGACTAAATGGGCCAAATGGCCTCCTTCTGCACTACAGGGATTCTATGATTCAAAATGAGAGGATTTGAGTGCAGGAACAGGTATGTCGTGTAGCAATTATACAGGGCCTTGATGTGGCCACACCTGGAGTATTATGTGCAGTTTTGGTTTTCTTATCTGAGGAAGAGTGTTCTTGCTAGAAAGGGAATGCAGCAAAAGATTACTAAACTGATGTATGAAGCGTGATCCCTAGCATTTTGAAGAATGAAGGGGGATTTCACAGAAACCTATAAAACTGGATTAGACAGGGTAGATGTAGGAAGTACTGAATAGTTGATGTACTATATTTGTGTCCAAAGTGGGATTGCATTCAAACAAACAGATGCTTGCCGTTGAATACGATGGAAAGTAAACATCATTTCAGGGAAACATATGTGCAGATTACAAATACAGCTGGATGAAACTTGCAGTGGCAGGTTGTACTTAGCAGGATTTTCTCATTTTATTAACTCTCTTCAAGAAATGATAAAACCTGTCGAGTCAAATTAAGCAAGCCTGAGTAAACCTCATTTTAATGCTTCCCACTCATTCCACAAAAAGGTTCTTCCCTCCTCTACTTTCCTGAAATAATTCTGATGATTTTGTTGATGGCAGAAATAATTAAACTTCCAATAAACCTCAACTGAACTAAAAGAAACAAAGAGCTCATTTCCATTATTAATTCCCTTTCATACATTTGCTGCAAATAAATCATTGTATTCCCATGGTCCTTATGGAATTTCATTCACTCCAACCTCTTAAAAGTCCTCTATGATTCTTCAGTGATATATCTAAACTAATTAACAGTATAGAGTGTATTCCTTAAGGAAACTCTAGACTCAGAGGATTGAAATTCCAGGGGCACTACAGGTGTTCTTTGTTTCCTGTCACACCGTGCTCTTGTAACGCACTGGAGACCCTGCAGTCGATTCGTCCTGTGTCTGTGTGATGTACATCTCCTACACACCGAATGTCATTAATTCAAACTTATCTGTGTGGAACCTGTGCTCTCAGCCATCCCTGCCTCAATGGCAGATAAGGTTGAGCTTGCAGCAACTCTGTCCTTTGGGAAACACATCCTGAAGGACAAAGGAACCAATTAAGACAGCAAAAGCAGCAGCAGAGAAGAAAATATGGGAAATACGTGAAGAGAAAGACATTAGGAAAGAAGAATTATAGACTTCCCAAGCACAGTTTTGTCCTTTAGGACACGCAGTAGTTCTTATTTAGTAAAAATAAAGAACTGCAATGTATGTGGCTGATTCTGAAACTGATTTCAAAACTGACAACAATGTAAAGTTTTACATGAAGCCGAATTACTAATAAACAATGATAACAGAAACCAAAAGAGAAAATACTGGACAATCTCAGCAGCTCTGGCAGCAGGTATAAGGAGAGAAAAAAAGAACTGATGTTTCGAGTCCAAATGATCCTTTGTCAATGATAACAGAACAGTGTGAATTATTTCAGTTATCAAGGTGATTGTGCTTTTTGCACTGGCTCGGCTAAAAAATGATAGATTTCAAAGAAATTATGAGTTTTGCCAATCATAGTAAAAAAAATCATGATCCAGCAATCTTCCAATCTCACTGTCTGGCAAGGATTGCACTAATTCAAGAAAATAGTGTGCAGGCCAAAAAAATCAGTTCTGTGTCCAATACCAAGCAATTTGCAATCAGTCCAGTCTCTTTCTACTGGCACAAGGCAAATCACATCCTGAAAAGGCTGATTAGCACGAGATTGGCTTGATTTCAATCTCATTTGCAAGTTCAGTTCACGATTATCTCCCTTTCCACCCCGCCCCTCTCCCCCCTTCACCTACCCCCAAGCCCCAGTGGAGTGTTCCCATCTCTCCAGTGGGAGGTCATACCCATGTGATTCGATATTAGTCTCCAGTGGAGACTAGCATGATGATCACGCCAGGGAACTCAGAGGCCATTGAAGCCCTCCAGTGATCAGGCTATGGCAAGCAGTGCCCATGGGAGATTGGAGTGCCTTTGCAAAGCCGGGCTGTCTAGCATATTTACAGTATGATACAGACTGGATATTTCCCATTCCATCCAATGCTGGATTTGTAGCATGGGGAATATTCTGCTGGCCACTTAAATGTTCATTGATCTTTGGTAGAAAGTTCTTGTCTTCAGGCACACATAGTCAAAAAATCCCACCCTTAGTTTCTTGGGAGAAAATATCACTCTATGCCTGTTGTCTCTAACGTAGATTCTTTCACAAGGGCACATGTGCCATTAATTCCTGTCAGGATTCGCTGAATTAACAACAGTAATTTTATACAGTTTCACTGGGACCTTTGTGGATTTTCACCAATGTAATGGTGGGAGTTCAAAGTAGTAATATAGATGTTTTCCACTTTTTTGTTTCTTCATGTTTGCCTCTCCCATTATATTGCATAGCAAAAAGGGATACAAAGGAGCATAAGGAAGGGTAGCACTTCAGAATAGGCCATTCATTCCTTCGAGCCATTCATTATGATCAGAGCTGAACATCCAACCTAGGAATCTGTTCCCAATTTGTCTGCATGCTTTTCAATCTCTTTTGCTCCAAGATCAATATCTAACTCCTTCTTGAAAACATGTTTTGGCCTCAATTGCTTTCTATGGTAGTGAATTCCATAGGTTTACCACTCTCTGGGTGAAGAAATGTCTCCTCATTTAAACGCTAAATGGTTTACCTTATAACTTTAGACTGCAACCCCTTGATCTGGATTTCACCACCAACAGGAACATCCTTCCTGCATTTATGCTGTCTAATCCAATTTTATAGGTTTCTATAAAATTCCCCTCTCATTCTTCGAAAATCCAGCAAATATAATCCTAACCAACTCAATCTCTCCTATAGCAGCCCAAAAATCAGTTGGTTAATCCTTTGTTGCACTCCATTTAGAGCAAGAACTTCCTTCCTCAGATAATGAAATCTAAATTGCACACAACAGTCCAAGTGTGGCTCGGATATGTTGACGTATTTTTGCAGAGCCACATCATATTCCAGCAAGAAGGGTTGGCACAGTAGCACAACGGTTAGCACTGCTGCTTCACAGCTCCAGGGTTCAATTCCTGGCTTGGGTCACTGCCTGTGTGGAATTTCTCAAGTGTCGGCCTATGTTTCCTCCGGATGCTCTGGTTTCCTCCCACAGTCCAAAGATGTGCGAGTTACATTGGCCATGCTAAAATTGCCCCTTAGTGTCCTGAGATGTGTAGGTTAGAGGGATTAGTGGGTAAAATATGTAGGAATATGGGGGCAGGGTCTGGGTGGGATTGTGATCGGTGCAGACTTGATGGGCCAAATGATCTCTTTCTGCAGCGTAGGGTTTCTATGATTTCTAATGGGGTGGGACAGGTGGTGGCACTAGAAAGATAGCAGACCTTTTTTGCTAGATCTATGCAATCTTGCTCTAGAACCAGTCATCAGCGAGTGAACTGGAGTTGTTCTGATGTGAAATGAAAAGATAAACCACCGGAAACACTCAGCAGGTAAGGTAGCACTTATGGAGAGAGAAGACAGGGCTAATGTTTCAGATTGCTTACTTTTTGGGGATTTAATGATCATTGACTTGAAACTTTACAGCTACCTTCTTTCCTTCTGGAATTCTGCCTGACCTGCTGAGAGTACAGTAAGAAGTCTGACAACGCGAGGTTAAAGTCCAACTAATTTATTTGATAGTAAACTCACAAGCTTTCGGGGTTTGTGAATGGAACTTTCCATTCACCTGCTGAAGGGGCAAACCTGAAAGCTTGTGAGTTTACTATCAAATAAATTGGTTAGACTTAAACCTGGTGTTGTCAGACTTCTTACTATGTTTATCCCAGTCCAACGCTGGCATTTCCACTGCTGAGAGTATCCAGCATTTGTCAGATTTAACCTTTTTCATTTGGGAGGACACAATGTTCCATGGATTGTCGTCTGCTTCAGAGCGCTCAGCTAGAATCTGAAGCAAACTTTGCAGGTAATCACTTGTGTGAATTTAAGTTTTATCTCTCTGGGATACTCTAACACATTGCCTATTTATTTACCTGTCTAAAATTTCTATCACAAAATTCTGAGCTGATTTTTCAAAGTTGCAAATGGCTCTGTAGTAAGAATCATGAGCACTGGAAATATTAGACAAGCAGAGGATGGGAGATATTTTCTGCTTCTGTTTTGAGGAAGTGTCACGGATAGAGCCTGGGGACAATGCCAGGGAAGAGTTCCATTTGAGAAGTGCTGGAAGGGTTCCATGGGGGCAATGGGGGTGTGTTTCATTTCTGCAGGGTCCTTGCATTTTTTTGAATTTTTATTTAGTTTTAACATTGGAAAGGACCCCACTCTTTTGCAAACTAAGTTGTTATGGAGGTCTGTCCTACCAACAGGACATCATGGAACCTGCCCCTTAACCAGAGACTCTAAATATACGAGAGGAAGCTGCCTCTAGGGCTGATAGCTTTCATGCCATTTTTTTCCCACCGTTATCCCACTCTGCCTAAAAATGAGAAGTCCATCCTATAATTTAATAACTCATTTACCATAACCAAGCCAAAATTCTTACAGTCATCCTAAATCAATAGAGAAATGTATTTGAAGCAATACAATTGTCATAATTGTTGACCGGGACAAAGATGTCATGTTCCACGAATAGTACATGAGGCTCTTGCTGATCTGAATGCCCATGTATAGAAACGGGATGATCCACAATGAAGACTTTCACAATACCATGTCTTGGTGAGTTTGGGTAAAATGGTTCCTGGTCTCGTTGCAACCACACTTCTGGCAGAGTCAAGTCTGACACTAGCTTTAATTGAGGGGTTCAGAAAGCCCCAGTTTGCCTCAGTCCATAGGGCACTCCAAAAGGTCGAGCAGACGCCTTATAACCACTACCATCTTAGAGAGAGGGAAGCCTTCCAGACATCCTTCATCTATAGGCTCCAATCTTGTTGTACATCAGACTTGCATTTGAGAAACAGAACAGGATTGTCTGAACAAGATATTTTTTTCAGAGTGTCTGGTCCTATCAAAATAGTTACCTCTTGAGATTATCTTCTTTCTCCAATTATCTAATCTCTATCTGTGACTTTTCTGATGTTCTCGGTCACTGTGGCAATTTCAGAATATCTCACCTCCAACATGTCCTTCTTCATCAATATCTAACCTCTTTAACCTTCAGAAAAGTGACCTGTGTTCTTCTTTCTTCAATCATGGCCTAACTAGTCTTCATCCATCATTATTCTTCAACAAGAAGAGTTGTTTGAACTTTTTCCCCATCTGATTTATACAACACTTTTCGGAACCATCAGGCATCTCAAAGTGTTTTGAATTGTAGTTTCTATTGTTCTGTAGGAAACACACAGCCAATGTGCACACAGCGAGCTGTGGCAATGTAATGATAATCAATTCATCTGTTACTACGATGTTAGTCCAGGGATAAATATTGGCCAGGTCACGAAGAGTAGCTCCCTTGCTCTTTATTGAAATTGTGTCATGAGATATTCTATGTCTACTCAAAAGGGCAGATAGAGCCTCATTTTTATGTCTCATCTGTAGGTAGCTCCTTCAGCAGTGCAACACATGTGACACACCCTTAGTGAAGTGCCAGTCTTCATTTTTGTGTTCAAGTTCCAACTATACCTTAAGTCATCACTATGAAAATCACAAATATGCTTGGCTTTTTTGCACATTTTACTAAATCTGTTCCAATCCTACTCAGGCGTCCTTTGCTATCTGTTGTCTCAGTTGCATTGATGGCTTTGCTGATTTCATTTCCTATTTGTGAAGGAAAAGAAAGCCATTAAATTTACTTCCAGTTTTCACCCTCTCTTATCTTCATCTAATTTATCCGACTTCTTCATTCTATTTAGAATCATAGATTCCGTACAGTGCAGAAAGATTCCATTTGGCTCATTAAGTCTATACCAACTCTCTGAAAGAGCATGCCACCTGGCCTTCCTTTCCACACTATCGCCATAAATTTACGCATTTACTATGGCTAATCCACCTAATCTACACATCTTTGGGCAATGAGGGGCAATTTAGCATGGCTAATCCACCTAATTTTGCATCTTTGGACAGTGGGAGGCAACTGGAGCACAGACACAGGGAGGAGCCCTCTCTTTGCTCTCCACTGGTCCCTTCATATAATATTTGTCTGTGTTTCCATCACTCCCACTTCCAGCTATGTAACCATTTTCATCCATAAAAACATCTAAGGCTACAAATACTCATAGAAAACATGGAAACATAAAAACACAGAAGATAGGAGGAGGCTATTTGGCCCTTCAAGCTTGTTCCACTATTCATCATGATCATGGCTGATTGTCCAACTCAATAGCTTAATCCTGTTTTCTCCCCATAAGCTTTGATCTCTTTTGTCCCAAGTACTATATCTAACCGTCTCTTGTATACATTCAATGTTTTGGCATCAGCTACTTCCTGTGGTAATGAATTCCACAGGCTTACCACTCTTTGGGTGGAGAAATATGTCCTCCCTTCGTCCTAAATGGTTTAGCCCAGTTTCTCGCATTATGACTCCTGGTTCTGAGTCCGATATCACTGGGAACGTCCTCCCTGTTCTATCCTACCTTGTCCTGTTAGAATTTTATAAGTTTCTTTGAATCCCCTCTCATTCATCTGAACTTCAGCCAAAACAATCCTAACTTAGTCAATCTCTCCTCAAATATCAGTCTTGCCATTCCCGGAATCAGCCTGGTAAACCTTTGCTGCACTCCCTTGAGAACAAGAACATCCTTCCTCAGAAAAGGAGACCAAAACTGCACATAATATTCTAGGTGTGGCCTTACTAAGGCTCTGTATAATAGTTGTACTCCTTCAACGTGAGGCAGAAATATTGGGCAAGCACTTCTTTTAATCTACAACACTATATTAACTGCTCACAGTATACTCTCTTCTGTTCCGAGGAAAGCAAACCTAAATTAGAGGAACAATTCTTTTTTTCTTTCAAAAAGTTATCCTTGATTTCCTTGTGACTCTTAAAAAGGCCACTCCATAATTTGGTTTTCTACGCTATCGCAGTGAGGCTCAAAGTAAATTTCAGGAGTGGGTATTCTATCTTTCTGATGAATCTTTGGATGTTTTCATTGACTTTAGCAACATCAGACCTTGGTTGCAACATCCATTTCCTTCACAATAGTGGATGTTGGTGCTGTGGAGTGACTCTATCAGTAGCTGAGAAAAGACACAGCCATTTATCACAGCTCGACATGGGTGAGAACTTGGGCTTAGTGAATTCATCTGGAGCGTTTCCTTCTCAAGGTCGGAGGCTCCATTGTAGCTAACTTCCTTTTTCTGTTTCAGTTTCACATCTACCACACTTTCTATTTGTTGCTCGTTCTCATTTTTGTAATTTATTGTGTACAGCTCCCCCTCCCCCCATGTCTTTTTATCCTCTTTCTCCATCCTGCTTTTTGTACATTTTCAGTATTTTCTGCATTATCTCAACAACCTTGGGAGGCAGTGGAACAGTGATCCTTTGGCCCATGCTAATACTCCAGAGACACAGGTTCAAATCCTATTATATCTGTCATTAAAATTTAAAGTCAAAGTCAAATATTAATCTGAAATATAAAGTTAATTTCCGTAATATTGATCATAACAACTATTGTAGGTTGTTATAAAAATCATCTGGTTCACTAATGTCCTTTACAGAAGGAAATCTGCCATCCTTATCTTGTCTGGCCTACATGTGACTCCTGACCCACAGCAATGTAATTGACTCTTAAATGGTTGAATTTTCTCAGTTGTATCAAACTGCTATGAAGCCTAAAATAATGAAACAAAACCAGAAGGACAACCATAGGCACAGAAAATGGAACCAGTGAACACGGCCGTGCCAATCTTGCAAAGTCTTCCTTACTAACAGCTAGAGGCTTATGCCAAAACTGGAAGAATGTCACACAGAGTATTCAAGCAAAAGTGTGACATAATATAGTCATTGAATTTGCCTAACAACCAATGCCCCAAACAACTTCATCCCCATCCCATCTGCAAGGTAGACCTTCAGAGGTGGCAGCACAGTAGTATACAGTTGGGAGGGAGTTGCCGTCATAGTCCTCAACATTAATTCCAAACCCCATAAAGTCTCAAACACAGGCAAGAAAACCCCCTGTGTATCACTATATCAGAAGCAGCATTGAGGGTGGCAAGGGCACAGATATCCCAAGAGTGGGTTGGAATATTACTGCTGGTTGAGTGCTAAATGGACACAGCTGCTAGATTGGACATGCTGCATATGGTGAGAATACAAAAAGAAGTGAAAAATTTCACCTTCAGCTTTTCCTCACCAATCTACTTGTCACAAATTGGGAGGAGAGATCACCCCACAGTCCTGTCTTCGTATTGAGGATAACCTCCATTTTGTGTGGCACTATTACCATGAAAAATGGGATGGGTTTTGAACAGATCTAGCAACTCAAACCTGGGCATTCAGGAGGTGATGTAGGCCATTAGCAGGAACAGAATTGAATTTAACCACAATCTGTGATCTCATAGCCTGGCATTCTCTTCCATCCTACATTATCACCAAGCCAGGGGATCAACCATAGGGCAAGTTAGGAACAACAACAAACATAAATCAAAATGACATGTGAACCTGGTGAAGCTACAACACAGGTCTACTTGCATATCAAACAGCAGAAGCAACATACTTTAGAAATAAGCTATCCCACACCTAATGGTTCAGACCCAAGCTCCACATCTAGCATGAATGGTGTTGGACAATTAAACAACTAACAGGATAAAGTTTCACAAATATCCCCAACCCAACATGCACCAAAACCTCAGCTACTCATCATCTGTGTTTGCTAACCTATATTGGCTACTGGTTAGGAAATGCCCCAATTTTAAAACTTCATTTTTAATTTTCAAATGCCTCTATGGTCTCACCTTTCTTTGTCTCTGTAATAAGCTTTAGCTTTCCAACCTTCTGAAATATCTTCATTTTTCTCCCTTGAGTGTCCCATTTATAAATCATTCCACCAATAGGGCAATGCCTTCAGCTGTCTCAACCCCAAGTTCTGAAAATTTTCTCCCTAAAACTTTTAATCATATTTTCCTCCTTTATGATATTCCTTAAAACTTATGTCTTTGATCAAACATTTCGTTCTGCCCTATTATATGTTTTCATGGTTTGGTAACATATTTTGCTTCATAATGCAAAACTCCTTGATGTTTCATTTCATCAGACACACCATACAAATCTAAGTTCTTGCAATTTACAAGACACAATATACAAGTGTGATGGAATACTCTCCAGTGCTTGTATAAGTGCAGTTCCAACAATACTCAAGAACCTCAAATAGGACAAGGAAGCCCATATGATCAGTCTTTAACACTCACTTTCTCCAGCACTGGAAAAAAGTGAATGGCTACAATGTGTACCATATACAAGATGCAGTGCATCAATTTCTCAAGTTCTCTTTGACAGCAGCTCCCAACTTGTGGCTTCTACCTCCTAGACAGAGGGCAGTAAGTGTCTAAGAATATCACCACCTGCAAGAAACACATCATCTCGATGTAGAAATTTATCTGTGTTTTTCTTTGTCGCTGGAACAAAAATCCTAGAACCCCCTCCTTCACAACACCATAGATTTTGGCCTTTGACAAGACATCGTATGGTAGGGAATTGCATAAGGTTAAATCTCACAGGAGCCAGGGTGAGGTAGCTAATTCGATACATATTTGGCTTGATGACAGAAGCCAAAGAGCAGTTGTCGAGGATTGTTTTTTCAAACTGGATGCCTGTGGCCACCACTATGCCTCAGTGAAAGGTGCTGGATTATTTGTTATTTTATATTAATGATTTTGATAAGAATATAGGAAGCATGTTTAATAAATTTGCAGATGGCACCAAGATTGATGCATAGTGGACAATGAAGAAAATTATCTCCAATTGCAACAGGAAATTGATCAATTGGGCCAGTGGACTGACGAATGGCAGATAGAGTTTAATTTAGACAAATGCAAGGTGATGCATTTTGGTAGATTGAACCAGGTCTGGATTTACTCAGTTAATGGGAGGGCACTGGGGAGACTTACAGAACAAAGAGATGTAGGGATATAGGTTCATAGCTCCTTGAGAGTGGAGTCGTAGGTATACAATGTGGTGAAGAAGGCATTTGGCATGCTTTGTTTCATCGATCAGAATATTGAATACAGGAGCTGGGACGTCTTGTTGAAGTTGTATAAGACATTGGTAAGGCCGCACTTGGAATAAATACTGTGTACAATTCTAGTCGCCTTATTATAGAAAGAATATTATTAAACTAGAAAGAGTGCAGAAAAGATTTATTGGGATGCAACTTGATGGCCTGAGTTACAAGTAGAGGCTGAATTAACTGGGATTCTTTTCTCTGGAGATTAGAAGTCTGAGGGGTGACCTTATAAAGATCTATAAGATAATGAAGGGCATAAGTCAGCTAGACAGTCAATATCTTTTCCCAAAGGTAGGTGAGTCTAAAACCATTTGCAAAGATGTGGGGTTAGGAGGATTGGCCGTAATAAGTTGTCCCTTAATGCCAGAGGACCAGGAGTGTAAATATGTGGGGTGACGGGGACAGGACTTGAATGGGATTGTTGTTGGTGCAGTCTCGATGGACTAAATGGCCCACTTTGCACTGTAGATTCTATGATTCTATTTTCTGAAAGGCAGTGAGAGATGGCCAATAAACACTAGCTTTTCCAGGGATGCCCAATTTCCAAGAATGAACAATAGGCGTCAACAAAATAGATGAGTTCATTGCTGCTGGTGGGAATATCCTATGCCTTGTTATCATTTTTAAACAGAGGCTGGGATTTTCCTGTCCCATCTGGTATAATGCCCACTAGTGGTGACATCAGGAAATCCCGTCCAGTTGACAGTATTTTGTGATTCTGCTCCACACATGAAGAAAGTCTTTGTGTTTATATTTGCAAATATGACTAATTTAAAACAAATAACAAATTTGCATTTCACAGGCTGCAGCACATTAAAATCGAGTTAATGTAATCATCCCACAAATTGATAATTTGCTGCATTTATGGTTTTCAAATATTTCAAACAGCATACAAAATTATCTTAGGATTATCTGCAGAAATCTTTGTCTAAGCATAGTTCATTCAACATTAATATGGTTCGGTTAGGTGGAGATATAAATGTCAACTCAGGTTCAATTTGGTCCTCTCACCTTATTAAACAATAATGAACACAAGGGCCAGGATTTTACAGCCCTGTCTCTTGTCATTACTGCGACTAACTTTCAACTCCAGATTTATGTATTAATTGAATTTAAAATGTGGTGGGCCATATAACTTCCCACTTTCTTCAGCGGAAACGTAATATCCTGCCAAGCCCAAAGTGGCCGGTAAATCCTGGCCGGTAAATAGGAGCAGGAGTAGACCAGATGGCCTGTCGAGTCTGCTCTGCCATTCAGTACGATCATGGCAGATCTTGGGTTTCAACAGCATTTTCCCACTTGGTCCCCATATTCCTATTTACTTGTTACACTAAAAATCTATTTATCTTAGCCTTAAATATATTCAATGATGAAGCATCACCACTCCCTGGAGTAGAAAATTTCAAGGATTTACAGATAGGGAGAGCATAAGCAGGACCGTGGACATTTAAGATGGTGAGGAGGTGTTGCAAGTGTGGGTCTTGAGTGGGAGCTGGGGTATGAGGAGTATGGCAGCGAAAAGGGGGGAATCATGTGATTGGAGGAAGCGGGAAAAAGCCTCATTAAAAGTGATGGCAAAGCTCAAAGTGGCTGGGTGCGAAAAGAAGTTGGGGTTGTGAAGAGTGGGTGAGGGAGTCCAGAAAAAGGCTGCTTGAGATTTATTTACCCTGGCTGAGCAAAAAAAAGTTCATCTTGTTATGGCACTGCCATCCTTTTTTTCTTCCGTGAGCTTGCACTCACCATAACTGCCATTGCATCCCAGGTGGGGGTGGTGACATTGCTGGAACACATTCTGGAGCGGGGAGGTTGAATGCATCCCACCTCAGTTGCACTCCGCTCAGAGCTCCCTGTTAAAATTGTAGTGCGGATTCCTAGTTATCCCCTGCAGTCACTGTGAACAAGTGGTGGGAACCATTTATATGCAGCCCCCACATTGTTTGCAGTAAGTCAAGATAGGCGTATCAGATGAGGCCACTGTGAGTGCCGTGTGATTCACATGGCCATAAAATCTTTGGTTAATCAGCCTCAAGATTCAATCAGAAATCATGCCAGAGCTGTCATTGGGATTCACTCCATTCTTCTCTCTGGAAATAACACTTTGCCAAATTCTGGTAATATGGACCCCAAAGTCTTTTGACCAGATAGTTGAGTTGGTTAAAAATCATTTCAACTCCCAATCCTCGATCATTCTGTTGATATACAAATTTCACTCAATAGTCTTTGCGGCCAGATTGAAAGGATTAGAAGAGCACTGCAAATCTGGCCCAGCTTTAAGAGAAACATTAAGAGGCCATTTTGTCTACGGTATAACATAGAGAATAAGTTACTGGCTGAGACCAAAATCTCATTTTGAAAAAGCATGGGATTGGCTCAGGTGCTTGAACGTGCTGAGCAGGATGTAAGCGAGTTAGAAGGCATGTCAAACGATATGTTTGTGTGGGAAAAAGTTGTTGTGTAGAACCAGAAGCGCCTGGTAAAAGAAATACAATGTTGAGGGCAGGAGCTTGTTAGTGTGACTGAGAATACTTCCAAGAAGTTTGTGAAGTTTAAAATGTCACAAGTAGGCTTACATTAACACTACAATGAAGTTACTGTGAAAACTGCCTAATCAACATGCTCCGGCACCTGTATAGGTACACTAAGGGAGAATTTAGCATGGCTAATAAACCCAACCACCATGTCTTTCAAACTGTGGGAAGAAAATGGAGCACCCAGGGAAAACTCACACAGACATGGAGAGAATGTGCAGACTCCACACAGTCACTCAAGCTAGGAGTTGAACCTGGCTCACTGGGGTTGTAAGGCAGCAGTGCCAAGCTCTGCTACTGTGCTGCCCACAGTTTGCCAATTAGAAATTCTATGTTTCAGGTACAACAAAATGGATCACTCTCAAGCATGGTGCAGAGTAAAGTAAGCAGGACAAAAGGTGCAAAAAAAACCTCACAACTGTCAGTTTAACTCTTTAAAAAAAAAACTGGATGAAGAGCTCGAACAAGAGACCTGAGACATTTACCCTTAACCAGGTCCAGCTGAGTAAAGTGAGTCCTAGAGAAATAGCCTAGTTGATAAATGGTTTATCTTTAATAATAGAAGTCGATACACGGGCTGTGGCTCTAGTTATGAGTGTGGGCATTTCGTTCCCTTGAAAATGCATCAAACTATTGAGATTGAGTGAGTCTGGAGCATGTTGTCTACATATATTGGAGGGACATTGCAGAACTTATGGACAGGAGTAGTTGCCATGTCCTACAAGAATTAGACAGCACATAATTAACGGTCATCAATCTTGTTTAACAGACCATGATTGGCTTAAGCAGATAAAATTAGATTTATGTGAAACCAAGGTGCTTGCACATACTGGGGTTTTGAGTTTCATTTCAAAATGTGCCTGCATTGTGATTAGGGAATTTATGATGTGGAAACAAACAACTGTTAAAGAAAGATTAAGTTTCTGCTTAGGAATCGGGGCCACTTTAGGGTTAGAAAGAATTTTTGAGTTTTAAGCTGGATTTGGAACTAGGTATTGGAGAAGAAACAGCTTTCCCAAAAACTACCAGAAGGGAAGTAGGACAACAGAATAAAGACAAAAAAGCAAGTTCTGGAAGCTAAAGAAAAGATAAGTTCCTACCTTGGGTGACTGGGTGGTGTTTGCATATTCTCTCTGTGTCTGCGTGGATCTCCTCCAGATGCTCCGATTTCCTCCCACAGTACAAAGGTCTGCAAGTTAGGTGAATTGGCTATGATTAGCAGATTGGCAATTGGAAGGTAGGATTCTGGCATGGGTGATCTGCTCTGTCAGAGTGCCAGTGCAGGCTCGATGGGCTGAATAGTCTTCTGCAATTGTAAAGACTCTATGATTCTATGCAACTGGGAATGAAAAGAAAAGTCCCAAGAAAACTAAAGTCAAAAGGGATAAATGGAACAGAAAATTAAATAAGATTCAATTCAATTAACTTAAAGAAAGGGAGCTGAGAGAAAATCTAAGTTAAAGAAAGGGATGAAAGAAGCTGAATTAGTGAAGTCAGCTAGCAGAAAGCCAGGTACCTGAAATAATCCTCAGCTGGAAAGTTAATGTTCAGCTAGAGTTAAAGTTCAATAAAGAGCTAATAAGTTACAATGAGTTTATGTTTGAGTTGGTTCCAGAATTGTTAAATAAAGAAATTGTTGAATTATTGTCCTTGTCTCATTAAACTGAAATGCTTGGAATGTGTTTAAATTAAGAGCACCTAAAATAAAACATTGTTTGGAAGAAGATTTCAGGCTGTATTTTTTTCAGGAGTGGAGTTTGGAAAACTCTTGTGGACCCCAAAGTACCAATGACACCAGTTAGCTCAGCGTGATAAATATGAGAGATTTTGATAAGAAATCCACAGAAGTTTTGCTGGTGGCATCTGCCTCTTAGTTTCAGAATGTGTGTGTGTGCCTTGTTGGCCTGTTGTGTTACAAAGACTGTGTACTTACCTAGAGCAATATAGTGTAAAATACATTCTATGACTTGTGTTAACCTTAACAATTCTGTTTACTTTTGTGAAGAAAAAGGCTGGGGTGAAAGAGTATTGTATTATAGTTTTTAATAAAGGTTTCATTCTTTTGTTAAAAGTTAATTGGTGGACCTGTGACTCTGTTCATCCATGTCTTTTAAAAGAAAAATTATGGGGCACATCTTACTGCCCATCCATGCCACCCTTCTGCTGCAGCGTAAAGAGAATTTGCTGACCAGCCAAATCTCCATTCATTGTAGTGGAATGGGAAAACCCAAATGATCAGAAAATCCTGACCATGTTCTATTCAGCCACTCCAGAACCTGACTATTCACTAATAATGTCAACTAGGATTACAATACTCTCTGTTTTTTTATCTAAATCATTAATGTAAACTGTAAATAGCTGAAGCCTCAGTGCTGATCCTTATGTCAATCAGTATTCGCTGTCTGCCAATCTAAAAAACCTCTGTTTTTGCTCATACTCTGCTTTCGATCTGTTAAAGAGTGTTAGAGTAATAGAGATTTACGGCATGGAAACAGACCCTATGGTCCAACTTGTCCATGCTATCCTTTTTTCTAAACCTCTAAGCCACTCCCAATTGACTGCATTTGGCCCATTTCCCTCTAAACCCATCTTACCCATATAATTGTCTAAATGATTTTTAAAAAACAAAATTGCACCCACCTTTACTATTACCTCAGGCAGCTTGTTCCAGACACTCACCACCTTCTGAGTGAAAAAATTGCGCCCCTGGGCCCTTTTGTATCTATTGATCTCACCTTAAATCTATGCCTTCTAGTTATAGACTTCTTTATCTTTGGGAAAAGATATTGACCATCTAGCTGACATATGCCCCTCATTATTTTATAAACCCTTTTAAGATCACTCCTCAGCCTCTCTTCCTTCAGAGAAAAAAGTCTCAGCTTATCCAGCCTCTCCTTATAACTCAAACCATCAACTCCCAATAGTATCCTAGTAAGTCTGTTCTGTACTCATTGTAGTTTAATAATATCTTTTCTATAATAGAATGATCAGAACTGTACACAGTATTCCGAGTGTGGCCTTACCAATGTCTTGTAAAACTTCAACGAGACGTCCCAACTCTTATATTCAATTTTCTGACCAAATGATGAATGCCTTCTTCACCATTCTGACTACTCGTGACCCACTTTCAATGAACAATGAAGCTGTACCCCTCGATCTCTTTGTTCTATAACTCTTCCCAATGCCCTACTATTAAGTCCTGCCAAAATGCATCACTTCACATTTATCTAAATTAAACTCCATCTGCCATTCATAAGCCTACTGATCCAAATGATATGATTCTGTTACAGTCCGAGATAATCTTCTTCACTGTGCACTATGCCACCAATCTTGGTGTCATCTGCAGACTTACTAACCATGCCTCCTTTATTCTCATCCAAATCATTAATATCAGTGACAAATAACCGTGGACTCAGCACTGATCCCTGAGGCACACCGCTGGTCGCAGGTCTCCAGTTTGAAAAACAACTTCTACAACCACCCTCTGACTTCTGTCATCAAGACAATTTTGTATCCATTTAGATACCTCACCTCGAATCCCATGAGATTTAACTTTATGCAACAATCTACCATGTGGTACCTTGCTAAAATCCATATAGACAACATCAACTGCATTGCCCCTATCTATCTTCTTGGTTACCCCTTCAAAAACTCAATCAAATTTGTGAGACATGGTTCTCCACTCAAAAAGCCATGCTGACTGCTCCTAATCAGTCATTGTATCTTTAAATGCCTGTAGATCCTGTCTCTCAAAATACCTTCCAACAACATACCTACCACAGATATGAGGCTCACTGGCCTGTAGTTCCCAGGCTTTTCCCTGCAGCCCTTTTTAAACAAAGACACAACATTTGCCACCCTCCAATCTTCAGGCACCTCACCTGTGACTATTGATGATACAAATGTCTCTGTTAGGGGACCTGCAATTTCCTCCCTAGCCTCCCATAATGTCCTGGGATACATTGTTAACCATTCCTCTCGTCATGCTAAAATACTATATCAATTCCTGAGCTCTTATCTTGCATATTAACCTTTTGTATGATACCTTATCGAAAGCAACTAAGGAATTTTAGAAACAATAGCACATCCACCATCCTTTTTCTCTTTTAGAGATCTAAGGTGTGGGCCCCAGACTCTGGGGATTTGTTTAATTCTTCAAGTTTCACCAGTACTTTTTCTCTGCTTATTCTAATTTACTCATTCACTTTAATCCCTAGGTTACTATTTCCAGTCTGAAATTTGTATTTTCTACTGTAAAGACAGGCGCAAGGTATTTTTTCATGTCTTTGCCATTAGCTCATTCCCCATGATAATTTCTCCTATTTCTGTTTCAAAAAGGCAAATACTTACTTTAGTTACTCAATTCCTCTTTATATACTTATAAAAGCTCATACAACCTATTCTTGTATTCATAGCTAGTTTACTCTTACATTCTATTTTGCCTTTTCTATCAACTTTTTGGTGGCTCTTTCCTAATTTCTAAAATACTCCCAATCCACAGACTTGCTTTATTTTTAAGAGCATTGTAATCCTCTTTTTTTTTTAATTTTAAACCATCCAGAACTTCCCGAGTGAGTCATGGATATGTCTTCCTTGTTGCATTTTTATTCTTCAATAACGTATTTTTGTTGAAAATTTTGATTTTTTTTTCCTTTAAATATTTCCCATAGTTCACTTACCTCCACACATTTCAGTCTCCCCAATTAAACCGATCCAATTTCCCCCTCATAGGAATCATAGAAACCCTATAATGCAGAAAGAGGCCATTCAGCCCATCAATTCTGTACCAACCACAATCCCACTCAGGCCCTACTCCCATAAACCTACACATTGACCAAATTTCTCTGTAACCTACACATCTCAGGACACTAAGGGGCAATTTTAACATAGCTAATCAACATAACCCACACATCTCTGGACTGTGGGAGGAAACCAGACACCCAGAGAAAACCCATGCAGACATAAGAATGTGCAAACTCCACATGGATAGTGACCTAAGCCGGGAATTGAACCTAGGTCCCTGGAGCTGTGAAGCAGTAGTGCCAACCATTGTGCTATCATGCCTATTTTAAGTTTAACATTCTAGTTTGTGATTGGAATATGTCACTTTCTAACATAACATGGAATTCAATGGTAATGTGATTACTATTTCCCACAGGATATGTCTCCATAACATTATAAATTAGTTATGCTTCATTATGCAAATCTGGATTTAGAATAGCTGTATCCCTCACCAGTTCCACAATGTATTGCTCCAAGAAATCGTCATGAAAACATTCCAAAGACTCATCTTCTAAACTGATCTTGCCAATTTGATTGCTGCAATCTAAATGAAGGTTAAAGCCCCCACAATTATTATACTTCCTTTGTTCCAGGTTCTGATTATTTCTTGGTTAATACTCTTCCCAACACAGTAACTACTACTTTGGGACTGATAAATTACTCCCAGCAGTGTTTTTTGACTTTTCTATTCCTAATTTCCACCTGCATTGATTCTACTCCATGATCCTGAGAATTAGATTTTTTCTCACTAATGTCTTTATGTTACATTTACGAACAAGGCTATTCCTCCTCCTTTGTCATTCCTCCTTTCTAAAATATTTATTTTCCATACCTGATCATCTTGTAACTATGGCCAAAATTCTCTGGCTGTTCATGCTGGCGGGATTCTCCAGACTTGCTGGCATCGAACTCCTGCTTGTGGGTTTCCCACCAGCATGAGGTGACATCAGTGGGAAGTCTCATTGACAGCAATGGGATAAGAGAATTCTACCACTAGCAAACAATGCACCGCCTCCTAACAGTGGGAAACATGTGGCTGAAAGGCCGGAGAATCTTGCCCCGTATCTCTGTAATGGTGATTAAATCAAAATCATTTATCTCTTTGTGCCCTTGGTTCAGCTATTTAATGCAGATGCTTGACAATTCAAATAAATTACCTTCAATGTCAAGTTTTTACTTATTTCTATTCTCCACAATGTCTTCATTTGCTGATGCAAGCATTATATTAAACATTCTGCGCCTTCCTGACCTACTCTTGTCTTTAACTATATCGCCAAACTGAAGCCTCAACATTTCTCGTTTGAGTTCTAATTCCCTTTATCCAAACTGTCAACACTCTCTGTTCACTTAAAGCCCTGTCCACAACCCTAGTTATATGACTGAGCAAGACACTGATCCCAAGCTGGTTCAAGTGGGACCTATTCCAACAGAATAGCTCATTCTTTCTTGAATACTGATGTCAATGCTCAATGAATTGGAACCCCTTCTTCCCACGCCAGTCTTTGACCAAATATTTAACACTCTAACCTGTTTGAAATTAAATGCCAATTTCTGCATGGCTCAGGTCATGATCCTAAGATTGTTACCTTTGATATTCTGCATTTTAATTAGGCGTCTCCCTCCATAAATTCTTTTAGCAAGGTATCATTCCTGGTTATATCAACATCATTAATTCCCTTGTAGATCTCAACTGAATCCTCCCACTCCCACTCCAAGTTCTTCTCCAACTACAAGAAAGTGTCCATAATCTTGGCACTGGGTGGGCAACACGATCTTTGGAGCTCCCAGTAACAGTTCATAGAGAGCACCTATCCCCCTGACTGTACTGTCCCCTAATGCATTGGCTCTTACTTTATTTCAATTAAGTTTGGTTAAAGAATATTCAGTTTTAAACATAAAACTCTTTAAATATAGACCGTCAATGGCATATCATTGTGAGAAACCAAATAAAGACCATCATAGTGACTTGGTACGAATACAATGCCGTGCAGTACAGCCCTATATAAATCAGATCAGACCGAGCTTTGATATGTGTATCTCCTGTTCTCAATGAAGGTGAATATTATGGATGATACAATTATCAATTTCTAGATTAGAAAATTGTAAGAATTCAGACATGGCTATTCTTCCTACTCTTTATTTAATGACCTCTGTTGGAGCAAACTTGTGTGGCTATTAACCAGGGAGAGCATCAAGACTTCATTATAAATGGATTGTATTCCTGGCACTAACACTACTCATGAGTTATCAAAGTATGCCATTCATAGTATGCAATCAGATATAAAGTGGCAGCATTCAGACAGCTCAATGATATTATCTCATTACTGATCACACCAGTCAAGCATTATTCAGTTAGTACATTTAGAAATAACCATGTTGCTACTAAAGCCATTTCACAAAAAATCGCGATCAAATCAATAACACTGTTTCATTATGAGAAATATGAATATATTCCTCAGGTGCTGGAAAGGGCTTTCTCGCCAGGTTCTGAAAGATAGAATAAACAAAATCATCTTTTTGGATTTGCTTGCAACACTGTACTCCTATTAAACTGATTACTCCTATTGTTTTACAATATAGAATATGCTCATTAAGTAATTTCTGTTCTGTTCTAACAGAATCTAACCAAGGCTGCTGATTCCTTCAAGGAAAAGCAGATCGCAGCATACCCTTTAATGGGGATACAAAGAAAAAAATTACAGAAAGCCCATCGATCGTCTTTATGCCACAGTCTTTAAATAGGAACTTGTGTCTACTGATTCAAATGTTTTCCTGGAAGACTGTGGAGAACATTTGCCCTACATATTCTCAGATATTTCATTTCAACAATTTCCACTTTTCCTAACCCCTTTCTCTTTATGATGGATTTTAATCCCTCTATGCCTTTATCTTCCACTAGGATGACTTTAGGGTCCTCTACTTCTTTCTTAAACAGAGGGCCAAATGGATTCCATCCACTACCACTCGTTTTGCCTTTCAGAAATTAAACAATTTATTTTTACGTGTCTCCTTTCTTTTAAATAGAAGGTGTGGCTATGGTACCCCATGGATCTTAGTTACATCCGTCTTTTTGTGGGTTATGTGGAACATTTCTTGTTCCAGACTTACTCAGGTTCCCTTCCATAACTCTTTTTCAATACATCGGTGACTATACTCTTGCTGCTTCCTGCACTCAGCCAGAATTGGAAAAATAATCAATTTTATTTCCAATTTGCATTTCAATTTGTTTCTCACATTCACACAGTTTCTCTCTCTGACATTTCCCTTCCCCTCCTTGAGTTCTCTAACTCCATTATAAGCCTACCCACCCCTACAACTACCTTGAATATACCTCCTCACGCCCATGTTCCTGTAAGGATTCTCCTCCCAGTTTCTCCATCTCTGTCACCTCTGTTCTGATGATGCTACCTTTCATAAGAGCATTTCTATCATGTCCTTTTATTCCCTCAACCACTGTGGTTGATAAGGCCCTCAACCAGCATTTCCTGCACTTCTTCCTTATCACTTTCCCACCCTCTCAGAATCACAATTAGGTTTCCCTTGTCTTTGCTTTTCACCCCACCAGCCTCCATATTCAAAGGATTGTCCACCAACATTCCTGCCACTTCCAGTATGATTCCACCACCAAACACATCTTCTCCCTCCTCGCTGAAGAGACCTTTTCTTCCATGACACCTTGGCTCACTCTCCTGTCACCCTATCACCTCATCCCCTTGTTTACGCAAACAGTGGAGTATAACACCTACTCCATTATCTCCTCCCTCCTTACTATCCAAGGCCCCAAATACTTCTCCTAGTGAAGCAGCAAATCATTTGTACTTCTTTCAATTTAGTCTGCTGTTTTTGCAGCTTGCAATGTAGCCTCTTTTACATTGTGGAAATAAAATGCACACCAGTTGACCCCTTTGTGGAATACCCTTGCTCAGTCCGCAAACGTGACCTCAACATTCTGGTCGCTTGCCATTTTAATTTGCACTCTTGCTGTTATGCTCACATTTCTGCTAAAATGTTCCAGTGAAGTTCAACAGCTCTAGCAGCCTTCTGGACCCATCACCAGTCCTAAACTTCTGTCCTTCATTTTAAAATTTTTCGCCAAAATATCCTGTTCTCATCTTTTTGTTTTCGGATAGAGTTGACCTTTATTCTGTTGTTAACACTTTCTCTGGAGTGCTTTGTTTCTTCATTACTACCTTTTGCTTTTTGTTACATGACATTGTTGGTGTTTAATCTTCCCTGCTCCTGACCTGTCCCTGACCTTCCCTTTTGTTCCACCTGATTCTTTCTCCTCCTTTTTAAACATCATAAAACCCATTGTGCTTCTCACAAATGTGATGTAATGCATTTTGGAAAATCTAATATAGATAGGAAATATACATAAATAGAAGAATCCTTAAGAGCATCGATATACAGAGGCATCAGGATGTACAGATATACAGGTCACTGAAAATGGCAACACAGATGGAGAAGATAGTCAAGAAGGCATATGGCATGCAAGCCTTCATTGGCTGGGGCAATTTAAAAATTGACAAGTCATGTTGCAGCTTTACAGAACCTTAGTTAGGTTGCACTTCAAATATAATGTTCAATTCTGAATGCCACACTACCAGAAGAATGTGGAAGCTTTGGAGAGGGTGCAGAAAAGATTTACCAGGATATTGCCTGGTATGGAGGGCATTAACTATGAGGAGAGGTTGGAGAAACTTGGTTTGTTCTCACTGGAATGATGGAGGTTGAGGGGCGACCTGATATAAGTGTAAAAGATAATGACGAACGTGAACATAGTGGATAGTCAGAAGCTTTTTCCCAGAGTGGAAGAGTCAATTACTAGGGGGCATAAGTTTAAGATGCGAAGGGCCAACATTTAAAGAAGGTATATAAGGCAGATCTTTTACACAGAGAGTGGTGGGTGCCTGGAACTCTTTGCCAGGGGAGATAATAAAAGTGGACACAGTAGTGACTTTTAAGGGGTGCCTTGGCAAGTGTATGAATGAGATGGGAACAGAGGAAATGGCCCTCAGAAGGATAGGGGATTTTAGTTCAGTCGGGCAGCATGATCGCTGCAGGCTTGGAGGACCAAAGGGCCTATTCCTATGTTGTAATTTTCTTTGCTCTTTGTTCTTTGCTCTTGGATTCAAAATAGTGAACCACAACTTCTGAGTTCTAGGGCAGCATATTTTGGGGGGAAGGGGGAATACCCAAAAAATACACTAGGTAACCCCATTCCCCACTCCCTTATCCCTCACCTCCCACCTCCCGGTTCTCCTCATCTTGTAGAAGTTCATTTGCACTGCAATTGCCCAGAGGTGTAAATATCCATTGGCCAATTGCCCTGCTCTTGGAACTATCTGAAAATATTAGTAGTTTGAATTTTAACAGCATTCCTATGCCCAATTGCAGGTTCCTATTCCTTAACTAGTTATATGGCATACATATAATTCTCTAAATTTGTACACTTTTATTGTGGAGTCTAAGAGGCATAGGCAAAAGTCATAGGAATGAGGCACTCACTGAATATCAAAATGGCGGTGTGGGCTTGTTGGGCCGAAGGGTCTGTTTCCTGTGTTGTGTTGTTCTTTGTTTTGTTTGTTCTAACTCATCCTAACCTTGAAAACATAGAGGCAATTAGGATCTGTCACTCAGGACATTAGGTAAATGAACATTCTGCTCATATCCACATCTCAGTAATTTGGCTTAGAGATTATTGAATCTGCTATTGGCTTTTTATGCACGTCAGGTAATTGGCCAAAAACTAAAATGAATCAGGTGTTCTTCAATTTGGCTGCTACAACTTATCTTTGAGAAAAGAAGATTCAAAATGAAGAAATCTGGAATGTATTTTTGCTGCGCTGAAATTAGAGGGCCATTTATTCCATTGTACTTAATCAATTCTTTGCTGTTTAAATATGACACACAGGATATTTTATGGCAGCTTGGACATTTTGTACCACATGAAATCATATTGCAGTGCAGGGAAATCTCATCTGAAAAAGGTACTGTTAATCAAATCAGAAATTCTCATCAAAGACTTTGCCCCAGAGCTATCGGGTCAGATGAAAAACACTGCACACTTTAATCGTCTTCCAATTGGAATAACAACTCTGTTAGACAGGGAAATGATTAAGAGTGTGCAGCACAGTTCTTCTCTGTCCATTTCTCTTTTATTACCTGCTTTTATTGTCTAATTGCCCACAGTTTAGTTTAAAGATTTAATGAAGCTGTTGATTGAACCGTTGAAATATCCAAAGGAGAGTGTAGCCATTTATGCTGGCACTTCAGAAACAAAATTCTCCCACACCACATCTTCATGTTAGGCACTGACAGACTATTACATGGCTACAGTAGAGCTAAACTTATTCACTATGAAAGTGAGTGCAGAATAGAGTGCAGAATGGTCATTCACTATGTTACAGGAGATTCTCAGAATTTGTCTCTATTTACATATAATTACACTAATCGTGATGACTGAGTGGTATTTTCGCTAGACTACTAATCCAGAAACTCACCTAATGTTCTGTGGACCCAGGTTTGAATCCCAGCATGGCAGATAGTAGAGTTTCAATTCATTAAAAAATTTCTGGAATTAAGAATCTACTGATGACCACGAAAACATTGTTGATAGTTGTAAAATCCCATCTGGTTCACAAACATCCTTTCAAGAGAAAATCTACTGTCCTTCTCTCATCTGACCTATGTATGACTACAATCTCACAGCAATGTGGTTGATGCTCAACCGCTCTTTGGCAACTAGGAATGGGCAATAAATGATGACCAGCCAGTAATGAAAAAAGTTCACTGAAAGGAAATGCTCTTCCTGCCAAAGTTCACATTTTCCCATATTACACTGTATCAGCCAAATTTTTTGGCCTTTCACCTAACCTAACTAGATTAGTAATGCCACTGAACAAGTAATCGTGAGGCACAGACTAATGTTCTGGGTTCACAAGTTCAAATCCCACCATGGCAGCTGGTAGAATTTAAATAAAACTGGAAATAATATCTAGTATAATGGTGACCACTGAATCATTATCAATTATCATACAAAACAAATTGATTCACTAAGCTCCTTTAAAGAAGGAAATCTGCTGTCCTATGTGCTCTGGCAGACATCCGACTCCAGCCCCACAGCAAATATGGTTGACTTTCAACTTCCCTCTGAAAGGACCCATGAAGTCACTTAGTGGTATCAAATCATTAAAAAATATAAAAGGAATGCAACTGAACAGCCATCCAGCATTGACCTACACACTGGAAATGACAATGACACATCTAGTCCTGTTAATCCCGCAAAGTCCACCCCAATAACATCTTTGGTCTATGCCAAAATTGGGAGCGTTGTCCCATTGATAAGTGCAGCAAAAGTCTGACATGGAAGTGATACCTTACAGGTAGTGTCCTAGGCACTACCCCTGGGTATGTCCTATCCCATTAAGAGGACAGATCCACCAGAGGTGACAATACAATCACATCCAGCCAGGAAGTAGTTTCTCTGGGAGTCTTCAACATCAAAACTGGACCTCATGAATCCTAATGCTCTCAGGTCAAATTGGGCAAGGAAACTTCCTGTTGATTACCACATAATAAACCCCACTCAGTTGATGGATCAATACTCCTTCATGTTGAACAATACCTGGATGAGTCACTGAGGGTGGCAAGGGTATTTGGATGAGAGTCTTTAATGTCCATTACCAAGAGTGGCTTGGTTGCACTACTGCTGTTTCACAGTACCAGGGACCCATGTTCAATGCTGGCCTTAGTTGACTGTATGGAGTTTGCATACTCTCCACAAATCTGCGTGGATATCCTTTGGGTGTTCTGGTTTCCCCTCACAGTTGAAAGTTGTGCAAGTTAGGTTGATTGGCCATGCTAAATTTTCCCGTAGTATTGGAGAGAGATTAGCAGGGTAAATACATGGGGCTTGGGGATTAGCCTTGGGTGGGATTGTTGTCAGTACAGCCTCAATGGGCTGAATGGTCTCTTTCTGCACTATAGGGATTCAGTGAAACTGACTGAGGTGGCTGAGTCTGAGAGGAAATACTTGCTAGATTGAGCCTTCAGCTGACGGCGAGCTACAATACTAACATCTGACTGACAATGTAGCAAATATCCTATGTATGTTCTGTACACAAAAATCAGGCCAAATCAAACTTGACCAATTACTGCCCATCAGTCTACATTTCATTATTAACAAGGTGACAGAAAGTCTCATTGACACGCCCAAGGGGCATTTATTCAGCAATAACATGCTCACTGACACTCAGTTTGGGTTCTGCCAAACCCACTCAGCTCCTGACATTGTTACATCCTTGGTCCGAATATGTACAGAACAGCTGATCTCCAGAGGTAAAGTGAGTGTAACTGCTCTTTACATCAAGCTAGCATTTGACCAAGTGTAGCATCAAGGAGTCCTAGCAAAACTGAAGTTAATGAGAACCAGGGGGAGAACGTTCCACTGATTGGAGTCATATATAGTACGAAGTAGATGATTACAGTTGTTGGCTGTCAATCATCTCAGCCTCGGAACATCACTATTAGTGTCCTAGGCTCAAGCATCTTCAGATAGAGGTTTATAGCATGGAAACACGCCCTTCGGTCCAACTTGTCCATGCTGCACTTTCTTTTTTAAAATCCCTAAACTATCCCAATTGCCTGCATTTGGCCTATATTCCTTTATTTCCAGCATACGCATGTAACTATCTAAATGCTTTTTAAAAGACAAAATTGTACCCGCTGCTACTACTACCTCTGGCAACTTGTTCCAAACACTCACCACCATCTGTGTGAAAACATAGCCCCTCTGGACACTTCTGTATTTCTTCCCTCTCACCTTAAACCTATACCCTCTAGTTTTAGACTCCCCTACCTTTGGGGAAAGATATTAACTATCTAGCTGATCTGTGCCTATCATTATCTTATAGACCCGATGTCTTGTACAACTTCAACAAGACGTTCCAACTCCTGTATTCAATGTTCTGACTGACGAAACCAAGCATGCTGAATGCCTTCTTCACCACTCTGTCCACCTGTGACTCCACTTTCAAGGAGGTATGAACATATATCTTTAGATCTCTTTTGGCAGTACGACAGCACAGTGGTTAGCACTGCTGCTTCACAGCTCAGGAACTTTGTTGCGATTCTCGGCTTGGGTCGTTGTCCGTGTTGAGTTTGCACATTCTCCTTGTGTCTGTGTGGGTTTCCTCCGGATGCTTCGGTTTCCTCCCACAGTCCAAAGATGCGTGGGTTAGGTTGATTGGCCATGCTAAAATTGCCCTTTATGTCCTGAAATGCATAGGTTAGAGAGATTAGTGGTTAAATATATAGGGATATAGTCATAGGGCCGGGGTGGGATTGTGGTCTCTGGTCCCAAAGGCCTCCTTCTGCACTGTAGGGTTTCTATGATTCTATGAGATCTCTATATATCGGTTGTAGATGCGCCAAGTTTGGTGGCGTTTAAGAGGTTAGTTGATAAGTATATGGAAGAGAAGGGAATGGTTTAGTTTGGAGGGGCATTGCTTTTTATATTGGTCGGCGCAACATCGAAGGCCGAAGGGCCTGTTCTGTGCTGTAATGTTCTATGTTCTATAAGATCACCTCTCAGCCTCCTACGCTCTCGAGAAAAAAGTCCCAATTTATCCAGCCTCTCCTTATAACCCAATCCATCAAGTCCCAGTAGCATCATAGTAAATCTTTTCTGTACTCTTTCTAGTTTAATAATATCCTGTTTATAATACGGTGACCAGAATTGCACAGAGTATTACAAGTAAGACTTTACCAATGTCTCGTACAACTTCCCAACTCCTATATTCAATGTTCTGAAACCAAGCATGCGGAATGCCTTCTTCGCCATTCTGTTCACCTATGACTACACTTTCAAGGAGCTATGAACAAGTATCCCTAGATCTCTTTGTTCTGTAACTCACCCTAATGCCCTACCATTAATTGAGTAAGTCCTGCCCTGGTTCAATCTACCAAAATGCATCACCTCATATTTGTCTAAATTAAACTCCATCTGCCATTTGTCAGCCCACTGTCCCAATCGATCAAGATGCCGTTGAAATTGGAGATAACTTTCTTCATTGTCCACGATGCCACCCAATCTTGGTGTCATCTGCAAACATTTTAAACATGCTTCCTATATTCTCATCCAAATCATTAATATAAATGACAAATAACAGTGGACTCAGCACTGACCCCTGAGGCACACCACTGGTCACAGGCCTCCAGTTTGAAAAACAACCTATATAACCACCCTCTGGTTTCTGTCAAGAAGCTTCCTTTGTGTCTATTTATATACCTCACCTTGGATCCATGAGATTTAAGCTTACGCAACAACCTACCATGCAGTACCTTGTCAAAGGCCTTGCTAAAGTCCATGTAGAAAACATCAACTGCACTGCCCTCAGCTATTTTCTTAGTTATCCCTTCAAACAACTCAATCAAATTTATGAGACATGATTTTCCATTCACAAAGCCATGCTGACTATTCCTAATCAGTCCTTGCATCTCTAAATGCCTGTAGATCCTGTCTCTCAAAATATTTTCCAACAATTTATCCATCACAGATGTGAGGCTCACTGGCCTGTAGTTCCCAGACTTTTCACTGCAGCCCTTTTTAAACAAAGGCACAACATTTGCCACTCTCCAATCTTCAGGTACTTCACCCGTGATTATCGATGATTCAAATATCTTGGCTAGGGAATCCGTAACTTCCTTCCTCGCCTCCCACAATGCTTGAGATACACTTCATTAGGTTCTGGGGATTTATCTACCTTTAAGACTGCCAGTACCTCTTTCTCTGTAATATATACACTCCTCAAGATGTCTCTATTTATTTCCCCAAGTTCCTTAACATCCATGCTTTTTTCAACAGTAAATACTGATGAGAAATATTCATTTAGAATCTTACCCATCTCTTGTGGATCTGCACATAGATGACCTTGTTGATCCTTAAGAGTCCCTACGCTCTCCCTTGTTAGTCTTTTGCCCTTTATGCATTTAGAGAAGCTCTTTGGGTTCTCCTTTGCCTTATCTGCCAAAACAATCTATGTCCCCTTTTTGCACTCCTGATTCCTCTCTTAACTCTATTCCTACACCCGCTATACTCTTCAAGGGATCCACTTGATCCCAGTTGCCTATGCATGTCATGTGTCTCTTTCTTCTTCTTGACCAGGGCTTCAATATCCTGAGTCATCCAGGGTTCCCTACTTCTACCAGCCTTGTCCTTCACTCTAAGAAGAATGTGTTTACCCTGAATCCTGGTTAACACACTTCTGAAAGCATGCCACTTACCAGATGTCCCTTTGCCTTCCCACAGTCTCCCCCAATTAACTTTTGAAAGTTCCTGCCTGATACCATCAAAATTGGCCTTGCACAATTTAGAATTTTAATTTTTGGGCCAGACCTATCATTCTCCATAGCTGTCTTTAAACCAATAGAATTATGGCCTCTGGTCCCAAAGTGATCCCTCACTAACACTTCTTTCACCTGCATTCTTTTATATCCCAAGAGGAGGTCAAGTTTTGCCTCCTCTGTAGTCAGGCTATCCACATATTGAATGAGAAATTCCTCCTGAATACACTCAATAAATTTCTCTCCATCCAATCCTCTAATACTAAGGCTGTCCCAATCAATGTTGGGAAAGTTAAAATTTCTAACTATTATCACCCTATTATTCTTGGAGCTATCTGTAATATCCTTACATATTTGATCCTCAATTTCCTGCCAACTATTTGGGGGCCTATGGTACAACCCTATCAAAGTGATTTCCCCCTTCTTATTTCTCAGTTCGACCTATATGGATTCAGTGGCCGATCCCTTAGATATATCTCCTCTTAGTTCAGCCATGGTGCTTTCTCTAATCCAAAGTTCAACTGCCCCTTCTCTCTTACCTTCTGTTCTATCTTTCCTGTAGCATCCATACCCTGGAACATTGAGCTGCCAGTTCTGTCCCTTCCTTAGCCATGTTTCAGTAATTGCTATAATAGCCCAATCCCATGTACCTATCCATGCTATGAGTTCATCTGCCTTGCCCGTCAGACCTCTTGCATTGAAATAAATGCAGTTTAATCTGGATTTCCTTTAATCTGTCTGGTACTAGGATTACTGACACTGCCTTTACTATTTAATGTGCTCTCTTTAACTTGTGTGCTGTCCTCACACTTCTCTTCTGTCTCTCTACTGCTTTGGACCCCACTCTCCTGCTAAGCTAACTTAAACCCTCCTGAGTGGCTCTAACAAATCTCCTCATAAGGAAGTTAGTCCCCCTCCAGTTCAGGAATAACCCATCCCTTTTGAACAAGTCAGTTCTTCCCCAGATCAGATCCAATGATCCATAAATCATTTTTTTCATCAGTTCTTTCATCAAATACCTTTCTTCAAAGTTGGGATATTTTGACATTTAATTTATTATTATAGAATTTTATTATTTTGATATTTTCAATCTTGACACCATCCAGGACAAAACAGCCTGCTTGATTGGTATCTAACCCCCACCTTAGACATTCACTATCTCTATTACCCATGCGTAGTGGCAATGGTGTGTATCATCTACATGATGCACTTCAGCAACTCAGAGGTTCCCACGATTGTACCATCTAAACTTGTGACCTCTACCACCTGGAAGGGAAAGAGCAGACAATGTATGGTACACCACTACTTGGAAGCTCCCCACCTAGGTGAATTTGCCATGCTAAATTCTCCCTCAATGCACCCGAAAAGGCGCTGCAGTGTGGTGACTAGGAGATCTTCATAGTAACTTCATTACAGTGTGAATATAAGTCTACTTGTGACTAATAAATAAACTTTAAGTCTCACACCATCCTGTCTTGGATCAATGTCACTGTTCCCTCGCTGTCACTGGTTCAAATTCTGTTACTCCCTCCCTAACAACACTGAGTTTGCTTCACTAGATGGACTGCGGCAATTAAGAAGGCAGCACACTACCACCTTCTCAAGAGCGATTAGGAGTAGGCAATAAATGTTGACTTAGCTAGCCACACCCACATCCAATGAATTAATAGAAAAATAATGTCCTTTTGCACAGTCCTTATGTCCACTTCACAACTTACATTCCTACTTTGCTAGGTCAGGAGGCAATGAAGAATCAAGTTCATTGTTGTGGACCTGGAATAAAATGTAAACCAGACTAGGAAAGATAGTTGATTTCTCAGTATTTACCCTGACAATCTCCCCCAGTACTGAGCGGAAAAAGTGAGTAAGTTTTTTTCATCAGTTGCTGATAGTTTCATGGTTGCCATTGCTGAGACTAGCTTTCAATTAATAAAAATATGGAATTGAATTCAAATTCCATTATTTGCTGTGGTGAATCAATAATGAAGTTTGTGTGCATTGGAATGTTATGCATTAAACACCTAAGGTTACTTGACTTCGTGAGCAGCTTTCTTCATGTTTGGCAGTGATTGCCTAGTTCCAAGTCCAGCTCAGGATACACGTTGAAAAGCTGTCCAAATACTGTCTCCCTTATTTTCTCCAACCATCCTTCCCCTCCACCCCTCCCAACACCATCTCCACTTGGGCGGGAAAGTCCAGCCCATGAATTTTTTCCTGTGTGGCCATGAATAAAGTATTGTACTCAACATCAGTAAAACAAGTTATTTGATCATTGATCTTGTTGTTGTGTATGGAATCTTACTGAACACAACTTAATTGCCACATCTCCTTCATTTTATCACAATAGTGATTACGCTTTAGAAGTACTCCATTGTCCATAATTAACTCTTGACAAGCTAAAGATTAGGCAAGCTTCTTTATAATTAGAAATCGTTTGTAATATATTGTGGACTTGAGATGTTAACTCTGTTTCTCTCTCCACAGATGTTGCCAGATCTGTCGAGTCTTTTAAGCATTTTCTGTTTTTATTTCAACTGTTCCTTTTCCTTGCTCTTGACCCTTAGTGGGGGAGAAACCTGGTTATAGAGCCAGAGACATTTACCACATGGAAACAGGGCCTTTGGCCCAACTTGTCCATGCCGCCCAGTTTTTACCACTAAGATAGTCCCAATTGCCTGCATTTGGCCCATATCCCTCTATGCTCTTCTGGACACTTCTGTATCTCTCCCCTCCTACCTTAAACCTATGCCGTCTAGTTTTAGACTCCCCTACTTTTGGGAAAAGATGCTGACTATCTACCTTATCTATGTTCCTTATTATTTTACAGATCTGTATAAGTTCATCCTTAAGTCTCCTGCAATCCAAATTAAAAAGTCCCAGTCTATCCGGCCTCTCCTTAAAACTCAAACCACCAAGTTCCAGTAGCATTCTAGTAAATCTTTTCTGCATTTTTTTTAGTTTAATAATATCCTTCCTATAATAGGATGACTAGAATTGTATACAGTACATGGTCAGAAAAAGCAATTCACTTTCCTTCCGGATACTACAAGTTGTAGGACTCGTTATTCTCTCTCCTACAATCCCAAGCTTGTTACTCCTGACTTAACACGTTTTCTCCACTACTCTTTGTCTCACTTAAAAAAGAAATGGAAAGGGGTTAAAAAATTGACAACTGACATGCAGAGGCTCTTTCCCAGTATTGGCTCAATTAATTCATCTTAATGCTTTGATGGTACTTTAATCACTTGGGACAAAGGCTAATTTGAATGTGGCATTAGGATTTGAAAAGCTTCAAACCCTTTACATTCCAAGATAGTACAAATGGTAGAAGGACACTCCCCCCCAAAAAAAATAGGCACTGAAATATTGAATTAGGTAAATAAGACATAATTCTTCACAAATATTCCAGTTTATTATGCAATATTGTATTCAGGCACACTGCAAAAGCAATTGCTTTGTGATTATAATTTATCCCTATAATGTGCAAACGTATTCTTCTAGAAAGCTGTCATTTGTTTCTTGTCTCTGATCAACTTGCATCATCCTCAAACTTCTAAAGATTGCATTTTCGAGATGATAATGGAATAATGCTTCTACTTGACAATTTTCAATTTAAATGGAAATAAAATAACATCAAGATTCATAAATCCAAGGCAGCTGACAGGAGAATGAAGCTCCTTGATCACCCTCATTCTTAACTATTATAGAACCTAGCACAGGCAGTTGAAATGTTTGCAGGCATCTTATGCAAAAAGAATCAAGTGGATGCGCCTACCTGCTTTCCTCTTGAGGTTCCGAGCATCACCAAAACTGATGTCCAGCCAATTTGACTCATTCCATGTGAAAATTCAGAGTAGTTGAATGTTCCTCTAGGCTAATTCCTCAAACAGAATTCTGGCTAAAATTCTGAAGACAATCCGAAATTTATCTCAGTAAAGCCTCAACACTGACTGTACAATGTGAATAGCAGTTTTAGGGAATAAATCATACCTCTACCCATGGATCAATAGAGTTATGCAATTATTATTTTTCCTTGTAAGCAGTGACTCAAATATTCCATCAACTAATTAAAAATGGTAACTGCCACCAAAATGATAACAGTGATGAACTTCAAAGTCAGGTTCAAATTATTGAACCAACAACCCAAAAAGGCTTTCAATTTATCAGAGAATCCAGCATGCTGAGTATTCAAGTGATGATTAGACACAACTTTTATAATGCAGTATATGTGGACTTCTTGCACCCTCTTCCACTGATGATTTGAAGTGCGCTGTTTGGTGCATGGTAACATAGAGCAGCATAGTCGGGGATTGAGGGGGATGTGTATATGTTCACTAGAGTTTCTGATGAAGAAGATTCAGAGGGGAAGGATACCTCACCCTCCAGTTCCTTTTTCCTGCAACAGCTGGTGTCACTTGGCCTAGTCTCTTGTTTTCTTTCCTTTCTTCATTTAGGTCAAGGGGGGTTTCTAGCAAGATGACCACAAGAAACAGTTTCTATTTCCTGGTGACATCTAGAAGGTGTGCAATAGCATAGAATAGTACAGGACTCACTCTCTTGAGGTGAAGTCCTTAAGGAATTTCCCAAACAAATGTTGGTAGCATTGATGAAGTCTTGACTAAGTGTAAGTTCCCTGATATGTTTCAGAGATCCTTTCACAGCTTGCAAGGAAAGTGAAGATGCAATTTTGAGTATCCCTTTAAGTTGTCCTTGAAATTTACATCAATACCTCATTTACTCCTGATTAGCTGATTGCTGTTAGGAAAGGGTATTAGGTTGGGGACTTGTAATATTAGGATATTGCAGACTGAATGGGTTAACGTGGGACTGGGAAACAGTGTTGGTCACATAATGCTTTAAAGAGAGTCACATGACGAGAGTTTGTTAATAGTTTGAATGGAGAAAGCTCATGGCTTGGACTGAAGAAGGTATTGCCTTGTGTGTCTACATGTGGTTTATATTCTACAATCAATAATTACTATTCAGACTTCATGCCTTTGACTTCCTTCCTTAGACAACCATAACAATGCAACTAAGCCATTAGAATGTCATTCAACCTTTTTAGAAGCACCAGCAGACAATTTAAGAGCCAATCAATTGCTCGTAATCCTCTGAATGGCTGTTCTTAACAGAAGAAGAAGAAGAAGAAGAAGGATTGGTGGATACTTCAACAAACATCAGGAAGACTGAAGCTTGTGTGAAGCTTCAAGGAATACTAAACGCCTAAAGAGAACAAGTGAATTCTTGATCGCAAACCAAAGAAGCCTGTACTGAGGAGTTGTTGGATTTCTTGAATGCCTGGGATCACTGTGTGAATAAATATATCCAGTACATGAGGAAAGCAACTGTACCAGCATTGATAACAGTTGTGTGGAACGCAGTTATTCACTAATTTCTATTTGTTTGAACTTGGCATCAGAAATTTTTTAGTTATATTTGCCATTATAATTAACTTTTGAAACTCCAAAAAAAAAACAGACTATTTATTAGGATTTCAGTTTAACACCTTGGAAACTCTTTAGTGCCTACAATATCTGTGGAAAAAACATCCCTTTGGTTCCAGAACATAGATCTAAACTAGAGAGACCCAATTAAATTCTAAGGAACTGACAGCCCCAAGACCACTTCCAACCAAGAGATGCTGATGTTGGTTTACCCTGTGATAATCTTTCTCCAATTTTGCCTATTTATCTCTACCTACTTCAGTTGAGAATTAGGCCTTTTCTTATGTAAGAACATAGGAATTAAGAGCCGAAGTTGGCAATTCAGCCCTTGAAGCCTGCTCCATCATTCAGTCAGATCATAGCTGATCTCTTCCTGGTCTCAAATTCACCTTGCTATCCATTCCCCATATCCCTTTAACTCATTTTTTTATAATCAGAAAAATACCTTTTTGAAACCATTTAATGATTCAGACTCCATTGTGCTATGGGGCAGTGGGTTCTACAAATTCACTACGAGTAGTTCCTCCTCATCTTGGTTTTAAATCTATCACCTCGCAACTCACATCTGTGACCTCTTTTAAGCCGGGAACAAATTTTGCAAAACAGACTGTGCCCCGATTTGACCATCCCGCCTATCGTTAAACTATCATTTTTTTGCACAAATCTAGGATATTTCTTATTATCTGCCAGAAATTACTTATCCAAACCAATTATATCTGAAGCATAGTGCAACTTCAACAACTCTCCTTCTTAGTAATTTGTGGTTTGCCATACTCATTCTCCTTCTTAATTAGTAGGTGATATTAGGTTTCAATCAGAGTCTCCAGCCAGTTGATTTAGTCTGATTCAAATATCTTTCTCCATTCTCAGAGTAGTCTTTTCATTACTATTCTGATACCTGTGTGTGGGAAGTGTCAGTACATCACCCTAAATCATGCTGACCAATCCAGAGTATTATATGTGGGCAAAGAGAAGGTCTATGAAAGGCTGCACAATGTCTCAAATGTAAATTCTTAACTGGAATGTGTTATTCATTCCAGCCAAAAATCTATGCCTTTTTAGCAGAGCATTAAAGGATCTAGAAAAATTCACATTACTGTTATGAATAAAATCCATTGTATTGTAAAACACATGATTAACTTTACCTCTGTTAATAGCAGCCATCCTCCCTTTTCTATTTGGTGTTAGTTATTTTCTATACCTAACTAGAATAATGTGTCCTGCTGCATTCTTTTCTCTTCTAATCTTTGCTGAGTGTTCTAATATATGCATTTCACCTCTCTCATTTCTTCTATCTTGCTTTATTCCCACTTTGTATTCTCACAGTCAAAATTCTCATTAGCTTCAACACCATGTCGGTATCACCAAGGAAGTTGCAGCAGTTTCAATCAAATTAATTTCAACTGCTTCTCAATGAGGGATGGGAAAACTTTTAATGAATTCCTTTGAGGACTGGATTTGCTGCTTTCAAAGCTCACTGAGTTTTTCTCAGCATGCTTTGGTAGTTAAATGTGTTGCTGTGTTTGAGAGTGAGGGGGCTCTACAAACCCTGTCAAAGGAAAAACCCTTGAAAACAAGCATGGTAATTAAGCGAAATATTTAAGCCACATCCGCTGATTACAGTACAGGCAAAAACGACAAGTCTGTGCCGCATCCAACCAGCACTCAGCACTTCTGATGGAGAGTCTAAATGACTTGAAACATTGGCCAGAACTTTCCTGCTGTTCAAGTTGGAGGGTGGTTTTCCCAGCAGTGTGGAGTGGCATTTTCCCACATAGAGATATCAGAATAAGAATGGCCACATCACTCCGAGAATGGGAAAGATATTTGAATCAAACGAAACACATTCAATGAGAAACTGTTGAAAAGATCCTGCTGCTGACCAATACACGCTACCTCCCATACCATGAAACATGAGACAGGTTGCATGATCAATCCAGCTTAATGGAAAATTCTGTTCTGCAAGCCTCACCTGCTGGTAAAATTGTGGCCAATAACTCTGTTTTCTCTTCTTGTAGATGCTGCCAGGCCTGTTGAGTTTTTCCAGCATGCTCCATTTTTGTTGGCTATTTACTCATTGGCTGGAGTGATCAGCTGGGAGTGACAAAGGGGAGAGGTGAGTGGGTGCAATACTGTGACTATTATCTTACATTATAGAATATGACATTATTATAGAACATTGTAACTAAACTTAAAGCTGGCCTGCACTTTTCAAAGCTAGTCTCGACCTTTTAAAGAGGAAGGGAATTTTAGTTGGAGCAGGTTTTGGGTGTTATTGTTGAGAAGCTTCTGATAGAAAAGAATAAGGAATGGCAGAGCTGAAGAGAAAATAGGCTTCAAGGCTTTTGGGTGGAAAACTGGAGCTCTTGGCTAAGAAATGGAAAGAATGGGCAATTGCTTTATCTGCAAGGGGAACTTCCAGACATAGAACAAAGTGAGAACAAGATAGGATAACTATGAAGAGCAATGTCAGGAAGCAAGCCCCGAGGACCTTGGTGCAATGCCACAAAATAGTTTAAAGACCACACTTGAATGTGTCTTCAAAATGTACATTCTTCATACCTCCAACAGGACCACTGCAGGCAGATCAAAAATCCCAATGCTCGCACCCAAATAATGGCACAATCCAATATTTAGCTCCTAGAGTTTTCATTTCTAACCCATTTCAAGTCTGGCTTTCAGTCAATTGAAAGCCTGAAGTGTAAGAATTGATGCGGATGCAACATCCAGGATAATCTTTGTCGTGTCTTTAAAAAACCATTAAAGGAAATCTGTTCAAGAATTACCTCAGGACTGATAATCAACAAAACCATGATCAGCAAATCTGTTGGAGTACTGAATGGTATCTTGAGAATAGTTTTCTGAGAATTGGGCTGATAAAGATCACAGATCTTCATATGATTGACACATTTGATGTATTTGCCAAAAAAAAAGAAGCTGCAGTGGCATAAACCAGCAAATACCAATCACCTCTTTACATGGAAAATATAAAAACGTAGAAAATGGGAGCAGGAGGAGGCCATTCAGCCCTTCGAGCTTGTTCCACCATTCATTATGATCATGACTAATCATCCAACTGAATAACCTGATCCCACCTTCCCCTGCTCCCTCCCCCCCCCAAAAAAAAAAATGTGTTGATCCCCATCACTCCAAGTGCTGTATCTAACTGCTTCTTGAAAATGTGTTTTGGCCTCAACTACTAACTGTGGTGGCATATTCACAAGTCGATCACTCTCTGCATGAAGAAATCTCTTCTCATCTCTGTCCTGAATAGTCTATGCTGTGTCCTCAGACTGTGACCTCTGATTCTAGACATCTCTACCATTGGGGACATCCTTCTTGCATGTACTTTGTTTAGTCCTGCTAGGATTTTATAAGTGTCCATGATAGATTTCTATATATATATATATGGTAGCAGAGTGGTTATCACTGCTGCCTCACTGTGCCACAAGGATCTGGATTTGATACCAGCCTTAGGTGACTGTCTATGTGGAGTTTGTGTGTTTTCCCCACATCTGTGAGGGTTGTCTCCCACAGTCCGAGGATGTGCAGGTTAGGTGAATTGGCCATGCTAAATTGCTCCTTATTGTTCCAAGATGTATAAGTAAGGGGACATAACAGGGTAAATCTGCGAGATTATGGGAATGGGGTGAGGATTGGGTCTGGGTAAAATGTTCTGTCAGAGAGTCAGTGCAGACTTGATGGGCTGAATGGCCTCCTTCTGCACTGTATGGTTTCTACAATAATCATCTGTGATATGGCTCATCCTACATAGTAGGATCCAGTTTGGGCTAGTTTTGGACATTTTGTCAGTAGCAAGTTTCAGTGGTAACCACAATTTGCAGGCACTCCATTATTTTAATTTATTTCTATATCCTGCACACTGCTCCAGCACATTAAAGGCTTCACTGGTCGATGCTATCCTCACATTGCCATTGGTGATAGTCTATTGATCTTTCGAGACTTGTCAATGAGGTCTTGTGCCCAAACCTTCCCCGTGATTTCAATAAAACATGCACAGTTTAAGAAAAATGCCAAGGCAGCAAAAAAATTGTAAATGAGGTCATGCCCCTTTCTATTAACCTTTTACTGAGTGCATTGTAAATTCAGCAGACGGTATGCTGCTATGATAATCCCAGTGGGAAAAAATAGTTTGGATCGGTATTCTTATTTCCCAGTTTTTACTGATGCTCCATTTTAGGGTTTATAAGATCAGTTCCGACCAGTCTTCTTATTTCCCCATTTTTATAATTTTTTTCAATCTGCAATATAGTTTAGTATAATTTAGGAAGAAATATTACTAAAAATTACTGAAGATTGATCAATTTTAACATTATCAATAAAACTAAAGATGAAGCCAATGAATAACTGATTCAGCTTTTTTTTAACTCCTTCCCTTCATTAATGGTCCAGGATAGAAACAAAAATCTATCACCACAGCAATGTTAATAAAATGTACCAATAAACAGAATCCTTGAATTGTTTTGCTTTTTGGGGGTAATCACAATTTCTGTTTTCATTCTGAACGTAAGTCCACTGCAATGCAAAAGCTATTTACCTACTCTTAAATAGCTATATTTTGACTTCCCCTGCAGATATCATTAATATTTCTGTGACTGGATTGGGCACCATGAATATCAAACCAGAGGATATTTTATATCTGTAAAAAACCATTCCAAAATCCACGAGACCGTCTGTCTTATCAAAAGCCTCAAGACACGAATGGGGAGTTGGCCCAAAACAGGCGACAACTAGTGAATTGACAGCCATTTTACACTCTGTCTGCTTTCCTTTTCTATTGAGCCTCAAAGGAAATTAAAATGGGGGAATTCGGAAGACAATATCCGATTCACGATTGTCCATATTGCATTACTACATTAAACTAAGTTCACCTCTTGCCTTTTGAAATTAAAATAACCTGATAGGATTAGGCACCTACTTGCAACTGCAGATATTAAAATTTTAATGTTTATCAGCAGAATTTGAGGTTCTGATTATAAAACGAAAACTGGAGTGTGGAAAATGTATCAATTGTGAAAGGGGGTCACGTGCCATCATAATTCTATAAGTATTTTTATAACATGCAGTAGTTCCTTTTATTTTTCCTAAACATTTTTTTCTCAAGACTGATGCTTCACATTTCTTTTTCATAGAAACATTGAAACCCTACAATACAGAAGGAGGCCATTTGGCCCATTGAGTCTGCACCAACCACAATTCCACCCAGACCCTGTCCCAGCAACCCCATGTATTTACCCCACAAATCTCTATAACCTATGCATCCTGGGACACGCTAAGGGGCAATTTAGGCTGGTCAATGCACCTAATGCACACATTTTTGGACTGTGGGAGGAAACCTGAGCACTTGGAGGAAATCTATGCAGACATGGGGAGAACATGCAGACTCTGCATACAGTAACCTAATCTGGACTTGAACACAGGTCCCTGGAGCTGTGAGGCATCAGTGCCAACCATTGTGCCACCATGCCACCCCATGCTTGAATCTAACCTGTAAATACAGAACTTTTCAGCATTTAATAGTTTCACATTAAGTATTTCTATCAGTTAACTTGGAGAAAATAAATCATAATGTTTTGGATGCTGTAAATCTGAAATAAAACAGAAAATGCTCAAAAATATTCAATAGGTCAGGCAGTATCTGTGTAGAGGGACAGTGGGTTAGCATTTCTTGTTTGATGACCATTCATCAGTAGTTTTGAAAGGCCACTTACTTGAATGTTTCACTTTCCACAATAGCTGTCTGGCCTCCTAATGTTTTCAGCATATTCTAAAGCCATACTCTGTTCTGTCAGCATAATAAGAACAAGACCTCTAGCACCCACAGCTCAAACACTAGAAATCTAGATCATTGTTTGAGCAAGGAACTGCAGAGATGTCCTCAGCACCCAAACAGTGGTGAGTATTGATGTTGGTGGATCGATCACCACATGATCTTTTTAAAAATGTATTCTTTCATGAGATAAGGGTGTTGCAGGCAAGACCAGTATTTATTGCCCATCCTAATGCCTTGAACTGAATGGTTTGCAAGGCCATTTCAGAGATCTGTTGTGAAACAACCACATTGCTGTGGGTCTGAAGTCACAAGTAGACCAGACCAGGTCAGCAAGGCAGGTTTCCTCCCCCACACGGCAGGTTAGTGACCCTGATAGTTTTTACGACAATTAATAATAGTTTTATGGTCACCATTACTGAGACTAGCTTTCAATTCCAGATTCATTAATTAAATTTAAGTTCCACCTGGTGCCAACGTGATATTTGAGTCGAGATCCCCAGAAGAGTAGCCGGGGCCTCTGGTTATAGTCCAGTGACATTACCACATTTCTCCTCACCTGCTCAACCAATTGAGAAACGAAAGTAATGCTGCAAGAAAATTAATATCGAAGGCTCCAAGGATTTCATTAAGATGGTCTTTCTCAGTGAGCACCTCACTACCAACTCCTCACTGTCCAGCTACCCAGGAGTGACAGTATGCTGATAGTGACTGGCTGACCTTAAAGACCATTGTGACAAGCATCTTCTTGACTTCCTTGACTTCTCCCGGAAGCATCATGACTGGTTTGACAAAATTGATACACAGGCCCTAATTTGAGCACATTTTCTCAGACTGGAAACTTCACCACACCTCTTCTTGATGTCCAGAAGCAATGACAAAGTGACTTGCAACATAAAGAAAAAGTGGTGAGTGGAAAGAGGCTGGGAAATCCAACAACATGGAGACACTAATATGTGTAGATTCCTCAGCACTGTCTCTATGAGATATAGCCCAAACACTCAAGGATCCACTCATCTGAGTGCCAAGCGTGAGGTAGGATTTATCAAGGACAGAGAGGCAGTCAATGCCTCTCTCGCTCAAGAGAATATTTTGTAGATCTATTCAATCAAGACTCTGTCTTCAATTTGAATGCTCTCAACTCCATTCATCCATACCCCACCCACCCTTCCATCTGGAGCATAATCTAAAAAGCCAGTTGAGAGTGAAATGACCCTGGAACAGGTGCCAAAATTATGAAACACGGTGGAAATGCACTCCTAGCATGGCTGTACAATCTTATATCTCTCGTTTGGGAAGAGGAGTGCATGCCGGAACATCTCAGGGGCACAATGATTATAATTATATTCAAGAAGGGAGCTAAGCCCAATTGTGATAACTACAGTGGAGTTTCCCTGCTGTTTACCACAAGGACATCAGTGAAAGGATCTTCCTCAAGTATATCTTCACAGTAATTGAAGACCTCCTTCCAGAGTCACAATGTGGTTTTCTCCTACCTCATCTTCACTGTGCAGCAAATTTAACAAAAGATGCAAAAACAGCATCAATCGCTAAAAATGATCATTTTCTACATGTTTAATGATTTGACTCTATCAATCATGAAGGCTCATCAAACATCCTCCTTAAATTTGGCTGCTCTCAGAAATTTGTCACCATCTTCTGCCTATTCCACGAAGACAAGCAAATCATGAGTCCCAACACCAACCGAACCACGGCAAACCTTATCTCAGTGAAAACAGGAGTCAAATAAGACTGTGCTATTGTATCAAATCTCCCCTCCATTTTCCTCATTGTAATACCTCACTTCATCTCCAGCAACATTTCCATAAGTGCATGGATAATCTACAGAACAAACAGGAAACTGTTCCATCTATGCCGCCCAGTACCAAAATCAGGCCAGCTTTAGTTAGTGAGCTTCAGACAATGCTTGTGCGATCATTCACAAACTGAGTTCCACGTCACTGTCGACTCCTTCTCCGAAGCACATGAGAAAATGGGCCATTCACTAAACATTCAGAAGCTCCTCTTGCAAACAGCTCTCACAGCAAAACACCTTGAAGATGAGATCTTGGAGAATGTGGGCCACTTTCCATATCTTGGGGCATCTTCTCAATGAAGTAGACATAGATATGTCTTTGACCAACAGAGAAAAGAATGTTTAAGGACCACAATTTTAAACCCAAAACTAAGATCATGATTTACTGAGCAGCAGCAATGCCATGTTTGTATATGCTTCAGAAGCTCGGGAAATCTACAGCGGACAACTCCATGCACTGGAGGAGTACCAGCAGTGGTGTCTACGCAAAATCTTCCAAATCTAATGGCAAGAAAGGTGGCACAATAGCTGAATCACTCAAAATAATTTCACTGGGTGGGACTTGTCATTCATCTGCTTGACATTGGACTCCTGAAGCAGCTGTTCTATTTGGAACTTGGTCACGGCAGATGACTGCTGGGGTACAGCAGAAATGCATTAGAGATATCCTTAAAGCATCCCTGAAGATATCAACCATTAGCCTCTGACTCACGGGTGTCCCTGGCTTGTGAACAAGCCAAATGGAGAAGGTTCATGCTGGAAAGACGTTGATAGACTTCATTAACAGCATACAGAGGTGAAGCCGAGGTCTTAGAGAGAACGCACAAACTTCCAAACAACTCATTCATCTTCAATTATCTCCTGTGCCACAAAATGGCACAATCTGCAAATTGCAGCTGGATTTAACAGCCATCTCAGAATCCAAGAAGACAGAGTCGAGGCAAACCATCCTAAGTCCCGAGAGATTGCCTAAAAAAAAGGTGTTTTTAAGTCAACTTTGGAATTTGCTCGATTCCATGCTCGAATAGATTTGTACTTAAGCTTACCTGGAAGCTGAGAGATTATTGCTCGTATCCCCGTTATTTGGCTGAGGAATTAAACTCTGGGGGATTTCCTCTCATGTTTATGAAATCAACTTCATTACAGACACAGGTACTGGTCTCTCATGTGCATTTTATTGGATTAGACCAACTATCCTGAGGTTGAATTGGGGATGGCATGCGAGAGTACTGACCATGACCACTGGGTAAGGCAGATTAGAACCAGATAGTTTATCCTATTAATAGTTTTAGAACTGAATATTAAGTATAACCGCTTCTTGCTCTTGGATAAAGATGTTTGGTAGCTGCAACAACATTTAAAAAGCGACGCTTGGAGTTTCCTCATGTGTGGGTTTAGTTCCTTTTACATTCAGTTTCTGCTAAAAGCAATTTGCATAATCCTTAAACATAAAATCTTCCATGAATGCGCAGAATTGGGCAACATAATGAAACCTAATATTTTTGAATTTGAAAAATATTATTGTTGTACGTAAGAATGATATTTTGAGTCATAGAATCATACAGTGCAGAAAAGGGCCACCAGGCCCTATCTCCATATATTTATCCACTAATCCCTCTAACCAATGCATTCTGAGACACTGAGGGCAATTTAGAATGGACAATCAACCTAGCCCGCATATCTTTGGACTGTGGGAGGAAACCTAAGCACGTGGAGGAAACCCATGCAGACACAGGGAGAATGTGCAAACTCCACACAGACAGTGACCTGAGCCGGGATTCGAACTCATATCCCTGGAGCTGTGAAGCAGCAATGCTAATCACTGTGCTACCTTGCCACCCACTGCAATTTAATAGGATTATCACCAAACAAAATGACAGTATTAAGAAGATTTTTCAAATTTAATTTACTGGATGCAGGCATCATTGACTGGGCCAGCATATATTTCCCATCCCTCATTTTTAAAAAGTTAATTTATAGGATATGGTCATTGCTGGCTGACTAGCATTTATTGTCCATCCCTAGCTGCCTTTGAGGAGGTGCTGTTCAGCTGCCTTCTTAAACTGCTGTAGTTCCTTAGATATGGGGTGGCACAGTTCCAGAATTTTTGACCCAGTGATAGTGAAGAAATGACAATACATTTCCAAATCAGATGGTGAGTAGCTTAGAGGGAAACTTCCAGATGGTGGTGTTCTCTGGGTTTGCTCCCTTACCCTTCTTGATAGTAGCTGTCATGAGTTTGGGAAAAGCTTCCTGAGGAGACTTGGTAAGTTCCTGCATTGTATACCATCTTGTATGCTACTACCACTGTTCTTTGATTACGGAGAAAGTGAATGTTTGTGGAAGACTTGACAATCAAATGCGTTGTTTTGTTATGGATAGTGTTAAGCATCCTGAGTGTCATTGGAGTTGCACTCATCCAGTCAAGTGGAAAGGATTCTATCTGACTTCCTCCCGACTTGCATATTGCAGATGTGAACAAACTTTGGGAAGTCAGGAAGTAGGTTGATCACCTAGGATCCTTAGTGTCTGATCTGCCCTTACAGTCACAGTATTTATATGGTTAGTCCACTTCAGTTTCTGGTCAAATTAATCCAATGTCCTGTGTATGACCACAAAGTTGCTGACTGCCTCTGCGATCCCTGTCAAGCCTGCTTTGACATTGCTAGGAAGTCTCCTCTTCCCTTCAATAGACATGAGAACCCCCCCCCCACAACCCCCACCATCTGTCCTACTAATCACTTATGGCCTGGAGGAGGCTTCTCAGGGAGTCATTATCAAACGATGACATGTTCTTAGTCTGAACCCTTCAACAGCTCAATTCTCTGCAATATGGTCATCTTACAGGCAGCATGGTGGCACAATGGGTAGAGTAGTGGCACAGTGGAAAGCACTGCTGCCTCACAGTGCCAGGGACCCAGGTTCGATTCCTGACTTGGATCATTGTCTGTGCAGAGTCTGCACGTACTCCCTGTGTTTGCATGGATTTGTTACAGATGCTCCAGTTTCCTCCCACAGTCCAAAAGACATGCTGGTTAGGTATATTGACCATGCCTTGGTGTACCAAAGCAGCACCAGAGTGTCGCAACTAAGGGATTTTCATAGTAAGTTCATTGTAGTTTAATGTGACACTAATAAATAAACTCTAAACATTACAGCCTCTGCAGAGAAACAAAGAAAGTTAAAGCATAGAATTTAAGTCTTTTTTTTAAATACTTGCTATTCGGAAAGGGAACAAGACAGCTGTGCTCAAATTTTCTTTCCTCTCTGGCATAGGTACTGAGTGAGACAGTGCTTGCACAACAGTCACCATCAATAAAAATTGCTCTTAATTGCTGTTCTAATAGTTCGAAGGATTTCACCCTCTTCTGGGTAACAACTTACATCACTAAGATGCCAGAAATCCTTGCCAGGGTGCTTGGGTTAAATAGGTGGCCATGATGATCTTCCAGATCATGTCCTTCCTTCCCTCCCAGAATATCCCAACCTGGAGATCCAATTGGGTGCACTCCCTTCTTCAATACAATTGACTGGTTGCTCACCAGCTGATTGTTAATTGGCCACAAGACAAGTCATCAATGTTCCTAAAAGGCAGGGGGAGGAGACAGTGGATCACAGTCCAAAGATGTGCAAGTCAGGTGGATTGGTCATGTCAAACTTCCCTTTAGTGTCCAAAGACGCATAGGATCAATGAATTTGCCATTGTAAACGTACAGCGTCTTTCAGAGAGTGGGTGCAAACCTGATGGGCCAAATGGCCTCCTCCTGCACTGGTGGGATTTTATGGCTCACACACTTTCAGGTCAAACCTCCACTTCCACTCCCATCCCACAAAGAAGCACAAGATTTACTGTTGAGTATTTGTCTACAATTGAAGAATTACAATGCTCATTTTCTTAGTGAAGGATATAAGGTAGCAGGCATTAAGAATCCTTTTGCTCCATTTACAAAATCTCAGATGTGATTTATGTTGGGTAAGAGGGGAAGGTGGGGTATGTGGGGTGTGAAGAGGATAATGTTGCATTTGAACTCCTCAGATTAGAACAGGAGAAGGAGAGGGGGAGAGAGTTAAATTCTTAAACGTGGAAAACTACCCTAAACAGGCGTAAACACATTTACATTTAATGGGCAGAGGCCGAGGGTCTTGAAGAAGTTACCTGTTCCAGAGAGGTGAGATAGAAATTATAATATTCAAATAAAACTGTGTGCCTCAGATTTCATTAGCCAGGTTTGATTTCTGTGATTAGGTTCCCTAGGACTCAGAAACCTGGCAAGTTTGAGAGAGGTTACATCAGTAAAGTATTTTTCGAGCATTGCTCATGGTCCAAGCAGGGCAAGGATGTTTCCTGCCAGCCTCTTATCAATGTTGCTATTATCAGTGCCCTGAATGCAATATCTTAGAACCATAGAACCATAGAATATTACAGCTCAGAAACAGGCCTTTTGGCCATTCTTTGCTGTACTGTATCATTTATCTGCCTAGTCCCACTCAGCTACCCCTGGACCATATCCCTCACATCTCTGTCATCTATGTACCTGTCCAAGCTTTTCTTAAATGTTAAAAGTGAGCCCGCTTTCACCATTTCATCTGGCAGCTCATTCCACACTCCTACCACTCTGATTCACCTCAAGAGAGCAAGTACCTTCTTCCCTTTAATTTGTATAGATTCAATGACCTCTCTTCTGTTTGCCTTATTTCCATAAACTCTATGCCAGTTTCCTTAGTAAATACGGATGCAAAAGACCCATAAATCTCCAATTTCCTTTGGTTCTATACATAGCTGACCACTCTGATCTTCAAGAGGACCAATTTTATCCCTTACCATCCTTTAGCTCTTAATATATCTGTAGAAAGTTTTAGGATTAACCTTCACCTTGACTGTCAAAGCAACTTCATGTCTTCTTTTAACTCTCCTGATTTCTTTCTTAAGTAGTTTCTTGCACTTTTTATATCCTTCAAGCATCTTATTTGTTCCCTGTTGTCTATTCATGTCATACATCTCTCTCTTCTTTATCAGAGTTTCAATATCTCTCGAGAACCGAGGCTCCTTATTCTTATTCACTTTGCCTTTAATCCTGACAGGAACATACAAACTTTGCACTCTCAAAATTTCTCCTTTGAAGGCCTCCCACATACCAATCACATCCTGATCAGAGAACAACTTGTCCTAATCCACAGTTTTTAGATCTTTTCTCATTTCTTCAAAGTTGGCCATTTTCCAGTTTAGAACTTCAACCCAAAGTCCAGATCTATCTTTATCTATGATCAATTTGAAATTAATGGTATTATTATCACTGGAACCAAAGTGTTCCCCTACAAACACTTTTGTCACTTGTCCGAACTCATTTCCTAATAGGAGATCAAATATTGCATCTTCTTTATTGATATCTCTACGTATTAATTTAGAAAATTTTCCCAAACACATTTTACAAACTCCAATACACCTAGACCTTTAACAATATGGGAGTCCCAATCTATATATGGAAAATTAAAATTCCCTACAATCACAACTTTATGTTTCCTGCAGTTGTCTGCTATCTCTCTGCAGATTCACTCCTTCAATTCTCACTGACTATTGGGTATTCTATAATACAACCTCATTAATATGGTCATACCTTTCCTGTTCCTCAGCTCCACCTCAGTAGACAAGCCCTCTAATCTGTCCTGCCTGAGCTCTGCTGCGACATTTTCCCTGAGTAGTAATGCCAAGCCCCACCTTTCATCCCTCTGCCTCTATCACGTATAAAGCATTGGATTCCTGGAACATTGAACTGCCAGTCCTGTCCCTTCTGTAGCCAAGTTTTACTAATGGCTATAATGTCATAATTCCATGTGTTAATCCACGCCCTCAACTCAACTGCCTTCCCCACAATATTCCTGACATTGAAATAGACACACCTCGGAAGATTATTACCACATCCCTTCGATTTGTGATTTTGCATGAACTATTAACATCATTTATTTTCACCCCTGCTCCACTACCTGCTCTGGCACTCTGGTTCCCACCCCCCTGCAAATTTAGCTTAAACCCTCCCCTATAACATCAGCAAACCTTCTCCTAAATTTCTTCCATCTTTCCCATATTTCCAGGTTTTCCAACTGCTAACAGTCGTCCTTATTCCCTCTCCACATTTTGAATACAAGGGAATCACAATGCTTATTTAAGTGATAATTAATATTTATTTACATCTTTCTGCGTTTGAATTCACCAGCAACTTTAACTGGTCCCAATTCAGATCAGAAAGAAGGCCAACTTTTTTTTTGCCCTCATGAGACATGGGTATTTCTTCCCTAAAAATGGCATTTACCAATGAATAAGATTTAATCGTTCTCCACCTTCACTTCTCAAAGCTCAAGATAACTGCTCCTGTGGCTCAATGCCAAATTCAATTTCACTGCAGATTCTTTTCTACTGCAAACTGGAAACCAGGAGGTCTTAAACGAGTTGTAACTTGCAGCGGTTATCAGAGAAACTCTCTTATCTCAATTGGCCTGCGACTGAGGTTGCTAGGATTAAGAAAGGACTCTGACAATAATATCTTACTCTTCTACATTCTATTCTAGCCTTGAGCACCATAGTTTTATTTAAGCATTCACTAACATATTTTCCCCGGCAATGGACTTGGATACTTCCAGTTAACAACCCCAGTGTCCAATGTGAACATTATTCTTTGCTTGGATAACAGGGGATGCTGAAGTGTAGGCAAAGCTAAAATACCCACCAATATCAAAGCACATGAGTGTTAATGTTATGCTTGTTAGATTGTAAATATACAGACATGGTATGGCTTCTGCTATGTCCAAGATCACAAGAAAGTACAAAAGGTTGTGAATGAAACCCAGTCTATCACTCAAACCATCCACTGACACTGTCTACAGTTCTTGCTGGCTCAGAAAAGCAGCCAGCGTAATCAGGACCCCATACACTTTGGACATATTCTCTTCTATCTTTTTCCATCAGGAAAAAGATACAAAAGTCTGAGATCATGCACTGTCACAAGAACAGTTTCTTCTCTGCTGCATCAGATTTTTGAATGGACCTACCTCATCTTAAGTTGATCTTTCTCTTAACCCAAGCTATGATTGTAACACTACATTCTGCACTCTCTCCTTTTCTTCTCTATGAATGGTATACTTTGTTTGTATAGTATGCAAGAAACAAACAAATATTAGCCTGAAGATAAAGAAGGAGCAGGGCAGAACAGAGGAAAAGAGAATCTAGTTTGAGGTCAGGAAATCCAGAAGTAAGGATTCCCCTAAAAAAGCTGCTTTATACTGTTTACTGCAAGTTTCCATCTAAAGTCAGTGTGATTGATAGAGGCTTGTCAGGTAGGAAAGTCTGCAGCACAAGTTTACTGTCAATCAGGCCAATAGCAAAACAGTGTAATAGGGATTGGTGGGAGAGACAGGCTTGGATGGGGGGGGGTGGGGGGTGGACTGATGGATGGGACTGGTTTCGGGTCGTGCTTAATTGTAGAGTGGGAATGGGGTCCTATCATGGAGAGGAGGAAGGAGATGCTTCCATCACATAAGGGTCCAATCACAGGGGTCAGATTGCAAGTGTGGAGACCAGATGGTGATCTGGCCAATCCATTCGTGGACAGGATACAATCTCATGAGGATAGAATCCTCATCACAGAGGCTTTTGCATGGGGACTAGTTTCATGCGTGGAGGCTCGAGAAGGACTGCTGTTCCCCTTGGCTACTAAGCAGTGTTGTAAGGAAACTTACTTTTTTGAGAAGCTATCTTTATTTCCATCCAACTGTCTGGTTTCCCAGGGTTTGGCAAATCAGGATAAATGCCAGCTTCATTAAACTACTCCATATGAATACGCACCACCAAATGGGGTAGTTGACTGTCCCTTATTCTGCCGTTATGAAACTTGAAAGTAGGGAGTTCCATAAGTTGGAAACATTTTGGGAGTGGGTGAGACAAATTTAAAATATGAATATCTGACCTGACCCCAATCCACCCAGTTTGTTCGTCACACTGACACAGCCTGATGTGTCAAATTTTCTATCATTCTTTCTAATGATACAAACTTCATTCTTCAATAACGCACTTTACCTTAGCTGTTTTTTCTTTAACCCAGACTGTAGCTCTTGGCTATAATTCCTCTTACTCACCTAATAAATGTATAAAAATGTCAGTCAGGTAAAGACCAGTTGGTCTATCCAGCCTTTCCAACGCATTCATGAAACCATGTGTATCAAGATGCAAACATTGCAACATTGGTCCTGAACCCCATGAAAAATCTTAATAGTCGTTCCATTGGAACCATTGCATTTGTTTAATGTGATAACCTTCATGAGAATCACTGATTGGCCTCGTACACATTGAGTATGATCTCTCCTGGGAACGGTCAGTGGCCTGCCCAGCTGGAACACATTTCCTGTGCCCTTTCTAAGGAGCCCCAGGTAAAAACTAAAGTGTGTACACCATGGCAATGACATTACTTCACATTCTGTAATAACCTACATTCCTTTCCAGTTGGGCTTTCTGGGTCATTACATTGGCGATGAGAAACACGTTTTGGACAGCCTTGCCTATCAATGAACAGTGGCAGGGAGATACTGAAAATGCTGCCGTTTTGGAAATTGGAACTTATAATGTGGGTGTGGAGGATTGGCTCCAATATGTAACATATTAGATGGTGTAGTTCTGACTGAACACAGTGTTATGCTTTTAGCTGAGAAGCAAAACATATAAATAACAGAATTCTATGATTAATTCAGTTTTGCTGCCTGTCTAGTAACTTGAAAGCATGAGTCATTCTCCATTGTAGAATATGCCTGATTTACATTCCATTGAAAATCGAACTCTGAGACTGCTCCACTAAATGTTGGTTATGATTTTAGTATGAACTGCAAATTGGGTTCTCTGGTCAATCTATTAACTTTACTGATTTAGTCTCAGATTAGAGTATTTACGAAGATCTCCCTGATCCGTCTTTCTGCTTGACTTCCTTTTCAGTGATGTCCTTAGTCCAAATTATTTTCTTTTCCTCTTTTTTTTTCCTCCAAGGTCATTGTGAACTATATTACTCTCCTCTTTTGCTGTAGAATATTATGACACATTCTCCTGTACTCAAAGACTCTTGTTACTGTAAGGATTTTTTTTGCCTCAGCAGCGTGTAGATAGATTTGGAGTCCCTTTACTGATATTAAATATAATTTCTATTGTTTCTGGCAGCAGCTTTTTGTTGTTTGTATTTATTACTAATACAAAATCATTTGAGTGAAAATCAGTAAATCTGAATTGCTGCATGCTACTAATAGTCAACCACTTTACTGTGAAATTAGGTTCGCCTTCCAGACATATATGTGATAAATCGATTAAATTCCATTTCTAATATATTATAATGTATTTTAATAGATTTTAAATTGTTTTTGTATGGGCAGTATGTTTTAAACATTATGTGTAATGGTTTATAGTTTTGCAAATATTTGGTTTGAAATATATTAATACCAGAAACTTTAAATATACTAACCTATTTATCATCTGTTATTTTATGTTTGTAGCAATTGAATATCCTGCAGGTTGCCTCAATGCACACAATACTATGATACATGATTGTTTACCAGTAATTTTACTTTTAATAAATCCCATTTGCAGCCTTTTTCTTTATTTAAACACTGAACAAAGATGTGATAAGTGTTATTTAATGCTTCAAATGAAAATTTGTTTTGAGGATTTCATTTATGGATCATCTTGATACCAATGAATACAAATCAGTTCTAGATGCTTATTAAACTGACACTTCTAATAAAAATCAGTTCCATAGTTTTGACAGTGATAACATCTCAAGAAACTCTGTAATAAAATTGGCTCCCATAGAACCACTTGCTTAGGTGCTACATGAAAAAATGATTGTGGGTAAACTCCCAGCTTTGTTTAACAAGACCCAGACTGATTGTTTTGCTTGGTGGGGGTAATAGTAGGAGAGTGCTGTGTGTGCACCAGAAGCCTACAGAGTGGACAGATGGTAATGTCAGTCAGCAACTATCAATAATTAGGTACCTCATCTGCTACTTTGAACTTTGCAGTTCCTGTCAAACATGAGGAGTTGAAAATGAATTCAGCAGCACAAGGAACACCCACCTTCCTAGTAGTGCTGCTGTAGCTCTCGGCAGGTGGGACTTCTGTCTTTGGAATCCTGGGCAAGGTCTCCTTCTGTTCAGTTCAGTGCCTGAGTGACACTTAATTGAGTCAGTCTTCCTGAAAAGAAATAAAAGATAGCACTCAACAACTTTTCACTCAACAGACAAGACACCCACTCCTCCATTAAATCCAGCCTATTAACTCTGGCCAGTCATTAGCTCTGCTGTCCCACAGCGCCAGGGACCCAGATTCGATTCCAGTCTTGGGAGACTGTTTATGTGGAGTTTGCATGTTTTCCCTGCACCTTTGTGGTCTTCCTCTGGGCACTCCAAAAATGTGCAGGTTAGGTGGATTGGCTATGCTAAATTGCCCCTTAGTGTTAAGGTAAATACGTAGGGTCTGGATGGGCTTATTTTTGGTGCAGACTCATTGGTCAAAATGGCCTCCTTCTGCACTGTATGAATTCTATGATTTTATCATAGTGCCTGATCTGTTGAGTGTTTTTTGCATTTTTTGTTTTTTTATATCATTGATAGGGATATTGATTACTAAAGCAATTGACTATTATTAAAAATCTACATATAGGTTGCATATAAAATATTATATTGAATTCTAGCAACTTGTTTTAGGAACAACATTAATAACATAAAAAAGATGCACTGAAAGTTCACAAGTATTGATGATACGAGGAATTGAATGTTAGAATTATGAGAAAAAGTTAATAACAACATTTTCTTTAGAACATAGCGGATAGATGGTTTTAAAATGATGAAATGACTGATAAGGATAAGTAATAGAAGATTGTTTTCACTTCAAGAAAACTCAGAAAAATAACAAAAGGAGGATTTCAAAAGATTTTTCTCAAGCAGAGGATTTTTGAAACATGGGATGTTTTCTCACATGTGGTTAGTGGATTCATGGTTAAACATCAATTATAATTGTAATACTCACTGAAAACGAGGAAAATTAAGAATTTGGGAAAGGAAAAGTATATATGATTGAACAAAATGGGTTCAGTTAAAAAGTTAAAAAATCAGCACTAAGAATTATGTAATAGGTTGAATTTGCTCTTTCTATGCTCTTAATTCTGCAAGATATTTCTAAATGCCTTATGTTCTGTGTGGTCATGTAAATTTTGATGCTTAAATCTTTTTTTGTAGAGACGTAAGATTTAGGCAACTGGAAATTGGAGAGAAAGTTGGTCTTGGTCTCAGTTTGATGGCCTTCTATTTAATTGAGGTGGATAAATCACCAAATTTAGCTTTTGCTGCTTACCTCAATATCAGAATTTAAGTGGTGTCGTCTCTGGTTCTGCTTGTTATGCCGTGAGTCATTAGGATCAAGAGCAAAAAATGATAGTATAAAATGCTCAACTTCATTCACGTAAGATCTTGAAGAATCCTTGTTGTTAAATGTGAGCAATTATTTCCATATAAAATCTCTACAGTGCATCGAGCATTTCAATAAATACACATGTGGCTCTAATTGCCAACCTATCCAACTGGCTACTGACTCTAAATATGTTTGTGGTTCACTATTGACGGCACTAAATTCAATTCTTCAAGAGTTCACAGGATATAGATTGTCGCACAGAATTATTAAAAAAGCTATATAATTTTTATTTCTCCTTAACATAGGAGTATTATTGGCAAAGCTGACATTTATTGCCCATCCTAATTGTCCTAAAACAAGTGTTCGAGAGCCATCTTCTTGAACTGCTGCAGTCCATCTGATATAGGTACACCCACGTTGCTGTTTGGGAGGGACAGGCAGGTAGGGCAACATAGTGACAGGGAAGCAATATAGCTCTGGATTAGGGTTGGAGGGAAACTTGCAGATGGTGGTGTTCCCATTCCTTTACCTTCAAGGTGATAGAGATTGAAGGTTTGGAAGATTCTAACAAAAAGACCTTAGAGAATTGCTGCAGTATATCTGTGTGCTGGCTGTGGAGGAAGAAATGTTTAACATGGGAGGCTGATCAACTGGGCTGCTTTGTGTGGTGTCGAACTTCTTGAATGCTAAAGCTGCACACATTAAAGCAATTGGTGAGTATTCCATCAAACTCCTGACTTGTGCTTTGTAGATGGTGGACAGGTTTTCAGGACTTACTCAGCAGAATTCCCAGCCTCTTTTTTGCCCTGTGAGTTAGACACAACAGAATTCCCAGCCTCTGACCTGACTTGTGAGTTAGAACATAGAACGTAGAACATTACAGCGCAGAACAGGCCCTTCGGCCCTCGATGTTGCGCCGACCAATTAGGAACAAGCAGTGACCCTCTAACCTAAACCATTCCCTTTTCATCCATAAACTTATCTACTAACCTCTTAAACGCCACTAAACTTGGCGCATCTACAACTGCAGCAGGCAGGGCATTCCATACCCTTACCACCCTCTGGGTAAAGAACCTACCTCTGACATCAGTCCTATAACTACCACCCCTTAATTTAAAGCTATGTCCCCTCGTGCTAGCTTTCTCCAACCTAGGAAAAAGGCTATCACTGTCCACCCTATCTAAACCTCTAATCATCTTATATGTTTCCATAAGATCTCCTCTTAGCTGCCTTCTTTCTAACGAAAACAATTTCAAATCCCTCAGCCTCTCTTCATAAGACCTGCCCTCCATACCAGGCAACATCCTGGCAAACCTCCTCTGTACCCTCTCCAATGCCTCCACATCTTTCTCATAATGTGGGGACCAGAACTGTACACAATACTCCAAGTGCGGCCTCACTAGAGTTTTGTACAGTTGCAACATGACTTTGCGGCTCCGAAATTCAATCCCGCTACCAATAAAAGCTAAGACTCCGTATGCCTTCTTAACAACCTTATCGACTTGATTGCCAACTTTCAGGGATCTATGCACACATACACCAAGATCCCTCTGTTCATCAACACTATTAAGAGACCTACCATTAGCCCTATACTCTACACATTTGTTATTCCTGCCAAAGTGAATTACCTCACACTTTTCCACATTAAACTCCATTTGCCACCTCTCGGCCCAGCTCTGCAACTTGTCCAAGTCTCTCTGCAAACTAGGACACCCCTCTTCACTATCTACCACTCCTCCGACTTTGGTGTCATCCGCAAATTTACTAATCCATCCTTCAATACCCTCATCCAGATCATTTATAAAAATTACAAACAGCAGGGGCCCCAAAACAGACCCCTGAGGTACACCACTTGTCACCGAACTCCACGATGAATATCTCCCATCAACCACCACCCTCTGTCTTCTATCTGCTAGCCAATTCCTAATCCAATTAGCTAAATCACCCTCAATCCCATACATCTGCATTTTCTGCAGAAGCCTTCCATGGGCCACCTTATCGAACGCCTTACTAAAGTCCATATATACCACATCAACTGCCTTACCCCTATCCACCTCTTTGGTCACTTTTTCAAAAAACTCAATAAGGTACTCACAGCAGAATTCCCAGTTTGCAACCAGCCATATCATCATAGTATTAAATGGTTGGTCTAGGTCACTTTCTGGTCAATAGTGACCCCCAAGATATTGATGGTTGGGGATTCAGCAATTGATCATTAAGGAAGGTGGTTAGGCTTTCTGTTGTCGGCCATTGCCTTGCAGTTCTATGTTATTTGCCACTTAGAAATCAAAGGTTCAATGTTGTCCAGCTCTGGTTGACTTCAGGCTTGGAATGGATGCATGGAGATTGGAATGGTACTGAACACAGCCCAATCATCAGTGAAATTCTGACCTTATGTTGATGATGCAGTTGAAGATGGTGGAGCTTAGCACAGTACCTTGAGCAATTCTTGCAGTGATGGCTTGGGAATGAGATGATTGTCCTCCAAATGAACATAACCATCTTCCTTTGTGTTAGGTGTGAATCTAACTACCAGTGAGTTTTCCCCTGATTCTCATTTAGTTCAATTTTGCTTGTACTTCTCTGTGCCTAATACTATTTTGATGTTGAGGCTAGTCAGTCTCACTCATTTCAGGAATTTAACTCTTTTGTTTATGTTTGAACTAAGGCTATAGTGAGATCTGGAGTTGAATAGCCCTGACAGAAGCAAGTAATTTTTAAAAACCTCTTTTTTCTTCATCCTCTATCAGGCTTGCTGAGAAGGATTTTAAATTATTCCTGCAAATCAGATTAGGAATACTCATAGTAAATCAGAAATGACAAAGAAAACTCTAAATATAAAAAAATGTCAACAGAGGGTAATTAAACAATTATTTTAAAATTCAGAATCATTGCCAAATTTTTTTTTAAAAAAACAACTTTATCCCCTCACAATTTTGCTCTGAAGTTAACTCCTCATTGGTTGTACAGATCCAGCAAAGCCGATCATCCTCATCTGAGTGACAAGTATCCGAGTATTTGCCCTGGTACTGATTGACAATCAACTGATTAGTCACGGGGGCATGAATAGAACAGTTGAAACATTCCAGAGTAGTACTGATCATTGGGTCAGCAAAAACAGAACAGTAAGATTCCACAAATGACATCTCTGTGAACAACCAGGCCAAATGTTTTTGGTGAATTTAATTGATTTTCTTATGGCTAGGATGCAAGGATAATAATGCCATGGGACCTATTGACAGGGTGGTGGTTATAGACTGGTATGTCTTGAAGTAAGATGCTGTAAGTTAACTGTAAATCTTTCTTAATTAGTAGAACTGCAAGGGGTACAGGCTAGAAATAATATCCATACTTAGGTCTATACATGTTTCTGCTTAATACCACACTGACCCTTGGGTCTGAGTCATGTACCTGTGTCCTTCACTCTATGAATGGGTCTGTAATCAATCCTCACATTAACAGTACCTGTTCCAGACTCTGCTATTGCAAGGTTCTGTCTTGAATAGGCAGGTTGGGCCCACAGTTCTATGTGAAGTTGGGACCTCCAACAATGCTGCAGTCCCTCAGATAACACTAGCCTAGATTATGTGCTGAAATCCAATATTAAATATTAAAGCATGACCAATCAAGCCAAGCTGAAATGAGTTAATAGGCTGATGGCAAAATATCCCATTATTTGTTTCCATCCCTGTTATATTTTAATCTTGGAAAGTTTGTTGTTAGACACAGCTGTGTCCAGCTGTTGTATTTCAGAAAGGTAACAATGATTGTATTTTCGAGATAGTATTTAGAAAAAATCCAGCATAGGATTTGTTGGGTTTGACTCATTTTTTGGTAAATGCATTCTGAAGAAGATGACCCTCATGAACTTCTGATGCTGAGTTCAATTTTGAGATATCTGATTGTCCTCATTATTCACAATTTTGGTTTGCTACTGGAATCAGCAGCAACAATATTATTAAAAATCTCACCCATCCTAGAGTGAAAATATATTTTGCTTGGCAGTATTATGTCCCGTTGCAATGATGTTAAAACTTCCATTTATACATCCTTTCTGCTTCCTTCATTACAGTGCCACTTCTTTCCAGTGTCATAATGCAAGAATGAAATCATTAGAATGGATCAGAATTTAAAAGGAATGGTCAAGGAATTTTTCAAAAATGTTCAGGTGAAATTCTCCAGCCTCCCAGCCATGTGCCACCCGCTGAGAGGAGGGAGCATGTTGTTTGCTAATAGTGGGATATCTGGTCCTGCTGCTGACAATAGGAATTCCCATTGGTGTCATTCTAAGCTGGTGGGTAGGGGGTGCATCGCTGACAGGGCCAGAGAATCCCACTGGTGTGAGTTGGCCATTTTCTGTGGCAGGATCTAGATACTGGGTAGCACAGGCAGACTCCTAGAATAATAGAATTTTAGGATCCATAGAGAGTAGAAAGAGACCATTGGGAATGCGCCGACTCTCCAAAACAGCATCCAGCCCAGGCTCTCCTCTTCACCCTATCCCCTAACCCTGTGCACTTACCCTAGCTAATGCATCCTGACTGCACATCTTTGGACACTAAGGGGAAATTTAATACAGTATGGAAGATGATTATTCAGTCTGTGCCGGTTCATTGGATCCCATTCCCGTTCTCTTGCTCCACAGATCATTGTCCTTTGTGTATTTATATAATTATCTTTCTAAAGTTGAAGTTGCTTCCATTCACTGTCCAGACAGTGTATTCCAGATCACAACAATGTGCTCTGTGAAGATTTGTTTCCTTATGTATTTTCTGAATCTTTTGCCCTGTATCATGTATCCTCTTCCACAGTCAATTTCTGTTTATTTGTTCTATCAAAACCATTCAGAATTTTGAACTCATCACCAAAGCACCTCATCATCTATCTGCTCTTAGAAAAATGATCTCTCCACATAACAAAATCCCCTCATGTCTGGCATCATGCGAGTGAATCTCTTCTCAATCGTCCTTAAGACCTTGATCCTTCCAAAAGTATGATACGCAGAAATGAACACCGCAGAATCTAACCTCTATTTATAGTGAAATTGGAAGCAGGAGGGGCATATATGTAGGCAGGATGCTGGTGTATCAGAACTTAGTCTCCTTCCCACTTCCACTTGAATTAGGTTCTGGGTGGAAAAGCCCATTGTCGACCATCCTGCCCGACACCAAATGAGGCCATTAACTGGCCAATTAATGACCAATTAAGGACTTCATTCTGCCAATGCTGGGATTAATTAAGCTTCGGGCAGGCCTGTCTCCATGGGATCTGCACGACCAATAAACTTGTGCAGCCAGCATGTCACATTATGGATCGAGGTGACCTTCTCAGTCAAATACATGCAGTGCCTGAATAACAAACTGAACTTTGGGAAGGGTACAGCAAACAGAGAGCCGTACCCCTACCTTGCTTCTGACCTTCCTTCCCCCCTCTCTTCGTAACCCCCATTCCATAAATGTTCTTCCCACAATACACATTACTTTCTGGTGTCTTGGATTACTCCATGATATTCAGAATCTAGGAGATGTTTTTCTAGCAGCACCTTGCGGTACATTTGATAGTAAAAGTTTCCAGCTGCCGATTGGTTGGCAGCTCTCTTTCATGGGCAAGTCCCGCCCTTGGGGCCTTGATTTTAGGGGAAGGCCCAATAATTGCCTTACCACTGCCTTATTGGATTGTGGATTGATGGACCTTCCCATGAAGGCAAAGTGGGCTTCTTTCCAGCTCTCCAGCTGCCAGGCAAGACCTTCAGTGACTCAACAAGTTTCTGAGGCCTAATCAGACTTGATTAACTTTTCCCATAACTCTTACATTTTGGCACTCCATTGTCTGATTAATAAAGGTCATGGTGCATGTCATTGGCAAAGTTAGTATTTGTTGCCCATACTGAATTACACCACAGGAGAGGAGGTGAGCTGTCTTCTTTAACAGCTTTAACAGCAATGATATTAAGAAGGAAGTTAGTGGACTTTGATCCAACAACAATGAAGGAATGATGGTCTACTTCCAGGTTAGGATGGCATGTTACTTGGAGGGGGCGGGGGGGGGGGGGGGGGGGGGGGGGGGGGGGGGGGGGGGGGTGGATAGTTAGGGAAAACCAGGTGCCAGTTTTCCTATGCATTTGCTGTTTCCAGCGGGGTGATAGGGTGGCACAATGGTTAGCATTGCTGCCTCACAATGCCAAGGACTTGGGTTCAATTCCTGGTTTGAGTCACTGTCTGTGCTGAGTTCTGCACATTCTCCTCGTGTTTTTGTGGGTTTCTTCCATGTATTCCGGTTTCCTTTCACTGTCCAAAAGACTGCTGGTTAGATACATTGGCCATGCTAAACTCTCCCTCAGTGTACCCAGATAGGGACCAGAGTATGGCAACCGGGAGATTTTCACAGTAACTTAATTGCAGTATTAGTTTAAGCCTACTTGTGACGCTAATAAATAAATAATAACACTAATAAATTAGAAAAAAAACTGTTTTTCTCTGTCTAGCTGGCGGAGGTTGTGGTTCTATGTCCTGGACATTAGTATATGTCAAAATAAATCATTCCAATATTGATCTCTATTGAAAACCACAGTATACTTTCTTCCAGTAAAAAACTATTTCTTTCTAGTAAAAAACTATTCAACACAACTCAACTTTCTTCTCCATAGCTAATTTTATATCCATGATGCCACTTTTCCTTTAACCCCATGGGTTTTAATTTTATTAACAAGTCTATTATCGAGAATCCATCTCGACAATAGCAACCACACTACTCTTATCCATTCTGGGGGAGTCTTGTTGAAAGATGGTCAACATCTTTTCCCAAAGTTAGGGGAGTCTAAAACTAGAGGGCATAGATTTAAGGTGAGAGGGAGAGATACAATCAGGTCCAAAGGGACGATTTTTTCACACAGAGGGTAGTTAGTATATGGAACAAGCTGCCAGAACTATTAGTAGAGGCGGGTACAATTTTGTCTTTTAAAAAGCATTTAGGCAGTTGCAGGGGTAAAATTGGTACAGAGGGATATGGGCCAAACACAGGCAATTGGGACTAGCTTTATGGTAAAAACTGAGCAGCATGGACAAGTTGGGCCAAAAGGCCTCTTTCCATGCTGTTTCCCTCAGTGACCTCTATGATTTTTATGAACTCTTAAGGATTTGCCTTTAATAAATCCATGTTGACTTTCATTTACCAGCTTGCACTTTACCAAGTGCCACTTAATTTTATCCCAGGTTATTGTCTCTCAGCTGCTACTGGGCTATTATCAGAAGCATCATATTGGATTTGAAATGTTAATACTGCTCCTCTCTCCTCACATGCTGCCAGACTTGCTGAGCTTTTCCAGAACTTTCTATTCATATTATTGTCAGGCTGAAAGGCTTATAATTTCCCTGCTTATTCATTTTTCAACAATCTGAATTGTTCTCACACAATAGCCATTGCAACATTCACCCTCAATAACATGGGCCATAGTTTATCCAAACCAGTAACTATTCCACTTTGAGAACTGACACTGTTTTAATTGTGTTGTGGGCATCTTACTATATAAAACCATGTGGGCTTGGAGTGAATGAGGGTGAGAGGAAGGGCATGAAATTTTAAAACCTTGTTCTGCTTTCTAGTCACTTTCTGGTTTTATGGAAATTGAACATGAAACAGCAGGTGGGTTAGTAATTTAAATCTGGTAATGAGGTCGACACTATCTGGTTTAACCTCCTTTGCTGGTTTTATAATGAGTGACTAGATTTTCTCGGCTTTAGAAAATGTGTCAGATGAAAAGAGATGAAGACAGCTGTAGGGAGATAAACGTGTCCATATATTGTCTGTAAGGAGCAGAAATGCAAATGCTTCTCTTCATCGCCGGTAAGTTCCCCCCGCAACACCATCCACCTTCCCCCCTCCACTCCCCACCACACACACACACACACACACACACACACCATCAGCCATGCCAATCTAATTTTTTTTTAGAGCAACACAGCACGGGAAACAGGCCCTTTGGCCCAACGAGCCCGCGCCGCCGTCATAACTATATAGTAGCAATTCCATTTTCCTATTCTAAATTTAGGTTATTCCTAATATGGAAGACTCTCACTATAGGGACAATTTGTTTCCCAATCAGCCTAAGAGCGAATTTTTGGGTTGTGGGAGGAAACCGGAGCGCCCGGAGAAAACCCACGCAACCACGGGGAGAACGCGCAAACTCCCGCAGACACCGGCCCAATTCCAAGTGTCTGCACAGCTACAGCGATAGTCTCTGAGCTGTCATGGTGCCCTTCAGATGGTCCACATAAAGCACTCATTTACGACATGAAGCACCAGGCAACCCATGAATCAACATCCAAGAGCTGTCCTCGCACCACCTGCCGAATGCATGCTCCTTGTTGGTCAAGTATGGACCGAATTACCTGTGGAAAAAAGCCGTAGTTAAACAGTCCTACTATATCCCTCTATCTGCATACCGCTCATGTGGCTGTCCAAGAGACCCTTAAACAGCCCTAGCGTGCCTGCTCCCACCACCTTACTCGGCAGTGCATTCCACACCCCCACTACCCTTTGTGTGAAAAACTGCCCTCTAATATTCGTCTTATACATAGCCCCCCTCACCCTATGGCCATGACCCCTCGTCCTATCCATTTCTGAAGGTGGAAAAAGTTTACCTCCATTTACTCTATCTATACCCCTTATAATCTTATACACCTCTATGAGATCCCCTCTAAGCCGACGTCTTTCAAGGGAAAACAACCCCAGTCTATTTAATCGTTCCTCATAAGACAGTCCTTCCATACCAGGCAGCATCCTGGTAAACCTCCTCTGCACTCTCTCCAAGGACTCCACATCCTTCCGATAGTACGGCGACCAGAACTGGACGCAGTATTCCAAGTGAGGCCTAACCAACGTTCTATACAACTGCAACATCAAACTCCTACTCTTGTATTCTATACCCTTTTCTATGAAAGCTAACATACTATACGCCTTCTTTATCACCTTCTCCACCTGTGAGGACACCTTCAGAGACTTGTGAACCTGCACCCCCAAGTCTCTCTGCGTCTCTATGCTCCGTATAGTTTTACCTTTTATCCTATAACTCTCTTCTACATTTTTCCGGCCAAAATGCATCACCTCGCATTTAGAACATAGAACATAGAACATAGAACAATACAGCACAGAACAGGCCCTTCGGCCTTCGATGTTGTGCCGACCAAAATAAAAAGCAATGCCCCTCCTACTAAACCATTCCCTTCTCATCCATATACTTATCAACTAACCTCTTAAACGCCACCAAACTTGGCGCATCTACAACAGCTGCAGGCAGGGCATTCCACTCCCTAAATCACTAATTTATCCGGATTGAATTCCATTTGCCATCTATCTGCCCATTCTACCAACCTATCTATGTCCTGTTGTATTGCCTGGCACTGCTCCTCTGTACCCGCCAATCCAAGCATCTTAGTGTCATCAGCAAATTTGCTGATCTCACCACCTACCCCAACTTCCAAGTCGTTTATGTAGACCACAAATAGAAGAGGACCTAGTACTGAGCCTTGTGGCACTCCACTAGTGACAGGCTTCCAGCCGGAAAAAGAGCCTTCCACTACTACCCTCTGTCTCCTCCTCCCGAGCCAGTTCTCGACCCATCTACATACCCGACCCTGTATCCCATGCACCTTCACCTTCTCTATCAGTCTACCATGAGGAACCTTGTCAAACGCCTTACTGAAATCCATGTAGACGACATCAACAGCATGTCCTTCATCAACTGTTTTTGTCACTTCTTCAAAAAATTCCACTAGATTTGTAAGACAAGACCTCCCCTTGACGAAGCCGTGCTGCGTATCCCTGATCAGATCGCAGCACTCCAGATGCTCATACATCCTGTCCCTAAGGATCCTCTCCATTAGCTTACCTATAACTGAAGTCAAGCTCACTGGCCTATAGTTCCCTGGGTGATCCCTCTGACCTTTTTTAAACAACGGTACTACGTTTGCTATCCAATTCATACAAATGCTAATTCATACAAAGATCCCAGGATCAGGAATTGGATCCTTTTAAGGATTCGGAAATTAAATCCTTCCATCATTGCTTCATCCAAAACTCACCATGGTCAGAAACTACTTTGTCCAGATCCCTTGTAAACACCTCAACCAAATCTTAAGATTCTTTTACCCTAGATATTGAGATTAGCCAGATAGTCAATATATTTTCCCAAAGGTAGGGGAGTCTAAAACTAGAGGGCATAGGTTTAGGGTGAGAGAGGAGAAATACAAAAGGGTCCAGAGAGGCAATTTTTTCAGACAGAGGGTGGTGAATGTCTGGAATAAGCTGGCAGAGGTAGTAGTAGAGGTGGTACAATGTTGTCTTTTAAAAGCATTTAGACAGTTTCATAGATAAGATGGGTTTAGAGAGAGATATGGGCAAAAAGTGGGCAATTGAGACTAGTTTCGGGGCTCAAAAAAAGGAGCAAATGGATAAATTGGGCCGAAGGGCCTGTTTCCATTTCTTTGACTCTATGAGCTTCTCCACTCGATCTTATAACTGAAGTCCACCACCTCTGGAATCCTTCTTATATGCCTTTTCTACATGATTCCAAAAGACTTTCACACTCTTCCTGGTATGTGATGGCCAGAATTGGACACAGTACTTCAGTTGTAAGGTTATAAACTTTATACAGATTTACCAGAGCCCCCTTGTTTTAGTTCACTATGCCTCTATTCACAAAGCCCAGGATTTCATCTACTTGTTAAACAACATTCCCAATCTATCATACCACCTTCTATGATGTTTTCAAAGATGGCTTGATGTCTCCATCTCTTCATGAAACTGTTCTGCAGTGACATTTTGTCCTCTGGCGTCCACTGTATGAAGCAGTGCTTCAACTGGTCCCTGCATTATCTAAGCTATATTATCCCAGGAAAGCAGCAGATTTGATTTCCAATTAGTGCTGAATTATGTCAATTTTGGGGTGTGAAACTGGACATCATTACTGGGTAAAAGAAGGGGCAAAATCTGGGAAAACGTTTGCTTTTAAATATTATACTTCAACTTAGGGCAACACGGTGATACAGTGGTTAGCACTACTGCCTCACAGCACCTGGGACCAGGTTCAATTCCTGTCTTGGGTGACTATATGTAGCATTAGTACGTCCTCCCCATATCTGTGGGTTTTCTCTCACAGTAAGAAGTCTCACAACACCAGGTTAAAATCCAACAGGTTTATTTGATAGTAATCACCACAAGTTTTTGAAATGCTGTTCCTTGGTCTGGTGAGAGGAAAGTGGAGAATTATCCACTCACCTGATGAAGAGACAATGTTCCGAAAGCTTGTGGCAATTACTATCAAATAAATCTGTTGGAATTTAACCTGGTGTTGTGAGACTTCTCACTGTGTTCACCCCAGTCCAATGCCAGCATCTCCACATCATTCTTCTCACAGTCAAAGATGTGCAGCAAAAGCAGAAAAGTGCTTGAAAACCTTAGCAGGTCTGACAACATCTGCGAAGGCAGAGTCGAGCTAATGTTTTGAGTCTAGATGACCTTCCAAAGGGTCATCTAGACTTGAAGTATTGGCTCTACTCTCTCTCCACTGATGCTGTCAGACCTGCTGGGGTTTTCCTGCATTTTTCTCTTTTTGTTTCAGATTGTAGCATCCGCAGTATTTTGCCTTTATCTAAAGATGTGCGGGTTAGGTTGATTGGCCATAGTAAACTTCTCCTTATTATCAGGGGGATTACTGAGATAAATATATGGGGTTACAGGGGTACGGCCTCGGTAGGATTGTTGCCGGTGCACTGGAAGGGCTGAATGGCCTCTTTCTGCCCTGTAGAGATCCTACAATTCTATGAATTTTAGCTGCAAGTGTGAGTCAGTGAGCAGCTTTGGTAGGAGTCAGCCCAAAATCCCTGCAGCTAATTTTCTGCTGGCAATCTCACTGTATGGGAACTTACAAAGACAGATCGGTTGATTGAGATGCTAGAGAATGGGTAGCTCCCAAGTCTCAATATCGTGGGAATGGATAACTCGATGTTTTCGGGACAGTAGGAAGAAAACATGTAGGAAGGAGTATAGATAATCATTTTCAGAATGAGAGTACCAATACAGTTACCGTGATTATATATGCATATATACATCGCATTAAGACCTAATCTTTATATACAATATTTGTATGAGTAACCAGCAATGAGTACAAGAAGCACGCGAGGCCGATGGGTTCAGTGTGAACAGTAACCACACAATTAACCTTCTCAAGTCAGATGGGGATTGTGGGGAAGCTGTGTCAGCAGCTGCGTGAGCTATGCGAGACACACAAAAGGAATAGGCTCTGACTTAAACTCCTCGCCATCTGAATGTAATTTCACCCCTTCACACTTCACTAATATCTCATTAACACCAGCAGCCTGATGATCATTTAATGATTTGATTATTCATGAATATCACCTGTAGGCAAAGGAAGATGGAATCAAATAATTGCACTGTCATCACTGAAGGAAAGGATCCATTAAATGTGCAGGTCCATGTGAATTCATCCGCAGTTATTCCTCCCAATTGCACTGTGTTGGCTTGAGACTGAGTAATATCGAACGCCCGCTTGTTATAATAAGTTTCCCAATAAAATTAAATTCCTGGCTGTAAAAGTAAAAAAAATGCAATCTACTTTTAAAATGAAACATGACTCTCCTCATTGCAGATTTGCAATTTGCCCATGCTATTGCTGACAGTAAATTCAATGATATGTCAGTCCTGCACAGTGGCTATCATCCCACCACTAGTGCTGCTAGTTTGGCTTTCCTGGCAGAAGATCATCTGCTCAGACTGCACCTCAGAACCTGAAATGGGGGTTGGCACTCAGAATGCCATCAGTGCAGAAAGAAGCCATTTGGCCCATTAAGCCTGCACTGATAACTCATGCCCTATCCCTGTAACTTCACGCATTTATCCTACTAGTCCCCCTGACATTAAGGGCTATTTATTATGGCCAATCAACCAACTTGCACATCTTTGGACTTTGGGAGGAAACTGGAGCATCCAGAGGAAACCCATGCAGACATGGGGAGATTGTGCAAACTGTAGTCATTCAAGGCTGGGATTAAACCCTGGTCCCTGATGTTGTCAGGCAGCAATATTAAGCACTGTACCACTGTGCCATTCTTATCCAATAATGCAATACCATGGGAGAGGCTCCACTATTGGGAGTTGACCTTTTTAGGTACCATGTTAAATCTCGGAAGTACTTTAATGATCCCATGACACTATTTTGAAGAAGATCATGAACAATACCGGCAACCAACAGCACTAAAGCAGGTAATCTTTTCTTTCATTGCTGTTTGTGAGACTTAGCTTTGCGGAAATATGCTCCTGTGTTTTCTAGCATTGTGATAGTGACTGCAATTGAAAAGTATTTCAATGATTGTGAGCCACTTTGGGGCATGCTGTATCCAAATTTGAGTTCCTTTCTCAAGTGAAGTTATAATTAACATGGGATTTTTCCTTTGAAAACATAGGGTGGGATTTTCCAATTCTTCCCACCAGTGGAATCATCCATTCCGCTAAAAGCAGTTACCTGCAGCATTCCGGGCAATCCATGAAATATGCTGTAGACTACAGCAGGACTGGAAGATCCTGTCAGCAGCCAATGGAAAACAAGCTGCAGTGGATCTGGAAAATTCCAGTATCAGCCTGGTTATAAGTTAATTACAGTCTTGGAACAATTGTTGTGACCCCAGTTGGTGTTACTACTGGATGAAAGATCCCAGAATTGAACCTGCCTTTTTTAAAATAAATATGGAGGAACAGAGTCACAGGACCACTCATTAGTTTTAACGCTAAGAAATGACATTACTTAAACATGAAAAGTTTGATTATAATGGAATTATAATTCTTAACTCCTACTTTGGCTTCAAAAATGTATGTAGTTTATAAAGGCAACACCCAACTTTGAAATCAAATGACTAATGACACTCAACCAACCTTCCATGGATTCCTTTCACAATCCCTTCTAGATGATTGTCTTTTGAGGGTTTCCAAACTTCACTCCCAAAAAAGACACAACTTAAAATCTTCTTTCAAACAATGCCTTCCATTAGTTGCTTGCATTATGAATCTACGCCAGGTTTTACAAACTATCCTTTCAAACAAAACTTCCAGTCCAATTTTTACACAAATTCAATACTTAGAATTTTTGGGGGAGAATCCTTGTGCAGGCAAGCTTTGACCTGAGTACCTTCAGTACTTGTGATTTTTTTTACCCCTCTTATACATGCATTCTTCCTGATGTATTTGAAAATATGTTCAATACAGCCGACCAACAAGACAGGAGGTAGAGAACAGACCTGCCTGATACTGATTTGATTGTAAGTTTTTCCACCTATTGATTGAAGCCTCACTACTGTTGTTTGTCTCAAACTGTTGGATCCAAATGTGAATTCCTCCTCCAATCTCCATTTTGGACAGCACATCCATCATATAGGTGTGCAAAGGCTTTCCTCTTCTCCATGTTGATGAGCTGGCTGTCCTTACGTTGCTGGTAGCTAACTATATCCCTAAATAGCTTGAGGCTTTAAGAAATCTTCCTGTAACACAATGCAGGTCTGATTGGGTGGATCACCAACGCCAGAACAGACTAAACCCAGTTGCTAATGGTCTTGGACAAAATGTAATGGTCCATATTAAGTAGTGAAAGTGGGCCACCAATTTCTGATTTCTTCTCTCACTCCATTTCATTTGTAGACTAGAGTACGATGCCTTCTACATGTTATTGATCAGATGCTCACTCCCATTCACTTCCACCAGGTCTGAGCTGGCCCAATCTCATGAATCAAATCAAATCAGCAGGTAAACCATTGCTTCCTAGAGTTTCACTTCTCTCAAAGGAGGGTTTATTCAGACTCTCCCATATGACATCACCAGTACCAGGGAGAGCTATGGAAGCATGGCCACCCACTCCATTGTTTTGAGTTGGGGCATATATGTTAATTAACCAGAGTGGTTAATTAGACCAGAATCTGTTTTATAAATCCCATCTGACAGAAGGAGGCAAACATTTTCAATTTCAATTGTTCCACCATTGGTGACCATGTTTTTGCTCCGTGATTCATCATCATACCCTGTGTGAGTTCAAGGCCCTGTGATCTGGAACTCTCTCTTCATTCTTCTTCCTTCTATGTCTCATTTGCTTTAAGATACATGATGTTTCAAAAAGCTTTTGTCCTTTATATCAACTAAATTGGCTCAGTGCCAAATGTTATTTAATGAAGTTCCTGTGAAATGCCTTGGGGCTGCTTTTAATGTACTACTTCAATACGAGCTGCATGAGTCCTGTTCACATAACTGTACTCATAAACTCATGAACAAGAGGGGAACATTTTCTTGACATTTCAGTTTTTAAGCTATATGATGTTTGAAATCAGAAAACAACTGAAATCACTAATAAAACTTCATATTTAACAAAAATGGAAAGTACCTGAAAACCAACATAGAAAACTGAAATTTAATTGAGCCCCTAATAACCCCCTGTACACCATAGAACAAAAACAGTGCATGCAATTTCTTCACGTGCACTCAAACTTCAGGTCAAATGTTAAGGTGTCATTTTGTTTCAATCATTGAAGGTTATCGGCTCATCAGAAGAAAAAAAATCCTCGGTTCCTCAGATGAATAGACGTTGATTACGGAATGATCACATTAAACATAGATCATTACCTCCAGCATTCATCTGTTCTGTGTTTAACCTTGAAGACTGTTCTGCACATATTGTCAAAGTGAGCACAGAGAAAGGAGAGAATGGGATGTATTTTACTGCCTAAACATGGGTAGCCTCCTGGAAGGTGTTGATTCCTATTTTCAACGTTTGCATCTCATTTTATATTTTATTTGTCCTTTATGTGGTATGACGAGAGCCAGCATTTATTGCCAATCTGTAATTGACTTGCTTCAGATGGCAGATAAGAGCCAACCATATTGCTGTTGATCTGGAGTCACATGGAGCCCAGAACAAACAGGTAAGCACAATTAATTTCCTCCCCTGATGAACATTAGTGAACCATATGGATTTTTCTAGTAATTCAATACTGAGACTAGCATTGTATTCCAGATTTATCCATTATTTAATTCTCCCCAACTCTCATGCTGGGACTTGAATTTATGTCTCTGGATTACTAATCCATACCACTATGCTATTGGGCCCAAACTCACATTTGCCAATTTGAGAAAGCAGTGCAAAAAGCTTCACGTGATTAATACTTGTTCTTATATTTTTAGGTAAGAAGGAGTGAACTCGCTTCCTCCCTTCAAATTCCACGATTGGTCAAAAGAAAGGTTTTTGGTTTCTTTTCATGAGGGCATTCTTTTCCAGATCAGAAGGTATTAACCATTTAAATTTTGAGTATAAGTAGCCAATCAAACAATCTTTTCTGGAGTCAATGGAAAAGCAAATTTACTAACCACCAAATGTAAGAAAAATAATAAAAATGTGATGTAAAGCATTTAGCTGTCATGTAGTGATTCAGGCCCACATACACACAGATGCAAACACATGTATATGCGCACACACATACACACACACACACACACAACAACACACACACACACACACACACACACACACACACACACACACACGCATGCATATACACACACAGATACATGTACACACAAGACATGCTCACACTCACACACACATATGTACACACCCACACAGACATATGCACATATCCACACATACACATACACGCATACATGCACAAATACCCACTCACATGCACACATGTATGCACACATACATGTACACATATAGATGCACAAGTACACTCACATACATATACAAATCAGAAATAAGAAGAGTTATAGTCCAATAAAGTGATAAATGGTTAAGTGCTCTTTGAATGTCCTTGAAGTGCAGCTGATTTGAGTTAGCTGGTCGCTCAGATGTTATCAGCTGTAGAAGTTGTAATTATTTTGAGGTCTGAAGTTTGTGGTAGATTTCTGATGGAGTTGGCTTCTCACACCAGGCAATGCATTTATTCTGAGGGAGAGAGAGAGTTCTCTGCTGAAGACTTTCCTGCCATTTCTCCAGTGCTGAGCAACATTGTCTTGAAAGACTTCATCCAACGTGTATTTCCAAGAGTTTTTAGGTGTGTCTGTCTGTGGCATCCATTATTTATCCAGTACTTTGCTTTTCAGCATCTCTTCCATGGGCAGTTACAAGTTTGGATGGACATCTGCATTGTAGGAAATGTCTCTCTCTTCACATTCCCCTGAGCATGACTGGTTTGTTTCTCATCTTCACCTTGGGATGTGATCTTGCTTTTTTAAGCAAGTTGCTCTATTTCAGTTTAAAATGCAAAATTTCCATCAGTTGAAAGTTGAAAAATCATTTTCTAACAATAAAGGGCATATCAAGTCTATGTTCTTGCACCAGTTGTGTCACGTGGAAGAGATGATTGCAGTGTTGTGACCAGTTTTGCTTTTGAAAGTGTTTCTGGAAATGTCTGAAATATGAAATAAAAAGGCTTTAAATTTACCGGTAGAAGTTTATTTTCCCACTCACTTTCAAATCAATTGATACCACACTAGGACATGGATGCATAATCGTGTATTATTGAGAGGGAACTGTTCTTGATTGTAATGTTATACTGAGAATCAATTTAAAATAGGCATTACAGATCCCATGACACAACAACACTGTACACTTTACAGCATGTATTTGTGTTCTGGATTGGCAACATATGTTGACTTGCGATTTTTTAGGGGGCCATTTCGCTGTCTCTTTTAGGTGCTAAAGAACCTCTGAAGCGATTAAGATGGGTTCTCTAGCTTGTATTTAGCATAAGAGGCTATCATGGTAAAGTAGGTGAAGCTTGCCCTAGGAATGGCCACCCTGAGGATCATTTAACAGCTGATTGATCATTTAAATAGCTTTTAAGTGCTCAATGACAAAGCTAAATGACATTTTGCAGCCTCAACCTTCAGTTAATGCCCACTGCTAACAACGGTCAACTGTTTGGAAACTAAATCGCCTTTAATGTGGAACTGAGTTACTAATTAAAGGGATTCTCACCATGTCATGGTCATTGCTGCTGGTGCTGTAAAAAAGACATTTGAAACCCATCAAAAGAGCTTCTGTGCTTCATTGCCAAGACTTCATCAATACTTGAGCAATACTTGTGACACAAATTCGCTCAGGGTTTCCCCTATAAAGAGTAAACTCTGTGCTATTTTAATGGACACCTTATCAGAATCACCAGGGGAAAAGGAGTGCTTGGTTATGGGCACCTTGATAGGTGTCAGCCTTGGTCTGGATAAGTAGTGGGAGGAAGGCTTGAGCCAAGTAATGCAGCAGCAACTGAGCAGAAGAGAAGACAAGCAGGTTAAAATGGTCCTCCCCTCTGCAGGACGCTTACCCTTCTCTTGGCCTCCTCTATCAGAGTCTTTTCTGAGAACCTGTGCACTCTCTTCCCCCATCCATCCTGCAATCTGCCTTGGTGTGCTCGCCAGTATCCTCCCCATCTTCAGTGGAACTGGGTGTGCAGAGCCACATATACATGAACTGAGGCTAATCAGCATTTGAGTACTGATATCTGGTTGCCATCAAGAAAGGCCAAATTAAGATAATGAAGAGTTAGGACCAAACACCATGTTCCAGACTTTTAAGCAAGTGCGTGTGTCATTAGCCCTCCACTTATTTAGTGCTTCTTTTCATCCTTTGGCCATTCTTTAGTCCTCAAAATCTCTGTCCTCTTCCAATTCTGGCCTGTTTTGTATCACTGATTTTCTTTGCTTCAGTTTTAGTAGACATGCCTTCAGCTGGCAAGGCACTTAATACTGTGGTCTCTGCCTGAACCTCTCTGCCTGTCTTGTCATGAGATGTTCTTGAAAATCTACCTCTTTGACTCAACTTCAAGTCAGCTGTCTTGATATTTCCTTAAACAGCTTGGTGTCAAAAATGTGTCTGAAGATCGCACCTACGAAATGCTGTGTGGTGTTTCGCTCGTTTAAATGTACCATATAAATGTCAGGTCTTGTTGTTATAATCATTCCAGGTACCCATCTGAATTATTTAGCCTAAATATGGTGAAATTCAGGTATAAATGTGGCCAGTTGTACAGAATGTTGTGTGCGTTAAGCAGCAGCGTTCATTGAATCTGCAAGATCATAGAATCCAACAGTGCAGAAGGAAGCCATTCAGCCTATCCAGTCTGCACTAACCACAATCTCACTCAGACCCAATTCCCATAACCCCATGCATTTACCCCAACTAGTCCCCCTGACACCAAGGGGCAATTTAGCATGGCCAATCCATCTATCCTGTGCATCTTTGGAGTGTGGGAGGAAGCCAGAGCACTCGGAGGAAACTCACGCAAAAGGCAGGGAGAAAATGCAAACTCTACCAAGCTGGGAATCGAACCTGGGTCTCTGGTGTTGTGAGGCAGCAGTGCTAATCACTGTGCCACCACAATCTAAGTGGAGAATGTGGGCAGAAAATGCCACAAAAAAAAAAGCCAAGAGTATTATAGTTTTAATTTTTGTGGGTCCCAAAGAAGCATGAGGGTAAACTCCTGAACCCATGGTACAAGTTCAGAACACAGAGGCACTTTGGGATACTCTATTTCCCAGATCTGGCATTTAAGGTGGCAGCGAACAAGGACTGACTAATTGTCTGCTCTTTCCAACCCACTGGTTACTAGCTCCCACCATCTATCAACTACCTGCTCACCTGCCTGACCAATTGCTCTTCTTATCCAATGTGTGGTGATGTGGTATCTGCATGATGCCCGGATCTCAAGTGGTTTTTGAATGCATCTCTGAGTGGAATCTCACTTGAGCTTTGGTGTGACGATCATTGCTGTACTAAATTCCAGCCCATATTAGGTGCGAGTTGAATTTCTCCTCTTTTTTTCTAAAGTAGGATTATTTGGAGAACTATTCATGTACATTACCACTTCAGAAAAGATGCTGCACTCATGGGGTTAAATTAGAAACTAATTTCCCAGTTTAATGAGACATTTTATTCACCAGCTAACTGAGAATGCATTGTCAATTAAAACTGGTTGTGAAATAAAGCTTTAGAGAACATTTAAGAAGAGGGAGAAGTCCGAGAAGAGTAATTTTGATTCCTAAAAGAAAATAGAAATAATTATTCAGTAAGCACTGATTGCCAGAGAGGTTGCATGTATTTTTGATGCGACCTTCTAACAGGATATGACACAATTTGAAATGAGGAACATTAAATGTTGTTATCCCCTGTGATGCTTCAATTTCTATCCTGTGCCTGCCAATAAACGGCAGCTGTGGACACCTATATGAATAAAACCACTCGCTTCATGCAATGTGCAGCCATTAGGAAAATTCAAATTTGGAATAAATCAGTGGGGACCAAAAGCCACTTCTGGGGAAATGATGTGCAGTGTGCTATTTGGCAGGATTCATATTGAAAACTCTGAATATCTTTCATACAGAACAACTGACATAAACCTGGGCCATAACAAAAGTGGTTCTCATTAACTGAATTTGGAGAAACATCACTGTTCTTTCATTATTGCTGGGTCAAAATCACCACCTAACATAACGCTCATCATAGGAACTGTAGCGGTTCAAGAAGGCAACTCACCATCACCTTTACAAGCTTAATAAATGCTGGTCTAGCTAGTATCCCATGATTAATAAAAAAAACTTAATAAGCAACACTTGAAAGTGTATAACATGGTATCATGTATTTGCACAACATACATGTGTACACTATGGATTATATAGGTATCCATATACGATGTGGCACGGTGGCACAGTGATTAGCACTGCTGCCTCACAGCTCCAGGGACCTGGATTTGATTCTCGGGCTTGGGTCACTGTGTGGAATTTGCACGTTCTTTCTGTGTTTTGTGGGTTTCCACCAGGTGCTCTGGTTTCCTTCCACGCTCCAAACATCTGTGGACTAGCCAGACTGAATTGTCCCATGATGTGTAGGTTAGAGGGATTAGCGGAGTAAATATGTGGAATTACAGGGTTAGGGCTGATGTTGGATTGTTGTCGGTGTAGACTCGATGGGCCGAATGGCCTCTTTCTGCGCTGTAGGGTTTCTATTGATATAACAGGAGAGAATCAATCCCATCCGCTGTTTCTAACACTTAAAAAATACTGATTTAGTCTGTTTCTGCAAATGGTAATAACCAGATGCTCATCAAACAGATACCATGGTCAAGACTTGCAAAGCTTCAAAGGAATTATCAGCTATTTTTTTAGCTTATACGTATCCTTGAATTTGAGTGCACAATGTGACGACTTTATTCACCTCCCTCGCCAAAGTCAAATTTAATGAGATAAGATCCAAACATTCCCCAGAGTGCAAAATTATATCAATGTCATATGGGGGTTAATGTAGTTGAACATCATTAAACAGAAAATAAAATTCCAAAACATAAAAGAAAAAAATACACCACAAAATAATTTAAAATTTGACAATGCGGCTGAGATACGCTACCTCCACACGGGGTGGAGTCTTCTTCACCATAAATTTTTACTTCCTGTTTCCATGCATAATATTACATAGGACGTACGGCAAAGGTACAGACTATCTGGCCCAACCAATTTATGTCACCATTTATGCTCCATTCAAGCTTCCGCTCATCTTTCCTCATCTAAAGCTATCAGAATAACTCTTTATTCCTTCCTCTCACATATGTTTGCTTAACTTTCCCTTAAACATTGGGAATAGCCCAGTCCACCAGCCAGAATATCTAAGGCAATGTTGTCTCTGTGGCCTTGCAATTTTATCTTGATATGTGGTTCAGTGCTTGCAGTCATCATTTCCATCCCCAGCCACGGAATCATATCTCACTGTAGATGTTTTGTTTTTGGTTCTGCAAGCACTTGCTGAACAATCCTGAGTTTGCTTTTAGACACACTAACACCAATTTAATCAATCAAACTCATAGCTTGGTTCATTTACACTTCTTAGGAGTGACTTACAATCAGACACTGGGACCCATTTTTTGCAAACAAAAATAATATATTCAAACTTTGCCTCTTTTTTGAATGACCAGGGCCTCAGTGAGCCAAAAAAGAATAACCTTTTCTGATTGTTTGAAATTTAGCATTCTTGCAGTTGTCCTGATGAGTGCAAGACAAAAACCTTTAGCAAGATATCACTTTTTTCAGCAATATTCAATACCTAAATATTCTTTCCTTTAATAAGAAATACATCTCATACCTAATCTGCTATTGTGTGCCAGTTATGTTGCTGGTAGACTACTCATTATGTCAGCACATTCATGCTATAAGTGATTTAAGAGTGCACAGTGTATTCTGTGGAGCCTCTCATGATGAAGAAACCTGCTGAGTAATCAGCATGGACTATCACAGAATTGGCAATTCATGCTGTCATTTTCTGGTTATGGGGAGAACTTCTGCAATTGTGCCAACTCTGGCCTTCATCTGTGTACATTGTATGTTACACGTTCAGCATAGAGGGTGCTTGAAATATACTTGAACCAAATGTCAGTGCTTTATTCCAGTCTGCAGTGTTTTTCCAAGAGAGATAATCAGCAATGCAGAAGTTTGAAAGATCAATAACACCTTGATGTTGTTTGCCCTAAGGCAATCGCTCACCGAAGATTTGCCTGGGGATTTTGTGCGGGAGGCACGACCTGTCCATGTCAATTGAATTTTGTGGAGGGCAGTGCCATGCTGTTGAGCTTGGCCTGATGAAGGACCTTGTTGCTTTAGATGTTGTCCTGTCATTTAATATTCATAATGGAATTCAGCTGTCTTTGGTGGAAACGTTTCCAAGCTTTGGTGTGACATTTATAGCAGACCCAGAATTAGTGCCATACAGTAAAGACAATGACAACAGTAAGGTTGAATTTTAGTCTTCAGATTAGTGCCAGCTTAATGCCAGTTGTGGTAGCACTCTTGCCTCTTTGTTAGAAGATTCCAGATTCAAATCCCACTGCAGGATTCAGCTCACAAATCAAGGCTAATACCGAGCTGTAGCTCAATTCAACTTTGCAGCCATTATGTTTACAGCTCTTGTCTCATTACTCATCAGACAGCATCATTTATCATAAATATAACAGCAGGGAAGTGGGTAGAGGAAGAATTGGTGGTGGAAGTGGATCCAGGCTCCAGTATTAGTTCCTTTCACAGCATCAGTTCTCATGTGCCTGCTGAGAGCTCAAATGATTAAAAGCAGAAGAATTCAAAATATTAAAAGGAAAATTCAACTATGTCCAATATACATCAATTCTGTCTGAGGTAAAATTATGAAATCTAATAACACTGCTAATCACAATTTAAGCAATTCCCTTACACATAATTCATTTATGAAGCACCTTTAATGTAATAAAGTATTCCAAAGCGTTCCATTATGTGATAAAGACCAGAATTTGGTAACGTGTGAGTTCTGGCAACAAAAACGGAGTGAATGCTGCCGAAGGCTCCGGGGTAATTTCAGACCAAATCTTGACGCTCAGAGAATAATGTCGCACTGACAGTGATCTCCCCCTGACTCACCCATCACAGTTCAACCTAAATGCATATAAACAGCTCCCCAGCAATTGTTCCATGGTGACTGCAGGGAATGGCAGCCAGGAAGCCCGCACCTCGCTTCTCAGAGGGAGCCTGCATCGGACTTCTTACTGGAGTGGAGCAGAAGCGAGATGCACTATACTCCTGCTCAAGGAGAAGACCTCGCACAAGATGACCCCTGCTGAGTGTAAGTCACTGCAGAAGAGGATGGAGCAACAGTATCAACTGGACTACAAGATGAAAAATCTTCTTCGTTCAGTAAGTGAGCTTCATGCAATTTTTTTCTGGAAAGTCCTCGCCCACCATTTCTATTTCCACCTTCATTTCTCATCCGGCCACTTTGGCCTTTTCCAAGTCCTGTAAGGAAGCCTTCCCCTCGCCTCCAATCACCATGTTCCCCCGTACTCACTGCTATGCTCCACACACTGCAGCTCCCACTCAAGACCCATGCCTGTCACACCTCATCACCATCTTAGACTCTCTCAATCTGTGTCTCTTCTTTTGCAGGCAAAGCAGCCAAACAGGCCAAGCCATCCTCATGCCCCTGGACCCAATGGATATCAGCAGCACTGAGGGACTGCTGAAGAGTGTCATGACTGACACCCACATGTGGCGCCTGTGCAGATACTCTCACCTTTGTGGGATTACTAAATTGACAGGCTGGTGGGTCTCTCACTGGACTGTACCTCACAGCTGAAGATCCATAGCAGGAGGCAGCGATGTCCCAGGAAACTGGCACTCAGCAGAAGGTATGTTCCTAGGTCTACTTGTTCCACAGTTGATGGAATTACAAAGATGGAGTCATGAATATCATAAACGGACAACAGCAGCCCTCCTTGGACTAGACAAGTTCCATCACCTTCTGTCTGAGGAGGTGATGCCATCACCCCAGCACAATAAGGCCAGCACAGTGAAGGCTGCAACTCCAGTGGTGACATTGGCACAGGACATGCACTCAATGGCAGAAGATTCCCCATCATGCTTCATGTCTGACCTCCAGGCACTGGTGGGAATTCACAAGTTCAGTGCCAGATAATGGTGGGCCTTTTGGACTCACTCTACCTGCCCCTCTAACCCAGGAGGACCGCAGGGCCCATTGGGCATCCCAAGGGATTTTCTGGTTTAGGGCCTAGGACCTTCCAACCAGGAGGTGCTGGGTGTGTCCAACCTATCTGAATTCCACTTTCTCTCAGCAACATACCCCAATGAGAGCAGCACTGCTATACTAGTGCTGCCTGAAAGCAAGCCAGGGCCCTCAAAAGCCAGACTGCCCCAGGGGACAAATGCCAACATCATCTCAGGCAATAGGGCATGGAAGTCAGAAGGCCTCTTCAACCTCAACTGTGGATCCTGTGGAAGGGTGGGGTTGTGAGGTAAGAGATCCTGTCACCAGAGAACATTACACAGTTGCTGACTAATAATGAATAAAAAACCTGCATGAGGCACAGCATGTGGTCGCAGATGAGTTGGACGTTGATGGAACATAACCCCTTGCAGTTCCTGAATGGCACTGCATGCTGTCATGATGACTTAAGAGCCATGTAGGTGCAATCAATTGTATCTTGCACCTGAGGCACCCCTGCTAGGCGGACGGAACCCCATGGCCCTAGTGTCCCAGTCAAAGTCTTCAATGGTGTGCAGTTAAGCAGCCTTGCAGGAGAACAATCAATGCACTCTCACTGCTGTAGCTGACAGTCAGAGTTTGCAGAGAAATAGATTTAAACTTCCTATCCAGCAATCCCCTCTGGCTTTACACCATTGACAGAATGAATGTTTTAAGTTTTGTTGTTTCATCATTCGCCAAGTGAGAAGGTGCTTCTGCCTGTTGTGGCAGGATAGCTCCCATCACTGATACCCCAACACTGCACTTACAGCCTGGCCTCTCCCAAAGCAGGACATCAGGATGCCATAGTCACATCCAGTATTGCTGCTCTGTTGTGACTGTGTCCAATAGTATAACATAGAACATAGAACATTACAGTGCAGAACAGGCCCTTTGGCCTTCGATGTTGCGCCGACCAATTAGTAGTCATGATGTAGAGATGCCGGCGTTGGACTGGGGTGAACACAGTAAGAAGTCTGACAACACCAGGTTTAAGTCCAACTGATTTATTTGATAGTAAACTCACACAAGCTTTCGAGGCTCTGCTCTTCGTCAGATGAATGAGGAGACCAGAACACTTCATTCATCAAACGAAGCGGACAGCCTCTAAAAGCTTATGTGAGTTTACTATCAAATATATCGATTGGACTTAAACCTGGTGTTGTCAGACTTCTTACTGTGACTATGTCCAACCCAGTTGGCAGCTCCAACAAGGAAAGCATCCTCCCAACCACTCAACCTACAAGGAGGAACCAGGAAGCTGTACCTACTTGGCAGCCAGCACATGCCCTCAGAGCAAGGATCGACATAATGTAAAGGAAATTTAAGGTCTCTAGTTTTGGTGAGATATCTCTGTATTTGCTGTAGTTGTTGGTTTTCTGGATTTAACAGCAAGACCTCAATGGAAATTTCTTCTTCATTTCCGGTACAGCCTAGATCCAGAGTGAAAAGCTTGCTAGATGTCTAGTGTAAATGCCTGTGACAGAAGGCCACAGTCAGGGAGAGAAGGTGATGGGAGAGATCTGTGCAGGTGAGAGGGAGGAGAGACTGGCGAGGATGAAGTGCCAATCAAGGGTGACTGGTTGCAGAAGAGAGATCTGGGGAGATGTTACATGGTGGGGCACCAGCTGAGTATTTATTGCAGTGTCAGTACCTTGAGTGAGTACTCCCTAATGATATGCTTATGCATTTAAATTAGTTTTCCCATCTTATGTGGCATGTTCCTCATCTCTCTGCTAGTGAGGTTAGTTTGAAATCGGGAAACATCCTGCTGATGAGATTCACGTCTTTTCAAGCTCTCCGCATTTTTGTCTACACATGGAGATAGTGTACTCAAGATCCCACCTAGTGTTTTACAATAATCCACAGTCGGAAATATTAGGAAATGCTTGGTCTCTTGACCAAACCTGCTCTGGCCTGGATCCTGTCACCAGAAAACATTACACAGTTGCTGACTAATAATGAATAAAAAATTCCCCTTCTTGCCATGTGTAGTGACACCATGGTTTTGTTGGCAAATACTGATCCAATGTTTATGGGGAGGCTGGAAGATAGCAAAGGTAATTGTTATTGATAAGAAACCTGGAAATGTGGTGACTGCTGAGGCTTACTATATTAAAGGGTCTCAATGAATATAAGTTGCTGTAGTTGTTGGTTTTCTGGATTTAACAGCAAGACCTCAATGGAAATTTCTTCTTCATTTCCGATACAGCCTAGATCCAGAGTGAAAAGCTTGCTAGATGTCTAGTGTAAAGGCCTGTGACAGAAGGCCACAGTCAGGGAGAGAAGGTGATGGGAGAGATCTGTGCAGGTGAGAGGGAGGAGAGACTGGCGAGAATGAAGTGCCAACCAAGGGCGATTGGTTGCAAAAGAGAGATCTGGGGAGATGTTACATGGTGGGGCATGCGTGTGCGGGGTGAGTTGTGAAGTAAAAGATCATGAGAGAGGTTAATCATGGGAAAGCTGAAGTAATGATTGTGGGCGAGCTGAAATGCCAGTCACAGGGAGGGAAGTGGATTGCAATACATCATGGAGCAAGGGAACGACCCACCAACAATACTACGGTCATACTTTCCTGCTTTGGGCAACAGTTCCTTCCTGACCATATGTGAGTTTCTTGAGCAGTAGGAAACCTGGTTCACAGTTTTTAACATGCTGAAGAGGCCTCAACAAAACAATTAAAAATTGAATTAGTATTTTACGAGCAGAATCTTGCTGTCACTGTACATTGCATTCCGGACCCACATCTTGAACAGAGGACACCAAACCAACATCTAACTCACTCCACTTCCAATTAGGAATTTAAACTTATCTATGGCACTGCCCTCCTACGCATCCGACCAAATTAAAACTGTAAATGGTAAATGTTCTGTAAAAATTTCTTTAAAATTTTGCATGTGAAGATTGTCATCAGTATAATTACAATGGTGCTGGATCAGACTCTTATTCCAGTGTTGTAGCCAGATATATTTTCTTCTCCGAATCTTATTATATTCCAAAAGCTATCTATAAGACTAGCAGAGGAGAAAAGCTATAATGTTTGCATCTGGTTAGAATCTCTGAATTAATTCTGTACAACTGTTTTGTGATGTGTGCTGTGAGCGATTGATGTAGTACTTATTCAGAGTAGTGCAGCGCTGGCTATCTAGCAGTGTAGCAGGCAGTATGATGGAGTGTCATGTCAATACATACACAGATAACATACAAACCCAGTACACAAGGTCACATTGTACTTAGCTCCCAGCTACTACGGATACAAGGATTTACTTGTACAATGGAGATGCAGTCTCGGAGCGATCAGATTGGAAGTCACACAAAGCTAAATCCGTTGGAGTTGTCAGGAAATGGGATTGAAATAGTAAGAGGGGAGGTTCATTTGTAAAGCAGTGTGAAGTCCAAAGTGCTGCTTTTAGTCGAAGCTCGGGGTGCTGCTGAGGTTTTGGCTGCTGATAGGGGCAAGTGACATAACTGGGCAAAATATATAAAATAGGACAATTCAGCTCAGGAGAATCTTGTCTCTGGTTAAAACATGGATTTAGGGCTGTATCTGGATAATGCAGTTGTTGGGCATTCAAAAGGGCTGAATCAAATGGCCTCTAGAAATAGGTGCAAGGATTGCAATGCGCGATTATCCTGCACTGATTGGTTGCAATTCAGGCAACATGCAATCTTTAAATGTGTGTCATATCAGCACTAACAATGCTGGTCATTTTCTGAATTCATCAGCAGGAGGTCAATAATGTGAGCAGTGGCTAGCACTGCTTAAAGCCAGCCTGCACCACTTAAAGGCCAGCCTGCACTTCTTAAAGTCAGCTTGTACCTCTTAAAGGGGAGGTTCACTGTGACTGGAGTGTGTGCTGCAGTGAATCTAACTTGAGAATGATGTTCCAGTGGAGGGTGCTGGCTCCGAGGTTTTTGAATACTGTATGGGAGGTCTGGGTAAAAGAGGTGGAAAGTAGGAGAAGCCTCCAGAGATACAATCAATACGCAAAGAGATCAGAAAGCCATGGAGGTCACTGCCAGAGTCAAGCACCAAGGATCTGGATGCAGGGCCTCAAGGGGATTATTAACTTCACCTGAATGGTCTGTGAATGTATTTTCAAATGCCACATCCTACCACTGCTAATCTCAACCACTACGGTTCCAAAATCAGTTAACCAACAAGTTCTATCGATCATACCTAGCAGGTCTGACAGCACCTGTGGAGAGAGAATAGAGCCAACAATTTGAGTCAAGATGACCCTTCGTCAGAGCTGAAGTTAAAGAGAATCAAACAAGATTTAACCCATTGGGGGTGGGGAAGAGGGGCATAAGCTCATGCCCCTCATAAAAATATTTTCATCCCAGTAATGAGTCCAGTGAACCTTTGTTTTGTTATCTTTATATATATCTACCCCCTGGCCTTTGTCCCACCCACTCAAAATCTCACTCAAAACCTGTTACATTTCTTACCTTTCTAACTCCTGGAACACGAGTCTGTTCCTGAAGATACCTGTTTAAGACCAACGAATACAAACCTTCATGGATTGCTACCAAATTTCCCCTCAGATCCCACAGGACATGCTGCATCTGCTGCCTGATGGGTGCTTCCAGAGGCTTGTCATCTGCCTTCGACTCAGCAAGGTCCTGGTCTCCATTTCTTAAGTGCCAAGGGGTCAGTGCCTGAGGGGGCAGGGGCTCACATGGATGGGGCCAGACAGAGAGGGAGTGAGAAGGGGAGGGATGTGGGGAGCTCTGCATGACAGGTGAGTGGTGGGTTGGTGATTAGAAGCCAGGACTGGCCATTGGGAGGTGAGGGTTGGCTATCATATGTCAGGGCCAGCAATTGGGAGGTTGGCCATTGCAAAGCCAGCAATTGGGAGGTTGGCCATTGCAAAGCCAGCAATGGGAAGTGGGGGGAGGGGTCGGGGCCTGTGAACAAGAGGCTGGTGATTGGTGTGGTAGGCATGTCAACCTACCCAGTATGCTGGGAGATTAGCCCATGCTCTGTGGCCCCCCGAACAATCTGATGTTGACCTCTCGAGTGGGATTAAGTCCAGACTTCCTCAGGTGTAAATCACCTGAGGGCCTCTGTGTTGTACAGTGTCGTAAATTCATTTCACTAAGTTCATTCAAATTATCTCTCATTTCTCTGCCCGTTGGGCACTTAGAACTTTCTTGGGAAAATCACATCCAGTAAGTTTTCCAAGTTACCATGAGAAACACAGTGAGAATCTGTTGATCTTTATAAATATTTCAGAATCAGTCTGTATTCCAAATCGATAAGCATATTGTCAAAATAATTTACAACATAATTGAACATTATAACAGTAACAAAATAATTAATAATAACCTGATAATAAGAACACAATGGGTGAGCAATAAACAAAGAAATAACTGATGCATGTAAAAATGGTACAGCAATTATTATGGGGGGTTTTAATTTACATGTCAATTGGTCAAGCCAGGTCAGTCAGGGCAGACTAGAGAAGGAGTTCATAGAACGTATGCACGATAGCTTCCTTGAACAGTGTGTAATGGAATCTATGAGGAAACAAGCCGTCCTAGATTTGGTCCTGTATAATGAGACAGGAATAATTAATTACCTCACAGTTAGGGATCCTCTCAGAAGGAGCAATCACAGTATGATTGAATTTAAGGTACAGATGGAGCTTGAGAAGGTGAAATCTAATACCAGTGTCCTGTGCTTAAACAAAGGAGGCTACAATGGGATGAGGGAGGAGTTGGCTACGGTAACTAGGAGCAAAAACCTTATGGTGGGACAATTGAGGAACAATGGAGGACTTTCAAAGGGAGTTCTCACATGTTCAGCAAAAGTATATACCAGGTTTAGAAAAAGGAATAATCTGCCCTGATTATCTAAGGAAATAAAGGAGGGTATCAAATAGAAGGACAATACATACCAAATGGCAAAGATTAGTGGGAAACTAGAGGATTGGGAAATTTTTAAAAGTCATCAGAAAGCCACAAAAAAGCTAGAAAGAAAAATAAGAATGATTGTGAGAGTAAACTACTTCAGTACATATATACAGCAAAGGCTTCTACAAATATATAAAATGAAAAGGAGTGGTTAAGGTAAACATTGGTTCTTTAGAGGATGAGAAGGGGTATTTAATAATAGGAAATAAGAAAATGGTGAGGCATTGAGCAGGTATTTTGTGTTGGTCTTCAGAGTGGAAGACACAGATAACATACCAAAAAGTGGGGGAGGGCTGATTGTTGTCTAGTGGTGGGAGAGAGAATTGATTTTTGTCTGGAGGTGTGGGGAAGGGCTGGTTGTTGTCTGGTGGTTGCGGGGGGTGGTGGGGGGGGGGGGGGGGGGGCGAGGAGTAATTCAGATGTTCTTCGGGGGAGGGGAGTGAGGCCAGGCAATTATCGGGGAGGCTAGTGAGTGAAACAAATTTGTTGTTGGGGGTGAAGAGTGAGGCCAGATCATTATCTTGGAGAGTGGGGGCAGGGGGGGAGGAGGAGGAGATGGATCTCTGATGGGAGGGGCAGAGGATCTCTGGTGGGAGCAGGGGGGGCGCTGCCACTCTGCAGATGATCAATGAGGGGGGGGGAAACGGGATCAGGGTAGCATTTGGTGATTGGTATGGGTAGTAGGTGGGGTGAATAGGGGACAGTGATATGTGTGTGTGTGTGTGTGTGTGTGTGTGTGTGTGTGTGGTGTGTGTGTGTGTGTTGTGTGTGTGTTCCTTATCCACCCCCCACTACCTACATACATCATTGCGCCCCTTATCCACCCCACCACTACATAGACCATTGCCCCCCCTGCCCCCTTCACCCCACCAATCGCCGACGATTGACAGTGGATCCCCTGCCCACCATCCCCCCCCACCAGAGATCCATCTGTACCACCAGAGATCCATCTGCCCCCCCCCACAGATCCATCTGCCCCCTGAGATACATCTTACCTGCCTCTCTCCTCCCCCTCTCCCACTTCCCCCGAGATACACCCTCTCTCCCACTTTTTGCTCCTCTGCTTTCTCTGCTTTCTGCGGCTCGGAGTGATCTGACACGGGCACACGTTTTCCAATTTTTTTCCAACTATGCATGTGCAATTCAGAGCTCCAATCGTTCTAGCAGCGTGAGCCCCGCTCATAGTGCAAATTGGATGGAGATGGCTGAGAGCATACGGGGACTCCTGAAAGCAGATTTCTAAGTTGGATCTGTACTACTCCCAGAATCGGCACTTAGAATGAAAGTGGTAATATCAGGCCCAGTGTGTCAAAATTCGCAGATGAGTGGTAGAGCAAAGTGTGCAGAGGTCACTGAAACTCTGCAAAGGGTTATAAATAGTTTATCGAAGATATGATATATGCAGTACAATGTTAGTAAATGTGAAGTCATTCATTTTAGTAGAAATAACAACAAAATGGACTATTATTTAAATGGTAAAAAATTGTAGCATACAGCTGTGCAGAGGGGCCTGCATGTCCTTGTGCACAAATCACAAAAAATTGGTTTGCAGGTACGGCAGGTAAATAGAATTTTGTTCTTCATAGTTAGAAGAATGGAATTTAAAAACAACAGTTATGGTGCAGCTGTTTAAGGTGCTGGTGAGGCCATACCTGCAAGACTGTGTACAATTTTGTTCTTGATATTAACCTCTACATTTTTATCATTGGGTTTTTGCTAATCAGAACATTTGTTTATAATTGACACTTAGTTCACCTATGTGCATGCTTCCATTCATAAAACATAAGATTTTTGTATATGAATAGTTTCTATTTTTAATTCTATTAGCAGAATGACTAATTCTTAGTGATGATATTTAAAGTAATTAATGTCATTAATGTGTAGAAATAACAAAACGAGGAAGTCAACACCAATATCACTACAATGCTACATGCAGCAAATGAAGAGAAAAGATTTTCAGAACAAAGTCCAACAAATTGGGTGGGATTTTCCGGCCATGCTTGCCTGAAACCGGAAAATCCCACCCAAGGTCAACGGATTTTTCGTTGCCCTTTATGATTCCCATAATGGGCAGAATGGGAAAATTCACCCCATTATTTCTAAGGTTCTGACTTCTTAACCTACTAAGGAAGCAATTTCACAGAATATTTGTAATTCTGTGCATGTGTAAGTCTATAAGAGTATCCATTAAAGGACACTAAATTAAATTAATCCAAATAAAACCAAATAAACACCAAAGCAATCAAGAGGCATGTTCCTTAAATTGAAAGTTGCAAACAATGGGAGATGCACAATTCATTATTAGTTTTAGATTATTTATCAGGGAAACTGAATTAGAATGCTATTATTATTGTCCAACTGCAGTCTTCTTGATGTAAACTTTCATTTACTTCAGTGAACAGTTTATTAGTCACACTTGAAAATTCTCAGTGCCAGTTATGATGCGCTATTAAAATTCATGTGATGCTTTGCTGCATACAACTGGGACAGTCCTCACTATTAATTGAAACTGATAGGTTTTGCCATTTAGCGTGCAGTGTGTGCAGATATAGTGAAGTAGCTGCACTCATCTGCACATCCACACTGCAAAGATAGTTTCCACACATCAATGTCAGCCAAGGTTATAGATATGTGGATACTAGAGATCCCTCAATACAAATTGTTTAAGGCACATTTGTGCATTTTTTTCCATTGCATTCTTTCTAAGAACTGGCGAGTTCTGCAGATTTGATTTAAGCTAAGTAGGACTGCACAAATTTATTTAATGAAAGCCTGTTAAGAGTTATCAGTGCCATCTGAACAATACGCAAAAGTGTCAGTTTAAGAATATACATTCTTTTTACGTGGTGCGATGTACAGCAAACAAAACAGCTACACAACCAGCAAGTTGCAACTAACTACTTTGAAAGGAATCACCTTACTATAAACTCTGATACCTATCCAAATTGATTCTTGTAATGACTGTACAGCCAATTTAGACACCTTCACCATTCACAACATGCCACCACTCCACTGTAAAGATTTCAAAGGGGCTAAAGAAAATGGGTTGCCTCTTTGCAATGACTTTACATTCTGTGACACTAGAGGTTTCTGAAACTGATCTCTTCTAAGTAGTCTGAAAATTGCTGTTAAGGCCTTCTGTCTTTGACTCCATGGAGAGTATCAGCACCACCTGTCTCACTGTATGGTTGCAAAGGATGAATGCAATGTGTTTATTAATGCGCTGTTTCCCAAATTAATTCTGTGCCTGCTCACACTAATCCTGTGGGAACTGCAGACATCATTCAGTTTAACAGTGGGCTCACAGCCAGCTTGATCCCACACATCAGACAGATTTCAAACTCACCAGAGCACTGAGGGAAATGTATAGAAAGGAATGTGTGGCCTTTAACTCAGATGCTGCTTTAAGTAATGCAATGAGAATATAAAAATACTTATTTATTAATAGGAAATATATTTCTCGGATTAGAGTGTATTTCATTTTGGGTTTGACATGCTTTTTCATTCGGATTGCATTGCACATTCATTGTGGGTGCACTCAGCGCTGGCTTGTAAATGGTTATCTGCCAGGAGTTGTTCAGAAGTGTGATAAAACCTACAGATGTCTTAATTATTATCAGATAGGTGCATGAAGCCATGATTGTAAAGACAGTAACAACTGAACACAAGAATAGAACAAAAAATGCACCTCAATGTCCCAGCTGGGCTGTGCTTGATTGCCAGTTAACTGCTAGTTACCACTAGGGCAATTCCTCATTCATGTCTCCAAACATTGTTATTTGTGTTATTATACCATTTGAGTCTCAAAATATTCTGCAACTCTTACATATTTTCCCTGACTTATTGAACCTACTTAACCTAGACTTAAACTGCAGTAGGAAGTCGCGTCAGAGGCACCGTGAGAAGTGCTGTCATTTGCATGACATTTTAAACAAAGCCCCACTCCGCCCTCTGAGATGATAGAAAAGATCCCATGGTACTATTTGGCACAAATGTAGTGGAGGGATGACTCACACACACTATACTGACTTGGACATATATATTGCCATTCTTTTACTGTCAAGTGATCAAAATATGACAACTGTCTCCTAGACAGCATTATGGCTATTATCTACACTGCGCAGAAAAGTGCAGTGGTTCAAGAAGACTCACCATCAATTTTTCAATGGCAACTAGGGAAGAGCAATAAATACTGGTCTCATCAGCAATACCCACACTCTGTAAATTTTGGAAAAGAACTCAGTAAGAATTTAGCAACACCAATTATTAATCCAACCGATTTATTTGATAGTAAAAAAGCGAGCTTTCAACACTCCCGTGTCTTCCTCAGGCAAGTGCAGTGTTCTGGTCTGCAATAGCACACATCAGCACAGACAGTCAGAGATTGCTGATTAGAATGCGAATCCTTACATCTAACCTGCTATTCAAGTGTTAAAGTGGCTAACAATGTGTGTGAAGGGAATCCTGAGCATTGTTAGAGAATTGTGTATTTTCTCCAGACAGCACAGTAAGTGAGGTTTTTTGCTAACCCAGGCAAGTTACGGGGGTTACAGATAGTGTGTCATGAAGCCAAGATCCCTGTTAAGACCGTCCTCATGTGTGCGGAGCTTGGCTATCAGTCTCTGTTCAGCGACTCTGCGCTGTCGTGTATCACGAAAGCCCCCTTGAAGAACATTTACCCGCAGGTCGGAGGCCGAATGCCCATGACTGCTGAAGTGTTCGCCCACAGGAAGGGAACTGTTTTGCCTGGTGATTGTTGAGCGATGCTCATTCATCCGCTGTCGTAGTGTTTGCATGGTCTCCCCAATATACCATGCTTCGGGACATCCTTTCTTGCAACGTATTAGGTTTTGGAAAATACATTGCTAGTGAAATGGGTGTTTAAATGTGTTGTACATTGTTGAAAGATCATTGTGTTTATTCTCATGAATACCTGCAAAATAAATTTGTTTCAAATCTTCGAAATACAAAGAGAGAGAGAGCAACACAGCACGGGAAACAGGCCCTTCGGCCCAATGAGCCCGCGCTGCTGTCCTAACGTCTTAATGACATATCCATGACTTTAGGCTCCTAGTACATTTCAACATACGGAATAAATCTACGGGTGATGGAATTTAAAGAGTTTGTGCATTGTTAATTTAAGGTGCAACTTTTATTCTGCAGTTATAGTCTGTTGGTAATCATTATTGAGTTGTGACATTTGGTATGCACAGGAAAGAAATGAAAATTAACATTTTGCAATTCTGGCTCAGTTCTGGTCTTTGGGGCTCGAGGTTTATTTTGGCTGGTATTGTAAGACAGGTGGCATTGAATTGGTCATCTGTTATACTGCCAGACCAAATTATCCGGATATCATCTCCTCACCCTGCACTGGTTGATTCAAACCTCGTGATGAAGATGAAGGAAAGCATGTGCTTCTATTTTGTCAATGTTGCAGTTAATAAAATAACCTTGAGTTGAAGGGCAAAGACATACCTTCATGCAAAGAAATACACACAGATGATGAACAGACTTTTCTGCAATAATTATACAGCTAGGTTTGTTTTATGGAGATTATTCCTGGTTCACACATGTTAAACAGGATCTGAATAGTCACCAGTAAATTGTTAATTAATTTAACTAGCATTTATTTCCCTTTCAGTCAGTGCTGCATCTGACAATCAAGTAGGTTCAGGACGTTGAAGCTTTCAGTTTGTTTGTTTAGACTGAAATGACTTTGGGAAAATTTTTTTAAATACGTTTGGGAGATGTTGGATTTTTCTTTTGGTGTAACGTTTCCTGCAAAATCAAAGTGGAGTGGAGATATTCTGAAAGACCCTTTAACTGGTTCCCTAATTCTGAAGACTATTTATTAGAGCAGGCATTGCCATTGTGGTGAGCAGTTAAGAAGCAAGGTGTTGTGTTTCAAGCTGTGTGTTCTGTCTGACAGTTTTTGGATCAGATCCTTGTGGTGCAGTAGGTGTCAGAGCTGATAGATTGAATTGGCCCAGACCTTAGCAATGTTAGATTTCATGTGGGGAAAATGGTGTTAGACCTGTTGACACCAATGGTGGGTATTTCCATCGTATTGTGCAGCACTTGGAACAAAAAGTGAACAGCCATGGATTGCTTTCAGGATGGCCTCCGATTCACCTGTTCCACCATGACTTCCAAGTTTCAGTAAATCATTAGCCACAGTCCAAAGATATGCAGGTTAGATTGATTGGTCATACTAAATTGCTCCTTAGAGCAACAGGGATTGGCAGGGTAAATATGTGGGATTACAGGAATAGGGCCTGGGTGAGATTATTGTCGGTTCAGGCTTGATAGGCGAAAAGGCCTCTTTCTGCACAAGAGGAATTCTATGATTCTCAGCTCTGTTTTTAACCTCAGTAAGCAGCACCTTTTTCAATACCAGTATCTGTTAGTTCCTTTGACTTCAGACTTACTAAAAGATATGCTTCTATGTTTCTGTGGGTCTTTCGTTCCCAAGTTTCTCGAACTAACTGTTTGGTAATTTTCTTCAGACTTGCTTTCATATCCATTACTGTATTGTTTTACTGCTGCTTCTGGCAGAGCTGAGAGAACTGTTCTGTTTTAGCTTCTTAGTTCTGACCTCATGGACCCAGCTAAACTCATTCAAAAAGTTTTTTTTCTAAAGGCAACATTTCATTCTTTCCCTAAGTTTGTGTTTACTTTCCCATTATAAACTCTCTCCCATCACAACAGAAACACAGCTTCAATTGAAACAAAAAAAACCCACATTCACATAAACACATTGAACTCTTTCCTACACAAAAATACTAAATTAAACTCACTCAAAACCTTGACCTTATTTCTAATATCCAACAATACAAACATAGATTACTTAGAATTACCTCTATTTCCTCACACAATAGGTGGGATTTCATGGCCTCACTCATTCCAAAACCATAAAATCCTGCCAAGGCCAATGGACCTTCCCACGATATGCCCTCACCCACTCTGGTTCCCGCTCTCAGCAGGCTGATGAAATTCTAGCCTATTATTAAACTTTGGAGCAAGTCTTCCATCATTAGCAGATTGTTAGTTCACTTCTGAAACAAGAAGCAAAGAGAACTCACCAAGTATTGACCCTTCGTGTTTGAGCGTGAAGCAAGCAATTAGATGAAGTGGAATTTGAGATCACCCTGCACTGGGAAAGTTTTTCAAATCACTATCAACATTATCCAAAAAGTCAAGTTGAACTCAACCATGAAATGTCATTGTTACAAGTAATTTGTTTTTAATATATTCTCTCAAATAACAATACATATCCTAATGGTATGTACTCAAGAGCTGAGTTTGATCAGAGGGCCTTTTTGCACTACTGTGTGTAAAGGAGGGGCAGCTTGTTTCTGGCTAAATTATCATTTTGATGCGTAGCAGATTATACCAGAATAATATTCCATTTCTTTCTAAAGCAAGAAGCCATACTTTTGGTTTCATTTTCAATAAGATATTATTAACATCACTTCAGCTCCAATTGCCTGTTTTTTTTTGGCTAAATCTTGAGCCTATATTCTCTTTCCAGAAGATTGGGGGTATGTAAGGAGAATGGAATAAAACACCAAATGTTTGGGATTTCTGGTAGTAGATAGGTATGTTTCTCTGAACTTTCTTTTATACTTTAAATTACATCCTAACATGTCTAGAATGTCACTGGCCTGCAAAACCAGGCATCAGCCCTGAGCAATATGCCAAGCTCCTGAACAGTCCATTTGAACTGAATTGAACAGAAATCCAATTCAGCCCAGGCAACAGAGCTCACTAGGATGGACAGAGTCAGTTAGGTATAGTACCTGTAGGTATCAGAAAGAATTATTGATCTAGAATAAAATAAAATTGTGAGGCATTAAAACCTGCAGGCAGTCTGAAGACAAGTAGAGAAAAGAAACCACACAGTATTTCTGAAAGTAATTAACTGGCATGATTGACCATACTTCTGTATTGAAGAACCAGCCACTGCTACAAAAAACATTTTTAAATTCATAATTCCATAGATTCTATGTGGATAAAATTCTTGTTTGTGATGGTTTGCATGAAATAAATAGACAGGACTTTATAGATTTTCAATAATGCTGAGCAAAGCAATAAAAGCACTGTTGTTTATGTATAAAACAACTGAATACAAAACAGCATGTTTGAAAAGTGAAGAACAGTTCATCTTCTTATCCCTTGGTTGTTACCTGTATAAAGCCAGCAAGATTAGAGGGCTATTGCATAAATGCTCTGTTTTCCTCAAAGACCTTTTTGAATGTAAATGGCTGAATAATATTTGTGAGCAAGCAGAGTTGCCTTAGGAATTGAAACCCGAACCTTAGTGAAGAATTTGGTGGGACTCTAACTTTTCTTTCCTCTTTACAGCTATTGACTGTCCCTCTGCATATTCCTGACGCTATATTATTTGTTGAAATTAAAATATTTCAGCATTTGTATTTTTTTAATCTATGACGCATCTTCATTCTTTGCCACATTTTAATTACTATACACTACATCTAATGAATAAACTTTCTTCTATATCTTGACTCCCCCAGTTGTTTTCTGTATTAGATTCCCTTGGTTTCTCCCAATGTTACCTAGCAATCTCCCACTTGACCACTGATCCTTGTTGTTCAGTTATGCTCCCATTGACTACTGACCTCTATGTTGTAATTAATACATATTAATGCTTTCTAACATCTTACCTTTTCTACTATTCTTCAAACCCTAATGACATCATGAACAATCCCAGTGTTCAGTCTCATATATCTACTGGATCTTTGCCAATCTCTCCTTAGCTCCCACCTATCACATACTTTCCATTCTGCCCCATTCCCTCTCCCAGTATCTCATTCATAATTTCTACCCTTTTTCAGTTCTGTAGAAGGATCTAAAACCTCAAAGTGTTCATAGTATTTCTCTCTTCAGAGATGCTGCCAGACCTGCTGAGTTTACCCAGCACTTTCTGTTTATCTTTCTAACATGTAAACTAATTGATTGCAAACTATCTAGGAACTAATTTTGTCCCTTCATTCAAAACAATGGGCAATATAAAAACAGCATCACTTTATAAAGATTATGGATGAGATTCTCTGGCTTCCCAGTCACGTTTCCCGCCAGCAGTAAGTGAGATATGTTTGCTAGCAGTGGGATTCTCTGGTTCAACTGCTGTCTGTGGGAATTCCCACTCACATTATCTCACACTAGTGGGTAACCCGCAGGCGGGAGTGCACTGCTGGTGAGACTGGAGATCCCACAAGCATGAATGGCTGGAGAATTCTAGCCTATGTTACTGTCCAGATTATTTTAAATTAAAATATACGTGCATAAAACAGAGAGATATACACACATTACTAATATGTAAACAGGATCCAATTTTATATATATATATATATTCCATTTTAGGAATGGAACAGCCCCTTTGGATAAATCAGCAGTCTTTTTGTCCTTGATATACAGCCTACAATTTGGGGGTATACATTTTGTGAGAAGTTATATATTCAATACATGAGCTTCCAGTAACCAAAGTCTGTTGTATCCCTTCCTGAATTGGCATGACATCTTAGAGTTGCTGCTGATTGAGGTTGGGGGTTGTTGGTGGGCCTTAGAGGGGGGTGTTGCACAAATAAACTTTCTTTGGTGGAACGTTGGGGTATATAGATTCCGCTCCTCTGCAAAGTTTGGGGGTTCCAATTGTTAACCATAGCAATGAGAAAAAAAACAGAGACACAGAAGATACTGGAAACTCTTAGCAGGTTGGGCAGTATCTGTGGAGAGAGAATCAAATCTAACATTTCAGATTGAAGACTTTTGATCATGAACTGAAATACCCCACTGTTCCAACGCTACACAGATGGCACGGTGACACAGTGGTTAGTATTATTGCCTCACAGCGCCAGCGGTCTAAGTTTCATTCCTGGCTCGGATCTCTGTGCAGAGCCTGCATGTTCTCCCTGTGTCTGTGTGGTTTTCCTCCAGGTGCTCCAGTTTCCTCCCACAGTCTGAAAGACATGCTGGTTAGGTGCTTTGGCCATCCTAAATTCTCTCTCAGTTTACCCGAACAGGTGCTGGAGTGTGTGGCAACAAGAGCATTTTCACAGTAACTTCATTGCGGTGTTCATGTAAGCCGACTTGTGACACTAATAAATAAAGTTTGAACTTCAAACTAAAAAAGTCCATATGCCCAACCATTGTGATTAACCTTTGTGGAGAAAATTAAGGGATAATCTGTTGTGGGGTGTCTATTTGTGCAGGGGCCTGGGCTGGATGTGTGGATAGGTGCAGGAGTGGTGGGGGGAAAAACAATGCTGCCAGAACTATTAGAGCAACAGAGGAACGTTGTATGAGAGGTAGGACATACTGCTAGAGATATTACAGACAAGAGCAGCAAAAGTAGGCTTCAGAGAAACACACTTGCAATCCTGGACCAAACAGAGTGGTTACAAACCTATTCGGATAAAAAGTATTTGGGATGGGATTGTGAAACAGGGGTGGAGGGGCAATTAGAGGATATGTGGTGCGATGGGGGAAGGACACAGGGAATTTAAATTGATCTTACTTGAGTTAAATTAACAATTCTCTTGAAATAGTTTTGAATCTTGTATAAAGGAATGCTAACTTCAGATAACAAGCATGTTTCACACATGACAATCAGCCAGTCTCCTGTCATTCAGATCATAAAGACCACAGCTGCAGCACTCAGATGGCATGGAGAAGCTTATCTCATTATTTCCAGAAATGTAGTGATTTTCTGCAGCTTCATTGTTCCCTAAGCAGTGATTTTTATCAGCACATTAGCAGACTCATTATCAACATGTTAATACAGTTGAACTCCTTTGAGCTGGATCCTCAGCAGTTACAACATTTGCATTTTCCTCCTGTAAATTCCAATCTGATCAATCCTGAAAACATTTGTGATTGAACCAATTTTCTCTTGATTATGCAGAGCGACCACAGTAATTCTAAGGGGGAGGATAAATACTTGAATTTTATTACAACCACTGATGTCCTACAGTGTTTTGCAGCCAATGAAGTACTTTTGAAGTGCAGTAGAGAGAAAAACACGGCTTCCAAATTGTGCACACTGAATCCGAAAAACAGCAATCTGTTAAGGGCCAGATGATCCGTTTTAGTGACATTGGTTGAGGGATAAATATTGATCAGGTCATCAGGGACAACTCCTCTGCCCTTCATCAAAGAGTGCTGCAGGATCTAACTTTCCATCTGAAAAAATACAAACAAGGTCTGTCGCCCAAAAGATGACACTCACAGCGGCATGTTCTTCCCTAGAGTGTCAGCCCCGATTAGGTGCCGAAGTCTCTCACTGGAACCTTAACCCACTGCCTTCTGCCGCAGAAGTGAGGTTGCTACCACTGAGTGCAGAGTTGATATTTCAGCAATGCAGTCATATATTATAAATAGTGAATAATAGGATAGCCGGATGCAATTATAGCAAGGATCAGCATAACTTGGGGGTATCCTTGTGATGTGTCAAGGAAGTGTTGTGATGTACTGAGGGTTTAATCCCACTTCATGGTTGCACTGCTGCCTCACAGTGCCAGGGATCTGGGTTCAATTCCTGGCTTGGATCACTGTCTGTGCAGAGTCTGCATGTTCTCCCTGTATCTGCATGGGTTTCCTCCGCAAGTCTGGTTTTCCACCACAGCCTGAAAGACATGCTAAATTCTCCCTCAGTGTACCTGAACAGGCAACTGAGTGTGGTGATTAAGGGATTTTTACAGTAACTTAATTGTCACAAGTAAGCCTATTTGTGACAATAATAAATAAACTTTTAACTTATATGGGATCAAATCTAACAGTGGTGACAAGACATATCCAACTCTATTGCTGTTGATTGTATCTTTGGATTTTTAATTGGTATTTCAGAAATAGGCTCCCAGGATTCAGTCCATTTTATGTTAAAACCACAGATCATTAAATAATATTTAATTTCTTGAGAGAAAAATAAAATATATTGCTCTCCCTGTATCTCTTTTTCACACTTGATTACTTTCCAATTCTTTCAGTAACATTGCCTTCACCTATTTTCTCTTCCTCTTTGCGTAGGTCTGGCACCTCATTCAGTGTATTATTCATTCACCCATCCCGTGCTTTTTCTTGCTTTATTAAAGCCTCTCCTTTGCAGTTCCTCCTCTTCATGTTTTATAGCTTCATGATCTGTCTTTATGTTTTCTTGCTCCATTTTAATCTTATGCCTTTTTATGACCAAATAAATACATTGAAAATAAAAGATATGCCTTTATGTTTTTCACAGTACCATTGTGTGGTAAATTCACTGCAAAAAGTAAAGATCTCAGAATTGTTTACAATAAGCTATGAATCAGTGGCTCTGAGGTGATTGTGGGAAATACAGAGCCACTTCTTCCTCTTTATTGCATCAGTGCTGTAAACTAATGGATAACTGGGAATGACCACAGTGCAGCAACCAAAGTGTTCCAATGATAAACAAATTGTGAAAGCAAAGGCAACTTGATTTTAATTTGCTATCTGAGCCCCAAGGCTTGACTGCTGGCCTGAAAACTTTTCAAATAAAAAAAACACATGAAATATATGTTTTATTTCTGTGTTTCTCCTCTGCGCAAGTTTGGAAGGCCCAAACAGAAAGAATAAAAATGTCCACTCAGGAAAGAGAGGAACATTTACGTAGGGCCACTGGTCATCTCAGTGTATTTACTATGAAAGAGGTATTTTTTGAAGTACATTCGCTGTCATAATGTAGGAATTGTGGTAGCAATTTTGAGCTCAGCAAATTGCCACAAATTTGCTGAGCACAAAATAGCTCCACTGTCTGTGTGGATTTTGTACATTCTCCCCATGTCTGCGTTGCTTTCCTTTGGGTGCTCCGGTTTCCTCCCACAGTCCAAAGATGTGCAGGTTAGATTGACTGGCCATGCTAAATTGACCCTAGTGTCATGGGGAATTAAGGGGGTAAATATGTGGGGTTATAGGAATAGGATTCAGTTGGGATTGTGGAAGGTGCAGACTTAGACCATAAGACAAAGGAGCAGAATTAGGCCACTCAGCCCATCAAATCTGCTCCTCCATTCAATCATGGCTGAATGTTCAACTAGAAAACAGTTTCCTCCAAAGAATTGATGATTCTATTGATGAAAATGTGAATTTCATTGCCAGATAGATATTTAAAGTCAGTGATGGCAACCAATGTAGGATGTTGCTTTCAATTTAAGATTTAACAAATTTAAGTTGAAAATTGAACTTCATAATGACTCAAAGTATTTAATCCTGAAACCATTAGTAGAATGACTTCCACATGATGACATTCAACATCTGGACAGAGTGGAGCAATAGAACTGCGTATGGTCCATTTATATTGATTAACTGCAAATGTTACATCAAGGATATGTGAATTGTGAGGTTATACCTATCAGGAATGGCAACCAGGTTCGGGATCTTTTCTCTGGAAAGGAAAAGACTGAGTAGTGAGCGGCAGAGATCTCTAAAATTATGAGAGGCCTTGATATATGGATTAAATGTTTTCAGTTGTCTGGGAATTCATAACCAGGAATATACATATATTGGCTGGAATTCTCCAGCTGTTCACACCCCACTGCCACTGCCAGCGAGGATGGAGAATTTGGCACTCAGCCAAATCTCCATTCACTGCAGTGGGACAGGAAAATCTTGGCTGCATTACAACATTTTTGCAAAGCTCCTTTCTCCAGAGCAATTACGTCCTTCTTGTAAATATGGTGACCAGAACTGAATACAATATTCCAGTTGTTGCCTCACCGGTATTGTACACAATTCCAACATTATATCCTTTCTGTTATATTCCATACCTCTGTGAATAAAGGAGAGCATTCTATATATTTTCTTTACAACCTTGTCTGCTTGAATTGCTGCCTTTAGGGACCTGTGTACTTATGCACCAAGATCTCTCACTTCATCTACTCCTCTTAGTATATTCTATTTATTGGCTGGAACTCTCCAGCCATTCATGCCCTCCATTGCTGGCAGTGCAAAGGGAGAATTTGGCGCTCAGCTAAATCTCCATTCATTGCAGCGAGACTGGAGAATCCCAGCAATGGGCTCATTATGTTGTGCCTATTAATTGTTTGACCTCAATAATTGCATTACCTCAAACTTCTTTGTATTACATGCATTTGCCACTTCACCACCTGCTCCACCAATACATTGATATTGTTTTTAGTTTATTAGCTGTCCTCTACACTAGACACTATGCAACTTGGAAGAGGGAGTAAGTGGAGTGATCAGCAAGTTTGCAGACGATACAAAGGTGGCTGGACTCGCAGATAGTGAGGAGCATTGTCAGGCAATGCAGCAGGACATAGATAGGCTGGTAGCTTGGGCAGATAGATGGCAGATGGAATTCAATCCTGATAAATGTGAGGTGATGCATTTCGGGAGAAAGAATATAGGGGGAGGTATATGATAAAGGGTAGACCTATTAAGAGTATAGAAATGCAGAGGGACCTGGGGGTGCAGATGAACAAGTCTCTGAAGGTGACAGAGTAGGTGGAGAAGGTTGTGAAGAAAGCATATGTTATGCTAGCCTTTATAAGAAGGGGTATAGAGTACAAGAGCTGGCCTTTAATGTTGCAGTTGTACAAAACGTTGTGTACCACTGCATTTGGAATACTGTGTCCAGTTCTGGTCGCCTTTCTATTGGAAGGACGTGGAGACTCTGGAGAGAGTGCAGAGGAGATTTACCAGGATGCTGCCTGGTATGGAAGGTCTGAGTTACGAGGAGAGGTTAGGCAAATTGGGGCTGTTTTCCTTAGAAAGACGTAGACTTAGAGGAGATCTGATAGAGGTGTACAAGATTATGAGGGGTATAGATAGAGTAAACAGGGTTAAGCTTTTTCCTAGGATGGACTCAAATAGCACGAGGGGTCACGGGCTTAGGGTGAGGGGGGTAAGGTATAATTTGGATGCTAGAGAGAGTTTTTTCACACAGAGGGTGGTGGGGGTATGGAATGCGCTGCCAAGTAAAGTGGTGGAGGCAGGTACTCTGGAGTTATTTAAGAAATACTTAGATGGGCACATGAACAGAATGGGAATGGAGAGGTATAGAAAACTGATTTAAAATAGGGATCATGAGCCTTGGGAATCCCTGGGAAGTGTGTAAATAGACAATGATATTGATGTACTTGTTTTTATCCCACAGGTGCTTTGGTCCGCCTTGTTGTCTAACAAGGGGCATACACGCGGTGGATTGCGAGAGGGCTGCTCTTGGATTTTTTAAGAGTATCCTAGTGCTTCACGTCATTAGTGTACGCTTGACCTGGACCATTTGATGGGCAACACAACAGCTCAGTGATTATTACTGTGTTGTGCAGATACATGGATTTGGGCCTGTGCCTGTGGGAATTTGCGCATTCTCCCCGTGCTTGCGTGGGTTTTCTCTGGGTGCTCTGGTTTCCTCCCACATTCCAAAAATGTGCTCTTAGGCTAATTGGCAGAACAAATTCTCCCTAAATTGTCTCAAATTTGGTTTCAATCCATAGATCTATAAACATAGACAGGGACCACGGGTAGAGGTGGGAACATCGGGGTGGCGGCGCAGGCTCATTGGGCCAAAGGGCCTGTTTCCTATGCTGTTTTGTTCTTTGGTCTTTGCAATCAATCTTTATCTCCATGAAAGAATTGAGAACCTTCTTCATTCAGAGAGTGATTAGTACAGAACTTGCTGCCATAATGGCTGAGTGAGGCGAGTAGCATTTCAGGCAAAATTAAATAAACACATGGAGGAGAAAAGAATATCATTATTGATAGGATTGGTTTAAGGGGAGTGAAAGGATGTTCATATGGAGCTTAAAATTAGCAGGGGCTGTTTGGGTCAAATGATCTGAATCTGTGCCATATATTCTATGTAACTTTTGGCAACAGTAAATATTTTTAGGGAAGTGATGGTTAATAGCCTCTGACAGTCCGAAGAGTGGGTTAGGTTGATTGGCTATGCTAAATTGACCCTAATGTCAGGGTGATTAGCAGAGTAAATATATGAGTTAATAGGAATAGGGCTTGGGTTAGATTGTGGTCAGTACAGACTCGATGGACCGTATGGCCTTTTTCTATCCTGTAGGAATTCTATGATTCTAATGATTATGGTCAAAATATTTTATCTAATGATAGCTCAATGACTGAATATCAAATCAGATGCTTCCAACATTTCTGGTTCCATTTTCTTGTAGCTGTTAAGATGGATGGCCTCACCTCTGAAACAATTGAGTGATCAGAGTTATCTGTAGTTCCTCTGTATGATGACTTGAGGATGGAGGCAACAACCAGTATTCTTGTTTGCTCCTTAGGTACTGACAAGTTGGCAGATGAAGATAAGTTTGGATTTGGCCAGCCAAGTCTCAATTGTTTGCAACTCTCACACTAAGAAAGACAGATAATACTTCATATCACAACTTCAATGTAATAAAATGTGCAAAGTAATTTCAGTGGAGTGTTACCAGACAAAATTTGTCACTGAGCCACACAAAGAGAAACTAGGGCAAATGACCAAAAGGGTAGATTTTAAGAGAAGCTTAAAGGAGGAAAGAGAGGCAGGGAGGACAAGAGGTTTTAATGAGGGAATTCCAGCACTTAGTGCCTTGACAAATGAAGACATAATCAACAATAATGGAGTAATGTGGTACAGTAGAACATTGCAGAGATTGGAGCGTGATTTTCTGATCTCACTGCAGTTGGTACAAACTGCACCAATCTCGCAGAATAGCATGCAGACATAAATAATAGCTTTGTGCCCAGCTCTGAACAGTCTCAATTTGTTAACCTGAGACTTCCAGGGAGTGGAGAGCGGTAGCTTCAAAGAATGTACACAGAAGCAAGCCAAGGGAAGAACCAAGGTTTATGGACGAACTGCTCTTCTTATGCTGCAGACCTCAGCTTGCCTGTAGGAGTGGATTCCTGGGCAGGTCACCTCGCGCCTTGTGTCACCTGACTTGTCCTCCTAAAGGTACATACATAACACTATTGTTTCAGTACCTTTCTAATGATGCAAACACAAAGACACCAGAATGGGTATGAGGCTGATTAACATATTTAAAATAGTTTCTACATATGCATAGCTCAATCAATGCCGGATTCTCCCAGCTCCCAGTATCTTCTGACATTTAGGCATGATGCAAGAACAGCAATAATCGCTACTGGTTTCCATTAGCGGAGATGAGGTGGAAAGGCCACATTTGAGGGTTTGGAGACCATTGGCTACTGAGGACATGTCTGGCAATGCCCACCTGGTGCACTGGCACTGCCCACTGGATACTGGGGTAGGGCCTGATTCAAAGCTATGATGGGTGGTGGGGGAAGTCCGCACAAGGGTGGAACATGAAGGATTTCATGATGGGAGACATGTTGTAGTCAAGAGTGGAGGCATTTCAGGGTGCATGATTTGGGCATGTCAAAATCATGATTGGGGGCATGTCAGAGGTGATGATGGGAGCATGTCATGGTCATGATTAGAGGAATGTCAGAGTCATGTGTGGGAGCATGTCAGGGGTCATGATGGTACAGCATGTCAGGGATTGGGCAGACAACCCATTGGGAGGGCCCCAATACAGGTGACCTGTGTCAGGGAGAGGGTTGGGGAGCGTGTCACCAATGAAGGGAGAGTCCCAACATCTGTGAGAGAAGATGGTCCTCCTTCTAAAATGGTGCCCTTGCAATCTTCAGTACCCCCCCCCCCACTCTGTTACAGGCTCGCAAATACCGCACAAGAAGTGCCTGAGTATTGGACGATCGTGCTGTAGAGCGTGCCTGAGTGTGGGAAGATTGTGATACAGAGCATGCTTGAGAGGCCAGCACAGATCAGTAATTTTTGGGGAGAAGATTCTGCCTAGTGAGGTGAGGCTATGGGAAGATGGATACTTACTTCAATTAAGTATCCAAGAACTTCTTATTGTGCAAACACAATTCTAGATGAATTCTCCAGCTTCAGGGAAAACCAATGAGAACGTTAAAGCATGGAAAATTATCATGATCATGCCTTTAATGTCCTTATTGAACATTGTTAATGTATTTGATAATTAGAGACCTATGCATCTTTTATTTCCTCATGCTCCAGTGAGCATGGCCAGAAATTAATTCTGGAAGTCAAATTGCCAGTTTGATGCTAATTTGTAAGTGCAACAGTTAATGCCACAGTATGTTCTTCTGCTATACTATAAAAGCCTTTTATTTATGAATGATCAATCTCCATGAATTATTATTCATCAAGATTTATGAGCAGATTGTCAGGGTGCTGGGCACTGTAACAGCCACACTGCTTCCACATTATCTTTTGTGACTTCACTGAATAGATTCTAAAAAGTATGCTTAGACTTCTTTCTGGTGCTTTATTCCAATCTGTGTTTTGTGTTTTTAAGATAGAATTTCGAATTACTCGTGTACAATTTTCACGAGTGCAGTAAATGTTCGATTGAAACATGAAGATGACTAGGAAATCAAATACCTGGTGCAGAGGTTGGCACTGGGGCTGCTGTATTAAATCAGACTTCTGTTTTTTTCCTTTTTGTAATCATACATTCACTGATATTTTTAAGCAAATACAAGACTATATTTAAAGGTAACCCCATCTTATCACAATGCCAAATCATAGAATTCCTGCAGAAGAAGGCCATTCAGCACATTGAGTCTGCACCAAGTCACATCTTACTCAGACCCATTCCCCAACCCTATCCCTGTAGCCGCAAACATTTAGCATGGCCAATCTAGTTAACCTGCACACCTTTGGACTGTGGGAGGAAACTGGGTCACCTGGATATCACAAGGAAAACATGCAAACTCCACATAGACAATGCCCAGAAGCCAGATTGGAACCCAGGTCCCTAGCACTGTGAGACAGCAGTGCTAAACACTGTGTTGCCACCAACTGACATCAAATTCCTTCGTAATACAATTGTGAAATTTTCTTTTCAGTTAAGAATTTATGCTGTGAATTTGAATTAACTGAGTAAATGTGAAGAAAAGAAGTTATTAATCGTTGAGTCTATAAACTTAAACTTCATGTTTCACAAACTTATCCTGATGTGCTGCAATGGAATTAGCATGGAGTAGAATTCTTAAAATACAGGAGAACATGACTGCTTCTGAACCGCTGAGAAGATGGAGGCAATGGCCAGAATTCTCCAATCTCATCTGTGGTTGAGATTCTGCTGTTATGAATGGAGATTTGGCTGAGCGTAAAATTCTTCATTCTCGCTGGCAGCAGTAGCGGCTGAGAATGGTTGCAGAATTCTGGCCAAGTGTCAAAGAAGAGAAGAAATCAAGAACCATTGAGATAGCACACAAGGCTTGGAGCATATCTTGAAATTTTGTTCGACTTGCTGTTGTGGAGAATCGTCTCCTAAGTCCTTTCAATAGGATGAATTGTGGAACAAAAGTAGCCAAGGAAAACAGCAAGCTTATTGGGCCTTATTGCTTTTGGAGAATTCTTTCTGAGCCTACACGACAATTACAATTCATATTTGGGTGGTAATTTTGCAAAATGGTTATCACTGCTGCCTCACAGAGCAGGGAACAAGGTTCAATACTGACCTTGGGTGACTGTGTGCGTGGAGTTTGCATATCCTCCCTCTATCTGCGTGGGTTTCCTCCAGATGCTCTGGTTTCCTCCCACACTCTAAAGATATGCAGGTTAGTTTCATTGGCCATACTAATTTTCTCCTAAGTGCTATAAAAATGTGTAGTTTAATTTTCCCCTTAGTACTATAAAAATGTATAGTTTAGTTTAGTTTGCTGAGGTAAATACATGGAGTTACGGGAGTAGAGCTGGGTAGGATACTCTATTGGAGGGCTGGTGCAAGTTCAATGCACCTCTTTCTGCATTGTAGGGATTCTATGATATAGATTATATAGATAAATATGATAGGTATATTATATCCATCACAGTTCTGTTTTGTTTTTCAATCTACATTCATTCAGTGGATATATTACATTTTAAGGAGATTACGACCAACTATAAGCCTACATCATGTAAATCAAATTACACTAATTTATTGAAAATAAAATTATATCATGAATCAGAGCTCATTTTTGAACAGAACTCTGCCTGACACAGGTTCAATATTGTTGACATAAACCTTGTTGGGAAATGTAGAAATCACGTTAACCAGAAAAATCAATAACTTGAACTGCTTTTAGACACTGTTATGTTTTAATGCAACTCAGGCCTTAAAATAAGGTTTGGTGATCGGGTCTGACAATAATTAAGATTGTCGTTTTCAGAGCACTGCTGAGAAATTTTACCAAAGTGTGGATTTTCTTTGAGGGTGCAGTTGCTGGTAAGGTGAAGACTCCAGCACAAGTACCAACTCCATCATAATTTTTTGATGCCATTGATTATTTAGAAGCATTTGAAGGGAAGACATTATGATTGCAGCAGCTTAAACCAGTAGATATTAACCATACAACAATCATAGAATCTTTACAGTGCAGAAGGAGGCCCTTTGGCCCATCGAGTCCGCACCTACCTCAATCTTCCCAGGCCCTATTCCCACAACCCCTCATATTTACCTTGCTAATTGCCCTGACACGAGGGTCAATTTAACATGGACAATCGACCTAATCAACACATCCTTGGATTGTGGGACGAAACTGAAGCACCTGAGGAAACCCACACAGACATTCTGAGAAACTATTTTCCTAGTGACCACAACTAAATATTTATATTGTTTTGATGGAGATTTTCCAAAAGGCAGCTCACGCATTGGCCAGATGTATCAGCCACGAGAAGATTTCCCACAGCAGATATGCATGAATGTTTTTTGAAACCAAGTATGCTTGTTCTCAGTTTCTTTTTCAGATTATGATTTCTCTTGCTGCTGATAGGGCCTTTAGATAAGATAAAATTATACTCCATATTGAAATACTCGCTAGTACTGTACAAGGATGCACCCAGATTGATCTAGACATCATTATCATTAAAATATCTTCTAGAAGCCCATTGGCGGGTTGGGTGATCGTTCCGCTGAATAGAAGAACCATGTTAGTGTGTTATACTGTTAGGAAAGGACATTTTTTTCATTTACTGGATATGTGCATCTCTGGCTAGGCCAGCATTTATTGCTCATCCCATGATTGCCCTTGGAAATGTGGTGGCGAGTTGCCTTCAGTCCATATGGTGTCAGCTGCCAAGGTTTTGAAGGATTACTTTTCCCTTCAAATTGCCGTCTTAGGGATTTATCTTTCTGGCTTAACTATCCAGGTAAAGTAGAGCTCTTTATAGTACTGGCATTGTAACATCAACTGCAATGTGACTTGTATGATGGCACGAGGTTGGTCAAAATTAAAATGCAATGAGAGAGTAGTATTCTTTCCTGTTGACATAAATCTGTCTGTTGATGAAAGAAGCATGCATGGAGTTACCTATGAATCTTGAGGAATCCTATCACTTGGTAAAATCACACTGTTCTTTCATGTTGCTGCCAATTGTCCATAGGAAACTGATGACATTTGCTGCACTGGCTAATAATCTATCAGCAATCTGCTTGATACATCTGCACTTAACTCTGGTTTATATTTCAGATGTTCTAAGTGGAAGCCTGTAATGTGCTCAGGATAAAGGTGGTGGCAACCTCCCCAACCTCCAGCAGAGGGTCACACATTGGTGAGGAGGTAGATTGTTGTGCTGTTTCAGGACGTGGCATAATGCCAATTGGTTTCGTTATAAAGTAGAGCATGCTCAGACAAAGGTAGGTTAGAGTTGGAGTCAGTATCACCAATGGAATTTGCATCAAAATCCCTGAATCTTTATAACAAGTTCTGCTTATCCCATACATTAAAAACTAAAGGTGGATTTAGGATTGGCAAGCTCTCTGCAATTCTGTGCAGTTGCAGACAATGTGATTGCTAGTTCATCATTATGTGGGGTAGGTTCAGAAAGATCATATTTGATACCTTTGAATTAGTTTTTAAAAGAGAGAAAACTACAGTAACTGATGTATGTTGGCATTCTCAAAATGTTTCACAGAGGTACTCATATGTGATGAATGCTTCCTTAAGTCTTATTCTTTAAGAAATAAATTTTACCTTGTCTGGTACTGTCAATAGATAGGGATTTACCACAAGTGGTGTTCTTGGCATTCGGGGGTTCTAGTTTAAGAGTCTACTATTAGGATCTTCCTCTTTTACTCACATTATCATAGAATCATAGAATCCCTAAGTGCAGAAGGAGGCAATTCGGTCCAATGAGCTTGCATCAGCAACAATCCCACCCAGGCCCCATTCCATAACCCCACATATTTACCCTGTTAATCCCCCTGACACTAAGGGGCAATTTAGCATGGTAATCCACCTAATCCACATATCTTTGGATTGTGGAAGGAAACCTGAGCACCAAAAGAAACCCATGCAGACACAGGGAGAATGTGCAAACTCCACATAGACAATGTGTAGAATTGAACAAGTAGTAAAGGAATGAAACTGATTTCAGAATGAATGAAGGCTATAGCCAAAGTCAGTTGAAGAAGCTTTGTTCACTAACTTCAGATTTTAATTAGAATTTTCTTTTAGTTAGCAATAAAGAGATTAGCTTCTTGTAATTTTTGAAGAGTGTTACATACTGAGCCATAATTGACAGTTCTGGGAAATTTCCTTGGAAGTGTCAAGAAATGGTTAATTGGGTAGCATGCGTATATCAGAGCTGGTTTAATATGTCTTATTGTAATGCTTTGCTTTTCATGCAGTATGGTACATTAGCCTCAGAAACCGAAAGCAGTCAGTTTGTTAAATTGTTTTTTTCCTTTCAAGGCCCATTGTCTTGATTAAATATTTGGTAACCATTTTATTTCTTCAAAGATACGTGATTAGATACATGAAGTACATCATGTAACTCATTTCACTGTGTCAAAGATGATGCCTAACTCCATGGAAAATACAGTGAACACAATATCATCTTCATCAAAACGTTTCTTATTTCTTGCTCCCCTTCAGTTTATCATTTATTCTCCAAAGCGTCTTGCAGTAGGATTTTCCAGTCCTGCTGAGGTTAATGAAGTTTTGAATGGTTTGCCACATTCCACAGTTCCATCGTCATGAGGATGGGGACTATAAAACTCCGCCATTTCTCTCTACCTCGCTTCTGGTCTTTCTTTCCCTCTTGTTATGTCTCTTTGTTTTTATGAAAGCCTTACTCAGTTTCTTGCTCCTTTCTTGCACATTCCACAGTTATCAGTTCATACTTCCTCTCCTGTCTCTCCCTCCCTTTCTTCGCCTGTCCGACAGGGACCTGGATGCAAACTCAAAGCTCAACAATCTGCTTGAGTACCAAAAAAAACAATTTTTCTTTTTGGATACAAAGTCACTCTTCTCTGAGATCAATTTCATTCCTTACTTCCCTTTGGAATAGACTAACCTGAACAGAACAATGTAAACTTACCTAGATGAGCAAATTATTTGCTTGAAGACACTCTTGAAAGACTTGTCTGTTAGACTGGGCCTGTTAAAGGTGGAAAGGAAACCATCAAGAAGAAAACATAGAAATTAGAATCAAGAGTAGGCCATTTGATCCTTTGACCCTGCTCCACTATTCATTTTGACCATGACTGATCAAAAACTCATCTAGGCCATGCCCTCATCTGTCCATGACAGTATAAATAGGAGTGATCACTTGTGAAGACAAAGTTTTGCCTTTTGGTGAAGACAGTCCACTGTTTATATAGATGATATTAAAAAAGGTGTAATTCTGTCTTCACACTGATTATACCCTCCGTCATGTTACGTAAAGCTATCACTGTGCTAAGCTAGATAGATTTAAAAGCTCAAAACTGGACATCCATGAGGCACTGTGGATCAAGAGCAGCAGAACTCTAATCGCCCACAGTCTCTAACCTCTTGGTCCAGCATATCCCTCACTCTACCATTAACATGAAATCAAGGATCAGTTTTCATTCAATGAAGAGTATAGGAGAGCATGCCAGAAGCAGCAGCGGGCATAACTAAAAATGAGGTGTCAACTTGGTGAAACTAGAACATGGGCATCCCTACCAAACGAGCAAAACGATATGCAATGGACAGGGCTAACTGATCCCACAGCCAATGGATCAGATCAAGGTTGTTCAGCACAGTCCCATCCCATCACAAATAGAGGTGGACAATTAAACAACTAACTGAAGGAATATCCCATCTCCATGATGAGGCAACTTCAAACACCTGTGCATTTGACAAAGCTGAAGCAATTTGCAACCATCTTCTGTCAGATATACTAAGTGGATGATCCATCTTGGCTTCCTCCTGAGATCCCCAGAATCCATATCCTAGATATCAGTCTTCAACTAATTGTATTCACTCTGCATGATATTTAGAAATGACTGAAGTTCCTGGATACTGCAAAGATTTTGAACCCTTCCAGCATTCTGGCAATAGTACTGAAGATTTGTGCTCTAGAATTAGCTGTGTCCCTATCCAAGCTATTCCAGAACAGCTATAGCACTGGCATCTACTCATCAATGTGGAAACTTGCCCTGATTTGTCCATGTCCACAGAAAAATACAACTCACCCACCTACCCCTCTCAGTCTACTCTTGATCATCAGCAAAGTGATGGAAGGTATGGTAACATTCTATCAAACAGCACTTATACAGCAATAACCTGTTCACTAACACTAAATCTGGGTTATACAAGGCCACGCAGCTCATGAGCTCATTACAATCTTGATCCAAACATGGGCAAAGGAGCTGAACTCCAGAGGGAGATAAAAGCCTTTGGTACCAAGGCACCATTAGGCTGAGCATGGCGTCAAGGAGCCTGAGCAAAATGTGAATCGGGAGGAAAATTCCTCATTGGTTGGAGCCATACCTAGTATAAAGCAAGATTATTGTGCTTTTGGATGCCCATTCCAGGATATCGCTGCAAGGGTTCCTCAGGATAGTTTTCAAGGTCCAACCATCTCTAGTTACTTCATCAATGACCTTCCCATCATCAGAAGTCAGAGCGGGATATTTGCTGATCATAGCGCAATATTTGTAAAGTGCAACATACCTGAGTCACCAAATAATTGGTGAAGGTATCAATCCAATGTAGGAGAAGGTTGGAGGGGATTTTGGAAGTGAAGGGACCAGAGAACAAAGCATGTGTAGTTCATCCCTGACTCCACTAATACATTCACTCCACTGTACCAATTGTTCAAAATTGGAATAGATTGGGAGTGGTTTGTGGAATGTCAGAAAACATTTGAAGAAATAGAGAAAGTACTGAGTAATGATGCTTTTTAGACCCATTATGATCCTAAGAAGCTATTGGTTTATGTGTGCATTGCTCATCACAAGGATTAGGTATGGTGTTATCTCACACAAAGATGATACTGTGAAGAAGCTTGCATCATATGATCATATACTTAAACGAAGTAGAGCAAAATTATTCACTATTTGAGACTGAGATATTAATGATTATGCATCGTGTAATAAAATTCCATAAATACTTATTCTAAAAAGTTTACTTGTAAACTAACAGCCAAGCCCATATTTAAAAGACAAACACTGCGAATGCTAGAATCTGAAACAAAAACAGAAAATGCTGGAAAATCTAAGCATTTATGGAGATAAAAAACAGCTAATGTTTCAAGTCTGGATTAGTCTTCATCAGAGCTGTCATATTTTGGGATGATGTAGAGATGCCAGCGTTGGAGTGGGGTAAATACAGTAAGAAGTCTGACAATATCAGGTTTAAATCCAACCGATTTATTGGATAGTAAACTTACAAGCTTTCGACCCTATGGCCTTTCATTGAAAGCAAACAGGAAAGAGGAAGGAATTTGGTCTTTTCATTGTTTTTAATGATGATGATATTTTTGTTAAGGAAATGTTATGAAATGCTGGTGTTAAGGAAAAATGTATTTCTTTTACATGTAAATTATTCTGGTAATATTGGTCACCGATCTTTTAGTTTTAGTAATGTTGCAACCTAACTTATTAAGTTTCAGATATTGTTTATATTATTTCAGATATATTGGCCTGAATTCTTCACTCTCACATGCCCCACTATCATTGTCAACAATGCTCAGCCAAATCATAGCAACAGGACCATATAATCTGAATGGTGGGTCAGATTGGAGAATTCTAGCCATTGTATCAGTGACTCGCATCAGACAACATTTTAATGCTTAAGTTTGTTTGAAGTGAAACAATGTAATGTAATGTATAGCTGCTGCCTTGCTGGTGTTTTTGTTTATGTCGAGCTGTTGTAAATAAAATCAGTCCAATAGCGGCTGTTTGCAGCTCCGCAATGTGTTTTTTTTTTCTCAGTGCAGTATATAGCGGAGTAATGTTTACAGGCAACTCAGCTTTTGAAGTTTTTAGTTTGCCGCCCTGATCCTTTTCCCCCTCCAGCTCCTTCTACTGCTCCTCAGCTGCTCGCTGTACAAATCCTGTTGAATTTCTCTCATGAAGTGGACATTGTGGAGCGTATGTAGCAAGCCATCAGGAATCCTGACACATGCTCTGCTGAGCACTGCAGGGCTCCTCCAGAGCAGTCCTAACAGTGGAAATGGTGTTTCCACAGAGTCTACTCTGTCAAATTTTTAGTGGCAGCATGGCATTCACTGTACACGTAGAATTTTTGCAACCATGGCCATCTTCTGGGCGGTCATGGTGACTAAAATGTTGATGGTACAGCAGACTGCAGGAGATGAAGACATTGACTTGCAATTTTCCCCATGTACAAGGCACACACCAGCGATTGTTGAGAGAATAAAAATGATTTTAACTGTGGTAAATCTCAGCATTGACATGACATGCTGCAAAGTCTCCTCTGTTATCCTCTCTAGTGCAAGCCACGTATTCCTTACGGTGCAGGAAGTAAAACTGCATGCAGTACTTCAGTGTTTTATATAGTTCCAGCATAACATCTCAGCTCTTTATATTGTACACCTTGACTCATAAAGGCGAGTATCTTGAATGTCTTCTTCACCATTAGAGTTTGACAGATTTGACATCATGGTGACATTTTGGAGCTCAGCATTCCAGCCAATATCATTTCTTAATCATGCATTGGTGAAGAAGTGTCCAGTCATTGACACCCTGCACAATGGAGAGGCCTGCAATCCTCACAAACCTATGTGCTTGCTCTGCCTGTTGATCTCAGGCAAGAGAATGAACTTGGAAATCTCTCTTTCAATAAAGAGCCTGAATGACCTCTCAAACTACAAGATGACAAACTATGGGATGTGGTCAATATCTCCTGCTCTATCCTGGGAGGAGCATGACATACATCATCATTTTAACAGCTGCTGTCAATGTGGCTCTTTACTTGATGACTTGTGCACATACAATGGACCAAATAGCTTCTCTCCATGCTGTAAACATCTATGATGTCTGTGACTGTGTATAACAATATTCTTACTCTGCATGCTTGTGGTGCACCCTCACTATCACACTAACATCTGCACCAAAATGATATTTTGCCATTCACACCAGAAGTGTGGTTCAGAGGATGCCATTTTGGAACCTCAAATGAATGACACGGATACACATTTTGTACCAATGAAATTTTATTGTACAATATAAAGAGGCTAAAAACTCAGGGTGCACTTGCTTAATTTTTAAACTGTGTTGCAAAATGTGTGTGCAATGAGAACATTTCACTGAAAATACTCAATAGGACTGCAAACAAATTCGAACTTCAGTTTTAAGATTCTTGTTTTTTGCAGCAGACTAATGCCCAATAGAGCAGCTGCCTGCACAGCTATAGAAACAAATATGAGTGTATATTCATCAATGATTTCTGTCCTTTAATGTTGTAAACACCTTCCAGCAGTGTGCTCCTTCCCTGATATATTTGCTACAATGGGAACTGGGTCTACACAGTTTGTGGGCAAATCAATATCGCGAACTTCTCTTCCCTATGTCAATATCAATCTTCAAACATTCCTCATTCTCCCAATACAACTGGCACAATGGCATCAGACAATATAAGTGATGTTATTTTCCCATCACCAAAGGTATTTGCAACTGTGAATACCACCAACTCATCAAATGATATTTTTCCACTCACTGCTTTTTCTCAAGCCGATTGGTTGAGACAACAGAACTGCTTGGCAATTATTACAATTTGCATTGTACCAACATTTTTGTCACAGTTTGACATCCTTCCAGGTTTGAAAGTTCTGCATGCTATGCATAAATAATCAAACCTTTTGAATATTAGTTTTGAAAAATTGCACCTGCAATCTGGAACTGTGAATGACTTATCTTGTGATCGTGGTGAAGTGGTATGATGCCATGTAAGAGAGAGAGAAAAAGAAACTCCCATCCATGGAGAGCATATGTGAAGCAGCCTGGTAGGTACAAATCAGAGGAGAAGCATTTGAGAACAAATAATCTGCATTCCTATAGTACCTCACACAACTCCAGGACATGCAGATGGTTTTTATAGTTAACAAATGTAGAATATACAGTCCCATGAACAATAGTTTTGATAAGGAGCTGTTTTAGTGATGTCGACTGAAGGACAAATATCAGCCAGGACACAGGGAAAATTGCTAGAGCTTTTCTTCATGATAGTATCCTGGGGTTGTTAACATCTTTAAGGCCTTTTCTGCTTCTGACAGATTTTAGAAATCTGAGCGAAGAATTACAGAAATAATGAAACTTTGCTCAAATACTTCAGTTAACCATCTCTTGTGCATGCAAACATATGCAATACACTCTTAGTCAAGCACTAAAATGCATAGAAATGTGAAGTCAGTAGGAGTTTAAATCCACAAACTACCCACAGATCTACCCTGATTGTGGGTGTCAGTGATTGACCAGATCCTTTCTCTCTCTTGACTGCATTAACCAAATTCAAACTATGCAGTTAAAGACAACATGTTTTAAGTTGGAGAGTGGGGGGTACGTTTGTGGAATCCAATTTTCTGATGGTCTTCAGCAGGACTCAGTTCAGGTCAATTAAGTGGGCAGTTTTCCATAGTTGGTTTTGCTCATTAGGTCTTAGGGACGTGGAAGGATACACACAAATGTGCCTTGATTTCCAAGGCCAATTTTGCAGCCTTTTGAATAACCCTCCCTAGTTTTAGTCCCAATAAGACTGTCTAACTTTGTATGGAAAAGATAGTTCAGCAGTTTTGAGAAAAGAAAGTTCTATCTCCCATCAGCACAGCTACTCTCAATGACTCAAAGCATGATGGATTAAATTAATCAAGCTTTAAGCATTATCTACATATGTGTCAACCTAAGCTACAGTCCTTCTTTTTGCAGGTTCAATATCCTATACATCCACCTACTATCTGAAATATCAGGCAATGTCACAAACTTTCAATACTACTGTTGATTTTGTTTCTGTACAGGTTGCCCTTGGATTATGACACAATTACTTCCTGAAAACCATGTTTCGAATTGAAACGTCATAAATTGGAACCAATTTTCCCATAGCAACAACATTATAAATCAGGGATTAGTTCCTAAAGTAAGGCTGGAAATCATTCACGGGGTGCCACGAGGTGTTAAATGCTCTCAATTCTTCCCCTGTTAAGTCACTGAGGTTGATGCCTGTTCACCTTATCACAAGTTCCTCAGTTAGCATGAGGGATATAATGAAGCCATTGGTCGTTGTCAATTGTCTGGTCAATCTTAAAATTCTGCGAGTTTGAGCACATATTAAATACAACATGAATGTATAAATACAATAAAATCACTATGATTGTGCCAAAAAAGTTAACAAAATATAACATTTGTTTCCAAATTAGTAAAGCCCATTCTACCTGTTCAATCATACGAAGAGGTGGTTCTGAACATCAGTGTGCACAAATGAACATGCTGGTACTGTATCATAAAGTCAAAACTGACATCGTAATGTCGAAGTGGGGTGTCAAATTACAAACATTCCAAGTCCCATTTGTTACAACTCAAACATTGTAAAGTTAAGGATTACCTGTGTTGCTTTTGTGTGAGAAAAGTTATTGTTTCCAGACGATCGTCCTTCATGAAGGCAGCTGCCATAGGTATAACACCATTACTGCAGCCTGTCTGCTTGGTGCATATTCTGCTTCTGTATCTAAGACGGTCAATTAGAAGCCACTCATTTGTCTTTGAGGTAATTAACTTCTTCTCTTTTTCATATTTTTCTTTCAAAATCAATAAATTAACATTCAAAAGATTTGATGGCAGGCACAACTTGGTCTTTATAGATTAGGAATGTCAAATCAGAACTAAATGACATCAACATGACTGAACTGAGGTCCTTTTGACATCATTATCACTGCTTCATGAGCAAATCATTTCCAATCTATTACATTGTCATGCTTTTTCATTGGAGAGATGCTATCAATACGAGCAGAAAATAGAATCCAGTGTAATGTCTGTGCACATGGTGGACACTGGGATTCTTTCATAAGCACAAGAGACCATGATTAAAATGTACCGTGGGATTATGACAGCAATTTATCTAATAGAAGAGATAGGACCTGCACAATGCTTCATCAATAGTTATTTTACATTTCCTTTTCTGGCATCATGAATATCAGCAATAGCATGCCCAGTAGGTATAAGTATAACAATGCATGCAGCAATCAAGTTTGATAAAGTTCAACTTCTAAGTCAAAATTTCCATGGTTACTGAAATAAATTATTGACATTACGAACTCTGCACCTATCACATGAAGGATTGGGGTAACGACTTGAATCATAGCTCCAGCATTACAAATTTCTATCTCCTTCGTGTTTTATATTGAATGTAAGTATCAAAATGCAGGTTGCAACAGTGGGCAGCATTTTCTGGCCATTGCAGTAGGAGACAGCGCGGTCTCGCTGAAGGTAACCCCTATTGGCAGGATGGGTGTGTCATGCAAATTGCCATAGTCATCAGCAGCACCAGACCAGCGCCAGTAACAAGCTTCCTCTGTCAACAGAAGACATGCTGTGGAGGGGCTGGAAGATTCTGCCCATTGGGCAACAACTTCCACTCAGAGGTTTACGGTGATGGCCCACTGGAATTACAGGTGTTTAAAGCACACTTACTGCTCCAGAAAACTTAGTTCAAATATCTGCTTGATAAAGCAGGTTAAGGCCTGCAGCAAAAGAATCCCTGTAGGCCCCAACGCAGTGCAACATCACTAAGAGTCCACGATTCCCTCTTTAGTGCATTGTCTGCTACCAAGCAGGTCAGTTTAAAAAAATCAAAAACACCTTTCTATTAGGTACTGAGAGGAGATGATCCTCAGAAAGGGGCTGTGGCTGAGAGTAGGTCGGGGAGGGCCACAGGTACTAGGTCCCAGTCACTCGAATTTCCGCCTAAGATAAGCAGTCATTGGGTGCCCAACAGCCAATTGAAGCTGGTCAGGTAAAGGCCCTGCTTAATAGAGGCATGGACAGACTTCTCATCCAAGATCCTGCCTCCTGAACGCTCCCAACCCATAGATACATGTTCTGGCCAAGGTGGGCAAGATCCCAGAGGGAATCTGTCCATGAAGCTTTAAGCTCCCTCACCCCATCTATGAACCCACAGGGTGAGGGGGGTTGGGGAGTAGGGCAGAGGCGGGTAGGAAGAAAGTTTTAAAATTCTAGCCAGGAATAAGTACATGAAACTCTATAAAAAATAAAGTAACACCATGACTAATCTATTTGATTTGTGGATTTGAATAAACTAATATAAACAAGTACTGGAAAGTAACTTTCTGCATGATCATTCTTCATTAGATTGGCATATTTGTATTTATTTTTATTATGTTATTATTATCAGAGTCCTCATATAACTCTTGTTCCATTGTCATTTAATATCAACTGATAATTAAAAATATTAATGATGCACTGCTATCCAAGGTTCTAGTAGATACAAAACAAATGAAAAATCTTGCGACAAAGCTAAGACTTGCACAAGATATATGCAAATAGGATTTATGATAATCATTACAGAGATCCTAACACTTTTATTGACCTTCACAGACTGAATTTTAAAAAAATCCATACTCTATTCTCTTTGATATCCTAACCTAGTTATAAAGTAGCCAATAGGGTTCATAAATTTAGCTAAAAATTCTGCACAGAGCTTTATTTATGAACTTGTATAAAAGAATATAAATACAGATATGAGGCAATCTAGTCAAGGCCACTGTAGTATTTTAATAGGTTTATATGATTGTACATTTTCCAAATGTTCTTTAAATAGTGAATTTATCTCATCATATCATATATCACTCCATATCTTCCCCAAGTGTAAATGCATCTAATGTTCTGTATAAAATGCCTTAAGATTTATGATTCCGGTCTCAATTATAATCTTTTTACGTCCAATTGATTTTGCCATGGTGAGATGGCCTGTGATTTACAACAAACGTTTGAACTTTGTTGAAGAATTTTAATAAATTTATTTGTAACCTGCTCCTCCCCCCCGCCACCCAATCTGCCAATCTGTCTGGAAAACAAATACCCGTGGGATTAGTTAGCATATCTAAAATGTAAACCATGTTGAGCCATGTTTTCGTCAGCTACTGAAAATACCAAAAAATGGCAGAATGTTGGTTCTGGCTAGAAAAGTGGTAAATATCTTGATAGAGAAACACTACAATGGAATCTCATTCAGATATTAATCACTGAAGCACATGGAATAATGTGAAATTGCTAGTTATATATTTTTTCATAAAATCGTAAAATATGGGAAATGTCTTCATTACTCCAAAATCAATTAAATTTAATTGTTAGTTTTAATTAATTTATTTTTTTTACTTTTCCTTCCTGTCTCTTTTGGTCCTCCTCTTAATTTAATCCTTCTTTCTCTCTCTTTATTTTGCTTCTTACACTTGATTTGATAATGAATTTAATATTCTAACAGGTACTTTGAAATTCAAACTTTGTGCTAGTCGTAAATGATTTTTCAATCTGATTATTTAAGGAGACATAGAAATGTTTACCTGTTTACAGAGATCCTAGATCCTAGATGTTATGATGTTATCCATCACTTTTCAAGCACAGTTGGCTGACATGAGCTTCCATCATAAGCAAATGAACATTAAATGCACAAATGCACAGGGAACAAACACTGCCATTTTTATGCCTTTGAACCCAGAAGAAATAGGTGTAGGAATGGGCCATAGAATCTCTACAGTGCAAAAAGAGGCCATTTGGCCTATTGAGACTATGCTGACACTCCTAAAGAGCATGTTACCCTATTCCCCCTGCCCTATCTCCAAAACCCTACACATTAACCATGGCTTTTCTTTGGACTATGAGAGGAAACCAAAACACCCACAGGAGCATGGGGAGAATGTGCAAACACCACAAGACAGTCACCCAAGGCTGGAATTGAACCCAGGTCCCTGGTGTTGTGAGACAGCAGTGTAAACCATTGTGCCACCATGCCACCATTCAACATTTGAATCTACTGCATTATTCAGCAAGATCTGATATTTCTTTGTAGTGTCCTAACTATGTTAGTGTTGTAGATTTTAGATAAAAAGAAAAGCATATGGGCTGAAATTCTTCAGTCTCACAAGCCCTGTTATCACTGGCAGTGAGAACGGAGAACTTGATGCTCAGTGAAACCTTCATTTACAGCAGTGGAACAAAAGAATGCCAGCTGTGGTTGATGTTGGAGAATTCCAGCCATGGTTTGCACATGTAGATTCAACTAACAACAACAGAGTTATTGGAGGAGCTTTTGCCTGTTCAAAATAAGAAATGAAACTATACAGGACCATCCCAATGACACCACCATCAAATCATATGACTGATTTTTAAAACACTCACCCAACTACTTAGATATATAATACCCTTCCTATTTTCCATCTGGTCATGACAACAAATTGCTCTGGCGTTATACGTAGGATCAATAATATTCCTGGCAAAGTACTTTGAACCAACAATCACTATTAATGAGAAAGTTAATCAGGAGAACGGAATTCTTTTTTGATATATGGCATTCTGGAATTTTGCTGTCCTTGAGCCTAGATGTTCTAGACCTTTGGAACTTTGTTAGACTCCTCTTGGAACTAATTCCTCATCATTTTCATATAGTACCATTGATAAGGCACAATCATCTCTTTCTTCTCTCTCTCTTTTCCTTTCTCTTTTGTCTCTTCCTCTTTTTCCTTCTAACTCCAATTGTCTCAGTTGCAATTTGATTATTTTTTAACTCCACTGCACTTGACTGTTTCTTTGGTATACCTAAATATTTGGGTAACTCCATTACAATTTCAGCTTTCTTATTATTCCTGGTTAAATTCGATTTTAGCCTGTTTGCTAATTCTACAAGTGTCATCTTTTTTTGTTTTTCTAAAGTTTCATGGCAAATTTGGGAAGCATCTTCAACCCCCAGAACCTTTTTAGCAATATTAAAAGCCATTTCTTCACTTCAGGTTTATTTAAAGATTTAGAACTGTTCAGATCCCGGATGAGCCCCTAACCTAATACGACACAGAGGTTGACCCATTTTTAGAGGTAATGCCAAGTTCCCCAAAGAGGAATATCTCAGCTCATCATCTGTTAAGATTGAGTATTGGATATGCTTATTTATTAACTGAAAAACATTACTGAAGAACAGTTCACACCTTCCTACACAGTTTTAACAGAAAACAAGGTGAGGTATTACTCTTTGGGGAATTCAGCATTACTTCTAAAAAGGGATAAAGCTCCTTGTTGTAATACCAGAATCCATTTCTCACTTGTGCCTCAATTACACTGGATCCTCTTGTTGAAATTAATGTTGTTTTGTCCTCACCTCTATCTAGCAACTTGAGATTGCCAAAGACACTGTACCATCTCTGGAGTTTCTGGAGATAATAACAAATCAAACATAGTTCTCATCTTTCTCTTTAACTAGTAATGTAGGTTAGCTTTGGCTGGTTGCAAGAATAGCGTTTCTATAAGATGCTAAAAAAGCTGTTTACATGCTATATTAATTAATCTTGATCTTTTGAAGCTTTTAAAATATGTTTAAGAATTGCACAAATATTTCAGCAAACCATTGGTTAATGGATGATATTGTGCATATTTTATTTTTTTTATTCATTGATGGAACATGGGCTTTGCTGATTGGCCAACATTAATTGTCCAACCCTAGTTGCCCATGAGAAGATGATGGTGAGGTGCCTTCTTGAATTACTGCAGTCCATGTTGACCCACAATGCCATTAGGGAGGGAATTCCAGGATTTTGATCCAGCACCTGTGAAGGAATGATGATATATTTCCAAGTCAAGTTGGGTGAGTGGCTTGGAATGGCTTTCAGGTAGTGGTTTCCCGTGTATCTGCTGCCCTTGTCCTTCTAAATGGAAGTGGTGGTGGGTTTGAAAGCCACTGTCCAAGGATTTCTGGTGAATTGCTGCAGTGTATCTTGTAGATAGTGCATGCTGCTGCTATGGAATGCCAGTGGTAGAGGGAATGGATGTTTGTAAATATGGTGCCAATCAAGCAGGTGGGTGTCAAGCTTCTTGAGAGGTGTTGGAGCTGCATCTATCCAGGCAAGTAGAGATATGCTGCCAAGTAGGGATGTACTGAATATCATTTATTTTGAGATAATCCTCAAATTCTTATGAAATGAACTATGAACCATTATCCCTAGTAACTCTTAAACAATATATAGCAGATACTTGAAATCTGAGATCTTTTTCAAAGCGGGAAAAACTCAGCAGGTTAGGCAGCATCTGTGGAGAGAAACCAAATAATATTTCCAGTCAAAAACAGAAGATGCTGAAAAACTCAGGAGTCTGACAGCATCAGTGGGGAGAGAATAAAGCCAATGTTTCAAGTCCAGATCATCCTTCATCTCAAAATGTTGGCTCTATTCTCTCCCCCATGCATGCTGTCAGACCTGCAGAGATTTTCCAGTGTTTCCGTTCTTGTTTCAGATTCCAGCATCCACAGTATTTTGCTTTAATCTTAATATTTCTGGTCCATGACTTTTAATCAGAGATATCATACGGGTGAAAGGGGTGGTTGATGGAAAGTAATAGACCTGAAATATTAACTCCCTATCTTGCATCACGGGTACTGCCTGACCTGCTTAGCTTTTCCAGCATTTTTGTGCTTTGCAGATGTCATGATGCCATGATAGTACAAATGGTTAAAATTTGCACTTTATTTTAAAAGTGGACATTGCTGGATTTTTGAAATGGCTGCCATGGGTCACCTATCACATTGGAATTGTAAGTTGGACTTTCCCTGGTCCTCACCATGCTGACACTATAGCTAAGAAAGCTCACCACTGCCTCTACTTTCTCAGAAGACTAAGGAAATTTGGCATTCCAACTATGACTCTCACCAACCTTTACAGATGCACCAGAGGAAGCTTTTTTCTGATTGTATCACTGCTCTACCCAAGACCTTAAGAAACTACAAGAATTTGTGAATGTAGCCCAACCCTTCACATAAACCACATTTAAAACATCCATTCCCTCTACCACTGGCATTCAATAGCAGCAGTATGCACTATCTACAAGATACACTGCAGCAATTCACCAGAAATCCTTAGACAGCGGCTTTCAAATCCACCACCACTTCCATCTAGAGGGACAAGGGCAGCAGATACATGGGAACACCACTACCTGAAAGCCATTCCAAGCCACTCACCAACTTGACTCTGTCTACACATCCTGCTGCCTCGGCAAAGCAGTCAGCATAATTAAGGACCCCACACACATTGGACATTCTGTCTTCCACGTTCTTCCATTGGGAAAAAGATACAAAGGTCTGAGGTCACATACCAACCAATTCAAAAACAACTTCTTTCCTGCTGCCATCAGACTTTTGAACCCACCTACTTTGCGTTAAGTTGTTCTAGTTGTCTCACTAGTTATTGCTGCAACACTACATTGTGAACTCTTTTGCTTCCTTTTCTATGAATGGTATGCTTTGTCTATAGAGTGTGCAACAAACTGTATAGACAGTTTAATATGTATACTGTATACTAATATGTAAACTGTATACTAATACAATATGTATTAGTGTACAGTTTTTACTGTATACTAATACATATGACAATAATAAATCCAGAAGCTTCTAAAAGTGGGTTACAATGACCACAACCTTGTGGAATGTTACACATATCATTGCCAAAATTCATGCAAAATATCTCACATATCCTACCTCCAGAACTGCCAGGTAACAAAGAGAAACTATCTAAGCTGCTTAGATACAAGGAAATTTAAAGGCTTTTATTTGCCATCATTGACTATGGTAGTTTTGACCGTAAGAGGTGGATGCAATTTTGTTAATATTAACAGATCGTTGATTGCTCCAATTGTATATCAATGGTCCGTTGTCACTTGACGAAAATTCCTTAATTTCTGAAACCTTTTTTAAATTATAAGTCCTGTTTGTTGGCAGAGTGAAAGAACATTGCAGAAGGCAGGTATAATATCATGAAAGAAACCTTGCTAATGAAAAGTAGCTTTTTTACCAGCCATAATGTTCGTAGAAGGCTGTTCTCTAAAAGATCCTAAACTGGCCAGGAAAAGCAGAATCATCCCATGGCCAATGGCTTAAGCTATTGTCAAAGTTGCCTTTTTCATCTTGCTGCATATTTCTTGTTCCATAGAAAACTCCAGTGGCTCGGTGTGGCGCTAATTTCCCCTAGACTATTGCTTTATGCTGCAAACCATCCAACCAAGCAATTTAAATGAGTAATTTTGGATGATTCTGTTAGTTACCTTAATAGTTACTCTGAAAAAGTTCAAAGAAATGCATACACTTAAAACTTCACTGTAACTATTTCAAATAGGGCATCTAAAGTTAATTTATAGGTCACAAGTAGGCTTATATTAACACTTCAATGAAGTTACTGTGAAAATCCCTGAGTTGCCACACTCAGGTGCCTGTTTGGATATACTAAGGGAGAATTTAGCATTGCAGTGCACCTAAACAGCACAGCTTTCAAACTGTGGGAAGAAACCAGAGCACCTGGAGGAAACTCATGCAGACATGAGAAGAACGTGGAGACTCTACACAGACAGTGACCCAAGCCAAGAGTCGAACCCTGGTCACTGGTGCTGTGAGGCAGCAGTCCTAACCTGCTGTGCTGCCCCATCATCTGTTCAATTAACAAAATGCATATGAAACTCATTTATCCAGTGAACATAGAACATAGAACATAGAACACTGCAGCACAAACAGGTCCTTCGGCTCACAAGTTGTGCCGAACACATCAAAACCTATCCAGCCATAGACCTATCTATAACCCCCAATCCCATTGGATCCCATATACTCATCCAGAAGTCTTTTAAAGACCCCAGCGAGTTCGCCTCTACCACCACCGACGGCAGCCGATTCCATTCACTCACCACCCTCTGAGTGAAAAACTTTCCTCTAGCATCCCCTCTGTACTTGCTTCCCTGCACTTAAATCTGTGCCCTCTCGTCACGACCATTTCAGCCCTGGGAAATAGTCTCTGAGAGTCCACCCTATCTATTCCTCTCAACATCTTGTAAACCTCTATCAGGTCGCCTCTCAACCTTAGTCTCTCCAGGGAGAACAGTCCCAGCTCCCTCAACCTGTCTTCATAAGGCATGCCTCCCAATCCAGGCAACATCCTTGTAAATCTCCTCTGCACCCTTTCAATAGCTTCCACGTCCTTCCTATAGTGAGGCGACCAGAACTGCACACAGTACTCCAAGTGTGGTCTGACACGGGTCCTATAAAGCTGCAGCATTACCTCCTGACTCCTGAACTCAATCCCTCGATGAATGAAGGCTAGTACACCATAAGCTTTCTTAACCACATCCTCCACCTGGGAGGCCGATTTGAGAGTCTTATGGACCCGGACCCCAAGATCCCTCTGCTCTTCCACACAGCTACGACTCCTACCTTTGATAGTGTACTCATTCATCCCGTTGGATCTGCCAAAATGGACCACAACACATTTATCCGCATTGAAGTCCATCTGCCACTTCTCCGCCCAGTCTTGCATCCTGTCGATGTCATGCTGCAACTTCTGACATCCCTCCAGACCATCCACAACACCATCGACCTTCGTGTCATCGGCAAACTTACTCACCCATCCCTCCACTTCCTCATCCAGGTCATTTATGAAAATGACAAACAGCAAGGGTCCTAGAACAGATCCCTGGGGCACTCCACTGGTGACCAACCTCCATGCAGAAAAAGAGCCATCCACAACCACCCTCTGCTTCTGCAGGCAAGCCAGTTCTGGATCCACAAGGCCAAAGCCCCTTGGATCCCATGGCCTCTCACCTTCTCAAGAAGTCTTGCATGTGGTACCTTGTCAAATGCCTTGCTGAAGTCCATGTACACCACGTCCACTGCTCTTCCTTCGTCAATGTGTTCAGTCATGTGGTCTACATAAACGACTTGGAAGTAGGGGTAGGTGGTGAGATCAGCAAATTTGCTGATTACACCAAGATGCTTGGATTGGTGGGTACAGAAGAGCAGTGTCAGGCAATACAACAGGACATAGACAGGTTGGTAGACTGGGCAGATAGATGGCAAATGGAATTTAATCCGGATAAATGCAAGGTGATGCATTTTGGCTGGAAAAATGTAGGAGAGAGTTATAGGATAAAAGGTAAAACTATACGGAGCATAGAGACGCAGAGAGACTTGGGGGTGCAGGTTCACAAGTCTCTGAAGGTGTCCTCACAGGTGGAGGTGATAAAGAAGGCGTATAGTATGTTAGCTTTCATAGAAAAAGGTATAGAATACAAGAGTAGGAGTTTGATGTTGCAGTTGTACAGAACGTTGGTTAGGCCTCATTTAGAATACTGCGTCCAGTTCTGGTCGCTGTACTATTGGAAGGATGTGGAGTCCTTGGAGAGAGTGCAGAGGAGGTTTACCAGGATGCTGCCTGGTATGGAAGGACTGTCTTATGAGGAACGATTAAATAGACTGGGGTTGTTTTCCCTTGAAAGACGTCGGCGTAGAGGGGATCTCATAGAGGTGTATAAGATTATAAGGGGTATAGATAGAGTAAATGGAGGTAAACTTTTTCCACCTTTAGAAATGGATAGGACGAGGGGGTCATGGCCATAGGGTGAGGGGGGCTATGTATAGGACGAATATTAGAGGGCAGTTTTTCACACAAAGGGTAGTGGGGGTGTGGAATGCACTGCCGAGTAAGGTGTGGGAGCAGGCACGCTGGGGCTGTTTAAGGGTCTCTTGGACAGCCACATGAGCGGTCTGCAGATAGAGGGATATAGTAGGACTGTTTAACTACGGCTTTTTTTTCCACAGGTAATTCGGTCCATACTTGACCAACATTGAGCATGCATTCGGCAGGTGGTGCGGGTACAGCTCTTGGATGTTGATTCATGGGTTGCCTGGTACCTCATGTCGTAAATGAGTGCTGTATGTGGACCATCTGAAGGGCACCATGACAGCTCAGAGACTATCGATGGGGCTGTGCAGACACTTGGAATTGGGCCGGTGTCTGCGGGAGTTTGCGCGTTCTCCCCGTGGTTGCGTGGGTTTTCTCCGGGCACTCCGGTTTCCTCCCACAACCCAAAAATTCGCTTAGGCTGATTGGGAAACAAATTGTCCCTATGGTGAAAATTTTCCATATTAGGAATAATATATATATTATTATATAGGAATAATATAATAGGATAATGGATTTGCTACTATATAGTTATGACGGCGGCGCGGGCTCGTTGGGCCGAAGGGCCTGTTTCCCGTGCTGTGTTGCTCTTTAAAAAAAAACTCAATTAAGCTTGTAAGGCACGACCTGCCTTTTACAAAACCATGCTGACTATTTCTAATCAACCTAAACTTCTCCAAATGCTCGTAAATCTTGTCCCTCAGAAGCCTCTCCATCAGCTTACCAAACACTGAGGTCAGACTCACCGGTCGGTAATTTCCAGGACTATCCCTGTTCCCTTTCTTGAAAATAGGGACCACATCCGCAATCCTCCAATCCTCCGGAACCTCTCCCGTCTCCATCGACGACGCAAAGATCATCGCCAGGGGCTCTGCAATGACATCCTTCACCTCCCACAATAACCTGGGGTACATCCCATCTGGTCCCGGAGACTTGTCTATCTTGATAGCATTTAGAAGTTCTAACACATCCGCTTCCTTAATATCTACATACTCAATCTTTTCAGTCTGCCGCAAACTTGTAGTGCATCCTCCCAGTGCATCCTGTGAAAACCCTTACCCATCAAAATGAAGATATTGCATTTTCACGAGTCAATTCAAACAAGCATTGTGTAATTCTCAACTCAAATATTGAACATTTCATTGTTTATGTGACTGTTTAAGAAATGTAGGAGCAACCTGATTGCTGGTGTTTTTTAACTGCTTGATTTCTTGATTGTTTCTGATATGGCTAAACTGCCTGCAGAACAGTTTGCCTCATTTGAATTGATTAAACTACAGAAATAGGATTACGTGCTATTCTAGAAAAAAAGGCAATGACCCTCTGTGTCAATAAAATTCTGAAGCCTCTTTTTTTCCCCCAGTATTTCCTTCAATAAGCAAATCACTCCTACAGCAGAAGGTGGGTTACACGGTATTTAATCAAGATCAGTGCATGGTGTTGGCCAAATCCCAAAACTAATCAATGCCAAAAAAAAAGCTGTTTCTGTTTATGGTGTTGGCAAATCCTACAAGCTACTCATTAAACTAACTCACAAATTATGTTTGTGACAGATGTTTGTCGATACTTTCTCTGGCTAAATCGAAATGCCAGATGTTAGGTAATTTTAAAAATTATTACAAAATGATGTGGTTCCAAAATTTACTGACAAAGAATTTAGCAGGTTAAGTAAACACTCTCTTATTTTGCAAGTTACAGTTGAAGTAGTTGATAATGCCACTGTCAGCATGACCTTCCTTTACTTTGCAGCTGTGTATATTGGTGGCAGTTCGTGATATCCTTCACAATGTTACAACAATTGCTTTTTAACCTTTCTTTACAGTACGCTGGTACGCCTCGTGCTTTCGATTAACTACAGGAGTCAGCCAAGTGTGGTTAAAAGCAACAATCTTTATTCATCACAGATGTGATTTCATTGATACCAGGCAACATGGCAGATGGATGAAAATACTTACAAAATAGGCATTTTTTCAGCAAAACAATGTGGTGGCTTTTTCTGTGACTCTTCAATAGGACAGAGAGTACTGTCAGCACCACCTGATTAAGTAAGCCAGTGGTCTGCGCAATAAATCATTGAACCTGTGCTGGTTTATAAATGATGGATATGGAAGTTTCAGCCATGTAGCCAGTGACCCCATATTCTAACAATTCTATTTATGATCATTTGGTACCAAAGTTAAGTATTGCTGAAAAAAAGATTATGCCATCAAAGTTTTTCACCTTGTACTCAACAGGACAGATTGGCAAGAATACCAATTTTCAAAGATCACAGCAACTGCATGATAAAAGGGGGCTGAATGGTTGGCAAACAGATTCTGATTGGTAGAAGCATTATTATGGAGCATCCATAAGGAATAATTATCCCCCAAGCTTTGATTTAAACTCAAACCAGGTCAGATAACTCTGGTCATGGCATTCGCCATGGGAAATTCACCAACCCCAAGCTTTTGCCAGGATATTTTGGATGGCATAGTTTCCCTTCCCGCCATCTGAAAAATTGGCAGGGAACATATCCCCAATGACTCTGATTAACCCAGAGCCACTTCACATTCAAATGAGCATCATTTGTTTGCAGGTGGGACTTCAGCCTCTCACTCAGGAGGAAATCCTCACTTAGAGATATAAATTGTTGGCAGCTTTCTGGACACTGCAGCAAGGGGAGATGCAGTGGACAGAAGACAAAGTGGGCAACTGGGGTGTTGGGGGAGAGGCTGGAGAAGGAGGAATATCTAATGGTCACCAGAAACAAAGGGGGAGCGGTTGCCTTAAGTTAGAAAGGGATTCTGATGGAGGCCTTTCACCACCACTCTCTATTCCCAGTCTTAAGTATGATCATTTTCGGGGTTGCCCTATGCCAGATAAATCTTCTGCCAGAGGTCTTGTCAGGCTGCAGCAATAGAAGCTACAAGGGTAAGAGTTGATTGATAACTAGTGGGTAAAGTTGGGTAAGTATTTACTACTTTTAGTGCTTATAATTTGTATAGTTTTTTGTGGTTTATAGTTGTAATAACGAAGATCAGAAAAGAAGGGCCATAGAGTAATTGATTTAAAAATGTTTAATTTAAGGCTTAAGTCAAAGGGGTAAGTCATAGCAGGAGAGCTCAAAATTATGGTATGCTTCATGTGGGAAGCTGGTAACGTTTCCAGTATCCAGGGATAGCATGTGTGCAAGAAGTGTCTCCAGTTGCAATTCCTAGAAGTCTAGGTTTTGGAGCTGGAATTACAATGAAGCATCTGCAAAGCTAAAAATACCATGAATAGCATGTACAGAGAGGTGGTCACACTGTGCACTAAGATTCCACAGGTCAAAAGGATCAGGAGGCAGAGTAAGAGGACTAGGCAAGCAATCCAAGAGATTCCTATGGCCAGTCAAAGAACAGATACACCACTTTGGAGACTGCTAGGGGATGGACTGTCAGAGAAATAATAACAGCCCAATTCATTGCACCACTGCGCTCCTGTATAAGAGAGGAGGCAAAAGTATGAGAATGCAATAGTTATAGGGGATCCCATTATAAGGGAATAGATAGGTGTTTCTGTGGCAATAAACAAAATTCAAGGTGGTATGTTGTCTCCTTGGTGCTAAGGTCAAGGATACCTCAGAGAGGCCACAGGACATTCTAGAGGAGGAGGATGAACAACCAGTGGTCATGGCACACATTGGAACCAATGACATAGGTTAAAAAAGGGATGAGGCCCTTAAAGCCAAATATAGGGAATTAGGAAGTAAGTAGGAAAAGTAGGTAGTAATCTCAGGATTACCACCAGAGTCATGTTCTGGTAAGAGTAGAAATAGTAAGATATACCAAATGAATACATGACTGGAAAGATGGTGCAAGTGGCGTGGTTTCAAATTCCTGGGACATTGGGACCAGTTCTGGGGGTGGTGGAATCAATACAAACTGGATGGGTTACACCTGGGCAGGACCAGGACTAATATCCTCGGTGAGTATTTGCTAGTGTGTTTGAGGAGGGTTTAAGTTATAATGGCATTAGGGTGGAAACCTAAGCAGGGTGACAAAACAAACAAAATCCAGACAACGCAATGCACTTCCAAATTTTACAGGAAAGATACAGTGCCTGAAAATATGAGTTTTCCCAACAATGGCAACACTTCCACCAATCAGAGAGCACTTGTCAATACCTGTCAAAAAGCCGTCTTCTCATGCAATATAAATTGTCATTTCCTTTGAAATTTGGCTTTCTTGTGATTCTGTCCTGATGAGTGCAAGATGCAAAGTTTCAATGGCATGTCTCTTTTTTCAGGCATACTCAAATTGTATTTGTACATTGTGGTGCCTCATTGGTCATATCTAACAGCTTCAGTAAACTTGCCTTTGGAATCGCTTTCACTCACTTGCTGATGAATATCCTGATAATATCTACATTTGAATCTTTTCCTGCAAATGTATGAACATTCACAGTAACCAGCTTGGTTGTTGCTCACTGACTCTTTTGTTCTTGGCTTTGAAGCAAATTTTGCTCAGCTGAGAAATATATTTGCAAGTGTTGTTTTAGCTTGTGGTTCTGATCATCTGTCGATTCGGGCAAAATATCAGAAACACTGCAGACATTCACCTGCATTAAAGGGGTAGGAATATTACTCATGCTCTGGTGTTATCAAATGTTGCAAGTGGGATCTTGTTACTTTGCATCCACTTTGGCCATCTTATCTGAGTGTGGAGCATAAAGTAGTCAGCAATAGCAAACACCAATGAAAAACTAACAGACGTTTGCTTTGCACAGGCTGCAGTTCAGCTTGCTGAGTTAGTATGTGTTCCACTTCCTAGAGTTCAGCTCTAATCAGCACTCACCCCTCTTGAGCTGGCACATCTCATTCTGCTTCAATCTGCCAGCTTTACAGCTGAGTGCTGATTAGGATCAAGCAGCCAAGGTGCTTGAGTGCTCTCTCCTGTAGCTTTCTACCAAGGCCTGTGAGACATTAGCATCTTGCCGTGTTTGCATGTATCATGCTGACTGGTTACAATCCTGCTCCATAGGGTAGACGCACTCTTTGGAATATGAAAGAACTTTCCAGAATGCCTCACAACTTGCTGTTGCAATAATTTGGGCGGCACGATAGTACAGTGGTTAGCACTGCTGCTTCACAGCTCGAGGGACCTAAGTTCGATTCCCGGCTTAGGTCCCTGTGTGTGTGGAGTTTGCATATTCTCCTTGTGTCTGCGTGGGTTTACTCTGGGCTCTCTGGTTTCTTCCCTAGTCCAAAGATGTGCAAGTTAGGTTAATTGGCCATGCAAAAAAAAATTGCCCCTTAGTATCCTGAGATGCATAGGTTGGACGGATTTGCGGGTAAAATATGTAAGGATATAGGGGTCGGGCCTGGGTGGGATTGTGGTCGATGCAGACTTGATGGACCCAATGGTCTCTTTCTGCACTGTAGGGTTTCTATGAATTCCTTTTTTGTATCACTTGTGATGCCTCACCATCCTGAATATTCAGCTTTGAGGGCCTCACCCTTTTTGAACCTATGTCATTGGTACCGATGTGTACCATGACCACTGGTTGCTCATCCTCTCCCTCCAGAATTTGTATGTTGCCCAGCTTTTGAAAGATGACACGCTAGAAAGTATTCTCCTGAGAAAAGCGAGTGGTAGAGTGGACCTCGTCTCACTGTACCATTCCGCACAAAGCATCCACATAGGCAATAGTGACTCAGCACTTACATGTGCACATCAGGTGGACAGAGTGCTTAGCACTGCTGCCTCACACCTTGGGTCACTATCAGAGTTTGCATATTCTCATCACGTCTGCATGGACTTCCTCCAGGTGCTCCAGTATCCTTCTACAGTTCAAAGATGTGTAGGTTAGGTTGGTTGGCCATGCTAAATTGATCCTAGTGTTGGAGATTAGTGGGGTAAATATGGCTGGGGTTACAGGAATAGGACCTGGATGGGATTGTGGTCAGTGCAGACTTGATGGGCTGAATGGCCTTCTCCTGCACTGCAGGCATTCCATGATTCTATGACAGGGAATCCCATGGCACCATTTGAAGTAAGACAGGGCAATTCTCATAAAGTCCCAGCCCACGTTAATTCCACAACTAACATCAAAAATGGATTCAGGAAATGCTGGAAAATCTCAGCAGGTCTGACAGCATCTGTGGAGAGAGAATAGAGCCAATGTTATGAGTCAGGATGACACTTTGTCAGAGCTGGCTTCAGGCATGCTGAGATTTTCCAATATTTTCTGCCTTGTTTCAAATTCTAGCATCTGCAGTATTTTGCTTTTACTGAAAATGAATGATCTGATTATGCTTCATGGGATTTTTGCTGTGAACAATTTAGCTGCTGGCTTTTCCATATCACAACTCTGATTGCGCTTAAAAATAATTTCCTTGACTATTGAACTATATGAGCTTTCCTGAGGTTATTAATGATGCAAATACAAGTTTCTTCTTCAACATTTCCAGCATCACAAAGGGTGAATATTTCTCATCAATGCTATGTCCTGTCACTCAGCTATAAGTTTCTTTCTCTGATAGCATGATGTATAGTGTGATAGTATTACAGGTCACCATTCTCTCTAACTGTGAAGAAACAAGGATGCAATTCCATGTGCACAGGAAGCTCTCTTGTACATCTCTCAACCAATCATTCTTTAACTGTCAGCCGCAGAAGCATCATAGTTAATCCCAAACATGCTGTAATCTGACATCCAAACTTTGAATCAGCAGCTAGTGCTCAGGCAGCAAGAATTCTGGCTGGCGGGTGGGGGAGATTTGGGTGGTGGCAATTATCGCGGAGCAGCACTAAGGTTTATATATGGCTGGAGGGTAAAAATGTGCTTGCAGCGATAAGCCAGTTCTGTGCATCACCTTATGGCTTTAACCAAGGACATTTAATTGCTTGTTACCTCTTGAGAGACAATAGTTAGTTATTGAACATGTTAGTCATTCTGCTGCAATGACATTACAACTGACATTCAAATTTAACAATGTATGCACTTGTTTCCTGAAAAGTGTAATTGAAACCAAAGCGAGAAGAGAATGGCAATTTGTGAGGCTTATGAAAAATCAAGAAAATATGCAATAATTACTTGGTGCCCACAACTGCCTTCACATACAGGGAAAGAGTTGTCAAGAGTACTTGTGAGGACAGATTATTTTTCTCCACTTTATACATTTTGGTGGCATAGTGGTTTAACACTGCTGCCTCACAGCACCAAGGACGTGGGTTTGATTCCCGCTTGGGTTACTATCTATTGGAAGTTTGCACATTTTTTCCAAGTCTGCATTGGTTTCTTCCAGTTGCTCCAGTTTCCTCCCACTTTCCAAAAGTTGTGCTGGTTAGGTGCATTGGTTATGCCAAATTTTCCCTCACTGTACCCAAATAGGTTCTGGAGTATGGTTACTAGAGGATTTTCATCGTAACTTTACCGCAGTGTTAAGGTAAGCCTATTTGTGACACTAATAAATAAATAATAGAGGATGGAAGGAGTTATCACTGCCAAGGATTTGGACCCCAGAAAAAGAGCAAGGTGACCATCAGCAGCAAAACCAGCTGACATGGAGAGATCTGCAGGTGGTCAGGAGAGAGGGGAATAGGATGAAGGGATTCCTAGTATACAGACAGAAGAGGAGATCGTAACATCTGATCCCATTTTGTGACATTTTTAGCTAGACTTCTGGACGAAAAGTATTGATATTGATAAATGTATTGATTCTTTCCTATTTGCACCTCCTCCAGTCAAATCTTTTTGTATGAGCGTTATCCTGCCTCAACCCCCTTTGTCTGGCACCATCCTCACTTCTGTCATTTCCTCTCACCCACCTTTCACTCTTTCATCAATATTCACAAGTTCCTTTTGCTATCTCAGTATTTGCTTTAATGCTGTCACATCTCTAACTTTTTCAATTATGATAAAAGATCATAGACTTGAAAAATTGATTTTACTTCTCTCAATACAGATGCTTCCTGATCTGCAGATAATTTTTAGCACTTTTACAATTTTGAATTAGGATTTCCAGAATCTATAGCACTTAATTTTATTGAGGCAAAAGCTCAACTTCCTTGATCTCTCTGAAGTGTATTGCTTCTGGCAGCTGAGGTTGTCACATCAGATGGAAGAAGATTAGACCTGGCAATTGAGTTAGTAACCATCACTATCAAAATGTTGCCTCCTGATCCTTACAGAATCTTCCAATTCGCTGCCTACAAATGCATAAGGCAGGTCACTGATGGGATGCTTGCTCAGTTTGGCAATTATGCCAATTTTCCCAGTGATTCCATCAATCAGAATGACATAGGTTGACATCTCTGGTTCATTTCCAAAGACCACAGTGTGTGGCACGGTAGCATAGTGGTTAGCACTGCTGCTTCATAGCTCCAGGGTCCTGGATTTGATTCCCAGCTCGGGTCACTGTCTGTAGAGTTTGCACATTCTCCTTGTGTTTGCGTAAGTTTCCACTGAGTACTCCAGTTTCCTCCCACAGTCCAAAGATGTGCAGGTTAGGTTGATTGGCCATGCTAAGAAATTGTCCCTTAGTGTCTAAGGATGCATAGATTAGTAGGTATAATATGTAGGGATATGGAGGTAGGTCCTGGGTGGGATTGTGTTTGGTGCAGACTCGATGGGCCAAAGGGCCTCTTTCTGAATTGTACGATTCTATGATTCATACCATCAGGACATTATTAACTGCAAACGTATGGCACCCCCTGGTCAAACTTGAATATTCATAACCTATAAGGGGCTCCATTCCATCAACATACACTGGTGTACAGCCAAAAAAATAGATTTACACAGATGGATCCCAGTAGTTTGCGAAGCTGCATGATACTTTTAGCCTCTAGCAGTTCATGCTGCCCAAACTCTTTGGACCTGTGAGTAGATTTTAAGGGGAAAGAAAGAATGTCACTCCGCCCCCCCAACCAACACTAATGAGAAACCTCATCAATAAAGTCGAAGAGTAGTACAACAAAAAGCAGGTGACAAGCAGATGCATTATTAAGTAAGCACTTAGCATGCACAAGATGCATTCCTGGTGACTGGATGAATCAGGAGGTGCCAAGCAATGCCCACCAGCCAGAGCTTCTGGAATTATTAAGGTATGCTGTGCTTTGCAAAGTCATGAGGCTTAGACTTCCTGGAGGAACAGGGCACACATCGTCTGCAGATGAATCTGAGAAAGAGAAGGAGGGAGAAAATGAGGAGGAGGAGTGAAGAAGATGATGGTAATCTTAATACAGCACCAGCTTCTCATATTACATATGGGATTTCACTTATGACTCTGCAATTTAAGTTATATTAATGAACAAATCTAATGACCACATCCAGCAATCCTTTCATTTCTACCTCACCATTGACACAAAGCAGCCCTGCTACCAGTTACCTAACCCATTGATCATCTTACCCTCCCTGCCACCCCTCTGTCTACTTATTTCTTCTCTTTCATCAAGAAGCAACTGAAAATGCAAGTTGCCATGCAGCAGCCAAGAATGCATAAGACAAGAAAGTGGAGAAGAAAATAATAAGACTTTCATGATTCTGCAAATAAATAAAAATTCAACAACGTAACAATATCTCGTGTGAACACCTTGCAGCAATCAAAAAGCACTCTTCAACCTTTTCCCTCATTCCTGCTTTGTGCAATCCCTTTGGGTTCATCAGAGAAGAGGCAGGCTGCTCAGATCCCTGCTTTGAAAGCTGAGGTGATTGTTGCCAATGATGTTTAAGTTTCGGAACATGTGAGGACCATGTCAAAGGCTGCTATACTTACAGGGCAACCTCAGCCATCCAGAGAAGAGGCAGCTTATAAGATGCAGAAAAGAGTGGGGTACAGTAAGATCAAAGGGAAGATAGTAATCATTCGGCAAATTTGTTAGCAACCGTAATCTGTACAGCTACTATTGAGGGCCTGTACAGATTCCTGCTTTTTGTGTTTGACATTACACGGATTGAATTAGCAAATCTATCCATGAAAGAGAAAATTATTGCAATGCCCTCTGATATTTATTGGTCATGTTTGAGATTAATTCCTCCATACTGGTGGGCAATGGCTTATATTTTACAATCAGCAGCAAAACTGTGGCATTCACTGCTAACTGAACTGCAATCTCTGCAATTTGTTTGTTGAACTCTGTTTTTTAATTACTTAGACTGGTGACAAGAAAGACAATGTGGTCCTGTAGTGAAGCACATCCCAAGAGAAGTCATGCCTCCTGATGACATTACAAGTCAAGAAAACATCAACTAAGGTGACCCTTCAACTGAAAAGCAGCTAAATAATTTATAAAAGAACTCAAGAAATAGGAGAATGAGTTGTCCATTCAACCTGTGGAACCTTCTCCACCATTCAGTAAAATCGTTGCAGAGCTGATTTTTTAAAAACTCATTCACAGGATGTGGGTGTTGCTAGCTGGCCACCATTTATTGCTAGTTATTGCCCTTAAGAAGATAGTGATGAGCTTCCTTCTTCAACTGCTGCAGTCCCTCAAAGTGTAGGCACATCCATATGCTATTCAGGAGGTGGGAGTTCCAGGATTTAGACCCAGCGACTGCAATGCAACAATGATATATTTCCAAGTTAAGCTGGTGAATGACTTGGAGGGGAACCGCCAGGTGGTGGTGTTTCCAGATATCTGTTGCTCTTATCCTTCTAGATAGTAGCAGTTGTGGGTTTGGTAAGTGCTACCTAAGGAACTTTGGTGAGTTCCTGCAATGCATCTTGTAAATGGTACACACAGTTGCTACAGTTTCTTGGTGGTGGAGGGAGTGAATGTTTATGGAAGGGATAGCAATCAAGCGGGCTGCTTTGTCCCAGATGGTGTCAAATTTCTTGAGTGTTGTTGGAGCTGCAATCTTCCAGACAAGTGGAGAGTATTCGATCACACACCTGACACGTACCTTGCAAATGATGAATAGGCTTTAGGGAATCAGGAAGCGAGGTACTTGATAGAGAATTCCTAGCCTTTGACATACTGTTTTAGCCACTGTGTTTATAAGAACATAAGAACTAACAGCAGGAGTAAGCTATCTGGCCCCTCGAATCTGCTCTGCCATTCATGACAGATCCTTTCATGAATTCAGCTCCACTTACCCACCCACTTATCATAACCCTTAATTTCTTTACTGTTCAAAAATCTAACTGTCGTTGCCTTAAAAAAGTCCAACGAGGCAGCCTCAACTGCTTCACGGACAGGGAATTCCACAGATTCACCACATTTTGGCTGAATAAGTTCTTCCTGAACTCAGTCCTAAATCTTCTCCCCCTTATTTTGAGGCTATGCCGCATAGTTCACCTGCCATAGGAAGCAACCTCTCTGCTTCTAATCTATTCCCTTCTTAATTTTATATGTCTTTATAAAATCCCCTTCACTCTTCTAAATTACAATGAGTCCCAGTCTACGCAGTCTCTCTTCATAAGCCAACCTTTTCAACCCTGGAATCAAGCCAGTGAATCTCCTCTGCACTCCCTCCAGTGGCAGTACATCCTTTCTCAGGCAAAGAGACCAAAACTGTACACAGTACTCCAGGTATGGCCTCACCAACACCTTACACAGCTATAACATAACCCTGTTTTTAAACTCCATTCCTGTAGCAATTTGCTATCTTAATCACCTGCTGCACCTGCAAACCAACTTTTTGTGATTCGTGCATAAGTACACCCAGGTCTCTCTGCATAGCAGCATGCTGTAATTTTTTACCATTTAAATAATAGTGTTTTTATTCCTACCAAAAGGGATGACCTCACATTTACTAACATTGTACTCCATCTGCCAGACTCTTGCCACTAACTTAAACTATCTATCTCACTCTGCAGACTTTCAGTGTCCTCTGCACACTTGGCTCTACTACACATCTTCGTGTCATTTTGCACACTTTGACGCACTACACTTGGTCCCCAACTGCAAATCATCTATATAAATTGTAAACAATTTTGGTCCCAACATTGTTCACTGAAGCACACCACTAGTCACTGATTGCCAACCAGAAAAACCTCCATTCATGCCCATCCTTTGCTTTCTGTTAGTTAACCAATTCCTCTACTCTTGCTAATACACGACCTATAATGCTGTGTACTTTTATCTTATGCAGCAATTTTTTGTGCAGCACCTTGTTGAATGCCTCCCAGTTCCCTGTTGTCCATTGCACTGGTAATGTTCTCAAAGAATTCCAGCAAATTAGTTAAACATGACCTGCCTTTCACAAACCCATGCTGTTACTGACTTAATCTAATCAGTGGTACAGTGTTATAAGTTGGATGTATAGAACAGAACCAGGAGCTTGCTATTTAGGAAATCAGATAGTTACGAGGTACCCGATACAGAGAGACTAATTATTAATATAATATTTATTTCTTCTTTACCAAAGTTGGGAGCTGTTAATTGAGACTTGGAGTTGGGGATTGGGATTAGAGGTAGATTTCTTTCAAATGGTGCTTCTACCTAATTAATTGAAAAGAGGTTTGTCAGAATTTTCTGACCTGGCATTTTCTTTTAATCTCTGAGTTACAGGCTGTGAGCTCAAACTGAACTTCCAAAGGAAATGCTGGAATAAAACTTTTCTATTTTCACTTCCAGGCACTTCTCCCTGGAATTTTCTCTTTTGGTGTATTTTCTTCACATCTATTGCTTAAGGTGGGAGTTTTTTCCATTTCAAATCCATTGAAAGTGTCCTTTTCTTAGTTTTTTGGAATTCTTATGATGAGAAGCGTTTTTGGTCCAGATGCTGCCTCCATGAAGAATTCTGCTTTGGGCACCAGGTAGTAGGCTTCATATTATTGAATATATATTAACAGCAAGCATTTATTAACAATTTATTATTACGTAGATTGTTACTGTAAAAGGTACAGGTATGAAGCTTGGACACAGGTGAGGTCCCAGAGGACTGGAGAATAGAGAATAGCTAATGTTGTACCGTTGTTTAAAAAGGGTAGTAGGGATAACCCTGGAAATTATAGGCCGGTGAGTTTGACGTCAGTGGTAGGGAAGCTATTGGAGGGGATTCTTAGAGATAGGATGTATAGGTACTTAGAGCGTTGCGATCTGATTAGAGATACGCAGCATGGATTTGTTTAGGGGAGGTCGTGTCTTACAAATCTGGTAGAATTTTTTGAGGAGGTGATGAAAACGGTGGACGAAGGGCGAGCCGTTGATGTCGTCTATATGGATTTTAGTAAGGCGTTTGACAAAGTCCCTCATGGGAGGTTAGTCGAGAAGGTCAAGGCTAATGAGATACAAAGACAGGTAGCTAGATGGATAAGTAACTGGCTTGGTAATAGGAGACAGAGAGTAATAGGGAAGGGTGTTTCTCTAGCTGGAGGTCGGTCACTAGTGATGTGCCGCAGGGCTCGGTACTAGGACCTCTTCTATTTGTAATATATATAAATGACTTGGAAGACGGAGTATGTGGAGTGATCAGCAAGTTTGCAGACGATACAAAGATGGCTGGACTTGCGGATAGTGAGAAGCATTGTCAGGCGATGCAGCAGGACATAGATAGGCTGGCAGCTTGGGAAGACAGATGGCAGATGGAATTCAATCCTGATAAATGTGTGGTGATGCATTTCGGGAGAAAGAATGTAGGGGGGAGGTATATTGTAAAGGGGAGACCTATTAAGAGTATAGAAACGCAGAGGGACCTGGGGGTGCAGGTCAACAAGTCTCTGAAGGTGGCAGAGCAAGTGGAGAAGGTTGTGAAGAAAGCATATAGTATGTTAGCCTTTATAGGAAGGGGTATAGAGTACAAGAGCTGGCCTTTAATGTTGCAGTTGTATAAAACGCTGGTTAGACCTCATTTGGAATACTGCGTCCAGTTCTGGTTGCCTGACTACCAGAAGGACGTGGAGATTCTGGAGACAGTGCAGAGGAGGTTTACCAGGATGCTGCCTGGTATGGAAGATCTGAGTTACGAGGAGAGATTAGGCAAATTGGGACTCTTTTCCTTAGAAAGACGTAGACTTAGAGGAGATCTGATAGAGGTGTACAAGAGTTTGAAGGAGATAGATAGAGTAAACAGGGTTAAGCTTTTTCCTAGGATGGACTCAAATAGCACGAGGGGTCACGGGCTTGGGGTGAGGGGGTTAAGGTGTAATTTGGATGCTAGAGGGAGTTTTTTCACACAGAGGGTGGTGGGGGTATGGAATGCGCTGCCAAGTAAAGTGGTGGAGGCAGGCACTCTGGAGTTATTTAAGAAATACTTAGATGGCACATGAACAGAATGGGAATGGAGGGGTATAGAAAACTGATTTAAAATAGGGATCATGAGCCTTGGAAGTCCCTGGGAAGTCTGTAAATAGATGATGATATTGATGTACTTGTTTTTATCCTACAGGTGCTTTGGTCCACCTTGTTGTCTAACGAGGGGCATACACGCGATGGGTCATGAGAGGGCTGGTCTTGGATCTTTTTTGAGAATATCCTAGTGCTTCACGTCGTCAGTGTACGCTTGACCTGGATCATTTGATGGACAACACGACAGCTCAGTGACTATCGCTGTGCTGTGCAGATACATGGATTTGGGCCTGTGTCTGTGGGAGTTTGCGCATTCTCCCCGTGCTTGCGTGGTTTTCTCCGGGTGCTCCGGTTTCCTCCCACATCCCAAAGATGTGCTCTTAGGCTGATTGGCAAAACAAATTCTCCCTAAATTGTCTCAAATTTGGTTTTTAATCCATAGATCTATAAACATGGACAGGGATCGCGGGTAGAGGTAGGAACATCGGGGCGGAGGCGCAGGCTCGTTGGGCCGAAGGGCCTGTTTCACATGGTGTTTTGTTCTTTGTTCTTTGTTCTGACTCTATCCTAAAGGCAGAAGTTTAGCTTTCCAACAAAGAGGTTGTGAGACAGGTGCAGAAGCGATCGTAAAATTGAATGGATGGGATTTCCAGCAATCTGTCGTCAAAAACGCAGATTTCACAATTGGGTGGGCAGGGCCTTGGGGAGGAAATCTACCTCTTCACCTATAAGGTCTTCAAGTGGCCCTTGATGGTTATTTAAGGCCCTCTCCCACCCAATCTTAGGCTGGCGGAACAGGTGTGGGTAGGAAGGATACTGATGAAAAATTTTCCCCATCTTGTGTGGAAAAGGGTTGAGACACCCTCCTCTCTAGAACTCCAGGCCTTCTTCTTCTCCCCTGGCTTCCAACACTGCAATTATCACCTTCCCAATCCCCAGTGGTGTTCTCGATCCTCCTGCACCCTGATTCCTGGGACTTTCCAGGGACTTAATACCAGATGGAGCATTGCAGTACCGCCTCTGACCACAGCAGGGCTGCGCTTGTCTAAGTTGGAGAAATATCATATGTGGGACTTCAACCAAGTGTGTATAGAAGCCCCACATAATGTCAATCAATGTTCAATGTTAAATGACAGTGGACTTTTGAGAATCAGTTGTAGTGTATTCTCAGCACCAATCACTTGCTACAGTTAAAATTCTGCCCTAGATCTTTACATATCTATGTCCATCTCTTGACTGACACTTTCTCTGGGTAATGTTCCCTCCTACATCACTGTGTGAGTGGTACTTGTCCCATATTAATGTATATGCACCAAACCCTACTACTACACAAACCATCCAATAAGTCTCACCCAAACCTACAACAAAACACAAAGCAATATATATTTTGCATGTTTATTTCGGGTAAGATGGTTCATAATGCCCAGGAATGTTCATTAACTGGGGTGATGCAGCCTTTGTAAAAAGTGTTGAAAGTATGAAGAAACCATCAGGCAGAGTTGTGTTAATTGTTGACATTTATAAGTTGCTGTTTGTGTTCTATTTGAGCATGTTATAAGATTAGCCTGTAATCATTTATAAGTATAATAATTATAATAATATGAACCATTTTAACATTGTAACCATTTACAAAGTAGAAAACTAGCTAATGAACATAAATGGTACTGAATGAACTGTAGTAAATGCCTAAAATTACTCAGCAATATTTACCTTTCTTTTAATTATTCATAGGGTATGGGTGCTATTAGTTGGGCCAACATTTATTACCCATTTCCAACTACCCTTGAACCAGTGTTTTTCTAGACCATTTCAGAGGCATTTAAGACTCAACCAAAGTCTGGTGTCTCATATAGGCCAGACGAGGTAATGATGGCAGATTTCCTTCCCTAAAGGACATTAGTGAACCAGATGAGTTGTTACAACAATCAACAATGGTTTCATGGTCATCATTAGACTTTTAACTCCAGACTTTTTTTTATTAAATTCAAATTTTCCCATCTGCCATAGTGGGCTTCGCACTAGGGTCCCCCAGAGCATTACACTGTCTCTCTGGATTACTAGTCCAGTGACAATACCACTACATCACTACCCTGCAGTGAGTCTTTACTGCTGAAACAAAAGCTGGGTTCCCACTTTTTGCATGATCCACTACCATGCCAGCAAGAACAAAGAATTTGGTGCTCAGTCAAATCTCCATTCACATTGGTGGGAGCAGATAATTCCATCCACGGGTGAGGTTAGAGAATTTTGGCCAAAATGTCTCTTCTTGTCACTTTCCATCTTATCTTCAATCCATCCTGCTTCCGAGAATTGTCGGCATCACGAGCAATTTTTTTTCCTATTTTCCATTCTCTGCAGTCCTCATTGTTCATCCCACAGAGAGCTGTGTCCATGTTCTGAGATGAACCATCCATGCCGTGTTGGGTCTTTCATGTGTACATTTCCATTATACAGTGAAGGGATGAACAACCAGCAGCAGAGGATTGCTTGTTGAGGTTGAATAGTGATAGTCTTGACCCAAATAATAGAAGGAATTTTGCAAGGTTCAGCAAGAGTGCATAAAGTAACCTACTAACATGGCTGGTGAGGAATTGAGCAGCAGTGGGTTCTTCTGGCCATTGGTTGAGCAAATAATCACAGTCAGAGTGACAATGACCAACCTGTGGCAATATAAAGACAGTTATTGAGTGCAATTAGAGACTGGCTTCCTCATTGTGAATTAAATAAATGACTGGTCCTCTCATTTCATTTATCCAGTTGGCACCCTGGACAATGGATGCACTTTCCATCTATACTGATCTGCTGATTTCCCAAAGAATCAGAAGGATTTTGTCAGTCTCAGTATCTAAAGGAATCAGTCATCACCTTTTGTTTAATGCATTTATGGGCATCACTGGCTGGGCCAGCATTTATTGTCCTTTTCAAACATTCATTCACATTTGAATCAACCACACTGCTGTGGGTCTGATGTCATATCTCAGCCAGACCAGATAAGAATGATAGATTTCCTTCTCTGAAGAATATTGGTGAACCAGATGGGTTTTTAATGACAATCGACAATGGTTGCATAGTCATCATTGAACTTTTAATTCCAGGTATTTATTGAATTCAAATTTTACCCATCTGCCATGGTGGGATTTGAACCCAGTTGCCGGATTTTGCTTTGTTCTCTGGCCCAGTGACAACACCACTATGCAACTGCCTCCCTTGTTCCAGGGTTTCCCCAGGGAGATGTCCTCATGGAATGATTCCAGCAACATCCATGTGAGCATCCTCCATTTTTGTCTACTACTGGTGGAATTCCATCTGTGGGGTGAAGTCGCAGTCTTTCCTGCAGGCTTTACTGGTCAGTCTATCAAAATAATGCTTGAATCTGTTATTCCCTGCATTGGGCTGCCATATAACAGAATTATGTAGAACTAGCACACAGAGTGGAAAAGACATGTTTCTTCCTCACAAATTCAATATTTAAATATTTGCTATAAAGCTACTGCAGCTATTTTGAAGTCATCTAATAACTTTATGCATATTAGTATGCAGGGTGTAGTTCCTTTAAGAGGACAGGTCAGGTAATTAGGTTGACCTACTTGATGATCCACACCTACAGGCAGTCCAGGGCTGGAGTGAGAGAAGAACAATTGTCAATATATCCTATTGTTTCTATGGCTTGTCTCTGTGTGAGTTCTTTGGCCGCTTTTAAGGTAAATTTCACTATTAGCTGCAGTGGGATTTGAACATTACACTGGGTCCCTGGATTACTAGTCCAATGACAATTCTTGGAGCTATCACTCTCGGTTGTCTCAGAGTTAATAATATATATGTAAGTTGAAATTTTAAATACCAAGTCACATTTTTAAAACTGCTTACTAAAGGAAACATGGCAAGGTCAAATAAGTCAGATAACAGTTGATAAAAAGTATTCAACATTTAACAATCTTTTAAAAATCACTTCTAACCTTGTTAAAAAAAACAGATAAATAAACTTTATTATTTAATAAAAGCTGAAAGAATCTGCTATTCTGACAGTAGCTATCCATACAGTTCACCTGCTATTGTATGTTTGAGGACTTTGGCAAAGATGAAATATGTGAATTAGCATTGGCAAGGTAAAGATGTAGTTGATTTTCATTAATTGATGCTGAAATTAAGTCATCAGTTCTGAGTCTTGTATTGTGTGGGCTGCTGATATTCATACATCACTGGGCACTTGGAATGTCTCAATTTCTGCATCTCTGATGCTTAGGAATATCGAGACACCATTGATTTCTAGAACTCCCTCGTCTGCAGCTGTCAGGACTATGAAGGCCCATTTCCAGTCCTCTCTGTCTCCCTCGCTTCCTATTCTCTCCCCTACAAAAGGAAAGGACAGAGCTATAGTTGACTGTAATAACATGAGATTACTCAATAGATGAGGGTATGTGCCAAAGAGAAATAACAAAACATGTGAGGGTGAGTGTAAAATGCATCAGAAAAGAAATGAAGTGAGATAGAGATTGAGAAAATGCATGGAGTGAGAAGCTGATGCTCTTGCAAGATAATTGGTTGTGAGGAGTGATAGGGTAGGTTTGAGAAGAGTCAGTGAGAGTTGTGATGATGTACACAGCAAGATGTAGGTGAATGTGCAATTGCATTCACCTATCCTGAACTGGTTAGACACTCACACCCTTTCTATACTGAAGAAAGAATGCACTCTCACTTTCTGGGCCACATTTAGCCACATGATCTAGGATAAAACAATCCCTTTGATTGGCGTTCCATTCACCAACTCCCTCCACCACCACTTTATCAGCAGTGTATACCATCAAGGAGACACACCTTACAGACCTGGGACCTCTAGCATCTATAAGAACAGGTGCAGCAGATGCATGGGAACGTCACCATCATCAGCAAGTTCCCCTCCAAACCACCCACCATCCTGACTTGGAAACATATGGCTATTCTTTCACCATTGCTGAGTCAAAACTCTAGAACTCCCTCCCTAACAGTACCAGAGTGCACTGCAACTGTTCAAAAAGGCAGCTCACCACCAACTTTTGAAGGGAATTAGGGATGGGCGACAATGCCAGTCTTGCCAATGATGCCCACACATCATGAAAGAAAAGAAAATGAGATTATTACAGATGTCTTTCTTCCAATGCCAGGGAAGAGTATGGAACTAGTCACTGCCTCATTCATATATCAAGTGGGAAGGCCATCATTAATGTAGAATGCAATCTTTCAGTATCTTTGCAATTGTCTCTGTGACTCAAGGAACAAAGAATCACATCTTTGGCCCACCATTCTGTGCTGACACAGGTGCCTCCCTAATCTGAGATTTTCTTGCCTCAAGTGATCCATATTCCTCTAGTCCCTGTCTATTCATGTAATAATCCAGATGCCTCTTGAATGTTGTTATACAATTTGCTTCCACCACCTCTTTCAGCAGTGCATTCCAGATATTAACCACTCCCTGTGTTCCAACACCTCCAAATTCCATCTATGGTTTAGCCCTTTAAATGCTGAAGTTGAGACTGCATTATGGACCCACCCCATAACTTTTTCTATCCAATGCCAAATATGCAAGTACAAAGAACAAAACAGCATGGGAAACAGGCCCTTTGGCCCAACGAGCCCGCACCGCCACTTCAATGTTCCCACTTCTACACGCGATCCCTGTCCATGTTTATACATCTATGGATTAAAAACCAAATTTGAGACAATTTAGGGAGAATTTGTTTTGCCAATTAGCCTAATGCACATCTTTGGGATGTGGGAGGAAACCGGAGCTCCCGGAAAAAACCCACGCAAGCACGGGGAGAATGCGCAAATTCCCACAGACACAGGCCCAAATCCATGTATCTGCACAGCACAGCAATAGTCACTGCTCTGTCGTGTTGCCATCAGATGGCCCAGGTCAAACATACACTAATGATGTGAAGCAGTAGGATACTCTCGAAAAAGGTTCAAGAGCAGTCCTCTCACGACCCATCACGTGTATGCGTCTATCAGTAAAATGATAATGTGAAGTGCCTGTGTTAGCATAACATGGATAGCAACACTGAAATCACAATTGGCTTCCCATACAGCATTGGATTCCCTACAATCCTGCTGTTCTCAATGCATGCAAAGTTAATATCAATGTCCCTGCATGACACATGCAGACATAATGAACTCAAATTTGATACTATACTCTGGCTAATTGGAGACGATGGGCAAAAATACAGTATGTGCACCAGTAAGTTCAGCTTACATCACTTTTTTAAGGTGACTAAAATATGAAATTAATGAATGTAAATACTCAGCAGCCCAATCAAAATCCATTGGCGGAATAGTCAAGTTAATGGTTCAGATAAAAAATTCTTCATCAGAACAGGACAAAATGAGTGATGAATAGCAACGCATATGCGCACACACACATATAATATAGACTCATACACTCACATATGTACATATACACACACACTCACATATAGACACAGACTTACACACTCACATATATACATATACACACACTCACATGTATACACAGACTCACACATTCACATACATACACACACCCACATACATACATACAATACACTTACACAAGCACAGATGCACACATAAATACAAAGGGGCACAAACAGGAACACACTAAAGTCAAACAGTGAAAATCACATAGAAACACACAGATAAATAAAAATGCACACAAACACACAGACATAAATGTTGAGTTAGGATGATCTGTAAGTGGTTAAATGAAAAGCAAGAGTAGGGGAAATGATTGAAATGATATTAGCATGAGCTAGTAGGAAGAATCATGATGAAAACCATTAAACAGATACGGAGCAATTGGAAATAACAGAAATGGTGAGGGCGTGTTTTGGAGTTGGCCTGAAAAGTCCCCTAAAAGTTTAGCCATAGTCCTCTCAAACAATGAGCAGAAAGGCACACTGTAGAAGTCAAGCCGATATTGAACCAGTTCAGTCAATTAGCTAATACCAAAGTTGTCACTTACACCTTGACAATAAGGTCTGAACCAGGTATTCTAGACAGCAGCACTTTAACTATGGTAAATTATTTCTGACAGTGATGATCTCCATTATTTTGTCCTTTAGGAGCAACTGAGCTGCCTAACTTGTCATTGTGTCTAAATCTCACGGACGTGACCTTTGTTTTACATTTAAATTTTTATTGTTAAATTGAAGGGAAGTATCAATTCATCCCCATGTAAAAACGGTATCCGTCTGATTTATTCATTGTCACAAGAGTGAAAACGTGCTGCCATTCTGATAAGCCTTTATCACCCTTCAGCAGTGATGTCATTACTATTATGTCACAATATCTCTCAGTGACCTGATTGCTTGTGGACTGCTTTGAAAGATAGGCTTTTCTGATTAATTAAAACTCATAGTGTGTGAGACAAATCATTCAACCTTTTAAAAGGGACATAAACAAGTGAATTCATCGAGAAGTCTAATAGCTGAGGATGGTGGGAGGCCGAATCCCTTCACAGTCTTTTTTTAGTAACATCCAAGACTAGCTTTAAATGCTTTGACTTTAGATTTGTGAGGCAAACACAGCAAATTGTTGATGGGGATTTGCTCTCTCTGTTCATTTTCCTGCTCAATTTGGCTGTTCCTGCTTTAATTTTACTCACAGTATTTTGATATTTATAGTGTGAAGTCACTGGTTTTCTTAAATCTCCCTTAATCTGCAACCCTTGGTATTGTAAATAGCAATAAAGGAGTTAAATGGAATAATTTCATTCAATTATTCAGTTATTTTATTCACAATGGATGTATTAGGGTCTAATGATGAACGATCTTGTAAGATGTATGATAATTATTGATTAGTTGCTAATCACGTTATATATACGGAGTTGGTAACATTATGAATGGAATGTTCATTATATTATAAACAAGATATTGATCGTATTATTGACAAATATTGGTCACATTATCTGTGGGTGGTGGTGACAATATCAATAGGATGTTGCTAACCTTATCAATGGGGTATTCATCATATTATGAAATGTATTTTCAACAACATATCCCATTCACTAGATGCCATATCTAAAAGGATAAGGGTAACAGCCATGCCATTAAACTTCCTTTCACTTCCAGCAAGCATGGAGGAGTCCAGCTTTTAGTTGGTCAAGGACATTGTGCGGAATTTGACCGTGGCTTCTGCTCCACTTCTCTGCCATCCTGCAGAACCAGAGGCAATGCCGCAAAAGCTTAAATACCTATTGCAACTTTCACTTAGACAAATCTCCTACTTTGCATCCCTTTATTAAATCTGCAACAGTATATGCCAATTTCAGGAGCTCAGCATAAAACCTCCTGAAGGACTGCAGAGTGCTTCTGGAGACTTCAGAATGCAAACAATACTCCCCTGCAACTTGGGTATCCGACCCTTTATGTAATGCTAATGACAGATCCGTTTTGCGACTGAAACTTGGAGCAAGATTCTCCAACCTCGTCCGTGGCTATCCGGCTGCCAGTGAGAATGGAGAACTTTATGCTCAGCCAAAACTTCATTCACTATAGTGCGACCAGAAAATCCCAGCCGTGGATGAGATTAAGGTTTTTGGTTTGATCAGTCACAATTGATTTAAGTCATCCACAATTGTTGAAAGGGCTTCACGTCAGCCAGTAGTATTGAGTGGCATCATGAAAGTAATTACTTCAGCATCTTGCAGTGCACATAGGGGTACATTTCTCAACACGGCACACCACATGGGGTGCTCTGGAGACAACTGAAGTGATTGCGCAGCATGCAATCCCTGGAAGGCATTGAACTTGTGTAACACCGTCTCCAGTGACACTACGGATCTGATGGTTACATTATCAAAGTAGTGGTGCTAATTTATATTGTTTATATATGTGGTGCTAATTATATTGTTTCATCAATCACATCCATTGCTGCTAATAATGTATTTTAAATATAGTTTGTCATAAATAACTCATTCTCCTTCTAAATTTCTAGTACAATGAGCTTAATGAACACTGGAGTATAATTATGCAGCAAGTGCCAACAGAATGCTTGGAACCCTGCCTGTCTCAGAATTCAATGTTACCTTCAACACTGGTCTACTGCTGTTGACATTTTTATCCGAGTGTAATCATGGACTAGTTGACAGTCACGTTGCCTTTTCTTTATCTCCAGCAGAGCACAAACATTCAGTAGCTGCAGGCAGTCTTCACAGATTTATAGAGATGGAGATTGATACCATTTTGTCTTTTGTCTTCAGAGTTGTACTCAGGCAGTTTATTCACACCCCTCCTGTGGCAGGCAGCAGCTTCTGTTGGACCCCTTTTCCCATCTTGCTTCTCGTTAGCTTCCCAAGCATGCTTGGATGTTAAAAGAAAATGCATGTTTTAATGAATTCCTTTTTTAAATTGAATCAATTTTACAAGCTAGCTTTTTATATTTTAAATGTACATTATGGTCATTTTAGATGCAGTAAATAACCTGGGCCCTAAATTTCCTCTAAGTGCAACTGGTATGGAATACAGACACACCACCAGAAATTCTCACTACATAACCTACCAGCTCCTTTAATCATCTCAATCTTCTCAATTAGTCTGCCCTTTAAACTGCTATACTTGAAGAAACACAAGAATATTAGTGGTGACTGTGGCAAGATTAAGATCCGCAGAACTAAACTTTAGCAAGTGAACCACTCGAGGAGGGCAGAGGGAGAAAATGACATGAAGAGAGAGAGGATTTGTGGCATATCGATGCATACCAAACATTCATTTATTGCTCACAACAGAATTAAATAGGACAATTGCTACAGATAGTTTTGCTTCTCTCATTTTTGTATTTCTTTACTAATTAGTAGACTCCTAACATACTGCTTGCAAAGGTATAGAAATGAGTTGCATCACATGCGGTACCTGATTAATGCGTACAGATAAATGAATACACTGGTTCACAGAAATGAATGCTCCATTTGACAGATACAATTCAAGTCTGTTGTGATTGTGCTCTTTAGCCATTCTTAAGAGATAGGATTTCTGTAAATCATAATGCCTACATGTTTGCAGTAATGGAACTCCATGTTTTCTTCCAAATTTTCTGTTTCAGCCAGAATGGTTTGTTCTTTGTCTGCATTCTGTATGCAACTACATGGCTCCATTGTACAAATAAATGCCAATTTTCCTTTTTTGTGTCTGCTCATAAACTGCAAAGTACCTTCCGTGTGGAATTAATTGCCTTCAAATCTGGACAAAATACATCATCGTTCTTTATGTAAGGAGGTGCTAATAGTAAGTGTGCTGGACATGAATCAAATATGTGTCAAAAATGATTAAGTGCATCCCAAAATATTTTCCAAAAATGCATTAGTCGAGCTTCATGAATTTGCTGACTTTGCATTAATTTTGGATATTGAATGTGTTTTAAAACATCTTTGACATTGGATAATGTACCATGCATGGATAATGCACCTAAGATGTAAGCATAAAAAGAAAAGGGCACTTATATATGAGAAACACGACTTAAAATTATTATATGACCTAGGGTTAAAACAGCTTAGTCAAACCAAACTTGAAGTCATTATTAATCAGTTTTGGCTACCACCTTCAAAGTGAGTTTGACAGTTATTTAAGGTGCTTACGTAGGCTTGCCAATGAGACAGAAGCAGAATTGTATGAGTGGGTGAGATGATAATGGCTCAGTCAAAAAATATGCAACGTTTCTACTTGTGGAGGTACAACCTAGGTGGTATTGTTATTGGTGCAAACTCGATGGGTCAAACGGCCTTCTTCTGCAGTGAGTAGCATGGTGGCACTGTGGTTAACACTGCTGTCCCTCAGGTAGTGGATCAGGGGCCCACTTTCAATTCCGGCCTTGGGTCACTGTCTGTGTGGAGTTTGCACATTCTCCTGTGTCTGCATGGGTTTTCTCCCACAGTCCAAAGATGTGCAGGTTCGTTTGATTGGCCATGCTAAATGGACCCAAATGTCAGGGGGATTAGCAGTATAAATATCTGGGGTTACGGGAATAGGATCTGGAAGGGGTTGTGGCCAGTGCAGACTCAATGGGCCAAATGGCCTCCTTCTGCATTGTAGAGATTCTATGATTCCATGTTAAAAACTATTCTAATTTCCACTATGTTTTGAATCCTCTCCAAGATCTGTTCAAATTCTTAACTACATATGCACTCAATTTTCCTCTTGTAGTGCACTATGGGGACAATTGAAATGAAAAATATATGTGATGCTAAGGTCAGCTGGTATAAGTAGAATGTTTTGAACTTGAAGTTGATGAAAATTTGAATAGCAATTCTGATTATTTGAGTTTACATCTTTGAGTGATTTTCTTTCCACATTTAATCTCAACAGCTTCTCAGGGTGCAAAAGCACAGCCCTCAGTTAGTCCACTTGCTTGTAACTGACCTGAGAGCCAGGATGTAGGTGCAATTTCATCCAAACTTCTTCTTTTCTGATAAATCCAAATGATTTCTGGAGTCCACGCATTCACGAGGGCACATTTCTTCGTTGCTACCTCTGGAATGACACATCTTTGTCCACGCCCATTCCTCTGGCTCCCTCTCTCTGGTAAGATCTTTGGGCTTTGACAAAGCCAATGGGGACTTAAATGGATCACAGTGCATTTACTATGGGAAAACTCACTGGGGTGGAGCCAGATAGTCTCAGCATATGTATGATCTGCTGCTACACCATCAATAAAAAGATTACCTCCACCCTTGGGTGAAAAATGGTACTTGCAAATTAAAATTCAAATGATATAGTTCCAGCTTTTTTTAAAAATTGCATTCTCATTTTCAATCTGCCTTAAAATAATACTCCCATTTTACTGGGGATAACTGCCAGTGACCCTTCAATGGATCTGCTAAGATTCACCTATTTGTACATATAAGGAATTAACCTTGAATATGTGTGATTGGTATAACTCAATAACTCATTAGACAAAGCATTTACCAAACATGTGTCCAGTTTGCTTTTCAACAGCTAGTCTAACTCCTTTTCGGACATAGACAATGGAGATACTTGCCTGTTAAAAAAAAAGTAGGGAATGAAAGGAAGAGAAATCCTTATAGATTAGCCCTAGTCACAGACCATCCATTCATAAACCCAATTAAATATCTTAAGATTTTTAGGTGTCCAACAACCTGTCCCCGTGCGGACGATGTAATTAAGAAGCCCACCAATGTCTCTATTTTCTCAGAAGACTAAAGAAAATTGGCATTTCAGCTACAGCTCTCACCAATTTCTAAAGATACATGATAGAAAGCATTCTTTCTGGTTGTATCACAGCTTGGTATGGCCCCTCTCTGCCCAAGACTGCAAGCAACTACAATGGGTCGAGACCCACTCAACACAGCTTCCCATCCATTGACACTGTCTACACTTCACACTGCCTCAGAAAAGCAGCCAGCATAATCAAGGACCCCATGCACCCTGGACATAATCTCTTTCCTGAGAAAGAGATATACAAATCTGAGGTCATGTACCAACCAACTCAAAAATTGCTTCCTTGCTGCTGCCACCAGACTTTTGAATGGATTTACCTTGTATTAAGTTGATCTTTCTCTACACCATAGTTATGACAGTAACACAATATTCTGCACTCTGTTGTTTCCTTCTCTATCAGCTGTATGCTTTGTCTGTATAATGCACAAGAAACAATACTTTTCACTGTGTACTAATACATGTGACAATAATAAATCAAATCAAATCAAAAAATACACTGTATTAATGCTGCACTTTCTGTAGAAGGTGAATTTGTCATCAGTGAATGTTTGTAATATTGGGAAGAAGATAAGGTTAAAGTGATGATTGACTCAGAAGACAGAAAATCACCTTCATGAATTTGGGCTATCATGTGGGCAGAGGAGGACACTGTTTGTTATGGAATTCATATGATTTCAGTTCTTTTGATTTCAACATTATATATGATTTTTGGTACTGTAATATAAACCAACCAAACCAAAACTTAGGGGCAGCTATTATTTGCATAACTCAATGCAGTAAATTTGAATTACTGATCATAAGGAAACATTTCACTGCACAGCAGTACCATTCACATTGCCTTATTGAGAGACAACGTCAAGCAAAATGTTCAGTTACATCAACTACCATTTCAGTGTTACACAAGAATTGCAAAGATAGAAAAAAGAAGATAAAGTGACTCCTTGAATGAGCTGTGAATAGTTTTCTTTAGAAAGCAGACCACCAATTTAAAATCAATGTGAAGTTGGTGAAAAAATGGGCTCTGAATCAATTTGAATTAGGTGCATTTGATTCAGTTGGGTATTTAGCCAGTCCCTGTGGTTTAAGGAACAGGCATTTTGCAATCCTTTGCTGTGACAGAATGGTTTAGGTGAGAGAAGTCCAGGTATTTCAACATCAGTGGTGATGAATTTGTATTCAATCTATTCCTCACTAAAACATCATTGTACCAAGAGACATTTTTAGACTATTTTTGTTTGCTTGACTGAGATAAGTGAGTATTACTTGTATACACAGCTGGTGAAAGTAAATGCTATGCACACTGAAAATACCATTTGATCTGATTGATGTTGTTCAGTGAATCATATTTTATAACAACACTGGAAATATTTGGAAAGACCGTGGGCAGCATGTTATGGGGAGGATGTAAAACATTTATTAATATTTCAGTGGGGAGGAGGACACTGTGATTGATGAGTAATATTGCCTGGGATGTTGTTACCTAACAATTCAAAGAGGCTTCCTTCACACATTTTAAACAAGCTGGGTCACTTAAAATTATTTCTCTCAGCTGAAATTCTCCGCTTTTTAACTAATGATTCCAGATGCAGCATAACAGCTACCTGAGCTTCCATTTCAGTCCTTTGTCATTCCCTAATTTCTTGTGAGTGCTACAATAATTAGGGCTGTGCTTAAAACTTGCAAGCTTCGTCAATGTGCAAGGATCATTTGGTGCATTCATTCAATCTTAAATAGCTCTTGGATGCTATACGTTTTGGTCTTGTCTAGCATATTCTACTGGATGCTCTACTTGGAGTGGGTGCGATTACCAACCTCACAATTCTGTCTGCAAATTCTGTGTTTGAAATGTCACAGTATCTATCCTTTTCTCTATATATGCTGACGAACTGGTCAATGGATTCGGGTTGTTGTCAGCATGAGCTCTAAATGATGTATATAGAAGTTTTACCTGATTTTTAAACTGATTTTTCAATGTAGTCCACACCTTTTGAGGATCCTTTAGCTCCTCTGCTGTTAATCCTAATGTGTCAATCTGTGTAGATCTCCATTCCCAATTTCTAGACCAATCTTTATAGTATGCTTGGTCTGGTTCAGAAATATCCGAATCAAGAAACTGTAGCTTCATAGACTGCTCAAATTTGGATCTTCAGGTTCGGTTGATTGGCCATGATAAATTACTCCTTAGTGTCAGATGGACTAGGAGGATAAATACGTGAGATTACAGGGGTAGTACTTGGCGGAATTGTTGTTGGTGCAGGCTTAATGAGCCAAACGACTTTCTTCTGTACTTCAGCTTCTACGAATCAATGTTTCTAAAGCAGTTGTACCCCAATTCAAACTGAAACATTTTGTGGATATTCTGACAGTATTCCTTTGATCTTCTTGTCCTATGATTCCTGCAGTAGATATCGTGCAGCCACTTTTGCGCTCTTTTCTGAAGTTCCAGCCATTATAATTAAGAACTTTTCTGGTGTGATATATAAAATGTCTTTTTTATTCAACTCTCCCTCAGTCATTACCAGTCCAACCTGCACTCTGGTCACATGGCTTCCTGACTGAGCTAACCCAGTGCTGATCCTCTACACACACTACCTCACTTGCCATATAGGATTTGTCTGCTTACCCACTCTTTATTTGTAAGCTAGTTTGGCAGTGCATCTTCAAAGCTTCCCTGCAGTTTCAAAACCCTCCATGCTGTGGCTTTGTAGTGGTCTGACCAAAACATCAAAAGTTGTCTTCTGCTATGTAGCACATCCTAAGGCTGTTCCTGCCATGTTGTTTGATCACTGCTGAACACCATGTTGTGTTGTTATAATAAAATTAAAACCAATCACCAAGAAGGAGTTGGGTAAATATGCCATGGATCTATTTATTAGAAATAGGCCATTTGGAACAGATATACTTGATAGAAAACTTGAAGACATCAGAGCTGTGTTCCGCTCACAGTCAAAAGTAAAGCTAAAACTGGATTGCATAACACACTTCCTTCCTACTAACATGTTCCTCCTCTCTCTTAAAGTCATATTACAGCCATAACCAGCTTACAGGCAGGCTGTCTATCACATCAAACACATGTTTTATCAAATCCCTCAGTCTTTTTTCTGATATTTGGAGTGAAGGTCCTCATTTGACATTTCTGCAGAAGAAATAGTATGGCTTTTAATATCATTGATGTGTACAATTATGGAGATATATGTAAATAGATAAAGTCACTATCATCCCAGATGACCATAGGCCACTTTCCCCTTTGAGGGGGAGAGCTGACTGGTGGTGATTTAACCTGAGGATTACCATATCTCAAGTGAAGGACAAGTTGAGAAGGTGAGTCTCAGCCGGTACTGGAATTGAAACATCGCTGTAAGTGTCTCTGCATCATGAATTAGCTGTCTAGCCAACTGAGCTTTTATATGTAAGGTAAGTTATAGCAGGTGCCCGTGCCTGAGTTGGGGCCTGTGACAGTGTTCTTTTTCATCATTCTCCTCTTCCATCACCTCTGCTAGGGAGGGGGGGAGGTGATGGCAGACATGGAGTGGGGAGTGTAAAGTTGATCTTTTTCCCCTTTCAGTGCTTTCTAGGTGGTTTAAAATGGATCTTGCTCCTGGAGGCTACAGTGATAAAGCTGGAAGGATTAGTGTACAGCACACCTGGCAACTATAGGAGAATATGTGTGATGTGACTGTGTGACGTTTGTCATGTGTAGATAGCTTTGGGGATTGAAGAATTTAGAATAGTTGTGGACATTGTCCTGAACGTGTAATTATGAAATTACAGATTTTATGGATAACTTTTAAAAGGCATATTTTTGTTCTAAAACCTTTGCACTGAGTTTAAAAGCCTTCTCAAAATGCAAACAAGGACAAACAACATGGCACATTCCAATGTTTATTCAAACCTTGTCAGATTCATATCTCCAGAACTGGTTACCAAGAGTTATTAAAAATTAAAGACTCTGATAGCTGTTGGTGTCTAAAAGGTGTGAAAGGCCCTTTTTCCTCCGGAGATTTCAAGAGAAAAGAAAGGATTTCAAAGAACCACAACAGGATTGATTTATTTTCCTGTGAAACAATGGACAGGAATTTTGCTGCTTTTATTGTGCAGCGGCCCAGGAGGTTCAAGCACAGACTGTATCGCAGGCATCCCGTTGGGTACCATGGCATGTGCGAGTCTCCAGCAGCCGGATTTCCAGCACCATCAGCTCCATGCCAGAAATCGGCAGGGAGCTGCATAATTTATTTAAGTCTTCATTTGAATGTATTTTACATATAATTATCAGGCTAGGAGTGAAGTCTCCATACTGAAGTCTCTGACTGAAGTCTCCTGTTAGCCTCCCTCAGTTCCCCCTCAAACCTCCCCGTGGAGGGGTTTCACTCCAGCAGGGTTTCCAATAGGTCCCCACAGATGGAGTGAAGGGGGGCTATCAAGATCCCCCAGAAGAGTTGAGGGTGCCCCTGGGCATTGCCAGCTTGGCAGTGCCAGCCTGGTCCTCTGCTACTGCCCAAGGGCCAAAGTACCAATACCTAGGGGGCACCTTGGCACTGCCCACCAGGCATCAGGCATTGAGGCTGGGCCTAACTGGGCAGGGCCTATGGGGCAGGACCTCTGTGGTGGAGGGGGAACTGGTGGGAATGGAGTGTTCTGCTGCCAATCTGCACTTGGTGGTGACAGTGGGAGGAAGGCTAGCAATTGGGGTTGGCCATCGGGGTGAGGGTGGTCAGCCGGCGAGGGGTTGTGGCTGCAGAGGATGAGGGGAGCCAGGCTGCCTGTAGGAGGGCTTGGGATATCAGGGCTGTCGGGGAGGGTGGTTAGGAAGGGGAGAGATTGAGGTGGGCTGGACAGGGAGAGAGGTGGGGTGTTGAGGCTGGCCCAGACATGTTCTGGGGGCCAGCAACTGGGGCATAGGGGGCCTGTGTGCCTGCAATGCAGGGGTCGCAGGGCTGAGCAGTGATTGGTCTACTGCACATGGTCCAACCTCAGCACTGACAGATCAGCGCATGCGCAGTGGCCCACGCAGCACAGTGCTGCTGGCCTCTACAGATTTTTCACATGAATCACGCTAGTACACTCTGCAGAGAGTGTGGGAGATTCATTTTAAAACTGATTAAAAACCAACTGGAGTTACTCCAGCTTTTACACAAATTTGATACTTAGAATCTTTTGGGAGAATCACCCCCACAAATTCTTAGCTTGCTGAACACATAAAGAAAATACCTCTCAGCTGTGACAATATGTAAGGAAACAGGAGTGGCCACACATCTTTAGACAATACAATGCTTCCCAAGTGCCACTTCTCTTTGATTACTCAGGACTGCCTCCTCAAGGGGGTGTTAGATTATACAGCTGTGCTTCCCCTCTGCTAGTTGGGTCCGTGTTATGTGTTGTCTTTCCCTGGCAGAGAAAGAGTGATGATTGCAATTGAATGTCGGGAGCTGTGTTTGTGCATGTATAATGACAAGCTGAGAGATATTTCTGTGTGAACAGTGCCTGTGAAGGATGCAAAATTATGGAATATGTAAATGTCAATGTTTTGGTAACAGCCATTCCAACATCATCATGCCACATTGTATGTAAGCCCGAGGGGGAAAGTTTGGGGGGGTGTGAGGGGGACCGAGGGCCACTGAGTTGCAGCCGTAAAAATCCAGCTCATGCAATCCTTCAGCTTTCCTCAAATCTAAGGGCATCCGGTGTATAGAACTGAATTGTTTTCTGTGTTTGTTTTGCTAGTAGATTGAGATGGAGAGCACTGCTCAAAAGTTGCAGAAGAGATCTTTGATGATCTTCTTTAAACAATGGTGAACTGTTGCCTGATTAAGGTGACAGTCACAATGAAGGGTTCAGTCGCAAAGAAATGCAAGACTGTGGTGACTTTGAATGAGTGTGACTCAATCGTGCTCTCCCTGTGGAAGTAAGTTGCAAATCTCAGCAGTTGATGTATCTCCCCAATTGCCTCCATGGTGGGGTTAAATAGAGCATTTGAGACACAGCAGTGCAAAGCAATCAAAACACATTAGGTCTGTAAAACCCATAAGATAGGTATCCAAATGCAGAAAACAAGTATTCACTGTGATATCTTATTCCAAGTAGCTTCAATCGAGCCGTTTTGATATCCTCAACCTCATCCTCATCAAAACAGAGAAACACAGGGATTCCCATTAAAAGTAAAATTTATTTACAGTCATACGTAAGACTTACTTTAACTCTGCAATGAAGTTACTGTGAAATTAATCTAGTTGCCACAGTCCAGCGCCTGTTCAGGTCAATGCACCTAATCAGGCTTCAGTACCCTCCCATGCCAGGATGAAGTCCCAGGCCACTCTCGTGGTAGCAGGACCAATTTATCTATCTTTCTGGAGATCTTCTCATTGGTCAATTAAGATTTTGGGTATGGTGAGGGGCAGGAATGGGTTGCGTTGGGTGCTACCTACGTGCTGCTGGACCAGAGGATCAGAAGCTCAGGAATCTCAGAAACTCTTGAATGCCTCAATTGAAATTGTCTCCCTGATACTTCCAGGCAGTGCATTCCAGACTCAAATCACTGACAGTGAAAAAGTTTTTTCCTCATGTCACATTTACTTCTTTTGTGAATCACTTTTAATCTGTGCCCTCTCATTCTCGATCCTTTTACAAAGGGATAAAGTTTATGCCTATCTGTTCTGTCCAGCCCCCTCATGAACATCTCTATCAAATCTCTCACCCTTCACTCCAAGGAGAACAGCCCCAGCCTCTCTAATCTATCCTCATAACTAAGGTTCCTAATCCCTGGAAACAATCTTGTAAGCTTCTTCTGCACTCTCTCCACTGTGGTCATCTTTCTTATAGTGTGGTTCTCAGTACTGTACACAATATTTTAACAAAGGTTTGACTAGTGACTTATATAAGTTCAGCGTAACCTCCTTATAATAAAGCCCAAAATACTCTCTGTTCTATTATTTGTGTTATGAAGTTAGTGTTTGTAAAGTTATTTGTAAAATTGTAAAATGCTAAGAGTTGTAAAATTGCATGATCTGTTAAAAAAAGAGAGATGTAGATGCACGCAGTACAAGAGGCTAGGCCGTAGTGTTGCCAAGACAACATGATGTCTGAAGTTTGCCCAATCAGTTTAAACTAAGTATTTGAATAGCAGCAACCTATCAAATTTGAATTTGATGTTTTGTAACCTATAAACCAATCCTGTCGTGGGGATGTTGCTATATCATCAGGGAAATAAAAGCCAGCTCCCAGTTCCAGAAAGCCAGCCGGCAAGTGCCTCTACCATAGCTTATAGCCTTAGAGAGAGAGACAGAGAGAGCAAGACAGCAAATAGCCATAGTTTGCACTTTAGAGAAAGAGAGACACACCCAACAACAACTTTCTCTGCCACTGCTAATAGCTTTTAGCTCAAAGTCTTATCTGAAAGAAAAGCCGCTAAAAAAGAAGCCAGAGTTTCCAGGCAGAAGAAATCAGCAAAGAAATCAGAAGATTCTGGAAGATAAAAGCTAGTTGCATTTTGAGCATGACTAAACATTGTATTTTTTTGTTTTTAAGTGGGAATTGTATTTATCTAAACAGCATTCCATTAGAATATTATTTCATTTGGTTTGTTGATAGTTTAGTTAACCTGTTCACTGTTAGATAAATAAAGGGTTACTTGTTAGTTTTACAGGGAGAGTCTCTGGTTTGATTTGAGCACTAAAAGTTGCTGAAGAGCAGTTCCTACTATTTCTCACACATTTTTAACAGACGATGAGGTGAGGTACCCCTCTTTGAATGGGTAAGTGTTAGCTTTCAGAGATCTTCCCTTCATAACACTTCTCTGTCCAACTGTCCTGCTATATTCAATCATTTATGTACATATACAACAAGGTCCCCCTGCTTCTGAACTCCTTTGAGAATTTGATCCCTTATTGTACATTGTCTCATATCTGATGATCCTCTAGGTTGCTGCAGGGAGATCACCCACTAGCAAAAAGCTGTTCCTCCCCCACTGGCAAAATGCAAGGGACCAGTCAATTTTTAGGATTTTTAATTATATAAATAATATCCATTCTATGAGCAGCTAATATATTGCTTACCACCAATTGTCCCCCTCCCCACCTCTTCCCTGGGGCAAAGTATGACCTGCAGAATGACTGCTATTTGCTGCTATTTTCTAATTTCTGTATCTCCCAGCTTGCCAACCCGTACATCACAAACACCTTAAACTCCTGTCCAAATGGCACTTCTTGCAGTTGTTCATTTAACACTGCTCAGACAGACATGATGTTATCTCTGTGCCAGGAATGAGAGTTCCAGATAGAGTTTTAGATTATATATTTATTAGAGGAAATTATACTCCCGGAGCACAGATAAGCTTATCTACAAGGATATTGAACTACACAAAAAAACAGACAAATATCCTTATAAACTCCAGCTCTTAAATGTATGAGCTGTAGTTTTTGAACATTTTTCAGAATGCTGTGGCCAGCACTATTTGGAAAATTCTGTTCCAAAACAGGCCACTTAATATCAAACAGTTTAATACAACCTTTCCAATTATTCTGAGCATTTCTTGCAGCAGTGTTGACTACATATGGCAAAAATTTACTGATTGAACCTAATTACTAAAACCAAAGGTGCACCATGTCACAGTGGTGAGCAGTGCTGGCTCACAAAGCCAGAGGCCCAGGTTCGATTCCCAGTTTAAGTGACAGCCTGCACGTTCTCTCTATGCCTGCATGGGCTTCCTCCAGGTACATTGGTTTCCTCCCACAATCTAAAAGACATGCTGATTAAGTGCATTGGCCACGCAAGAATTCTTCCTCAGCATACCTGAACAGGCACCAGAGTGTGTTGACTAGAGGATTTTCACAGTAAGTTCATTGCAGTCAGTGTAAACCTACTTGTGACACTAATAAATAAACTTTAAACAATATGCAGGTAATCATCAGCAGCAGAAAACAACAAGTTTTGCATTCAGCTGTGCTATTCCTACTCCCACTTTCTATGCCAATTGATCAGATTTGGGGCCAGCTAGTTGCATATTGAAGGGAGCAGGATTGTTGGCAGGTGCTTAAGAGAATGGTGCAACTTTTTAAGGTGAAATCTATGGGCACATACTTGAGGTGGTAAATATTTCAGTCCCATTTGATAAGTTTAACTACTCCAAAACGAGTGGGCTATCGGTGCTGTGCAATAACTGTGGTGAAGAAAGAAAATGTCCTAATGAATCACAGTAGACTCTGTGAGAAGACAGAGAACTAAATTCAATTGTTGCAAGAAACATTGAATCTCAGGACAAATCACTGCTTGGGATCAGAGCATTACAACAAACACCTCCTGGTAAACAGCTCGTAATTGGAAATCCCTTTGAGAAATGACAGCACTGTCACACATCCCCATGAAAAATGAGAGCATCACAGCAAATCCTTGTGAGAAGCAAAATTACCAATCCATTCTGGAAAAGCCTTGGAGTTATGCAGCTGGGGTAGTCAGGGAGAAATCATCGGGTACGGGATTGGTTTCAGGGAAATAGTAAGATGATTTTTTTCTTTGTTAACCTCAGACACAGCTGGAAATGGAGAGAAGGCAGGGAAGTCCCTAAGTGTTCTTTACTAGTGCATGGGCAGACGGCGTAACTTAATATTACATACAGCAGTTGAGACAAATAAAATGAATACTTTTAAATGCAAATTAGGTAAGTACACGAAGAGGAAATGACTAGAAAGATAAGAAGGCAATGTTAGTTGTGGTAAGATGATAGGGGGCTTACGTGGAACTAGAAGGCAGAATGAATGATTTGAGACAAATGGCATGTTTCTGTGCTGTGAACTCTTGTGTAAATCTATGCTCAGACCTTAGAACCACATCACATCCCGGCACAATCGTCCTTCACAAGGGCCATTAGAGATGGACAGTATAAATGTTGGTCGAGCCAGCAATGCCCACATTTCAGGATAGAATGAAAAATACTGAATTTATGTATCCAACATGCAGATTGCACGCTTTTAAAAATCATTTTTTTTGAGAAAGGAACCAAATAAAAGGAGTTTTATACATCCCTGTAATTTTAGTAATGCTTCTCACTCACACCTCACTCACCCGACCCAGTTGAGTATTTCGAATATGGGCACATATTATCAAATTAGCAGCACAGACCCTCAACTGATAACAAAGAATGTTGGAAAATAGTGACCCTAATGCAAACATGAAGGGCTGAATTTTCTCAGAAAAATTCTACCAGCCAAGAAAATGAAAGATTATGTTACCTGTTTCTCTAGTAAGCTTTGTGTTGTTAATAATGGCAGACTGTACAATACAGAGACTGTAATGTGAATCTTGCTAGTAGGGGGATGTAGAGGCTCAGCTTGCCAGAAATCTGGCTTCTGAGCACTAGGAATGCCAGTTGTCGGATACTTCAATATCGTAGTATACTGTGCACCTCCAATCGATGTGCCCCATCAGCCTCCACCCCCGATTGCCACCTTTCTACCCACTTGGCACTGTCAAGGTATCAGGCTGACAGTTCTAGGTTGTCTGATGAGCCATGCCATGGTGTCGGCTTCGTGGTGCCAGGGGACTCCAATGGCCTCCGGACTCACTGCTAAGGTCATCACATCTGGTCCCCTTTGATGTGGACCATCTGTATCCCTTGCTGGTGAGGATATCCACCATTGAAGCTGTTGAGGCAAACAAACCTGGACTATTGCATGAAAGGCTTGTTAATGACATGCTAATCATGACCCACTGGGTAGTGCCCATCTGGCATTACCACATGGCCCATTGACAGTGCCAGTTGGGCTGTGCAGGGCACTGCCATGTGAATGGGGCCTGAGTGGGGCTACGCAGGGGGAGTCTATGCAAGGGTGGAGCATGAAAGCGGTCCATGTCAGGGGTCATGACAGTGGCATGTTGGGTGTCATGCAAGCAGCTCCAGTAGGAGGGCTCCCACAGCCCTGAAGCCAGCAATCTGTGTTGGGGGCAGGGGGTTGGGGGTGGGGGGGGGGGGGTGGGGGAGAGGTGTGGTAGTGGAATGTGCCGCCAATGAGGAGGAAGTCTCAATGCCTGTAGGGGAAAGGGAGGGGATCTCCTTTGACAGTGATAGCTGTTTGCTTTGCAGCCAGGCTCATCATCTAGCCCCTGCATCAAACCCCACCACCCCCCCACCACTACCCTTGGGATTTGGACAAGTTGCAGAGCTGGGCTGAGAGGTGGCAAATGGAGTTTACTGTGGAAAAGTGTGAGGTAATGCACTACGGCAGAAATAATAAATGTGTAGAGTATAGGGCAAATGGTAGGATTCTTAGTAGTCTAGATGAACAGAGGGATCTTGGTGTGTATGTGCATAGATCCCTGAAAGTAGGCAGTCAGGGCGAGAAGGTTGTTAGGAAGGCATATGGAGTCTTGGCTTTTATTGGTAGAGGGATTGAATTTCGGAGCCGCAACGTCATGTTGAAACTGTACAAAACTCTAGTGCGGCCGCACTTGGAGTATTGTGTGCAGTTCTGGTCCCCACATTATAAGAAAGATGTGGAGGCATTGGAGAGGGTACAGAGGAGGTTTACCAGGATGTGCCTGGTATGGAGGGCAGGTCTTATGAGGAGAGGCTGAGGGATTTGAGGTTGTTTTCGTTAGAAAGGAGGAGGCTAAGAGGGGACCTGATCGAAAACATATAAGATGATTAGAGGTTTAGATAGGGTGGACAGTGATAGCCTTTTTCCTAGGATGGAGAAAGCTAGCACGAGGGGACACAGCTTTAAATTAAGGGGTGATAGTTATAGGACGGATATCAGAGGTAGGTTCTTTACCCAAAGGGTGGTGCGGGAGTGGAATGCCCTGCCTGCAGCAGTTGTAGATGCGCCAAGTTTGGTGGCGTTTAAGAGGTTAGTTGATAAGTATATGGAAGAGAAGGGAATGGTTTAGTTTGGAGGTGCATTGCTTTTTATATTGGTCGGCGCAACATCAAAGGCCGAAGGGCCTGTTCTGTGCTGTAATGTTCTATGTTCTATGTTCTACCCCGCCCCCCCAGCACCCACACACGTACACACAGAATTGGTGGTAGTATTGTGATTTGAACCATGCCCGACGGGGATAATTTAGGTATTCTTGCCATTATGACACCAGTCTTTTTTTTAGGAAAATCCCTCTGTCTTAGCAACACATTTTGCTGGAAGATAAATAGTCGTAATAACCTTCTCCAAGTTACCAACTGACAGGCATGACTGAGCACCTCACACATTGGTTTTACTTAATGTAATTACAAGGCATTATTTATTTATTTCATTTCACTGCAAGGCACAGAACACTGTTGGAAATTCTGCATCCAGATCATCCACCTTGTCAGCTGAAATTATGGATCTGGCCACTGAAGAGAAAAGCAACTGCACCAAGACAGTTTAAAGAGATACTTCAGGCTACGACACATGATGGAAATCACAAGGTCAGCTATTGATAAACTTACTTATTTATTTGAAGGTATCTTCTCTCTTCTTGCAAAGGTCCACTCAAATGGAGAAAAACAAATATTGGGCTAGCTATAATGAGTCTTTCTTTATCACATTTGTCTTAATCAGTGCTGGAAGTCTAACAGGCTATGCTTAGATAGTGTAGCTGTGGAAATAAATGATTTTGCTTGATTAGATTTGAAGATCAGGAAGAATTTACGTAGAACATTCCCTGGGAAGATCAAATAAGTGCATGATGTGCACAAGAAGGTGGATCTGGCCCATTGAATTAAAAGACCAGGGTCACCTCCAGGATCATAGACTGGAGCTCAGTCAATGAGAGACAAGTGGCTGGATGGGGATATTATAGGTCCGGAGCATCTACAAGTTTTTGTAGGTGCAGACAAGGTCTTTTTTCTTTATTTCAATAGAATACTGTTGTACCAGAAAACTGGCCTTAGTGAGGTTAATACAGTAATGTTCCTGTGAAACCTCTTTTTGGGATATTTATTACATTAATTTATTTATTAGTCACAAATAGGCTTATAATAACATAGCAATAAGTTATTGTGAAAATCCCCTAATTTCCACACTCTGGCTTCTGTTCAAGTACATTGAGAAAGAATTTAGCATGGCCAATGCACTTAGTCAGCACATTTTTCAGACTGTGAGAGGAAACCCATGCACACATGGGGAAAACGTGCAAACTCCACATAGAGAGTTGGGAACTGAATCTAGGTCCCTTGGGCCTATGAAGCAGCAGTGCTAACCACTCAACACTATGCTGCTGCCAAAATCATAATCACTGTCGCTGTTGAGAAAATATGGCCTGTGGGACTTGGATACTTTCTTCAATCTTCACATTTCCTAGCTGCCTCACAAAACACTTTTTGGTCTCATTGGGAGTGATTTTAGAATAGAATCCCTACAGTGCAGAAGGAGACCATTCAGCCCATCAAGTCTGCACCGACCATAATCCCACCCAGACCCTACTCCTGTAATTCCTGCCTGCCCCCCTCATATTTATTCTCCCCATATTTACCCTGCTAATTCCTGACACTAGAGTCAATTTAGCATGGTCACCTAATCCACACATCTTTGAACTGTGGGAGAAAACTGGAACACCCAGAGGAAACCCACATGGACATGGGAAGAATGTGTACAGACAGCGACCTGTGGCCGGAATCGAACCCAAGTCACTGGCGCTGACAGGCAGCAGTGCTAACCATCATGCCACCATGTTGCTCTTTTTATTCTACCATTTTTATTCTAAGTGCTGGCCAGACTTGAACCGGGAGAGTTTCAGATCTGACTTTAGGCCAGTTTTTAGTACCCCCCCATATGCACTCTGCCTGCAAAAGTTTGAGCATGTCAGATTTGCACTGCAGAAACTGGTGGGTAGGGCTTAATGCACCTGAAAGACAGCAGAGGGAGGTGAGGCACATCTGCAAGCATTTGTGCAGCATGTTTTTGGCGGGAGGCTGACCACACCGGATACCTGGCGTTTGTAAAATGGTTCCGGCTGCAAAAACTGGCATTGATAGCGCTCAGCGCTCTATGACCCACTTTACTGCTGTGTTGTGCCTAAAAATAGGTGCAAAACAATGGTAAAATCACCCCCATTGTGTCCCACTGCTTTTCATTTGAAGTAATGCTATCCAACCTCTGACACCCAAAGTCTTATCTCTTTCTACCAATACCCATCACGACCTATTCTTACTAGCACCACTCCTCTTATTGTCATCATGCTATTAGCACGTTATTCTTTGCATTCCTACTTCATTGCCATGTATGTTCATTCCTTGCCTCCTCATCTCGACATCATGCATCTCATAAGATTACAATCACTGGAAGCTATGGCTCAAAGACGGATTGAGCAGACCACTGTCACTCGAGTGTGATGGATAAATAACATGTTCATGTTATGTTAAAGTGTTGGTATGTCTTTGATGACTTTCTAAATTGTAAACAGTTATGTTGAGTTTTAATTATAAACTTTGATGTAAAATCTTTTCTCTGAAAATCATAATATACAGAAATATGTTTCATACATTGTTACGTGTAGGAGAAAGAGAAACAACTTATTTTTCCTGTCCCCATAATTTTGCAAGCAGTGGGTGGTTTTGAATCATTTTCAAAATAGGTTTTGACATGTTTCCCTAAACCCTTTGTCTGTATGATCCAATTTACCAATAACTTACAGCCAACTTGTGCTATGATTAACTTAGAAGGTTAATTTAATCACAGTCAAACCTACGGGGAATGTTCACAACCTCTTGCACACACACACATACTCACATACAGTAAAGAGAGAAGTGGAAAATTTACAACAATGGACAACAAAATTTTAAAAAACACAGAAATTAATATTGGTTTGCATGATTGCCAGAGTACAAGTCAATGAATTACAAGATGTATCCTCTGTGGCAGAGCTCAATCCAGTCGAGTTTTTAATTGAAGACAAAAGCACAAAAGAATGACACTGCAGCACCATGGAGCTTTCTGTGCTTTGATGGCTAATGTGGAGATGCCAGTGTTGGACTGGGGTAAACACAGTAAGAAGTCTCATAACACCAGGTTAAAGTTTAACAAATTTATTTGATAGTAAACTCACAAGCTTTCAGATTTGCTGCTTCGTCAGGTGAATGGAGAGTTCTGGCCTCAGATAGAGCATATAACAGCTGTTGTATGTGTGCTGTTATATGCTCTGTCTGAGGCCAGAACTCTTCATTCACCTGACGAAGGGGCAAACTCCGAAAGCTTGTGAGTTTACTATCAAATAAATTGGTTGGACTTTAATCTGGTGTTGTGAGATTTCTTACTTCGATGGTTGGCCACCAAAGTTTGTGATTATAATGTGGTCTCATAATGTGATGTAAGATTCTATAAGAATTGGAATGGAACTCTATCCTTCTCATAGTTTCTGTTGGTATCTTTCAGAACAGATGGCCAATCTTGTGAGTCATGTCATGTGCCCTGCATCAACCATCTTGTGTTCCAGCAGAGATCCATCTTAAAATAGCAAAAACAAATAACATTTTGATGCACAGTTTTGGATCTCTTGTCATATCTTATTGACATAACATTATACATTCAGTGCATAAAAAATTTATATCTGCATAAACCTCCTGTGCATTAAACCTAAACATGGTCTTGGAGAGAATGTGGAGTAGATTTACTAAAATTATACCTGAAATCCTCAGAATGAAGGTGAAATTAAACAAACTAGGGTTGTTTTCATTGGAATTGACATGTTCAAGGGGTGATTCATCAAAGTTTTCAAGTTTCAAAGATAGCAAGGAGAGCAGTTAGGATAGATTGGACAAATTATTTTCAATGATTGGGGAATCTAGGACTACAGGGAGCAAATTCTAAGAATTGGAGCCAAACCCTTCAACTATGAAATCAGGAAACATCTGCTCATATAAAAAATACAGTCGAAGTTTGCAATTATTTTCCACCAACTGCAATTGATACTATATCAATTATGAACTTTTAAATTGCCACAACTAAATTATCTAGCCATAGCCTACTAGACTTCCAGCACTGATTAATAAATAAAGACAGAGCCATTATAGCTCTTCCAACATTTGCTCTACCACATTTGAGACTGACAGATTTTTGTTAACCAAAGAATGCAAGGAAGAGGATTTAAGTTGCTCAGCAGCCATGGTCTCACTAAATGGCAGAATAGGCTCTGGGACTGAAGGGCCTCCTTCTATTCCTATGCTCCTACATTATCAACTTGTTTCCTTATATAAAATGTAAAATACTGCAGACGTTGGAAATCTGAAATAAAAAAACATAAAATATTGGAAAAACTCAACAAATCTGACAGCATCTATGAGTGAGAAAAAGAGTTAGCATTATGAATCCAATGTGATTGTTCTTCAGAACACTCAAAAGAATTAATCTGACAGATGCTGCCAGACCTGCTGAGTTTTTCCAGCACGTCCTGTTTTTTCCATTATATATTGACTCGTCATGCTGCCAATATCCAGCCAGCAGTGACGCTATAGCATTTCAGCCTCGGTCATCCAATTATTCAACCTGCATTGCAGAGAAAGACTTTTCAAAATATTTAGGTTTACCCACCACAATTGCACCGCCTTTGACTCCCCTTCAATTGGTTTTGACTTCCTGTGTGCAATGCCATGGGAGATTGATTGGCAATATATTAAAAATCATATATCTCAATGCAATTCCTGTCAAATGTTTCCCATTATAAATTCTTATGTTCATATTTATGATGGAAACACATTGCTTATGCAGACTTGTCACATTGTATTGACAGCCTCTTGTCAGTAGAGGCAATGCTTTACAACATATAGCAAAGGCATTAAAAACACCCACCCTTACAAAACCACAACAGTGTATGTCACAGACAAAAACATAAATTGATTTAATGATTCAGGAAGCAGTTATTTACTATTCCAGATCCATCCCTAAAGTTTAGGATGTTAGTTGAGTCCCTGCATCAGATTATTGTCTTAGGATCATTTCAGGATAATTATTCTTTTTTTTAAGACACAGTAGGATTATGTTAATTTGTTCTGTTGCATGAGAAAATCATATTTAATCTTTCAACTCCACCAGTCAAACAGTATCTTATGAAAAGCAAAACAAATAAAGCAAACTTTAATCTGCTTAATGTAATCTCCAGATCAAAAAACCATATTGATATCAGTTGGTGAAAAGTGAAAGATGCCATCCTTGCATACGGGCAAGTAAGGAAAATGCAAAAAAAACTATGCAAATGATGAAAAAGAGAAAAGGAAAAGTGGCAGCTGGGAACTTCATTTATTAATGTACTTCAGGTTCCAGTGATTTTCGAAAACCACCCATATCTGGGATTCACATGATAACTTGTAAAATGGTCCCTTCTATGTGCTGTTATGTGTACAAAACTGGCTTTATCTTGGCAAGCCAGGGGAATTACATTATCTGGAACTGACATTGGTCCCTTTCCTCAACTTTGCCTTTAAGTTGCAGAGTGAAGTTGGTTTTGGCTAAAAGCACAAAATGGCTAACAGTGAATTAGCAGCCTGCTTTTACACATTGACCAATTTATTTTGCAATTGATTTTATTGGGAAGGAATATTGAGCTAAGGTAAATCTGGTGACTGATTTACTATTGCCCCTGTAATTGCTGTTGCTCAAGATAGATTTCAGGACACGCCCACCCACCATTGTCCACCCCCTCCATTCCTCACCTCTCGTGGTTTTACACAACGTGGAAAGAATAATATCTCAAAAATCCAAAATAAGAAAAGCTACCTAATTAAGGAGCAACTGAATCTATTCACTAGCAACGTTAATATTTCCATACATCAATATTAAATATAAAAAAATTACCATTTAAATGATGACAAATTCATGAACCCATCAATTATTCAGACTTATTATATGGTTTAATTTACATATGATATCACACTATATGCTGATGCTAAACATTTACAGAATTTAGGGCACAATTTAATAGAGGTTTTCATATGTAAATTGATGTACATCCCTAAATATGTATCAGCACTGTGTGAGGGACTAAGCCCTCATGTATTTATAAAATGTATACAGATATGCTCATTGCTATTTCTATTTTCTCTAAACTGAGCAAAGATACTTAAAATAGCTGAAACTATGGCTAGAATATTCTCCCCATTCCTGTCAGTGTGATCATGTGGTCTTGTTGAGGGTAAAACCCTGCCATGGGTTTCCAGGTGGCGGGGAGTACAGACAACAGGAAATGTTGTTGACAACAATAGGATCAGAAGATCCTACTGCTGGTCAATGGCAGGATGCATCTGCCTCCACAAAGCACACCGCGGGGGCATGGAATATCCTACCCAATGCCTGGCTGTTGGAAATCCCACAGCAAAAGGAGCTAATTGGCAGTTAGGAAAACCCACAGCTTGTTATTACTGAGGAGCCACTAATGGATGAGGCAATTAGCAGTTTTCAGAACCGCCATACACGTCCTTTGCCAAAGGCTGGGTGGAGAGGGAGGAAGTCATCTGACATGGGCCTCTGGCTTGATGAACAAGTAAGACTGCCTTGCTGAACCGTAAAGCTCAGTCCTGCTGTTCAACATCCAACTAGCAGGCCGCACTGAAAACGCTCTGACTTAGGTTGAGTATCTGATCCCATCCACTCTACATCTGTTGGAAATTCTGTGCCATTATCTATAAGACTGATTCACCTCTGCATGCCTATCTGATTATTTGAAATCACTGCCACTGGAAAGAGTGAATTGTATAACGCTGAGTTACAGTCCAATAATCTCCATGAATCAATGTCTTATTGGACTTTGATTCTGTAACTCATGGGAATCAATATTTATTTTCTCTGCAGTCTCCATACTGGAAAACCCTCTTTTCTCTATACCTTTCTTTACTGCCTGATAGTGGAGATGATGCTGTGAACTCTTGTTCCTGCATTTTGAGTTTATACAATAAACTAACCCTTTGAGCAGGATTTTTGAATCTCACTCACCCTGAAACCAGAAAGTCTTGCCTGAGGCCAATAGACTTTTCCATGGTCTGCCCCTCGCCTGCTCCAATTCCTGTAGTCGGTGGGACGGGAAAATTTGCCCTTTTGAGTTCACCCTATCTCAAATTTTTTGTGGGTAATTAATATACAAATGGATTACCAAGGGGTTGTAAAGAGGGGAAGCAAATCAAAACAGCTTTTTGTTTACACTGGTCGGTGAGAAAATAAATTAGACCTTATATTATTGCCCCCCCTCCCCCCCAACCCAGCCCTACTGTTTGTAACAGCAGCATCTTCATCAACACTTCCAGTTTTCTTCCCATTTCACCAGGCATTGTATCTTTTGGTTATCTGAAAAGAAAAATAAATGAGTGTAATGCTCTGTTGTAGATGTGGAGGGAAAAAGAAAATGCTCCGAAATTAAACTGTTGGACTTTAACCTGATTTTATAAGATTTCTTATTGTGCCCATCCCAATCCAACACCAGCATTTCCACGTCAGGGAAGAAGGAAGCGCATACTCACACCATCTATTGTTTGTAAATCAGAAGAGAGTGTAGGAAGAGGGGGAAATAGGTTGTGCAAGGGATGATTACATTTTGTGATTTCTGCCATCTTCAATAGCTTCGACCTTCACTATTGCCTCAAATTTGCTGTCTCTCCTCATAACCCTTAATTGACATCCTTGTCTGCCAGAAATCAGACTGAACCCTGAATAAATTCAATGACCCGATCTTCGCTGACTTCTGGGGAAGATAGTTCCACAGGCAAACAACCCTCGGAGATAAAACAAAATTCCCTTATTTCCATCTTAAAGGGGAAACTTGTTATTCATAAACCACATCCCTACTTCTAGTCTTTACCACTGTGAGGAAACACTCTCCAGTTATTCATCCTATTAAGTTCTCTCAAGGTCTTAAACCTGTTCAATCTTTCCTTATAATGAATGGGTAAAGTGAATCTTCTCTGAACTGATTTGATTTGATTTATCATTGTCACATGTACCAATACACAGTGAAAAGTATTTTTTTGTGCACTATATAGACAAAGAGTACTGTATATAGAGAAGGAAAAACAAAAGTGCAGAATGGAGTCTTACAGTCAAGGGAGGGCGGAGAGAAAGATCAACTTAGTGTGAGATAGGTCTATTCAAAAGGTTGATGACAGCAGGGAAGCAAGTGTGCTTGAGTTAGTTCGTTTATGTCCTCAGACTTTGTATCTTTTTCCTGACGAAAGATGGTGGCAGACAGATCAGGGTGTATGGGAATCTTAATTATGCTGGCTGCTTTGCCAAGGCAGTGGAAAGTGTAGACAGAGTCAACGGATGGAAGGCTGGTTTGTGTGATGGATTTGTGACCTTTTTTAGTTTCTTGTGGTCTTGGTCAGAGCGGGAGCCATACCAAGTTGTGATACAATCAAAAAGAATGTATTCTATAATGCATCTGTAAAAGTTGATGAGAGTCACAGCTGACATGCCAAATTTTCTTAGTTTTCTGAGAAAGTAAAGGGCTTTTTTAAGTATAATGTTGATATGGAGGGACCAAGACAGGTTGTTGGTGATCTGGCCAGCTATAAACTTGAGACACTAGATCATTTCCACTTAGTTCCCATTGATGTAGACAGGGGTATATTCTCCTATATACTTTCTGAATTTGATGACTATTACCTTCATTTTGTTGATATTGAGATAGAGATTATTGTCACACTAGTTCACCAGATTCTCTATCTATTCCTATACTCTGTCTCATCATTGTTTTAGATCTGACCCACTACATCAGAAAACTTGAAAATCAAGTTGAAGAAGAATTTGTCCACACAGTTGTAGATGTATAAGGAGTATATTAGGAGGTTAAGAATCCAGTCTTGTGGGGCACCAGTGTTGAGGATGATTGTGGAGGAGGTGTTGCTGCCTATCCTTACTGATTGTGGTCTGAGTTAGGAAATTCAGGATCCAGTCACAGAGGGAGGAGCTGAAGCCCAGGCCATGGATTTTGGAAAAGAGTTTTTTAGGAGTAATAGTATTGAAGGCTGAGCTATAGTTAATAAATAGGAGCCCAACATAGATGTCTTCATTATCTAGATGTTACAGGATTGAGTGCAGGGCCAGGGAGATAGCATCTGCTGTGGACCTGTTGAGGCAGTAGGTGAACTGTAGTGGATCGAGGCAATCCAGGAGGCTGGAGTTAATTTGTGCCATGACTCACCTTTCAAAGCACTTCATAATGATGGATGTCAGAGCCACTGGATAATCAGTAAGACAAGCTGCTTAGTTTTCCTTTGATACTGGGATGATGGTCATCTTATTGATGCAGAAAGGGACTTCAGATTGTTGTAAAGAGAGGTTGAAGATGTCCACGAATACCCCTCCCAACTGATCTGTGCAGAATCTGAATGCTTGTCCGGGTACCCCATCCAGGCCAGTAGCTTTTCATGGGTTGACCTTTGAAATGGCTGCTCTGATATTCGCAATGTTAACCTCAAATATAGGTTATTTCAAGTCTTCCGGGACGAAGGATGTACTCTTGCTGACCTCTTGTTCAAAACAGGCATAAAAATGCATTGAGATCAAGAGGGAGGGGTGCAGAGCCAACAATTTTACATGCCTTCATCTTGTAGCTTGTTATGTTTTGCAGTCCTTACTAGTTGGTAGATGTCTGTGTGGTTAGTCTGGGACTCTAGGTTGGTCTGGTACCGTCCACTAGCATCTTTGATGGGTTTTCTATTATTATATCTGGCTTTCTTGTATAGGTCAAGATCACCTGACTTATACACCTCAGATCTTCAAACTTCAGCAAGCAATGGATATCCCTGGTCATCCAATGGTTACTGGTTGGGAAGCATGTGGATTTGCTTCTTTGGCACACAATCTCTTAAATATTTACTAATGAAATCAGATTTTTTAAATACTGAGCAGTCCACTGGCTCCAAGCAGTCTCATCCAATTCCTCAGACCAACAGTGTACAACTTTCTTGATGGATTCTTCTGCTTCAGTTTTAGCTTGTAAGCCGGGAGCAGGAACACAGAGTTGTAGTCTGATTTGCCAAAGTGTGGGCTGATGACAGAGGGGTAAGCATTTTTGATATTTGTGTTGCAGTGGCCTTGGATGTTTGGGCCTCTGGTAGAGCAGAAGACACGTTGGTGGTAACTTGGTAGGATGCTCTCGAACTTGGCCTGGTTGAAATCCCCAGCCACGATGAACAAGGCCTTAGAATATTTTATCTCATGGCTACTTGCTTTGTCTCAACTGCTTCCAATGCAATTATCTCTCATTCCTTACAGTTTGAGTCATCAATAGGTCCTATCTTCCTCTAAATCTGCTGTTCAAAATTTTAAATTAACATCCTCTGGTTCTACTCTCACAGTTCCTTTAATATCCTTTTTAATTCAATTTTAGCATTTAATACTATGTACCTTGATGATGTTCCCACAAAACTACAATTTCTCCCATCAGCAAAGCCTAGAATTCTTCAATCTTTCCTCAAGCTCATCTGTTTACACAGATCTTTTGACTTGCCTTCTGTCTGAGGCAGGTATTGTATTTTCTTTTCAGAATTGAGGACAGTAATTCTCATGGGAGAATGATTATCATTCATTCTGAAGTCTAAAGTTCACAGTATTATCGAGCAATATGCCTGGTTAATTAAAAACTTCCAGTAATAATCTCTAAAGTTTTGCACCCTCCTGTTCATTCCTAGTATTTAATAGATATATTGTAATTGCTTCAATAGACTGTTGAGATATTAAAAGTGACGAGTATACCAAGTTCTGCTGGTTTTTCCAGAAATCCAACTGCAGGATTGATCCCTCCTCTATCCCTGGAACGGTGACAGAGACAGAGATAGATAAACACAAAAGTATGAATTAGGAGCTAGAGCAGCCCACCAGGCCCTCAAATCTGATCTGCAATTCGGTAAGACTAAACACAGATTCATAGAATCATAGAATCCTTACAGTGCAGAAGCAGACCACTCAACTCATCAAGTCTCACCAACTTTCTGACATAGTGTTCCACCCAGATCCATCCCATGACCTATGCCCATAACTTCACACATATACTCCACTAAACCTACTAACGTAGTGTTTTTAGGCACTAAGGGGAAATTTAGCATGAACAATCCGCCAAACATGCATATCTTTGGAATGTGGAAGGAAAATGAAACACTCAAAGGAAGTGCTTGCAGACATTGGGAGAATGTACAAACTCCCTCCAGACAGTCACCTAAGGCTGAAATCGAATGAGTCCCAGACAATGTGAGGCAGCAGTGCTAACCCCACACGGCAATTACCTGAGCAATTTTCATAGTCAGGGGGAGGACTCTGTTGTGTGTAGGAGAGATAGAGTGAGGGAGGGAGTGAGTGTTTATATGTGTACGTGAGAGAGGAGGAGAGAATGAGTGTGTTTGATAAAGGGGTGAATGAGTGTGTGTCTGGGAAAGAAAGCAAGGGAGAGTGAATTAATGTCTGTATAAGAATGAGAGAGTGTTTGTGATGGAGGGTGATAGTGAGTGTATGCACAGATGAGAAAGACAGTAAATTTGTGTTAGAGTGTATATGCTTGTGAGAGGAAGAGAGAGCGGGAGAGAGTGAGTAAATGAATGCGTGAACTTGGTTCACTGCCAGTCTCGGGATTTTCCACCACTTTCATCTCAACACATTTTCTCACCCAGTGTATGAGGTTGAACCTCATACACTGCCAGTCCCAGGTTGAACCCTGGGACTGGCAGTGAACCAGACACAAGCACTCTCACCTTCTTACACGCTGATGGTTATTTTTATCAGTTACTCATTTTTAAATTAACAATTTAATTGTTTTGATACTCAATTTCTTTTTGAAATTCATATACCTTACTGAAATTTGAGTATTTGAGTGAGAAATTTGAGTGCAGTTTTGCACCCCACCCAACCTTCCACTCTCCCCCACCATCCCACCCCTCTCCACCCAAGGTTTGGCAGAAATCAGATTGGAAGCAGGAATTGGAACCAGGAATATAAATAGGTACTCGCTGCCTGGAACCAACATTGCACCTACAGAATGAGGCACCTCAGGTTAACCAATAGACTGGTTGATATTTGTAATATCATAATCCAGAGATTATATTTCTTCACACTCCACAAATTTCAAATCATATGATTGGAGGTCAAGCATGACAGAGTGGTGACACCCACAGCACTCACTGACTGATGTCTTTTGTTGCTGGAAGACTCAAATGCTGACGTTCATTTCAGAGCAGGAACCTGCTTATGCTCGTGACTCATATAAAACTCATACCCAGAGGAAGCGGTTATATGTTCATACCAACATGACAGTAGCAAGCTCAGTTTAGTGCAGACAAGGTTAAGGTAGCAATTTGCCAGTTTACATGGTCTATTAAAATGTTGAATGCAATAATAGATAAGAATGGGATATACTGCTACTGTGGTTCTCTATCCCTAATCTGATTGCGAGAATCCGTTTGAACTACACTTATCATTCATAAACATGAAGGCAGAGGACAAGGGCAGAAGTGGTCGCTTTGTGATGGGTATCAAGAACTGTAGCTGAAAACGTACTTCAACCTTACCTTTGAAATTCTATTGCCCATGGATCATGTGAAAATAGTTTAAAATATATGATTAACCCCCAACCCCCCAATTTACCATTCAAATGTGTTCCAAAAGTTCTTTGCTTATATGGTTGCAAACAGAATGACAATAAGCTGTGCATTTCCTTGGCCTCCCAGAAGAGCAGTCATCTGCAGCCTCTTACCAGAATTATACAATCCCTGCATTGCAGAAGGAGGCCATTCAGCCCATTAAGTCTGCACTGACTCTTTCTCTGACAGACTATCTCACCCAGATCCTTTGGCTCACCCTATTCCCATAACCCCATTCATTTCTCATGACTAATCCTTCTAACCTGCATGTCTTTGGACACTACGGGGTGATTTAATATGGCTAATTAACCTTACTTACACATCTTTGGAGTGTGGGAGGAAACTGGAGCACCCAAAGGAAACTCCCTCTGCAGGCAGAGGGAGAATGTGCAAACTCCACACAGACTGTCAATCGAGGTTGGAATTGAACCTGGGTCCCTGGTGCTGTGAGGCAGCAGTGATAACCACTGTGCCACCATGCTATTCGATGAAGATCTATTTTATGATGGAAATGGTATGAAACTGACCATCACCCTAAACATTTGGAAGCTGGATCTTTCTAGGTGAGACATAAGCAGGTATTGGAGTTGGTGATTTATAAATACATAAGGTTGCTGGGATGTTTGGCCAAGCAGACAAATATGTCAAAATTCCCTTCAATGGGCAGTCAAAGTGAACAGACATTTGGATTTGCAACTCTGATTTTCAGCAGGCACAGGGATAATCGGTTGCATATATGTGGAAATCTGTGCATTTTTAGATCAAGCTGCAATATTCATGTACCACTAGGGAGTCTATTTCATCAATGTGTAGGTGATGCACAATCAGAAGAAAATTTTTTGTAACCATGAACAAGATACCCAGTGATTTGATGTTGATTTATTATTGTATGTATTGGGGTACAATGAATAGTATTGTTTCTTGCATGCTATACAGAGAAAGCATATCATTCAGAATACATAGGGAAGAAGGAAAATAGGGTGCAGAATAGAGTGTTGCAGTCATAGATAGAGAAATATATATGGTAGATCCATTTTAAAGTCTGATGGCAGCAAGGAAGGCAGCAACTCAACTGTTCTTGAGTTGGTTCTCAGATTTTTCTAGCTTTATCCTGATGGAAGAAGATGAAAGAGGTTATGTCTGGGATGCATGCAGTCCTTAATTATGCTGGCTACTTTTCCGAGGCAGTGGGAAGTGTGGACGGAGTCAATGGATTGGAGGCTGGTTTGTGAAATGCATTGGACTACTTTCACAACCCTTTGCAGTTTCTTGCAGCTTTTGTGAGAGTATGGGGCATACTAAGCTGTGATACATGTCGTAAGGATGCTCTCATTGTTGTATTTCTAAAAGTTCTTGAGAACCGTAGTGAACATGCCAAATTTCTTTAGTCTCTGAGAAAATATATGTGGACAGACCAGGACAGATTATTAGTGATCAGGACACCTAGAAACTTGAAGATCTTGACACCTTCCTTTATCACCACTGTGAACCACCTTGATGCCTTTGGTCTGCTGCAGATAGACGTGGACTATTTCAGCATCTAAGGATTTGCTAATGGTGCTAAACGTTCTACAATCATCAGCAAACATCCCCAATTCTGACCTTATGGTGAAGGGAGGGATATTGATGGAGCAGCTGAAGGTGATTGACCCTTGGTCACTACTACTTGCAGTCATGTTCCAGGGTAGAGATAAAAGAGTTCCAATCACCATCTTTCTCTAAGTATGACTCCAATCATTAGAGAGTTTTCACCCAGATTCCTTTTGCTGGGATTCCTTGATGCCACACCTAGTCAAATGCTGCCTTGATGTCAAGGGCAGTCATTTTTATCTTACCTCTGGCATTCAGCTCTTTTGTCCATGTATGCACCAAGACTATAGTGAGGTCGGAAGCTGAGCAAAATGTACATCAGTAAGCTGGTTCCTGTTAAGCAAATGCTTAACAGGGACCATTGGTAAGACTTGATTACCACTTTCATCACTTTATTGATGATCAAGAGTAGACTGATGGGGAGGTAATTGGATTTGTCATGCTTTTTATTCACAAGTCAAACCTGAGCAATTTTCCACAATACCAAGAAGATGCCGGTGTTGTAGCTGTATTGGGACATCTTGACTAAGGGTATGATAAGTGCTGAAGCACAAGTCTTCAGACCTATTGTTGGAGCATTGTTAGCGTTCATATCCAATGCCTTCAGTAATTTCTTGATATCAGGTGGAGTGAATCAAATTGGCTGAAGACTGGTATCTGTGATGTTGGGGACCTCAGGAGGAGGTTGATATGGATCATTCACTCAGCACTTCTGGCTAAAAATCATAGCAAAGGCTTCAGCCTTTTCACTTGTACTGATGTGTTGAGCTCTTCCATCATTGAAAATGGGGATATTTGTTGGGCCTACTCTTCCAGTTATTTGTTTAATTACCCATCATCATTCACAACTGGATGTAACAGGACTGCAGAGCTTAGATCTGATCTGTGGTTGTGAGATCACTCGGCTCCATCGCATGCTCCTTTTGTAGTTTAACATGCAAGTAGTTCTCTGTTGTAGTTTCACCAGAATGACATTGCATTTTAAGTATGCTTGGTATTTTTCCTGGCATGGAGTCCTGCACTCTTCACTGAATGAGGGTTGATCCCTGGTTTGATGTAATGGTAGAAGGGGACTATGTCAGACCATTAGATTGAGATTGCAGTTATTCTGCTGCTGCTGATGGCCTAAAGCGCTTCATGGATATGCAATTTTGGGTTGATGTATTTATTTGAAATTTTTTCCATGCAGCATGGTAGTAGTGCTACACACCACGATGAAGAGTATGCTCAATATAAAGGTGGGACTTCATCTCTAAAAGGGCTGTGCAGACATCACTCCTACCAATACTATCATGGACAGATGCATCTGTGACAGAGAGATTGATGAGGATAAGGTCAGGAAGTTTTTTCTCTTACCGGTTCCCTTACCACCTGTAGATCCAGTCTAGCACGCATGTCCTTCAGGACTTGACAAGTTCAATAAGTAGTGGTGCCACTGAGCTGCTCTTGGTAATGAACATTGAAATCCCTCAGCCAGTGTACATTCTGTGTCCTTGCCACTCTGAGTGTTTCCTCCAAGTGCTGTTCAAAATGGAGGAAAACTGATTCATCATTAAGGACATGGTATGCAGTAATCAGGAGGTTTCCTTGCCAATTTTTTGATTTGGGATTCAAAATCAATACTGAGAATTCTCAGGGCAACTCCCTTCTGACTGGTTACACTACTGTGGCACCACCATCTCTAATGGGTCAAAGAATAAAAGAACAAAGAAAATTATAGCACAGGAAAAATCCCTTCGGCCCTCCAAGCCTGCACAGACCATGCTGCCCGACTTAACTAAAACCCCCTGTGCTTCCGGGGATATATCTCTCTATCCCCATCTTATTCATGTACTTGTCAAGACACCCCTTAAAAGTCATTACCAGTCTGTCCTGTTGGAGAGACAGGAAAAACCAAAGGTGGCAACTGTGACATTCTCTGTAAGAAATGATTCTATGACTATGACTATGTCAGGCTGTCACTTAACTAGCCTGTAAGACAGCTCTTGTAATTTTGACACAAGCCTCCAGATATTAGCAAGAAGGATGTTGCAGGGCTGTGCTTGTCATTGTCATTTCCTTTCCAAGTTCAATGTTAGCTAATGTATCCAGTTTAATTCTTAATCATTTAATTACCGTGGAGGAGAATGGCTTTTCTATGTAAGGCACCCCTGCGCAGCCATGTTACAACAATCCACTCATGATTGACTTGCATTCCTCCATCCTTTGTGAAATCATGGACAGTGTTTTGGAAGGTGATCAGTACATACCAGATTTTGTTTGCAGCCTCTCAATTATTATTTGTTTTACTGATGGTCTCCAGTGTGTAGCAACTCAGAGCTGGAGATGCTCTAGTGTGGGCTCTCCACAACTATACCCGCAATAAAAGGACATGAGAAACACTTCTTTTATGCAGAGGACGTTAGGTGTCTGGAATTCACTGCTTGAGTTGGTGGAAATCCTAAACTTGTTTAAAATGCACCTGGATCTTCCCTTTAAGTGCTGTAAGTTGCAGGACTCTGGGCTGGGTGTAGGAAGATAGGATTGGGGCATCTGGCATCTTGGGTTGGCATGGACGAGATGGGCCAAATGGCCCTCTTCTGTGCTGTGTCACTTCTATGATTCTAATTGTGAACTATGAGTTATCAGGTTAAAAACCCAATCGAGTGGATGGGAAATGTTTGATTACCTAAGCTGGTCCACAGTAAATACGAGCTCTGTGATGTTGCAACCTCAGAAGAATTCAATTTCTCTCAGGATTTGCTCTCCACAAGTCTCCAGGATGCTGCTGAGCATGTAAAGGATCAGACCAGGAGAATGGAGATGAATTAATGTCAGTAAATATTACAACCTCATCTTTCATTTGGGGCAGAAATCAAGCCAAGGTAGCAGATTGTTGCAGGACATGTCATTGTTGATGTTGAATTTTGTCACCAAGTTAGTCGGTATATCTCCAATGATCAGGGATACTGACTCACCCACCCACTCTCATATTTCCTCACAGCCATCAGTGCACTTTGTTATCTGCTCTCCCTTCTGCTCATTTTGCTTTCTTCTTGAAATGGGGAGAAGAACAGACCCCTGAATAACTGAAAGGCACGTTCCATCACCCCTCACCCACTGCCCCGACCTCCGATAGAGGTAATGAATTTGGTAAGGGTCATTATCAGGGATGAGTAATAGTAGTCGATGAGTAGATGTGAGTGATGCGTTGAAGTTGGTTTGGGGAGGCAGACTGATTGGGGTGAAGGTGGGAGGAGACGATATGATAGACACAGCAGGATATGGGCGAATCTGTAACATACTTTTCCTTGCCTGTTTCAATCATTTAAGTCACTGAAGTTAGGAGAACTCTCCCACTGCTGCTCTCCTCAGTAGCCTCCAGCCATGGCTTCTTTGTTACAGCAGTAAGTTTTTTTTCTCTGTCTGACTCTATACTACAACAAGGAGTACAATAAATCAACGTGTAGCCCTGTGGTTTTTCTGAATCTATGAGATTTCTCCCTCTCTGGGCCTGCAGCTGCACACTTCACACCAAACCTGTAAGTTATGTTATAATCAGATTGCTGCATTGAAATGCCACACACTGCTGTTCTGAAATGTCTTCCTATTCTCTCTGACCAATAGCAAGCCTTCATTCTGATCATGCGTCAATGGTTGATGCAGTGACCGTGTTCACTGGCTGGAAAATCATTGGCAACCTACCATGACCATTTCTGGGAGATTCAATGTGATTAAATGTTAACTGCCTGGCACTAGGATTTCAATATCTAGAAAAGAGGAAGAGCCCTCTTCTAGAGCTGTCAGCCAATCAGACACAGCAGCACCACCAAGAGCAATGGTCACTGCTGAGACTGCAATTGGCCATGGAGCAGCAACCAAGGAGGAGGCTCCAGAAGACAGGTGAATGGACCAGGGTCTAGCAAGGAGATTGAAGTTGTTGTGGAGGATCGGGGACTGTGGTTAGGGGTAGATGGGAGGGCATGGGGGTACATAGGTGGTTGGGGGAGGATGATCACTGGCACTGAGTGGGAAGGTCCTCCAATTGGGTATTTTCTCCACACCCAGGACTATAGGGAGGAGCCACCAGGATATACCAAGTGACCCTCCCATCTGGCCTACAGCCACCTCCACACTCTGCCTGAGAAGAGGTCCCTATGTGACCATTGACTGTTGCATCAATACATCCAGGTCCTCGATTACCCAGCACTGATCTCCATGGCTGTCCACTTCCACTGTCTTCTGGGAGTTTGCCCGGATGATCTCCTGGACTCCTATGGATGTAGCTCATTTCTCCTTTCCACCTTTTCAATGAAGGTCCATCCCCAGAACAGCAGCTGATAGATTTGGAGTCTGCTTTCTGTTGTACCATCCTCAGCATTTCCCAAGATATTGATTATTTGCACAACTGTCAATAACAATGCATCACCTCTTTGGGGATTCAATGGGATCTTGATTAATTGGGCATGTGGACTGATGAATTGCTGATGGAGTTTAATTTAGACAAATATGAGGTGGTACATTTTGGTAGATCAAACCAGAGCAGGATTTACTCAGTTAATAGTATGGCATTGGGGAGAGTTATAGAACAAAGAGATGTAGGGTGCAGCTTCATTACTCCTTGAAAGTGAAGTCATAGATGAACAGACTGATGAAGAAGGCTTTTGGCATGCTTGGTTTCATTGGTCAGAACATTGAGTACAGGAGTTGGGATGCCTTATTGAAGTTGTACAAGACAGTGGTAAGGCCACATTTGGAATACTATGCGCAGTTGTACTCACCCTATGATAGAAAGTGTATTATTAAACTCAAAAAAAATGCAGAAAAGATTTACTAGAACGCTAGTAAAATAGTTTGAGTTATCAGGAGAGGCTGGATCTACTGGAACTTTTTCTCTTAGAGTGTAGGAGGATAATCTTATAGAGGTCTATAAACTAAGGAGGGGCATAGATAAGATAGATAGGCAACATCTTTTCCCAAAAGTAAGGGAATCTAAAACTAGAGGGCATACAATTAAGTCAGAGTGGATGATACAAAAAGGTCTAGAGGGGTAATTTTTTCAGAGAGTGGTCAGTGTCTAGAACAATCTGTCGAATGTAGTAATAGAAGTGGGTCCAATTTTGTCTTTTAATAAGCATTTAGACCATTATATGGATAAAATGGCTACAGAAAGATATTGGCCAAATGCAGGCAATTGGGACTAGTTCAATGCTTTTTTTTTAAAAGAAAAAATCAGCATAGACAAGTTAGGCTGAAGGGTTGTTTCTATGCTGTAAATCTCTATGACTAAGAGTTTAAACAATGCAGGCTAGCTGGTTACTCAAGGTATTGGCAATAGTGCAGTTAGCTGGCTGGATGCTGAAAGAATTGAAATGAGCAAACAGCACAAAGTTGGAACGCTACCTGCGTCACAAACAAAAAGTGTGAGCTCATTGCACATCTCAACCCCTCCATCCACTTTTGAGTGTGATCAAATTTAAACCCTTTCATCCCCAGCTGCTTGAGAAATTTAATGCCTAAAAGAAGCAGCAATGTTATCTTAAAAAAAAACAAGCCAAGTCAAAAAAGCAAGCCAAGGCTTGCAGCCTCAGGTGGGATGAATAAGCTGACAAGAGTAAGACATCTGGTTTAATTACATTGATAATTGACAAAACTTTATTTTAATTGCTCTTCAAACAGTAATCTGTATTGATGACAGTCAGGTGCCAAAGTGTGAGCACAGAATTTAGGAGCAGTGTTATTCACATACAATAACATTTAGGTCATTTTCTACAGTTTGAAAGCTAAGAAGTGTATGATGATCAGATAGATAATGTAGCCATATCACTGTGGAATCATTAGCAAGAACTTTCACTGAGGAAGTTAGTTCGCTTGATATGTAGAATCCCATTCATTCCTCAGATGAGCCACATCCAATTTATTTTAAGTATAATAAAGTTGTCCAAATTTGGCATGGTGGTACAGTGGTTAGCATTGCTATCTCACAGAGCCAGGGACTTGGGTTCAATTCCAATCTTGGGTGACTATTTGGAGTTTACACATTCTCCCTGTGTCTATGTGGGTTCCCATCAGATGCTCTGGTTTTCTCCTACAGTACAAAGCTGTGCAGGTTAGATTGATTGGCTATGCTAAATTTGTCCCTTAGTTTCCCATGATTTGTAGGTAGGAGGATTAGCGGGGTGAATAAATGGGGTTACAAGGTTAAGGTCTGGGTCAATACAGACTCAATGAGCTGAAAGATCTGCTTTTGCATTGTAGGTATTCTATACTTTCTGTGATAATTTGTTCTTTCATATCTCAGAAGACAGCAAGAGATCATTCTATTTTGTGTAGAGCTCTTTGCTGACTGCTGAGACTCATTTCTGCTGGGAATTAACTGATGCTCTTCATCATAAGGTCACAAGTAGAATTGTTTGCTGATGATTGCATACTGCTCAGTTTCATTTGCAGGTAATAAAGCAATCCATGCTTGCATACGGTAAGATCTGGATAATGTCCACAAGGAATATGTCAGAATTGTGATGCAGTATTACTTGAATGAGTGAAGCTCCAATAACACTCAAGAAGATTGATACCATCCAAAACAAAGCAATTAGCTTAATCAACATTTGATCATAACATTAAACATTCATTACTTCCATTGCCAATTCAACATGGTTGCAGTGTGTAACATCTTCAAGAAGCACTGCAACAAACTGCTGAGAAGTCTTGAAAAGCTCCTTCTAAACTTGCAAACTCTATATTCCAGAAGTAGAATGATAGTAGGCACATGGGAAACTCCAGGTTGCTTTCCAAGTCTCCCACCTTCCTAATTTGGAACTATATCACAGGTTTATCAACTTCCTGCAACTCCCTATTTAAAACACCCATGCATAAGAAATAGGAGCAGCAGTTGACAATAAAGTACTTTGAACCTGATTTGTGATTCAATGTGATCATAGCAAATCTATAGTCTCAATATTATTTTCCTACCTGCTGCCGATATACTCTCTTTTCACGAGTGGTGAAAAATGTGTCTATTCTCAGCCTCAAACATATTCAATGATGGAGAGTCCACAATCCTAAAGGACAGTGAAATTGAAAGATTCACATTACCTTTTGAGCGAAGAAGTGTCTCCTTATGTCAGTTTTAATAATAATTGTCTCCTTATCCCAAGACTAGGCTCCTTGCATTTTAGATTCCTCAGCCGGGGCAATCAAGCCCCTTCAGAACCTTGTATGTGTCAATTAAATCACCCCACATTCTTTAAATTTTTGAGAGTATATGTCCAATTTATTCAGCCTTTCATCCAAGGAACCAATCTAATAAACTTAGTATACAGCCTCAAAGGCAAGTGTACCTCTTTCAGCATAGTGACCTAAATTGCACACAAAGCTCCACATGTAGTCTGATTTTAGCAATATTTCCATATTATTTTACTCCAGTCACCTTGAAATTCCAGTTGCCTCCCTAATTGCTTGTTTCTGTGCTCATCAACAGTGCAAGCACATCCATGTTCTTTGTACATTTAGTCTACGCTAGGGCAAAGCAGCTTGAGATACTGGAAGGGATGAAAAAGTGAATGTTAAAAAGGAGTCACTAATATGTAAATAACATTTCAAATTGCAGACTTACTCATGGCCAATTGTTAGCTCAAATCTGGACACATTCTTTTTTTCTCCCCACTCGGTTGTTCCAGATGCCTATTAAATGCTCTCTAACAATTAACATTTCCTACAATATCTACACTAAAATCAAAAATTCAAGTATTAATATTAAAATGTGCAAATTATTTTGTTTTGAAGATCTTTATTTCCATAGGGTGACCCGAAAAACCTCATAAAATGAGCAACTAATTTTCTCCTGGGAGGGAGAAAAAGTCATCTCTTGAGATTAAGCTGACTTCAAGTTGATAGTTTTCATGATGCAAGGTGGGAACTGGGACAATCCATTGTTGATGACTAACCAGCTAATCTGTAACATTGGAAAGATAGACCTGGCACAAGGATTCATATGTAAGGTATAAGCTTCAGAACCAGGCCATTTGACCCAAACTGGCCATGCTAATGTTTATGCACCCCTTCAGCCTCCATTCATTTTTCTTTCTCACCTAAATCTACCACTGTAACCATTTACTCCCTCCTCTCTCATGTTTAGCTAGTCAGATTCAAGCAAGTCCTGTGGTAGCAAATTTTGAATTCCCTATTAGATTTCCTGGTGAATTTGTTATATTGATGATCTCTAGTCAACTATATCATAAGAACATAAGAAATAGGACCAGGAGTAAGCCATCTAGCCCTTCGAGCCTGCCCTGCCATTCAATAAGATCATGGCTGATCTGAAGTGGAACAGTTCCACTTTTCCACTTTCCCACTTTCTCCCCATAACTCTTAATTCCCTTGTTTATCAGAAAACTATCTACCCATGACTTAAATATATTCAGTGAGGTAGCTTCCACCACTTCAATGGGCAGAGAATTCCAGAGACTCACCACCCTTTGAGTGAAGAAGTTCCTCCTCAATTCCAATCTAAATTGCCTCCCCCCACTTATTTTGAGGCTGTGCCCTCTAGTTCCCTATCCTTTCTAAGCAGGAAGAATCTCTCTACCTCTACCCTATCTATCCCTTTCATTATCTTATATATCTCTATAACATTCCCCCTTTGCCTTCTAAACTCCAACAAGTACCACAGGATCATAGAATCCTTACAGTGCAGAAAAAGATCATCCAGACCATCAAGTCTGCACTGACCACAATCCATTCAGGCTCTATTCCCATAACCCTATTTCTTTACCCAGACACAGGGAGAGTCTACACAGACAGTGACCCAAGACTAGAATAGAACCTTGGTCCCTGACACTGTGAGGCAGCAGTGCTAACCATTGTGCCACTGTGCTGTTTATAAATTAACCACCAAAAAAATCCAAAAGAAATTCAGAAAAAATTCCTAAGAGTGGTAAGAATGTCAAATGCTCTGCTAGTCAGTTGTAGACAACCCTATACACTAATACCCTAACGAGTAGGATGTGCCCAATGGAAAATGAGCAAAAATGCTGTGGGCTTTTATTTGCTTGCAGCCCTCACACATACACAAAAGATCGTAAATGTTGATTGTGTCACCTTGCACGTAATTTCACAGAATCTAGTTGAATAGAGTGTGGTCCTCTGAGCAACCAGTGTGCACACTGAACAGAACAGAAACTCTTTGGATGCATTTCTTAGTAACTGGTTATTTTGATCAGAGTCCAGGTTGTTTGTCTGTTAATACATGTTCCTAACATGATGTATTACTGTAACATTATAGAAGGGTTTATTTATTTATTATGGCCCATCAAATTTGTTTACTTATTTTTATTTTGATTTAATTAAAAGTTTGTTTCAAATTAAAGAGACAATGTTCTGGACATTTAGCATAATTATATTTCTTCATTTCTGAAAAACATTTCTCCTTTTGTCACTTAAATCCTCTAACATTGAAGATGGAACTTGATAGACATAGGAGAGCATATCGTTCCATGAACAATATGCAGATTTGGGCTTCTTCCCTGAGTTTGGCCATGTATGAAGCTTTTGGAAATGATAGATGATACTCTCGCTGATATACAAACTAAGGCCAGATTCTGTTGTAGTTAACAACAGTCTTTACATCAGATTACCAAATAAAATTCTTGCTATTGACTTTAGCTTAGCTGCTACAAGTTTCATTAACACAACTGTGTAAATAATTGTGTAAAATCATATTTGCAAAATTATCCGTGACCATTTTGAAAAAAAGGCACCAGGAGATCCAGCTTCCTGTATCCTTAGAGATACACACAAAGCCTGGAAAGAATTACCCTGTTACTCAAAGATTATAGAATCATAGAATCCCTATAGCACAGAAGGAGATCATTCAATCTATAGAGTTTGCAACAACCACCATTCTATCCATGCCCTATCCCATAACCTCATCCATTTACTCTAGCTAGTCCCCTTGACATGAAGGGGCAATTTAGCATGGCCAATTCATCTAACCCATGCATCTTTGGATTGTAGGGGGAAATCGGAGTATCTAGAAGAAACCTACGCCAACATGGGGACAATGTGCAAACTCCACACAGACAGTCACCCAAGCTGGGAATCAAACCTGGGACCCTGGCGCTGTGAGGCACCAGTACTAACCACTATGCCAACATGCCACCCTGACGTGTATAAGTCTATGAAAACTGACAATATAAATTTCCAACACCTTTATAAAATATTTTGTTTTAAGGAGTCAGGAGAAGTGGATGGAGAGGGGAGATGAATATCCTGTTGGATTTGAAAGTAGATTAATACATGAGATGGGAGGGAGAGATGGCTAAGGTATTCAATGAATACTTTGCACCAATCTTTACTGAGGAAGAAGGTCTTGCCCAAGATTTAGTGAAAAATAGAGTAGTTGAAATACTAGATGGGCTAGAAATTGATAAAGGAGGAGTTCCGAGACAAACTGATTCAAAGTTGAATAAGCCACCAGAACAGGTTAAGATGCACTTAGGGCATGGAGTGTAGTGCCAAATTTTAATGTGCAAGAGCTCTGAGAAAGTATGTTATCCATATCATTTCTAAATCTATTATTACATTGGTTACCTAGAATCATAGAATCCTTTCAGTACAGAAGGAGACCATTTGATCCATCAATTCTGCACCAACCACCATCCCACCCAATTTTCATAACACCACATATTTGCCCTGATAATCCCCCTAACACACAGGTCAATTTAGCATGGGCAATCAATCTAAGCTGCACATCTCTGGACCTATGTTTTCATCATTTCAGTCCCCAAAAGTTAGTAAAAACTATGCTTTTTAAGAGGAAAATATGATTGCCAGTAGGCATTTTCTTTTGAACTATGTGGTACTTTGAATTATTAGTTTTTAGCATAGTAGATTTTCATTATGCACCATGTAATCAAATTATGAAAACATTATATACCTAAAACACTGCTTCCTTCTGACTGGGAGATGGTATATCAGAGAAACACTGTTTTTCATGTTCCTGAACTGGTCCTGGGAAAAATTTCAAAACTTGAAGATGATACAAGTCTCAAAATTATTGTGAGAATAATGAGAGACCACAGGTACAGTACTGGGACCCCAGCTATTCACTGTAAATATAAATGATTTAGATAAGGGAACTAAATGTGATATCTCTAGATTTGCAGAAGACACAAAGTTGGGTGGGAGAGTAAGCTATGAGGAAGATGCAGAGATCCTAGGTGCTTCAGTTTGATTTGGGCAAGTTGAGTGAGTGGGCAAGTTTATTGGCAGATGTAGTATAATTTGGAAAATGTGAGGTTATCTACTTTGGTAGCACAAAAAAGAAGGCAGATTACTGTTTGAATGGTATAAATTAGAAGAGGGAAATGTGTAATGAGACCTGAATCTCAGAAGGTAAGCATGCAGGTGCAGCAGGCAGTATAAAAAGGCAAATGGTATGTTGGCCTTTAGCGAGAAGATTCGAGTACAGGAGCAGAGATTTCTTGATGCAATTATACAGGGTCTTAGTGAGGCCATACCAGGAATATTATGTGCAGTTTTGGCCTCCTTATCTGAGGAAGGACTCTCTTGCTGTAGAGGGATTGCCGAGAAGGTTTACCAGACTGATTCCTGGGATGGCAGGATTGATGTTGAGGAGGGATTGAATTGATTAGGATTTTATTTGCTGAAATTCAGGATAATGAGGGAAGAGGTCTCATTAAAAACCTACAAAATTCTAACAGGACTTAACAGGGTAGATGCAAGTACGATGTTCCAGATAATGGAGATGCCCAGAATCAAGGGTCATGGTCTAAGGACACATGATAGACTGTTTAGGACACATTGAGGAGAAATTCCTTCACCAAGACATTGGACAGCCTATGGAATTTGCTACCACAGAATTGAGGCTGAAACATTGAGTGTTTTCAAGAAGTTAAATAAAGCATTTGAGGCGAAGGGAATCAAAGGGTTTGGGGAGAAGGTAGGATCAGACTATTGAGTTGGATGATCAATCATTATCATATGAATGGCACAGCAGGCTTGAAGGGCCAAACGGCCTCTTCCTACTCCTATTTCCTATATTTCTATTAAGAGAATACAGACAGATTAGTGGAATGGGCAAACACATGGCAGATGAAATTTCATGTATAGATAAGTGAATTGACACATCTTGGTCAGAACTGAGGTGCAGTGAAATAACATAAAGAGTGCAATTTTGAAGTAAATTGAGGAGCAGAAGGACTGGGGTATAAATGTGCATATATCATTGAAAGTGACAGAGTAGGTTAAGATAACAGTTAATAAATCACACCGAATCCTGTGTTTTATAATTAGTGGCGCATTGTACGAAAACAAGTCAGTTATGAGCCTTTGTAAAACACTGGCTCAGCCTCAATGGGGAAGAAATGAAGGTTTTAAAAAGCATGCAGAAAAGATCTACAAAAAATGGTTCTAAGGATGAGAGATTTCAGTTCATAGAATCATAAAAATCAGAGAAACCCTATTACAGAAAAAGGCCATTTGGCCCATCGAGTCTGCACCGACCATAATCCCACCCAGGTCCCAGCGCCATATCCCTACATATTTACCCACTAATCCCTTTAACCTACACATCTCAGGACACTAAGGGCAATTTTTAATTATGTGGATGGATTGGCAAAGCTGGGGCTGTTCTCCTCGGAGATGAGAAGGCTGAGAGATTTGTTAGACAAGTTCAACACCACAAGAGGTCTGGATAGAATAAATTGAGAGAAATTTCCCATTGGAGAAAGTCGAGAACCCACAGGTGATTAACAAAAGAACCAGGGTGATATAAGGAAAATCGTCCTTATGCAACAAATGGTTTGGATCTGGAATGTATTGCCTGGGTATGTGGTAAAGACAGATTCAATCACAGTTTTCAAAAGGGAACTGGATAATGATCTGAAGAAAACATGGTTTATAGGGTGTTACATATTTAAATAGTTGCTTAATTGCTTTAAGAATGTTTTACCATCAATAGATTAGTTGAAGGATTTGTACAATCCTTGAAACATTTTTTAAAAGCTTCAAGAGAGCAATGTTCATTATCACGTGTGTGAACAGCTTTTTGATATCTTGTAGAAACACTACTCATGCAATTCACCAAAGTTCACTAACATTACTACACTTAAAGAAAAAGTTGAAACTACGTTCAAAGATAGTAAAGCTTCAACATTCTCAAATTATTACATGAAAAGTGAGGACAAAACAACATATTTCAATAAGGAGATGGAGTGTTAGCTCATAGTCATGTCACAAGTGAGAGAAAGTTTTAGTTTTAATAAAAAAAAGTCCAATTTCTTACACAGCTCAAACTAAAGATGAACTAATTTTGTGATGTCAAACTGACCAGTCGTTGTCATCTCAATGATTTCTCAGAATCATCTCCAGGAATACCAACTGCTTTAGTCCCTAGAGTTATGAATATTAGTACAGAAAATTTTGTTAAATCTGAATTGCCTGATGATTGTGTCTTTGTTACTTTACCACATGAGAATAATGCAGAATTAGTTCCAAGAGACGAAGTGTCTACTGAAGTTCCAAGGATTTTCTAGGATCAAGGACAGCCAAATCCCAGAACATTATATACAACCAAAGAAGGATAGTCATCCTCCAGATTGACTGTCTTATTAACTGTGTATAATGATTAATGATGCATAGTACTGCATCTGGAGTATTATTGATCCCATATATAATACCTTGGTAATTTGTTGTCATGGCCACAGAAGTAAAGAGGAAAGATATTATATGTTTAAGTAATTATATGATTGCTCTGAGAGCCGTTCACATGATTTGATAGTGATGCCATTACGATGTTTCACAAACTGATGTTCAATTTAATTTCCTACTCTGTATAGGCAACAGCTCCTAGAATAAACCTTGTTATTAGTTTGAATCTACATCTGCAAGTTACACCTATTTCTTTTTGATTAAAACCCATCATTCTTAATGCAGTTAGAGCACTACACAGGGCTACAGAGAAAGGGTGGAGGAGTGGGGACTAGCTGAGTTGTTTTCGCAGAGAACTGAGACATAAACAATATGTTTATTGATCACCTTCTGCACCGTAACCATTCTTCGATTTGCATGTTTGTGAAACTTCATAAACACATGAGGAAGAAGTGAACAGAGTGAATAGTCAAAAGCTTTTTCCAGGGCGGATGAGTCAATAATGAAAGTGTATAGGTTTTAGGTGTGAGGGGTAAGGTTTAAAGCAGATTTACGAGGCAAGTGTTTCATACATAGCATAGTGGATGCCTGAAAGTCCCTGCTGGGGGAAATAGTGGAAGCAGATACGATAGTGACTTTTAAAGGACATGAATAGAATGGGAATAGAGGGATATGGGCCCCGAAAGAGTAGGGGGTTTTAGTTCAGTCAGGCAGCATGGTTGGTGCAGGCTTGTAGGGCTGCAAGGCCTATCCCTGTGTAATTTTCTTTGTTCTTTCTTCTTTGAAGGAAGCTGAAGGTTACTTGATGGTCTGATCAAGAAGGGTGGGAGGAGTCCTGTGTAGAATATAAACATCAGCATATTTGAGGTTTGAATGTTTCTGTTCTGTAAATTCTATGTGAAACTACCAGTACTCATCACAAACATAATATTGCATTTCACATCCTCAGGCTATCATACCAAGGAGTTAATGTTCAGTCGGCAAACTTCAGAATCAGTTTGTACATATCAGAATCATTCTTCAGACAATTAACTAAATATCTGTATTACTAAATTAATTAATAACTTAATAACAAGTTATTAATTATTATACTTCCTGTCACAGCATTGGATTGGACATAGTATATCACTTGTGCATGAGTTACCTTTCCAAAATGAAATATTCTCTGCCTCTGATCCATTTCACTTTTGGAACAGGGAGACATCCAATTCAAATTATGCAAACAGCTGAATACAGAGACAATATGGTATCATCTTGATGAAACACTGAAAGATGTCAATAAATCAGTAACAATAATCAGTAGAAATTGGGATTACTGATAAATGGAAGGCTGAAAATGAATATTATTTATAAGATTACCTGTCAATCATGCAACATTGTCACCATGTATTATCTAAATACACTTAAATGGTTCTGTATGTATGCTTCAGGAAGTACACATTGGACTTGTAGGAGAAGGTGCAATGTAGATACATCAAAATGATATTGGGATGACAAACACTCAATACAAAAAAAGTTATGAGCTCTGAAAGAATCCCAGCAGTCGTCTGAAGTGCTGTTCACATTCAACTACAGTAATGACAGCGACTTGGCAATGTGGAAAATTGCCTGTATGTCCTGTCCACAAAATGCAGGACAATTTCAGTCTGGGAAATTACCAACCCATCAATCTATTCTCATACATGATAGGAGTAGAGGATGTCATTAGCAGTGCTAGCAATTGGCATTTACTCAGCAATGATCTGCTCACCAAACATGGAAAAAAAAATTGATTTCAAATGCACTGTATTTGACATCAAGATTGCATGAAAGAGCACTAGCAAAACCGAAACCCATTACAGGGGGAAAGTTTCCATAGTTTGGAGTCATATATAGCATAAAGGAAGATATTTGTGGTTGTTGAGGCCAGTTATCTCAGCTCAAAGCATCATTACAGGATTTTTAAACAGTTTCCTAGTCAAAACCATCTTCAGTTGCTCCTTCCCTCCCTCATAGGATCAGAAGTGAGGATGTTTGCTGATGATTACACAATGTTCAGCACCATTTGTGATTCCTAGATATTAAATGAATCCATATCATATGCTGCAAAACATGGAAAATGTCCGTGCTTGAGTGATGATTAGTAAGTAACATGTGCTAGGCAATAACCATATGCAACAAGAGAGAACCTAACCATCTTCCCTCAACATTTAACAGAACTACCATCCCTGAATTCCCCACTATCAACATCCTGGGAGTTATCATTGGCCAGTACTGATCTGGATTGACCATATAAATAGGGTAGCTGCAAGAGCAGGTCAGAGGCTGGGAAGTCTGCAGAGAGTTCCTGACTCCCCAAAGCCTGTCTACCATCTCAGGCATAAGTCAGGAGTGTAGATGAGTGCATCTCCAATAACATTCAAGAAGCTCAACACTATCCAGGACAATGACCCGGATACAAACAATCATCTTAAACATTCACTATCTTCACTACTGATGTACAGTGTCTGTGTTATTACTGCAGCCACTCATCAAGGCTCCTTTAACGGCACCTTCCAAACCCACAACTTCTATCATCTAGAAGGACAAGGGCAAAATGTATGGGAACATCACCAGCTTTAAATTCATCTGGAAATCACACACTATTCTGACTATAGAGCAATAGAACCGATCCTTCACTATCATTATAGATGATTCTACACCTGGTGAAACAGATACTTCATGAACTTGGTTCATTACCACCTTCTAAAGATGGCTAACAAATGGTTGCTTTTCAAGCAATGATAACATTTCAAAAAAATAATATGCCAGGAAGTGTTCCCTTAAATATACTGTAGAAGATTAGGAGGTGACCTAGCTTAGATGATTTAAAACAATTTGAAGAACGTGACAACTTATTTATTGCAGCAAGTGGTAATGACGTGGAACTCACTGCCAAGTGGGTAGTGGAGGCAGAGGCAATTAATGGTTTCTAAGGGGAATTAAGTGAGCACTTGAAGAAAATGAACTTGTAGGGAGGGCTTCAGGGATTGAAGAAGAGGGGGCATATTGGAACTGGCTTATTCCCTGAGGAATTAGTATGGATTCAATGGGCCAAATGGCCATCTTGTGTGATATACATTACTGTATGATTTGATAAAGTAGATAGAAAAGAGCTATTTCCCCTGATAGGAAGGATGCCAAAATAAGGGGACTTGAACATTAGACCATTTAGGGAAGTTTTCAGGAAGCATAAAGAGCAATGATATCTCGAACTTTCTCCTTTAGAAGCTATTTTGCTGTGCAATTGATTCTGTGAAATGTTCATAGAATATACAGTGCTGAAGGAGGCCATTCTGGGAATCAGTCTGGTAAACCTTCTTGGCAATCCTCTTCAGCAAGAGCATCCTTCCTTAAATAAGGAGACCAAAACTGCACACAATATTCCAGCTGTGGCCTCACTAAGACCCTGTATAATTGCATCAAGCTCTGCTCTTGCACCAACAACAAAAGCACTCAGGGTCTGTCCCTGTAACCCCACATTGTTACACTTCCAGTCCCCCTGACACTAAGAAGCAATTTATCATGGCCATTCAACTTAATTGCACATCTTTGGATTGTAGGAGAAAACCGGAGCACCCCAGGGGAAACCCTTGCAGAACTGTGGAGTACTCCACACAGACACTGACCCAAGGCCAGAATTGAATGGGGATCCCTGGCGCGGCGAGGTAGCAGTGCGAGCTACAATGCTACTGTGCTGCTTCAAAACTAGAATTGCAAGACTTTGGTTAGGTTAAGATATTACAGTTTACAAAAATGAAAGTGTGCAAAGGGAATTAGGATCCAGATCAAGCATGACATAACTGAATGACAGAACATACCCAAGAAACAAAATGGCCTCTCTTTCTTCAGTTTGTTTATTAGTGTGACAAGTAGACTTACATTAACACTGCATTGAAGTTACTTGAAAATCCTCTAGTCACCACACTCCGGCATCTGTTTGGGTACAGTAAGGGAGATTTTAGTATGGCAAATTCACCTAACCAGCACATCTTTCAGAAAAACCAGGGCACCAGACAAAGAGAGAATGTACAGCCTCTGCACAGAGAACGACCCAAGTCGGGAATCAAACCTGGGTCCCTAGCACTGTGAGACAGCAGTGCTAATCACCATTCCACCCTGCCACCCTAGTTGTTTAAGGCTCAAACATTGGACTAGGCTACTCCATAGTAAAATTGATATTAAAAAAAATGTTCACAGGTTTTTCTATAAATAGTGAACATTAGAAATCTCACCCTTTTTAATTTTTGCTTTACAAACATCCCTCAGTTCAGTTTGCAGAAAAACGAACTGAACCTGAGGTTCATTGCCTACTTCATTTCCTGTAATTTCTTTCCCTTTGATTCCCAGGACAATTGTAAAGCAGATGGCTTCTTATTTTACTGTAGATTGATAACATTAAGCTATCTCAGTTTATTATTCTCATTCTCATTACACCAAAAATCTCTCATTTGCAATTATGAAAAGTGAGTAGGACAGAATGATATGTAAAATACTTCATCTAGTGTGAAATCGTGCTTGGAAAATTTTTTTGCAGATTAAAAAGAAATGTTAAAAGTTGGGACCAATATATTCAGATAAGGTGAAACATAAATTCTTACATGGGAGGCATTGTGGAATCCTGTCTTTAAAATTCCTTTAAAGAATGCAATGCAAAAACACCATAAAATACGATCTAAAGCTTTCATTGCAAAGGGTTTAAGACAGGGAGGATTTGTTGCCAATTTCTGTCTCCTTGACATCAAGGGGATAAACCAGTGTTGATTTTATGAAGCCTAAATGTAAACGTGGAACAACTGAATTTAAAGCTAAGAATCGCCATAACAGCAACAAAAATGCTGGGTTGGATTCTCTGACCTCACCTGCTGCAATGAATGGAGATTTGGCTAAGAGCCAAATTCTTCGTTCTCGTTGGCAACAGCAGTGGGACATAAACATCCAGAGAATTATGGCTGCTAAATTTAACGGACTCCCTAGAAAGTGAGAAACAAATTGAGATTTCTCTGCCGAATGAGGGTCCTAACTATAAAGACACAAGAAAACCCTTTCTGAAATCTTCATGGGGATATATTATGATATGTAGCAAAAGTTGAACTCATTCTTTTTTGAATACGTTCATGATATTCAAAGCAATTTCCCTAATTTTTTTCACATATTACAATGGACTTTTAATTCATTTGTAGTGAATTCTGTGCTCAGCAAGGTTAATTCACCATTACTAATAAGAACATAATCCCATCAGAAGTAGCAGCAGAATTCATTTAACCCATTGTACTTACTCCATTATGCAACATGATCATAGCTGATCCGATTGTGACCTCCACTCCAATTTTCTGCCCAATATGTTACAATCCTTACAGATCGAAATTTGTCCAACTCACCATTGAAAAAGCTCAATGATCCAGCCTCTACTGCTCTCTGCAGCACACAATTCCAAAGAATAACAACCTCAGAGAAGAAATTTTTCCTCCTCATCAACTTACTTGGGAGGCCTTTTATTTTAAAACTGCGCCCCTTCTCCAGAAACACTCTACTTTGCATCAAAACTCTTAAGACTTCTCAAAATCTTATGGCTGGGATTTTCTGATCTCACTCACCCGCTACCATTTCCAAGAATGGAAAATGTGGCGCTCTGCCAAAGCTCCATTCAATGCAGTGGGAATGGAGAATTCCAGTCACGGGCGAGATCAGAGATTTTCTGATCTAAATGTTGCAGAAAGGTCAACTCTCATTTGTCCAAACTCTAATTTGACCCAACACAACATGTCTTCGGAAGGCCGTCATTTCATCCCATGAATCAACAAAATGAACTTTATTTGAAATGCCTCCAAGTAAGCGCAAGTTTGAGGTGTGTCTCAACAATACCTTCTGCAGTTGTTACTGGTTTCACTACACGTTTCCCATTATTTAATCCCAATATTAAGCACCCAGATTGGTAACAAGGTGATGTGCTTCAGAATACCTTTTCTTTTTTACGTAAGAAAATATATAATTTTTGTGGTACTTAAGCAAAGTCACTTTGCACATTTTATGAAAAAGAAGAAAGGAACCCAGGAAGGAGGACACAGAAAGTGCTGCCTTAAATACCAGCCTTAAAGTTTTAAAAGTTTAAAGTTTTTAAAGTTTAAGTTTATTTATTAGTGTCACAAGTAGGCTTACATTGACACCGCAGTGAAGTTACTGTGAAAACCCCCTATTTGCCACACTCTGTGCGGGTACACTGAGGGAGGATTTAGCATGGCCAATACATCTAACCATAACCCCTTTAAAGCAAGAGGGTGCCTCGAAATGAAGGGAAGGTAAGGACTGCAAGCGACTTCTCTCCCTGAACTGGCCATTCTGAAATCCTCACTCCCATCCTGAATTGCACTGATCTGTGTCCCTCATGAACTCTTCAGTTTCTCCTGCACCCTGGAGTTTGATGGTTGCCTGAATGTTTACCTTTGAACTCCCTTTCAGAGGTGAAGGTGTCAGGTTCATGCTTATGTAATGCTATTGTAAATAGTGCCAATATGATGTAATGTTTGTAGCTGCCGAATATCCGGTGAGGGGGGAAATCCCAGAGAGAGTACTATACCATTGATGAGCAATGTGCTAAAATAAGGTCCTGCAGTGAGTTTCATGCCACTTTGATGAAGAGGGGGCTGTAAGATCTGAACTCGGAAACTTGTCAGTGTGAATTGCATTTTCCAAGTCTCTCCAGACTTTGAGAACAAGCCATCATTCTCGCAGATGGAGAGTGCGGGCTCAGAATTGCTCCCTCTGTGTTTATTGATAGCATAAGTTTAATTTTGTAATCTGTGTTATCCTTAAAATCTAAATACACTTGTGAAGATAAGCGGGAGTGAAGGAGTATCGTAATATAGTCAAACTTTTCATGTTTAATAATGGTTGTTAAAAGCTAATTGGCATTTCTGTGATTGTTTACCCATATTCTTCACAGAAGTAAGAGGTAATGGGTCGCATTCCTCTCTGGGACTAACTGCCCACTCTGGCACTGGCACTATCACTGAGGTAGGATTCACCCACCGGAAAAATTCAAATGAGGCTATTTCAGGAACCCACCAGCCAGCCTCACTGGAGCTCATCTCCACTAGGATCAGGGTGTCATGGCTGAACTTCCTCTTCTAGCCCCGAAAGAGCTGAAGATCAATTTGGCATGGCGATTTCAGACAGCTCTGTGATCTTTATCTTCATTCCTGCCTGTTAGCTGTGAAAATCCTGAAGTGGCCTGTTCACTTCAACCTCGATGCCTGCCCAATCACCTGACAGGCTTTTATATCACTGCAGCATTCCATTCTACAGCAGAGATTTTCCTTTCTCCCTGTCAGAAATTGCAGATGTGAACTCTTGAACTGAAGTAACAGAGAGAAAATATCAGATTCACTTGGGGGGAGGGGTTCCATTCTCCACAGCTGTGCACTCAGCCCCAATGTACTCATGCAGCTTTGATTTGAAGTTTCTGATGCTTCATAGCAAGCTGAAACCTTTGGAACACTCTCCAATCCACTGGAAACATTTGGGCTGGCATTTTACTGGCATATCTGCCCTGATTCCAGGGGTGGGCGAGGTTCGGAGAACAGCATTCTCCAACCTTTTGGTTGGCCTCGTGTGGAATTACAGGAACATTGGGTGGATATGCTGGCAAAATTCCACCCTTGATCTCTGTCAATTGAATCTGCAGTATTTTGGAAAAGATCTTCTCTGACAGCTCAATAGATTTCTACTCATGCTCTAGTCAACTACATTCCAGTCAGCTTGAATGCATCTCAAGTGGTCTGCAAAAGAAGAAGGTAAACTGCTTATTTCTTTTGAAGAAACCATAGCTGTCAATCAGGCTTAGAACCTTTATAAACATTGAGGTTAGTATCAATGGAGGTACTTGAGATGCAATCAAGCATGAAGTGAAATTAAAATAAACCTAATCCGGGCTGGTGAGATGGATCTGAAGCATCGGAATGTGCTTGGTGATCAGTTCAAAATTTGAATTTCAGCTGACACCTGATTCTCTTTCTTATCACAATTCTCACCAGGAGATAACAGGTCCTGAGAACCAGGGTTCCATTCTGGGATCTTTTTGTCTTGAAGTAACGTCAATTGGAATCGCAAAAGTCAAGCTTAATGAAATTGATAGTGTATTCTAGCTTCGCAAATATGTATGCTCCTGTCCACTACATTTTAAGATACAACACCACATCCAACTCAAATTGCAATATCACACTTTAAAAAGAAATAAAGAAACAAACAATATAATGAAAAAATAATCTCCAGGAGCAAAAAACATATCAGCCACATTGGCCATGGGTTTTTAATTGGCCTTACAAAAAAAAAAAGAAAGGATTTGTGAAACAGCAGCCAAAATATATTTGCAATTGTTGTACTAGTTTATTTAAATTCAAGTTTCCAATGCATGAATAAAAATGTGAAACCTTCCAATGAACCAGTGAAATTGAGCAGTCTAATAGAATGCTTCTCTCTTTTTTAGCGCATTTAAAAGGCCTCCTTGAAGTACTTGAGAGTGATGCAGTTTTATAAATACAGCTGAAAAAAGGGTTTAATCATCAAAAATAAGCACCCATGAGAAATCTCACTTCAGATCAGGAAAATGACTGAAATTAAATTAGACTGAACCATTCAGTCATCACATTGGTGTGCATTAGTCAGTTTCTTTACAAATGTAATGTGTTTTGATGTGAAAATGCTTCCAAAATATGATACCAGGGCCTAAAGCAAATTAATGCAGTCACAATTTCATTCAAGGGGCCTGATTTCTTTAGAGTAGCTGTAAATTAAGACCAATTAATTGTGGACATAGCATAAAAGATAATTTAAATAAAACACAAATATAAGTGGTTTTAAGTATGACTCACTAAAGTTTAAAATTTCCAAATCATTTGCACTGCATTAATAGATGCCATCTAGATTTTTCATATAGAAACAAATGGAAAATCAGTTGCATAATTTCTGGTATTGAATTAAGTCTCCCAAGTATTTTCTTGATGTGAGTTAGACTTCATAGTCCAACTGGCACAGAACTATGCTTCAGCAGCAGAATGATGTGTTCAGTTTTTACAAAATATTATCCATCATACTTTGGACATCACAAATCGGATATCATACTTCAGTGTCAAAAGCATACAAAACACCGAGAAAAGAAGCCGTTGCTTGTTGGTTTCTTTATCTGAAGCTGGGCATTTTCAAGTACAGTAGCTATCAATGTGTAAACTTCCCTCACCAATAGCAATTCATCTTGAATTGACTTCTACATGCACCAAATGGTTCATAGGAGCAGACCATGCAAAACCAATAAAACATATTTGTATCTGAAGAATACTTTGTGCCTCACACTATATATCCTTCCTGTCATTCGAAAACTTCAACTGACTTGCTGGTGACCAGTATAGGATCCTCCCTGTGCTAATACACATTATTTAGACTCTGCTGAGATGAAGAAAATTTTGGCTAGAATTCTCTAGTTGTTCACGCTGGTGAGACTCTCCAATCCTGCCAGCAGTGCAACCCCACCCATTGGTTTCCCACCGGTATAAGGGGATGTCAATGGAAATTCCCATAGGAAGACAATGGGACCAGAGAATGTTGCTATTATCGAACAATGCACCACATCCTGCTGACAGGAAATACATGGCTGGGAGGCCAGAGAATCTCACCCATTAACTTTAGCATAGCCTTCTCCTTTAAAGCTATTGTAGGGATTTCCTACTGATGTCGCCCCACACTGCTGCAAAACCCATGGATGGAATACGCTGCCAGCAGGATAGGAGAATCCCATTGTCGTGAACAGCCAGCGAATCCCTCCTTACTGTATCAGTCCCTGTGGATATGTACATCTCTGATTCTCCTCATTATACTGCATTTCTTTCTGTCATCTACAGCAGCCATCTGTCATCACTCTCTATCTCCTACAACTAAGCCAATTTTGGAACTACCTTGTAATCCATATACATTTGTATAATGAACGGATGCATTCAGTTGTCCTATGACCTTGAGTTCTATATTTCATAGCCCATGTATTTATGTACATGATGGCTGAAGATAACTTTTCTCCAACTATAGTTCAGCATCAGAAAGGACTGAAACTCCTGCACCTGTGTCTAAAGTATGTATTTCCCTCTCAAGGATATCAACACTACAGTAGCTTCCATTTGGTTCCCAGATCTCTCCAAGTAAAGGCATCTCAATATCATTAATATCTTCTATCTTCTACTTGCTCACTTTCAAAGGCTTTTCTTTTTACTTATTTTGTCACACCAGCTAAAAGTCGCCTTTCTTTCTGCAAAAATTGCATTTGGCCTCTTTGGCAGAATAATTTTCACATTTTTTTTCCTGTCATGCCATTTAAAGTTAGCTGTGGCATGTGATGCATGTTTGTCCTGCCTGCCCTGCTATGGTATGATCCCCTCAATGATTTCATATTTAACATACCTGGAATAGTGTGAAAAGCTTTGGCACTCTTAGCTAAGGAAAAACATAACGGCATTGGAGACAGTCCAGAGAAGGTTCACTCGATTAATGCTGTGTATAGAGAATTATTTTGTTGTGAGGAAAGATTAATTAGGTTGGGTGCATACCCACTGGAGTTAAGAAGAATGACAGGGAACCTCATAGGGTCATACAGGTTTCTTAAGGAGCTTAAAGTGTAGATGCTGAAGGATTGTTTCCCCTTTGGGAGGAGCCTAGGACCAGAGGGCATAATCTCAGAGTAAGTTGGGGAGGTGACCTATTTGATACAAAAGGTGAGCAGTAAATTCTTCTGTCATATGATAGTGAATTTGTGGAATTCTCTACCACCGAGGGCTGCACAAGATGGTTCGTTAAGTATGTTCATGGCTCAGATAGATGTTTTTCAATCAGCAAGGCAATCAAAGATTATAGGATAAGGTAGGAAAGTGGAGTTAAAGATCATATCAGATCAGTCATGATCTCATTGAATGGCAGAGCAGGTCAATAGACCAAAAGGTCTATTCCTGTTTTTACACTTATGGTCTTACTCTACTGAATCATTTTTGGGGTAGGGTTCTCCCTGTTACCTTGAATCATTGATTGATTGGTTTTGCTTCTGATCTCAGCTTGTCTGCTCAGTTGATTTTCTTTTTTAAGTTAAACAACTGCAGGGAGGTGTGGGAATGTACTCTGCAGGAGGGCAGGGAAGGGGGAACTCAGTATTGGGGGTTGGGGCTAGTGATTGAGGTTGGGGCTGGCACTTGGAGCTGATAATTGAGGGAGTGTGATGCAGCAATTGGATAAGTAGTTGAGGGAGGGTAATGTCTCTGTGGTGGGAGGTGGGGGGGCAGAGGGTAAATGGAAGTTGACAGATGTTCCATTGCATTGTGTGCATAGTATACTGGAAGATTAGGGTGCCTGTGCAAAGATGCCCCTAGTAGTCTTCAGCCGGCTTCCTGGCACAAATAGACTCTGCCCTCTACCATCACTGCCAGGAATTACACTGCAACCTCTACATTTCCAAGAGTGTCATAAATTACCAGCACTTACCTCGTTAGAAACGGGCGAGAAAACTTCTTGACGCTTAGAATTTTTCTGGGAAAATTCCGCCCATTAATTTTATTAGAACATCTCTTACTGCAGATTACACTTTACCCTGAAGTTGTACAACAGAGAGAGAGAGAGAGAGAAGATCATGAGACATTGCATTACTCCCTGTGATGATGTATGTGCTGCCTTATTAGCATAAAACAGCTGGAATTAACCTCTTATTGCTAAAGCCAGTAGTACAGGAGATCCAACAGTCATTACACAATTTTTATTGTTGCAGATGTCAAAGCTGACGACCAAAGTGGCAACAGTTCCTTCAGTAGCAGTATACAAAAGCACTGGTACATTTTTAAAAGGCACCAATTTCTTTATGAAGTTACAGACAGCACTGATGGCTAGCGTTAACAAACATGCCCGTGGCCTTTCCACTGCAGCAGCTGCCTGGCAGAATTTAGCTCACCTGGTTTAAAATTAGATTTAGCATCTATCATTTCCCCACTCTGAATGAATCTCCGCCTGAAATGGCAGCAGCAATCAGTCACTGAGCTCCCTCTCAGCCCAACTCCATCCCCCGACACTCGAGCATGTGTCACTGTCAATACAACAAAGCACCTTTATGCACAAATTGTCAGGAAAGGACAACCTGTGTAGTTTGAAGTGTTAGTTTGCCCTCTGCTTTAAATATTTACTAGAGATAGTTGACAATTTAATATATCGGTTTACCAGTATTGTAATGTAGTCAGAGACGTCAGTTCAAGAAGGCAGAGGCAGTCTTGCCTAGTACTGATTGCTTTTCAAATCTGAGATATTAATGTTATTATCATTGAATCTTTAGAATAACCATTCAGTTAATGTGCCTATGCTGGTCCTTTGAAAACACTTTTGAACTAGATCCACACCCCTGTTCTTTCCCCACAGCCTAACAAATTAGATACTCAAAAATGCTAGGACTAATAAATGATATTACTTTCCTTTCCTAAATCTGGCCTATAAACCTCTTCCCCCATCCCCAATATGCCTTTCCAACACTGACAAAATCCCCAAAAGTGTTGTCTGTATTTCCAATTACAGTTAATTGCATTACCAAGAATGAAATCTCACATGGGGGCCCTGAGAAAAACACTGGCTAAAGTTCAACCTGAGACAGAAATGGCAGGAATAATTTACAGGGATAAACATTGCCTGGGCACAGCACGCAGAGAAGAAACCGATGGAAGTGTACGATATGGGGTGGTGGGCGGTCGTTGGGGGAGAGGTGATAGAGGTAATGGAGGGACAATACAAAAGATTGATTTGCTTGATTCAAAAAGCGTACTGCATGATGTACTTTCATCACATAGATGCAAAACCGCTGACATCCTGAAGCAATCCCTCACCAGCAAATAGATGATCTTCATAATTCATCAGCAAAATCTGTCTGTTTCAGTCATCTGTGCACAGGTACATATACTCCAATCAAAAAGCGGAAAAGTGCAGGCGCTGGAAATCTGAAATAAGAAAAGGGAAAGCTGGAAATAAGCAGCATTCTGTGAAGAGAGAGCCTTTCATGTTAATAGCCTTTCATCATGGCATTAAGTCTACCCAGCATACAATATAACTGTTTTCTTCAGTGCCAAAATGCATGTTTAGCTTATGCTGTGTGTAAGTCAATCTCCCCTCCACCCCTCTCCATTTTGCATCTAATTAATGCATTTTTATACTTGCAAGAGTACCCTCAATTTTTCAGCTCAGATATACGCGACTCTTAAAATTTGGTGAATACAACTGATGTTGCCAAGAAAATGCATAGGAGTTTAAGGCACGTCCACACAGAATAGACCATGCATGTTGAGCGACAAAGAGAAGTGGGTCCTCTTCACCAATGCCAATAGTTCAGTGCTTTATATTTGGCGTGTAAGTCGACTCCATTTTGGGAGGGATTTTTTGAAGCTTCAAAGGTCAATCCCCACACTTTATGGTAAATATGATGCATTTTCCAGCTAACAAAGCATCAACCATTTCCAGTGATCTTCAGTTTTTAAGTCAGTGTTTTGAATAATCTGTCCCAGGTTAAATGTACTGATGCAGACTGTGAGAAAATAATGTCATTCCCAACCTAACCATATTGAATTAATTTTGCTAATGCAGCTACCTTCACGCATTGACTCACTGGATCTATTGACCCTAAAATAAAGAAAGGAACTGGTGTGGTGTGCTGGTACAGTGGTTAGCACTGTTGCTTCACAGCACCAGGAACCCAGGTTCAATTCCTGCCTTGGGCCACTGTTTGTGTGAAGTTTGTATTTTCTCCCAGTGTCTGTGTGGGTTTCCCTCGGATGCTCTGGTGTCCTCCCACAGCCCAAAAGTGTGTGGGTTAGGTTGATTGACCATGCTAAATTGACCCAAATGTTGGGGGATTAGCAGGGTAAATGACGGTTCCAGGAATAGGGCTTGGGTGGGATTGTGGTTGGTGTAGACTCAATAGGCTGAATGGCCTCTTTCTGTACTGTAGGAATTCTATGGTTTCCAATGCGTTTCAGCAAAAATATATTATGCCTTTATTTAAGCGTGGAGAGACATCAATCAGCTACAGGCCTACCAGAGCATTTGGAACAACTTCAAATGTAATAAATGACTTTTTGAAATTCAGCGGATGAAACACTGGGCTGAAGTGAGGCGAGTCCTACAGTTGACATTTTGTGAATGTGTCTGGGAAAGCTAGAGCTGAAGCTTTAGCTTTGAGCTTGAACAGACTGCAGAATGAGTGAATTCAATCCAAATGGTTTAAGGTGCTTACAGGGATGGTATTTGCTTTGGTATTCAGAAATCAAAAGCAAGAGAAGCTAAAGAGTTTTGGTTCAGAGGCTCTTGAGAAGTTATAAAGGGTGTTTGGAGAGATGGGAAGGTAGATAGACGTAGAAGCTTGTCATAAAGTCGATTTTAGTTTCAATTAACTGGGAAGGATAAGAATTTCAAGAAATATAGGGGCTTCGATTCAAGGAGCGTTTTCTCAATTTACCTCCATAGCTTTTGTCAAAGATCAGTGAAAAATCTATCCAAAGGACATGAATGTGCTTTAAAACTGTTTTATTCTCCAGGGCTTCTGTTGATGTTCCATCAAAAGTACGGGGGATGATCAGAAAATCTCTGTGGAAATCCTTGACAATAGTGTGTCATTCGAAATAGCTGCAAATTGTTCACTAGAAGTTAAGGGACGTTGGTCAATGGATCAATAAACAAGATTAGAAATATAAATACCAGGCTATAAATATAACAGTTTGGCTGTTCCTGCACCACTAATTTTTAACTAAATGATTGTAAGATTTGCAGTCAGCGTAACTAACACACCTGAGGGGTAATGGGTGGCATGATGGTTCGGTAGTTAGCATGCTGCCTCATAGCACTAGGACCCGGGTTCAATTCCTGCCTTGAGTTGTTGTCTGTGTGGAATTTGCACATTCTCTCTGTGTCTGTGCGGATTTCTTCCGGATGCTCTGATATCCTCCCACAGTCCAAAGATGTGTGGGTTAGGTTGATTGGCTGTGCTAAATTGAATTTTGCTGTCAGGGGGACTTGTAGTATAAATACATGGGATTACAGAGATAGAGCCTGGGATAGATGGTTGTCGGTGCAGATTCAATGGACCAAATAGCCCCCTTCTGCTTTGTAGGAGTTCTATGATTCTATGATATGTAAAATGTTCACTGTCCAGCAAAGCTCAGGGGTGAATGGCGTGTTATTCATTTATTAGCGTTACAAGTACGCTTACATTAACACTGCACTGTGTGAAAATCTCCTAGTCACCACACTTGATCACCTTGTCGGGTACACTAGGGAGAATTTAGCGTGCCCAATAAACCTAACCAGCACTTCTTTCGGACTCCAGAAAGAAACTGAGGGAAATCCTCAGGGAGAATGTGCAGGCTTCGCACAGGCAATCACCCAACTCTGGAATCGAATCCAGCTCCCTATACTATGAAGCAGCAGTGCTAGCCCTCGTGCCACCATATCACCCATATTATTGGTTCCCTATGTGTATTTGAGCTGATTAAAAAAAGTACTAAACAATCACAAATATACTTCCTACATTTAACTCTCTAAAAAACAATTTCATTTAATGAAAAGGGGAACCAATCACATTCCTGAAAAAGGTACTTTCAAAATCTCCAGCTGCCCCACAAAACACCCTGAAAGAATAAAATCCATAATATAAATTTATAAATAAAAAAAAAGCTGGGCAGAGTGTATGCACAAAAGTGGAACATCCTGTCCACGCACAATTCCATGTTCTATCTCATATTAGTACTTTTTTTGAACAGCTAGCTTGGGGTGAGACAAGACCCACTTCTGTTTGCACTCAGTAGTTGGATTTGAAACAGAAGTTACAGCCAGATTTTTCTTTTTGAAGCTCCAGTAAGTGCAACTAGCTGAGGTGAGCCTGTAAGGAACTGGATCCTCTTGATTTTTCTGTCTCAGCTCATCTTCCTTTTCCGAAAATATATTTTTTCATAAAACATCAAAAAGAATATTGTAAGCATTTCAAGATGGCTATCACAGACAGCACAATAATAGTCTGATTTTCTACGATAGATTGTGTTGCGCTCTGAGATGCTTCCATGCAAGCAAAAGAACATTTATAGACATTTCAAAATGGTCATTACAAAAGGTGCAATAGTATTTCAGTTGTCTGCAATAAATCTTGTTGCACTCAGGTCATCTGCACAAGCCTGATATGCTCCCAGTGCAGACCAATGTCCTGAAAGGATTTTGCACAGACATCCAGGGAATGGAACAGAAGCAACAGTACAGTGCGAACAGAAAAAGGATCCGAGAAGTCCTGGGGTGAGATGAGCCATACTTTGTAATCTTTTTGTTCACATTTACACTCCTGCGATTGAGGAAAATTTTGCAAGTTCTGGTGGCAGATCCTGACCAGGCAGCCCTCAAGCCTCGACAACCAACATGTTGATCAGGAGTGGGGAGGATATTTTCCTCCCTGCATCATTACTATGCTTTTGCTGGAATGTATCTGAAGACATTACAGAACAGCAGAGGCAGCTTGGAGTTTGGAGAGAATATGTTACCACTTCCAATTCCTCACTGCTGCGTGTGTGAGCCAAATTAAAAAATTGGACATATATACATATTTCTGGGAATATTAATATAGACATATTAAAAGCAGCAGATGTAGGAAATGCTCAGCAAATCTGACAGAATTCGCAAACAAAATTTTACTTTTATTTTCCAGAGTCAGATTTTGACTGAAAACAATATTCAGCTCTGCAGCTGCACAATACAATTTTCACTCCAGATCTTAAGCTTCTCAGAAAAATAATCAAGGGACCAGGCAGGGCCTGATCAAGTGTGATGTTTAATGAGTGTCCTGAGCTGAAGTTCAACTACCCCCCCTCGAAGGAAATATGTTAGGCCCCCCTGTGCATTTGTACAATCATTGGGGGCCCTCTCTGCACCTCATTGCCTACTCATCCCCCATCTGCCTCATGCTTGCCTCCTCAACAGCCTTGCACTCCCCCCCGCATCCCTCATCCTACACAACTGCTATCACACATAATGGGACACTCCGCCCCCTCATGTGGCTCCCCAGCAGCCCCACTCTGGCACTGCCCCCTTGCACTGTTTTTGGCACAGATTCACCAACCTGACAGTAACAACCTGTGCCAAAGGGAATGTTCCTTCGGAGCTAGGCATTCAAAGGAAAGAAAAGTAAGTTGTTTTGGTATTAAGCTGATAGTATGTCCATCTATCTTGTCATATTTTGAAGTCCTATTAACAAGAGACCAGTGAGGAATATGGGAAATGTAAAATATATAAGAGGACACCATCTCAGACCAAAGTGAGTCTTCCATAAGTAAGAGACTGTAATGAAATTGTAGCAGTGGGCTTGAAGGTATGGAATAAGGATAAAATCATTTTTCTCTTACACTTCATAGCAATCAGATTCATTTTATCAACAATTATATACAACGTAAACAAAGAGTTGAGTGTGAATAGGCGAAAGAGAAATGGTAGGATTGGACTGGAGCATTGGCTAAATTCCTAACTGACAATGGTGGGATGGTGGGAGGGGTGGGGTTTGCCAACAGGATGGAATTTGCCAACAACAAATTTAAAAATTTAAAACCTGAACTTTGTAGTGATGAATACTGCATTGGAAAGTTCCTTTAGTAATGGGATTTTTGAAAAAAATTATGCAGTATTTCACAAAATGCTTCACGAAATCTTAGCTGATGGACTGGCTAAACATCGGCCCTGGCATGAAGAATTTACTTCTAATATTTGGGGGAAATTGTCACAATCAATTAGCTAATGGGAGAAATACAAAAACATTTTTGTTGACATTGGATAGTCCTTGGGAGAGACGAGAATTAATTCAATTTCTTCTGATGATTTGAAATTCCTGCATGTAAGTATAAAGGCATTTATTAAGGCTGAGCTTTCAGAAGAATAATCAATGAGTCTTACATAAAGCGATCAGAGATAAATTTTATAGATGTTTTGGCACAAGTGAGTGGAGTAGAATTTCACAGAGCTCAGTATTGTATCCGATGCTTTTTGTGATATCAGTCATTTGAACTTGAATATTGCGGGCATGAAAAAGAAGTTTGTAGATAATGCAGAAGAAAGCTATAAGCTGCACAAGGATGCCTATAGACTAATCAGGTGGGCAGAACAGTGGCAAGTGGAGTTCAATCCACAGCAATATGTGCTAATGCATTTGGGGGAAACTAACAAAGCAAGGGAAGACACAATAAATGGTAGGATTTTGAGAAGTGTAGAGGAACAGGGAAGCCATGTATTGCATTCCCATAGATTCCTGAATGTGGCTGGACAGTCAAGAAGGCATATGGGATACTTGCCTTATTATCCCAGGCACATACTATAAGACCGGGACACTATGTCAGAACTATCTATAAGCCACAAGTTAAGGTACAGCTGGTGTACTGCATATGATCTGGTCACTATAGAATCATACAATGTCAACAGCCCTCTGACAGAACATCTTACCCAGGCCCTCTTCCCCACCCTATCCTCATAACCCCATATAATACCCATGGCTAATCCATCCAATGTACACATTTTTGGTGACTAAGGGACAATTTATTATGGCCTGCATCTCATTGGACTTTGGGAGGATAATGGAGAACCCAAAGAAAAATCTATGCAGACACAGGGAGAACATACAAAATCCCAGTCACCCAAGGCCAGAATTGACCCCAGGTCCCCGGAGTTGTGAGGCACAGTGCTAATCATTATGTCATCATGCTGCCACATTATAGGAAAGATGTAATTGTGCTAGCAAGGGTACACAGGATTTATGAGGATGTTACTTGAGTTGGAGACTTTTAGTTTTAAAGAAGATTGAATAGATTGTTCTTAGGAACAGATTAGGTTGAGCAGAAATCTAAATAAAATCTTTAAAATTAAAAGGGATCTCTGCAGAGTGGATAGGAAGGCCCTATTCCCTTTGGCTGAGGTGTCCATAACCAGGGGTATAAATTTTAAGCATTAAGTGGTTTAGAAAGTATTCAAAGATAATTGTTTCCACACAGAAGGTCACAGGGATCTGGCACTCAGTGCCTGAAAGGATGGTAAATGCAGAAATCTTCATAACGTTTAAAAAGTTCTTTGACAGGCAGTGAAGGATCATAATCTTATTATAGACAAAGGTTATAGACCAAGAGTTGGAAAGTGGAATAAGGATGGATGGCTACTTGTTGGGCAGTGTAGACATGACGGGCTGAATGAACTCCTTCCATGCTGTAAATTTCTATGCTTCCAATGTCAGAAGGAATAACAACAAGAAGAGCAGATTTCACATAAAACAAACATTTCTTTACACAAGGTACCATCTAGAATGCATTGCCTGAATTGCTGATGGAAGCAGATTCATTAATAACTTTCAAAGGGAAATTGGATAAATACTTGAAAAAATTGCAAAGCTATGAATAGAGAGGCAGGGAATGGGATTAACTTGAGAGTACCACCAAAGAGCTGGCAGAGACAAGAGGGGTCAAATCATGGGCTCTATCACGATATGATTCTATGTGCTAGCTGAGCCCATGTCTATAGTTCATTTTTTGAGGGACAACATGCAGAAGTGCACTGGAAATGTCATGGATGATTCTGTGAGAAACTCCCAAGGGATCTATTTAGGAGCTATTGGACCAGCCTTTGCTGCTGATTAGATAGCCATATTGAGTCTGACAGGAGCAGAACAATGCAAGGGCAGTCACAAAGTCATATTTATGGAATGTGGTGGAGGAGATCTATGATGCAGATACCACATATTGAAGATTGGGAAGGGAATTGTGCCAAGACCACATTGGCAGATGTGACATCAGTGTCATGGACAGAAAGATGGGCATTATTAGCAACTTGCATTGAATTCTATTGACGGTAGTCCATACATTCTATGTTGTGTTTATTTAGATCTATAAACATGGACAGGGATCGCAGGTAGAGGTGGGAACATTGGGATGGCAGCGCGGGCTCTTTGGGCCGAAGGGCCTGTTTCCCATGCTGTTTTGTTCTTTGTTCTTTGTTCTTAAATGAGTAGTGGGAAAGATGAGCATGAAACAGCAAGACAATAACACATTCAAGAACCTGAGAAAGAGGAGTAATTAAAGAAGGGGCAGCAGTTGTAGAGAGTAGCTGGTTCTGGAATGATCTTTTTAAGGAAATAAGTTGTGATCACAGCAGTGAATGAAAGAAGGACAGTTTCCTCACCGAGAACCCATTCATGCCTTTCTAATGACAGTGGTTGAAAGCAATGAAAACCAGGATCACATAATAGATATTGTTGCACTTTCTTAACGCAAGAAAGTCGACATTATTTGCAACCTCCTCATCCTCAGTTTGAAATTTACTACATCAGCAAAGGTCTGTGATCCAACCCCGAAACTTCCAGATCTATATAAGTCAAACCTATGTTAGCTGGTGCATTTACCAACAAAGGCATCACAAAGTTGTTGATGTTTACTATTACAACACAAAAAGTTCTTGTTTAAATTTCGATTCGGTTGCTGCTAATATGACAGGGTTCTGTAAATACTGACTTCCAGCAATTACACATTCATAATTGGATCCTCAATCACCTGCTGAAATATTTTCACCAAATCTTCATTACAGGCTATTGATCTCAACGAACATGAAGACGGAAGCAACATGGCAAATAAACACAGCATAGAATGTATGGACTACCATCAATAGAATTCAATGCAAGTTGCTAATAAATATACCATTGATAAACCCATGGATAATAAAATGCTGAAAGACTGAACTGTTTGAGTGGCTGGAAAATCATACTCAGTGAGCAGACTGCAAGAAATGTACAGTTGATTGATTGAAGGACATTTCTGATAGCTAGATATGAAATCGCTAGTGAGTGAAATGGAGAGATTCTACTTGTTTAAGAGGATCAGGATCTGCTGAAGTGATCAGGATATTAGATAACCCACAATGTGTCCCTCAGAATAGGAGTGGAAGATTTTGTTATATATCTCCTGCTGCTAATGCCACAAATCTTACTGAAGTAGAATTACTTCATTGAAACTACCCGAGAACCTTATTTCAGATATGATCTAACTGTTACAAGGCAGAGTTAGATGCTGCTATTCAAATACACCAGCCATGCCTCAGCAGGGGATAAAACTGTGCTTTTGGAAGATGTACATAAACAGTGGATGCCATGAAGTCCAAATAATTGTTCAGGAGAAATATTTTTTGTAGTTGTTTTTTGAAATACATGAGCATCAGGTTAATTATCAGCTTCACTGGCTGGGCATTATCTGGTGAAATTGATTGCCTGAGTGTAGTAGCATCACCTCATCAAATTGATTTTGACGTCAGGCAATCATGCTATGATGGAAAGACAATCTCTTCCAATAAGTTAACATCATGTGATAACATTGGGAAACCCTTCCTGCACCCAATGTGTCATCCGAGGAATAAAATATTTAGAATCATAGAAAAGCTACAGCACAAACAAACCCTTCGGCCTACAAGTTGCGCTGATCATATCTCTACCTACTAGGCTTACCTATAATTTTCAATCCTATTAAGTCCTATTAAGAGACATCATCCAGAAGTCTCTTAAAAGACCCTAACGAATTTGCGTCTACCACCACCGATGGCAGCTGATTCCACTCACCCACCATCCTCTGAGTCAATTTAATTTTGATTTCTTCAGTCTTCTGCCTATGGATGTTAATATATGGTTTTGACCACTGAAGTCTTGGCAATTGTAGAATTGATATTTTCTAACAGTAGCCAGAGAAACATTCCATTCTGAAAATTAGATCGTATATAAACGTACTTCTGGTGCTCCTCAGTGCTCCAGCATTGGGCAGTAATGAGCCATGAAACCTTAAAGGTCCATCACAGCTTTTCTATTCTGATTTTGTTGCCGTTAGTAGGACAATGGGTTGCTTGTATTGCCAGACCAGAGAGATCACATTCCCACTATTATGGCCAGAAAGTGCATGGGGAACAAATTTAGCTCCGGACATATATTTTCTGCCACTAATCAGTCTCCTAAATTCTTAAGGGGCTTGACAATGCACTTGTGGAGAAAATATTTCTCATTTTTTGGAAATATACAAGGTGGGATCAAGATCTCAGAATAATGGGTCAGCCATGTAGAACTGAGATGACGGGAAATTTCTTCATCCAAAGTATTCATTGAATCAAAGAATCCTATAGTGCAGAAGGAGGTCATTCAGCCCATCATGTCTGCACCAACACGATTTCATCCAGGCCCTATTCCCATTACCTTATAATCCCATGCACTTACCCTAGCTAATCCCCTGACACAAAGGGGAAATTTTAACATAACATCCACGTAACCTGCACATTTTCAGACTGTGGGAGGACACCAGAACACCCGGAAGGAACACACACAGGCATGGGAGAATGTGTAAACTCCATAAAGGCACTGACCAAAGCTGAGAATCAAACATGGTTCCCTGGCACTGTGAAGCATAGTGCTAATCACTTTGCCATCATATGGATCTTTAGACACTGTACCCCAGAAAGCTGTTGATACCTAATCATTGAAGGTATTCAAGACTGAGGTTGATAGATTCTTGGCTATGGAGGTATTAATGGTTATAGGGATAGTATTTGAAGGAGATACAAGATCAGCCATGACTGCTGAATGGTGGAACAGATTCAAAGTGTTATAGTTTGCTCCAATTCCTTATATCTAAGGTGATTGGTAAAAGCACTAGTGGCAATATAAGGAAATAATTTTGGCACAGTGAGTTGTTATGATCTGGAATGCTCAGCTTGCAAAGGTGACAAAAACAGATTAGTCAATAACTTTCACAAAGAAATTGGATAAAAACTTAACCGGAAAGCATTTGCAGAATTTCCTTTAGATCAAAAATTGTATCACAGCTGCATATACATCCGATGAGAATTGTGCCAGATGCCAAATTGATACAGTGGTTTATGTGCAGACACTTAACAACCATCCTTTATGTTAAAACATTCAGGCTTGCATGTCCTCCTCTCTTTTATTTGATGTGAGATGTTATGTGTCATCTTCTCCTTCGGGAAAGAGGTGTGCCAAATTGAAGGGAAAACCTTTGCAACAACTCCTGTAGATCAAAAGTTGTATCATAGCTACATATGCTTTGGATGGAAATTGTGTCAGATGCCAACTTGGTACTGTAGTCTACATACAGACACCTAACAACTGTCCTTTGTGTTAGGTTAGTGGAGGGGAGGTAAACCACATGAATGTTTACACAGTGGATGAGGCTGTTGTGCAGTTGGTAGAATATGCCACTTGAATAAGAAGTCATCCACTTTGTCAATTTTATGCAATCACTAAATGTATTCTTGTAGTGCATTTGTGTTCGACGAGTAACATTCTGGCAGTGAGTCCAGCATTACTTCTTTTCACTGCTGCCTGACACGTGTCTGGAGGGCCCCCTGTCCCCTGTGGATATAAAATTTCACCTCTTCTGCTAAAGCCAATAGAGCATTATCAGAAAACCTGGTGCATGCTCTCTATCATTTTTCAGGAATTCTTCAATCTATGAGGTAGCCCAGGTCCAGCTCACAAAGGATTGTCATCACTGCCTCCAGCCACACTGCATCTCTTCTGTAAAAAGTGCAGGAATTTAGCTGCTTCCAATGTCAGAGCCTTTGCAGCCAAAGTGTATTTTGGGCAGGAGTGGCTGTGTGCAGTGAATCACTGAAAACAGGCACAGCAGCACAAAATTAACATACTGCCCACATTGCAATGAACAGATCTGGATTAATCTTGCACCCCAATCCCTGTGCTCGTTTTCATCTTTTATCAGGTTCTTTCCCCCAGTGTGTAAGGACAGATTTGTTTGATGAGTAGCTCATTGGCTGCAGCATCAAGAACACTTGGCAATTTAATTAAAAAAATATTGATTTTCAAGTTTTAATGTGTTCAATTGACAAGGGGAGAAGAGAGAGAGAATAGTCCGTGTTCTCCCTTTGTTCTTTGTAAATGATGCATATTAACACAACCGATGCAACATCAATAAATTGTCAACAAACCTACAAGGATTAACAACACTGCCACTGACATTGATTGTCTGGGCTTCTTGCATTGCTTATTCAGTGATGTACCAGAGAACTAATATTAGACTCCAATCTGAGTCACCAGAATAAAGAAAGCAATCGAGTTAATTGGAAAAATACTTTTTGCATAATGCAATGAGATGCCTCTTCATTTATTTGTATTCTTACCACTGTGTAGCATTATTTTTCATGTACCTTCAGTGCATACTTCACTTGACTAAGTTCCCCACAAACTCTATTTATTAGTATTATGAGTAGGCTTCCATTAATACTACAATGAAGTTATTGTAAAAATCCCCTCATTGCCACACTCCAGCACCTGTTCGGATACACTGAGGGAGAATTTAACATGGCCAATGCACCTAACCAGCTCGTTTTTCAGACAGAAGGAAATCGGAGTATCTGGAGAAAATCCACGCAGGCACAGGGAGAGCAGACAGACTCCACAGATAGTAACCTAAGGCTGGAATCGAACCCGGGACCCTGGCACCATGAGGCAGCAGTGCTAACCACTGTGCCACTATCGCGCCTCTAATTTACAGTAAAAGATCTCTCAAGATGGGCGAAGGTTGATCAAGAACTCATAGTTGACCTCTCAATTGATACGCAACATGTTACTAAGCCTGGACCTGTGTGGTATTCAAAATGATTTTATTGCCTGTTTGAAAGCATGACATTTTTCATTTCTCAATCATTTACTTAAGGACTGATTGGATTCAATCTTTTGTTCCCAATGTTCAGCAGTTAAGACTGGGTCTCCAGTATAAATAGCTGCACTTTTTAGTCATTACTGACAGTCTGTGGGATTTTAATTCACTCCTGGGAAACATTAAACACTGCAGTTGTGATTTTTTTTTGGCAGATTCATGATCAGTAATCGATTTAGAAGTCATTGAATCCTGTTATTTTCAATTTAGATTTTTCATCCAGAGCTCTTTGGTGAGGAGCTAAGATTTTAACTTGCTCTGAATGACTTTTTGGCATTTTGGGGTCTTTTGAAAGCACGTTGCCTAATTTCTATGAAAATCTGAATTCTTCATATTTAGCTCTGTCAAAAAAATGTAATTTTCATATCTTTATACAAGCAAGAAAATGACATAACTCCTCACAGTCACTGGTCAAATAACCCCTGTAAAATTTTGGCCTGTACAGCTAACAATTATTTTCAGCTCCCTCAAAGCAGTCGTCGACAGCTTTTAGTATTTTGTGAATTTGTTTCAGATTTTCATTTCTAATCAAGAATATGTCAAGAACTGATTGTGAATTGATTGAACTATTTCCAAGCATTGAACTGATGTCCGTATGGTGGGTTGGTCTGCAATGATGACATAGAAGCATAAGATGCCCTCCAGTGCACCTCATACCACTACTGTTATAAATCCTCATTGTAATAGTCAGTGACTAATTTTCATTTAAAGGTAATGTAACAATTGCGTAAATTTTTAAAACTAATATAAACTTCTTGAAAAGTTACTGAATTGAGGAGAGAATGGCCAATTTCAGCAGTTAATAAGAAGACATGCAATTTCAATTCCTAAAATCCCTACAGTGTAGAAGAGGACCATTTGATCCATCAATTCTGCCAGTGAGTCTTACACCTGTGGTGGGTACGTTATACATAGAAAATAGAACATTACAGTGCAGTACAGATCCTTCGGCTCTGTTGTTGGAAGGTATTTTGAGAGACAGGATCTACAGGCATTTAGAGATGCATGGACTGATTAGGAACAGCCAGCATAGCTTTATGAGGGGAAAAATCATTTCTCATAAATTTGATTGAGTTTTTTGAAGGTGTAACCAAGAAGGTAGATGAGGGCCATGCAGTTGATGTTGTCTACATGGACTTTAACAAGGCCTTTAACAAGGCATGGTAGATTGTTGCATAAGCTTAAATCTCACAGGATGGGATACCCAAGTGGATACAAAATTGGCTTCTTAATAGAAGCCAGAGGGTGGTTGTAAAGGGTTCTTTTTCAAACTGCAATCCTGTGGCCAGCGGTGAGCCTCAGGAGTTAGTGCTGGGTCACTGTTATTTTGTCATTTATATCAATGTTTTGGATAAGAATATAAGAGGGATGGTTAGTAAATTTGCAGATGCTACCAAGATTGGTGAAATAGTGGACAGTGAAAAAAGTTATCTCTGATTGCAATAGGATCTTGATCAATTGGACCAGTGGGCTGACAAATAGCAGATGGAGTTTAATTTAGACTCCACGTGATGAATTTTGGTATATTGAACCAGGGCAGGTCTTAGTTAATAGTAGAGCTTTGAAGAAAATTATAGAACAAAGAGATCTAGGGGTGCATGTTCATAGCTCCTTGAAAGTGGAGTCACAGTTGGTCAGAGCGGTAAAGAAGACATTCGGCATGCTTGGTTTCATCAGTCAGAACATTGAATATAGAAGTTGGGACATCTTGTTGAAGTTGTACAAGACATTCGTAAGGTCACACTTGGAATACTGTGTACAGTTCTGGTCACCCTATTATAGAAAGGATATTATTAAACTAGAAAGGTTTACTAGGATGCTACCTGGACTTGATGGTTTAAGTTATAAGGAGAGGTTGGATAGTCTGAAATTTGTTATCTGGAGTGTAGAATGTTGAGGAGTGATCTTTTACAGGTCTATAAAATAATGATGGGCATAGGTCAGATAGTTAGTCAATATCTTTTCCCAAAGTAGGAGAGTTAAAACTAGATAGCATAGGTTTAAGCTGAGAGGGGAGAGATACAAAAATCTCCAGGGGGGCAATTTTCTCACACGTTAGACGGTGAATGTCTAGAACAAGTTACCAGAGGTAATAGTAGAGGTGGTTACAATTTTGCCTTTTAAAAAGCATTTTAACTGTTATATAGGTAAGATGGGTATAGAGGGATATGGGCCAAATGTGGGCAATTGGGATTAACTTAGTGATTGAAAAAAAAGGGTGGCATGGACAAGTTGGGCTGAAGAGCCTATTTCCATACTGTAAACCTCCATGACTCTATGACGATAAACACATCAATGACATGACAAAACCAGTCTCCAAAATGAGTTTCAACTTTTGTTCTGTGAAATTCAGCAGAAAAGAAATCAGCTGCAGAGGGCTGCTGGTTTTGGCGTTTGTACTACTAAAGTAATTTATTAGTCACAAGCAAGCCTGACCTCAATGTTGCAGTGAAGTTAAAATTCCCCAATCGCCACAGTCCAGCATCTGTTTGGATCAATGCACCTAACCAGCACAACTTCCCGAATGTCGGAAGAAACCAGAGCACCCGGAGGAATCTCATGCAGACACAGGGAGAACATGCATACTCCACACAGACAGGGACGCAAGCCAGGAATCAAACCCAGGTTCCTGGCACTTCGAAACAGCAGTAATAAACACTGTGCTACCATACTATACTGGTGTAATCCAATTTCACCAGCAAGGTGTTTGTGAAATAAAATATTGCTAATAGTGTGTGCAGGCTATACGGCAACTAGGGATTACTTGGTAACTTATTTTTGTATGCTATTACTGGTGCATCTTTTGTGAAAGTGTAACCATCAGAGGGATTGCAAATTATCATTTTAAATGATAAAAGCTTTTTAAATAGGTGGAACATGTCAGTTCTTCCATTATATGCATCAATGCATTTCTCAATTAACTGCTACCTCAAAGTCATAAATAAACTCCCAAGGTTAAGAAAATGAAGAAATGTATGGTGACATATAGATAATGATTAGAAATGGGAACTTTTCTATCATAGCTTTGAGTTTAATATAGTTTGATTGAATAATACATTAAGAACATTTCTTGTAAACAGTTATTACGAAAAGTCTTTTATGTGTTTACATTTGTAAACTAATTTGTTGAATATTTCACCTTTCGATATCTTTTATCCGCCGTAAGTACATTTTTATTTTCTTGCTTGAGATTCTTTATATTCTATGCACTGAGCTAATAATCTGTACTTAGTGCTGCCTAGCAATAATTTCAAAATAGGTCACATCTTTCTTCTTCAACTTTTAAAAGCTAATCTAGCATCAACAATCTCAAGAAAACTGAACCTCCAAAAGTTCAGGAAAGTGGGAGCTGGGGAAATGAGCTTTCACACTGTGTATTTCTAGTGCATATGGGAGAAAATGGAAGGAAGGTCCTGGAAGGAAAATTGGGTAGAAGTTATTTTTACCCATTTTCTGCCAGGTTCCCTACTTCACTCATGTTCATTCTCAATCTGTTTAATCACGCATTGAGTCCAGACATCCTTATTCAAACATATTATAATGAGGCAATAATGCCACATTGCTTCAAATTTATTGCTTTTATACTTTTCAATGTATTTAGGACAGTTTAGAAAACTAGTTTGCTGAGACAGGTGGGACTGAAGTGTTATTGACACGGAAGGTTCTACGAGAACAACCTACAGCACTTGGAAGAACTTACGTCAACAGTTTTCTTTTGCCAACTCATTTTTGCAAACCAGGACTGTTCTTACAGATCATGGTGAGATTAATAAACTTTCCCTCAATGGGGTTTTCTCAGCAACAACTCTTGGATTATCTATGAGTGTAGACTTGCATGCTACATGAAGGAAGAGAAGAGGCACATGCAGCATTTAAGGAGGATGTGGTCATCTGACCCCCATCCCATCCCTAGCACATAGAGATAGCATCAGACTGAACAGAGGGGTGTGTATAACATTAAAGAAGACACATGGGGTTATGAGGATAGGGCTGGGAAGGGCCTGGGTGAACTCAATAGGGCAGATGGCCTCTTTCGATTGTAGGAAATCTATAGACATATGGCAATGCTTTTGCCTGCCACATGATGTTTTGCAGCTGCACTTGTCTACATATATTGCTTTGAGGCTATGTGGTGATCACTGCTCCCAAAACGTACAGCATCAGCACCTTTCAAGCAACTACACGTGATTAATTTCACTGGGAAGCTGGTAACTTCAAGAATCCAGCAAATGACTACCTGCAATACACCCCATTTACACCAATATTTACTCCATCAGTATGCAAATCAGCTGACTCAGGAAATTCTCAAGTGAAATACCTGCCGAGATCAAACATCTTACCATTGGCATCAAAGTGAGCCATGCAAATTCATCCTCAGTTTCATTAACCCTCGTAAGGAACATGATTGATGATCAAATGCTCCATCGTTCCATAAACTTCCATCTTGCTCTCTCCTGTTCAATTGATGTCTGTTGTAACCGGCGAAAGTATTGTCACTGATTAGGGCCAGTGATTTGTTGTGGAAAATCAACTGTGGTTTGGAGCCTTACTTTCCCTGGGATGTTTTATACTAAATTGCAGTAGTCAGGAAGAAAATCAAACTACAAACAGCAATATAAACCAATTCTGCCAGAGCACCTACTGACAGCTATGCTGAATCTTTGGGGGGAAAGAACTGCCAAGCTTTTATATGGTTGTATCTTAATGGATCATTTTAAGCAATGAACTGAATAACTTTAGTGATATGATTCCCTTTGAGTCTGCAAATTGATTGTTATTCAGGAGATAACTTAAACATTTCTAAAGCATATTTGCATGATTTCAAATGAATCGTGTGGATCTGATGTTAACAAATGAGGATGCAGATGGAGGAAACTGCTGAGTCACTCAGAGGTTTGATGCATCAATAACATGAAAAGTGGTGCATGTGCATTGAACAAATGTGCGCAGTGATGGAGAGAGGATTGGTAATAAAGAAACCCTGTCTCTAAACTATTGTCACTGATTGTTTGAAAGGGAAGCTCAAACCATTCAAATAAGTAAAAGCAGTAAGAAACATTTCATTGAGTAGGTCACTCCATATCCACTACACTCTTTCTATGAAGGCTTTTATGGATAAATATCTCTAATATAAGGGAAAAATGCATGTCCAACTCTATCAACATATTATATGCCTATAAATGAACCTTCCTGACAATTATTCAGATTGCTGGAGTCATTATACCAGCAATGTTTAGGGTTTGGATGTTTGTCTGAGTAGCCTCTCACAAGAGCATTCTTCAAACTAACGCACCCAGCCTCTTGAAGCACTTGGAGTGCATAAGGAGCAAATGAAGACATTTGAAAATGATTGCCGTGCAGGCAGAAAAGAGAGACAACAGAATTAGCAACCAGAAAGAAGGCTGAACAACTATTAGAAAACAAAAAATAGAACTGAGTATAGGAGGCTGTTCACTGGGTTTTGTAAGCATATTGCAAAGCACTTCTAACGTCTAATATTGCCAAATTTCCCATCAACCAAGCTTTATTGTTCTGTCTGGAAGAAATCTGTATTTAATGTATGCCAGTACTGGAGACACAAGAAATCAAAATTTAATCTTTAAGAGTAAAGCAGTATGGAAGCAATTTACTCGAAGTTTCCACACTCTGGGCAACAAAGAACTCATTGGGGTTTGTAAGTTGTGTCCTCCTCCAAGTTTAGATAGAGTTCCTAAAGCACATGTACTTTGTATGGTTATTTACATAAGATAAGCATGAAATTGATGATAAGGCCTATTATAGGTAAGTCACTTACCTGATTAAGGCCTAGTGCTCCAAAAGCTAGTGGCTTTTGTTACCAAATAAACCTATTGGACTTTAACCTGGTGTTGTCTGACTTTTTACTATGTTTACCTCAGTCCAACACCGGCATCTCCACATCATGGAAAATGAATAGATCCAATATTTGGAGGGGATCATCCAGGCTAGAAATGTTGGTTCTATTCTCTCTCCAGAGATGTTGTGTAGGTGGTAATTAATGATCTGGAGACATGAACTGCGGCATTTAAATTTGGTTCATTAAATAATTCTGCAATTAAAAATGATAGTATTGGTAATAGTGACAACAAGACTGTTGATTGTCTTAAAAACACACCTGATCTTTATTTTATTCAGTGAAGGAAATCTGCTAACTTTCTATATAAGACTACAGGCCCACACAACATGTTAGCTCCAGCAAGCCACAACTGTCAAGAATGGCAGCTCACAACAACCTTCTCAAGGACAATAATTGTAAAACATTGGGCCAATCTCTTCAATTTTTTCTGCATTTCAATGTTCATTTTTATCAATGCCATACACATACAAACAGGACATCAGTGCTCACTTAAGTGTGCACAAAGCTTTACATGGTAAAAATCAGAAAACAGGCAACTAAAATTCCTCACCTTCAGATCTGTGTCCCATAGATTGTTTCATCAGACCCTTTCCCTCTGATCTGTGCCCAAATTGTCCCACCAGACTCTGTCTTCTGGTCAATGACCTTCAGACTGCAACCTTGCAAAATCTTTTCATCCTTTTGTGGAAGATAGTATCTTCACCTCTTACTTCTCCACTTCCCTCCTTAAGTTGGGAATCTGTGTTCCCCTCTCACCACTTGTCTAATCCCAAATGGTAGCTGTAATACCATTCAGCAGCATGAACATGAATGTTAACATTTTCTTAATTCTTTAAACTACCTTCCTACCATACTGAAGTGGGTTCACTGTCTCACTGCCTTCCTATTTGCTGCTTCACTTGGACATCCATTTTTGCTGTTGGGTTTCTTACTTATCCAGTGTCATAATTTCTGCCACAAATCCCATTTGCATTAATTTCCAACCAGAGCATAGTGCCATGATCACATTGATTCACACTTTAAACTTGGACAGAAATGTTATCCACTTACTTTTTCTATCTGTTTTGATTTCAAAATCTATGCATAAGTATTTTTTTCTCCTACAAACAAGTGCAATGCTTCAGTTTAATTTTTCTCAGATGAGGCAAGATGCAGTGCCTCATTTTTTTCTCTCTCTGGCATTGGAAAGTCTGCTGTCTGTGAGTTGCTTTTGGAAGCTGGTGGAGACAGTTTCTCCCACTAGTGGGTTTTTGGAAAGTTCCAGGATTGGGAAACCTCAAAGTTTTAATTCAACATTCAAAAAACAAATTTATAGCAGGTATTGAAAAGCTGTAAAATCTAGCATCATGTGAGCACACTTCTTTTTGTGTCAAATCACGAAAGGAGTGCATGTTTATGGATGTTGTTTGACTTGGAAAATCACAGATAGCTAGCTGTTAAGTTACTATATCATATGTATACTATATCATATTTGGTTCTTGTAATTGGTAAAACATAAGCTAATTTTTTAAAATTATATTTTAATTGCGTTCTTAAATAAACTTTGTTTGATAAAAGTTTCCTGGTAGGTCACTTGAGTCATACCTTATGGTCATCCATGTCAAATTCTTAAAAACTTAAAATGTAGCCTACCTTCTCAAAATAACTTGGAGTTTCTGGCCTTTGTCATAGCAAAATAAATACGCTTTTCTGGTTCTTCCATTCTTAAAAAGTACATTATAGCCTAGCCAAAATAAAAGCTAAACTCCAAACTGAAATGCAAAATAACAACACTCCTTGACTGAATTAATAAACAAACGTAAATTACACTACCAGTTATTTTCCTACTAACACAACACTGTAGCTAGATTTCCTTTCATAGGACAAGCACTCAATTGGTTAAATTAATGAGTCTCTGGGGAAATCCAATCTTAAGTTGTAGGTTGGAACACATTCTGGAAAATTGGTTGTTTTTGAGATTTTTGTTTTAAATGTCAAAACAGAGCTTGTTAAGATAATTCAAAATAGAAAAGACAAACGTGGATTAATGAACACAATTTATTGTGCTGCAACTTGGCATTCAAATACAGCAAGCAAGCACAGGAGTAGGAAGAACATGAGATTGAAAGAGAAACAAGGTGATCTCATTTGTCACTTTGTTTCCAGATCACGAAAGCTGGAAGGTGTCCTCCAGATAAGGATAACGAAATATGGAGCCATCTAGCCTTGGGTAACTGACAGAATGCAAAGGAAGCAAGAAAGTTTGCAGTTTCAAAATATAGTCTGTGAAAGGCAACACAGCATTTTTTTATGCCTGGAGGTTTTGCAGGGAACAATGTTTCTTTTAATCATTCACTTTCTTCTTGATAAGAAACTAGGTCGTTCTCTCTTAAATAGTGCCTGTATCATATCAGGCTTGTACTGTTATAGTATCAGGATTGTGTTACATAGATGTAAGAACAGCAGTGGGCTAGTCAGTTCTGCAAGCTTTAGGTGATTACAAGAGATCGTGGTTGTTCTCTATCCAAACTCCATTTATGCATCTTTTACTCTGTGTCCTTTGATAATTTCAACTAACAAAATTTTGGTGTCACATTATCATACATGTAGATTTTACATCTTAACAAAAAGAATATATACAAAGGTAGGCCAATGATTTCAAATATACTGCTGTGGGTTCCATATTGCACTATTCCTGGCTTCCTAAAACAGAAAATTGTGCAACTTATTGTGCAAAGAATACATTACTTCAAATAAGAAACAGCATACCCCATAATTGTAAAAGGCATATGCAAGAAGGCAGCTCTTGTTTTTAATTTAGATTGTGTGTGTGTGTGTGTGTATACATTTGTGTTTATGATATAAGGACTTATATCTGCTTCATTGAGTGCTCAGGAGCTAGAGTGTGCATTCTCTCAAAATATGCTGCCTGAGTCAGTAGTTCCTCAAAAGCATTTTTATTTATTTACAGCATATATTTACACACTTGGACCCCTGCATAAGATCTCTCTTACTTCTCAGTCATGTGATCTGGCAACATTATAGCACCAGCATCATTTCAGCTTCTGATGTTAACTCTGTATTCTACATTGCCGTCCAAGTCTTCATCACCATCATACTCACATTTCCAACAGCAATCCACAAAGTCTTTAGAAGATTAGTCTCTGATTGTCTTGATTTCATTCTGATCTCCTTTCAAGGTTGAGGATATTCAGTACTTTCCTTTCTGTCAGTGTGTGTTCTTCTCATGGGTGGCTGTAGTGCTCATAGTGCATCTTCCTTCTTCATCAAGATCAACGTGGTAAGCCCAAGTTTCTACAGGCTTTCTCTGCAAGGATATTAAGAAACTACAGTTTTTCCTCATGGAACTCTTGTCTGTCTCAATCCAGTACAATCCTAGTTGTGGAATTTTCAAAATGATTGTACTTCATTTTATTGATCTCAGATCCATATTCCCTCCCTGAGCTTCAGTGCTGCTAATTCATATACTCTATGTCTGTGAGTAAATTTCTGAGTCTACATGCCTCTCTGTTGTTCTGTGTATTCTCTTCTCCTCTTATGGTCAAACATGGTGACATTAAGTTTGAGTTTTCATTCTAAGCTGTGTTCTTAAGGTCCTGACTTTGAGCAACTCTGATGATCAGAAACTATTTTAGTGGTGAGGTTCAATAACTTAGAAGATCTAGGAATAAACAGCTTGCACATCATCACAGCAGAAGCAGTTATTCAATCTCTTAGGACAATTTATGCAATACATGGCAGCCCAGACATCACTGTGTGTAATAATGGGTTGCAAGTTGCTAATCTTTGCAAATGAATATTACTTTGTTCGTGTAACCAGTTCATCTCATTATCCTCAAGTTAATGGAGAAGCTGAGAGAGGGGTACAAACCGTCAAAGATTTATTGGAGAAAAACAAAGACCTCGACACTTCTATCCACTCTTAGTAATAATCAGTGACAATGGGAAAGATTTTTATCTCTAAATCCAAATAAGCCAATTCCCAGGCTCACACACCTTTGGTGGAGAAGTAGAGGTAATAGGAGATCTTTTTGTCATTGGCTGTTTACTGCACGAATAAGACAGTTAGGTATCATTCCTTCCAATGAGCAAATCATATTTGGCCACTGTACTAACTGCAAAGCCCTCGCACAACATTTTGCTATTCTTAGATGACCTACGGGAAGTCTTTGTAGAATATCAATGCTCTTAGTGTTCTGGGAATTACTGTGGGTGGCATGTCCCCTATGAGCACTCTGTGACATCTCACTGAATATTGTGAGTTTGGCGAAACATTGAATGATGCTCTCTGTGATTGTTTGGTCTGTAGGTTACAAAATGAGACAATCCAGCAATGCTTCTTCACTAAGCCTACTTTAAGCATAAGAGCAGCTCTGGAAATTGCAATCTCGATACAACTCATAGCTTGAGGCTTCATAGTCAGGAACTGGCATGAGAGTTCATAGGATGGGCAAGCCTATCTGACCACAGAAATGCCAATGGTGCACCAAAACGGGCCATTCACCAGCTGACTGTTGGGGCAAGGACAGCCAGTGCAAGAATTGTGGTAAGGTTGGCTACATCATAAGAGTTTGTTGGCAGTGATCAGGATTCTGTGAACACAGTGAGTAGAAAAAGAACCTGGACATATGTAAAAAGAAGATTAAGACAAATTCAGTGAAAATAATTTATAAATGGCTGATGAAAATGATAGCGGTCAGGAAGAGGAATTTCAGGAGTCTTAACATGTGACCACACAATTCAACCGTGTTGTTACTCATGAAGAGGAAGCTGCAAATGACATTTGATTTGTTAATGCCACAAGAGATGTCAGCAATAGTAGAGCAAAACTAACAGTCGCAAGTAACCAGGAGGAAAGTCAGTGCTAAATGACACTAGTTTCACAAGGGCAGCAAGTGTTGGCATGTCGCTATGCTAGCAAGGAGAGGTAGGTACCTGTGATTGTTTTGACTTGAACAGTCTCTGTATCACACACGGTTCAAACCAAGGATTAACTGATTTGGAGACACCATGCTGACCAGTTGCTGGCTACCCACAATGGCTTGCCAGAACTACCTCAACACAAATTGCCCTCTCTGACATTGGGCCTGTTACTGTCAGCATGTCAGGTGAACGTGAAAGGACTAGTCATCTTATCGCTACTGACAATTCCTCTATTGAGAATGATACCACAACTCCTCCAAGAGAAACAATATTTAGTAATATGCCTAAGTGACACAACCAATGAGAGCTCAACAGCCTCCTGATGGTTTGGACAGGCAGGAATTTGTAAAATGTGTACTGGAAGGATCGTTGGAGGAGTATGTGGCTAACCCGACTAGAGAAGAGGCTATGTTAGTTCTGAGTAATGAGCCAGGGCAGGTGGTTGATGTTGTAGTAGGGGAACATGTGGCTAACAGTGACCACAATTCTGTCTACTTTAGGATACAGATGGAAAAGGATGCTTGTTGCCCTAGGGGCAGGGTGCTGAATTGGAGGAAGGCTAACTATGGTCAGATTAGGCAGGAACTTATGGAAACTGATTGGGAACAGTTGTTTGAGGGTAAGTCCACGCTAGGCATGTGGGACTCTTTCAAGGGAATACTGAAAATGTTGCAAGATAAATATGTGCCGGCCAAGAGGAAAGATGTGACAGGTAGGATTAGACAGCCGTGGATTACTAGGGATATTGAGGACTTGGTTAGGAAGAAAAGGGAGGCGTATGATAGGTCAAAGCAGCTGGGAACAGCGTTGAAGGAATATAGAGAGAGTAGGAGGGAGCTCAAACGGGGAGTTAGAAGGGCAAAAAGGGGGCATGAAATGATTTTGGTGGATAGGATTAAGGAAAATCCAAAGGCTTTTTACTCCTACGTTAGGAATAAAAGGGTGGTTAGAGGAAAAATCGGACCTCTTAGGGACCGAGGGGGGAACTGTGCTTAGAGCCCGAGGGAATGGCGGAGATCCTGAATGAATATTTTGCGTCGGTATTCACGAAGGAGAGGGGCTTGTTGACAGTTCCTGTCTCTGAGGAAGCTGTGGACCAGTTGAGGGAAATATCCATACTGAGGGAGGAAGTGTTAGAGTTTCTAGGTAGCATTAAAACTGATAAATCTCCGGGGCCTGATGGCATTTATCCCAGGCTGCTTAGGAAGGTGCGAGGTGAAATTGCTGGGCCTCTGACGCAAATCTTTGTCTCTTCCACGGACACAAGTTAGGTCCCAGAGGACTGGAGAATAGCTAATGTTGTACCGTTGTTTAAAATGGGTAGTAGGGATAACCCTGGAAATTATAGGCTGGTGAGTTTGACGTCAGTGTTAGGGAAGCTGTTGGAGGGGATTCTTAGAGATAGGATGTACAGGCACTTAGAGCGTTGCGATCTGATTAGGGATACGCAGCATGGATTTGTTAAGGGGAGGTCGTGCCTCCTTCGTCACCTCCTCAAAAAATTCTACCAGATTGGTGACAAAAATGGTGGACCAAGGGTGAGCCGTTGATGTCGTCTATATGGATTTTAGTAAGGCGTTTGACAAAGTCCCTCATGGGAGGTTAGTTGAGAAGGTCAAGGCTATTGGGATACAAGCACAGGTAGCTAGATGGATAAGTAACTGGCTTGGTAATAGGAGACAGAGAGTAATAGTGGAAGGGTGTTTCTCTAGCTGGAGGTCGGTCACTAGTGGTGTGCCGCAGGGTTCGGTACTGGGACCTCTTCTATTTGTAATATATATAAATGACTTGGAAGAGGGAGTAAGTGGAGTGATCAGCAAGTTTGCAAACGATACAAAGATGGCTGGACTTGCGGATAGTGAGGAGCATTGTCAGGCGATGCAGCAGGACATAGATAGGCTGGTAGCTTGGGCAGACAGATGGCAGATGGAATTCAATCCTGATAAATGTGAGGTGATGCATTTCGGGAGAAAGAATGTAGGGGGGAGGCATATGATAAAGGGTAGACCTATTAAGAGTATAGAAACGCAGAGGGACCTGGGGGTGCAGGTGAACAAGTCTCTGAAGGTGGCAGAGCAAATGGAGAAGGTTGTGAAGAAAGCATATAGTATGTTAGCCTTTATAGGAAGGGGTATAGAGTACAAGAGCTGGCCTTTAATGCTGCAGTTGTATAAAACGTTGGTTAGACCTCATTTGGAATACTGTGTCCAGTTCTGGTCGCCTTACTACCGGAAGGACGTGGAGACTCTGGAGAGAGTGCAGAGGAGGTTTACCAGGATGCTGCCTGGTATGGAAGGTCTGAGTTACGAGGAGAGATTAGGCAAATTGGGACTATTTTCCTTAGAAAGACGTAGACTTAGAGGAGATCTAATAGAGGTGTACAAGATTATGAGGGGTATAGATAGAGTAAACAGGGTTAAGCTTTTTCCTAGGATGGACTCAAATAGCACGAGGGGTCACGGGCTTAGGGTGAGGGGGGTAAGGTATAATTTGGATGCTAGAGGGAGTTTTTCACACAGAGGGTGGTGGGGGTATGGAATGCGCTGCCAAGTAAAGTGGTGGAGGCAGGTACTCTGGAGTTATTCAAGAAATACTTAGATGGGCACATGAACAGAATGGGAATGGAGGGGTATAGAAAACTGATTTAAAATAGGGATCATGAGCCGTGGGAGTCCCTGGGAAGTGTGTAAATAGATGATGATATTGATGTACTTGTTTTTATCCTACAGGTGCTTTGGTCCACCTTGTTGTCTAACGAGGGGCATACACGCGATGGGTCGTGAGAGGGCTGCTCTTGGATTTTTTTTCTGAGAGTATCCTAGTGCTTCACGTCGTTAGTGTACGCTTGACCTGGACCATTTGATGGGCAACACGACAGCTCAGTGACTATCGCTGTGCTGTGAAGATACATGGATTTGGGCCTGTGTCTGTGGGAGTTTGCGCATTCTCCCCGTGCTTGCGTGGGTTTTCTCCGGGTGCTCCGGTTTCCTCCCACATCCCAAAGATGTGCTCTTAGGCTAATTGGCAAAACAAATTCTCCCTAAATTGTCTCAAATTTGGTTTTTAATCCATAGATCTATAAACATGGTCAGGGATTGCGGGCAGAAGTGGGAACATCGGGGTGATGGCGTGGGCTCATTGGGCCAAAGGGCCTGTTTCCCATGCTGTTTTGTTCTTTGTTCTTTGTTCCTATACATTGTGATGCATTTAGTCTGGATGTATAATCTAATGTGCACCCAGATTGGTAATAAGATGTATAAACACCTCTGCAATTGATCTGGGAAGGGGAGGGGGTGGGGCCAGATTGCCTCAGAAGTAAATGGGTAGGAATGGTGTGTATTTAAGGACTAACTATTGGTGGTGTGGTCTCTTTAGGAGGATTGTCACATGATCACTCTATGACATCACTGAGGCTTCCACAGTTTGTTGGCAGTTGGGGATTGGAGCCAGTGCACAGTGAACATTTAAAATAAACCTTACTTGTTGTTTTTATTGAAATTTGTGCGGATTTCATGAATGGAACCGATCTTTGCAATCCCACAGTCACAGATAACACAACACTCAGATCAATTAGTCTCTCATTGAAGACCAGTAAGTTGCTAATGACTGTGAGGTGCTTGTGCTGTTCATAGTACTGTTGTGGTGTTTGATTACTGACGAGAAAGTCTGGCCAACATTCTGGACAATATTCTCAGAGTTGGAGGCTTTCTCCATCCATCTCGTTGCTGGGCTTGATTCATTTCCAGCAGTTTTTGTTGCAGTATTGATTAAGGATGTCTCTGCTTCAACCTCCTCAATGAAGTGTAAACCTTCTTGCTTGGCTCCTTCAGACAATATTTATGTACATCTGCCATTGTTTGATACGTCTCTTGCATGTGATTTGTGACAGGGTCATCGCTTCTGAATCTTAATCTGAACTGCTATATTCTTGGGACCATCTTCAAAGAAGTGGCTAGAGGCTTCTATTCTGTGAAGTTATGAAATGCAATCCTGTAACTGATTTTTTTGCATGCCCACACTGTGGCCAATTCTTCTTTTACAATCGTGGCATATCGTTGTTCTGGTCATGACCTAGAGGCATAGAAGTCTGGTCTGCATTATCTATCTTTCTGCTCTTGAAATATCACTGCTCCAAACTAAGACTATCTGCTACCATGCTAATATGGTACGTAATTCAGCGTCATGATGTAACAAGAGATCACGAACCCAATTTTATCAGTTTCTGATAAAGTGCAGAATCTGGCATAATGTAGGTCCAATTTGGAAATCTGTTTTCAAGTGCCCTCTACGCATTCAGTTTGAGAAAAATAACGCATTCCATTCACACTGTGGGCTGGGCTTAGTGTGTCCAAAACGATCGGTACTCTGAACTGTGCATGTGCAGTTAGAAAAACGTTTAAAAAGGTGCGCCCGTGTCAGATCATTCCCAGACCACAGAAAGCGGGGAAAGTGGCCTGGAAGCGAAACATGGAAGTGTTGGTGTACACACTGACTCCCTTATCCATCTCCCCTCACTACCCACATCAATCGCCATCCCTGCCCCCTCTGCCCCCACCACCGATCGCCAATATAGTGGCAGCGGACCCCACAGCCCCCATTTCCGCACTCCCACCAGAGACCTGTCTGCTCTCCAGCGCCAGAGATACATCTTACCCATTTCTCTCCTCCTCCCCCCAGCCCAAACAACAATCTGCCTTCACTCACCCCCCTTCCCCACCCCAAAACAACAATCTGGCCTCATTCATTTCCCTACCCCCTCCTCAGAGAATGGTCTGGCCTCACTCATCACTTCCCTGCCTCCAGAAGAACATCTGACCCGCCTCCTCCTCCCTCCCCAGCAAACAACGATCAACCGTCCCCCATCCCTTCCCCCACCAGAGAATGATCAGGCCTACCTCCCTCCTCCCTCCTCCACTGTCACTGATCTGAGTCAGGAAGCTGTTGGAAACTTGGAATGCACTCTCCAGCAGCTGGAGCGCCCGATTCAAACTTTTATTCAGCAGGTCCATTACGGTGCGGTTTCAGATTGGCAAATGCAATGGTAAAGGAGGAAATGCTGATAAAGTTTGGAAGGCAGTTCATTAATTCAATTTAAATGCGTGCAAATGCATTTAAATTGCCATTGTGCCCATTTTGGGCAAGAATCGAATTGCTGCCGTTCCTGGGTTTCGGTAAAGTGGCAATCTGTGTGGACGTGGGTATGGATCATGTTAATGGCCTCTCACCTGAATTTACCACCTTTTCAGGTGCTACGCAATGATAAAATTGGGCCCTGTTTGTTTTTTAATTCTTTCAAAAGCATTTTGTTGGTTCACTCTTAGGACTGGTCTGACTCTGAAATCATGCCTTCCCTTGAGAGAACGATGTACAAGTATGTCATCTAGTGACACAGTGGTTAGCACTGCTGCCTCACAGCACCAATTCCTGCCATGAGTGACTGTCAGTGTGGAGTTTGCACATTCTCTAGGTACAGGAGTTACAGCTCTGGACTGCCCTGAAGTTGTTCTCCAGTCTTTTAGATGTTAACAACATGGCCATTAGATGTATTCTGCCTGAGAGAGGGCTTCACATTGCAGGGTGTTCACTCACTCTCGGATCCCATTGATTTCTCAAGTCAAGTGAAATTTTTTCTACTATGCCGTCTTAAAGAGTCAAAGACCACATGCAACAATTTATTATGCCATTCATTTGTAATTATTTCAATAAATTGCCCTTTGGAATAACTTCCACTGAAGACATCTTTAGAGATCAATGTCTCACACTCTAAAAGGCATGGAAGAATAGTCACGTGGATCACAGAATCCATATAGTGCAGAAGGAGGCCAATCAACCATTAAGCCTAAACCAACAATCCCCTTCAGGCCCTATCCCCGTAACCTCACGTATTTACCCTGATAATCCCCCTTAAACTAAAGGGAAATTCATCATGGCCAATCAACCTAACTGACACATCTTTGGACTGGGGGAGGAAACTGGAGCACCCAGAGGAAACCCACAGAGGAGAATGTACAAACTCTGCACTGACAGTCACCTGAGGCTGGAATTGAACCCAGATCCCTGGCACTAATAGGCAGCAGTGCCAACCATGTGCCACTTCCAATCAATACTAGCAAAATTGAAATATATTTGCAAAAAAAATTGATACCACAGTTTAAATTATATCTTATCTCTAGGTAACATGTGCCAGAGACCGATTAGATTCAGTGCAGAAAGCAGAACAACACGATAATTGGAAAACATTTGATACTTGAATCGAAAGCATTTATAAGTTATGCTTGAATTAGGAATTGTTTACAAGTGTGTGCAAAATTGTTTTATATGCTGAATGCATCAGTAAAATTGCAACAAGCAATTAAGTGGAATGCAAACACCCATTTTCATGATTCTACATCGATGGCAAGACCAAAATTATACCACATTGAAGAGTTAGAACTTCAAAAGTTGCCAAATCCTTAAATGGGTCCAATTATCCAACAGAAAAGACATAATGATTATCAACAAAATGTTCAACAGGTGATAATTTTTTTTCTGTAAATCATATGGGATTGCAAATCATTTCAGAGCATAGGAACTAGTCAGTCCGTTAGCTATATGGTTTTCAGAAGTTCGAATTATATTAAAATGAAAGAATTATATTTAAGAAATGGGAATTTAGTTGCACTGAAGTTTTGTGAGATGCCAGTTAGACTAGTAGCAGGGTGAAACTGATACTTTGTTAAACAAAGTGGAGTCTAGCAGTCTAGTGGTCTAAGTCGTAGCCTTGCACAGTTTTTTTCCTCTCAGATAGTCAAGCTATAGCACCAAAAAACAAAAAAAAACTGTGATAGACACCAGAAATTCTACTCTAAATTTAGAAAAAAATAGTTCCAAAAGAAAACTACAGGTCCTGTGTAGTAATTATTTGCTGGATTGTCTAATAGTGTTAAAACCTATGAGATGTTGTTTTGGAAAAGTTGTATTCTCAGAGTTCAGGACAGTAGATAGATTTATATAGGGGTAGAAATTCAAGTACAGTATTTGGCTAATGTAAGGAGGGGATTCAGAATGACTTGGGACTAAAGATGAGCAGACCAGGGAAAATAAGATAAGAATAGGATACAGAAAAGTTAGAAAGTACATGAAATATACTATTTGCATAAAGGCACATATAACCACTTTTAGAGAATTTAGACATGCAGTTTTGAAAATGTATTCTGTATTAAGAGCATGTGCCCTTGTTAATAACATGATGCTCATAGGACATGATAGGACATAGTTAAGTTGAAAAGTGCCACATTCCTTAGAACATTGCAGCTGCTGAGCAAAGGGGAATAACAACTCTTTTTAATGGTCTCTGAAAAGTCCTAATAAATGGGATACACATTGAACCAAACTCTTTTCAATAGTCTCTAGACAGTCCTAATGAATGAGATAGACATTGAACCAAAAACACTAGATAAGTGGGGTCTGCTAAACATCAAGAGGCTACGAGTAAAGACCCTTAAGGTCCATGAGCTGATCATGCAGTCCCATTGTTGTCCAGGAATAAATGTTATTAGCTAAGATATGTAATCTACACTCATAATGATTGGTGGGCAAATACCCAACTGGTGAGCAAATAGCTTTTGAAAATTGTATAATTGTAGTACTGAGAGTGATGACTTTCAGAGTAGATTTGGAACTGTCCCAAAACTCTCTCTCCCTCATACGTGTATCACACTTAGAAAATAAAGAACGTCTTTTACCAGAAAATTTGCCTCTGCGAGTCTTTGTATTAGCTGAGCCATAATTAAGAAGGAAGTTGGAGAAACTGAAGAGCACTCCACGGGCCACCCAGGAAGATTCTGGTGGAAGGAGCCAACGCTACGCTGCTGGACATCGATTTCGGTAAGAAAAGGCTGGCTGTTTATGAGGGACAGTGTGAAAGCATCTGGGAATTAGGAGCAATGCTTAACTGATCCGGGGCTGCACAGTGGGTTAGCACTGCTGCCTCACAGCTCCAGGGACCCAGGTTTGATTCCGGGCTTGGGTCACTGTCCGTATGGGGGCTGCACATTCTCTCCGCTGTCTGTGTGGGTTTCCATGCAGATGTGCAGGTTGAGCGCATTGGCCGTGCTAAATTGCCCCTGAGTGCCAGATCGATTAGCAGGGTGAATATGTCAGCTTAAGGGATAGGTTCTGGGTAGGATTCTGGTCAGTGTAGACTCGATAGGCCGAACAGCCTCCTTTTGCAGCGTAGGCATTCGAGTAGAGCGGTCTTTCTATGGAAGGTCTGAGTTACGAGGAGAGGTTAGGCAAATTGGGACTATTTTCCTCAGAAAGATGTAGACGCAGAGGAGATCTAATAGAGGTGTACAAGATTATGAGGGGTATAGATAGAGTAAACAGGGTTAAGCTTTTTCCTAGGATGGACTCGAATAGCACAAGGGGTCACGGGCTTAGGGTGAGGGGGATAAGGTATAGTTTGGATGCTAGAGGGAGTTTTTTGACACAGAGGGTGGTGGGGGTGTGGAATGCGCTGCCAAGTAAAGTGGTGGAGACAGGTACTCTGGAGTTATTTAAGAAACACTTAGATGGGCACATGAACAGAATGGGAATGGAGGGGTATAGAAAACTGATTTAAAATAAGGATCATGAGCCTTGGGAGTCCCTAGGAAGTGTGTAAATAGATGATGATATTGATGTACTTGTTTTTATCCTACAGTTGCTTTGGTCCACCTTGTTGTCTAACAAAGGGCATACACACGATGGGTCGTGAGAGGGCTGCTCTTGGACTTTTTTCGAGAGTATCCTAGTGCTTCACGTTGTTAGTGTATGCTTGACCTGGACCATTTGATGGGCAACACGACAACTCAGTGACTATCACTGTGCTGTGCAGATACATGGCTTTGGGTCTGTGTCCGTAGGAGTCTGCGCATTCTCCCCGTGCTTGCGTGGGTTTTCTCCGGGTGCTCCGGTTTCCTCCCACATCCAAAAGATGTGCTCTTAGGCTAATTGGCAAAACAAATTCTCCCTAAATTGTCTTAAATTTGGTTTTTAATCCATAGATCTATAAACATAGACAGGGATCACGGGTAGAGATGGGAACATCGGGGTGGTGGCGTGGGCTCGTTGAGCCGAAGGGCCTGTTTCCATTTTTGGGCACAAGAACTTGGCATGAGGTGAATAATATGATCTGTGCCAACTTCAGTGCCAGTTTCCCCTTTACTAATGTCCAAAAATGGCCACAATTGGAATCACACCTGAAATGGGCGCAATTTGCATTTGCATGCATTTAAATAGACTTAACTGGCTGCACACCTAACATTACTAGCACTTCTCCCTTTACCACCCCATTAGCCCATTCAGAATCGGCACAAAACAGACATGCTGCATAGAAGTCTAATTTAGGTGCTCTAGTAAGTGATGAGATAGGTGCCTAGTATCCAGCGGCTCTCTGCTTGAGATCAGTGAGGGGATGAGGGAAGGAGGTTTGGCTGCCACTCTGCCTGAGATCAATGAAGGGGAAGCGGGATCCAGTGCCACTCTGCCTGAGATCAGTGGAGAGAGAGGGGGATGTCCGCTACCACTCTGCCTCAGATCGGGGTGGGGAGGGGTTGGTGGAAGACGGAGGGGAAGGACAAAGGGCGCATGATCAATCAGCGTGGTGGGGGTGTGAGGAAAGTAAGGAGGTTAATAATGTAGTGGAGGTGGGGCGATGTCTGTGAGGGCTAGGGGAGGCATCTTCTGGCCCGGCAGGGATGTGGCAGGGGAGCAACATTTTTTTCTCTGCTCATTCAGAGCTGCAGGATTTCAGGAGTGTTAAGCCCCACTCGCAAGCTTCTGTAGTGCAATTCAGAATCACTGATATTTTATCAGGCAAAGTGTGTATGGAGCAGCTCAGAACAGATCTAAAAGTAGGATCTGAAACTCTCCCAGATTCAAGTCCGCCCAGCATTTAGAATCAAAATATGGCCCATAAAAAATATTGAAAAACACTTACAGGTAATGATTATTGTAGCTAATTGTAAACGTTGTTCTTCACTGTTGCCTTTCTTGTTGTTTGTTATATAGTTTAATAAACATGTTATTATTTGAATAATTTACTAACAGACAGTTGCTCAATGGGTTTCATCTCTTTTTTCACATTTTTCCAAATCACAGAAATAAACCATAAAGAACAAATGTTTCAAGCTTCCCTTCTGGGATTTGGGATGCGCTTGCATTGAACATCAGCAGAATTTAGAGCATTGGGAGGGTTTATGGTTCATATGGGCCTCCTCCTCCTTTTCTTCAATTCACCCTGTCCTTCTATCTCTTCCATGTTCTTATCTAACTTTGTCTAAACTACAGATGATACACCAATGTACCTTCACATCTCATGCCATAAAAATTAAATTAGCTTGGGAGTTCTTTACCAAACAATGCTTTCCATTAATAACATAAATGAAAGCACCAGAAAAAAAAGCAGTGAAGCGAATTGCTCAATAACTTGCATTATTTTATAGACAATAATGGATGGGTTTCAGTGACTTTGAGACAGTGATCCAATTTTAGCTGTTTAGGTGCAACCACAGAAAGCTGGAGCTTTGCTTTGATATGTGCCTCTCAATTGGATGAATGCCTTGCATTTGGCCAAGGCAACTGTAATCCTCTTTAAAATATACAGATGTTCCATGAATTTAGCTGCCACTTGCCTGCTAAAGATATTTCAGTGACTGAGACCAATTATGTACACCATATCACAGACAGCAGGATAGCTAATCTTTATGTCCCTGAAGCAAATACAAGCTATGGCAAAACTTCTTTGATGTACTAGGAAATAACAATGGATAGTTCATTCTAAGATTAAAACATTTTACAAATTGACGCTGTCAATAACTTGAAGTGTGTATGATTATTTTGCATTTGCTTTCCCTCACACCTTTCATCTTTTTTGGCTACTTCTTCTGACATTTTCACAGTTTCAGCACCATTCAGAACATTCCTTATGATCTGGCCATCTTTAATGATCAATATATACTTATAAGATAGTATGATCCAGAGGTCAAAACAAAAATAAGCACCGAAATGAGATGAGGTCAATATATGTCTTTCTTTTACATCAAATACATATGGAACAGAATACTGTTTTTAAAAACGTAGAATTCCATCTATCATCTATTGGAGCAGCACGGTGACACAGTGGTTACCACTGCTGCCTCACAGAGCCAGGGACCCAGATTTGATTTCCAGCTTGGATTACTGTCTGCGTGGAGTTTGCACATACTTCCCGTTTCTATATGGGTTTTCTCCGGGTGCTCTGATTTCTTCCCACAGTGGAAAGATGTGTGGGTTAGGTGGATTGGCCATGTTAAATTACCTTTTAGTGTCAGGGGAACTAGTTAGGATAAATTCATGTGGTTATAGGGATAGGATCTGAGTAGGATTGTGGTTAGTGCAGTCTCAATGGGCCAAATGGCTTCTTCCTGCCCTGTAGGATTCTATGTTCTATTGTGCCTCGTTACCAGCAAAATAATAATTTAATTAAACTTAGCCATAGTCTGGTTTCATTTTACTAGTTAATATTTGATGAACTGACTGATGAATTTTCTTTATAAAAAGTGGTTTCTAATTCCCTGGCTGTTTCGTACTATGACAGGCAGGCCATCTAATCTATAGAGACAAAGCTAACCTCTAACCTCCTTTCTTGTGCTGTGCCACCCATTTAATCTACATTGCCTTTTAGCAAGATTTCCTCTATATTGACGAGTAGATATGCTTTCCCTCACAAATATCTTTAAAATGCCTTCTTCTAAACCGAAGAAGTGTGCAAGAAACAGAATTCTATTATCTGCTCTCTCTTCTTCCAACATAGTAGCACTAATCAGCATTTCAGATAGATCAAATGTATGTTAGAAAGACTTCTTTAAAAAAAAATGTTTTGCCGAACAGTGGGAAAGTCATTTGAGACACATGGAATATGGAATATGATGGGAGGAAAAAGTGACTTTGGATCTTCAAACTTCTACCCACTGGTGGATTCCTCACACTATGCCAGAGTTTATTGTAGACTAATTTTCAGAGATTTATTGCCGTTATTAGTCTTCATTTTATCAAATGCTGACAAAAATGAGAAAAGGTGAACTAGATGGACACTGGTCTTTTCTTGTCTGTTGTGTGCTGTCACGAGCTAATTGCTTGCGGGAGAAATTTACTTAATGGAAATTTCATATTAGAAACTGGTTTGAAACCTCTTGCAGAACAATTAGATAAAAATCTCAAGGTATGACAGCTCTACAGGTCTGACAATGGGTTGGCACGTTGGCACAGCAGTTAGCATTGCTGCCTCACAGCACCAGGGACCTGGGTTCAATTCCTTGCTTGGGTCACTGTCTGTGTGGAATTTGTATGTTCTCCCCATGTCTGCTTGGGTTTCTTTCAGGTGCTCTGGTTTTCTTTCACATTGAAAGACATGCTTATAAGTGCATTGACTTGAACAGGTGCTGGACTGTATCGACTAGAGTAATTTCACAGTAACTTCATTGCAGTGTAAAGCTTTCTTGTGACTAATAAAAAAAAACTTTAATTAGATCAGCTATTAAGAGTTTTTTTTTAAGAGCAACACAGCACGGGAAACAGGCCCTTCGGCCCAACGAGCCTGCACCGCCGTCATAACTATATAGTAGCAATTCCATTATCCTATTATAGATTTAGGTTATTCCTAATATGGAAGACTCTCACTACAGGGACAATTTGTTTCCCAATCAGCCTAAGAGCGAATTTTTGGGTTGTGGGAGGAAACCGGAGTGCCCGGAGAAAACCCACGCAGCCACGGGGAGAACGCGCAAACTCCCGCAGACACAGGCCCAATTCCAAGTGTCTGCACAGCCACATCGATAGTCTCTGAGCTGTCATGGTGCCCTTCAGATGGTCCACATAAAGCACTCATTTACGACATGAGGTAACAGGCAACCCATGAATCAACATCCAAGAGCTGTACCCGCACCACCTGCCAAATGCATGCTCAAAGTATGGACCGAATTACCTGTGGGAAAAAAGCCGTAGTTAAACAGTCCTAATATATCCCTCTATCTGCATACCGCTCATGTGGCTGTCCAAGAGACCCTTAAACATCCCCAGCGTGCCTGCTCCCACCACCTTACTCGGCAGTGCATTCCACACCCCCACTACCCGTTGTGTGAAAAACTGCCCTCTAATATTCGTCCTATACATAGCCCCCCTCACCCTATGGCCATGACCTCTCGTCCTATCCATTTCTAAAGGTGGAAAAAGTTTTCCTCCATTTACTCTATCTATACCCCTTATAATCTTATACACCTCTATGAGATCCCCTCTAAGCCGACATCTTTCAAGGGAAAACAACCCCAGTCTATCTAATCGTTCCTCATAAGACCGTCCTTCCATACCAGGCAGCATCCTGGTAAACCTCCTCTGCACTCTCACCAAGGACTCCACATCCTTCCGATAGTACGGCGACCAGAACTGGACGCAGTATTCCAAGTGAGGCCTAACCAACGTTCTATACAACTGAAACATCAAACTCCTACTCTTGTATTCTATACCCTTTTCTATGAAAGCTAACATACTATACGCCTTCTTTATCACCTTCTCCCCCTGTGAGGACACCTTCAGAGACTTGTGAACCTGCACCCCCAAGTCTCTCTGCGTCTCTATGCTCCTTATAGTTTTACCTTTTATCCTATAATTCTCTTCTACATTTTTCCAGCCAAAATGCATCACCTCGCATTTTTCCGGATTAAATTCCATTTGCCATCTATCTGCCCAATCTACCAACCTGTCTATGTCCTGTTGTATTGCCTGACACTGCTCTTCTGTACCCGCCAATCCAAGCATCTTGATGTCATCAGCAAATTTGCTGATCTCACCACCTACCCCAACTTCCAAGTCGTTTATGTAGACCACAAATAGAAGAGGACCTAGTACTGAGCCTTGTGGCACTCCACTAGTGACAGGCTTCCAGCCGAAAAAAGAGCCTTCCACTACTACCCTCTGTCTCCTCCTCCCGAGCCAGTTCTCGACCCATCTACATACCCAACCCTGTATCCCATGCGCCTTCACCTTCTCTATCAGTCTACCATGAGGAACCTTGTCAAACGCCTTACTGAAATCCATGTAGACGACATCAACAGCCTGTCCTTCATCAACTGTTTTTGTCAGTTCTTCAAAAAATTCCACTAATTTTTTGTAAGATTTGTAAGACAAGACTTCCCCTTGACGAAGCCATGCTGTGTATCCCTGATCAGATCGCAGCGCTCCAGATGCTCATACATCCTGTCCCTAAGGATCCTCTCCATTAGCTTATCTATAACTGAAGTCAAGCTCTCCAGCCTATAGTTCCCTGGGTGATCCCTCTGACCTTTTTTAAACAACGGTACTACGTTTGCTAATCTCCAGTCCTCTGGGACCTCACCTGTGTCCAAGAAAGAGACAAAGATTTGCGTCAGAGGCCCAGCCAAGTCTTCCCTCAACTCCCTTAGCAGCCTGGGGTAAATGCCATCAGGCCCTGGAGCTTTATATGTCTTTAAGCTGCCTAACAGCCCCAACACCTCTTTCCTCGTAATCCTTATTTCCCTCAACTGATCCTCAACTTTGTCAACATCAGGCACAGACATCTGTCCAGTCTCCTGCGTGAATACCGACTTAAAGTATTCATTCAGGATCTCCCCCATTCCCTCATGCTCTAAGCATAGATCCCCTCCTCTGTCCCTGAGAGGTCCAATCTTGCCTCTAACCATCCTTTTGCTCCTTACATAGGTGTAAAATGCCTTTGGATTTTCCTTAATCCTACCTGCCAGAGCCACCTCGTGGCCCCTTTTTGGCTTTCTAACACCCCTTTTAAGATCCCGTCTACACTCTCTATAAGCTTCCAGCGCTGTCTCAGTCCCCAGTTGCCTAGATCTAATATAAGCCTCTCGCTTCTTCCTGATCAAGTCCTCAATATCCCTGGTAAGCCACGGTTCTCTAATCCTACCTTTCCCAACCTTCCTCCTTGCCGGCACGTATCTTTCCTGCAGAGAGTTTAGTTTTCCCTTGAAAGACTCCCACATGTACCTCGTCGACCTGCCCTCGAAAATCTTATCCCAGTCGGTATCTTTAAGATCTTGCCTAATCTGGCTGTATCTAGCCCTCCCCCAGTTAAATACCTTCCCTTTTGGGCCGGTCTCGTCCTTTTCCATTAATATCCTAAAGCAGACAGAGTTGTGATCACTATTTGACACCTGCTCTCCTACCTCGATGTCAACCACCTGGCCTGGCTCATTCCCCAGAACTAAATCCAGTATAGCCCCATCTCTAGTCGGGCCATCCACATACTGCTCCAAGGACCCTTCCAAAACACACTGTACAAATTCCCCCCCGTCCACTCCTACAGCTATGGGCCCTCTCCAATCTACTCCAGGAAAATTGAAATCTCCCACTACTACTACCCTATTTTTCCTACACTTATCTAAAATATCCCTGCATATCCCTTCTTCCACGGCTCGCGGGCTGTTGGGCGGTCTGTAGTAAACACCCAACAGAGTAACCACTCCCTTCCTATTCCTCAACTCCACCCATAGAGACAAAAGTTATTGGGAATAACTTTTCAATTTGTATCATCCTTGGCTGAGTAATTTGGGAAATATAGTAACACAATAGTTGTTAGGTGGCTAGTGCTTGCCATTAGACAGGAAGTGTTTCCTTTTCTTGCTGCCTTATCAAAAACAATGAAAGCAAGCACCCATCCCCCTTTTAATGATGGTGTTGGCTTTGGAGGGCACAGCAAAGGAAGGTGCTGTTAGCGTGAGTGGGTGAAACGACTACTATGGACCCAGGATCTAGTTCAATAATGGTGCAGCTTCATTTCCTTTTACATCAACAGAGTAAAAGGAAATACAGTCAGGATATACAATCAAACTGTCCCAAAGCACACTAATGACCCACCACAACAGGCTACAGTTATAGATAAACTTCGGTATATTGTACGATTCAAATGCTAATGCTTTATTTACAGTATTCGACTTTAGCCATCCTGTCTCGATGTTTTCAAGTATTGGAATGATGGGTTTAAGTGCGCATTGATCGTTTTTGTCTGATTGGTTATTAACGGTCTAGAATCTCTGGCATTTGAACAATGAGTGTGTGATTATTCTCAGGAAGTTTGAGGGGCCAGGGATGCTTCCTTAGTTATGTTAATCTTTGGGTGTCTCCACAGAGAATTGTTTGATTAGGTTAGAAGTGCTGATTTGGTGGTTGGGGATTTGTTTTTAAATTTAGTTCCTGTAGGTGCCATCCTGTCCAGCTTCCCTTGTGTCCTAGCCCTCATTTGCATTCTAAAAGCATGCTCTTGCCTGCTAGTCTGTGTCTGTTCCTTTGTGGCCTTTAGTGGGGAGGCTCTGAGTGTAATTTTAGTCTGCTTCCATATTGTGTGCCCAATTCCATAAAACTGTTGTCCGATAACAATGCCCATGATTAGAACTGAAATTAATCTGACAATTCAAAGAGAAATGTGGTAACCAATGGAGACCTTATATAAGAAAAGCAATGCAAAGTTACATCTACCAATATTTGTGCAAATTCTTACCAGTGGTGCATGAATAGAACTTACTTTCTTACTTTGGCACAATCCTGTGACAACAATAGACCGAAGCCCTTTTTATATCCTTTTGAATTCTATGACTGTAACATTTTCTGAAAATACCGATGCTGTGGTCACCAGGAACTGCGGAAGATGCATGTACCTTGCTGTAGTTCAATGGTTTTTCAGGGGTAGTTAACTTGCCACTGTTGGAGTGGGTAGCTGTACCAAATATCCATCCAGTTTCTCTCAGTCTATTTTTTTAATACCACTGGATGATCATGCTTTAGAAGTCAATTCTGTTCCATGAATCAAAGAGTTAATGTGAGAAATCTGGAAGGACAAGTGGGCACCACTTGTAATCATGGGAAGCCAACTGTCATAAGAACAAAAATGGAACAGAGACTGGATTGCATGATGCATTTCTCTTTTAATGAAGTCACGTTAACATCCCTTAAAGGCATATTACCACATTCCCCCTTTCTTTTTAAAGATCCTTTCCCCTGTTGCAGGATTCAGGATGTGAGCCCGCCTTCCCAACCATAAGCTTGGCAATTATTGTGTACATTGGTCACCTGCTCATGCATTTTTAATGGTTTATCTAGTTTCAGAGAGAGTGAAGTCAGTAAGAGTGGGTAACTTTGTATACAGACCTGTCAAATATGGAGTTCTATTGGTGAAGGAATAATTGCACTTAAAGTTGGTGCTCTCAGATATAACATTGCAATGCGTAGATCTTGCTTTATCTATCTAAATTTGATCATTAGTGGTTTCGCCATGCTAATCAATCATTCAGCTGTCAGATCTCGTGATGAAGAGAGGACGAAGTCGAGTGATCAATATTCCACCTCTCACATGTCTTGAAATGGCTGATCAGTAAATTGCAATATCATTGTTTATACCCAGCCAATAGACTGACAATCTCGGACGTTTTCCTGTCTGATCTATATGTGTATGACATTGTTGAATAATATCAGGTCACAATAATTCCAGTTAATTATCTCAGCTCCAGAACACCACTGCATGCTTTCCTTAGAATAGTGTCCTAGGCCAGCTATCTTCAGCTGACTTATCAAAGATCTTCCTTCCATTAATGATCAGAAGTGGAGGATGTTTGCCAATGACCGTTCAATGTCCAGTTCCATTTGTGCCTCTTCAGATACTGAAGCAGTCCATGTCCCAAATGCTGCACAATATCCAAGCTTGGGCTGACAAGTGGCAAGTAACATTCATGCCACACAAATACCAAGCAATGACCATCTCCAATAAAAGAGGACCTAACTACCACCCCTTGTTGTTCAATGACATTACCATTGCTGAATCTTCGCATTACCAACATCCTGGGGGGTTACCATTGTAAGAAGTCTTACAGCACCAGGTTAAAGTTCAACAGTTTATTTGGTAGCAAAAGCCACTAGCTTTCGGATCTCTGACCCTTCGTCGGGTGAGTGGAAAGTTCCACTCACCTGACAAAGGGTCAGAGGCCTAAAAGCTGGTAGCTTTTGCTACCAAATAAATCTGTTGGACTTTAACCTAGTATTGTGAGACTTCCTACTGTGTTTACCCCAGTCCAATGCCGGCATCGCCACGTCAGGATTACCATTGACCAGAGACCGAACTGGACGAGCCAAATAAATACTGTGGCTATCAGAGCAGGTCAAAGTTAGAAATCCCATGGCGAGTAACTCATCAGGACAAAGCAGTCTGTTTGATTTCTATCTCTTCCACAAACATTCAATCTCCACACCACTGATAAATAGTGACAGCTGTATGTGCCATCTACAAGATGCACTTCAGAAACTTACCAAGGTTCCTTAGATAGAACATTCCAAATTCATGATTCTCACTATTTAGGTCAAGGGCAGCAGATTCATACAAACACCACCATCTGGAAGTTTTCCTCCAAAGCATTCACCATCCTGATTAATTCACTGTCGCTGGGTAAAAATCCTGGAACTATCTCCCTGACAGCACTTGAAATATCTCTAGATCAGGGACTGCAGCAGTTCAAGAAGCCAACACCACTATCTTCTCAAAAGTAGCTAGGCATGGGCAATAAATGCTGTTCCAGCCAGCAAAGTCCACATCCCATAAATGAATTTTTAAAAAATTGATGATCTACCTGCCTTTGAAAATGATTCCTTGGGAGATGTTTAGCTCATCATAGTAAGGCTAAAATGGCTTCATGCACTTGAGAACATGTTAACTGGAATTAGCTCAGTAGGAAGGTGGAACTGATCCACTTCAGATCAGCCATGATCTTGTTGAATGGCGGGGCAGGCTCAAAGGGCTAGATGGCCTACTCCTGCTCCTATTTCTTATGTTTTTATGTTCAATCATGGTTTTCTAAAGTTCTTGTAGTGTGAAATCTTTTACTGATTCTTCTAGCATCTGCTCATAGTTGCATTATGCAAGATGTACCAGATCAGTTTGGAGAACATCTTCAAGCTTGATGTCAATTAAGCTAACTTTTGATCAATGTGTATCTTCTTCTATATTTACTGGGGTAGGTAGCCTGGAAAGTGTATCCGATGTGACCATCAAGTTACCTGCTTTTTACCGAATCTCACAGTTGTAAAGTTGAATCTTTTTCAAGAGAAGTTGCAACCTTGATGAAGCATTGGTCAATAGCTTTTGTCAAATCATCTCCCGTGGTTGGTATTCGGTCTCTGCCACAAATCTTTTGCAAATAGGTAGGCATAAAAATACATGATTCCAAGTATTAAACCTAACATTTCTCATTCAATGTTGGAGTTGTTTGTGTTATATAAAATCCCTATAGTGCAGAAGGGAACCTTTCAGCTCAATCAAGTCTATACTGACTTTTTGACAGAGGCCCTATTTCCATCACCCCACATATTTACCCCGCTAATCCCCCTAACCTACACATCTTGGGACACTAAGGGACAATTTAGCATGCCAAATCCACTTAACATGCACATCTTTGGACTTTGGGAGGAAACAGGAGCACCTGGAGGGAATGCAGGAAATGTGTCACATAGACAAAGGAGAATGTGTAAACTCCACACAGAATCACCCAAGGCTGGAATCAAATCCGGGTCCCTGTGCTGTGAGGCAGCAGTACTAGCCACTGTGCTACCATGTTGCACTACAGACAAGAAATTTTGAAGTAAATGCAATCAGTTCAAAATCTGTGACGCTTCTATCCCCAGTGTTTTCCTAGGATCAGAAACTCATGTTGATGTTTCTGATAATGATTATTTCAGTGCTTTGAAGAAGCATTGGTTGTCTTCAAGACTCAAGGAATGTATATTATTTCTCAATAATTCTCAAAGCGTTGGAATTTTTTAACAAACATGTATAGGAACAAAAAATTATAGAGACTGAGGCATTTTCAAAGGTCACCCTTGTCATGAGGAATTGGCATGGCTTTAATCTCTTCAGTTTTACTTGGATAGGACATATGCAAAGACTGGAATAAATAGAATCAAAGAAATTGATCTGCTGCATGTTGATGTCACATTTCAGACTGTTAACACCAATCCTTCATTATGTGTCACTTGCATCAATAAGTGCAAATTGTGGCCATGATTTTGCTTTGGACTTCCAAAAATAGCAATGTCATCTGCAATACAAATGCATCTCGGTACAATGCAATGTAATATTGCCCAAGTCAACAAGAAAGCAATTCTGGCCAACAGAGAGCCTGGAAGAAAATAGCTGGAAGCAGTATCAACTGAATGGGGTACACAATGTATAAACCTCTGGAATTTTCTACAAAATATAGTGATCAGTAATCATGCTTGGTATCAAGTTTCAAAACTAATTCTGCCCTTGAAAATCCTGGATTTAACTCTACTGATGTGGGTATTTTGTAAGATATCATACAAAAATACGTAAATATCATGGATCAAAGTACACTCTCAATGATCTATTCCAGTCTATGATATATGTGATTGAACTGCACCAATCTGTGTGTTGTAGCACGCTTTTAATTATTCCATCTTCCTCTATTCTGTTCAGTTTAACCTTCACATTGTGTACTTTAGATAGTGTCTTTCATCTATCAGGTCTGCATCAACAATAACTACCATTAAAGTCACACTAACCCCATTTTCCTGCACTTGTTCTATATCCTTGAATGTTATGATATTTCAAGTGCTCATCCAGTATTTTTTTGAAGGTTGGAAGCTTTCACAGGCAGTGTATTCCAGTTTCCCATTACTCTCAGATTGCATTTTTTTTCCACAAATCCTCTCTGAATCTCCTGTCCTTATCCTAAAACTATGTCCCTTTGTGATTGATCCTTCAACCGAGGGGAACAGTTGCTTACTACTCAGCTTGTTTAAATCTCTCATAATCTTATAAGCATCAATCATGTCTCCCCTCAGCCTTCTCTGCTCCAAAGAAAACAATCTATGCCTAAATAGTCTGTCCTTATAGTTCAAGTGTTCCACCTTAGGCAACATCCTAGTGAATCACCTCTGTGCCTCCTCCTTCCTGCTATCACATCCTTCCTGTAACGAGGTGACCAAAACTGTACACAGTACTCCAGCTGTGGCCTAACCAATGATCTTTACAACTCAAACATTACTTCCTTGATCTTTTATTCTATTCCGCGACTGATAAAATTAAATGTCCCATATGCCTTCTTCGCTACCCTATTCACCTGTTCTGCTGACTTCAGGGATCTGTGAGTAATTACTCCCAAAATAAATCTATTCCTCAGACCTTCCCAGCGTCCTGCCATTCATTAAATATTGAAAGTGTATTGCTTCACTTTATTAGGGTTAAATACCATCAGCCACTATTCTGCCAATCTGATTAAGCCACCTATATTTTCCTGTAAGCTACCTGGATTCCCTGAGTTTATTGATCCTACAGTTTTCCCTACAGGGTACAAGTTGGATCTGTCCTCTCCCCATTTCCTTTTAGAATGCCCTCAACCGTCCTCCTGGAGACTTACCTTTGAAGAACTGTTCCAGTCAACTTTCGCCAGATTCTATCTTACTTTAATCAAATAAAACTTTCCCCCAACCCAAAGTTGTCTTTTGCAATCTTTTCTCTTTGTCTAACAAACTTGAACTATACCGTGTTGAGATCACTATTACTAAAATGCTCCCCTATTGTCACATTGCATACTTGTCTGTCTTCATTTCCAAGAACCTTGGGCTTTCCACATATTATACAAAAAACACTCCTGGATACATTTCAAGAAATCTGCCCTCTCTAAACACTTTTTATATCTGTCCCAATTTATGTTGGGAAAGTTAAAATCCCGTAATATAATTACTCCTTTATTTCCTACTGACTCTTTGGGGGGAGGGGCCTATAATACACACCTGATAAAGTAGCTGTCCCTTTTATGTTCCTAAATTTTATCCACAAAGCCTCGTTTGAAGATCCTTCCATGATATCATATCTCCTTATTGTGGTAATTGACTCCTTAATTAATAATGCTACACCACCTCTCTTTTTACACCCTACTGTGTTTTGCCAAAAGATTCCATACCCCAGAATGTTGAGTTGCCTGTCCTGCCCTTCCCTTAGCCATTTTTTTCTGTGATGGCACCAATATCACACTTTCATGCATCAATCCACACATTTCACTCATCAGTTTTACCTATTTACACTCCTAGTGTTAAAGTAAAAATTGTCCAATTTGCCTTACTCTGTTAGCAGTCAACATAGCTAAATTCACTCAGACTTGCTTTCTCTTCTGTAGCATGGTATGTCTCTATATTGCCAAAACTGTGTGCCTTTCCCCTGCCAGATAAGTTTAAACTCTTCCTAACAGCTCTAACAAACATACTCACAAGGATGTTGGCCCCAGTGTGGTTCTGGTGCAAACTGCCCTTTTGTACATGTCCCACCCTCCACAGAAAGGGTCCCAGTCATCCAGGATTCTAAAATTCTCCCTCCTGCACCAACTCTTGAGCCATGCTTTCACATGCTCTATTTTCCTATTTCTATACTCACTACTATGTGACACCGTTGCTCAATTCTCTCATTGTGGTCCGCCACTTTGCTGGTGAGTCCAGCTGGGAGACATGTGTTTGCGACCTTGAATGGGAATTTGCGCTTACGCTGGGAAAGCATTTGCAACTCCCAGACCCCAGCGAACAGTTGGCAGCCAGTCTACGCTGGAAACCAGCGGGAAGGCAGGTGAGTCATTTAAATGTATTATTAGTCTATTTTAAATATATATATTTGTTGGCCCCAATCAAATTTCCCACTCTGCCAGGAGTGTTTCATTCCGACAGGATTCAGACTAGCTCGTCATGTTCAGGGAACCAGCAGAACTATCTATCCTACAAAGCGGGGGGCAATCAAGGCCCTTTAGAGAATCAGGCAGTGAGATAACAACCACTGGGCTAGAGACACTGGCAGTGCCAGCCTGGCACTGCCCAAGGGCAAAGGGCCCATGCCCACGAGCACCTTGCCACTGCCCACCAGGTATCAGGCAGTACCAAGAAAGTAAAACCTATTGTGGGTGAGGCCTAGGTGCGATTGGTGAACGTGGGGGGGGTATTGGGTGGTCCCCACTCCCGCTCTGCATTGGGATTGGTCTGGGATGGAGGAAAGACAGTGATTGGGATGGGCTGATCTGGCAGAGTGGAGGGGCATGGGTATCAAGGCATTTTGGGGCAGAAGGGATAAGGGCTGGTCCAGAAATTGTTGTGGGGGCTGCGATCGGCCCATGGGGGAGGGAGTGGGGGGCTGAAGGGCAAACACCATGATGGTCCTAAACTGGCTAGCAAATGGGAGTTCGATAGTTTGGGGCCACTGCTCTGATATTGTGACTTCAGTCTGAAAAAAATGCCAAAGGTCTTCTCATGCTGATTAGTATGATATAAGGCTATTCACCAAATTGTACTGTCAATTACTGGTGATCACCATGTTGTGCTATTATAATGATGTAACATCTAATCACTCATAAGAAATTGAGTAAACATGCTGTGGGTTCATTTGAAACGAGGCAAATGAGAACAGTTTTATATGTGTAGACATCAGAGGCGGGGATGCTATTATCTGCTCTCAGTGGAAGTGAAGCTAAGAGTGGGATTTTGTGTCAGTGGAATCTTCTGGGTTAGCTGAAGGTGATCTCCTATGATAAATTCCCTGGTGGTGGAGTGGGCAAGCCATGTGAAAGGCCAGAGACTCTGGCAGGACTAGAAATCTCACTGTGAGCAATAGCAAGCCGCCTCCAGCACAGCAAAATATGCTGCAGTGGGGGGCTGGAAAATTGCGGTCTAAGACACAATCACATGACACATTTCCCTTCTAATGATGCCACACTGATATCCCTTCAGGATATGTGACAATATGGTGGCTCATCTACTGGAAAAGTCCAGAGAAATTAACATATATCTTGACAAATTCCCTCCTTAGAACAAAATATCTTAATGTAATGAAATAAAAATTTTGAACAATTTACATGCAGCTTATCTGATATTTCAACAGGCCTCAAAATGTTTAAATATTCACTGCACTAGGAGTGAAATTTAGGGAAAAACATAATCTTGTTTTTAGTATGCATTGGCACTGCTGTGTCTGCCACACTGTTAAATCAGTCATCAACAGATTTAATTTGAATAAAGGCCCAACTCATTTTTGCACAGTGAATGTAGATTTGAGTAAAACATTCACTCGCAACAATTAGCAACCTTTATATATTTTCGTTGTTGTTATATCTCTATTGAAATCACAAGGAAGGAGCAGAAATAGGATGAAATAGAAGGTTTTAACTGGGCCCATAGTAATGCAACCAATGCCATTTATAACTGAACCAAATATAACTCAGTAAACTGAGCCATTTCACCAAATTAGATATTGCTTTTGCAGGTCTATTGTTTTCAACAATTAATGCAGTAGTTTGATTAAACTTATCTTTGGAAATTTGGAACCTTAAAGCTTTGGAAAATACACTTGGATACAAGTGACACTAGGAGTGGGATTTTCCTGCTGCTCTCACCCTAAAACAGGAAAATCCTGCCCAACATAAAGGGACCTTTCCATGCCGTTATGATTCCTGTGGTGGTCAGAATGGGAAAATTTTCTTCTGGATGTTTATCTGCAACTATCAAAGGAGACTGCCTATTGTAGCATGCTAGGTTGGTAGAGGCACATAAGGCCCTTCCTTTCCCTAAAACCACTAGTGCCACATAATTCCCATTTGTTTTGGAAAATCTTCATATTGGTGTTAATACCAACAAGAGCTCACTTGTTTTTTTCAGTTTCCCAGAACATAATCCAGGCCTACACCCTTGATGGAAGTGACTGGTGGGCTTGGACTCAATCCTTACACTGACTAATGTACTAGCACCAGTCTGCCTGGTGACTGAAAGTTTGAGCGAACAAATCTCCTAATGTTAGAAGTCATTGCTGTAGCCGTGTCATGAGCATAGGGTTCAACATGTTCAGATGCTGGGCCCAATGTGCTATTCTTCTGTTCTCGGATGGTAGTGAGAATATACTGGAGATACCCATTCTGTTTAATCTGCAGCAAGACAAGAATAATTGTTTTTTAAAACTTATTGATTTAATCTCTTCTTTCTATCCTACAAAGCGTAGCCTCTATAACTATCAGAAAAGTTCGTTAGCAATCTGAGTATCCACTTATTGATATTTGTGTATTTTCTTTACAGCAAATTGCACAAAAACAAGGATGAAGGTTCAATTCAATTAGCAATTCATAAGCACACATGGAAATTAAGAAAAGGCCAAAATTTATGTAAGATCATTTTCAAGAAAATGGACTTCAAAATTCATGAATACTAAGAAAATATTCCTCCACATGTTGTGATCACAATCCCCTTATGCATATAAGACAATCTAATTCTTTAATGCTATATTTTTAAGTAATTAATCCAGCCCCAACCTATTCAGAATTAATCTCTATGAACATGCAGCAACAAAACAAAATTAATTGTGCTCATTAACAAAGACGATGAACAGGAAAAGTTTACACCCTTCATAAACTTATAGTCGCCTTGCTCGCATACAAGCTGTGGAACTGCACTGGTAAATTGTCACTATTTTGGAATGTAACAGCTACTGTGTATAACATATAAACATCTGGATTTTTGCTCTCAGTTTGGTGCGCAGAGCTGATATGTGTCCCAACTCCACAAATCCAACCTAGGAAAAGAGGAGCTTACAAGTTGAGATTTTTGTACTGGGGGTGGAAGGCTGGGTGGGAGGCAAAGCTTTCAATTCCCTGATAGCTGCCTTTGAGACTTTTTTTTTGACAGCACCTGCCCAGAGGAGCTTCGGACAGTTTTGTAATTGATTTTGACAGACCTGGTGGCAAGTTCAATAATTTATGCACTTTTTAACTACCATTCATGCTGACAAATCCAAAAGGCACTTTAACCGCCAAAACATCATATCCAAAGAGCTTTCCAAACAAGTCCAGCAAGTTCAAAACAACTCTTACCTTGTCTGTTTGGCATAGATCAAGTTTCACACTCCAAACTTCCTAAAGTCCCTTAGTGAACACAACTGACGGATTAAATGGCTAACTGCTCCCGTAAACCAACCAAGCCCAATTCCATTCTTGCTCCTTCCTATTTGAAGGTTCATGTTAGGGAGGTAAGACTTTCAATTTCCAGTTTGTCTGTCAATTTTGCTATAATGGCAAGGCTTTCTGTTCAGACCATAATGTTACGATCCCAGTCGATGTTACTGTTAGATGAAAAGATCTAAGACTGGGACTCTGGTTCAAAAGAATGTAACTTTTACTTTTTTTTTAGAAAATGTGGAGAGACAGTCACAGGAATGCTAATGAGTATTTCACAACAAGAGAAACACATTTATCAAACATGAAAATTTTGATTATAATGCAATTTTTTTTAATCACTCCCTTGATTTCACAGATGTTTACAATTTTCAAAGATAACACCCTGTTCTGAAACCAAATGGCTGATGCCACCCTTAGCCAATCTTCCATGAATTTCTTCTCACAATGCCCCCCGCTCCCCGGTTATTGTTACATGAGTGTTTCCAAATTTCACTCACAAAATGACACACTTCAAAATCTTCTTACAATGTTTCTCATCAATTGTTTTTATTAAGAGTCCACTTAAGGTTTTTTAACTATCCAGTCAAATAAAGCTTCCTCTGCAGTGTTTCAGTCAGGAAACTAGATCCTGGTTTTCCCAAATCTCCTTTAAGGATGCTTCATCTTAACTGCTTTTACAACCACCAACTTTCACAATTATTTAATTATTTTATCACAAGCTGCAGTAATATATCATAAACCATATACTTACTTCAGATATTTTTCTGGCCTCTCATTTTCCAATTCCTCCTTGGCTCTCAGTGACATTACTGAACAGTATCCAGATCTAGTCCAAGTTTTCTCTGTTCCTTTGACTTAAGACTTGGAAGTTCTCTTTGATTTTTTAATCATCTTAGATTCTTAACTAGCCATCCTATAAGTTTCTTAGACATCAGAATTGGCATTTATATTTATTGAACGGATTAAGCCAAACCTTAGAAAGACTGCGATTCCCTAATGAAGAATTTCACAAACCATTTTTATTGACCATTCAAAGTGACAAAATTTGTGTTAAAATAGCTGACAGTGTTGCAGAAAAAAATAAAATAATTGCATGTCTGAGATATTGTTAGCACAGTCAGGAAATGTGGTCATCCAGCACTTCTCATCCACAATTTAATGTGGCAGTCCAATTAAATCTCTACATTTCTCTTCTAAATGTCCTCTTTAAAGCCAGCCTCACTGATCAAGCTTTAAATTACCCCTCATAAAATGCATTTTTTTGGCTTGGAATCAATTCTTTGGCTTATTACTTTCCTGTGAAGCACTGGGATATTATCCTGTGTTAAAGACACTGCATAAATACAAGCACACTCTAGTACAAGTCCAACCTAGATGCATTGAAACGTTGCCTGAGTTCATTTGATTTCTTTTGTTGTTGATTTTGATCATTGAATTCCCCAAGATATATTACGTTGTCTTTTGATTACAGGTGAATTATCGTCAACACTTTTTTATTGAATCCAGTTAAAACCCAGAGACAGACTTTGCCCCATATTATTTATTTATTTTTAAAAATGTCACAAGTAGGCTTACATTAACACTGCAATGAAATTACTGTGAAAATCCACCACTCACCAGACTCCAGTGCCTATCCGGGTATGCTTGGGGAGAATTAAGCATGGTCAATGCACCTAACCAGAATGTCTTTCAGACTGTGGGAGGAAACTGGAACACCTGAAAAAAACCCAAGCAGACACAGGGAGAACATGCAAAAACACTTAGACAGTGACCCAAGCCGGAAATTGAATACGCATCCCCTGGTGCTATGAGGCAGCAGTGCTAACCAGTGTGTTGTTGCCCATCTAGCCTGCAACCTTTCTGCTTGGTAATAACTTGAAACTGAGATTTTTTTTTGTCAAGTTTTATTGCTATGTTACACCTTAGAATAGAGGGAGCTGAATTCTATACCAATTCTGAACAATTCTGGAGAGAGCACAGACAATGTACTGAAGATAACTGGCTTTTAGATTGCTACTTTGAGTGCACGCATGCATGGTATCATTGAGCAAAGTTAAAACCTTTACATGGCCTCTAAATTTAACATCTTGTGATGGAATGCCATGTTCAGCTGTCAGAGTGTGCACATTGGGGAACGTGACTGCATATTCCTCCTGTTAACTCTCAGGGTAAAAGTAACGCATCAAGATGGAATGATTGTTAATGGAGACAGTTCGGAAGAAACTCACCATTCATTGTCATTTTGATTTTTTTTTATTTACACACTGGTATGGAACTTAAAGGGTTCGTGAATGTTATAGATTAGATTATGCAACAGAATTTAATTTATAAGAATAAACAACAATTGTCATGTCTAATAAATGAGGTCTGTGGCAAATGTAGTTCGTGTTTCCAAGAGAATCTGGAATATTGCCACAGTTTAAAGGAACAATAAATGTATAAGAATACAAAAAACAGGAGTAGGGCTAGACCATGCAGTCCATCAAGCCTACTCCATCATTCAACACGATCATATCTGATCTTGGATTTCAACTCCATTTTCCCATCCGGTTCCCTATATCCCTTACTTTCCAGAGAGACCAAACAATTTCTCTATCCTAGCATTAAATATGCAATAATGAATCATCCAGAACCCATAAAATAGAATCCTCATTATCCAGTGGGAGGCCATTTGGCCTACTGAGTCTACACTGACCCTTCAAAACATCACCTATCTCCATAAACCCGCATATTTGCCCATGACCTACACATCTTTGGACACTAGGAAATAATTTAACATAGTCAATCCACAAAATCTGCTCATCTTTGGACTGTGGGAGAAAACTGAAACACCTGGAGGAAACCCACACAGACATGAGGAGAATGTGCAAATTCCACACAGTCACCCAAGATTGGAATCAAGCCCATGTCCATAGTGCTGTGAGGCAATGGTACTAACTACTGTACCCCACCACTCTGGGACAGAGAATACCAAAGATTCACAATTCTTGCGTACATATGAAGTAATTTGTCCTCATCTTAGTCCCAAATGATCGGCCCCACTATCCCAAGATTCACTATGGCCATGTTTTAGCTCCCTTGCCAGTGGAAATAATTTTTTAATGTCTACCCTATCAAGCTGCTTCAGAATTTCAAAGGTTTCAATGAGACTGCCTCATTCTTCTAAACACTAGAGAATATAAACCCCCAAATTTACCTAGCCTTCCACCATAAGACTACCCCTTCACTTCAGGGACTAGCTTAGTGATCTATTCAAGCACTAGCTTCTCATCAGGAAATAGAATCATGCTCTCTGGTGTTGGAGATTTGATGTTATGAACATGAAAATGAAGAAAAATAACTGCAATTAATGGTTTGCTTCAACTGTGCAAAATTAACAATGGATTGGAAAGATGTAGTTAATAAAAAATCAGTAAGGTAGATGTTAAATGATAAATTAACAGGTGGAATCAGAACTGCATGTAAAATTCCCAATTTAATTCCAATATTGCACCGATCGCTCCCATCCAGAGATGAACAGCAAATGTGATATAAATTCTGCTGTTAATATGCACTTTGCTTGGTGAATTAGTGACTGGAAAACGTTGGACTTTTGGTATAAGATGGAATGCAGGTAATGTTTCGTTTTGCATGTTTTTGCCAAACTGAGCTAAAAAGTGCACTGACATTGTGCTCTTATCTGAAGTGACCCATGTAGTTCAAAATTTCACCCAAACATCATTAGCATCATCACAAACATTCAATTTTCCACGTACCAGCACAATTGCTTAATGCAACCACATATAATCTTTTTCTTGCATTAAAATATATTGTAATATACTGTAATTAACAATGGTAACCTGCCACCCTTTCATTAATGCAACTGACAATAAATTTATCACAATTAAAAAAAAGTTTCTTTAATCAAAATATCCAGTCCTCTACCTCTGCATAACCTGATTTTAAATCACCAAGAATGAGAGATTAAAAACCTACATTGAATCATTTACTATTTTCACTCCTGCAGGCTAATCATATTTTGTTAGGCTTATCACTTCCTGCAGTGTGTAATGCTTAGACACCATTAACTAGTCTTGTAGAAGTTATCCAGGTGATTAGAAGTTATCCAGATTTTAAGCTGAAAATCAGGTGCCTCCTTACATCACCAGAGGGTGGTATTGTACTCAGTCCTATATTAACCATTAATGTACAGATCCTTCTACTGTAAATCAGTTTCTTAGTAAATTAAACATATGTTAATATATAACATTGTGTTTCTTTGCATCTAAATGGAATGCTGTACTGTCAAACATGGATGCATGGAAAATAGATGCAGGAGTTGGCCATCCTCTGCTGGATTTTAAATGTCTCCCAGTCCTTAGATTTGCTGCTTTTTCTGGCCAATTTATATGCCTCCTCTTTAGTTTTAATAATATCCCTGATTTCCCTTGTTAACCATGAATGAGCCACTTTCCCAGTTTTACTCTTACGCCAGACAGGAATACACAATTATTGAAGTTCTTCCATGTGTTCTTTAAAAGTCTGCCGTTGCCAATACACTGTCAATACCTTAAATATCCTTTGCCATTTTATCCTCGCCAATACACATCTCATTCCATCAAAATTAGCCCTCCTCAAGTTCAGCACCCTAGTCTCAAACTTAACCATATTACTCTCCATCTTAATGAAGAATTTTACCATATTATGGTCACTTTTCCCCAAAGGATCTCGCAACACAAGTTTGCTAACTAATCCTTGCTTATTACACAATACAATAGGATGGCCTGCTTTCTAGTTGGTTCCTCAACATATTGGTCAAGAAAACCATCCCTTATACATTCCAGAAAAACCCTCTTCCATCACACTGCTGTGAGTTTGGTGAGCCAGTCAGTATGCAAATTGAAGTCACCCATGATAACTGCTGTACCTTACTGCATACATCTCTAATTTCCCGCTGATGCCATCCCAAACTCATTATTATTCTTTGGTGGTCTGTACACAACTCCTACTAGCATTTTATTCTTTGGTTGTCCACAGCTCCACCCACACAGATTCCACATTGTCCAGACTAATGTCCTTCCTTACTATTTCATTAATCTCCTCTTTAGTTAGCAATGCTACCCACAGCTCCCTTTCTTTTCCAAATACTTTTCCAGAATATTGAACACCCTTGGATCCACTTCAGATCAGCCATGATCTTATTGAATGGCGGGGCAGGCTCGATGGTCTAGATGGCCTACTCCGGCTCCTAGTTCTTATGATCTTATGTTGTTATAATGTTTAGTTTATATCCCTGGTCTCCCTAGGGCCAGATGTCTGTGATCCCAATTACATCATGTCTGCACAGTTAATTCATCCACCTTAATACAAACGATCCTCATATTGAGACACAGAGGGAGTGAACCACCCACCTCACTGTGCTAATTTTTTAATGCAGCAGGCCGGGAGAATCACTTTTGGGCCAATTTGTAGGATTCACGCAGTTGTTTGTGACATGTGCGCATCTCCGAGTGCCGGATATCTGACGCAGTTGAGACTACACTGGGAGTCGATGGGAACAACAGGTGAGTTATTTTAATGTTATTTAAATGTGATCATTGGGCCCGGGATTGAAGCCTCTTGTCCATATAGCATCTCCCATGCCACCAGCACAATTTCACTTTGGCGGGGTTCAGTCTAACTCCCCACTTTTTGGGGAAATAATGGCCCAACCCTGCTGGAGTGAAGCGGGGAAAACGGGACCTCCCCCAAGTGGTTGATGCCCCCTGGCATGGTCACCCTGGCAATGCCAGCCAACGTCCGTGACACAGTCAAAGGAACAAAGTGCCCATGTCCAGGGGTTACCTTGGCGCTACCCATCAGGCATGGGGTAATGCCAAAGGGGGTGGGGCCTAGGGGTACAGTGCCAAGGAGGGATGGGATCTAAGGGATGGGTTCGCTGTGAGCTAGGCAAGCAGAGGGATGGGGGTCCAGCTGCCAGTCTGCATTGGGAATGATTGGGACTGTAGAGTTTGTCTGCCAAGGCTAGGGGGGGAGGCTTCTGGGAGGTGGAGGTGTGTTTCCTGTGGGGGAGGGGGGATCTGCCAGGAATGGGGGGGAATTGTCACTGCTGGAGTGGGGTGTGAAGATCTGGGTGCTCTGGTATGGAGGGGTCCGGGGGTGGCGTGGGAATGGTCATGGGGGCTGCAATCAGGCCATGGGGGTGTCAGGAGTGGTAACACTGAGAGTCCAGTGCTAGCCAGTGATCAAGCTGGCCAGCAAACTGCAAGCTGACAGTTCAGGAAACTACATATGAGTAGAGGCCTGGAGCTGTCAGACGCTGACGTAAATAGACCCCGATCCCCCGAGCTTTCAATATATTCATGATTGTTACCTCTGTATTGCACAGAATGTGGGAGATTTGAGTGTGAAGTCACACTGAAAAAAAACAATCAGGTATTTCTGCAGATGCAAAGAGGTTCCAATTGATTTACACCAATTTTCCCACGAATTCAGCACTTGTTAGGAGAATCGCTCCCAGAGCCTTCAGGTTTGTTTTCTTGGCATTTATTGTTCTCTGTAAGAGTTAAGAAATAAAGTGCCCTTTTTGATTGTTGTCTTTGGTTTCTCTGCCTTCCACTTTTCTCCTTACTGCATTTTGTCTCTGTTCCCACTTTACTTTCCTCTAATTTCCTGCATCAGTTCCCACCCTCCTGCCACATTAGTTTAAACTCTCCCCAACACTAGCAAATCCCCCTCCCCACTAGGAATTTAGTTCTAGTCCTGCCCAAGTGCAGACCATCCAATTTACAATGGTCCTACCTCCCTCAGAGCCAGTTCCAATATCCCAAGAATTTGATTCCCTCCCTCTTACATCATCCATCAAACCACATATCTTACCTATCCTGACATTCCTACTCTGACTAGCACTTGGCACTGTTAACAATCCTAAGATTACTACCTTTAAGGTCTTATTTTTTAGTTTAACACCTAACTCCCTAATTTCAGCTTGTTGAACCTCATCACATTTTTTATTTATATCTTCGGTGCCTTCGGTGAATAAACCAGGGACACCAGAAGGGTCCCTGAATTCACACATTACACAAAAATAACACAGATCGAGGATCTCCTGCCATGACTTAACCCTTAAGTTAATGACAACAACAACTGTAATGCCAAAAAAAGAGAAAAAAAGAGAAAAAAAAGCAAAGAAGATCTACTTACCAGTTACCAGCCAACCACTTACCTGCCGTCTGTGAATGCACGGTTCAATTTCCTTCTACTTCTCACTTGCCCTCGAGCCTTCCTCACACCTCCACCTCTCTACTTCTCCCAAAGGTGAGCATCTCTTTCCTCTGAGCACCAAACTCCCACTCAGTTCCAAATTTCCGATACCCTCACTCTGGTTGCAGTCTCCATCCCACCAGTGCACTTAAGCTCACTGGTCATGTGCTTGCTGAAACCATTGCCTTAATACAGCTGAGATGACATGAGTCACATACCAGTCCAAAATTCCTGAATGTTCATACCTATTGAGGCCTTAATCACGCTTCAGTAGATTGACAGATAATTCCACTTAGCAACTGGGTTAGTTGCTTATTGACCTTTAAACTAATCTATTGAATTTAAAGAGAAAAATAAGAAACGCTTACCAAAAGGTGCCCCCACACCTCTTTTGAGTGAGATGTTAAAACCTCTATCTCTCTCCCAGGGAAACATTAAAGTTTCCATTTGGCACTATCTCCAAGAAGAGCAATTAGCTCCCGGGTGGTCAGCTGTCCATTTAGATGTTATGTTCCTTGCTGTCGCCCTCAATTGCTGGCTTACTTATGTCTTTTTCCTTTCTCTATTCCATTGTTAAAATTCCACTGAGTCTATCAATGACTATATTTTAGCATTGCCTACCAGTTAATTGCTAAACAAAATTAAACTAACATTGCCCATTCTGCGACTACACTCACTCTCCATTTTCGTCAGAGGGGACTGGATTTGTCCTCAAATTTGGCTTTCAAATTCTTTGTCTTTTCTGGACATCAAGGGCATAATTTTACGTTCCCCAAGGAGAGATTCTGTGACGAGGAGGGAGAAGGCTAATGCATAAAATTGTCTGGATGGGATATCCCTGAACCAGATGCAATTTCATGATTGGCTGGGCATTGCCTCAGGTAGGAATTCACCTGTTGAGAGTCTCAATTTTTAAGTTATGCATTGGGTGGGAATTGGAGAAATAAACTCGTATTCATCTTGAGTGGGAAGGGTGGAAAGGCATCAGTGTTGTTGGAGCTTCGACCTGAAGGCTCTTTCAGATTTGGGTATCCTCCCTTCCCTGACCTTGGGCTTTGCTGGCTTGGTGCCAGTCAGTGTCTTGCGATGTTTTACTGCACTTAAGTACTATATTTAATTGAGGTTGTGTCTTGTCACACATTTATCTCCTAACTATCAGTACCAAAATAGATTAGCTGGCCATTATTTCATTATTACCTGTGGGGCCTTAGCCAGAATTCTCCAAGCTCATCTGCAGCTGAGATTCTCCAATCCTACTGCTGTAAATGGAGATTTGATTGAGCACCAAATTCTCCATTCACACTGGCAGCAGCATCAGAGGAGTGTACAAGATCAGAAAATTCCAGGCCCGGTTGTGAATCCTGTGTTCCTACATTATAAAAATGATGACATTTGGAATATGTTATTAGTTGTAAAGCACTTTGGGGTGCCATGAGCTCATGAAAGATGCTAAAGAAATACAATGGTTTTCTTTAAGAAAATGAGAGCAGCGGGTTGAGCTGCGGTTCTGCTCAATGGTGTCATTTGAGGAATAACATTCTGATAGAGCAGCAAACTGATACTGTATTGCAGGACTTTCCTGCTAAAACATTGCTCTATGGCATGAGACAGATTAAAAATGCATCAGTTTTTGTATCATGTTTGCTTGGCTTCATTGATGACAAATGGTGCAGAACTTTTCTGTTTCCAAAACAAAAAAATTGTGAACACATTTAGTGACAGCACTGATTCTCTAATGGAGCTTTGATAAGAAGTGGCTCCCTAATCTTGACAGATACCTAATCATCAGGATCAAATTTGACAGGTTTCTGATCCATTTTGCATTGTTGGCAAAAGGTCAATTTGCTGTCCCATTGTGCAGCAATCACAGATATTGTCTCACGTCACTTAGATGCTCCTACCCCTTATTGCCAGGACAGCCATGAGTATCCCATGGAAGGAGGATATTAATTCACCAAAATGAGGAGATTGCCCAAGTTGGCGGTGTTTACCAGAAAACGTAAGTGAAAGTTTGGAAATTTATTCAGGTTATTTATTTAGGTGTCCTGTTTTACTCAGATTTACATTTTGCAACTATTAAACAGGGCACTGCACTGACAGAACAGCTTTCTGACTATGGTGATTACAGTTATAAAGCAAAGATGCAAGCATTTGATGTAACTTCTTCTTTCAGGTGTTGGTAACTGGCCCACCCAGATTGGAACAAAAAAAGTTAATGGATGGAATTCTCATGTTTTCAGGCTAATTGGTAGGAAAATTGAAGTATTTCCCCCTGGCATTAGGAGCATCTGGCAGGTGGAATTCACTGACCTGAAAAATGCAAATGAGATCATTTCGGGAATTCACCTGTTAGCCCCACTGTTCAGAGATCTAAGGCCAATTTTAAAAGATGCTCTGATCTCTGTCCTCAAAAATAGGTTCCCTTGTTCCCAAAAACTTGAAATGGTGCCTCCACACTCCTGACAAAGGGAGCACCACCAATCCTTTACCCTCTTCCCAACTTACAAATAACGGGTAAAACTTCCCATGCCACATAGGCATGAGGATGACCCAACCCAACATCCCATCCCCTCAGACCTTCCACATTCTCAGGCCTCCCCCATTCAGGCCAAATACCTTGGCAGTGCCATTATGCACTGTCCCCTGGCACTGACATCCTAATATGGTTTCTTGGGCCCTAAGGTGGGGTGAAGGAGGTTGTTCCAGTGGCCACTTATCCATCTGCTGCTGTCAGGCTGCATAGAAAGGGTTCTAAATTACAGGAAGGATGTGGAAACCATTGAAAAGGTACAGAGGAGATTTACAAGAATGATGCCTGGATTGGGTGGCATGCCTTATGAGGATAGGTTGAGAGAGCTCGGTCTTTTTTCCTTGGAGAGATGTAGGATGAGAGATGACCTGATAAAGGTGTATAAGATGTTGAGAGATATTGTTGGGATGATTCTCAGAGGTTTTTACCCAGGGCTGAAATCGCTGTCACAAGAGGACACAGGTTTAAGGTGCTGGGGAATTGAAACAGAAGAGATGTTAGGGGCAAGTTTTTCACTCAGAGGATGGTGGGTGTGTGGAATCGGCTGCCATCTGTGATGGTGGAGGTAAAATCGCTAGTGTCTCTTAAGAGAATTCTAGTTGAGTACATGGGACTTAATAGGATTGAGGGTTATAGGTAAGCCTTGTAGGTAGAGATATAATCGGCGTAACTTGTGGGCCGATGGGCCTGCTTGTCCTGTAGTTTTCCTATGTTATATGCTCTAAAGAGCCCTGGAAGCATGGGGGGACTCAGGCTGGGGGCAAGAAATGAGGGCGAGAATGGGGTTTTCATGGCTGTCCTGTCTCTTCTAGCCTGATAGACTCAGAAATTACCTCTGTGTTGGTGATTTCTGACAGTCCTGCGATTAACATCTGTATTCCTGCCTGTCAGCTGAGAAATTTCTGAAATGGCCAGGTCTCTTTAAACTTTATGACACCAACCCCCCAAGTGTTCACCTGACAGGAATTTATATCATTGCAGCATTCCATTCTGAGACTTTCCTTTCTCCCTGTCAGAAGCTGCAGGTATAAGCAGACCCCTTTGCAGTCCTCTGACAAAGTGGAGATAGCAATTTTACCTCTGGCAAAGCCTCTGGTCCATTCAGTCTTACTGGCTTTGTCAGTCTCGAAATGGATGAAGATCGTTACCCCTCCTGAACAGAGGATCAGTCACAGCCACACACAGCTATGCACAGCTGATTGGGCGATCCTACAAAGATCACCCATGGAGTCCTGGAAAAATCCAGAGTCATAAAAGTTGAGGGCTACAGTGACCTGGAAAGCCACAGACATTGGATTTCCATCTACACAATTGGAGGTTATCCCTGGTCCAATTATCTGGCAAATGGACCTGATGGTTTCCCTTCAGAGGTGTCATTGGTAGGCAGGATGTGGAGATGCCGGCGTTGGACTGAGGAAAGCACAATAAGAAGTCTCATAACCTCAGGTTAAAGTCCAACAGGTTTATTTGGTAGCACAAGCTACAAGCTTTTGGAGCACTGCTCTTTCATCAGGTGAGTGGGAGTTGGTGTTCACAAACAGGGCATATATAGATACAAACTCAATTTACAAGATAGTGGTTGGAATACGAGTCTTTACGGATAATCGAGTCTTAAAGATACAAACAATGTGAGAAAAGGTTAAGCACAGGTTAAAGAGATGTGTATTGTCTCCAGTCAGGATAGTAAGTGACATTTTCCAAGCCCAGATAAATCGTGGAGGTTAGTGTGGTATAAATCCAAGATTCCTATTGAGGCCGTCCTCATGTGTGCGGAACTTGGCTATCAGTTTCTGCTCAGCAATTCTATGTTGTCATGTATTGAGAAGGCCATCTTGGAGAATGCTTACTCAAAGATCAGATGCTGGATGCCTGTGACTGCTGAAGTGTTCCCTGACAGGAAGAGAGCATTCCTGCCTGGAGATCATCAAATGGTATTCATTCATCCGTTGTTGTGGCATCTGCATAGTCTTGCCAATGTACCATGCCTCGCGACATCCTTTCCTGCAGTATATCAGATAGACAAACCAGCCGAGTTGCAAGAGTATGTGCCATGTACATGGTGGATGTTGTTCTCACATGAGATGATGGCATCCACGTTGATGATCTGGCACATCTTGCAGAGGTTGCTGTGGAAGGGTTGTGTGGTGTTGTGGTCACTGTTCTCCTGAAGGCTGGGTGGTTTGTTGCAGATAATGATGAACAACTGCACAACCTCAAACAGACCATTGTCCACAGCAAACTACCCAGCCTTCAGGAGAACAGTGACCACAACACCACACAAACCTGCCACAGCAACCTCTGCAGGATGTGCTGGATCATCGACCTGGATGCCATCATGTCACGTAGGAACACCATCCACGAGGTACACAGTAATACTCTTGCAATGTGGCCAACGTTGTCTATCTGATATTCTGCAGGAAAGGATAACCCGAGGCATGGTACATTGGGGAGACCATGCAGATACTACAACAACGGATGAATGAACATTGCTTGCCAATCACCAGGCAGGAATGTTCTTTTCCTGTTGGGGAACACTTTAATCATCATGGGCATTGAGCCTCTGATCTTCGGGTAACCGTTCTCCAACGCAGTCTTCATGACACATGACAATGCAGAATCGCTGAGCAGAAATTGATAGCCAAGTTCCGCACACATGAGGTCGGCTCAACTAGGATCTTGGATTCATATCACACTATCTGTAATCCCCATGACTTGCAAAATCTCACGAACTGTCCTGTCTGGAGACAATACACATCTCTTTAACTTGTGCTTAACCCTCTCTCTACTCACATTGTCTGTATTTTTAAGACTTGATTATCTGCAAAGACTCGCATTCCAACCATTATCTTGTAAATTGAGTTTGTGTTTATATATGCCCTGTTTGTGAACCCAAGTCCCACTCACCTGATGAAGGGGCAGTCCTCCGAAAGCTTGTGCCTTGTGCTACCAAATAAACCTGTTGTTCTTTAACCTGGTGTTGTGAAACTTCTTACTGTGCTTCCCTTTAGAGGCACAGCCTCATGTGGCACTGGACCTTTGTCATTTTGAGGTAGTCAGTCAGATTACTTCCTGTAGACTCTGGCATCTGGAGAGTGCCATCTTTTACAGTCCTGTCCTCCTTGTTCTCCTTGGAGGCCCCAAAAACCCTGTGTCTCCCCTGAGTTAATGCCTGTATTCGCCTGGCCTCCTCTCTCTTCAGCTCCTGTCTTTGTCAGAGGAGGTGTTCTTTCTCAGTAAACAATACCTATGTGTTGACATGCAAATAGCATTGACCCATGCACTGTAGGTGACAATAGTTTGAAATTCTCAGGGAGATCTTACAGGACTGAATTTTTTTTCTCCCAAAAATATACTTTATTCATAAAAATCTCAAATAAATCATGCAATTTACATGTCTTTGAATTGTAAACAGTGCAGAATTAAAACTTTTTAACAGATCTATTCAATTAACAGTCATAACATTTCAAACTTACAACTATGTATGTGCCTCCAAAATTACCGTGTACCGTAATTGCTCAGATTGGCACACAGTTATGCAGATCGAGGGTATTCTGCAGTTCCCGGGTCCTCGGTCTGCCTCTGTTATAGGCCTTATAGTGTGGCCTTTCCCCATTGTGCCTTTGCGGCGGCTGCCCCAACTTCAGTGTGTCCTTCAGCACATAGTCCTGGACCTTGGAATGTGCTAGTCTACAACACTTGGTCGAGGGCAGTTCTTTCAACTGGAAGACCAGCAAGTATCGGGCAGACCAAAGTGCGTCCTTCACCGAGTTGATGACCTTCCAGCAGCAGTTGATATTCATCTCGGTGTGCGTCCCCAGAAACAGCCCATAGAGCACAGAGTCCTGCGTCACCGAGCTGCTCGGGACGAACCTCGACAAGATCAAACCTGCGCTGTACCTGGCAGGGAGATCTCTGGCAGCCTTGCACTTCCCAGGGATACGATTGCCTATGTGCAGGACAGGCATACGTGCCTCATCAGCCAGGACCAGGAGAAGGCGTTTGACAGAATATCGCACAGCTACATGGTGGATATGCTCTCCAAAATGGAGGGAATCCGCAATTGGATCTGACTGTTCTACAAAGATATCAGAAGCCCAGTTTCAGTCAATGGATGGGAATCAGATAGTTTTCAAATCAGGTCTGGAGTCAGACAGGGCTCTCCTCCTTGTGAGTTGCATTGAATCCTTTGCCGAGGCCTTCAGAAGCAACTAGGTACCAAAGGGGTGACAATCCCAGGTAGCGGAGACACGCAGGTCAACATGGATGACATGACTGTCTTCTGCTCAGACCCTTTGTCTATTCGCAGGCTCTTCCAGGTTTGCAAGCAGTTTGAGCTGGTCTCAGGAGCCAAAGTCAACCAGGATAAGAGCGAGACCATTTTCTTTGGGAACTGGGCTGACAAATCCTTTGTCCTCTTCACCATCGGGGCAGATTACCTGAAGGTGTTGGGGATATGGTTTGGAGCGGCAGGGGCATGCGCCAAAAACTGGGACGAGCGCATCGCGAAAGCTAGGCAGAAAATGGCTGGTGGGAGCTACGCTACCTCTCCATGACAGGGAAAAACCTGGTGATCTGGTGCGAGGTGCTGTCCGTGTTGTTGTACGTGGTGCAGGTATGGCCTATCCCCAGATCCTGCGCTGTAGCAGTGATGCAGGCCAACTTCAAGTTCATCTGGAGATCAAAGATGGATTGTGTCTGGAGGGAGGTGAAGTACAAATCTCCAGAAAACAGAGGGAAAATCATTCCCAACGCTGCCCTTATCCTGGTGGCCACTTTTGTGTGCAGCTGCATCAAGTTGTGCATAGATCCTCAGTACGCTAACAACAAGTGCCATTACCTTTTGAGGTTCTACCTGTCCCGAGTGTTGTGGGGGATGGGTCTGGCCACACTGCCATGGAACGCTCTGAGTAGTTGGACCATACAGCAGCACCTGTCCTTTGTGGAGAAATTTTTCTGCAAACACACCTCTGAACACATGGCAACTAAGCGGTGGCCAGCACGTAACGTTCTCAAAACCCTGAGAGAAAAGGAGATGATGGATCCTGTCGGATGGTTCCCTGAGCAAACTGCCAGAGTCATCTGGCAGAACGCCTCATCAACAGAATTCACAAACAAGCACCAAGATCTGGCTTGGCTGGTGGTGAGAAGGGCACTCCCCGTTAGGTCCTTTATCCACGCTCGAGGTCTCAGCAGCACTGCACGCTGCCCTTGAAGCAGCTGCGAGGCTGATGAGACGGTCACACACCTCCTTGTGGAATGTGTCTTTGCAAAGAAGGTCTGGAGTGAGATGCAGTAGTATTTGTCTTACAAGACTGAAATGCCCAGAAAAGTCCAGAGGACTTGCAAAAAAGCCTCACACAAAACTACTGAAAATGGTCGCAAATCACTACTTTATCCCCACATCAAACTCTTACTAACTTTTAATAAAAATCAGTTTGTTTCTGCTTTATTTTATCCTACCTTGGATGACAAATCAGTAAAAAAGGATTTACCACCTGTTTATGTTGCCCATACACTGACCTCTAAATTGCACAGGCAAATTAGAATTCAAGTCAATTGGATTTAATTCCATTAACCAGCTGCTGAACTGTTGGCAGATGCGCATCTGTCTCCTGCTTGAGTCCACTGACTGAAATATCGCTCAAGTGCATAATGACGCTGGATAATTTTCGATACAATGTTATGTGCTTCTGGATCAGGCATGTGCCCACAATTTCAATGTAAAATTCTTGCCATCCAAGCACTGAGTATCCACTTAGAATCGTAGAATCTCTACAGTGCAGTAGGAGGCCATTTGGCTCATCGAGTCTGCACCGACAACACTGTCACCCAGGCCTTATCTCTATAGCCTCATGTATTTGCCCCATTCATCCCTCTAACCTATGCATCCCAGGATAAATCTAAGGGACAATTTAACATGGCCAAAGTACTAACCTACATGTCTTTGGACCGTGGGAGGAAACCGAAGCATCCAGAAGAAACGCATACAGACACAGAGAGAATGTGCAAACTCCACACAGATAATGACCCAAGCCAGGAATCAAACTGGGTCCCTAGAGTTGTGAAGCAGCAGTACTAACCACTACGCCACCTTGCTATTCCTTATCATAGAGTTTACGGTGCTGAAGGAGGCCATTTGGCCCATCGAACTTCCACCGACAACAATCCCATCTCCATAACCATACCTATTTACGACCTTCATTTTCCTGACACTGAAGCACAATTTATCATGGCCAATCACCCTAACTCACACATTTTTGGATGTGGGGGAGAAAACCCACACAGACAAGGGGATTGTGTAAACTCCACACAGGCAGTTATCCAAGGCTGGAATTGAACCTAGGTCACTGACACTGTGAGGCAGCAGCACTAACAACTGTGGTACCGCACTGCCACAGCTTATTTGGAATAGTGCAATGTCATAACAATCCTCAGTCCTCTGTCAGGTCCTGTGCCTTTAAGTATGTTGCTATGGAAAGAATAGTGCTGGCCCATAATGGAACAACTATTGCTAAAGCCAATGCCAACAGAAGGTCTGAGCCTTTTGTAGATGATGATATTCTTGTATCTAATTCTCCTTCTCACGCCAGACTTCATCCTCATGCAACAGTTTCTTCTGATTCACAAGCTGCAGACGGTGTAAGCATGGATTGCTTATCTTGTGTTCTCCCTGTACCACAACCTTATCAATGTGCCTTTCTCCCCTAAGAACTGTCACTGGATCAGGTAGTGGAGGAAGTGCATGAAGAGCAAGATAATGAAGCCACAGTGTTGTCATATGTTCTTATACTCTTAGCCACCAGCTCAAATACTGATACTGCAGAAGAGATAATGGAGCCCACAGTCTTCCCAGGTGCCCTCAGCTAGGATGTTGGGCAAGGATGCAGCAAAAACCAACTCCTGAGAAGATAAGTTCACACATGCCGAGTTCTAAGATAAGCTCTTTGATGGGTTACTGTATAGGAGAAAGCCAATATACAACATAATGTTAGGTGCATTGGGGATACTGATGGATGGCAGTGTGCATTGTGAAGGAATATGTGAAGGAATCTGTCGTCAACTTGGCACAGAAGTTTGCACAGTTTTTGTTAATTGTATATCAGTGGGAGTTTAATTGTATTCAGGCAGTGGGTAGTAATTGAGAATTACCTGAGTTCACATCTTAAAAGCGGGGTGATTGTTTGGAGGTGCACAGCATGTGAAATGCTTTGTGAGTAAAAAGAAAATCTTCTAAATGCATATAAATTTGGGTCAGAAAAATATTTTAGATAATTTTATTCCTGCATTGTGGCCAAACAGACAGTGTGATGTTCAGTGACAGATGGAAGGTAAATTGCGGATCAGTCGATGGAATTGGAATTCAACATACTTGAATTAGCTTTTCACAGACAGTTCAGGCAGTAATCAGGTGAGATGTAGTTTCTCATCTACCTCCTTGTCCTCTTTCTCCTCCTCCTCTTCCTCCTTCTCTGCTTCTTCCTTCTCCTCCTTCTCCACTTTTTTCTCCTCCCCCTCCTTTTCCTCTCCACCTCTTCCTCCTCCTCCTTCTCTTCCTCATCTCATGTTCTGTGTGCTTCTGTAGATGGTCACCGTGAAGCCAGTGGCTCTTGATAATCAGGTTGTTCAGCGTGAAGCAAACTACCACAGATCTTGATGTATGCTCTGCTGCATACCGCAAGCTCCGAGTGGTTCAGACAGTGGAAGTATCGTTTCAGCATGCCAGTACTCTGCTCAATCACATCTTGTTTGGCAGCCCAGTTCACATGCCCATGGATTGTGGACCAGTCATGATCTATGTCATCAGCTGATCTTCTTTTGTTGCCCAATAACAAACCCTTGCTTCTTTTGTGTGATGGTTCGAATGCAGTTAGCATAGTGAAATGCTTCCAAGATACTGGAAATTGACCTGCTGGATCAGCTGCCAACGATTACACCCCCAGCTGGATATTGAGAGAGTGGAAAGCCTCTCGAATGCAGTACATCTCAGAATTGGCATCCTTAAAGTGGTGCATTTACTTGTGCCCTGCACTATGGGAGAAGCCTGCAATTATAGTGAAGCTGTATGCTCATTCTGCTTAATTCTGCCAAGAGCGAATGAATATAGTTCATTGTCAATTGAGCGGCATGGTAGCACAGTGGTGGGCACTGCTGCCTATAGTGCCAGGGACTTGGGTTCAATTCTGGCCTCAGGTCACTGTCTGTGTGAAATTTGTACGTTCTCCCTGTGTCTGCAATGGTTTCTTCCGGGTGCTCCGGTTCCATCCGCAGTCCAAAGATGCGCAAGTCAGGTAGATTGACGTTACTCAATTGCCCCTTAGTGTCAGGGGAATCAGAAGGATAAATACATGGGATTACGGATAAGGCCTGGAAGGGATTGTGGTCGGTGCAGACTCGATGGGCCAAATGGCCTCTCTGCACTGTAGGGTTCGATGACAATTCTATGAACTGAAATCATTAGTGACTTCTGCCATGTTGATGGGAAAGGGTGACTGAATCAACATGTCAGCCACCTAAAATATATCTTTTCATTCTTATATCATTCATGTCTGGATCACGTATAAGTGTCAATGCAGACACTTGTTCCAGTGTGCATTTAACATGACACTGCACTGATTTCCACAGATACACTGGGAGCAATTTTGCCACTTCATCCCATCCATTGACGAGAGGGGAGAGTCAGTAAACTCATGAGAGAGCCAAGAGATCATGTCTGTGCTCGATTTCCTGCCTCTCGCAATCTTACGACGCATTCAGCTTCCAGACCATTTCTGGCGAGAGGCTGAATAAGTTATTTAAATATGTTTAAAACATCATTTGCTTGTAATTGGTGAGCCCACAATGCTATCATCCAGGTTCACTTGTCTTTGTAGTCTCACTGGGCAAGGTTCTCTCTGGCAAGGAAAGTACTTGGTCCCCATGAAGGGGAACAATCGTGATAGCCTCACCAGTAAAACTGGAAGAAATTGAGGTCTGCTGGGAGGTTGAGGAAAAGGAGGTCGCCCCTTGGGCATTGCCAGCCTGGCATACTGGCACTACCCACTGAGCACCTTGCTCGGTTGCAGGCTCTCAGGATATTCACTGTGGGTGTGCTGGATTGAGGCCAGCTGCAGCAACAATGAGCTGATCGAACTCTCTCTCTTAGACGTGTCAGCTCTCTAGTGATTGCAATTACACACGTGCAGCAACAGAGGGCTGCACCTGCACAATGGCTCCCGCTGCTGCTGTAGCAGCCTTCCTGGCAGGTTAAGCCCCGACCCCTCCCTCTACTGGCTAGAAATGGTGATAAATTGGAGGGAAAGACGCATCAGAAAGCACCTGGATTATTCCCTAAACAATATTATAAGATTGGGCCGATGCAATTTTGTCAGCAAAAACATTGAGAATACCAATGGTCTTCGTGAGTTTCCTGGTGGCAGCATTGATTCATTGAATTTATGATATCTGTGTCTGGCTAGGTGGGGGAGGGGACACATTAGCCACGTGTACAGGGGATATCTCTTGTCTCTGAGCCACACTCTTGGTCTTTGTTGTTGGCCTGAAGACAGAGGAAACAGAGGACTGCGTTACAATGAAGTCATCAAAGCTGCTGCTAGAAAAGTGGGCGTGCGCCAACATCGTGTTTTGCATAATATCACACACCGACTGTATATTAATAGACTAGGTCCTATACTCTGCCTATTTATGTGCAGGCTTATTGAGCTGAGTGCTCTCTGCATGATGAGAAGCCCCACTAAACCCAGCAAAGGCACATACCCATTCATCCTGCTTTTATCTGCTTAGAGAGAAAAAGGATGACCTTGACTTTCCTCATATACAAGCTCTCCATCACCTTCCAGTGCAGTCATATTCATCTTGTCACCAGCTTCTGTCAGGAATGGTCCAGTAAAGGTTAAGATAAACAGTGATCTTGACAACTACTGGCAGTGGCATTCTTGCCTTGGTGTGTATGGGCAGACCCCACTGACAAGTGTAGCACAGTTTTGTGATCACCTCTGTGGCAATTCTCAGATGCCTCGTTGCTCCTGGATGAGGAGAAGGTGGGAGGTGTGCTCACTGTAAAACAGTGCTGGATAGGACCCTTTTGTAGAGATCGCACCTCGTTCATGTGTGCAGATCTTCCCCTATGTGTTCCACTGGTCTGCAGACCCAGAGGAACTGTAATGACATCCCCCATCCTTGCTGCATCCTTTGTGTGGATAAGTCAACACATCCTCTGCCCTAGCTACAGATACAGCAACACTCTCTATTAAATAATCACTACAGCAAAAAAATACTCACAATATGCTCACAAACTTTCCAATAACAACAGCATATGAACATAAGAGCAGGAGTAGGCCATTCAGCCCATCGTTCCTGCTGTTATTGAATACTTTCATGACTGATCATCCACTTCAATGTCTTTTCCAGACTATCTCCATATTCCTTTGTATCATTGACATTTAGAAATCTATCAAGCTCTATTTTAAACATACTCAATGGGCCTGATGTTACTATTTTCATTCTAAGTGCTGAATCTGGGCGCAATTCAGATTGAACTTGGAAATTTGCTTCTAGGGGCTCCCATACGCACTTAGCCTGAAAAAAAAATCACGGGTCTGAATTGCGCTGTGGTGGGGCTTACTGCGTCTGAAATGATCGGAGCTCTGAAATGTGCATGTGCAGTTAGAAATAAAATTGAAAAAACGCGCCTATGTCAGATTGTTGTCAGGCCGCAAAAAGCAGAGAAAGTGGCCCGGGAGGAAAAAGCGGGAGCGATGACTCCCACAGACATCACTGTACCCTTATCCACCCCCCCACTGTCTGCTACCCAAACCGATCATGACCCCATGCCCCCTTTTCCCCACTGATTGCCCGCAGAATGGCAGCGGACCGCCCTGCCGCCCCACCATAGATCTATCTGCACCCCCCCGCACCAGTGAGCAAGCGGGAGTCTCACCCCCCCAACCCGAGATTCATCTTACCTGCCTCCCTTCTCCCCACCCCGCTGATCAGAGATACATTTTACCTACCTCCTTCCTCCCCTCCACCCCCCGAAAATTATCTGGTCTCATTACCACACCCCTGTCCCAAAACAGAATGCTCTGGCCTCACTCCTCCACCCCACCGCAAAAGAGTGATTTGGCCTCACTCTCCCCCGCCAAGAGAATGATCTGGCTTACTCTCCCCCTCCCCCCAAGAGAATGGTCTGGCTTCATTCCCTCCCTGCCACCTGACCTGCCTCCTCCTCCCTCCCTACCACTCCCCCCTCCCCCCCGCCAACTTCCGGACAATAATCAGCTGTCTGCCCTCCCAACCAAACAACAATCTGCTCTTAACCAGAGAATGACCTGAGCTGCCTGTGTATACAAAGGGCTTGTCAATAGGGAAAGGCTTCTTTAACATGTTTGGAGTGGAAGCTGGAGAAGTGGAACATCGTGCATCTACTCTCCGAAATTGGTTACATTCTTGAACACATTCATCTCCATTAAGGGTGGTCACCTCAGCACCTCACTGTACTTGCAAGCCCACGGATAACCTCATGATGCTCCACTTCTCCAGCTTCCACCTCAAACATGTTAAAGAAGCCTTCCCTTATGCTCAAGCCCTCTGTATATGCAGGATCTGCTCAGATGAGGAGGATTGCAACAGATACCTCCAGACACTGAAAAGTACCCTATTAGAACAAGATATGATGCTTGATTCATCGATTGACATTTCTGACTCGCCACTGCCAAAAACTGTAATAACCTCCTCAAAGACAAACACGGGACACGGTGGACAAAGTACCCTTCGTTGTCTAGTTCTTCCCTGGTGCAGTGAATCTACAACATCTTCTCCAGCCTTCAGCATGTCATTGATGAATACGAACATCTTGCCAAGGCCACTCCCACACCCCCACTTCTTGTCTTCAAAAACCGCACAACCTTAAACAGACTATTGTCTGCAACAAACTATCCAGCCTCAGGAGAACAGTGACCATGCCAGCTCACAATCCTGCCACAGCAACCTCTGCAAAATATGCCGGATCATCGACACAGATGCCATCATCTCACGTGAGAACACCATCCACCAGGTACATGATACATACTCTTGCAACTCGGCCAACTTTGTCTACCTGATACGCTGCAGGGAAGGTTGTCCCAAGGCATGATACACTAGGGAGACCATGCAGATGCTCCGGCAATGGATGAATGAACACTGCTTGACAATCACCAGGCAAGAGTGTTCTCTTCCTGTTGGGAAACACTTCAGTGGTCACAGGCATTCAGTCTCTGATCTTCGGATAAGCGTTCTCGAAGACGGCCTTCACAACACACAATGGTGCAGTTTGACTGAGCAGAAACTTATAGTCAAGTTCCGCACACATGAGGACAGCCTCAACCGGGATCTTGAATTCATGTCACACTATCTGTAACCCCCACAACTTGCCTAGACTTGCAAAGACTAACTGTCTTGTCTGGAAACAATACACGTCTTTTTCACCTGTGCTTAATGCTCTCTCCACTCACATTGTCTATGCATTAGACTTGATTATTTGTAAAGACTCACATTCCAATCACTATTCATGTAAATTGAGTTTGTGTCTTTATATGCCCTGTCAGTAATCAGGACTCTCACCCACCTGATGAAAAAAACAGCCAGTATCGAAAGCTAGTGGTGTTTGCTGCAAATAAACCTGTTGGACTTTAACCTGATGTTGTCAGACTTCTTACAGTGCTTATCCCAGTCCAACACCGGCATCTCCACATCATGACAGTCCCAGCATCCCAGAACAAGGTTAGTGAACATTCATTGCAATTTCTTAATGGCAGTAATATCCTTCCTAAAGTAAAGAAACCAAAATTGCACACAATACTCCAGGTTCCATACACTTCTCAGAATCCCTACAATGCAGAAGAAGGCCCCTCGACCATTGAGTCCGCAACGATAACAATCCCATCCAGGGCCTTTCATTGTAACCTTACATAATCCCCCTGACGCTAAGGGGCAATTCAACCCAGATCTGTTCCCTGCAACACCAAATATTTACCCCACTAATATCCCTAACATACATAGATTGGGACACTAAGGAGCAATTTAGCATGGCCAATCCATCTAACCTGCACATCTTTGGAGTGTGGGAAGAAACTGGAGCACCTGGAGGAAACTCACGCAGACACGGGGAGAATGTGCAAACTCCACACAGGCAGTGACCTGAAGCCAAAATTGAACCCGGGTCCCTGGCGCTGTGAGGCAGCAGTGCTAACCATTGTGCTGTCCTAGACTTTACTTTTCCTGCACTTAATTCCTGTTGTTAAAATGCCAAGTGATATCTTGATTTGAGATAAAGTCAAAAGCATCTCAAACCAAATTTGGATGCTATCCCTTTAAATAGTGCAAGTGTGGCTGTGGGGAGGAAATGGAGATTCTTTGTGCTGTTGAATCCTCAGTGTAATTAGCACAAGCATTCAGTCAACTTGCACATTCCAAGTTTCAACAAATGTGCATCACATCAGGATTTGTTGATGTTGAACTCTTCTGATACATCCATGCGAGTAACCTGCCCACTGCGGGCAATGGCAGAAGTGAATAGATGCATGAAACACATCATTTTCTTGTCCTAGGACTTTCGATGTACCAGTGGTGCACTGAAAGCCAATTTTGTAGCCATTCTTCTTCAGAATCAGAATTGATTGGTAATATTTAATTCCTGCTACATAGGTGCAGATTTACTGTGTGCTATAGGTACAGTGGGAAAGACATTCACAGGGGGAGATATATAATAACAAGATTTAGGGCACAGAGGAGTCCTTTGGCATGATGAATATCTCCATGAACACAGCTGATTAAAGAACTCCAGTGGCAGGGTAACAAGTAGATTATGGTCAGACTCTCTTACAGCCATATTCATCATATTAGGTATCTTTCTGTGACAGTCTATTTGTGATAGGTTGTCAATGGGGAAAATAAAGATGTTGAGCGAATGGATTTGGAGTTTCCAAGAAAATCAGGTGAAGCTGTTCTATAACGAGAAAACCAATAGAAATCTGATTTTTTTTCCCAACTAGAATTTATTGTGGATGCTATTTATTCTTCAGTTACTTATAATAATACAATAACACAAAATGCACTTTCTTATCTTGTCCCTAAGCATCATGTTTTGAGATTTTTGTTATTTTCACCCAAAAGGGATTTTGGATAAATTTATATTAAGGTGACTCTCTTGTTCATCTACTTGAAATTCTAACTCTGCTTCCCTCTATAACTGGTGCCTGACCTTCTGAATATTTCCAGCATTCTCCTTTTAGCCCCAGAATGAATAGGCTGAGTTTTCCAAGCTCTGTGGAAGCAGCTTTGAAAATTAAAAGAAGAAAATCTGATTGTTTTGCGCCAGGCCACTTTCACAAAAGTGAATAGGCAACAACATGGCAGAAGAAGAATAATGTCGAAGAAGTGTGAGGTTATTTACTTTTGTCATCAGGTTCAGAAAGCAGAATATTTATTAAAAGGTGTCACACTAGTAAATGTCAATGTTCAGAGACTTGGGTATAATTGTCTAGAGAACACAAAGTTTACAATTACAACACACAATTCAGAAGGGAAATATCATTTGGTCTTTATTCCCAGCAGACTGGAATACAAGAATGAAGAAATCTTGCTACAATTTTGAAGTGCTTTGGCAAGACTGCAACAGGGCAGAATTTTACATTCCCTCAGGCGTGTTTTGAGGTGGGAGGGCAGGTTGAGGATGTAGCATAAAATTGCATGGGTAGGGTTCTTTCCAGAATCACTCTAACCCAGCCGCAACAAACAGGCTTCAAGTGGGGAAACCCCCCCCTTTCCCCTAACTCGCTTAACTGGCTGACTTATGACTACTTAAGAGCCTTTTCACACCTAGCCTCAATTTTTTGGCCAAGACAGAATGGGAGATAGAGAAATAGATGAATTTCCATCTTAGCTGGGAAAGCCCCTTCAAATCCGAGGCGTGTGGATTCCATTCCTGGCCTGCCTCCTGATTCTGAATTTGCATCTCCCTCTACCTGTCCCACAATTCCAATGCCCAGGGCATCACCTATCTTTCTGCTTCCAGGATGCATGGGACTTTCGTCAAGTATGTCTCAGGACTTAGTCCCAGGCAGAGTGCAGCAATACATCTTTTGGTCTTTGCAGAGCTGTGTCTGGATGGGTTGGCGAACTGTCAACCAATCTGATTCGCTGACCGCTCTCCAGGGCAGGACTTCCTTCCAAGGGTCAATAAAATTCCTACCTGCTGACAATCAACACTCAGTTCAGCACAAAATGTCAGTGGAGCCATCAGAATTGACACGTACAAGTTATGCAGTGACTCTTAGCATTCTGTCCTTGGAGTTGTGTGCACTCGCATCGGAGGCAATACAGTGAAACTTGTCCAGATTGGTTCCTGCAATGAGAGCATTATTAGAGGCTCAGTAAGTTAAGTCTATATTCTCTGGAAAATGAAAGGTAATCTCAGCAAAATGTTCAGTTTTATGAAGGGTCTTGACAGGATAGTCACTGAGAAGTTGTTTTCACTGGCTGAGGAATCTAGAACAAAGGGGCACAGTTTCAGGATAATGTCCCAATCATTTATGACTAAGATGAGAAGGAATATCTTCAGTCAGAGAGTTACGAATCTTTGGAGTTCTCTATCCCAGAGAAGTGCAGATGCTCCATCATTGAACATATTTAAGATTTGGATAAAGAATATCTTGATCTGTCAGGGAAACAGCAGAAATGGGGAGTGGTTGGAAAAGCGGTGTTGCAGCCAAAGATTAGCCATTTTTGCATTGAATGACAGAGCAGGCTTGACATGCTGTATGGCCTACTCCTGCTTCTCTGTTCTGTTTCTATACATTTCTCATAGAGGCAACCTCTCAGGAGTGATGTCTAACCACCCAACAGCAACGAGTAACAAATTAGGGTGTTCTAATAGGACAGTCAGCCACTATTATGGAAATGGATTGCAATTCTCCTGATGGCGCACAGTGTTCTGCTATGTCTGGTGTCCACAGATTAAGTAGAAGGGCTGAAGGGCTGAGCCATGAACCACTATTAAATCACAGCACTCTGGCAAAAGTCATGACATTGCAGACATTTTGTGGTGTTTGATATACTAATCTAGCTCTTCCTGCAATGGCAGCCACTGCCTCCTCCATGGCACTGCTGCTATTCCTGCTGTCGACCCTGTGTTCATTCTGCAAAAGTGGTCAGTGGCCCTATCCATAAACCGTGCCCTCAGAAATCTGAAGAGGCATCTGAAATGGCACCATGCCCCCTTCAGGCTTCTCTACCTGGTATTACAGCTGGCATCGGGATGGTAATCCAAACAGGAAAATTCAGCCTCATTATCCCTCCACAATCAGGATAATTAATTCATTGCAATAATATTCACATAATATATTGCAACAGTCTCATTCACTTGAACCCACTGGGACTAGGGTTAGTCGCCAGGGAAGTCGGTACCAAGGAGAGAAACAGCAGTTTGAATTGATGTTTCAATTCAGACCTCGCTGAGAGCTGGAGAAATATCAACGTCAGGGTATTAGGCTCTGATTGATTGGAGCAAGACACAGTGGAAAAAGTCACTCAAAGAAGATGCAGTCTCCTACATTCAGAACTAACTAGTTTCAGAGATTTGCTCATCTGAACTTTGCTCTTTAGTTTGTTAACAGAATAATGGCTTGATGATTTTCGTGTTATAAGCAGTGTTTTGAAATAGTATAAATGTTGTGAAAAGGTATGCTCTGTTCATGCATACCCTAAGTTCAAAACAAATCAATGTTGTCCTTGAAAATGTATTAAACTACCTTCTGGAAAATAGGAGAAATGCGTAAGAGAGAATACAATCCATGTGATAGTCTTTTTCATGGATTTGATACAATACATGGTGGCACAGCTGTTGTTTTATAGCTCCATGGGCGCGAGTTCAAGTCTGGCCGTGGGTCACCAGCTGTGTGGAGTTTGCACCTTCTCCCTATGTCTGTGTGGGTTTCCTCCAGATACTCCCACTCTCCAAAGATGTGTTCGTTAGGCTGACTGGCCATGTTAAATTGTTCCTTAGTGTCATGGGGATTAACAAGGTAAGTATGTGTGGTAGTGCGGATAAAGCCTGGATGGAATTATTGTCAGTGAAGGCTCAATGGGCCAAATGGCCTCCTTCTGCTCTGGATGAATTTTATTCCATTCTGTCTTATTACCTCGCTTTAGAGAGCTGTTAAGAATCAATCACATCATAATTATGTCAAACATCAATGAGTGGGTTGGAATTTTATAACAATCAAACTTTTGCCCATACCAGTTTTATTCCAGAATACTTTTTAAACGGGATTCAAAATGTTCAAAATGCTTTTGTGATGTTTGAACTTTGAATTCTTAGGCCACTTAGGTTCCTAGTCCATTTGTGGATGACATCAAAATAGACGGGAAAGCAGGCAGTGAGGAGGAGATAAAGGTTTTACGTTCAGATATAAATAGGTTGGAGCATGGGCCATTTTAATTTGGTAACTGTGAGGTTATCCATTTTGGCTGAAAAAATAGAAAGGAAATTTATTATCTAAATGGAAAGAGATTCAAAATATGTCTGGGCAGATCTCGATGTTTTGTTCTTTAATTGCAGAAAGTCGTTATGCAGATACAGCATGTAATAAAAAAGGCAAATGAAATGTCAGCATTTATTGCAAAAGTACTGGAGTGTAAAAGTGGACAAGTGTTATTGCAATTGCATACGGTGTTGATGAAACAACATCTGGAGTATTATGTCCAGGTTTGGTCTCCTTATTTGAGGAAGGAGGTGGTAGCATTGGAGGCATTTCAGAGGACGTTCATCAGATTGATTCCAGGGATGAAAGGTTTGATTAATGAGGAGAGATTAAACAGTTTGGGCTTATACTTGCTGGAGTTTAAAAGGGTAAGAGGGGATCTGATTGAGCTATATAGAATACTAAAAGGGATTGGTAAAATAAACATAGACCAAATGTTTGCTCTTATGGAGCAATCTAGAAACAAGAGTTCACCGGAGTAGGTTAAAAGACAATAATTTGAAGCTGAGATGAGGTGGAACTACTTCTTGTAAGGGTAGTGAATCTGTGGAACTCACTGCCCCATAGAACAAAGAACAAAAACAGCACGAGAAACAGGCCCTTCGGCCCAACGAGCCCGCGCCGCCACCTCGATGTTCCCATCTCTACCCGCGATCCCTGTCCATGTTTATAGATCTAAACCATAGGGTGGTGGAATCTGAATCATTAAACGGTTTCAAAAAAGAGACAGATATGTTTCTAATGTTAAAAAATGCGTAAAAGGATATGGAGAACAGATAGGAAAGTGGATTTGAGACCAGGAAGAGATCAGCCATGATCTGACTGAATGGTGAAGAAAGCTCAAAGGGTTGAATTGCCTACTTCTGCTCCCAATGCCTATGCTCCTATGTTTTTATGAAATAATTAAGCCATGGTACAGTATTGTCAGACTTCTATTTATATTCCCTAGCATTACAGTTGCTGGATGCTCTAATGATATCCTCAAGGTCTTATCTGAATATTTATAGAAAACCTGCAAAGCCTTCAAACAGGGTTGTTCTTCTCCCCTGCAAAGAAAAGTAGGTTAAACTTGTAAACTGTGTGAAAGTAATTTTACTGCCCTCCATCCTGGCTGGGAGAAATAATCAAACTCTCTCTCAGGATCTCTAGCTTGTGAAGAGTTGTTGAGAGGAAAATAAATATTTAGCTGCAAAGAGAAACTAAGCATTTAGGATTTTAAAAAAAGGAACAGATGGCATAGCATGTCCCTCAACAATTGTAAATAGAATTGATAGATCAATGCTTTGGCAGTGGATTCTTCATCAGATGAAGCTTTGTAGAGATACTTCATATGATGGAGGAAATAGAAAAGTTCCTCTTACAATCAGGGGAAATATAGTCAGGTAATAAATGGAGAAGGATTAGGGATGGAACCAAAGGTAAAAGGTTGTAGCTGTCAGTTAACTTTGTAAGTGACCTGAAGAAATTAAATTCTTGAAGGATTGTGTTCATAGCATTACTGAATGGTGTTATAAAGCAAAGATTGATTCTCCCTCTGAGAAGCAACATTGAAACACCCAAAGAAGAGTATGTCAGCTTATAATCTGTAAAAAGTATGTGAAGTGATAAGACTTACTCTTCAGCAACTTCTAATTGTTAAATTAAAAATAAACCCCTGACACTCTCTTTAAAATCAACACATAACAATTATTTAGCTAACTAAAAGTGAACAAATTAATTAAACTATTGACAAACCCGAATAAATTCCTTGTAACTGTTAACTATTCCCAAATGAAGCAAGATTTCAGGTGGCTTGCTGTTCAAATAAATATAATTCCCTATCATTAACAAAAATATAATTTAGCCACTCTCTAAATTGCAACATTCTGGGCTTTCTCTGTCAGGACTGATTCTTCTGTCTGCAACTTCTTTCTTGGTACTTTTGCGATCTAGATGGTGCTTTCTCTAAGATGTAGGTGAAACGATGAGAGTCAACAATTCCATCTCTTGAGAGAGTTGAGAGCTGTGAGCTGCTAGCTTTGGCAGCTGGCAGTTGTTCTATCCTCTTTGCCCCACTGCCCCTTTCTTTTATACCCATGATGACATATCAATCTTATCCCACAGTAGACTTGGTCTGGAGTTTCAAAACCAATAGATTTAATTTTAGCAGGTTTTTTGGTTTCTGAGTGCCTGATTCAAATTAATTGGCTAAATTTAAAAGCTTGTTGTCTTGGTAAAAACTACTGCTTAGCCTTTCAATATAAATGTTTCCATTTGGGCTCTCCATGTATTCACGTTTTACAATTTTACAAACAACAAATTCTAACTTCGTACTTCCTAGTCTATAATTACTCTAACCAACTTTGCAACAATGGCATGGTGAAAATAAAGTTTTTGAGATTCGAGCATTGCTATTGGAGGTTGATCACACTGAAGCGTTTGATCGGATGGAAGCTGTTGGATGTGGAACAAATTCATCAAAACACAAAAGAAAATAGTTTTTAGTCCATTTTGAGTCCAACCAGAAACAAACAGCAATCCCACAGAGGCATCTTTATCTGGAGCCCAATAACTAGTACTGTCGGATTTGTTTGGATGCTTTTTATCAGCTATTTACCATTGGCGTGTTTGATCATAAACTGAAGAAGCTTAATTTTCTTTGTGGGACTTGAAAGATCATTTTATAAACTTATCTTCACAAGTTAACATTCCATACTCCACTACCACTGACCAAGGGGAATTAATACTGACCCTTTCATGTTTTTTGCCTTTAGCTAAATGATTCTCTCATGCTCAGCTTCAAAAACAACTCTCATAAATGAATCCTCATTCTGTGCGAACCAAATATAAACTTGAGTATAGTAATGTCAAGCAAATAGTTTTTTGATTTTCTGGACATGATCCAAGCCATCTCATTAACTCTTAGTTTGGGTGTAGAGAGAGAATAAACTCCATCGTGCTACATTTTAATATCTGGCAAATAGGTCCTGATGTGGGAATCATATTCGAAAAATGGTGAGATATCAGTTAGGCTCATTAGTGAGCCATTTGAGAGCAGTTATCCCTGAGCCCACCAGATTTTAATTGAGGCTTAGGGATTTGATAGAAATTGCACTTGTTGTAAGGTGAAAGGTGTAAGTGTACTCCGACTAATGTTGACCAGTTTGCAGCAACCCTTTTAAAGTCAGGTGTTTATGAAGTGAGATAGACAAAAGTGACAAGAGTAGGGTGAAGTCCAACATAATTTTATTGAACACTTTAGCAGGAAAAAGTAATATTCAATCTATTTGCAGGATTCTTCAGAAAACTGTCTTAAGTCTCTAAATAAACAGTCGCAAATTTACACTTGCTATCTATTTCAAACATGCACTTCTGAGGATTCATTACACCTTATCCATACCCAATCATTCTTTGAACCCAAAGAGAGAAAATCTCAGCAGCTCTGACAGCATATGTAAGGAGAGAAAAGAGTTCATGTTTTGAGTCCAGATAACCCTTTGTGAAAGCTATGTTTGAACTGTTTGTCTGAAAAAGACTGGTAATAGCCATTCAATAAAGATAGGACAGGCTGTTCCTCAGTCTTTGAACATTAGTTGGTGTTTCAGAGTCCACAGTCATTAATTTGGGCTTCCCCACTCATCTAGGGCTGGTCCTGATCTTCAGATCATCTCACTAGGGTGGGTCTTCTGATTCTGGTCCGTCTGATGATGCTTACCACAAGGTACAAGGAGCTGGAGATGCCGTGTTGCTCAGCTGCCAGTTGAACTCCTCCCTGGAGATGCCCTAGAAATAAGGTGCAAATGGCAGAGAGAGAGGGCTAGGGCTCCAGGTTCATCTCTACATGCCCTTCTTGAAGATTCTGCATCTTGTGTCCAATCCTTGTTGCATTATGCTTCTGGCCTCCTACTGAGCTGGGTGGCACCAAGCTTGCATACCATCCTTCTATTAAAGCATACTGTCCCTATCAAATTTCTTTGGGTTAAGTAATTAGAACCTGGTAAGGAGGCATCAACGCCAGTCTCAGCACAGCTATAGTGTCAGGACCTACTGTGATCAGCTTGTTCAGCAAACACTGTTAATCAAACTAAGCACCTTCAGAGAAATGTTTAATGATGAGCTAAATCTGCATTTCCAGATCGTTAGAGACGGAACATCTGTTTCAGGTCCCAATGGAACTCCTAGCATGTGAACATACATGGGAATTTCCTAACAAATTTAAACTTCTAATGGGCAATTTCCCTGAGGCCCAGGACTATTCATAAATGTCTTAAATTGTGAACTTAGGCCATGGTTAGCAGTGTTGCCTCACAGTGCTAGAGATCCAGGTTCAATTCCAGCCTTGGGGAACTTTCTGTGTGGATTTTGTACATTCTTCCTGTATCGGTGTGGGTTTTTTCGGGTGCTTCGGTTTCCTCTCACGGTCCAAAGACGTGCAGTTTAGCTGGATTGGCCATGCTAAATTGCCTCTTATGTCCAGCCAGTATTAGTTAGGGACATTAGCGGGATAAGTACATGAGGTTATGGGGATAGGGCTTGGGTAAGATACTTTATCAGAGAGTCGATGCAGACTTGATGGGGTGAATAGCCCTCTTCTGCACTGTAGAATTTTAGGATGTGATTAAATTTAAGAGGCTTGGAACAAATTCATACAACTTACCTTTATAGTTACTCAAGAAATTTTAGGTAGAGCACAACCTGGTCTAGCATCTGGATGACTCAACAATGGAACATCCCCCACCCTCCAATCATACCTTCTGGCCACCTGACTATCTCCCAACTCCATCAACATGTCCCCAGCAGACCCAACTATACCCACAGCCCACTTACCCAACCTCACTCAATCACTTACCTACCTCACCCAATTACTCTCCTATCCCACTCAATCACTCATCCACCTACCTATTCACTCACCTACCAACCTCATCTATCTACCCACCAACCAACTCACCCAACAACCCATCCCACCTACATCACCTACCCACTCATTCACTTCACTGACTTGCCCATTTACTCATAAACTCATTCACTAAAATCTTAAAAGACTTTGGGATATTTAAACAGTTCCCTGAATATAACATCTTATATCATGATAAAAGGTGATGTCCTCTGTGTTGATCCTCTTTGAGACTGTCTGTGCAGATTCCTGCAATGTGGGATTTCTTCTAGATCTGATACAGAGGTTTGACCAGAAAAAGATATCCCAGTAAGTGCTCAGTTTTGAGTCTCATCAATGTTAGATGTAATGGTTCCTGTGCTGATTGCCAGTGTCTGAACGTTGGGTCGCCAGCATCAGGGCACCAGGACCATCCCGATGAGGTTCTAGTGGACTCTCGACAATACCCTCCATCATAATGCCCTCTGCACCCTCCACAATTTTCCCTTGCACAGCTCTATCTGCATAAGTCCTGTCATCATCATGCAAACCCCCTGTCATAGCCCCACTCCACCCAGGTCCCACCCCCTTTTCACTGACCTGGTAGTTATGGTGCCCAACCTGACACTGCCAGACTGGCAACTGCTTAATTACCACTGCCTCAGATCCTCCTTGCCCTCTCTCCTGGTCTTCAATGGCCTCCAAATCCCAGTGTGGAGATGTCGGCGGTGTATTGGGGTAAACACAGTAAGAAGTCTCACAACACCAGGTTAAAGTCCAAGTTTATTTGATAGTAAACCAGGTGAATGGAGAGTTTTGACTAAAGGGCAAACCCCTAAAGCTAGTGGGTTTACTATCAAATAAACTTGTTGGGCTTTAACCTGTTGTTGTGAGACTTCTTACTCCAAATCCCCAACATAACTATGGAGCTTGGCTTCTGCTACTTGCAGGGCAGTAGTGATTCAAGCCAGTGAGTCATCTCACTGGTGAGGTGGGAAGCAGTTGTGAGGCTGGAAGCAACTATGCCAGCTGTACCAATGCCATTTAGTTGTAAGTATTACTATGCTAATAACTGGTGCAAAGCTAATCTCGCCAGCAAAACAGAACTCAGAAGATACCAAACGGGTTTGTGGTCAGTGTGAATCGGACTTTTGTCTTCACATGCAATCTCCCTGCTCGCCACACTGATTAATCAGTGCAGCGGGTTGATAAAATTGCACCCCATCTCTCCCTATCAGTTACTCGCTTGTAGCAAATATTGAATGTGTGAACTACTTACAGATTAGCTTATTTAGCTTTATTGTATCTCAGCTTCCAATGCTTCATTGCATAGTTAAGCCAAAAGGTTATACTAAAGATTTCTGTTTTATCATTCCAAGCTTTCTGTGGCCAATTAGTTTCCTGGCAAATGACAGAAGCAGCAGGCAACTTGATAAGACTAAATCAGCAGTTCCATAATTAAAATGGAAATGTCATTAACATAGAGAGCCAAAAATATAAACTGCATTATCATAATGATGAATTGAATTATGAATATAATTCTGATTCCTCATGCCTCATTTTTAGAGTGAATGGAATAATCAATTCCATTAGAATAATGTTTGGTTTCAATTCAGGTGCCAATTCCTTGTCAGAACGTTATTGACTGAAGGTCACTATTGGCTTGCAGCCAACATGTTTCGCTGACGATGTCTTAGGTTCATCTCTCCTTTCTCTGCTCACAATGCTTGGTTGATTCCTCATGACATACAGACCTCAATAGGTTCAATTGCTGCAAAGCTTCTTGTGCAGGAGCTGTACTTATTGGATTCCTATATCAAGGTAAATAAAGAGAAATAATTTATACAGCAGGTGGATAGGTAAAAGGTATACACATCTTTGAAAACTGAGAAATACAATCACTGCCCATTTCACCTATTAGAACCTATTTTCTAAATGTGCTTATACATTTATAGGGACTCATTATAAACTCTTTGACAGTGTAAAAGACTGATGTCCTGAATATATTGAACGGTTTCCCCACCTTTCATTCCACTCAAATATTAAGACATTTTCTTGCAAACTTGGTAGATGTTGTCAATATTTAAAAAGACATTTGAACTCCCAGTTTATTAACTGAAAGAGCTATGCCACAAGCTTGCATGTTTTAGACAAAAGCTTTTACAAGAATTGAACAAAATTATGACTACTAACGTTACATTCATATTGCACAAAAGCTTATAACTTAACCTGAAAATATCAACAAAGTCTACTTCTATTTCTATCCAAGAGCTCTCCTGCTTTACATTTCCTTAGGACCAAGCCAAGGAGTGCCTCAGGAACTCACTTTGGTTTTCCTCAGTATTCCCACTATTCTCCGAGATATGAGATTTCTTGGAGTTTTCCAACTTATCCAGCCAGCTGAACTCTCCAATTTTCTTTCAACTCCTCATGTTTATGGACTCCACAGTTCAAACATGGGCCTCATTGCATTCTTGATTTGTGACTCCAAATCAGAAGTACCCCTCTTTCCTGATATCCCTCTACTACTGATCCCAGCTATTTCACAACTCCTGAACAAGTCTCCAATTGTTTCTATGAGAAAATCATCCTGACAAAACTGGAAATTAAAAGAAAGAAATTTCTCAAGCAATCTATCCCTGCAGCACATGCTATCACTGGAATTTATCAGGTAGTGTTTTAAACTAATAGAGTGGAATGTTTTCCAAAAAATTCGAAGTGTTCAAGGGGCGAGAAAATGTGAGGTTTTCTCGCCCATTTAACGAGGTTCATTAGATGATTTTACAACATTCTATACACAGTATATAGGAAATCTGTCAACCTTTCTCCCTCCACATTCCCCCATGGACACACCCCTGATTGCCATCCCCCAATCGCCACCACCTCCCCACAAAACCCTCCCTTTAAATGTCAGCGCACCCCCTCCCGAACATCGGCCTATCCTATGATGCCCTGACCCTCAGGCATTACCTGGCATTCATTGGGCACTGTCAGGGTGCCAGGCTAGCAGTTCCAGGCTGTCACTGCCCAAGGGCAATGTCCAGCCCTGTCCCATCATCCGGGGGCTTCAATGGCCTCCAATCCCACTGACAAGGCCATCACACCTGGTTCCCATTGGTAGAGACAATCTGTGATGCCCGCTGGTAAAGATCTCCACCGGCAAGGTTGGATAGGCCAGTGAGCCTGACCAGTTGTGTCCAGAGTTCAGTAACGATATTAAAATCAGTTAATAAATATTTATATCAGCTTCATACCCTTCCCTGATTACACTGGCAAGCTGGGGCCAACAATATCACGAAAGGCAAGAAATCGATTTTTTTCCTCTCGCTCATATTTCTCATCCACGAATCGACCAACGCAGCGAGGTGGAAAAATACCACCCACTATCTCCAATTCCCAAACCTTGGCTTGACCACTTGCTGAGATAACTTTAGACATCCTGGCTGAAATTCTCCCGTCTTGTCCGCCATGGAAATGGTAGCAGGCAAGACCAGAAGATCCTGCCAATAGAAAGGATCGGAAAAATCATGGCCCAAATATTTTCATTTATTTTACATTTAAAAATTTCAATTCACAAACCAAAATATGTGGTCCCATAATGCATGAATCACAAAATTAGATAATAGTAAACTGTTGTCTGAGTTAAATATGGGGGAAAAGGCTAGTATTCTATTTTAATATAATGTATGTTGAAATATTCTATAAAATACCACTGGAAGAATCAGGAAACTCTCACAATAATATCATCAAAGGACCATGAATGACAAATCATTTAAAAAACTTGAGACAATTTAATGATAAAAATCCAGATGGGAATTGAACATTAAATTATGTGAAACAATGGCGTAATATGCTTTGCTAAATATTATGATTTCATGCTTGCATTGCAGCCAGATTATAAAAATAATTTGTTAGACAGGTTTCAGGGAAAATACACATGGCATTTTTTTCTAATGTTTTCTCTTAGTATGATTGTCAAGGCTGGTTTTAGTTGCCTATCTCTTTGGGAAGGTGGTAATGAACAATTTTTATGAGTTTCATCTGTATAGTGGAGGTGTTCACACTACACTTTGGGTTATGAATTGTAGGAGAGTTGGTTTAGCTCAGTTAGCTAGATGGCTGCTTTGTGATGCAAGAGGAGTGCTAACAACATGCGTTCAGTTCCCATAACATTTGATTTATTATTGTCACATGCATTAGTATTCAGTGAAAAATATTGTTTCATGTGCGCTATACAGACAAGGCATACTATACATAAAGCAGGAAAGGAGAGAATGCAGAATATAGTGTTACAGTTATAGATAGGTTTAGAAAAAGATCAACTTAATGTGTGATAAGTCCATTCAAAAATCTGATGGCAGCAGGGAAGAAATTATCTTTGAGTCAATTGGTATTGTACCTTTTTCCCAATGGAAACAGGCGGAAGAGAGTATGTCCAGGGTGCATGGGGGTCTTTGTTTATGCTGGCTGTTTTGCCAAGGCAGCAGGAAGTATAGATGGAGTCAATGGATGAGAGGCTTGTTTGCATGATGGACTGGGCTTTGATCACGATCCTTTTAGTTTATTGCGGTTTTGGGCAGAGCAGGGGTCATACTGAGCTGTGATACAATCAGAAAGAGTGCTTTCTATGGCGCACCTATAAAAGTTGATGAGAGTTGCAGCAGACACGCCAAATCTCCTTAGTCTTCTGAGAAAGAAGAGGCATTGGTGTTTTTTTTTAACTGTAACTGGCATAGAAGGGCCAGAACAGATTGTCGGTAATCTGATCACCTAAAAATCTGAAGCTCGCAACTATTTCTACTTCGTTCTCATTGACATAGCCAGGGGCAAGTTCTTGGAGTCGATGACTGTTTCCTTCATTTTTTGGACATTGAGGGAGAGATTATTATTGTCGCACCTTCTCTATGTCTTTTCTGTACTCCATCTCATGATTGTTTGAGATCCACCCCACTATAGTGGTGTCGTCAACAAACTTGAAAATTGAGTTGTAAGTGAAATTGGCCACACAGTCATAGAGTCATAGGGTCATAGAAGTTTAGAGCATGGAAACAGGCCCTTTGGCCCAACTTGTCCATGCCGCCCTTTTTTTTCAAATCCCGAAGCTAATCGCAATTGCCTGCATTTGGCCCACATCCCTCTAAAATCCAACTTGCCAATTAACTCTCTAAATGCTTTTAAAAAGCCAAAACTGTATCCGCCTCTACTATTACATCTGGCACCTTGTTCCAGAAACTCACCAATTTCTGTGTGAAAAAATTACTTCTCTTGACCCTTTTGTATCTCTCCCCTCTCACCTTAAACATAAGCCTTCTCCTTTTAGAATTCCCTACTTTGAGAAAAGATATTGACTATCTAGCTGATCTATGCTGCTCATTATTTTATAGCTCCCTTTAAGATCACCCCTCTGTTACTGTGCTCCAGAAGATAAAGTCCCAGCCTATTCAAACTCTCCTTATAACTCTAACCATCATGTCGCTGGAGCATCCTAGTAACTCTCTCTGCACTCTTTCTAGTTTAATAATATCCTTTCTATAATAGGGTGATTGGAATGTACACAGTCATTAGTGTATGAGGAGTATAGAAAAAGCCTGAGGACACAGTTCTATGGGGCACCAGTGAGGAAGATAATTGTGGAGGGGGTGTTATTACCTATCCTTACTGATTATGGTTTGTGGGTTAGGAAGTCTAAGATCCAGTTGCAGGGGGAGGAGCTGAGCCCCAGGCCAGGGTGTTTGGAGATGAGTTTCATAGGAATAATGGTGTACAAGGCTGAGCTGTAGTCACTAAATAGGAAGTTATTTATGAAGGCCCTGCATTCTCAATCTTATTCCTTGCCAGAGGTGTGGTGATCCTCCTAGTTAAACCATCAGTCAGCTCTCTTCCTCAAATGGGGGAAGAGCCTATGGTCATCTGAGACTATGGTAACTTTAAAGAATAACGTAGGAATGGCAAAATATATCCACTTCAGGATGATGTCTGAATTGAAAGACAAGTTGAAGTGAAAATGTTCTCATGAACCTGCTGTCCTTGTCCATCTAGATAGAGGACGTTGTGTTTTTGGGAGACCCTGAGAAGGCCTGGTGAATACAAATCCACTTTGGAATCCAACTCTGAACCAAATCACACTGTCTAACCAAACAGAATTCAACTGTCTGAAGATCCACTTAGAAACCAGCTCTGGAGATGCAACAATTCCCAACAAGGTGGTGCTTTATCCCACCATCCCAGAAGAATGGTGTGTTAACATGAGCAGGGAGTAAGAGAGATTGGCAAGAGTGAAATGAAATTAAAAACCTTAGTGTTGAACTCCTTCCAGTCTGAACAGGACATTAGGGGCCTGTGCAATGGAGATCAAAACTGGTCAAACCTGAACCTTCAAGATACCTTCACATTATAAGCGCAGTGTCACTACAAAATAATTTCAATTTTCACCGGCGCTAAACTTCTGCAATGTAAATTAGATGTAAAGCCCAAACAGATACTGAAACAAAATAATGCCTTCAAAAAGTCTCACACTGTTGTGTTTCAGTGATACATTGAAGCTCTCTCCAGTTTTGGGAACATATATACTCCAGAATAGCTACCTCTATAAGACTTCTGAAGAATGCTCAGTTCCCAAGTGCACTGAAGAGGAAATTGGAGTAGAAATCTGCTACTTCAGCACCCCAGGTAAGGATTTCTGGAAGTTCCCAAAATAGTTGGCCGTGCGCCAGAGAAAGGCTCAAAGCCTCTGTACTAGTGAGAAAGGAAACAGTACTCTTGGCCTTGGTACAAAAATGAACTGGAGTTTCTGCTTCAAAGATAAGAATGCTACTGTTGTGTCAAAGCCCTCCAAGCACCTTTCTGATCTTTTACTCCAATGCTGTACCAATTTTTCTCACATAAATAAAAACGATAATTTCAGGTCCAAACAAGCATTACTGTTAATTTTGCAATCTGCCTGAGATGAAAAAGCTATGAATTTATACAGATAAAGTTAGGAGAACATGGCCATCTCTATTTTTGTCATCAATACGTTCCTAGGAAATCGTATCAGGCTCGGGGTGAGTTATGCCACAATCCTATTCTGCTTTGCTCCTCTTCTCCCACAGCAAGTAATTTTGAATTGGTTCATAAAATGGAATATCCAGGAGAGAGGAGTGCATGTGAAGGGATTCCTAGATTATCCAATATGACATCAGCAGAATACCCATCTATGGTCATAGAGGTTTCCACTGATGTTCTATCAATTTTATTTCTGTAGAATGTCACCACATACAGAAATCACTGGTGAATGTTTCTGCTATGGACCCAATCTATACGGACTCAATCCAATTGCATGCCGTGCAATTTGCTTAAATATTTTTGGTGCTAATGGTTTGACATCAGCTGAGACTCAGTCAGTTGTCTTTGAGTCACAAGTTTCAAGATTCAAGTCCCACTCTAGAGCTTGAGCACAAACATTGGGGCCTACATTCCATTGCAGTTCTAGAAGAGCACTGCACTGTCAGAGGTGCAGTCTTTCAGAAACAGCATTGAACTGAGGCCCAATTTGCCTGTTTGGAAGAGTATAAGTTATCCCCTAGCATATCTTGAAAGAAAGCAGGGGAATCATCTCTGTTGCCCTGGTTAATATTTTTATCCATCAAACAACATTAGGAAAACCAGATGATGGCATGGTTGCATGGTTAGCACTGCTGCCAGGGACTCAGGTTCAATTCCAGGCTTATGTAATTGTCTATGTGGAGTTTGCACATTCTCCTTATGTCTGCATGGGTTTCCCCCAGATGCTCCAGTTTCCTTCCACATTCCATTGATGTGCAGGCTAGGTGGATTGACCATGCTAAATTGCCATTTAGTACCAGGTGAATTAGTAGGTTAAATATGTGGGATGAGGGGGATCAGGCCTGGGTAGGATTGTTGTCTATGCACGCTCAATGGGCTGAATGGCCTCCTTCTTTACTGTAGGGATTCTAATTTGAACTTATCTGGTCGCTGTTACATTTCTGTTTGTAGCAGCTTGCTGAGTAAACATTAACTGCCGGTTTTCCTATTCTGATTTATTCCTTCATGGAATTCAGGCACTGCTGGCAAGGACAGCATTTGTTGCTCCTTGACTAAGTACAACAAGAACAAAGAACAAAGAACATCACAGCACGGGAAACAGGCCCTTCAGCCCAACGAGCCCGTGCCACCGTCCTAACGTCTTAATGACATATAGAGACCAATATAGGGACAATTTGTTACCCAATCAGCCTAAGAGCACATTTTTGGGATGTGGAGGAAACCGGAGCACCCGAAGAAAACCCACGCAACCACGGGGAGAACGCGCAAACTCCCGCAGACGCAGGCCCAAATCCATGTGTCTGCACAGCAACAGCGATAGTCTCTGAGCTGTCATGTTGCCCATCTGATGGTCCAGTTTAAGCATACACTAACGACGTGAAGCACTAGGCCACTCCTGAAGTAATATCCAAGAGCAGCCCTTGCACGACCTGCCGAATGCATGCACCTTGTTGGTCAACAAGGTGGACCGATTAGCCTATGGAAACAAATAAAGTATTTAAACAGTCCTCCTATATCCCTCTATCTGCAGACTGCTCATGTGGCTGTCCAAGAGACCCTTAAACAACCCTAGCGTGCCTGCTCCCACCACCTTACTCGGTAGTGCATTCCACACCCCCACTACCCTTTGTGTGAAAAATGCCCTCTAATATTAGTCTTATACATAGCCCCCCTCACCCTAAGGTCGTGACCCCTCGTTCTATCCGAATCTAATGGTGGAAAAAGCTTACCACCATTTACTCTATCTATACCCCTCATAATCTTATATACCTCTAATAGACCTAATAGATCTAAGTAGCACGCTCTGAAATTTCACAGGGCAGGTCAAAGTCAACCACGTTGCTATAGATGTGGAATTGTATGGAGGCCAGGCTATGTAAGAATGGCAGTAATGAGTCAGATGGATTTTTACAACAAGCAACAATAGTCACCTTTACTACGTCTAATTTTCAATTTCCAGATTTTATTAATTGAATTTAAATCCCACCAGCTGCCATGAGGGATTTGAATGCACATCCCCAGAGCATTAGCTCCGAATTACTAGTCCAGTGGCATTACCACTACACCAGCATCGCCTGCACTATTGACTGTGCTTCCAATAGAGCACTTCATTGGCTGTCAAATACTTTGGATGTTTAGATGATTACTAACGGTACAAATGTAACTGTTTCTTTACAATGCAATTGAAGTTTTAATATAAATCTCTAGCATTTGTGATACTGGTTCTTTTTACATTGTGAAATGATGCACTTTCACTGACTTCATTAGAAACACAAAGGGTATTTATTAATAAGAAAAGCTGTACAGCAGTGCAGCAGCCACACAGCTGCCCTAATCCTCGACATCTCATCTACTTAGGAGAGGACTTCACCCCTTCAGGGATTACCTACTCTCAGTCCCAATCTCTCCCTCAAAACAGGTGAAGTAAGCAGTCAAGTCGAGAAGGTGGTTAAGAAGGCATACGGAGTCTTAGCTTTTATTGGTAGGGGGATTGAATTTCGGAACTGCAACGTCATGTTGCAACTGTACAAAACTCTAGTGCGGCCGCATTTGGAGTATTGTGTACAGTTCTGGTCCCCACATTATAAGAAAGATGTGGAGGCATTGGAGAAGGTACAGAGGAGGTTTACCAGGATGTTGCCTGGTATGGAGGGCAGGTCCTATGAAGAGAGGTTGAAGGATTTGAGGTTGTTTTCGTTAGAAAGGAGGCGGCTAAGAGGGGATCTTATCGAAGCGTATAAGATGATTAGAGGTTTAGATAGGGTGGACAGTGATAGCCTTTTTCCTAGGATGGAGAAAGCTAGCACGAGGGGACACAGCTTAAATTAAGGGGTGATAGTTATAGGACGGATATCAGAGGTAGGTTCTTTACCCAGAGGGTGGTTCGGGAGTGGAATGTCCTGCCTGCGGCAGTTGTAGATGCGCCAAGTTTGGTGGCGTTTAAGAGGTTAGTTGATAAGTTTATGGAAGAGAAGGGAATGGTTTAGTTTGGAGGGTCACTGCTTTTTATAATGGTCGGCGCAACATCGAAGGCCGAAGGGCCTGTTCTGCGCTGTAATGTTCTATGTTCTATGTTCTATGTTCTATCTTTATCATGCCATGCTGTCCTTGTTGGGACAATCTCCACAAATCACCATATAGCAACTATTTAAAAGTATGATTTTCATTTGAAAAAGTCTATTTATTATTAATGGTTGGTGAGACTATAATAACAGGATATGCTGCTTTCCAGCTTGCTCAGAGTGTGCAATGATGGGACTGATGTTTCTCTTGCAAGGTTGAGAAGACATCAGCTGAGGATTACTCCAGCAACAAGAAAGTGTTCAGACATATTTTACAATTAGCTTACCTATACTGAGTTTGATGACCATGTTCTGTATCTTCAACATTTTCAAGCTTTTAATCTTACCCCGTGACATGAATCTTTGTACCTGCACTGTGAAAAATGACAACAGAATCTTTGGTCGCTTCTGGCAAAGGAAAGAAATACAGAATTGGGACAAGAGAGATGAGCCTCTCAAGATAACCTTGTTAACTGCTTTACTAGCTTCAATTCTTGGGTTTTCCCTGCAGGAAGGTGTTTTTCCATGGCTAGTTACAAAATGAGAGTTTAAGAAAAAGAAATTCCCTTCATTTGTATTTTCACAGTTTTGGACACCGTTGGGGAGGTATTGATTTTGTGGCTTTTACTGCTGGTTATAAACATTAAATATAAACATATTTCGAACGCTTACTCTAAAGATATAACTACTTGCTTTAATTTCTCTTCTGTATTCAGCACAATGATTGCCCATGTTTATATATGTATTATACATATTATAGAATTCCAACAGTGCAGAAGGAAGATATTTGGCCCATCAAGTCTGCACCAACTCCCCGACAGAACATCTTATCCCCTTCTTCTACCTTTGCATCCCCACAAATTTGTCCTGCCAATTAAATGTGATTAACTGTTTCAGTGACACAATTATGTAACTGTACCCAAGGAGAATTAAAGGATCGTAATGGCTGAGCTTCAGGTTACATTGGAAGAGTTGTCTCAAACATGTGCTGGGGAGTGTCCTTTGGGCATTTACAGATAAGATTTGCATGGCAATTGCAAGGAAGTGCAAATGTCACCTGGGGAATTCCCCCGACCATGGAACGATCTGAAAACGTGACTTAAATCTCAAACATTGGATGGTTCTGGTTGGGTTACACCAGTAGTTACCCCAAACGTCTAGAAGAGTTAAAATCTTAACTTCTATTTAGCTGTTGCACAGGCACACAAGACATCCCCTCACACCTGACTACCCCCCACCCCTCACACCTCACTCACGTGGGACTTCCATCGCCCCGAACTCCCCAAGGTGTCTCCCCTTACACCCTTCTGACAGAACTCCCCATCCATTCACAAGGGACTCTGCCCCTTGAAAGGACCTCCCCAATCCAATTGATTTCCCCATCCACACAAGGACCTCCCTTCCAGGCCCAGCTCTTACCTCTACCCTCTCCTCTCCACCTTGCCAGATTCATCCTTCATCCCCTTCTCCCCATTCAGTCAGCCCAGCATGATCTGAAATCTATCAACTCAACACTCTGCAAAACCTGAGAACTTCCCCCTGAGACTCAACCCAAGGCCCAACACCACACCCCCAGCCATGCTCCACCCTTTACTCTGGATTGCTCATTATTCTTTGCTACCATAATCCTAAACTTTATGATACAATGAGCACTTATCACCTAAATATTCCCCCACTGACACTTGATCCACTTAGCCCTCCTCACTTCCAAGAGATGTCTGTATCAATGGGAATGAAGCAGAAAGGGTCGAGATATTCAAGTTTTTAGGTGTCCAGATCATCAGCAACAGTCCTGGTAGCCCCATGCTGACACTATAGTTAAGAAAGCCCATTAAACCCACTACTGCTCAGAAGACTAAGGAAATTTAGCATGTCAGCTACAACTCTCACCAACTTTTATAGATGCACAATAGGAAACATTCTTTCTGGTTGTATCACAGCTTGGTATGGCTCCCGCTCTGCCGAAGACCACAAGGAACTACAAAAGGTTGTAAATGTCGCTCAATCCATCATGCATCCAGCCTCCCATTTATTGACTCTGTCTACACTTCCTGCTCCCTCAGCAAAGCAGCCAGCATAATTCAGGACTCCACGCACCCCGGACATTTTCTGTTCCACCTTCTTCCATTGGGAAAAAGATACAAAAGTCTGAGATCATGTACTTACCGACTTCTTCCCTGCTGCTGTCAGACTGTTGAATGGACTTACCTTGCATTAAGTTGATCTTTCTCTACACCCTAGCTATGACTGTAACACTACATTCTGCACTCTCTCGTTTCCTTCCCTATGAACATATACTTTTTCTGTATAGTGTGCAAGAAACAATATTTTCACTGTCTGTTAATATGTGACAATAATAAATCAAATCAAATCAAATTGAAAAGAATCAAGTCTAGCAGTGCATCATTTTTTGTTGGAGTGAACACATACTGCTGTATAAAATTCTCCTGAAAATCCAAGAACTATTACCTCTCTCTGCCTTTTAGGCTCTTCTATCCCAGTCTATATTCAGGAGGCTTAAGTCCTCCATTATAATGACTCAATCATTTTTTTTAGCTCTGTAATTTCCCTGCAGATTTGTTCCTCCACTTGCTTGCCACTAGTTCGTGGTCAATAGACTACAACAAGCAATGTAATTGCATCCTTTTTGTTCCTTATCTCTAGCCAAATTAATTCGGTCCTTGAACCCTCTGGGATATCCTCTTTTTCCAGCACTGCAATGCTCCCCTTAATCAATCCTCTCCTCCTTTTCTTCTCAACCTATCTTTCTTTAAAACCTCTAAGTGGGATTATTTAACACCCAATCCTAAACTCTCTTTAATCCTAAACAGTTCTGCATTATTGGAATTACATCATAATTCCACATGGCAATCTGCACCTGTAACTCATCAATTTCTTTCATTATATTCTGTGCTTTCACATACATAACCCTGATTTAGACTTTATTACTTCCTCCCTTACTCCGACTCTGCTTATTAACTTAATATTTTCTGTGTTACCCCATTTGTACCCATCTCCCTGACAAGCTAGATTTCCCTTTGTAATTTAACAAACACCCATTGCCGTGTGTATGACATCCGACACTCAGCATTTGTGTTTAGTTGAACAAAATGGTCTCTTCAGGTTTCCAAGGGAGAACTTCTGTGGCTGTTTACATGCAATATCACCTCGTGGCCCCTACCCAGCATCACACAGCCCATTTGTAATGCTGGATCCATTAAGGTTGTACTTCTGCACTGCTGCATATTGTGTCGGAGTCATGTGATAGGGATTCCAAAGAATGACACTATTCTTCAGATGGTCAAGTTGCCTCCTACCTCATCAGCCAATGCATCTCCAGCAATGCCTCTGCAGAAGAGAAAAGGCAGTGACTAATTTGCTCCTTGGGTGACAAAGAGATCATGACCTTTGCAGTTTACTGATTATTATTTTTCCCATAGATCAGGGCTCCACATAATTGACTGCTGCAGCCAGCTATAAGTGTCATATGTAAACCTGTCACCTGCTTGCTATGCTATACCCAACTCTCCATCAGCGGCACTCTGCACCGATGCCATCTTCGTGGTTTCTAGTACATCCTGCAATGGCATTACAATGGTCAGGAATGACACTCCAATCCATCTATACTTTTCCTAGGAGTTGTATGTTCTACTCTTCTGAACAAAGGGAAAATGTAGACGTTAAATATCCTATGTCTATATTTAGAAGGTGGATACGATATTGGAGAGACTCAGAGCCCCATTTTACCATTTTGATTCTAAATGCTGGGTGGACTTGAAATTGGAAGTGTTTCAAATCCGACTTTTAGATTTATTCTCAGGCATCCCCATATGCACCCTGCCTGAAAAAATATCAGCAATTCCGAATCATGCTGCAGAAGTGGGAGGGTTTAATGCACCCAAAAACCCTGCACCTCCAATCGGTGCCTCCAACAGTGCGAGCACAGAAAAAAAATGATAGAATGCTTCTCCCCTGTCACATACTTCCCGGGCTGAATAATGCCTCCCCTGGCCCCCACAGGCATTGCCCCACTCCCACAGCGTTACTGACTTATCCCCCCATCCCCCTGCCACCCGACAGTGAGTCCTCCCCACCTCCGTCCCCTCCACTGATCTCAGGCAGAGTGACAGCGGACCTCCCTTCTGCCCCATTGATCTCAGTGTGGCAGTGGATGCCCCCTTCCCCCCCTACCCGCATCCCCACCGATCTCAAGCAGAGAGCTGTCAGATACTTAGCACTTATCTCCTGATTAACTGGAGCGCCCGAATTGGACTTTTATGGAGCATGTCTGTTTCAAACTGATTCTGGATTGGCGAACACACTGGTAAAAGGGGAAGTCTGGTAAGGTTGGGCTTGCAGCCCATTAAGTCAATTTAAATGCATGTAACTGCATTTAAAGGGCTGACCCGATTGTGGCCATTTTCAGGCCTTTGTAAAGGGGGAACTAGTGCAGAGGTGGGCACGGAGGCGGGCGTGGATTGCTCTATTCGCCTCACACTCGACTTTACCAAGTTTTTGTGCTTGAAGAAGGAGCGCAAAGCGATGGTGAACTCGAACCCTCAGTGTGGTACGGGGAGTGTTAGTTCATCAATCTGAGGCAGAGTGTCATTGTTGTGTATAGAAGTAAACAGCAGAGGTGGAGTCCAGGTAGACTTTCTTACTGTGGTTACTGAGGGTGTGCTGCAAGTGACATGTGTACCAAAAGTTGCTCCAGGAGGCAAGAGAATGATGGTTACTATCTGATACTTGCACACAACTCACCTTGCTGGAATTTAAGATGTTATTAAAACATTTCCTGGACTGGATCTATGTTTTCCACAGTCCAGCTACTCAATTCCTCTGCAACGTCCAGCCGTACTGCTTGGGTGAGGCTGACTGCATTCTTGCCATCTGCTGGAAAGTGCACCAGCTTCTGTGTGAACACAGCTTCTTACCATGGCTTCAAGTGGCACATTAGTGAATCGCAGGGTTGCCCTTCCCCTTTTGATATTCATTTCTCTCATGCTTTTGCATCTGTTATCCACAATGCTCAGTCCTGGCACCACATAAGTTACCAGCGTCCCTTTAAATAGTAACCAACTACTCAGGTTTCTCACTGTTCCTCCTTCCCGCTGCTCCTGCTTGGGTGCTAATCCCAAAGATGCCTCATAACTGACTTCCTGCAAAATTCAAATGATACGGCCCTAGTAGAGGGTCAGGTTGCAAGGGTCCCTTTGTTCTAAAAAAATTGTTCTGCAAAATTTCACATAATGGCTGGTATTTTGCAAGCTCACTCAGGTGAGGCTCATAAAATCCTGCCCAAGGCCAACAGAGAATTCTGTTCTGAGAGCTGTGCCTGCCCTGATTCCGAGTTTGCCTTACAAAACAAATCTCAAAGGGAAACTTGGCAAGCTATCACAACTTCTTCCTTTTAGCATTTGATCAGAAAAGATATGTGTCCTGGAATAAAGAACCACCAATTCCAGTAAAAATTTGGAGATCTTCAGCGTTAAATTGAAACAGATATTAACAAAATAGTACTTCAAACAAACAAGATGATGAGACAGACTACAAGAATGAGATAGAGAATCTGGTGAACTGGTACGGCAACAATAATTTCTCCCCCAATGTCAACAGTGATTGTAAACATTGTTTACAGTGGTTGTATGCATTGTTTACAGTGGTTGTAAACATTTTTTAGAGTGATTGTAAGCATTGTTTACCATGATTGCATGCACTGTTTACAATGATTATAAGCATTGTTTACAATGATTGGAAGCATTGTTGAAAGTGAATGTATGCACTGTATTTTGTGATTGTAAACATTATTTACAGTGATTGTCTTCCAGCACTGGATTTCCAGGGCCATCAACTCCACGCTGAAAATCAAAGCTTGCGGACATTTTTATGAAGTAATAAGCTGAGATATTTGCCCTACCAAGCATATGGATGGAATAACCAATAGATTTCATTCAAAATTTCACTTAATTATCTTCTTTCACACAACTACTTTAATTAACAATTTTAATCACACAGACACAAAACAATAATACCTAAATTCATACACAATTATTAAAGTCAAAAATCAAAATAATTAAAGGAACACATGACCTTCTGCCTTAGGAGCAGAAATAGGCCATTTGGTCTCAATTCCACTTTGCCTTTTGTCCCCCAAAGTCCTTGACTCCCATATTGATCAAAAGTCTATCTAACTCCCCTTGAATAAATTTAACGAGAAAGTCTCCACTGCTTCCTGGGGAAAAGAACTCCACAGACTAATAATCCTCTGAAAGGGAAAAAAATCTCCTCATCTCCATTTTAAAATAAGACACCTTACTCTTAAACTGTGTCCCCGATTTGTAGTATCTACCCTGAGGGCAGGATTTTACAGCTTCACTCAAGTGAGACCAGCAAGTGCCAGCCGAGATCAATGGACATTTCCATTGACTGCCCCTTTCTGCTCCCATTCCATGGCAGATGAGGTGGTAGAATTTGGTTGCATATGCTTTAATAAAATCACCTGTTTTCTTCTAAATTCCAATAAATTTTGGTCAAATCTGTTCAACTTTTCTTCATAAGATAAAACGTTCATCCCAGGAATTATTTTAAAAGCATATCTTTTTACAATAAATTTTCTTTCGTTTACTTCACATGATTTATCGTTTTTACTTTCTGATTTTTATAAATCATTCCCTCACTCATTGAGTGAGATTCTCTGGCCTCCTAGCCAGGTCCTTCCTGTCTGCAGGAGGTGGTGCATTGTTTGCTTGCAGTGGGATTTTCCGGTCCCACCACTGTAATACAAATTCCCACTAACGTCGCACCATGATGGAGGAGAATTCCAGCCTTTAAGTTTAAGCCTACATTCTGCTGTTGCGAGATTTTCAAATATACTGAAATATTGTTCTTGTTAAAACACACGCAAAAATTAAAATTACAACTAACATTGCTTTTGGTTTGCTTTCTCCTTATTTGTTGACATGTGTAAACATTTAACCAGATACAGACGGCTCTCTAATCTGTGTTCAAATTGATTTTCTGGCATCGACAGGCAGAAGGTTACGTTTATTTTTAACATAATCAGTGAGTGATGATGACATTATCAGGGAAACTGACTTAGAAAGGTGACTGAAGAATGTGAATTATCAGTGGATATAATTAACTTTTGGGTGCTTCAGTGATCACGACATTTCAGCAGTATATGCTGGATTATACTCTCTTGCAGAGGTAGGCTTGGTATCTTTTGTAGGCCTATCGTTCAGGGGTGCCAGCAGTGTCTAAGGAAATTATAACCAACAGGAATATTCTCAAACCCTTAATCAATCCAACTAGTTGGACTTCAGTAGGGAGTATTTAATGTGAAACACATTATTGTCAAGAGGTAATAAATCCAGATCTTTTGCCACTGTTGACAGTTATTGTGGAGAAACGAGATTTCTTTAGAAATCATAAAAACCCTACAGTGCAGAAGGAGGCCATTTGGCACTGACAACAATCCCATCTCGGCCTTATCCCAGTTACTTACCCTGCTAATCCCTCTAACCTATGCGGAACACTAAGGGGCAATATTTCAAAGAACAAGAACAAAGAAGAATACAGCATGGGAAACAGGCCCTTGAGCCCGATGAAGCATGGCCAATGCACCTAACCCACTCATTTTTTGAAGGAAACCCTTGTAGACAGGGGGTGCATGTGCAAATTCCACGCAGGCAGTGACCCAGGCCAGGAATAGAACCCAGGCACCTGGTGCTGTGAGGCAACAGTGGTAACCCCTGTGCCACTGTGCCACCCTTAAAATTTTTATTTATTTTTGAATGAACACATTGAATCAATATGTGCTGGATTTCAGACAATGTCTGTCACATACAAGGTTCTATTCTTCTTTATTCTGCAGTTGCGCTCATGTTTACCTGATGGAGCGAGTCCAAGTAGAAGATTTGCAATTGTGTCATCTATTTTATATTGACACAGTTAAGTACAAGTGAGAGAGGCCATTCCAAATCATCCTTCAGTAAAAACCTATGATCTCCTCTCGCCAATTATCCATTGACTACTTCCATCACCCTAAGCAAGAAACTATTCTGAGTATTGATATCTCCAGGTAAAAAAAAACATACTTTTTGATATTGCTCTGAAGCTCCAAAGTTCCTGAATATATTCCTGGCTACCCTGAGCATTTGCTTTAAATCAATTTATTTAAGTATTGATTTAAAGGAACACATTTCTGGAGAAAAATGATTCAGCAAATCACTTATTTGTTTTTAAAAACAAATGTATCATCTTGCATGTGCTATCAAATACGCATTGAATAACAAATTGTTGCTTTGAAAATGGCATCAAACCTTACACAATGGCAGCATGCTGTCACAATGGTTAGCACTGCTGGCTCACAACACCAGGGACCTGGTTTTGATTCCCAGCTTCAGTCACTGTCTATGCAGAATCTGTGCGTTCTCCCCGTGCCTACATGGGTTTCCTCCTGGTGCTCCGGTTCCCTCATATAATCCAAAAGACATGCTGGTTAGGTGATTGACCATGCTAAATTCTCCCTCAGTATACTTGAACAGGCACCAGAGTATGCAGTTAGAGGATTTTCACAGCAACTTCATTATGGTGTTAATGTAAACCTATTTGTGACACTAATAAATAAACGTTTAAAAACGTACCTCTCATGTGCTTTCTGCAAAATATTCTTGCATGGGTTTGGTATTGTTTAATGTATAACGATTTTAGCTGCTGTGTCTGTTTTGTTATTCATTCGTGGGATGTGGACATTGCTGGCTAGGCTAGCATTTACTGCCCAGAAGATTCTGGGGAGCTGCCTTTTTGAATCGCCGCAGTCCATGTGCAGAATTTTCCTGTCCCATCTGCAATGGGAATCTCAGCGGATGGGGGCAGACCAGCAAATGGCTGTAAACCTCGGGCCGGGTTTTCCAGTTTTGGGGTGAGTGCACCCATAAAATCCCTCCCTATGTGTTGTAGGGGCATCCACTTTGCTGTTAAGAAGGGTATTCTAGGTTTTTGACCCGACAACCACAGGTGAAATTATTTAAAGTCAGAATGATGTGTGACTTGGAAGGGAACATGCATCTTGTCTTGTAGGTAGTAGAGATTGCAGATTTGGAAGATGCTCCTGAAGGAACACTTTCTTGCTTCTCCAGACTCCTTGCTTCTTGAAGACTTCATTACATGCATAACTTATAAAACAAGTCTCTGGAAGAAGCAGTACCAGGGCCAAAAGATTCAACTTCAAGGCAGAATGAATTGCATTTCATTTGTGTACACTGGTGCCTTAACTCCAAATAATTTATTGTTGAGAATTTATATATTGTACAGATTGGACTAATGGCTTAACAATAGAGGGGTTATAAATTGGATTATTTTATGCTCTGCTGTATCCTGCAAATCTTCAGAATAAGTACACACACCTGGTCCCCATGTATAATTGGTACTTTGTAGGTTTGATTGCTATCATTCAAAATTAATCAGGAACATAGGAATGACATTTAAAAGCTGTCAATCACTCCCTCAAACTGAAAGCACTTCAACATTGGCAATTGAATCTCTGCACAGCAAAGAAACCATAAATAAAAGTCCAACATTCAGGTCCTGATTGTATAATTGTACAATTTTTTTGTCTAATTATGTTCTGCCTTTTCCAGAAAGGTAGTCTCAAACATTTAATTATTCTCCACATTCAAATAGAGAGAAAACAGTAGCTGCAGCAAAATGCTAATAGTCTAGCATCCTGACAAATTACGCTGTACTTAATGATTTCTCCAAGGCATGAATCAATCTGTAACCTAGCCTAGTGCCCCACCTAGTGACCTGATCGAGATTGAAGAAAGTGAATAAACTTTAACACAGTTACCACACAAAACTCAATTCTGTGACAAATAGAATGCACTGAAAAGCTGGATTCCAAAACATTAAACAGCATTAGGGAAGTGATGGCGTATTGGTATTTTCACTGGACTGGTAACACAAAGAACAAAGAAAGAACACGAAACAGTATAACACAGGAATACGCCCCTTGGCTCACCAAGCCTGCACCAACACATGACTCCATTCTAAAATTAAGACCTTTTGTTTCTATGCAATCTATATCCCACTATTCTCTGCCTATTCGTGTAAGTGTCAAGATGCTTCTTAAACATTGCTGTTGTATCTGCTTCCACTATCTCCTCCAGTAGTGCATTCCAGACACTTACCAAACTCTGTGTAAAAAATGTACCCCTCACATCTCTTTTAAACATTCCCCCCTTTACCATAAATCTATGTCCCCTGGTAATTGACATTTCTACCCCAGATAAAGACTCAGACTATCCATTCTATCCGTACAGGCTCACAGTTCCCTGAAAGTGGCACCACAAATGAATAAGGCAATCAAGAAAGTATATGATGTGATTGCTTTCATCAGTCAGGCAACTGACTGATGTACTTGCGGCCCCTTTTGTGCCCTCCGCACTCACATGCCAGATGAGTATCATGGCACTGAGGCGCCTCTGTTAGTGAATTTGTCATGATTGCCTCTTTAAAAACCACATGACTGGGGAAATAAATCAGGGACCAGGTGGAGAGTTCACCTCAGTGAACAGGGGTTTCCATTGCAGAATCTTCTCAGGTGCTGGCTCTAACCATGAGGCTGCAAGCCTTTGTATAACCTTTACCTGTAAGTAAATATGCTGCTATTTTTCTTTTAGCCAGTGAATGAGAATTAGAACATTAAGATAAGGGGAAAACCAAACCTCAAACTGTGAGCATAGTTTTCCATTGAAGTTAAAAGAAAGTAAGTGAGTAATTACAAAAACGTACCTATTTGGATAGATAGATCCTTTTGATGACTGTAACGTACTGGACACAACACAGAGTGTTTAGGCTTTCAAGTGAAGGAGGAGAGGAAGAGAAAGACAATCTTCCAGAGTGTGAGTGGGACCTAGATTTTAAACTTAAAAGTTTATTAGTCACAAGTAGACTTCCATTAACACTGCAATGAAGCTACTGTGAAAATCCCGTAGTTGCCATACTCTGACAGCTGTTCAGGTACACTGAGGGAGAAGTTAGCATGAGCCATGAATCTAACCTGCACGTACTTGGATGGTGGGAGGAAACCAGAGCATCAAGGTAACCCATGCAGATACAGAGAGAATGTGCAAACTCGACACAGACAGTGACAGGGAATTGACCCTGGGTCCCTTGCGCTATAAAGCAGCAGTGCTAACCACTGGTTTACAAATTGATTCATTGTCTCACAACGACAAGTGAGCCTGACTCCTTGTTTTTTTTTCCCCCTGGACTGATGCAGAACAATTTTTTTAAAAAGATGCATTCTTCCTGTCTACCATTTTCCTGCCATCAACCCGATCTCCAGCAAGTTGGGAAAATTTCACCCATCAGACGGAATTTTCCTGTCCCACCTGTAATGGGAATTGGAGCAGGTGGGACAAGGCCATGCAAAAGTCCATTGACCTCGAACAAGAATTTCAGGTTTTGGTGCAAGCGCAGCCAGAAAATTTGGCCCATCGAGTCTGTTTCTCCATAGATGTAGTTTGACCCTATTGATAACTCCTAGTATTTCCTATTCTTTATATCAGATTTCCAGCATCCTCTGCTTCTTGTCTTCTCCCATTGATTTGCAGAGGAAAGTTCCTGTTACTGAATTGCAGTGTGTGGCAAAAAAAGTTCACTGACACTTATTTATTTCAGAATGAAAACGAGCCTTTAATAGTTGCATATAAGAATCAAACTGTGCTGATGGCCAATGATTGTTAAATCGTAGTTCATGTTCTGTTTTTATTGATTTCAATAAAAAGAACCAGGACAGCAGGGTGAGGGGTGGAGGCTCAGTGCTCCATCATTCTTCACAACACCCTCAACCCACACCACAGGGATTCAATATCCCATTAGTAGCGCACTGTCAGTCAGTGCAGTGAAGAGTGCTCATCTATAAAGCAGTGAAACTCATTTATAATCTGCAGATATGTGAACCTTGTCACGGCGCATTTTAATTACCCAGGAACGTGGAGGAAGGCAATAAGTTCTGACTTATGTAATGTTAAGTTAAAGTTAGTTTCTGCATATTATTTCGGAGAGTTATTACACTGCTGGGAATACAACAAATTATAGTGGGTCATCCAATTTATTACATGAATTTCACAGACTTCATAATGAGATTATGAATGGTAAGTGGCCAACTCATAAGAATGATAAGAACCAAGAGCAGGAGTAAGCAATTCAGCTCTTCGAGCTTGCTCTGCTATTCAATCTGATCATGGCCAATGGCATCTCAGCCTCAACTCCGCTTTCCTGACTGTTCATCATATCCCTTTAAACCCTTGCTAAGTAAAAAATTAGCCACCTCTTTCTTCACTCAATATCCAGACATCCACCACATTCTGGGGTAGTGAATTCCACAGACTCTCAACCATTTGAGAGAAGTAATTTCTCTTCATGTGAAGGCAAAATACTGTGGATGCTGGAATCTGAAACAAAAACAGAAAATGCTGGAAAATCTCAGCAAGTCGGACAGCATCTGCGGAGAGAGAATAGAGCCAATGTTTTGAGTTAGCGGTTTGTCAGAGGGCGAGAGGAATATGGCACAATGGTTAACAGCCTTGTAGCGCCAGGGACATGGGTTCAATTCGAGCCTCAGACCACTCTCTGTGTAGAGTACGTACATTCTCCCTGTGTCTGCATGGATTCCCTCCAGGTGCTTTCTCCCACAATCCAAAGATATATAAGCTAGGTTTATTGGCCATGCTAAATTAAACTTAGTGTTAGGGGGATTAGCAGGGCAAATATATGGGGTTACAGGAATAGGGCCTGGATAGGATCATGGGTGGTGCAGACTTGATGGGCCGAATGGTCTCCTTCTGCACTGTAGGGATTCTAGGAATCAAATGAAATTACATAGGCATGAGGACAAATTTGGTGCTACTATCCACTACAGGTAGACCAGGGGTCACAAAACTTCCCTGCTTCATACCACTTACATCAAAGGAGTCAGTGTAAGGTGAGTTCCTATTTCTCCTTCTGTTTGTCTGTCCTGCGATATATTCTGCCGTGTGGGTAAACATTAAAGGAATGAATTTCGGGATACAGTGGAATGTGTGTGCATGGAGCAGTAAGATAACACCTGCATGTGGGTTAGTTAAAGTGGAGTTAGATTGCGGATGGCCAGTTTCTCTCAGTCTTGCACATCTGTCCCCGGTGATTTGGCAAGTCAAGACAACTGGTGATGAGGTCGACAGCAGCGGTCAATCTGCAGCACATTCTGTGTTCCTGTTGAAGTTTACAGCTGTCCACACAGCTGTACTGTGATGTGAATACCATTTCCACTGCTACATCTGGCAAGGCAGCTTAATTGATGTACTTGATAAAGGATGGCTGGAGACAGTCGATTTCCCTCCCATATAGAAACTACCATGCATGGTTGGGCTAGTGAAGCAAAGCATTAACTGGAGTCTAGCTGTTGAACTACAACTACAGGGATCGACAGGAGGGCACTGGGTGAGTTTCAGGGTATGGAGATGCCAGTGTTGGACTGGCATAAGAACTGTAAGAAGTCTCACAACACCAGGTTAAAGTCCAACAAGTTTACTTGGCAGCACAATCTTTCAGAGTCTCGCTCCTTCAAGTGAGGACTTGTGTTCACAAACGGCATATCCAGATACAAACTCAGTTTACAAGATAATGATTGGAATGCGAGTCTTTACAGGTAATCAAGTCTTAAAGGTACAGACAATGTGAGTGGAGGGTGGGCCAAACATAGGTTAAAGAGATGTGTATTATCTCTAGCCAGGACAGTTAGTGAGATTTTGTTGTGTGTCATGAAGGTCGCCTTTGAGAATTTTTACCCAAAGATCAGAGGCTGAATGCCGGTGACCGCTGAAGTGTTCCCTGTCTGGAAAGGGTCACTCCTGCCTAGTGGTGTTGAGTAGTGTCCATTCATCTGTTGGTATAACGTCTGCATGGTCTCCCCAGCATGGATCGCGCTACTCACCTCATGTTTGACTTTACCAAGTTTTCAAAGTGCAACTTGATAATAAAATTGGGCCCCACCATGTCTCCTGATGTCAGTACATCTCCCCCTCATCACAGCTCCTCTTGCTGTGTTTCTACTTTGTTATTTTTAAAAAAACATTTTCATCCTCCTCCTCCTTGGTCTCCACCTCTCCTCCTCGGCCCCCACCCCTCTTTCTCGGCCCCATCCCCACTCCTCCTCCTCCTCCTCCTCCTCAGGTTAGCCTGCATTCTACACCACCTCTTCAAGATTGAAGTTGGCGGGACTTAATTGGGGAAATTCAGTAATTGGGCAAAATTGCAACAGGGCAGGTGTATTCCTTGAGGAAATCTCATCCAATTTATAATCATGGTGCGATTCTCCCAAAAATAAAGTTCTGAGTGCCAAAATCTTTTAAAACTGGAGTACCGCTGTTTTTTTCAGTGGGATTTTGGAAATGAATGTCCCACACTCTGTGCATGCTGTCTCTCAACCTCCCCACCCCCTGAGTGCTAGCCTACTCGACTAGCTGTGATGTCTGCACTCCTCGCCTCCGATCCCCACCACCAGCCAGTCCCGATCTCCCTGACTCCACCTCTCTACTATGGCAGCTCTGAATGATCCATCAGCAGTCCACTCCCCACCTTAATGGTGGCTCCAATCAGCCCCTTCCCTCCATTTGCCACCAGTCCTGACTGTAGAATGAAAATGGGAAGCCCTCATCCCAAAAGGCACTTTGACACTGTGCAATGTCCTGTGGGCAGTACCAAGGTGTTCCTTGGGCATTGCCAGTTTGTGACTCCCAGTGCCACAGAGATATATCTGACCCATCTCCTTCTCCCTCCCTTCACCTCCCCTCCCCCACCAATTCAACAATTATAGTCAAAATGGTAAAATCACCCCTTCAGTGTGATTTGGACAGACTGAGTGTGTGGGCAGATGCATGGCAGATGCAGTACCTTGTGGATAAGTGTGAGATTATCCACTTTGGTAGCAATAATAGGAAGACATTTGAATAAGAATGAATTAGGAAAAATGGACACTCAGGAAAACCTTGGTGTCCTCTTGCATTAGTCACTGGAAGTAAGCATGCAGGCATAGAAGGTAGTAAAGAAAGCAAATGGTATATTGACCTTCATAGTGAGAGGATTTGAATATAGGAATGTTTTATTACAATTGTTGAGGGTATTAGTGAGGCCATATCTGGAGTATTGTGTGCAGTTTTTATGCTCTTAACTGAGGAAGGATGTTGCTATAGACAGAGTGCAGCAAAAGTTTATGAGGCTGATATCTCGGATGGCAGGTCTGTCATATGAGGAGAGATCAAGTCAATTAGGATTATATCCATTGGAGTTTAGAAGGGATCTCATAGAAGTTTATAAAATTCTGACAGGGTTAGGCAAGCTAGGTTGAGGAAGAATGTTCCAGTAGGGGTGGGGGAGCGGTGGTAGAATCTAGAACTAAGGGTTATAGTTTGAAGATAAGAGGTAAACGTTTTAGTACTGAAATGAGGAGAAATTTCTTCACTCAAAGAGTGGCGAATATTTGGACGCCGCTATCACAGAAAGTAGTTAGATGTGATTTCACTGCCTTGCTCATCCTGAAACCATAACATCTCATCTGAGGTCAACAGAACTTTTCATTTGATTCCCATGGTGGATGGATGGGGTGGTACAATTCCAGCAGGTGAGTCCAAACCATTGTGTGACTTCAAGAAGGAATTATACCTGTTGGGACTAAATGGATCAAGGGATATCGGGGGGGGTCGGCGGGAGGGACGTTAGGTAGGATCAGGTATGGAACTTGATGATCAACTATGATCAAAATGAATGGTGGAAAAGGCTTTAAGGCCCTATTCCTGCTTCTAATTTCTACTCATATTTGTATGTAGGTCTACATTCTCATTATATACCAGGGCAAACTACTTTAAACCATAAAATATTTAGTATAGGCCATTGTCATTTTCTTCTATCTCTTTTGCTCTTCTCAAATTTTTTGTGTGTAAAAAAATAGCACTAACTGTTTCAGTTTCCCTTTCTAATTTTTGGGACTGTTATTTGGGAGATTACTGTTTTTGGAATTAGCCAGATGTCTAATTATCAGTAAAAGTGTGATTGGACTGGTGGAAACCACATTAACAGGAACGAGGCTAAAATTAGTATTCAGGAAAGAAACAATGGATGAGTTGACAGATGTTAAACAATATTTAAATCCCACAGTGTCAGTACAATCACTGATGATTTTACAATGTCATTCATAAACATGTACCAGAAGCGCAATCAAAATATGTGCAAAAACAGCCGTGATGGATGCACTTGGCCTCTAATTATTTCATCAGCATAGTTGTTGAGATTTATTTTGCATACTTAAATGGCTGAAAATATTTGAAGTCCAGAGAATACATTGGCCTATGTAATTCTGGAATAAAGGATTAGTTTTAATAATAGAAGCGCTGCAATCCTATTTAAGAGAGAATTGTAATTATCTGTATGCTTACTGGCAGATTGAAAGTTGCAGCTGTATTATCAATTCTGTGTGCAAAACAGAGTCTGGAGTCTGATTCGATCTATTCTGAAATACAGAGATCTTGTGCTCCATCTGGACCTAAGATCTCAGCACCATGATTCAGCCGGTTGAAACTAAGGTTTCTGGACAGACTAAAAGTGGTTGATGGTAAATAAAGGGACACAGATCTATCCAAGGTCACAGTCAAGCTGAAAAGGACAGAGTCCAGATCCAGAAGTTGAGAATAATTTGCTACAGATGTGTCTGTTACTTGAAGATAACATTGGTGGATCTACACCATCCAGAACAAATCGAGAAGTTTTATAGAAGTGTGTTATCTCTGGTGAAGAGCATGCCCATGGAACACAAGTTTCAGATCAGATTCAAATTAGCAGGAGAGGGACTATAATTCTTTGCAAAGAAGACAGGAGCACTTTGTTACTGAGTTTAAGTCACCATTTAATGTATAATCTATAACTGGCTGCTACTTGGCTGTTAATTCATGTTTAATTTATCTTCATTCCAGATGCTAGAGCACAGGAGGTTATCTAAGACAGTATTTAATGTTTGCTTTGTTTGCACCTTGTATATTAAAAATGTTTCTGTTTTTTTGAACTACAAAATCTTGTAACTTCATTCTTTCAGTAATTTATTGGGAGTGCAGATTATAGGTTACTGGTTTGGTCAAGGACAGAGCAGTAGTTATTGGTTACAGATCAGATACTATCGCTACAATTGACTTTCTCTGAAAATAACAGGAGAAATGTGTAAAATGAGTGACTGAATGTATATGACCTGTGTTTCACTCTATCACTGTTGTTAATCCCCCACATAGTGGAGTTCTGCTCCAAAAATATTGACAACCAATTGACCACTTTTCTTGGTTCCAACTAACCATACAGGTATGTGATTAACTCTAGTCAAATATCTGCATTGTGTTACCAAAAGGATCAGGTACACTAGGTCAGCGATTATAGGCAGAATATTACACAGGGAAGCAATGAGTTGATGGATTGGATGATGAGTATGGTGGAGGGCTGGATGGCTTGTCCTACCAGAAGCAAATTCAGCATTGAGGCGGCCTGCTCCATGTCGGTTTGTCCTCTAGCTGTAATGCACTTTGGGTGGAGTAAATTAGGACAGTGTGCGACCTACACTCCTCACTGGGGAGGAAGTCCCTCCATCAGGGCAACAACATTGTGTGCACTGTGGAGAGTTCAGGCAGGCTCAAGAGAAACCTCATTGATCATGGAGTCAAGTAAATCCAGTAGGGAAACTTCTAGAAACAGGGATTCAGGACAAAATGAATAGACAGGCAGTTGTGGGTTATTTGAGGAAATCCTTAAGAGAACATTATGTTTAACTAAATTGCTAGATTCTTTGAAAAGGTAACAGAGAAGGTTGATGAAGGCAATGCAGCTAGTATGATGTACGTGGATTTCCAAAAGATATTTGTACAGTGCCACACAACAGACTTGTGAGCAAAATTATTGATTAAAAGAGATAGTAAAGACATGAATATGAAGTTGGCTAAGTGGTTAGTAGGTGTTTTTCTGACTGGAATAAGATTTTACTGAAGTTCCCCAGGGGTCAATGTTGAGATCTCCTGATATATTAATGATTTGTATCTTGGCTATTAATATATACATATAATAATTGTTAAGATTGCTCATATATATCATGGGTTGGTTTAGCTCAGTTGGCTACATCATGATGCAGAGCAATGCCAACTGCCTAGGTTCAATTCCTGTATCAGCTGAGGTGATTCATGAAGGCCCTGCCTTGTCAACTTTGCCCCTCACCTGATGTGTAGTGACTGTCAAATTAAACACCAGCCGTCACAGCCTATGGTCATCTGGGACTATGGTGACTTTAATATGTCAATTGAGCACAATTTCAATATTTGCAGATGATACCAAACTGAAAGATTGTGAATTGTGAGATGGATGGTCTAGGACTTCAAAAAAAGTAGAGAAATTAGTGGTTTGGGCAAAGAAGTGTGGAATGGCTTATTTTGATAGGAATGACAAGGAAAGACAAAAAGGAATAAAAACAGAAAATGTTGGATAAACTCAATAGGTCTTTCAGCATTTGTAGAGAGAAGCAGAGTCAACATTTTGGATTTAAATGATCCATCTGCAGAATAAAGGATAAAGGGTAGAATTCTAAATGTGGTGCAGGATCAGAGAGACCTGAGTGTATATATTATGTAATTGTAGTAGCAGGATGTATTAATGTAGGGGATAGAGTGCATGACCAAGCATATTATGTTAAACTGAGATAAGACACTACTTCCATCTCAACTGGAGTGTTGCGCTAGTTCTGGGCACCATACTTTAGGAAACATGTGAAGGATTTGGAGAAAGTGCAGAAAAGTTTCCTGAGAATGGTTCCAGGGATGAGAAACTTCAGTTATGAAGTAGATTGGAGAAATTCAGAAAATTTTACTTGTGAAGTGAGAGTTGACGGGAGATTTGACAGGGGTATTCAGCATTCTGAGAGATCCAAAGAATAGAGAAGTAAAAATCTTTTCACTCATGAAAAGGGTACATATAATGATAACTTGGCAATAGAAGCATGAGGAAAAACTTCTTCACACAGTGAGTTGTTAGCATTGGGGATGTGCAGCCTGAGAACATGGCAAAGGAAGGCTCCATTGAGGCATTTGGAATTAGTTATCCAAAAAGGAAGAGTGTGCAGGGTAATAGAGAGAAGGCAGGGATATGTCTTATGGTGAATTGCTGATTTGGAGAGTCAGTACAGACATGATGGGCCAAATGGTCTCCTTCTGTACTGTAACAATTCAGTGATTGGGTGCCTCCAGGAAGGCGCTCCTAGGAAATGAACTGGTAACATGTGGCCAATAACAAATATTGTTGCCAGACATCAGGAACCAGAATTTGCTTTTTTAAGGTTGAAAGAATCCCATTACATTCAAAGGAAGAGGCCTGCAATCATATAACATATTACCTGTCTCAGGATTGTCATCAGTGTTGTAAATATAGGAAACGTGACAGCCAATTTGCACACAGCAAGCTCCCACACATAGTAAAGATGCAAATGGTCAACTCATCAATCTTTTCATCAATCTTTTTTATTGATGTTGGTTGAGGAATAAATATTGGTCAGTACACCAGGGAGAATCCTTCTGCTCTTTTTGGAAATACTGTCATGGAATCTTTTCATTTCACAGTTTAACATCCCAAGGGCAAACATGGATGGGTAAAAAATGCAAGCCTTGTCAGTGACAAAACTCTCCTATGAATGAATAAAAAGAAATCTCATCTACTTAAAGGCAAATGTCCTTAAAATTAAACCTTGCTTTGCACCTTACCATTTCCATTTATTAAAATAGTGTGGCATTTTCATCATTATTGTTTCACTGTGAGAGGATGCTCTGAAATGTCACAGCTCATAAGCTCACTGGTTGAGCTATTGGGACCGACAAACTCATGTGAGTTTGATCAATTCTCCAGCTGAGTGCAAAGTGTAACAGGAACTTTCCCATTCAGGAGGAGTGCCTCAGCAAACACAATACAAAATGTTGACATCTGGAATGAAAATCATGATTCTGCGATCTATTTGTCTGTCCTGGAGAACAATACAAAAAGCCACGTGCAGAAAGTGCAACATTTAACAGTGCACCCATTTAAAAGCCTGAGATATTAATTATACAGCACCAATGCAGCATGGTGGCACAATGATTAGCATTACTCCCTCACAGCGCCAGGGATCTGGGTTCAATTCCTGACTTGGATCACTTCTGTGTGGAGTTTGCATATTCTTGCTGTGTCTGCATGTGTTTCCTTCGAGTCCAAAAACGTGTGGGATTGTGGATTGGCTATGCTAAATTGCCCTTTAGTGTTAGGGGATCGGCTAGGGTAATGGGGATAGGATTTGGGTGGGATTGTAGTCGGTGTAGACGCAATCGGTCAAATGATGTCCTTCTGCACTATAGGATTCTATGATTTAATGCATTGCCATATCTCTTGTTTCATCAATAGCAACTCTCGTATTCAACCTGACACATCTAGGATATTCACGTAACACTTTACAAGGCAAAATTCCTTGAGGATTTAGTCTGCCAACCTTATGCTATCACAGAATTGCAGATCACATGTATTTTGTGAACATTTTCTGTTAAGTAATGCAGAGTCAGAAACACCTCTGCTTTTAGCATCAAAAAATCAATTATAAAACAATCAGGCTTTGGCTTTGACGCCTCTTTTACAGTTCACAAGTTTATTCTGATAAATGCTGCACTGTAATGGCTGAAAAGTTTACTTTATTTGTTACTTTGTATTTGAGATAATGAAAAGAAAGCTGAACAAGAGAAATTAAGAATTTTTTTGAAGGTATTGGACTACATTTATTTACTTTTTTTACTTTTTAATGCGGGCTGACTAATATCTGGTAAAATTTTGAGAGTTTCTGCTCTGTGTGGTTCAACATTATTTGCCTGAAATCAACCAAACTCATGTGGAAAGATGTATGTGTTAGGTAGATTGGCCATGTTGAATTGCCCCTTAGTGTCAGGGAGACCGGCTAGAGTAAATGCATGGGCTTTTGGGGATAGGCCTGGATGGGATTGTGGTCGGTGCAGACTTGATGGGCCCAATGGCCTCCTTCTCCATTATTCTGTGGAAAGTTACAGACAGATTTTCCCACATATGTCATGCCCATCGTAAAATGAGTTTCTGTGATCTTTTTTCACAAATTCAAAAAACCATCAGAGATTCATTGAATCCTAGCAGGATTTACTCCCATTTTCCCGCATGTTGGGAACTTGGAATATTTTTGAGAGAATCCTGGTCCACATATTTCACTTACCGTCATCTGGATGTATTTCTTTGTCCTTGTGGGACAGTGGAGCAGTCATTGAATACACAAGCCAAGTCATCTGACCCTTTAGAGACCATGTTAGAAACTGTTCCCACCCATAAAACTGATCATGTCCCCTAGATTGAAGTAATCATTAATTCCAGGTTTTTCTAATTGTCTCTGTTCATAGGCTTTCAAGAAAAATTATTATTTTTAAGGTATGCTTTTTTTTAATCAATATGCTTTAAAAGCTTGTGAGTACTGTTGCACTCTGTAAAGGCAATAGCATACTCATACATTTCAGGACATGGAATTTATTCAATATGGATTCTGTGGCATTTTTAAGAAAAAAAGTTAATATCAATGGGCTGCAAAGATGGTCTCTGCAGGATCAGATGACCTGGTCAGGTGAAGGTGAGTGCAAGATGTGGGCCAGGATTCTCTTAAAAATATTCCAAGTTTCCAACGTGTGGGAAATGGGAATAATTCCTGCTAGTATTTTACTGTGAATGAATCTCTGGAAATCTGTGGGTGGAGGCTATTCCTGCTCAAGAGATTGCAGACTTTATGGGCCCAATGGCCTCCTTCTCCACTGTATTATTCTATGGAAGGTTACAGACAGATTTTCCCACTGAGTGGACCCCATTGTGCATGCACCGATCTGTCAGCATGGAGATTGGAGCACAAGCAGAGACCTGCCTCATTGCCAGTCTCCACATTGTTGGCCTTCCCAATCAGTGACCAGCCACAAAACCCTCCCCATCTAACCACCCCATTCCCTGATCACTGGCCTCCCTGTGCTGACCCTGATGTCCTCCCCACCTCAATACCCGACCATCCCTGATTCACCCCCACCCCACCATAGAGCCCCATTCTCCTGATTTCCTCCCCAGTCAGTACCGACATCCCTCGACAGTCTCTACCCTACCTGTTAGCCTCTATCCCCCACCCCAATGACCAGCCCTGATCACCACTTTTGCTCCCTCTCACTGCAAATTGGCAGTGGGTCTCCCTACTAATTGTCCTCCCAGTAGACCCCACCCCCCAGACCTCTCCCTCTCTGACCCCATCCCCTTGGCACTGCCTATGCCCAGTAGGAAGTGCCAGGACAACCCTTGGACAGTGCCAGTTTGCCCCCTGGGCAGTACAGTAATGCTACAAGCATTTCGCCCCTTACCTCCAAACTCCTGGGGGCATCTCAATGGCCTCCCTCAGTCAGATTGAATGCCTATCCTCTGTTGGTGGGGAGCAGGAGTAAACCCCGCTGGAGTGAACCACTCTCGGTGAGATGAGAAAATGTTAGCGGGCCTGGAGAATTCCATCCTGGTGCCTCTAATAAAATGAAAATGAAGATTTCCATATTGTAATCAGCTCGGCGCCGATTTCTGGTGCACAACTGATTATGCTGGAAATTTGAGTATCAGAGATTTATAGAAGCTGTGACACACCCAGGGAGAAGCCAGCAAAATGACCCCTGCTGATGTCTCTCGAACAGTGCAGCAGACTGGTAAAATCACTCCAGCGATATACCCATCCATCTTGGCCGGGTGGATGGCCAAGATTAAGGCATTGGTTTTGTAGCACTGTAGCAAGGTTCACAGTGCCACAGTCTTGGCATTCAACCAACTGCTGCCACTCTCTTCACAGGTTAGTCTCAAAGCTTCCAGCACACTGGCCTACCAGAAACGTTACCATTTGGTCTTTACCTCCCGTGAAGCCCTCTCCTTCCTACTGCTGTCCCTGAACTTTCTATTCTAGATAGAATTGGAACCTATTCTTTACCCATTACTTTTATTTATGGAGATGCATGCTACAAAACATGAAGCTGCCAACCCTATCATCAGAGTTTGGCTCTGTATCTTTTTGTATCTGAGCACAAGTAAATCTCCAAACAGTGACCACCAGCTGCATTCAATTAAATACGTAATTAATATAAATTTAACACTGGATGATGGAAAACAATTGTCCAGCAACACGTAGCCCATTGTTACAACTTCCCCTTGTATAGTTTTGTAGCTTTCAGGTAAGTGAAAGCCACCTACAATTTGGGGGGGGTTCCTTGAAAATGTTGAGTGGAGATGGAGCTGGAGTTGTTTGTGGCCACCGTTCAATCATGGAAATGAGCAGTGTAATTTAATGATTTCATCTCTCCTCACCGCTCCCCCCCCATCCCCAGTTGTGAGCTGGGAGGTGGAGTTTAGGGGCAGTATGAGGGGACAGCAAAGTTCAGGCTGGAGAAGACGTCACCTTCCTAACTTCCTCCAATCAAGTCTGGAAGGGTTTGAGAACGTGATGTGGAGATGCCGGCGTTGGACTGGGGTGAACACAGCAAGAAGTCTGACAACACCAGGTTTAAGTCCAACCGACTTATTTGATAATAAACTCACAATCTTTTGATGTTCCCCTCTTCATCAGGTGAATGAAGAGTTCTGGTCTCAGACAGTACGTGTAACAGCACAGACAGTTTACAGATTACTGATTCTAATCTATCAAATAAATCGGTTGGACTTAAACCTGGTGTTATCAGACTTCTTACGGAGTTGAGAACAACCAGAGACCAATTTATCCAGCAGCAAGAAGTGGCTGCCTGGTAAACACTGGTGACCTGCCTGTGATCTGGGGATGGGTTGTGTCCTTCTCTCTGAGCCCAATGCAGAGGTCACTTTCAGAAGCAGAGAGACCTATCGGACCCCTTTGTCCCTTACACTGATCATCCTTAAACATCCCCATCACTGGGGTCTCCCTGCCTGCCCCAAAGATGTCACATTAAAAGTTGCATTCTGAGTGAGTGACCTTACAAAAAAATTCTAAGCCTAGGATGAGCGTGAACACAAGAAATTTTCTTATCTGTTTTATTGAGCTGGAAATCTGGAAGCTTATGCACTTATACTAAAAAAAATTGTTCCTCAGCTGTAAGGGATGGGACAGGATTTAAATCATGTGAATGATGGCTGGACATGCTCAGGTCTTTAACAGCAGAGGCCTGTCACTCAGCCTCTGCTGCTGTCAGCCAGCCTCACCCACAGCAATTCCTAGCGACCACAGGGATTGATTGCCCCAGTGACCGCTCCCCTCCCCTCATCCGTCTGGTCCAATTGACCTCGTCTCCCTCCCACCCCCACCGGGCAGCAGTGATCCTCCCCACGATCGTAGGCCTGATTCCCCCTGATCGCCAGCCCAATCCTTTTCCTACAGCCTCGCCCGATTGTCCCCCTCCCTCCCCCACCAATCCAGAATATTGAGTGGCAGCAAGTCATTTCCCCAACTTCATCATAGACAGGCCACCAGAGTCAGGCCTTGTTCCCTTGACATGGTACGGTGTCCAGTGGGCAATGTCAGAGTGCCTTGGTGCCAGAGTGCCAGGCTTTCACTACCCAAGGGGCATGCCTCTTGCTCCAACCTCCCAGGGGGTCCCCAATGGCCACTGATTCTACCAGCAAGGCCATCACGTTTGGTTCCCATTGCTGGGGGCCAGCTGTGATTCTTATTGGAGAGAACCTCCTGAGACCATTGAAGCAAGCATTAGTTCAATGGAAAATTGATTTGAATTTCATGTGAGTAATTTATTCAGCTTCACGCCAGAAATGGGTGTGAGGCTGGCCTCGTCTGATAGCCGATGCCGCTAAGATCGTGAGAGGTGAGAAATCAACTTCTCGGCTTTCTCACGATCTTACCTTCTCATCCTGCCTATCGGCCTGTGGGGCACAACAGTAACATTGTCTCTGGGACTCAAGTAACAATTCTTTTTCTTGGGACTGCTGTAGTACCAGTATAAGCCACTGGTGGCACTATTGGCTCTAATTGACCGTTATTTCTCGAAGGCTGGAGAGCCATCCTGAAGGAGAAACAACAAAGCAGGGGTTAATAACCTTGGCAGTGGCCAGCAGACTGCCTGACTGGGATTAAATCCTGACAAGGATCCCAGACAAGCCACAGTGTGTTTAGCCACTGGCCCTCCTGCTGATAGACAGGCCCACTGCCACAACCTTTCCATTCCACCCAAGGCAGGTAAATGAACATTGTGTCAAACCTACATCCTCTCCAACAGGTTCGGACATTACACAAATCATGGCCTTCATGCCCAAATAAGGAGACCGGTGAATTCCGTGCCTTCTGATCAATGCAGAGTTGGGAATTTTCAGGAATTCTGAATAATCACTCTGGAATGATTTTATCATTTCTCTTTTCTTCCTTGCTCAGGCAACAGAAGCTGTAACTCAGCACTAATGTCAAACCCACAAACAGAACATATGTGCTGAATAACAGGCACTCACAGGAATAGTCGGATGTAGTAAATTTGGCATTTTGAAGATGCATCTGTTGTTTAAATTTTAGAGGGCGAATTACAACACAGCTTTAAGAGCTGCCAACACTTTGTTGTTTAATGCATTCTAGATATAAAGTATCAATGCTGTCATGTATTTCTGTTTGTCTGCCAGACGTCAATAATCAACATATGGCAGTAGGCAAAAGCTCACGGAAAGTGCCAGAATGTGATTAGGCAACTGAAGCTGTTCTGATGGAAAACCACTTCTCTTACTTCTACTATACCCTTAATGGTTTGTATGCACAATATTTGCGGACAATCTATGGAGAAAGTAAAAGATGCTGACCACACTTCTACATGGGGAATATTAATTTGGTGTTACTATTGGTAGGAGAATGGTTACATTTACTCTTGAGGATTAGTCTGGCACAGGGTGGACAACATTGCCTTTAATAAAACATTGACTTCCAGAAAAAACACAGTTGCCTGTTCTCAAACTCCAGTGATGTGAGGGGTGGGGTGGTGGGGGTGGGGGTGGGGGGGGTGGCTAGTGCAGAAGGGGGAAAGAGAAAAATGTTATGCTTTACAGGGAATAGAACATAGAACATAGAACATAGAACATTACAGCACAGAACAGGCCCTTCGGCCTTCGATGTAGTGCCGACCAAAATAAAAAGCAATGCCCCTCCAAACTAAACCATTCCCTTCTCTCCCATATACTTATCAATTAACCTCTTAAACGCCACCAAACTTGGCGCATCTACAACAGCTGCAGGCAGGGCATTCCACTCCCTAATCACTCTTTGAGTAAAGAACCTACCTCTGATATCCGTCCTATAACTCATACCCCTTAATTTAAAGCTGTGTCCCCTCGTGCTAGCTTTCTCCATCCTAGGAAAAAGGCTATCACTGTCCACCCTATCTAAACCTCTAATCATCTTATATGCTTCAATAAGATCCCCTCTTAGCCGCCTCCTTTCTAACGAAAACAACCTCAAATCCTTCAACCTCTCTTCATAGGACCTGCCCTCCATACCAGGCAACATCCTGGTAAACCTCCTCTGTACCCTCTCCAATGCCTCCACATCTTTCTTATAATGTGGCGACCAGAACTGCACACAATACTCCAAGTGCGGCCGCACTAGAGTTTTGTACAGTTGCAACATGATGCTGCGGCTCCTAAATTCAATCCCCCTACCAATAAAAGCTAAGACTCCATATGCCTTCTTAACAACTTTATCCACTTGACTGCCTACTTTCAGGGATCTATTGACACATACACCAAGATCCTTCTGTTCCTCAACACTATTAAGAGCCCTACCATTAGCCCTATACTCTACACATTTATTGTTCCTGCCAAAGTGCATTACCTCACACTTTTCCACATTAAACTCCATTTGCCACCTCTCGGCCCAGCTCTGCAACTTGTCCAAGTCACTCTGTAAACTATAACACCCCTCTTCACTATCTACCACTCCACCGACTTTAGTGTCATCTGCAAATTTACTGATCCATCCCTCAATACCCTCATCCAGATCATTTATAAAAATTACAAACAGCAGGGGCCCCAAAACAGACCCCTGAGGCACACCACTTGTCACCGAACTCCACGATGAATATCTCCCATCAACCACCACCCTCTGTCTTCTATCTGCCAGCCAATTCCTAATCCAATTAGCTAAATCACCCTCTATTCCACACATCTGCATTTTCTGTAGAAGTCTTCCATGGGCCACCTTATCAAACGCCTTACTAAAGTCCATATATACTACATCATGCATTCATTAAATGTGAATTGAGGTGCAGCAATTTGAGTTATTGTTGGTAAGTTCAACTCTGCTTTCTTCTGGGTCGCTGTAAGTCTATAGGTCTGTACACAATCCCTTGTGACTGAGAAAAGGCAGTTTCTTTTACTTTTCTCCCCCCATTTTCCTGAAATACTTAATGGATCATAAAGCTTCAAATAAAATGTAGGTTGTACAAACAGCTCCAGACTTGCTTTCTCACAGATGTTTTCAACAAGGATCCACCTCCAGAATTTTGATCTTTCTGATGATCCTCTTACTTCAATCGCCAAATACATCCAAGTTTTGCTTTCCACACATTCTCAGATATACAGACATACCACCAAACACCTTTGCTTCACAGACCCATAATAGGTGATCTCCAGCCTTTGACTGTCTCCCAAATCCCCTGACTTCTTGCAAGTTTACTTTGCCTTGATCCTAATCCATGTAGGCTTTGCTCTTGAATTTGGAGCATTTCCTACTGCTCCTTGTTTTCACTGAACAGGACCATTTCCAGATTTTGTCTTCATTCTTTGAATTATCCATCATCTTGGACCTTTTTCCTCTCCCTCTCCTTGGTTTTGGGACTTTCTTTTCTGGATTGGGAATTTCTCTCTGTCTATTTCCATGTCTAATTTCTTCATTACACAGAATGGCATTCTTTTCTGGTCTCCTTTTAACTCTATTTGGTTTGTGTTTGCCCTTCTGCACAGGCACAGGGCTCGCTCTTGATCTAATAAAAACATAAAAGGGATAAACTATGTACATGCGCATATGCGACCTATCTCCAGTCGGTGAAGAAGCTGAAAAAGCAAAAAAATCGATCTGTGCGAGTGCAATCTTTGCAGGGACACTGCAGAGACGCTGAGGCCCATTGGGAACTGTGGTTCTTGAGCAGAATCATGTGTAGAATTAATAAAGTAGAACTGCAGGCTATTCACGATCCCTCATCATCTAAAAATCCAGCATCTGTGAGAAACACAAAAGGTTTATTTATAAATTCATATTTATAATTCCAAAGTAATTGAGCAGTCACAGCTCACCTTTCCAAAAATTAGAGTATCTGAAAACTGTCATCACTCTCGGGAGTCAGTCATCCAACTCGAAATCTTAAACTGACAGCTGTCCTCCTCTCTCATGAACTGCCTTTCTTGTGTGTTTGTCCAGATTCAGTAGAGCTTCCTCTTTGTGTCCATTTAATGACTGCATTCTTCACCTGTAATATTGATTTTGTTTAACAAGTTGTTTTGGAAAGAAAATAAAGTTTGCTGATGAATTTGAAATTCAATTTCACACCAGAGTCTGCTGGCCTCCCATTATATCAAGTTTCCAGATGGATGCTGTGCAGACATCACACCATTTTTCACTTAAATAATCAGGTTGTAGAATGGAGTGAAAGGGATGACAGATTGGGAGAAGGAAGGATAGTGAGCTGTCAGGTTTATAGTAATTCACACTTCTTTTAATTGACAGTGTATACATGGAGATGGGGTGAGTAACAATTTCAGCACGATTGAACATAGAACATAGAAAAAATGTTTACAAGAACTTCTTGGCTTCCTGTTTGCTAATAAGCCTTACCCAACCTTAGCAAATTGTCTTCAGTGATGTATATGATTTATAGGCTAGTTACCACAACCATCACTTTTTCAGCCTGCTCTATCATCTGTTCTTTTCTTTCCCTTATTCCATTTCCTCGTCTCCCTCACTCATAACCTCTGAGAGCCCTCCAGGTTATCTGCACTTTTCCAATGCTGGCCTCTGATGCACACTGATGATTACTTTTCAGACAACTAGGCCCTATGCCTTGGAATTCCTTCTCTTCCTGTCCACCTCACTTTCTTCTCCTTCAAGATGCTGATGGAAACCTAGCTCTTTGTTCAAGCTTTTGTCTCAAGTGACTCAGTGTCAAACTTTATAATGCGCTCCAACGAAATGTCTCAGAACGCTTTATTAAATTACAGATGTTATAGAACTGAAAGATGTCATTGATAGTAGCAAATGGCCTTGCATTTATCTCTGTCAATGACACCTTCAAAGTAGGATCTGAGAACCTGTGCCCTGGCTATGGAAAATACTTGCAATACTGGTCAACATTCAGATAGCACTCTTGCTTTGTTTCTGTTCTCTTAATGTTTGGTTGCCAATGGACGATTTAAGCTGCAACACAGTTTCATTTCTGTAATGACATTGGATTTCCTTCCCTTCCCTTCATTGGTGTTGGAGAGTGATACAGCTGTGAGATTGCTGCTTCAAAGCTATTCCTCATGTTAAAGGAGGGACATCCAGGCAAATTCTGTCAGATAAGGGTTAGATTGTCTGGTCCTACTGCAATTTTGTTCAACCAAGGAATTGTACTCTAAACATTCAGGATGGGATTTTTTGGCCATGCTTCCCCTAAGTCTAGGAAATCTCACCTAAGGTCAATGAACCCTTGGAAGAGTTTGTGTCCCACCTGCTACGATTCCCATGACAGTACGGGAAAATTCAATCTTCTATTTTCTCTTCAAATTACTTCTCCATATTGTCCCACCGTTGAAAATTTGTGGTCACTTCCAAGTCCCCTTCAAAGTTTCCATCTGTTAGTTCTGTTCCTTTCATTGTATACAATATTTATTTTCAGTGAATAATGAATAATACTTCGGTATTTGTAGAGCTTGAATCAACGTGATTCTGAGTTTCCCAAGAGCAGAGAAAGCAATAAACTAGCCACTCACTGATTAAATCCTGGAAGCAGATGATGTGTTTTTTAGGGTAATGCTGGAGGTAAGGAACTTAGGTCTTTTATCACCTTTAATAAGAATTGCTGTAGTCGTTTTTGAAGTGGGAATGATTTTCTAGTTCCAAAAAATATATTAATTTAAAAGAAACAGAAACAAATTGTTATTATTATCTGCAATGCATTGCCTGGGAGGATTTAGGTGATTTTAAAGAAAATTGGATATTAATTTAAAAAGAAAAAAATGAAGGGTTATGGTGAAAAGATGGAACTAATTGGATTGCTGTTTGTATGATGGGTCAAATGGCCTCCTTCTCTGCTGTATGATTCAATGATAAGCTATTCTTCCACTCAGTAGGTGGAATTTTATAATCCCTATCGTGATGGATGTAGGTTATAAAATGTGTGAGCCATTCAAAATTCCATTGACTTCAATAAGGCCAGTAGTTGCTGTTTTAGATCCCCTATCAGAAAGATCACAAATTTTGTTTTTATTCATTCTCGGGATGAAGGTGTCATTGGTTGGACCAGTATTTAATGCCCATCCCCAGATGAGTCAACCACATAATGGATCTGGCGTCACATGTAGACCAGACCAGGTAAAGCTGGCAGATTTCCTTCTCAAAAGGACATTAGTGAACTAATGGGTTTTTACAACAATTAACAATGGATTCACAGTCATCATTTGACTTTTAATTCCAAAATTTTTTATTGAATTCAGATTTCATGATCTGCTGTAGTAGACTTCGAACTCAGGTCCGTACAGCATGAGTCTGGGTCTCTGGATTATTAGTTCAATGACAATACCACCACCACGCAATTCCAATTCCATCAGCAAATACTCTTCCCTAGCTCCTCTTGGTGGGTGACCTTCAGGCCTTTTATCTTCCTTCCCCTCTAGAAAAGTTGGGAACTTGACCAGTGGGATTTAAGTGAGGCCCTGGTTATTAAGGTCAACTGGGTCACAACCTGCCATGGGCAGATGAAAAAATAACTTGCCTTTGTGGCTTGTCATCAGTAATGCACGGGCAGTTAAAATCCTGACCTTATGTTCTACTACCACTTTGAGGCAAGTCACAAAATTGAGAGTCAACACATTCCACCTAACACTAATCCTTTCATTATCAGTGAATTAAAAGTTGGTGTTAAACAGTACACCTCATGCCCAAACTGTACAACTTCAGACTGAATTCCAGGTTAACTTCTTGCTCTCTCATATGGTTGCTACTTTGTTCTGAGCTGAGGGGGAAAAGAAACTGCACTGCACCCTTTATGTAAGATTTGAAAAAGACAAATAATTATGCCTTTTGGGTTTGAGTTTCAAAGTATTGATGTCGGTAAACTACTCTCAACAATACATCTCATGGCCAATCCCATTCACTGAGAGCTAGCAGATTTTTCATTCAAAGCAGAAATTTTTTCTCTCTTGCTCATATGTATAGGAGTGGCTAAATGATGTTTTTTTCATCCCCTATGCTGTTTATTCTTGTTTCATAGAGGTCAGACTGTCGAAATTAAAATTCTAAATTATGGGGCAGTTTAAGTCTATTTCACTGTTTAACCACACGACCCTAACTCATCCTGCACTGAGATTTTCTAACTATCAAAACAGATAGAATAGAATGAAACTAAAGGATTGGTGCTGGCCTGTCATTATTAAATAAATACACTGCATGTGTGCATTTTTTTTGGAAAGGATACAATAAGCCAGAAAGTCTTATTTTTGTTACCAAATTAAAGAAAAGGTGGGGGAGACAGGGGAGGGGAACGCGGAGGAGGAGGCAAAGAATTTCATTCTCTGGCTCAGTCATCCATGCCTCTTTGAGCGTAGAAAGCTGCAGAGCTTCTGATCTGCACAGTTGGCAAACAGTCTGTGACAGAATATGACTAGACTGATAATGGTCGCATTATTGGGAATTCAGCTGACATTAGCATTCAGGAATCGAGTTACAGACAAGAGGTGACAGCTATTAACACGAATCCTGCAGCTTGCACCACAATAAATGATGACTTTAATGACTTTTAATAATGTCATTAACAGAAACACATCAAAAAAACTTAATCATTCTCTCCACAACAACAATCCTACTGGAAACTCTATATTTAATGGACTGTTAGGAATAGGTTTCTAAGCAATGAACTCATTTGGATTCGGCATGCTTTTTTTGTTTCACATCAATTTTTCCTGCCAATTTTTCCCCCTCCCTCACTATTCTGCCTAGACCCGTTGATGTGGAGCGATTCAATGGGTGCCAGTTGCCTGCAGTCTTATACTCAAACATCCATCATTCATGCACAAGCTTTCACAATGAGTGCTGGTTAGCTGTTTGACCATGGTGAGTCACACGTTTGATCCCAATGTTGTCCGAAGGAGCATTCAGCATGGTTCAACAGGCTGCAAATCAACTCTGGAATCCTTCCGCCACTTTCCCCGCTATCCCCCAGCGGTGAAGAAAACAGTTTGGGTGTGAAGTTATGCTGATAGCATGACCTTCCTAGCACAAGTTTCCTGAATAACAATCAGGAACAGAAACTTTCACTGATGTAACCTGTTCTTTACCCTGAAATGCTGGTCCTTGAAAAAAGCAGCAGTTGAATAACGTGTTGATTATATTTAAAAATCTATTTTTTAATTACCCATTGCTTTTTAGATAAATGCATCATCAGGTACAGCATTGCAGTTCCCTTCCTGATTGCATCCAAGTTGGAAAGAAGGGCAGCTGGTACAAGTGACCCGTGAGCAGGAAGAGGACAAATAAATGACACAATGCCTACCGTGTGGGAGGAGGCCATTTGGCCCATCATGTTTGCACTAACTCTCCTACAGAGCATCTTACCCAGGACTGCCTTCATTCTTACCCCACAACTCCACATATTTACCATGCTCATCCCTCTAATCTACACACTAATGAGCAATTTAGCATTGCTAATCCATCTAACCAGCACATCTTTGGACTGTGGGTGGAAACTGGAACATCCGGAGGAAACCTATGCTGACACAGGGAGAATATGCAAACTCCACACTGTTAGTCACCTGCGCCTGGAATCAAACCCAGGTCTGTGGCACTGTGAAGTAGGAGTGCTAACCACTGTGCCACCCATCTTCAAATCAAGTCCTGTTCTCTGATGAGAAGTTGGAAAATGACCCAATAACCTGCGGACAATCAATGATTATGAAAGTAAAATACCGCAAATGATGGAAATCTGAAATATAAACACAGGCCAGAATTTTCCAACCTTGCCTGTGGCTGGGATTCTCCAGTCCCATTGCAGCAAATGGAGATTTGGCTGAACACCAAAATCTCCATCCTTGCCAGCAACAATGGTGACGTATACAACGTTGGAGAATTCCAGCAGAAAATGCGGAAAAAACTCAGCAGGTCTGGTAGCATCTATGAAGAGCGAAATTGAGTTAACATCCTGAATCAGTATAACTTTTCATCAGAAGTGTACAGTTCAATAAGCTGTAAGTTTTTCTCTGATCATGAACAAGTGTCAATAATTCAGAGATGGGAACAGTGTGAAAAAGGGAACAGAAACTCTCAGGTTCTGGAGTTCTAACTGCTAAAAAGTTCCAAACACATCCACCTGAAAAATTTTGCTTCACTATTTCAAGTAGCATCAATCATTTAAAATAAATAAATTAATGTTTCTAGTGAAGAAATGTTGGGAAAAATTTCAAACAATGCGTTAAGTAGTCATTCGTTAATATCCCTGGGAGCAATCATTAATTGAATCTGCTCCATGTTTATTGTAAGAAAGTTAATGTAAGTGTCTTTCAAGAGATTTCTGGATGAGTACATGGGATTTAATAGGATTGAGGATTATAGCCAAGCTTAGTAGGTAGAGATATGTTTGGCGCAGCTTGTGGGCTGAGGGGCCTATTTGTGCTGTAGTTTTTCTATGTTCTATTATGGTAGCTCCATTCTTTCACTCTGATCATGCACAGAGTGCAGGACCGGTGGAATCTTGTAGTTATCGAAATATATCTACCTAAAGCTGCAAAAAGCTTCCCTTTTTATTGCCATTCATTGTCTTACTATATTCGCCATGGTTTCTGTTGCAAGATGTGTGTAATTCATTCAGCCTCATAAAAATTATGAGCTTTGTGTAGTTTAGTAGTAAATGTTTATTAACTACTTGTAACTATGTATGTATATGAAGTCTCATCTAGGAGCTGTCTCCATGCTGACCTTGACACACGTCTCTGCCCAGTATAATACTCGAGTCGTGTTCCTTTATAGCACAGTATGCATGTTACTGTACCCAACCCTACATTAACCTTTTCTATGCCAAACCCTGATATTACACTTTCCCCTAAGCCTTTATCCAAGGTATTTACAAGGTATCCCTGCTTTCCCAGCAGATATATATATACCTCTTCTCCCCAATTAATGTCTTTGTGTTACAAGTTCAGTGGTCTACAAGCTTTATAATTCTTACAGATTTAAATTTTCTTCTGAGAGGTTCCAATAGTTGCCACCATGTTGCAAGATGTGTGTAGTTGGGTATGTCTCATGAAGAGGTTCGAAGGTTGTACAATTTAGTAGCGATTATCTATTAATTACCTGTAACAATACACATATACAAAGCATAAGGCCTAAGTTAGGATCTATCTCAATGCTTGCTTCCACTTACATCTCTGTCTAGTGGTACCTTTGCTGATTATGTGTCCTCTGTTCTCAAGTGTGATACTGAACTTACTTTGATTTGCCACTTCAATTGCTCTCCCTGTTCTCCAATTTGATCTCTCCGTCATCGCTTCTTTACACTATTCCAAAACATGAACCACAGGAAATAATGGGATGAAGGCTCATTTCTATGATCCTAGTAGAGAGAACACTTCTAGACAGCGAACCCTATTCCTGATGGTATGGTATCGGTTGGGACCACCTTGATATCTCATGCTTGTCAGTAGTCCCCCTTGTTGAAGATTGGTAAATGATAATTTTGTATTTTAGCTATCAAACCTCTTTTCGCAATGGTAGGGCATCTACTGACCTCACAGTAGAAAGAAGGTAGGTTAAAATTTGACATTTTGCAAGAACTCAGTATTAGCCAGATTGGGAGTAATTTAATAAAAAACTTGTATTTATATTTACTTTCCATCATTTCAGGACATGCTAAGCACTTTCCAGCCAATTAAGTATTTTTGGTGTGTAATCAACATTGGATTGTAGGTGAGGTGACAGCCATTTTCTGCACAGCAAGCTCCCATGAACAGCTATAAGACAGCGACCAATCAATCTGTTTCAGCAACCTCGGCTAAGAGAGAAACGTTGGACAAAAGTGCAAACCTAAAGTTTATTCTGGAAGTGGGGGTAGGGAATGGGGGAGCAGGGAGGAAGATCATTCCAGAAGAACGAGGAGGGTCACAAATATCAGCGGGCCCCACAGTAGCAGGTTGGGGGGTTGGGGATATACCAGGTTTTAGGCCAAGGAGGCCCGCTAACTACAGCAGCATAGAAACTGACACATCTCTCTGCTATGATATACAGATGCCGGCGTTGGATTGGGGTGGTAAGAACTCAGTAAGAATTTAGCAACACCAATTTATAATCCAACTGATTTATTTGATAGTAAAAACGCGAGCTTTCAACACTCTGTGTCTTCCTCAGGCAAATGCAGTGTTTGCCTGAGGAAGACACAGAGTGTTGAAAGCTCGCGTTTTTACTATCAAATAAATCGGTTGGATTATAAATTGGTGTTGCTAAATTCTTACTGACATCTCTCTGCTCTCAGAGCAGAAACTTGCATATGTGCAATTGCCCACTTCTCTGCTATCAGCCAGATTTTGAGTGAGCTACACTCCGCCCACTATGCCATACAAGCAGAAATCAGGTTGAAGGTTTTGTTTGCATAGAGTGCATTAGATTTGACTAATGGCCTCGCTGAAAAAATGGCTCTAAAACTCCTCCATTTCCCCATCCATTCTGGAATGAGAATATTTTTGATAAGGTCGCCCTCTCTTGTGTACAAAGCACTTGATGCAGGATCTCCTGTGTGTGGCGCGAGAGAAGAGCTATGAATCTTGACCCCTGCCTTCTCTTCCTCACACTCTCTTTCCCCAACTTAGTTTGTTTGGGGAATTGATTTTTTCTCTGCTTTCAGTCCAGACAAAGGATCCATTTCTGAAGTTAGCTTTTTCCCTGTTTGCCTATCTTCTGCTGTGAATTGTAAGACTCATCATCAGAGCCCAGCTGAGATGGAGCAGACATGTAGTAAGCGTGCTGTTAATAAAATCCCTGAGGTGATCATGCATTCACATCTTTAATTTGAACACCTCTTGCAATAGGCTGAGAGGATTCCTTGTGAGTTGACCTTAGGAAATGTGACGTGACTACCATAGAGAGGGAGAAAAAAATGGGCAAGAAAGGACTGCCTGGGTAACGATCTTAATTCATGGTGTTGTTTCTTTCGAACAGCGAACAACATAGGAGCTCAGGGCAAAAGGCAAATTGGAAAGATTGAGCAGCCCAACAAAGTCAAAGAATTCAACCTTGCCCACTCTGTGGAAAGCAACACACATCTGCAATTGAGTTTCACAGTCATTGAAACACACAAAGATGACTGTGGACGCAAAGGAAAAAGTCACCTTTGATAAGGGAAATGGCGCAATGGCACAGTGGTTAACACTGCTGCCTCATGGTACCTGGATTCAATTCCTGTCTCGGGGCACTGTCTGTGTGGAGTTTGCACTTTCTCCCTGTGTCTGCTTGGGTATGCTCTGGTTTCCTCTCACACTCCAAAGATGTGTGAGTTAGATTGATTGGTGACGCCAAATTGATCCTAGTGTCAGGGATTAGCAGGGTAAGTATGTGGGATACAGGGATAGGATGGGACAATGGTCATTACAGATGGGTGAATGGCCTCCTTCTGCACTGTAGGGATTGTATGATTCTATCCTAAATTGACAATCACAATCTTCTGTTTTTATTTCAGTGGTAAAAACAAATCCCACATATCGGCTGAGACGCGATTCTATGGGAGAATCGGCCCCATAGAATCCCTACAGTGCAGAGGGAGACCATTCAATTATCTCACGCAATTATCTTCTCCACTCAATTACCTTCCTTCATTCTTTTTTTGCATTCTATCCCTGCCAGAGAGTGCGCAAAGTTTTTCTAACTTAAACTGCAGGTGGTCAATAAGACAGAATCTGAAGATTTCTGTATTCCCTCAGGTATACCTTTTCCAAATGCTCTGTCCTTTAACATTGTCAATCTTGTGGATATGCAGAGCATGTTGCCTTGTATAGAGAGATATCTTTTGTGGTATACTTGGCATTGGTACTGCAGCAATCAGTAATAAATTCCATCAAATTCAAAAACAAACTGGGGCAGATTTTTAATTCTGATGCAAGATTGATTTAAGGGTAAGTCAAAACAGTCTTTCAAAGATTAAAATAAAGATTCATTGTCAGTGATACATACCCTGCTGAATGTCTATATGGAAATGCTGGGTTTCCAAGCACTGATAACAAGGTCTTGTAACAAACATTTATTCCCCAGCTGAGCAGGTACTTCATGGCTGTACTCTGCCCATGCTCCCGGGGAAAACTCCACATGCTGGCCAAACGATCATTTTTGTAGCAGGGCCATTACGTGACCATTACATGGTCTACTGTCCAGATTCCGCCACATAAATTGGCAGAAAATGATGTAATAATGGAATCCACCATGTCCAATAACCAGATTTTTCATAGAATTATGTTGTATCCTTCCACAGGCAAACTGTGTCCAATACTCGCGGATTTCACATATCACTGTTATGCAAATTATCTGATGAAACCAGGTCAGATTCAAAATGTTAGCTAGTTAAAAAGGGCAACAGTGGCCAGGACTGTACTGCCCCATCATGGCATATCTCTGCCACCATCCCCATGTCCGCCCACCCACCCTGATGAATGCAGCACACTATTTAATTTGCCATTTACTTCAGCAAGACTATGATATACTGCCATGCAGGAGAGGCTATATTAGTATTTTAAATTAACCCAAAACCCTCACATGCAGGAGGTAGTGTCTTTGGCAGATTGATGGAGGAGGAACCAGATTATAATATTTCACTAGGTTGGCTCTTGGGATGAAGGGATTGACCAGCTTCTTCTCCGTTGCTGTCAGACTTTTGAATGGACCTACCTTACATTAAATTGATCTTTCTCTACATCCTAGCTATAGCTGTTACGCTACATTCTGCACTCTCTTGTTTTCTTCTCTATGAACAGTATGTTTGTCTGCATAGCACGTTAGAAACAATACTCGCCACTGTATGTTAATACATGTGATTATAATAATCAAATCAAAATCAAATCAAAATGATGCACCTATATTCTCTGGAGTTTAGAAGAATGAGAGGTGCCTCCATTGAAATCTACAAAATTCTAATGGATTTGGGGCAGCACAGTGGTTAGCACTGTTGCCTCACAGTGCCACGGACCTGGTCTCAATTTTGGTCTTGGGTCACTCTCTATATGGAATTTGCACATCCTCCCCATGTCTGCATGAATTTCCTCCAGGTGCTCCAGTTTCCTCCCACAGTCCAAAAATGTGCAGGTAGGGTGGATTGGCCATGATGAATTTCACCTTAGTGTTCTAAGATGTGTAGGTTAGCTGGAATACCGATGGTAAATATGTGGGGTTATGGGGATTGGGTGGGAGGAAGTGGACCTGGTTAAGGTACACAGTCAGAGAGAATTGGTGCAGATTTGCTGGGTTGAATGGTCTCCCTCTGCACTGCAGGGATTCTATGGGGCCGATTCTTCCATAGAATCACATATTGGCTGATTAGAGGGATTTTTGCATGTGTTCCCACCGTGCACATCTCTCAACGTCAGATATAAAAACATAAGAGCATAAGAACTAGGAGCAGGAGTAGGCCATCTGGCCCCTCGAGCCTGCTCCATCATTCAATAAGATCATGACTGACTCACCATAACCCTTAATTCCTTTACTGTTCAAAACTTTATCTATCTTTTCCTTAAAAACATTCAATAAGGTAGTCTCAATTACTTCACTGGACAGGGAATTCTACACATTCAAACCCTTTGTGTGAAGAAGTTCCTCCTCAACTCTGTCCTAAATTTGCTTCCCCTTATTTTGAGGCTATGCCCTTGAGTTCTAGTTTCACCCACTAGTGGAAACAACTTCCCTGCTTCTATCTTATCTATTCCCTTTATAATCTTATATGTTTCTATAAGATCTCCTGTTATTCTTCTGAATTCCAATGAGTATAGCCCCAGTCTCTTCAGTGACTTCTCATAACACAACCCTCTCAACTCTGGAATCAACCTACTGAATCTGCTCGGCACCCCCTCCAGTGCCAGTATATCCTTTCTCAAATAATGAGACCAAAACTATACACAGTACTCCAGGTCTTGCTTTACCAGCACCTTGAGCAGCTGCAACATAACCTCACTGTTTTTAAACTTCATCTCTCTAGCATTGAAGGACAAAATTCATTTTGCCTTCTTAATTACCTGCAGCATCTGCAAACCAACTCCTTGGAATTCCTGAACAAGGGCAGCCAGACCTCTCTGCACAGCAGCACGCTGAATTTTTTTTACCATTTAAATAATAGTCCATTTTGCTGTTATCCCTACCAAAATGGATGACCTCACATTTATCAACATTGTACTCCATCAGACCCTCACCCACTCACTTAAATTATCTAAATTGCTTTGCAGACTTTCAGCATCTTCTGCACACTTTGCTCTTCCATCCATCTTAGTGTCATCTGCAAATTTTGACATACTATACTTGGTCCCCGACTCCAAATCATCTATGTAATTCATAAACAATTGCGTCCCAATGCTGATCCCTGAGGTACACCACTAGTCACTGATCACCAACCAAAAAACACCAATTTACCTCCACTCTTTGCTCTCTTTTAGTTAACCAATCCTCTATCCATGCTAATATATTACCCGTAACACTATGCACCTTTATCTTATGTAACAGTCCGTCACTATCTGAGCTACACTGGAAACTGGTAGGAACACTAGGTAAGGATTTTGTGCCTGTTCTTAATCTTATTTTACAGTGATTAGCGAGCCCAGGATTGAATTCTCAGGCCCATGAGCATTTCCCACCAATCAGGAGTATTTCACTCCAGCAGAGTTCAGATTAGCTCCGCACTTTGAAGAAACTAATGGGGCATCCCTGCTAGAGAGAAGGGGGGTGCAATCGGGGCGAGGTTGGGTAGTGGGGAGGTGGCATAGACATCCTGGCAGTGCCAGCCTGTGTCCCTCAGCACTGCCTAATGCACAAAGTGCCCGTGCCAAGGGAGCAGGGCATATTGATAACGGGGCCTGCTGATGGCAATTGGTGGGGTCCATCTGCCATTCTGCCATTGCAATTAATGTGAACTGGGAGGAGTCTGCCTCCTGGAGAGGGGTTTGTCTCCCAGGGTGGTGTCTGCCGGGGAGAGGGTTTCTGCCAAGGCTGATGGGGGAATCATCACTGCTGGATGAAGGGCTGGAACTCGATGGTCTGTGTGGGGTGGATTTGGGACTAACCCATGGCTGGATTGGGGGGGGGGGGGGGGGGGATCACAATTGGTTTATGGGAGGGGGTTAAAGGACAGCATTGTTTGGGTCCCAGGCTACCAGTGACTGAGTTGTTTGGCAAACTGCAGGCTGACAATTCGGGGCCACTGCACATGCACATAGGCCCAGAACTGTAGGTCTCTGACATGAATAGGCCCTGCCCAAGCTTTTAATGACACTCCCAATTGTGACTTCTACATTGCAGAGAGTGTGGGAGATTCTAAACCCTGAAAAAAGAAACCAACGTGATTTACAGCAGTTTCTCTGCAAAATTAATGATTGGAACTTTTTTGGGAGAATTGTGGCCTATGATGCTATGATTTTAATAGAGTAAATGCTAAGAGATTGATTCCACCACGTGAGGAGTCTAAAACATGGAAACATAGACTCAGGATAGGGGGACTGAAATGAAGAGAAATTACTCCACTGGAAGGATTGAGAATCTTCATAATTCTCTACCCCAGAGGGTTTGGATACTCCATCATTGAATATATTTATAGCTGTGATAAACAGATTTTGGTCTCTCAGAGAATTAAGGGATATGAAGAGTAGAGGGTAAACACCAAGATCAGCCATGATCATATTGAATGATGGACTAGACTTAACCGACCATGTGGTCTGTTCCTGCTCCTATTTGTTGTGTCCTTATGAGGGCAAGGAAGGGGCAGCAAAAGATAGAAACAGCAAACTCTCAGAATTTATGAGTGACAGTAAACCCCGCGCCTGCCTGATGCACCTAATGGTGCAATAAGAGAGGAACTGGGCAAGCATGCAGTTACTGGAGACCTGGGTGAATTACCAGACAGCTTATTTCAATAGGCCACAATGACAGGAAGATACCCTCTGTGTTGGTCGAGTCAGGCTCCTCTTGTTATCCCACGGCAAAAGAAGCTTCTGCATTTTTCATGCAATCTGGAAGAGAACTGCAAGGAAGTTTATCACTAAGCCTTGGTTCCACATATGGCTCCCACCTGTCATGGTTTAGCAGCTTCTCTGTCCACACAGTGGGTGGGATTTTATGGCCTTGCTCGACTCGAGATTGGAAAATCCTGCCCGAGGTCAATGAACATATCTATTGTCTGCCCCTCGCCTGCTCCAATTATGTGGCCAGCGGGAAAGTAGAATTCCAGCGATTGGGTCTATAGTTGATCCACATGGGTGGAGAATTCCGGAGCTTAACTACCAGGGTCTTCAGCACTGATGCTGATGGAATCTTCAGTAACAAAGTAACACTGTATGAAGGACAGGCAACAATTTAAAAATGGCTGCCTTTCAATCTGTTGGCACTGATCAGGGTCTCATTTCCCTCCCTGGTCAGTCCATTGATTGGCCAGCTACATGTCACTCATGTGGAAATGGTACCCACCTCCAATGCCACCACTGTGACCAGCACTTTCCACCGCATCCCCTACACCCCCTCAACTCCCCAGTGTTTAAATTCTTATTTTTTATTTGCTCATAGGACATAGGTGTCATTGGCTGGCCAACATGTATTGCCCATCCCTGATTGCCCTTGGTCAGAGTCAACGACATTACTGTGGTTCTGGAATCATACATAGTAAGAGGTCTGACAACACCAATTTTAAATCCAAACGATTTATTTGATAGTAAATTTGCTAGCTTTCAGCCTTTGTAGCCTTCATCAGGCGAATGAGGTGTTCTGGACTGCAATAGCACACATATCAGCACAGACAGTTCAATCTGTGAACTGTCTGTGCTGATATGTGTGCTATTGCAGACCAGAACACCTCATTCGCCTGACGAAGGCTACAAAGGCCGAAAGCTAGCAAATTTACTATCAAATAAATCATTTGGATTTAAAACTGATGTTGTCAGACCTCTTACTCAGTTTACCCAGTCCAATGCTGGCATCTCTACATCATCACTAGGCCAGACTAGGTAAGGGTGACAGATTTCTTTCCCTAAAGGACATTAGTGAACCAAATGTGTTTTTCTGACAATAGACAATGGTTTCATGGTCCTTAATTTCATATTTTTTTAATGAAATTCGAATTCCACCATCTGCCATGGCACGATTTGAATTCAGGTCCTGAGAACATTAGCTGAGTTTCTGGATGAATAATCTAGTAATAATACCATTAGGCCACTACCTTTCCATACAATTCAGATCATAAATAGATAATTACTTTCTAAGACAGAAAAGAAATGCAATTCTTTGATACTGTGGAGTTTTTAAGAAGCAATGGTTTGCTTCAAGCTCATCAAATTTGAAAATAACTTCTCTCCTTTCTACACACGGAGTCTGACGAGCTCGTTTTACATCCAGAGATGCTCCTCTCAGGGCTCTGAAGATTCATGAAGCATGTCACCTGCATAACTGAGGATTTCCTTGTGAGCCAGGCCCAATATTGAAAACACATAGCAACACAAATGTGGAGCATTTTAATCGGTACATGTCGGTGTCCCCCTGTTATAACATTTTAGTAACATGGCAAATTAAATTTGGATGAATCTGTGGATAAAGAGGTGCCTATCCATACAGCATCCTATCTTACACCCAAAAATATTTCACTTCACAGCCAAACAAAACATATGCAGATTACGATAAACCAAATTAAAATGCAAAGTAGTGATGGCGGTAAATCACGGGCAACTGTCAACATTTGCATAATGAAGCAAAGTAATTAGATTACATTATAGCTTAGGAGTTTGCTTCTAATGTAACATTTATTCTTGAGAATTGAAACTGCCAGTTGTATGGCTATACAGTTCGGAAACATTTCTCAATCTTAATTTACTTTTGGCTTGACAGGAGCCTGATGTTTTGCACTCTATCATGAGTCTCATTCCAGAGACCTGAGCGCTTAACATGGCTGGCATCCTCAGTGCCCACATATGGAGTACTGCAATGTACAAGGTGCTGACTTTCAGGTGTAACATTAAACCAAAGTTTTGTCTACACTCTCTGCTAGGTATGTAGATTCATGACATTTTTCAAAGAGTTCTTCTTCAACCTTTGCCAATATTTATCCCTCACCTTATGCTGCTGAAGCAAATTATCTGGTCATTAGATCATTACTGTTTGTGGGACCTTGCTGTGTGCAACTTTGTTGTCACATCTCCCATCATAAAATAGTGACTGCACTTCAATAAACATTACTCCATTGGTTAGAATCTGCTTTGAAATCTCTTTAGCTTATAAAAGATATTGGCTAGAATTCCTCAACCTCATCCACAGCTGAGATTTTCCAGTCTCGCTGCAGTGAATGGAGATTTGGCTGAGCATCAAGTATTATGTTCTTGGTAGTAGGGCACCTGAGACGAGAGAATTCTGGCCATCGGCTAAATGCAGTTTATTTTTATTTGTACTGAAGAAGTGTATAGAACACAGAAATTTTTCTTGTCTCTCCTTTCCCTTAAGTCCCTTCGTTAATCCCGCTTCTTTGACCAAATTTTAGTCACCCCTTCTAAAATCTCTTTTTATGCCTCAGAATCCTTATCTTTTTGTAATGCCTTGGAACATCTTTCTATATTAAAGAAAATATCTAACTTTATGTCATTAAATAAAAATCTTCCCTAAGATCTGAATGTCGTATTCAACAGCATGATCCAACTGATATTCTGAATGGGCAAGGTACAGACTGTATCCAGCCATCATGTGCTTGTGAAAGTCAAAATATGGTGTCCAACATTGGGCATGATTCTGTGGTCTGGCAACATTCCCTAAATAATCCTCAGTATGCTGAGAATTTTTGCTTACCAATTTAAGGTAGTCAACCAGACTTACCATGTGAGGTATTTGCATATATTGGAAGTTTTCTTGATACAAAATGGTCCTACTCTTTGCAGACATAAAGAACATATACACACATTGTGCCTGTTTTAACGGAATAAAGTAAATGGCAGTCATTTGCTGATTAATTCCCTAGGGCAATGCCGTGACTAGAGTCAAGCCTGCCTGGTTTAAGTTTCAAACAATGCTTTGCAGTTATCTGTCAATCACCAACAACTGATGCATTTTCCATGGCAATGCCTTTAGTAATCAGAGTTTACTTGCCAACCCATCAGCATGCTCTTCTTATCCAGTATAAATTGTTAAATTGTCATTTTCTCCAAATATTGGCATTCTTGTGAAATGTCCTGATGAATACAAGATGAAAACCTTCAGCATGACTCTTTTTTTGAAGCATGCTTTACCAATCAGTCTTACTCTAATTTAATATTCTTTTTCTATCTTTAGTGAAAGTAATGATTCAGAATGGGTTAAAGCTTCACTGAAAAAACAGGGAGCTAGTGTATCTAGCATCTTGCTACAATGTCCAGACCATATGTATATGAGACACAACAGCAACTATCAGCAAACTTCAGTTGTGAATAGCAACAAAGATCTGTACATGTCTACTTTTAGCCAAAAGTTGTTGGATAACAATGGGGAACAGAAACTCAAATCAATTTTCCCCACCACAGCTTGACAGGCAGTTAGAATACACAGTGAGATATGCCTGCCAACATTCAGCTCTATTCTTATGGTCATTAGTACCAACCTACTATTTTGTGTAGGCAGAAAGGACAACCACTGGGGTTCTTTTTTAAATGTGCAGCTCAAGTTCAATGAAGAAAGAAAGATTTACTGCCAGGAGCAGCTTAAGCAGGAGGTTTTTCTCTCTTCTTCAAAATTCCACGTGGAGCTGGATAGAGCAAAAATGTTCCTTCAGGCTCCACCAGGAAAGTTTAAACCAGCTCCGTCCCACATCCCTTTTAGAACATAGAACATTACAGCACAGAACAGGCCCTTCGGCCTTCGATGTTGCGCCGACCAGTATAAAAAGCAATGCCCCTCCAAACTAAACCATTCCCTTCTCTTCCATATACTTATCAACTAACCTCTTAAACGCCACCAAACTTGGCGCATCTACAACTGCTGCAGGCAGGGCATTCCACTCCCGAACCACCCTTTGGGTAAAGAACCTACCTCTGATATCCGTCCTATAACTATCACCCCTTAATTTAAAGCTGTGTCCCCTCGTGCTAGCTTTTTCCATCCTAGGAAAAAGGCTATCACTATCCACCCTATCTATACCTCCAATCATCTTATATGTTTCGATTAGGTGAATCGAATCGAATCGAATCGAATTTTACACCAGGCCTTTGATAACATCCCCCTCTGAGATTTAACAAATATTAATGTCATTCCTTTGGCCTCCGGCAGTGGTGTCCAGCTGCAAGTTACTCTGTTCCTGCCTGCCCACCTCTGTCGGTTCTGGTCAAGCAACTTAACAAAGAAGCATGCAGCTGAGGCCTTCACATTTACTCACCTGAGCTATTCCCTGTCAAAGTTAAGACAAGTTGTCATCCATGTCTATCCATTTTTGCCTGATCCCTGTCTCAACTTAAAATGCGTCGTGTGTTTTAAAGAATCTATCTCAGATCTCAGAAAAGGCTGCAACTGGACTGGGATTAACATGGCTTTGTTTGGAACACAGAAACAGAAGTAATGTGGCCATTTGTCAGGCTCTTTATAATCAGACAATTCAAATTTTAACTAGTCTGGCTACTATCTCTGACCAGATGGCTTTATAATCTGATAATTTGTGCTTGGTACACTTGCCACAGCATAGCACCAGCAGGGGCCTGCATTCTCACTCATTTGAGACCGGGATCTTTTCAATTCTGAATCATATGTGATTGTGTCATCTTCCTACATGATGCCGCCTGCGGATGTGATAAACTTATCTCCATATGTCACACAGTTATCTGGCATTTGTCGCTCCAGCAGCTGTGTTCACCCTACTAGGGCATTCATTCCCTCAATGCTCAGTCCAAAGTTGTGCGAGTTACTTTGATTGGCCATATTAAATTGACCCTAGTGTCAGGTAATTAGCAGGGTAAATATGTGGGGTTATGGGACTGAGGCCTCGGTGGGATTGTGGTCAGTGCAGAATCAATGGACTGAGCGGCCCATTTCTGCAGTGTAGGGATTCCATGATTCAGCTCCAAATTTTGAGATGTCCAGATCACCAACAACATGTCCTGGTCCCACATGCTGATGCTATAGTTAAGAAAGCCCACCAACACCTCTACTTCCTTAGAAGATAAAGGAAATTTGGCATGTCCACTAAGTCTCACCAACTTTTACAAATGCACCATAGAAAGCATTCTTTCTGGTTGTATCACAGCCTAGTATGGTTCCTGCTCTGCCCAAGACCGCAAGAAGCTACAAAAAGTTGTGAATGTAGCCCAATCCATCATGTGAAGGAGGCTCCCATCCATTGACTCTATCTACACTTCCCACTGTCTTAGCAAAGCAGCCAGCGTAATTAAAGACCTCACACACCTCGGACATACACTCCTCCACCTTCTTCTGTTGGGAAAAAGATACAAAAGTCTGAGGTCACATACCAACTGACTCAAGAACAGCTTCTACCCTGCTGCCATCAGACTTTTGAATTCACCTACCTTGAATTAAGTTGATCTTTCTTTACACTCTGTGACTATAACACTACATTCTGCACTCTCTTGTTTCCTTCTCTGTGGATGATATGTTTTCTCAGTATAGTGCACAAGAAATAATACTTTTCATTGTATGCCAAAACATGTGACAATAATAAATCAAATCAAAGCAAAAAAGGCTGTCTATACACATTATAGCAAGTATATTTCTGATTGCTAACTATATTTAATGTGTGTTTTAAGTCTATAAAAATAATGTTGCTTATTTGGAACCTAATGGTGATATTAGAAATAAATGTTGATTCTTTTCATGTTTTATGATTGCTCTACTATTAAGAGTTAATTGCTTCATTTTGTCAGAGTTATATTAAACTGTGTTACGCAGTTACATAGCTTAAGTGTTTAAGCGGGCTGGGTGGGGATTGTGATTGGTGCAAACTTGATGGGCCAAATGCCTGTTCTTCATTCTATGATTGTATGATTCTGTGAATAAAGTTTATTTTTATAAAAGATCCCAAATTGTCAATGGAATCACTCCTGGAGTGAAACATCCTTTTCTCATATTTGTATCAAAATTTAAAAAAAATGTTGGGATCTCTTTGCTTTCATAATATATCCTGGGGTTCTGCTCTGGGACCCTAACCCACCATCTTGGCTTCATAATACTTATTACCCCTGCCTATCAAAACTCATTCAATCAGTTTTGAAACTTTCAATTGACATTGCTTCCATTTTAGGAGAGAGCATATTTCTCCCTTTTATTTGAAGAAGTGTCTTTTGATGTACCCTTTGAAAAGCTTACATTGGACTTGCTACTCCATTGTGTTTTTTTCTTAGCAAATTTCTTTAAGTCAGGCAAAACAGTACAGAACTTCAAACATTAATTGCCATCAGCACAAATCAATCTTTTGGTGGGGTGATAATCTTTTACCCCACCAACAAAACTGGTCATACCCCAAATTAAGTTATCCAACAATCAGAATCTCCATTATTTGTGGCCTTATGCTTATTAAGATGAGTTTTAAATTAATCTGGTTCTTTGAGGCAGCATGACATGTCACATTTTTAAAACATTTGAATATGCTTTTCACTTATCAAAGATGCTGACTAGACTTGTGGCCATGGGAATAGTTCATAATGCAATCAGATAGGTTGAGTATCAACTTATAAATCTTTGCAACTCACATCAATGTCATTCAGTAAGGGAGGGAGAGGTCAGCCATATGGTGGTAAGAAATTTGACCCTTCACCATAACTACAACCTGGCTACAACATACATACAAAAGTGCATATTGCCATAGCAATATGGGTATTTGTGAAGGGGATAGATGGCTCAGTAGGCTGGATGGCCACTGTGTACTGGAATTGGTGGCAACAATATTGTGTTCAATCCCCCTTCCCATTGGGAGTTGGTGTAAATGGGGATTGAACACTTCATTGTTGGCACCGATTCCACTGGGATGGATCTGAGTGCTGCTTCTTTTCCCTACCCATGGTGAGGTGTTGAACCTGCCCTTTATTGCAAAGCAATAAAAACAATACTGATAGCTCACAACTGTTTCTATACAGTTTTTTAAAAGTAGTTTTCATTCATTTAGAAAAGAATTATTCACAAGTGTAGGACTAGACACAAATGCTTATTTTTCATGATACAAGAAACCTATTTTCATTCATATTAAATTGTGCCAGTTTATTACTCCTAAACATATCAAATAATATTTTTAAATAACTTTTTTACAGCCTGAAACAATTAACAAGGTAATGGCAGATTTTATTTGTGATGACACCCAAATGAGTTTCTGTAGAAATGTAAGTAAAAGAAAATTACTTCTCCAAACTAGCAAATTTTAGGTTGTAATTTACACCCACATTACTTATAGAACCCAAATTGAAAATCATACCATCTATCTTCAACCTTAAGATCATCCTCAGAGTTCCCCGGTTTTGCACACCTCACTACCACTGTGAGTGAGAATGGAGAATTTGACACTTAGCTAAATCTCCATTCACTGCAGTGGGTTCAGAAAACTCCAGCTGCAGCTGAGGTTGGAGAATCCAGCCTATGATTCCTTGTTCTGGACTCAATGCCCCACCCTTCCCCCCTCTCCCCCCACCCCTCCACTTACCCCAATACCCCGGTATGGGACAATGTCCACAGCACACATGTCCTTACCCATTATACCATGGAGAAGATGCAGGATTATTATTCTGCACAATTTTAATTATGATTCTTAATCAAAATGAACACTGCTTATTTCTATATCTCACAAAAGTGTTTTGAAATAGATCATTGCAGAATCTACAAAAAGCGAACTGATTTGATGTAACTTATGCACAATTTCACCAGCTTTGTCCCTGCTATTTCTGTTCTTGTGGTGTTATTTTGATTGTTACTTTAAAGGTTAATTTATTGCTACTGCCAGCTATAATTTTCTAAGGAGGACATACTGAACAAGGTCAAACAAAAGAAACAGGCCAAACAGTCGAGATTAGAAATAGCCTGGAGAAGAGAAAGTTGCCATTGTTTATTAAAGTTTAGATGATAAGAATCACTAAATTATATAAAATAATTTAGGGAACAAGAGTATAAAGTGGCTATAAATGTCACTGGGCGTGGATGATAAAATGAACCTTATCAGCCATGCTGTAGTTTATTGTTCCACTAGAGTCTCCTAATCATGTAATTGGCTTCTACTTTCCTTCTAACTTTTTCACTGCCAACATTTCAGCAGTAACTGTGGCAAGTAATCACTTGAGGGCTTTTGTTTTTCCAAAGTGCAGACATTAAGGCAGTTTTGATGGCAAATGGAACATAATAATGCACAATTAATGCTGAGATGCAAGAATGCTTTTCTGCAGAGTCTGGGTAATTGGCTGCCAAGGGCAGTTTTGAATGTTGTTCGTCTGGCACAGATCTTACCGTCGCTGAGAGTGAGATGCGGGTGCTCATCTCTTCAATTTTTTATGAATCCATTAAATTATCCCTTTAATAGTGGGAAATGACATGTCAAAAAGATGTGTGTCCCATGTTTAAGGGAGTTTGAGCTTTATGTTTGGGCTCCAAACTCAGAGAATTGTGTCTAATTCCATATAAAAGAAGTAATAACCCTATTCATTATAACTTTTAACAAATGCCAGTGTGGATGATGAGGCACTGTAATTGTGCTGTGATCTATTCCAGCAAGCCAATGATGTGGAACAGAAGCAACAGGAAACCATCCAATGCTAGCGATTTCCTCCAAAGCTCCTTCTAATGTTCCTGAGCAGCTAATAAAGCACACATTAATACAAGTGACAAAACTTTCATTAGTCAAATCATGAATCATTGAAAACATTGGCAAAATGCCAGAACTACAAATTCTCTTTCAATCACTGGGCCATTGAGGTCCCTGTGAATTGAAAGGAGGACCTTTCGATGCATCAGGCAGCCTTCGGCACAACCCGAGATAAAAGAACTGGGTAATAAATCTTAGCCACAAATGTCATGTCTTGGAAAATTGCATCAAACGTATCACTGAAAAGTAATAACAAAAGACAATTTTTGGAAATGAAAGAGGCATACGTGGTGGTGTTGAGTGACAGTGGGCACAGAGATATGATATGAAGAAAGTCATTCTTATGACACAGTGAAACAAATTAGCTGAAGTCATTACTATTCAAATATTATCAAAGATATAGAAAGAAAATATTTCTTCTAACAGATAAATTTGTTTAATTGTTTTTCAGCCACACCATTTTAAATTTAAAATTCTTACACAATAGGATGGCAAGAAGTGGAACAGATATCAAAATAATCCAGGAAAAGGCTGCTAGCCACATGGAAACATGTGGTTATACAGATAGGCTTGGCATTGTGGTGTTTTGGGAAATATACCAACTCTAGGAGTAACTTGTGCACTGAAGTTAGATATACCTATACTTGAAACAAGACAGATTGGTTCAGCTATTATGACAGTGCAATGCATTAGCTGCTGTTCCCTGGAAGGAACCACAGGCGTAGAGGTTAAGAGTTGCAGTCTCTTCCAGAACCACCGGAAACAGGAACTTTCTGTAGGCCTTGGGCACTGGGCATGTTACATTAGGGAGCAGAGGTCAGTGTCTGTCTGCCAGATCATTACTTCTCTGAATTTGCAAGTAAGTTTTCCCAATATGCATCACGCTTTGCTCTCTGACCATTTATCATAGCTGGTGGGTGCTCTGCACTGATGGGTGTGGAATTGGTGTTTTTTGGCATCTCCTACCCCACCCCCCATGAAAATGCAGAAAAATCTGGATGGATGAGTCCCATTTTGTCAATATCTCTATCTGTTCTTACATCCAGCCTTTCATTCCTTCATTCAAGGGATGTGACTAGTCCAGGATTTTCTGCACATCCATGATTGCCCTTGAATTGAATGGCTTGCTGTGACCATTTCAGAGAGAATTTTAGAGTCAACACTTTGCTGTGGCTCTGTAGGCCAGATCAGATAAAGTTAACAGATTTCCTTTCCACAAAGACATTAGAGAACCAGATTTCTACAACAATCAACCATGGTTTCATGGTCATCATTAGACTTTTATGTCCAGATTTTTTTTATTCAATTCAAATTTTGCCATCTGCTATGGTGGGATTTGAACATTAGTCAGAGCATTATCCTGGCTCACTGGATTACTAGTCACTATGTCATTGCCTCTGCAGAGAGTTCACTACAGTCCCTCAGGTCTGTGATATGACTTTAAGGAATGGTCCTTCTGCACCTCAAATGTGCCCTGTTCATTTTTGCCTCTTAGCATCATGGATGTGAGCTTCTTGCCTGGTGCCCCATCCCTCAACTCACTCAGCTATGCCCTGTTTATACACAAGGAAGTCTCCAAGATCGATCCTGTCCCCTGGAAGTCAAAGAACATTTAAATAGGCATTTCCTTGCCTCTCTGAAATGCCAGCTTTCATTTGGCAGGTTTCTGAAGGAAGGCTAGACCAGTGAAACTTTCATTACAATCAAGTCAGTGACAACTTTTCAGAACACCTGTATTTGGTCCACATGTATGATCCCAAACCTATCATTTAAAGTATACTTTTTGTCCTCACGCTAATCTCTCAGTCCTTGGCCTAATGTTCAGCGCTAGCGAAGCTCAATATCAGCTTGAGGAACAATGTCTCTACTTTTAATTAGGAAATCTACAGTCTTCTGGGCTCAACATTCATCATAGAATCATAGAAAACCTACAATGCAAAAGGATGACATTCAAATCTGCATTGACCACAATCCCACCCAAGCTCATCCTTGTAACTCCACCTATATACCCTGTCAATTGAACATGACCAATCAACCTAATACCCACATCTTTGGCTGTGGGATGAAGCGGGAGCATCCGGAGGAAATCCACGCAAACACAGGGAGAATATGCAAACTCCACACAGACAGTGACTCGAGGCTGCAATTGAATCCAGGTCCCCAGCGCTGTGAAGTAGCAAAGCTAACCACTGTGCCACCATGCCATCTATTGAGTTTAACAATTTCAGACTTTAAAATCTGGTCCTCCAATTTGTTTCTTTGTCTTTGCATATTTTATTTTTATTCTATCCAGACAGCAGCACACCTACTGTGGGTGCACCTTTTGTTTCTTTTCTTGCGCTATTTCCATTCTCTCTGATCCTGGAGAACTAACATTTTTGTCATCCCACTATCCATGTCTTCAAACTTATCATAGGTCTTCCTGTTTTCCCTTGTCCCACCCACCTCTTGCTCAAAGCCTGTTACATTTCTAACTTTTCTCATAGATTACAAACCTGAAACGTTGCTTTGTTTCCCACTCTACTGATACTATCATGACCTGCCATGTATGTTTTTCAGCATTTTCTGTTTTATTGAAAGTAGCCCTGACTGACTTCTAATCTGTCTGAACCCTGAAGCAGTCCAAACTTAGGCTAGATTTGTTAACAAAAAACTAAGCTTAGATTGTTGCTGATTTATGATATGGGAAACATCCAGAACAATCCAATTGGGTAGTTGTAATTTTACAAGCCATTTCCTGTCACTTTTTAAATAAAAGAGTATATTTTATATTCCAGTTTTTGATAGTCTTATGAGGGAGAAATGATTTCCAATTTTTGTCAACCTGGAACCCAATAGACATTAAATTCAGGGTAGTATAGTAGTTTTATGTGTCTGTTTTCCAATCCAGTCTTAGTGGGGGACATTCATCTATGCACTTAGGATTTTGAGAATATAGCAAAGGAAATGTTAGTGGTTATGTCGACTTACATGTAGCACAGAAACAAGCTTTTGAGCCTGATATTGTAGGCCAACTTTAATGCTCCATATAGGCCTTCTCCCAACCTACTTTATCTCACATTTGGGTGGCGTGGTGGCATAGCGGTTAGCACTGCTGCCTCACAGAGCTAATGTTCTGAGTTCAATTCCCGATTTGGGTCTCTCTGTGCATGTTCTCCCCATGTCTGTATGGGTTTCTTCTGGGTGCTCCAGTTTACTTCCTCAGATATGCTGGTTAGATACATTGGCCATGCTAAATTCTCCCTCAGTGTCCCTGAACAGTGGCGGAGTTTGGCGAGTAAGGGATTTTCACAGTAACTTCATTGCAGTATTAATGTAAGCCTACTTGTGACTAATAAATAAACATGATTAGCATGTCCTCCATTCCCTTTCCCCTTACATGTTTATTTGGCTTCCTTTAAATATTTTTCTGCTATTTGCCTCAACTTCCCCTTGTCATAGTGAGTTTTATATATTAACATTACATTTTGCATAAGGACATTTCCCCTGAATATTAATTGGTTTCATCAGTACCAACTTCACATGCAGAGGTCTTGTACCACAGCAGTCACGTCCCAACCTCTGTATGGATGTGGCCAAGCAAGGTGAGTTCACAGCATAAATAGCAGTGGAGGGAGTGGAAAAGAATCCTCCTCAGCTACCTGATGGAAAGAAAATTGGAACCTCTACCATCAGTATCCTTAGCTCCAGACTGTAACATGCATGTAAGAAGGGAATGTTGCCACAGCAACTCAGCCTCCATGAGTAAACTGTAACATATCACCATCTCATATTTATGGCTTCCAGTTTTTAGTCTCTCCTACATGTGAAAACATTTGCTTTTAAGTCCCTTCTAGACCTCTGTCAGGTCACCCCTCAGCCTTCTATTCTCTATAGAAAAGAGTCACAGCCTCTTCATCTTTTCCTGATAGTTATAACCTCACAGTTCGGGTATCATCCTTATAAATCCGTTTTATAAAAGCTAGCTGATGTCCTTAAGAGATTTTGATAGCCATGCACACAGATCACAAGATTGTAATAGTCACATATGTATTATATATTTAAAAAACAATTAAAAGGGGTAAAGGAATATTAACTTCAAGTGATTATGGAACATTGTTAAATTGATGTGCATAATTGTCTATTTTCTAAAGGTCTGAAACAGGAAATAATCTTGGATAATCACTAAGACTTTGCATTGCTTACTGGGGCTCAAGGGGAACCAGCCTTTCTCCTCTGCAAGACCTAATTTCAAAAGCTCTAAACATTTATCTTCAATGCATGTACGAGATTCATGGCTCAATCAATAAAGTGCTTGTGCGGACTCGACTGCATTCTCATTTGCATGCACCATTTCACTGACGCAAGTTAATTTTTAAAAAATTACTCAGTATCTTTTAAGATGTTTTTACTGAAACGTCTACATTTTTCATGACGATAATAATTTCTTCATTAATTTAAGCAGGAAGGGTCATTAGCAAGCATCTATTTGCTCAACATGTATAACTTGGTTGACTGAACATATAGATAAACATCGTAACAGCCTATATTCCGTCAAAGTAAAGGGGTAGTTGGTTGCCATGGCAAATGTGGCAGCCTATAATTTTAAATAAACAAGATTATGTGACAGATTGAAATATGTCACTATCGGCTAGTGTGGGAGTTTGGATATTACTTTGTGTAAGTGTCTGCCTAATGTGGCATAAAGATAATAGCATTTGCTGACAGAAACTGCCTCAATATTGATTGCAAAACAACATTTCTCCATATTTCAATCATTCTGCATTATTCTGGTTGTGCAGGTGCAAGTTAATGACATTAACTTTGAAAAGAGCCGAGAAAGCAATCTAATATATGTTGATGCAAAATGTATTTCACAGCCATTTTTTTGTCCTATCCTTTGTTTTAGGTTTGACATGAAATTGCTTAAACCTTTCTGACAAAAACTAAATACCTGACAGGTTTACTTGCCATATGCTGAAGATGTAGAGGAAGGCAAAATGAAACACAGGAAGCTACATGGACGGATTTGACAGACTCACAGGAAGGATTTTGCTTTTTAAAAGAATGTCAATTTGACAACTTCCATCAATGGAGCCAGTTTTTTCAGGCAATGGCCACAACTGAACAGGTTGGCCTTCACAGTGTAAGCTTGATCTTTAATATAAAAGTCACTGGATAGTTTGAGGTATAAATTTGCCTTGGGTTGTTCTGCAAAACAGACAATTGCTGTCTATTTCAGAGCTGCACAATCCATTGAAGTTAACTCTACTTTTGATTAAGAATTCTATTTAAAATGGAGCCTGCTTTTTGAGCAAAGAAAGGTTCCTGTAAGGTCTGTGTTTCTGTTATGGATTTTCTTCTAACATTAGTAATTTTCTCCTCAATTAATGCTGGTGCTTTTAATTCACATTACATAGGAACACAGGAGCAGGGGTAGACCATTCAGCCCATTGAGCCTGCTCTACTATTCAACATAATCATGGCCAATTATCCTCTTCAATGTCTTTTCTCCACATTATCACCCTATCCCTTTGTCTCTGGCATTTACAAATCTGTTGATCTCTACTCTAAACATATTCAGTGACTGCACATTCACAGTTTTATGGGATAGAGAATCCCAAAGATTTACAGCCTCTGAATAATACAAAAAAATCTCCTCATCTCAATCCTAAGTGTCTTCCCCATGATTTGAAATAGTGCTGCTTGGTTCCAGACTCTCCAAATAGTGGAAACACCTCTTGCAGCTATCCTGTCTCTCCCTTTAAGTATTTTGTAGATTTTAATGAGATCACTTTTCATTCTCTGAAACTCCAGAAAATATAGGCCCAGTTTCCCCAATATTTCTTCATGGGTCAGTCCTACTACCCCAGAATTAAAAATAGTGTAGGAAATAAGAATACTGGTCTGAACTGTTTCTTTTCCCTTTTGGGAGCTCAGGACCAAGTCTGATGAACCTTCACTACATTCCCTTCGTAGCAATAATATCCTTCCTAAGGCGAGGGGACCAAAACTCAGAGTATTCCAATCCAAACAAACAATTGAACTAAGTCTTCATTACTCCAGTACTCAAACCCTCTTGAGAAAAAGGCCAACATACCATGAGCCTTCTGAATTGCCTGTGGCATTATTGTGTTTACTGATGAGGACACTCAGCTCCTTTTGCATATTTTTTAATCTCTCACCATTTAGGAAATTCTCTGCACATCTGTTTCTCCTATCAAAGTAGATAACTTTACATTTTTTCATATTATATTCCATCTGCCATGTTCTTTCCACTCACTAAGTCTGTCCAAATCAGCTTTAAGCCACTTTTCATGTCCCTCACAACACATTCCCACCTAGCTTTATGATATATGCAAATTTGGAATTATTATCAAATCATTAATAAATATTTGAACAGCTGGAGCCTGAGTACTTATCCATGTGTACTCCACTAGTCACACCCTGCCAACAGCTGGAGCCTGAGTACTTATCCCTGAGTACCCAACTCATCACACCCTACCAAAAGCTGGAGCCTGAGTACTTATCCCTGAGTACCCAACTCATCACACCCTGCCAACACAAGACTTATGGTTTAATCTGTACTTTCTGTTTCCTGTCTGTTAGCCAATCCATGATCTATGTCAGTATGTTACCTCCTATTCCATGTGCTTTAATTTTGCTAAACAACCTCCTATGAGGACTTTACAAACCCATCAAATCCGCTTTATCAACGCTGTTAGTAACATCCTCAAAACACTTCCAAAGGTTTTACAAACGTGATCTTACAGTGACCCACTCACTTTGATTCACACTGACCCCCCACTCACCCCCAATTCACACCGACCCCAGTTCATACTGACCCCACTCACCCCCAATTCACATTGACTCCACTCACCCTGATTCACAATGATCCCATTCACCCCAATTCACACTGACCTCACTCACCCTCAATTCACATTGACCCCCAATTCATACTGATCCCATTCACCTGCAATTCACACTGACCCCACTCACCCTGAGTCACACTGACCCCCAATTCACACTGAACCCCACTCACCCCCAATTCACACTGACCCCACTTACCCTCAATTCACACTGACCCCCAATTCACACTGACCCCCTCATCCTCAGCTCATACAAATGTTAACCCTAATTCTGATCCATTCATTGTGGCCCCAATTCGTTCTCATTTACATAAACCCTATTCTTCCTTCTTTTTATTGTGCCACAGATTCTGCTATTATTCACAAAGGGAAGAAGCAGTTTGATTAAAGGGTAGAAAGCAGCATGGCTGCTGCACAAACTAATGCCTTAGTCATTCAGGTGAGGTAGGTATACAAGTTTGCATGGATGTGAATAGGCTTGGGCATGCCGTGCATCATGATCAATGGGTGGGATCTTCTGGCCTTGCTCAAGCGAGACTGGAGAAGCCAGTCCTTCCCTCACGCTCCAATTCCATGGCAAGCAGGGTGGTAGAATTCTGGTCTATGTGCCCAATAGACAAAGTTAACCAATTTTTAGCTCAAGAAATTGTCAAGGGGATTTAGAGGTTAAATACCAAGAGAATCTTTGTCCCATCTGAGAAGTCTAGAACTTCGGAATCACACTCTCAGATTAATGGGGTAGCCATTTAAAACTGAGATGAGGAGATATCTTCACTGGTAAAGGGTTGGAATTCTCTACCCAAGGGAGCTGTGGATTTTCAGTTGCAAGGTTTATTCAATACATGGATTGATAGATTTTTGGATACTAAGAGAATTGAGGAAAATGGGGATAAGTGCAGGAAGTGGACTTGAAGAACAACTTCAGCCATGATCTTAAAGAATGGTGGAGCATGCTGCAAGGACAAAATGGCCCTCCCCTTTTGATTTAATTTGATTTGATTTGTTATTGTTACATGTATCAATACGCAGTGAAAAATATTGTTTCTTGCATGCTATACCAACAAAGCACACCATTCATAGAGAAGGAAAGGAGAGAGTGCAGAATGTAGTGTCACAGTCATAGCTAAGGTGCAGAGAAAGATCAACTTAGTATGAAGTAAATGTGTTCAAGGGTCTGATGGCAGCAAGGAGGAAGCTGTTCTTGAGTTGGTTGCTATGTGACGTCAGAATTTTGTATCTTTTTCCTGACAGAAGAAGGTGGAAGAGAGAATATCTGGGGAGCGTGTGATCCTTATTTATGCTCTCTGCTCTGCCAAGGCAGCAGGAAGTGTAGACCAAGTTGATGGGTGGGAGGCTGCATGATGGGCTGGGCTTATTTCATAAGCTTTATAGTTTTTTATGGTCTTGGATACAGCAGGAGCCATACCAAGCTGCGAAACAACCAGAAAGAATGCTTTCTATGATGCATCTGTAAAAGTTGGTGAGCGTCGTAGCTGACATGTTAGCTCCTGCTCCTCTTTCTTCTGTTGTTCTGCTCTCTGAGGGGTTACTTTACTTCTCCAGGATTTACATTTCTTCACCAGGGATTATGCTGGTTATCTGGAGTTTATGTCAATTCCCCTGAGTTCCCAGGTTAGTGAGGAAGAGGTGTCACTGCCGCAGTCTCAGGGAAGTGCTCTGGTTAGTGTCCAAATTTGTTCTTATTGTGCCTTAACTTTGTGAATCTCAAAGAAAGAGTTGCAGTTGAAACTTTGATGTCGAAACCTGAATGTTGTTATGTCGAAGCTTTTTGGTTCAGTCTGGATTAAAGAGAAATGCCACTCCTGAGACTCATTGATTGCATATGCTGACTGCAAAAGCTTGAACTGAAGCAAATTAAACCTGCAAAAGAAGTCTCTCAAAATTTTTCTTGACAGATCTTTATTGATCCACAGCCTCAATGTCACCAATTACCTCCTAATAGGCAATGTTTTCCACTTTCTTCAAAGTAGGTTGAAATGCCAAGTTCACAATGTAATCTACTGCAAATTAAGAAACCTGCGGGAACAGGCACTTATTTTTTTTAAAAAATGTGATTAAAAAAATCGCTTTTGGTGTAGTTTTCCTGAGATCCATAAAAGATGAGCCCAGCAGTAGCAGCAAAATGAAACACATTGTGAACATAGCAACTGGAATAGGCCAATCAGCCCATCAAGCTTGCTGTTATTCAATGCGATCATGGCTGATCAGATATTCATGCTGGAATTTTACCAAAACTCTCACGCCATAATTAGCCTTGAGTGGGATCTTATAAGCCTTGGATAGGCGAGGCAGCAAAATTCTGGCATCCGTGTCTTTTACATCTATTATCCCTACAACCCCTTACATTATTGTTAATCAGGAATTTATCAGTCATTGCTTTAAACATCAGGGGACCTGCTGGCCCTGATCAGGTTCTCAACCATAGTAGACGGCAAGCCAAAACGTATGCAAACCCGCAAATTGTAATACAATTAGCCGGTTTGATAGCCAATTCACCAGCAGTGCCACCCCTCCCCCACACGAGACTCCCAGACAGCTTTGGTGTTAGTCATCACCAATGTAACATGGTGTGCTGGACCCAAGAGTCCAGGGGAGTACCACCAATTCTTCAGCAAAAAGAGGCATCCTCCCCACAGCATTCACTTCCACCGCATACTCAATCCCTCCTTCAGACCCCTCCCCCCTCAACCCACCCACCTCACCGCGCCCCCCCCCCCCCCCCCCCCCCCCCCCCCCCCCCCCCCCCCCCCCCCCCCCCCCCCCCCCCCCCCCCCCCTCCCCACCCCGCTCCGCAACTCAGCTCCTCTCAGACCCGGCACTCAGCGCTTCTCCCTCCACGGATACCCCACTCAGACCCTTCCCCCCTCAGATCCCCATTCCCCACACTCAGCCCCCACACTCAATCTCCCTCCCTTTCCTCAGACCCCACCTTTAGGCTACAGGTTTTGGCAGTGCCAACAGTGTGCTGCTCTGTCACCTTGGCACTGATACCCTGGCCTGGCACCTTGGGCTCCAAGGGATCAAGGTGGTACATCCAGTGATCATTTGTCCCTCTGTCATTGTCAGGATGAGGTGTGGCTATCACTGCTGCAGTGTCAGGGAACTGCTCTGGTTGAGGTCCAAATTTGTTCTTATTTTGTTTTGGATTTGTGAATCTCAAAGTAAGATTTGAAGTTGAGAGAAAATTTGATATCAAAACCCAAATTTTATTATGTTGAAGATTTTTAGCTCAAACAGGATTAAAGAGAAATGTTTCTCCTGAGGCTTACTGATTGCATATGCCAACTACAGATGCTTCGATTGAAGCAAATTAAACTCACCACTCTCCCCCAGGATGGAGACCTTGTGGCTGGACCGCCACTTTTAGCCCTGGCAGACCTGGAAGATTACTCCTGGCATGGCGATTTCAGGTAGCTGGGTGATCAACATCTTCACTCTTGCCTGTCAGCTGTGAAAATTTTCCATGTCCCTAGTCACATGGTAGGCTTTTAAACTTCATTCTGTAACAGAGATTTCCCTTTCTCCCTGTTAGAAACCGCAGATGTGAGGAGACTCCTATGAAGTTCACTGACAGAAATCTGATTTCACTGAGGGTTGAGGGTGGGTCCATTCCCCATAGCTGTGCACTTAGCCCCATTGTATTCACACCACTTTGATTTGGAGTTCAGGATTTTCCAGCCCCATGTGCCCCAACTAGAAATTCCAGCTCAAGGTTAACAGACCTTTAAGTTTTCTGTCCTATGATTCCCACAGCTGGTGGAACAGGAAATTTCTGGTCGAAGTTTCTGAACTTTCAGAACAAGCTGAAACCTTTGAAACCCTCTCTATTGTATTGGAAAACTTTAATCTCTGTCAATTTCAAAGTGCAGTGTTTCGAAATAAGCTTCCATTGAGAGCTTAATGGATTTCTACTCAGCCTCCAGTCATCTGTATTTATTTTCATTTCTGTTCACAGTCGAATGAATCTACATTTTTCCCAACTGCAACGTTTACAAAGCTTAACTGACAACTGTAGTTTTATCAAAAGGAGTGTGTTTTTCAAAAAAGGAAGTTAAACCACTTATAAAGAGAAATCCTTGCCTGAGAATGGAGTGCTGCAGTAATTTAAAACCTGGCTGTAGGAGGAAACCGGAGCATCCGGAAGAAACCCATGCAGACACGAGGAAAACTTGCAAACTACACACAAGCAGATGTCCAAGGATGGGATCAAAATTGCTTCCCTGCCCTGTGAAGCAGCAGTGCTAACCACTTTGTCACCATGCCACCCAGAATAAAAACAATCCATTTGATTGGCACTCCATTTACTGACTGAATGATTCATTCCCTCCATCCTCGAGGCAAAATGGAAAATCTAGAAGATGCCCTGCAGCAAATTTCCTTTGACAGCATGTTCCAAACTCATGTCCTCTTCACCCAAAATGACAACAGAAGCAGGAATGTGGGAACATCACCACCTGCAAGTTCTTCTCCAAGTCACTCAGTGTCTTGACTTGGAAATTTAATACCATTCCTTCATTGTCACTGTGTCAAAATACTGGAACTTCCTTCCTACCAGCACTTTGGGTGTAACAAGGGAAAATAATTGCAGTAGTTCAAGAAGATAGCTCACCACCACCTTGTCAAGGACAATTACAGACGGCAAATAAATGCTGGCTTAGCAAATGATACCTGCAATTGTGAAAGAACAAAAAAATTGTGGAATCCGATTGAAACATTTGGAGAGGGGTGATTAGGGCAGACAATGTGAATGAAACATGAGTAAGAAAATTAATCAGTACCGTAAGACCATTAAATATAAGAGCTGAATTAGATCATTTGGCCCATTGAATCTGCTCCACCATTCAATCATGGCTGAAATAATTCTCATCCCCACTCTCCTGCCTTCTCCATGTAATCCTTGATCCCCTTATTGATCAAGAACCTATCCATTTCTATCTTAAAGATATTCAGTGACTTGGCCTCCAAAACTTCCCATGGCAATGAGTTCCACAGATTCACCACCTTATGGCTGAACAAATTCCTCCTCATCTCAGTTTTAAAAGAGTATTCCTTCACTCTGAGGTTGTCCCTTCAGTTTCTCCCACTGGTGGAAACCCTCTCTCCATGTCCACTTTAACTAGGCCTCTCAGTATTCTGTAAATTTCAATTAGATCCTCTCTCACCCTTCTAAACTCCATTGAGTATAGACCCAGACTCCTCAAGCGCTCCTTATGTGGCAAACCCTTCATTCTTTGGATAATTTTAGTGAACCTCCTCCGAACCCTCTTTTAAGTTAGCTCATCCAGCAGCCTAAAACTGCTGACAATATTCCAAATGGTGTTTGGCCAACAGTACAGCTCAGCATATCCCTGCTCATGTATTATAGCACTCTAGAAATTAATGCTAACATTGAATTTGCCTTCCTAACTGCCAACTGAAGCTGCAGGTAAACCTTAAGAGATTCCTGAATCAGGACTCACTCGTCTCTTTGTGCTTCAGATTTCCGAAGCCTCTCCCCATTTAGAAACTAGACCATACCTCTATTCTTCCTACCAAAGTACATAATCTTACACTTTTCCACATTGTATTCTACTTTTTTGCTCATTTTCCTAGCCTGTCCAAGTCATTCTGCAACCTTCCCACTTTCTAAACACTATATATCCCTCTGCATATCTTTGCAGGATCTGCAAATTTAGCAACCATGCCCTCAGTTTCATCATCCAGATTATTAATGTATATAGTAAAAAGTTGTGGTCCCAACACTGGCCCTTGTGAAACACACTAATTATCAGTTGTCATCCTGAAAAGGACCCCCTTATCCCACTCTCTATCTTCTGTATATCAGCTAATACCTTGCCTCTAACACCATTGGCTCTTAGCTTATTTAGCAGTATCCTGTAAGGCATCTTGTCAAGGCCTTTCTGTAAATCCAAATAAATCATGTCCACTAGCTGTCCTTTGTCTAACTTCTTCATTACCTCCTCAAAGAATTCTAACAGATGTGTCAGTACTTGGGAATATATCCTGGATTGAATATTGTGGCAAAAATGATAGGGACATCGCTATTTCAAAAGTAGTCAGACGGTAACTTTCAGCAAATGCACATACACAGTGAAAAGTATAAAATGGGAAGCTATTTATTGAGGTGCCTTGTTCCTTCAAAAACTATGCAACAATGATGTCTTGTCTAGAGGCTCACCTCTGAAATACATAGAAAGATGTAAATTTGCTATACCTACCTGATATACACGAACTAAATTCACCACCAAAAAAAATTCTCTTTTCTATTGTACTCATTTTTTAATGGTATGATGAATCTAAATTATTGGCAAATAACCTCTCTGGCACTAAAAATTAATTTTAACAAGTATAGAGCCTCATTTGACATGAAATGATTGTTGGAGATCTTTTAAATTAAAGTACATAACATATTTGACAAGTCCTGTCTTTTTTAAATCTCTTTTAATCCAATTTTTCTCTGCCTCTCTTTTCTTCATTTTCTGTATCTGAATTGATAAGTGGTGAAATATTCCAACTTAGATTTCTGGTTCAAACTCCATGAACAATTCTTTAATCTAATTGGTTAAGAGGATGCCTATTTACTTGGCCTTTCGTTCACCATTGACCACAGACCCAGGAGTCAATAATCTTGCACACCAATTGCAACAATTGTTTTTATTCTTCTTTTCCCAAAAATATCCTTAAAATAGAAACTACAATCTGGTACAGCTATTATTTGTCTAGTCATTTTCTGTTTAATAAATATGTTTTTCAGTTAAAGCATGAGTCACAGTAAAAAAATGACATTCTGTGACTTTCAAAAGTCAAGGAAGACAATGAGAGGGCATGATGAAACTGAAGTGAAGAGGAGATTCTTTTCAATCCCAGGACAAAGTGCTAATTTAAGTAGCTATCCAGATCAATGAAAGCACTTTCTGGAACAGGCGGGAGGTTGACCAAGCGGAGCATCAGGAATGCTTTGCACAGTAATGGGTTCTTCTCTCCCCTGAGGCTTTTTTATCAGAGTGTATCTTTTCATCATCGATGCCTTCAAGCTAATTGATTTCATTCTTGAAGGAGAAAACCAACTGAGAAATTTGGTTACATTTACTCCCACCCCTGCATGCCCACTCCTGAAACTGAAGATGTAAACACTGACATGGAGAAGGTTTAAAAGGAAAAGCCGAGACAATGATGCAGATCTTATGGCGAAACTCCATTGTAGAATGGCTGATCCAGTCACCGGATGAGTGATGAACTTCCAGTGACCCTCTTTGATTATTTCACTCATTTGTATGCATTATGAACTTCACAACACTTTACACATTACAAGCATTTTATGAATTATATTCAGGTGAATTATTCACAAATCACACAAAGAAATCACGGCTGTGATTCTCCCATTGCAGCACCCCACTTTTCTGGTGGGTCCGGCCAGGAGATGCGCGTCTGCGGCATTGAACGGGGATTTGCGAATGCACATCTCCCAGAGCTGGTGAACAGTCATCGGTCAGATCATGCTGGAAATCAGCGGGAAGGCAGGTAAGTCATTTAAATCTGTTTGAAATCTATTTTAAATATATAGATTTGTTAATTATTGGAACTTTCAGGTCCCAATTGAATCTCCACCCCGCCAGGAATATTTCATTTTAATAGGGTTCAGACTAGATTCCCACTTTCAAGGAGCTAGCGGGAGATCCCACCAGAATGAAGTGGGGAGGGGGGGGGGTGGGTGCAATCAAGGCCTCGCAGGGGATTGGGCAGTGGGGACAGATACCCCTGGGCATGGGCACCTTGGCAGTGCCAGCCTGTGCCCCTGGCACAGTCCAAGGGGCAAAGTGCCCATGTTCAGTGGACATCTTGGCACTGCATCGGGCATCTGCGCATGCGCAGAGTTCCAGAACGGTCAAACTCCAGTGCGAATAGGTCCCGCCCTCAAGTTTTTAATGATATTCACGACTGGGGCATCTTCAGTGCACACAGTGGGGAGAGTCAGGTGAGAAGCTGAACTACTGAACAATTGGGATTTAGAACAGTTTTCCTGTGAACTCAGCACTTTAGGGAGAATTGTTCCTTCTATGTCACTTAAGCTATTTCAGTCACAAAGTATTGAGTTACATTAAACAAATCAAAACACAAATACTAATTAATTTGCATTCTTAGCCGAAATAATATTTTCAACAGCAATCTGGTGAGATGGCAATATTGTTTTAAACATCCAAACATAAATTAGTATTTTTTGCATTGGTGTCCATCATTAGTGAGATCACAAGTTAGATCCAATGATAATTTTATGCTTCCCCTTCCCACAGCACCTTCTATTACAATCACAAGGTGTATCACCTGTCCATTTACCTCCTCTCTCCTCACTGGTCAATGTCCTAAGTGCTCCTTTTAGGCAAGCATTTTTTCACTTGCACTTTCTTCAATTTAGTTTATTATACTTGCTGCTCCTAATGCAATCTCCCTTACACTGAGAATAGTAAAAATAGACTGGGTGACTACCTTGCAGAACACCTCCACTCAATCCACAAGAATGACCTTTGCTTTCCTGTTGTTCTTCATTTTATCTTAGCACCTTGCTCTCATATCCACAGGTCTTTCCTTGGCCTCCTGCAATGCAATCTCGGGTTGAGGCACAATGTTGGATCATTCATTTGAGCACAAGCAACCCTTGAGATTTAATACTGCATTTGGCTGCTTTAGATTGTGACCTTTCTCTTCCATCATAGACCCCTTTAAAAAAAATACCACACATGTATTGCCTCAATACAACACCCTGTCTTTTGTTCTTAAAGTTGTTATGTTTTTTTGCAATTTCTCACAATGACACTTTAATATCTAACACATTAAAGGAAGGCGATGGTATTATCACTAGAGTATTAATCCAGAAACTCGGCTAATGTTCTAGGGACCAGAGTTTGAATCCCACCAGGATGGATGTTGAAATTTGAGTTCAATAAAAAAAAATCTGGAATTAATAATTTACTGGTGATCGTAAAATAATTGTCGGAAAACTCATTTGGTTTGCTAATGTCCTTTAGAGAATGAAAGCTGCTATGCTTACCTGGTCTGTCCTACATGTGACTTCAGATCCACAGCAATGTGATTGACTTTCAACTGCCCTTCAAGGGTAAATGGAATGAGCAATAAGTGCTGATCAGCCAGTGACACCCATATCCTCTGAATGAATAAAAGAATTCTCCTTCCCTTCAGTTCTGGTAAAGAGCCAAAATGACTTGAAACATTAATTCTGCTTTCTCCCCTTTGAGTGCTGCCAGGCCTGCTGGGATTTTCCAGCATCCTCACTTCTTGTTTCAGATTTCAGCATCTGCAGTATTTTGCTTATTATAATTTTATGCCCCTCAATTTGCTTCAAATTCAGAAGCCAATCAAACTTTGTTAAATGGAGGGGGGCACAGATTAGGATTTTACTGAGGTAGGTGAAAATGTGTACAACACAGAACACCAATGTATACAACAATGTTTGAGACTTGAAATTGTTGCTGGAGAACACTATTAATCCAAACATTATGTTTTGTTAGATTGTTCAGTACTAAAAGCCATCCAACAATGATGACAGAATATCTAAATCATATTTAAAATTCTGAAATGCCTAATAAAAGCTATAACATGCCGCAAGCAAATGCCACAGATATTGAGATTTCAAATAACAGTTTTCATTTTATTTCAGATTAAAAACTTTGAAGAACTTAGGAGTAAAAGCTCACTTTTGAATATTAGTGGTCATTATTGAAACCACTACATGTTAAAATCCTAAATCTTTTTATTTCATTTCACTCATTCCTTTCTTTTCAGTTTAATTTTTATGAAATTAATGAATTGGATATGCAGTATTGTGGGTGACCAATTTGATCCTGCTCACTTTGCCTTACTGTCCAAAGCTAATTTTCCTTCCAAAATATCCAACGATATTTACTGACCAATTGCATTTCACAAAAAGTTTGGGCTAAAAGAAAGTCAAGTGTTGTACGTACAGTGCCCACAATAACTTCCTGAAATAAGCAAACTTGCTCCCATTGTTCCACCCTTTCATCCATTTGTAACCCACAAAGCAACTATAGAGCCTTGCAGCTTGAAACTTGTTCTATGATTTATAACAGCAATAAAAACTCCATTTGCAGAAGATGGTTTGGAGAGAGATGGTCAAGCCAGCGGCATTGCATGAAACACAACAACAAATATTAATGCAGGCTCCAGGGAAAACAAGTAAATCAATATGAATGGGTGAAGGGAAATAATTTTTTAAGGTTTTCTAGATTTGGTTCTTTTGTCTTTGTTATTTTCACAAGTACAAAAAATGCAAGTTGTCTTTTTGCAATATATCTCAAAACAGTTTCAGAACACTCCTAGCTGGTATATTAACAATTATATATCATATTAAAAACTGACATCATTCAATGTGAAGCAACAAAAACAGTATTGAAAAATTACACAGGGTTTTTTTTGGTGACAGGGCAGCAGAAAGAAAACAGATACAACTGCAATAAAGAAAGATTGACCTTGGCACAAGCACTGACAGACTGTGTGCAACTTGGACTCAGATGTTTATGGCCAAACCAGTTTCATAAAATGGACAAAGTGATATTTAAGTGGCACATTCTATGACCTAAGGAAATTTCTAAAGTAATTCTGACATGCAGACTCTGTTGTAATGTAGGGAGCCTGGTGTTTTTGCAAGTAGCAGGTTTCCGTTAGCGGTAATGAGATAAACGAGCAGACAATGAGCCATCCCAAGCCTGCTCCGGTGTCACACTGTATCAGGTGGTGCCTGAACCTGATTCCTGACCTTATTCCCAGCAACTGGCAATTTTCAGCAGCACACGATAAGCAGATGTGTTAGAAGCCCACAAACCGATGTTCTGGCATTGTTGGCACCACTACAGGTGTGAATATTTCAGCTCTTCCACAATTCTCAAGGTGTGGTCTGCTTTTGGGATAAGACATGGTTCATGCCAGACTAGGGCCATGATGGACTATGGAGGAACAATGGTTTGGAAGTGGAACCATATGAAAAATAGATTCAAATGTTGTTACAATTGCATACATTTTAATGGCATTCTGTGTCATAAGTTATATATACTTTTTTTTTCAATACAGTGAGTGATGAGGTGACTTTGTATTGAAAAGATAAGTGACCACTAAATAATATAATTGCCAAGTTGTCACATCTGACACCTGACAAGTTATGAAAACAATAAAAGAATTATGAAAGTGGAGAAATCTCTATTTTCATTAGAATGGGAATCTGGGACTCAGGCAAAACTCAATTCAGTGCAACAGTACCAGAGAATTACAACCGTGGATGAGGCTGAAGGTTTTTAGCTGATAGTTTCAGAAAAGTTGTGCAAAAAAATGTTTTTAGCTTAATGGTAAAATGTTAATAGTTTAAAGGTAGATGTCCTACCACAGCAAAAGTTTCCCTAACGCCTTTAACATGCACGTTGAGATTTTCTGCCCGACCACTATCCCTCCACGACAACCCCCACCACCCTCCTTCCACCTGCCAAAGGCATGTTTTCTAAAAGGCATTGGGCACTGGCGGGATCTGCAGTCAACAATGTTTTTTATGGTTCACTGCACTGCTTCCAGGGAACCTGCCATATAGGGGTGGATAGGGATCATCTTCAGTGGGGAAAAAGAAGTCCCACCAGGGGAAATGCTGGCAAATCCTACCAGCAGGCAGGTATTTAATGAAGGTGACAGGGATCTCACCAGTAGCCTGGAGGGCTAATGAGATTACTGCATTTCTTCCTTCTGGAAAAGGCTAGCAAATTAACTGCCACACAGGCACTTAACAAGCCACCCCTCTCTACGATTAAGGACCCCGGGAGTAGAAGACCTACTTGATGAGAGTTGCCAACCAATCAGAGGCTAACAGCTCTATTAAATGGCAGCACCACTATGGATGCTTCTGGTGTGGCAACTTATGAGGCCCAGAATCATACAGATGGAAGTCATGGAAGAGGGGTTATTGGATGGTTGCTGTAATGGACAGGGAGGTTAGCTTTCAAGAGCCCACCTGAAAACAAGCTAGAATTTGCTTGTTGTACTTCCCTCATGATGTGTTTTTGCCTGCCTTTGGGCTAATGCAGGACTGGCAGAATGAGGCTCTCATTTGACCATGGATTGCCAACTGAAAGGCTTCAATTGTGGTGAGGCCTGAAGATCATTCATGGGCCTCCTCAGGATGTAAATGGGAAGGTGTTGGGGTTCTCACCAGCCACCTGATTGAATGATTGCTGAGGGGAAGTGATTACATTTCATCCATTGTTTTAATTCTACATGTACCCACCAGAGGGTGCTGGTCAAGTAATTTGGTAGATTAATAGCATCATTCATCAGAAAATTCCTTCCTGAGTATTAGGTGAGAAACCAGCTGAAAATAATGAAATACTTTTATGTGATTTTGTAAAAAGAATGGATTAACTTTGGTTTAATGCAGAGCCCATTCTTGCAGCTCTGTCTCACAAGCTCCAACTTGCTGAGAATGTTATGTAATGAGTATCTTTAGTGAATGCTGCTATCCAGCTTTTGCAATACTTCCTGACTTGGCTTCTTGCTGTTTTTTATCATGAGTATTGTTTGATATTAATATTACTGACAGGTTTGTTTTGGTTGCATATAAATGTAGTCATGACAGAAATGTGACAAATAACTACAGACTAAATACATTCCTAAAGCAGATTATAGCCCCCTCAAACCTCATTTTGTCTTGTGGTTCAATGTGCAATGTCCCTGTCTCTGAACTAGAAGCTCGAGTCCCACCTCAGGACTTGATGGTCAAGAAAGGTATGTAGATAATGCAGTCAAACAGGTTGAATATGGCTGGTGGTAAGAGCAGGAGAGACTCCTCGTTAGCCATACTTAATGATGACAGATTAGTGACCTATTCCTTGAGTTACCTGCTATTGAAACAAACTAAAGCCCAAGAACTACTGATGCAGGAAGGCAAAGACAAAGAATTACATTTCAGCATTGTTTTATTCCTATTTGATTTCAACTGAGAACCACAGTCAGCTGCCTACATTCCTGCTCACTAGTCTTCCATGGAGCAATGTATTGACTATCTGCCCAGCTCACCCATGCCTCTTTCAAAGTCCACTTTGTTATCATTTCCAAGATTCCTCCAGCATAGCTATCCAACAGCACTTTTAACAGTCAGACAAATAATTTGTTTCTTTGAAACTGTAAATAAGTTTCCAAGCTAAATTATGCAGTGTAAACCATTTGTAACTTTTGTCATGTAATCTCAATCCTTAAATGGTACAGGCAAAAGATTTTTGAAATATAAATGCTGACAGATCCATTACTGAAGGGTGATTGTATGACTCTAATTTTCAATGTAAGAGATGACATGTTGGATTGTAATTGATTTTATTAATATGAAGGATACAGTGTATTTTGTAATGTCATGTTTAGTATAATTGATATTCTTGACAAATTGTCTTTATTTTGTATCATTCTTTTTCTATCATTTCCTCCTGTGTAAAGCATGGTCCATGGGAATGGTACCGAATGGTTATGGTACTACACGAGCAACCCAGGAGCAGCAGCCGGTGGAGGGAGATGATGGTTATGGCTTCACAGTGACAAGTTGTCAATTCTAAATATGATAATTTGGTAAATGAGCATCAGATAAAACAACTGTGAATGCTGTTGTTGCAGCAAAATCCCATGCTTTCAGGCAGTGCTTGCCAGATCATATCAAATTGTAATGTGAGAAACGATTTGTCATTTTGCCTGCTGAATTTTTGGGGGTCATTATCTTATATCTGCATTTTCACACAGATAGCGATAGGGCATGAATGTGTCACTCTTGTCAGAGCAAAAAACTTAATCCTCCCATTGTGATCTCCACACACAAGCCTAGAACTATGGCACAGCGGTTAGCAATGCTGCCTCACAGAACTAGATTCCGAGGTTCAAGTGAGGTTCAAGTCTGTCTGTGTGCAGTTTTGCACGTTTTCTCTGTGTCTGCATGGATTTGCTCTGATTTCCTCCCACTGTTCAAAAATGTACAGGTTCAGTTGATTGGCCATGTTAAATTGCCTCTTAATGTCAGGGGGTTAGGAAGATAAGTATGTGGTGTTACCGGAAAAAGACAGGACTGGGTGCATTAAAGCAAATTGTTGTCAATGCTGGAATATAAAACCAAAGGAGAAAATGCTGGAAAGTCTCAGCTGATCTGTAAGGGGGGGAAAAAAGAGTTGATATTGAGTCCAGATGACCCTTTGTCAAAGCTGGTCATCTGGACTCAAATGTCAGCTCTTTTCTCTGCTTACAGATGGTGCCAGACCTACTGAGATTTTCTAGAATTTTCTCTTTCGGGCCTGGGTGACGTTGCTGTCAGTACAGACTCGATGAGCCAAATGGCTCCCTTCTGCACTGCAGGTTCTATGATTCAGCAGAAGTCTGAGCAGGGTCATTTCCATTTGACCGGACCCAGGTATTTAAACGGGAGATGGCAGCTTCTGCCGGACCACATGGCAGGGGTGGGACGGTTCTGATTTTGGGAGCCAGCATCATCGGATGGCCACGCAGTGGTTGGTTCCCTGTTGAAAAGGGCAGCCAGCTCAGTGTTAGAGTTGGGAAATCATCTCACAGGGTTCTTGGCAAGATCTGCGGATTGCAACTTCAGCATCTGAATTTTGTTCCCCCAGGACAAAATGATGTCCCGAAGTGCTGGGAGAAGGTTTCACTGCCATCATACAAAACAATTCAGTAGCATTAGTGTGTTCATCTGAGATCTGAGGTGTCACCATTCCATTCCCACTGGTGCTTAAGGATGAATATAGGTGGATGATTCTTATGCTGTCACACTTAATGCTTTCCTTCAGAAAGCTTGTTACATGTATTCCTCCAAGGAACTCAAATTGTGATATCACTTTAAGAATGATCCCTCCATGTCTCTGTTGTGTCCTGTCCCTTTTTTTGTGGGATTTGTGTGTGTGCTGGGAACACATGCACAACTCCCAGAGCTGGCGACGGTCAAAGGTCAGACAATGCTGGAAACGGGCAGAAAGGCAGATAAGTCATTTGAATCTGTCTTCAATGTTTTAAATATCTTTTAAATATATTATTGGGAACTTACCGGTCCATTGAAAATTGGGGTAAAGATTAGCTCCCCGTGTTCGGTGAACTAGTGGGAGACCCGGCCAGAATGAAGGAAGGGCAAACGAGGTTCCCTGGGAGTTGGGTGGGAGGTGATGCCCCCTGTGCACAAGCACCCAGGCAGTGCTGGCCTGTGCCCCCACGCACTGCCCAAGGAGCAAAGTGCCAATGCCTGGGGGATGTCCCTTTGCCGTGTCCATCAAGCATTGGGCCAAGGGAGTGGGGCCTATTGTGGGCAGGACCTATTGGTGATTGGTGGGGCTGGGGAGATCCTGCTGCCACTCTACTGGACTATCAGTCTGGGATGGCAGGAAGGCAGTGATTGGGGAGGGCTTGGGCGGTCTGTTGGAGAAGGGGGCCTGCCTTCCAGGGTGGGGTCTAAACCCAGAGGGAAGGTCAGGAAAGGGGTTTGCCAGCATGAAAAGGTGAAGGGTTCACCACTACCAGGGAGAGTGGTGGGGATGCTGGACATCTGGGCATTTCAGGATAGAGGTGGGTCAGGTCTGGCCCTAGAATTGTTGTGGGTGCCACGATCAGGTCAAGTGGGGTAGGCTGGAGGTGCAGCACTCTGAGGAGTCCTGGGCTGGTCAGTGATCGGGCTGCCCAGCAAATGGGGAGACCAACAGATTGGAACCCCTGCACATGTGCAGAATTCCAGAACTGTCAGATTCTGACACGAATAGGCCCCGCTTCCCCCAATCTGGGTTTTTAATGAGATTTACGATTGGGACCTCTGCAATGCAGAGAGTGGGGAGATACGAGGAAGAAGCTCAACTGATAACACAGTCATGATCCAGAACTGTTTTCCCGCCAATTCAGTGCTTTTTTAGAACAATCACGGCCAGTATTCCTGACTATGAAGTTCTGTCCTTCAGAGTGCCAGTTCATCAGATACTTAGCGAGCAAGTATTGTCAAATTCAATCCAATACCCTGTGATGCAGCTTCCTGGAGGTCCAAAGGACTCTGAGTTAAGGAGCCACACTAAGCTACCAACTTTCACTGGGCAGATTACTGAAGGCATGGGGAACACATGAGTTTCAATAAATCAGAGAAGCCAGTTTAATTGATGTGGAATTGTGTTTAAAGAGGTGGTTGATCATATGAGTCTCTTGTCTCTGCAGCAAATTTCCCACTTTGCTTCTTGCCTGATATTAACTTAATTGCTTTGTTTTCCCACTGCTGGGAATCTGACTGGTGGCCTCCCCAACAATTCCCTCTAACCCACTCACAATCTTGATCATTCCAATGGACTCTAGCTTATTGCTTGTGCTTCCTCTGGGTAATCAAATTAACTAAACCCACATGATAGCATGATAGTGGTTAGCACTGCTGCTTCACAGCTCCAGGGACCTGGATTTGACTGGGTCACTGTGTGGAGTTTGCACATTCTTCCCATGTCTGCATGGGCTCCCTCCGGATGCTCCAATTTCCTCTCACAGTTCAAAGATGTGCAAGTTAGGTTGATTGGCCATGCTAAAATTGTCCCTAAATGTCCTGAGATGCATAGATTAGAGAAATTAGTGGGTAAAGTATGTAGGGATATGGGAGTAGGGCCTGGGTGGGACTGTGGTCAGTGCAGACTCAATGGGCTGAATGGCCTCTTTCTGTACTGTAGATTTTCTATGACTCTAACGATAAATCAACAAATTAAGGAACAAATTGAAAGGCTGAGCCCAAATCAAAATTAAAACATCAAAACGAAATGAGACTGAAAGGGGTCAAAAAGCCCCAGTCTGTGCAATTCCCACAGGAAGGAAAGGCCTTGATAGTGCTGGTGGATACAAGTACACTCTTTCCAGAGACTCCCAGTAGCAGCGTTGCCATGTATGTTGTGTAGATGCCTCATGAATTTAAAATATTCATAGCAAGGGCAGTCTGATATGGAATATTATAAAACTGGTCTTAATGCTTGTGCCTGTAAAACATCAGAGTGTGTTATTGAACACTCAAGATCAATCACATTAAAGAAGCAATATTTTAACACTTAAAGTCAGAGAAATTCCGTTTTATTACTTTCTTAGCACTTACTTCACAGTAATTCAAATGTACTAAATCACCTCAGCTGGAAACTTAGACAGCCACAGCTTTAATTATTCCTTCATGGATTTGAGTCTTAATTTTGATTTGATAATGGTAATATTAAAGAGTGTTTCTCTAGTGGGGTTACATCACCAAAGCCTGCGGAAGCTCATGGAATATTTATTAAAATAGTCACACAGGCCTGCTAGCTTTTAGAAAATATATTAATGGCTAGTGTCTGCTTGTTTCAGTGATTGGCTTGTGGTTATAGTATTGAACAAATAAGGTTTTGGCATGAGAAAGAAAGTCTCCATCAAAGGAAAATTAAACTTGCCTTTATATAGCACTTTCCATACCCTCAATACATCCTGAAGAACCTCATTGTCAATACAGGGCAGTCACTTTTTAAATATGGAAAAATGTAACTTCAATTTTGTGCACAGTATCCCAGAAACAGAAATAGAATAAATGATCTAATTGTTTGTTTTGGTAATGCTGGTTAAGATATGAGTGCTGGCTAGGAAACGTAAGCAGTTCTTTGAATAGTTCTGTGAGATCTTTAACCTCTGTTCGAGACAGCAGAACAGGCTGCAATTTAGCATTTCCTACAGTTCAATGCTGAAGTGTTGGTCTAGATTATATGCCCATCTCTCGAGTGGGATTTTTCGGGACAAAAGAAAAGAACAACAGTATTTAATATCCTGAGAACAAGTAAAGTTTGAAGAAAATTCTCTTTTCCTGAGCCAGCCAAGATTTCTAGAAATGGGAAAGGGGTAGGAATATGGGAAGTGGGTCATGCCTATCATATTGAAAGGCCTGACTCAGTCCAACTCAGTGACAATCTGAACCACTAAATCGGTTTCATGGTCCTCATGCTGCTTCATTTGCTGAGTATTTGCAGCATTTTCTTTTGTTTTAATTCCAATATCTGACATCTGCAGCATTTTGCTTTGGTAAAGAAGAAATGTATTATGGACAAACATATTCAGAGTTTTGCACTGTGCATTGCAATGTTAAAGCTCAGAAGCAATAATTTCTTTATTTGTTCTTGGAATGTGGAGAATGGATGAAAAAGGATACCTATTGTTCATCTCTGAAGGCATAAGAAGTCAACTGTATAATGGGATAACATGGGTTTGTATCAATAAATTGGACTATGGTTCTGTTATAGTGGTTGGTTATTTTGATCTGAAATAAAAACCGAAGGCATACTTATAGGAATCAACACAAAAGGGTAAAATTGGAATCTCTATGTTATTATGGAAGTTCTTGTGGTGCAGTGGGTAGTGTCCCTGCCTCTGAGCTAGAAACTCTGGTTTTGAGTCCTATACCAGGACTTGATGGCCAAGAAATTCACAACATGGTCAAACATGTTGACTGTCAATCTGCAAATCCTTCCAAATGTGCCAAATGCTGGTGTTAAGAGTGGAAGAGACTCCTAGTCAGTCATTCTTGGATTGGCACCCTTAAAGCTATAAGTAGCTGGCAACAGACAAGAACCTGTTCCAGGAATTACTAGATGTGTCAATAGATGAGCGTGCAGAAAGAGAATTGGAATACATGACTATATGACTGTAGGCAAGCAATCCAATGGCAAAAAAATTCATGCTAAATGCAACTTTGTGACTTCAGAGGTTTAAAATACTGTCCTTAGTCTTGCTTGTCACCTGAAAGTCAATATTACCCTTCATAGAAGGAAGCATGTGACCCTTTTTTTAAAATTCATTTGTGGGATATGGGCATTGCTGGTGGGTCAGAATTTATTACCCATCCCTAGTTGCCCACAGGCCATTGAGAATCAACCACATTGCTGTAGCTCTGGAGTCCTATGTGGGCCAGAGCAAGTAAGGATGGTGGATTGCCTTCCCTAGAGGAATTAGTGAACCAGATAGTTTTTTTTTCTAATAATCGATAGTAGTTTCATGGTCATCAATAGATTCCTAATTCCAGATATTTTTTATTAAATGCAAATTCCACCATCTATCTTGGTAGAATTTGAACCTGAGTTCCCAGAACATTAGCTAAGTTTCTGGATTAATCATCTAGCAATAATACCACAAGACCATTGCCTTCCCTGCTCTTCTTTATATGTGACTCTAGTCCCACACCATTGTGGTTGACTCTCAATTGCTTTCTGAAATGATGTAGCAAGCAATTCAGATGCATCAAGCTGCCCTCAGCAGCAGTTCAAGGTTAAGGTTCACCGCCACTTTTCCAATTGCAACAAGGAGTGGGAAATTAATGTTGGCCCATATCATCGAGAATGGATGAAGGTAAAATACAAGTTGGCAATTTACTTCAGAATTTACCATCCAAAAGCTGTATGAAAATAATTTGGAAGTTACAATTTTAAAACATTTTTCTTTTTGCTGATAAGTGGTCCTGTAGGATGAATGCCTATCAAAGAAAATCTTCAAAACGCAGAGGAAAAATGCACATAAAACTAATTCAGCTTTTTCGTTTGCAAGATGATGGAGATATGGATGAATGTTCTATATAAAGGGTGAGCTGTCTTCTCAGCGAGCTGTGAAAATGTGTATGAATATGCCTCATTAAGATACAGTGAGCTGTGCTGCATAAGATGTACAAATCTAGAATTATATTTGGAACTGCTTCCACAAAGCTTAATGGTAGCAAATGCATCACTTTCTCGTCACTTGCACTGGCCTAATTACTTAATTTATAAATTTCATTGGGACAAAGAAAATGATTCAAGTTAAAGAGTTTGCTCATTAGGGGGGAAAGAAATCAATGGTATGGGACCATCCCTAAACAATAACAATTAAAGGTTTATAAAGCCTCTTTGTGAACAACAACCCTCAATGCCCAACATGAAGCAAAGTGACAATACAATGTAATTGAGCATAAACAATGGCCAGCACACCGAGTACAGAAGAAGAATTTCTGCTCCACATTTCAACCTTTCACCTATAGTCCAACATTGGACTTCATTGGCTACAAAGCACTTTTGGACATGTTGAGTATTCGAAAGGAGATGCACAAATGCACATCTTTTGTAAGTGGTTGTGTACATTTGATCTGGAAGTTTCTTGAAAGAAGAATCAGGGACATAAAAGCAGCAGCAGCATTAGATACAATTAACCAGACCAACAGAGAGAAAAGACAAATATTTTTATCAAACACAGTGACAGCAAGACTTACCTTCAAGATTAAAATAGTGTTTTTCATAAATTGCTGATGTAATTCAAGACAGTTCAAAAGGTAGAGAGGAATGTGTTGTGGGCACAATGTACAGTTATGGGTACTATTAACCAAATTAAAAAGTTGGGTTCCTTTCACCTTTTGACAAAATTAATGTTGCCCTTGCAAGCTCAACATAGTCTTGCTGTCATGAATTGCTGTTTCTGAATAGTTGTTTGTCATTGCATCAAATCTTATAGAAACTCTCAAAAGAGTCCCTCAAACATCTTGTGTGTCCCAGTTAACTGTTTGAGTCAAATTAACAATATTTATCTTCATTCAGTGTATCAGCTCTTCAAAAATAATAGGGATAGCTCTTGGTTAGATGCTTTTTTGGAGAGTCAGTCCAGAGTCTATGGGCTGAATGGCCTCCTTTGGCACTGTAGAACTTCTATGCTTCTAAGAATTTGATTTTAAATCCCTTTTTGAGAATTAAATTAGAGCATTCAGGAGCTACAGATGAATTTAGCACTTTTTGAATTAGACAGAGTGAAATCAGCCAGGGTTTCATTTTTTAATCATTACCTAATGTTTATGACTAGGAGGTGGGTGCTTTTGGATGTTAGAGATAAGCTTGTCCTTGACTGTGAGACCTTGTGGCTAAATTATCTGCTGGTGCTCATAATCTAGACCAACAACTGACATGCACTGTCTTGACCAAGGCATGTACCATTTCTCTATGTTAGCCCTCAGAGTCAGAGCAGCTGCGAAGAATATAAAGGGTTTTAGGTATTTAAAGCATGCTATTATTGTGTTCAATTTGATCCGTAAGACTATGTGATCAGTGCACTGTAAGTTGCTTGCAACCAGGTGATATCAATGCTTCATATAATCTTGAAGTAAGTACGTTGCATCATGTGAATAAAATAAAACCATATTCTATACATTGTAGCAGCTGACTAATCTGACATTTCAATAAAAATAGCAACTAACATGAAAAGTATTAGATCTGTCACTTTTAAGCTGCTACTAATCAGTGCTATTTAATCAGAATAACTTTTGATTCCATTAATAATTCAGAGTGAAATAAAATACAGATACAAAATCTTTTTCACTATGAAGAAATTCAATCTGTGTTTATATTATATATTCTCACACTACCATACAAGTCAAAAATGTTTGAGAGATTTTGAGCATAATTTGGCCACGATTTTACCTTTTCACCCAGCTGGCCAATGGGCAGGGCGAGCCGGTAAGGTCATGAAAGGACCAGAAAATCGTTCCTCTCCTCTTGCAATCTTACTGGCATTCCATATCCAATGAGATTGTAATATTTAAATTTTATGCAAAATAGAATTTAAATACTATAAGTGAGCCCAGAATAGAATTGGCCGATTTCCCTCGCCTCTGCAAGTGGCCAGTGCATCAGAAGTCATTAAGACCCACCTGGTCAGTTGTGGGCAGAGGTGGGGATTACTCCTTCAACAGTGCCAACATGACAGCAGCACTGCCCATTGGGCACTGTGGCACTGCCCATTGGGCACTGTGGCACTGCCAGCCTGGCGCATTGACAATGCTCTCTAGGCACCGAGTACTATCAAAGAAGCAGGACCGGAAGCACAGGACCCATGGGGAGGGGGCAGAGCCTAAGTGGGCAGGCGAAACCAGGGAGACACATTGCATGGTTTGCAACAGCAATTGGATAGGGGATGATTGGCTGCTGTAGAACATGCAATCATCCAGTCCATGGGCAAAGGGGTGGGGCAGTTGAGGCCAGAAGCCCTGTGACTGTGGGGGGCATGGGCAATTAGCCCATGCAGGTGTAGAGGAATTGGACAGTAGGGAGATGGAGATCAGTCCAAGTAGGGAGGGTGTAGTGATTATTGGTCCAGGCACAGTGGAGAGAGGGAATGGGCCCATGTGGGAGTGATCGGGGCAATCACTTGCAGAGTCCCACAGTAGCAAGGGAGGAGAAATCAGCCATGAAGGCCAGCAGAGGCAGGGGTGGGGGGGGCACTGTCACCAAGCTTGGCGTCCTCTGCTGCTAACTGCCAGCTTTCGGCAGACTTAGCCTCTGCCACCCTCACTGGTGAGAAACAGATATGGCTTCACCTTTTTGACAGGTGGAGGTAATATTCCATTTCTAACTCTCCTTATGAAGGAGCAGTGCTCTGAAAGCTTGTGATACCAAATAAACATGTTGGACTTTAACCTGTTGTTGTGAGGCTGCTCATTGTGCCCACCCCAGTCCAAGGCCAGCATCTCCACATACTCGTGACACATACTGATTCTCCAAAATATGTACTTCATTCAGATCGATTGTAAAAGAGGTATCTTAATTGACACACTGAATCAACAAATTGCATGCAGCAGTAATCACCAAAGTACTGCAGATCTTAAAGTTCCAAAATTTCTGACTGTAATCCTTTCAGCTGACTCGCTGATACTAAGATAATGGAGACTCGCCTGTTTGTAACCATCTGTAAATTACAATCTCAGTATGGGGAGGCGATGGTGTAGGAGTATTATTGCCAGGCTATTAATCCAGAAACTCAACTAATGTACTGGGGACCTGGATTTGAATCCCACCACGGCTGGTTGTGACATTTGAATTAAATTTTCAAAAATCTGGAATTAAGAATCTACTGATGACCGTGACTCCATTGTCGATTGTTGGAAAAACCTGTCTGGTTCACTAATGTTCTTTTGGGAAGGAAATCTGTTGTCCTTACCTGGTCTGGCCACAATGTGACTCCAGAGCCACAACAATGTAGTTGACTCTCAACTGCCCTCAGGTAACCAGGGATAGGCAATAAATGCTGGCTAGCCAATGACACCCAGATCCCACTAATGAATAAAGAAAAAATTGTGAGCAGACTTTTTAATGCATATCTACCTTTGACTTTGAAGCATGTGGTGAATTCAGGTACAACTTGATATTATAATAAATACTCACAAAATTAATTGCACAGAAATGTCCTTGACCTGAAATATTAACTTTGGGCACAATTTTCTGCCCCCATTTTGGGGGGATGGGAACAGCAGAGGAAGCACAAAGGAGTACAGGAGTCCCAAAATACTGACAGGATTTCCTGGATCAACCCGCTGGAGCCACAAATGAATTTGTGAATTTAGTCACCAGTGGGAGAGGATCATGCTCATGTAATATGCTGGCATTATCCTTTAGTGGGCAGTGCCAGGCAGCAGTGCAACACCACATAGCCCTGAGGTACTGCCCCAACAATGCCTCAGGGAAGAGCCAGAGAAAAAACAAGGAGAAAGAGCCTGAGGTCAGTGCCAAGAGTATTTCATGGGAGTTAGTGCCAAAGGCGTTCCATGCTGTTGGGGTAATGTAGGTGGCATTCTGTGAGGGATGTACTGGGGGGGTCAGCATGGGAAGTGCTGAGGTGGGTTTCATGGGGGAGATCTGGGACGGAGGGGGAGATACATGGTTGTTGGAGGATTTCCATGGTGGTGGGTGTCTCAATTTGTATCTTTTTAAATTGGGGCACCCTTTAAAAACGGTGTCCTGATATTTTAAAAACCTAAGTTACTGGCAAAACAGACTTATTCAGAGACTGCCTGGCTAATATGTCACCATGGAACCCTGCTCTTCACTGGAACATTCATCTTCACTGTTTTCTCGCAAAGTGTTTAAAAATACAATAGGGAAAAAGCTGGCAATGCCACCATCAGGCTACCCTCCACTTTTCCCACTTGAGTTAACAGACCAACAAAAAAAAAATCATTAAATACTGTCCATTAACTCTGTTTATTTTCTATCTCCATAATCACTGCCAGACCTGCTGGATATTTCCAGCCTCCCTGGTTTTGTCACGCACCATTCATGTTAACAGAAACCATGGGAATGGATGGAAGGGTATGATATTTTGCTAAAGGTAACATACATGTTTGTTTAAAAATTTTCCTAGCATTTTTAAAAATATAAAAACAGTGACTTAATAAGACATGGATGTTTAACTCTCTTATCTGGGTGATCTTAATGAAGTGATCCATCAGAAGATATCTCATTGTTGGAATGACTCAGGGATGCTACTGTAATATTGAGTGGCCTATGGACATATTCATCTTGCTAAAGGCTTCAGAGAAATGAAGAGCCATTGGTGGAATTCATGGCATGATAATAGGAGACAAATATACCAGATTGTGTTCACCGGGGTGACTGTTTATACTTAACATTAGTATAGTGGCTGCTAACACCTCTCAACACCTAATAGTTTTTCAGTAATTCATTACATATTGGCATAAGATTTTTTTCTTGAAATACATAATTTATGATGAAGAAAGAACTTAGATTTAATATATCACCTTTCTTGGTTTTACTGGCTATTATATTGGATGGCATGGTGGCACAGAGGTTAGCACTGCTGCCTCACAGCGCCAGGGACCTGCATTCAATTCCAGCCTCAGATCATTGTGTGGAGTTTGCACATTCTCCCTGTGCCTGTGTTGGTTTCCTCTGGGTACCCCAGTTTCTTTCGACAGTCCAAAAATGTTGATGTTAGGTTGATTGACTATGCTAAATTGATCCTGGTGTCAGGGGATTAGCAGAGTAAATATGTGATGTTACAGGAATAGGGTCTGGATGGGATTGTAGTTATTTCAGACTCAATGGGCTGAATGGCCTCCTTTTTGCACTGTAGGGATTCTATTGCTATTAACATGTTTGTAATAGGTGAATCTGATTGGATGCAGCATATAGTAGTAGAGTCATCGTATCACTATTGTAGGTAGTGTGCAGTCTGTTTCACAGTTTCTTTGACATCAAAATAAGTTTTAAGTATTAGTGGTACAAGTAGGTTTACATCAACACTGCAATAAATTTACTGTGGAAATCCCCTAGTCACCACACTCCAGCATCTGTTTCGATGCATTGAGAGAGAATTTAGCATGGCTAATGTATCTAACCAGCATATCTTCTGGATGCAGGAGGAAACCAGAGCACCCGGAGGAAGTCCACACAGACATGGGGAGAACATGCAGACTCCGCACAGATGGTGACCCAAGCTGGGAATCAAACCCCGGGTTCCCAACACTGTGAGGCAGCAATGCTAACCACTGTGCCACTGTATCACCCAATCATTTGAAAGAAACGGCATTTGGCAAAATGTGATTTTAATGCTTGCCAAATTCCCAAATTACATTTATGAATTGTGAACTATGAATTTCATGAATTACATTTGAAGGAAACCTGAAAATCAGAGAATAGAAAGAGAGATAATAAAGTTCCTTTATATAGCACCTACCAAGACCTCATAATGTCCAGAAGTCCAAGGAAGTATTTCTGACATGTTGGAAATGTTGCACATTGCAAGGGGCAGGATTCTCTGGCTGTTCATGCCAGCGGGATTCTCCCATCTCACTGCATGAATGAAGATTTAGCTGAGTCTCTGTACCCTCTGGCAGTGGTGGTGGGGCATGCACAGCTGGAGAATTCCAGCCAAGTTTCCACTAACAGCAACGTGCTGGTGCATAGATAGCCTGTTATAGAGATATTGGTTAAGGAATAAATACTGTCTTGGGGACTGATGTGAACCCTTCATTGAAGCAGTGTCTTGGGATCTTTAAGATCTGCCTTACAGACAGATGAGTCCTCAGTTACAACATCTTTTCTGTGAAGTGACACCATCAGCAGTGGAACACTGCCTCGGTATCATGCTGGATTGTCAGACAAGATGGTGCTCCAATCACTAGAGTGGCATTTGAACCCAGACACTTCTCGCTCAGAGCTGAGAGTCCTGTCCTTGGGCCAAGGCTGACATACATCATTTTATTGGGTCTTTTTAATGTAGACACTAAATCACATCTTGAGAAATGGCATATTGTTTGCTTTACTTCCTTGCTTTGCTATTTACAATTACGATACATTGGAACCTTAAAATCAAACCATTAATCAGGTTTGAAACAAAAAAAAATTAATTTAAGCAACTCTCCAAGCTTAAAAAAGTGGCACTAAAAACACTGAATGTCATATATATTTAATTAGCCTTTTGGCCCGATGTGGACCCAATATTCCACTCTGAAACAAATTACAGCCTCCACTTAATGTCAGTAGCTGCAAATGTGTGACATGGTTGCAGATGTTGAAAATAACTGTCAGGTAATAGAACATTACAATGGTGATTAGCTGGTGAATGACTGGAAGCTGAACTCTTCTCAATCTTGGATTATAATTTTCTCTGCAAATTAGTCTCATCAGAACCTTAAAGCTCTACCAGCACACTCTATTGTTGAATTTAAACATTATTATAAATTAGTTAATACTATTTAAAATGCTCAGTTCCAACCTGTTTTTATCCCACTATTAAGCCACACTTTTGGTTGAATGAACCATCCATGAAGTAAAGCAGGGGTAGGGAGATGCTGATATGGACAGGTGCATTTGGCCCTGTTTTCTTAGAAAGGTGAAAATGTTCCAGTGATAGAATTTCAATGGATCAAAATCACACTGATTTTATGGTGATCAAGTTACAGCTTTCTAAAATGAGAAAGAGAAATTAGAGAAACAAAACATTACCTGGCATTCCCAATAAAATTCTGTTTCATTTAGTGATCTGCAATGGAGGGTGTGGTCAAAAATAGCATGGATAAAAAGGAAAAAAGTTCCCTCAGCATTATATAATCACCATGCATTCCCCTGACTTACTCTGGAAACATCAGAGTAGATTTTAGGTGTTAATTCTCTAACCTTGTTAGGCAAGAGGTGAGTCCAAAGAATCAAAGAATCATACAATGCAGAAGGCCATTCGGGCCATTGATAATGCACCGATCACAATCCTACTCAGGTCCTATTCCCATGCATTTAACTCAGCTAGTCCCCCTATTACTAAGGGGCAATTTAATATAGTCAATACACACAATCCAGACAGTCAAGCACAGATATACAAACAGATGATCTGTTTACTCCATCCCCATCTGTGGGGAGAAACAGAGTTGATGTTTCAGCTATAAATGATCTGTCAACAGAACTAGTTCAGATGTTGCCAGGCCTCCTGATTTTATCCAGCATTTTCTATTTTTATTACAGATTTCCAGCATTCACGGTCATTTGCTTTTATTTCAGTTAAAGTGAAGTTTATTTATTAGTCACAGGTAAGACTTACATTAACACTGCAAGGAAGGTAATGTAAAGTTCCCCAAGTCGCCACACTCCGGCACCTGTTCGGGTCAATGCACCTAACCAGCATGTCTTTCAGACTGCGAGAGGACACTGGAGCAGCCAAAGAAAACTCATGCCGATGAACACAGGGCTCAGTTTACCTGATTTGTGGCCACCCAATTTTAACTGCAGTCTACCTCCCCATTGAATGAAATTTACTGAACATCTCGTAGGATTAGGTGAAAGCCACTGAGCTCAACTTGTCTACCCCTTTTTGCCCCAGATATCTTTTCGCCAAATCCCTCTTTCTTACTCGAGATTTAGAAAAGAATTATTTTTGGGTGACATATTCATTGTCTTTCCTTAGTTGCCACGAGGGCATCAAGAGAAAAGTACTATGTGTGTGGCTGGAGACACTGAGATAAACCCAGTGGGGTAGTTTCCCAGCCCTGGAAAGGCAGTGGGCAGGTCTTTACAACAACCCAGAGGTTTCTTGGTCATTTTTTGGACTAGACTACAAATTACCTGATTGTTTTGAATGTGATTGTATAACTAACGTGCTGAGATTTTAACCCCTTGGAGATTTAGTCCAGTAAAATATCATTGTCTTCAGTTGCCTCTTGAACTCATCTAATTTATTCACATTAATGAATTTCCTTGGTAAAAAAATCAGATAAAAGATGGTGTTCTACAAACTATAACCTCCTAGTTTTTAAGGGCATGTCTCTTGCTAAGTTAATCCTTCACCAGATCGTAACGTTGAGCTATTGTCCCTCAATAAAATGATGCAGTGTTAGAAATTGCAGTATGTGTGTTTTATTTGTGTACTGAACCAGCAAGCGAGATGGTCTCACTCCTTACTATCATTTTGAATGCGTTCCCTTGCTGTATTTCCAGCTCATTGGAACCCATTTCACTGGTACATTAAATGTCCTGTCACCACATTAATTTTATTTTGAATGGTCCAATGTTTCACTCTGTTGCCTTGCTTATTAGATTATTCTAGACATTTATCTTTTTTTGATTAAAGAACATTTTTTCCTGACTCCTGTTTTAAATGTTCGATAATGTAACTTTCCAAAATTTCTTGTACAGTTCAATCTGACATTTATAATACATACACTCGATTAGATGATGAATAATCTACAAGTAACTGTTCAAGTGAAGAAATGAATGCTTATAAAGATAGCAGAAAGCTCATCACTGAAAGAAAACTTAAAGCTCCAAATAATTTAAGGAACAACAATGTACTGTATATTAAAGTCTCGGCATGCCAAAAGCACTGTGTCAGTAGTGATACTATAAACATAATGAGGTGTCAAATTACATTATGTAACAACTCAAATGCTAACTGTAGCAAAACCAAATGAGAAAATGCTGGAAACTCTCAGTAGTTCTGGCAGTATCTATAAGGAGAGAAGAGAGTTGATGTTTTGAGGCCAGATCACTCCTTATCAAAGCTAAATGGCAGAGAAGGTGGGAGATATTTATTCTGCAGGGTGAGGGAATGAAAGGTAAGTCAAGGGGAAAGGCTGCTAATGGCAGTCAACAGGTAGAATAAAAAATACTAGGGCTATTCCTTTAAAATTTTGACTTCTGACAGTAGTATTAGGATATTCAGGGCTGAAATGGAGAAACAATGCCATCCGCTGATTTAAGAGAGAGTTATGTAACTGGAAGTCTAAAAAAAACAATGCTTATATAGGTGCATTAGATATGTTCTTGCAATAAATAACTATTCGCATATATCTATGTCTCCACAATCATTCCTAAGCGAGTAACAATCTAAATACAGTAGCAGTGAAGGATCCTGAAATCTCAGAAAATCAACTTTAAAAGAAAAGTTTTCAAGTCTGAGCTCAAAAATCTCCCAAAAATGATCTCAGGAGAAATGGTGGAGCCTGTGATCCAGAGAAGAAATCAACTATTCAGTTTACTAAGGGCTACTTTAATGGTTCATAAAAAATCCCGATTCAACGGCAGAATCAAAGAACCTGACAATGATTGAGGCAGGATGAGCAAACTTTGATAAATGCTTAAAGGTTTCAAATTAAAAGTGGAGTGAAAAAGCAGTACTGGGAGAAATTCCATTTTAACAAGTGTGGGTTTTAATACACTCTGTAGTCCAGGTCCGAGGTCATTGCCATTCCACATGGTGACCACATGTACAAATGAAAGAAGAAAATCAGCTGTTCAGAATGAACAAAGATGAGGAAGAACAAAGAACAATACAGCAAAGGAACAGGCCATTTGGCCCTCCAAGCATGTGCTGATCATGATGCCTGCCTAAACTAGAACTATATGCACTTACAGAATCCATGCCCTTCAATTCCTATCCTATTCATGTATTCGCCTAGATGCTCTTTAAATGCCACTATTGTAAAATGATTTGAAATGGGAGGAAAGCAGCAAATAGGCTCTAATAATCCAGCGATTAATTTCAAAATTCTGCAAAGTTTAGGAATTACTTCCCATCAGAGTCAGTACTGACCATAGTGAGTATTACTGCAAATCCTGATCAGTGCAGGAAAGCTCTATTACTGCAATTAATTTTTAAAAAGTCCAGACAAACCTCCTGAGAGCTTAAATCAGCTATTAATTGCAAATTCATATTAGCAGACCAATTCGGGCACATGAAAGAGCCAGTTCAGAGATAGAATCAGGCATTATTAAGGAAGAGATTTTTAAGATTCAAAATTACATCTATGTTAAACAATGAGTCAGAGATTCAACAAGTCATTGTATCCATTGGAGCAATTGCTGATGAAGCAATAGCAAGATGAGTCCAAGGTAGTATTAATGAAACATCAAACATTAAAGAGATCCTAAAAGCCATTGATAATTATTTTAACTTACAGTAACAAGATATCAAAAAGAGCTAAATTTTCCAAAATGATCCAGAAACCTGATGAACCAGTATATACTTTCATCAATGACCTGCTGTGTTTAGCTGAAGGTTATACATACAGTGATCTTAAATCTGAGCTGAGACAACACTGTATTGTAGTGGGGGGTAAGCAATTACACCCTTTTTGACCCACTGCATTCCCAAGAACACTTAACTTGGAGAAGACAATGCAATTAGTCAGACAACTAGACGTCCATCAACAAAATAATAGTCATTGTATAAGGGGAGCATTAACTATGGTTCAGAAAACTTCCAATGATGGTGAAACCTATTTAATAAAAGAATGCCAAAGACACTCTAGGGCAAAATAAAGCATTATAGAATCAAAACTCAAGATGCCCATAAATCATGTCAAAAAAAAACCTCAGCTAAATAGTGTCCTGCAAGCATTGCTGAATGTTTTCTTGCAAAAGTTTGGAACACTTTAAAAAGATTTAGAGAAGGTTTACTAGACTGATACTGGAGATGAGGGGGTTAGCATATGAAGAGAGATTGAATAGACTTGATCTGTACTCGGAGTTTAGAAGGCTGAGGGGGGATCTTATAGGGACATATAAGATAATGAAGGGGATAGATAGGATAGAGGTAGAGAGATTCTTCCCGCATAGAAAGGATAGCAGGACTAGAGGACACAGCCTCAAAACAAGGTGAGGGGGGAGGGGTGCAGTTGAAATCAGGGGTTGAGGAGAAATTTCTTCACTCAAAGGGTGGTGAATCTCTGGAATTCTCTGCCCGTTGAATTGGTGGAGGCTACCTCACTGAATATATTTAAGTTATGGATAGATAGGTTTCTGATAGACAAGAGAATTAAGGGTTATGGGGAGAAAGCGGGAAAAAACAAAGAACAAAGAACAAAACAGCATGGGAAACAGGCCCTTTGGCTCAACGAGCCCGCGCCGCCACCCCAATGTTCCCACCTCTACCCGTGATCCCTGTCTATGTTTATAGATCTATGGATTAAAAATCAAATTTGAGACAATTTAGGGAGAATTTGTTTTGCCAATTAGCCTAAGAACACATCTTTGGGGTGTGGGAGGAAACCGGACCACCCAGAGAAAATCCATGCAAGCACAGGGAGAATGTGCAAACTCTCACAGACACAGGCCCAAATCCATGTATCTGCACAGCACAGCGATAGTCACTGAGCTGTCGTGTTGCCCATCAAATGGTCCAGGTCAAGCGTACACTAACGACGTGAAGCACTAGGATACTCTTGAAAAAAAATCCAAGAGCAGCCCTCTCACGACCCATCGCGTGTATGCCCCTCGTTAGACAACAAGGTGGACCAAAGCACCTGTAGGATAAAAACAAGTACATCAATATCATCATCTATTTACACACTTCCCAGGGACTCCCAAGGCTCATGATCCCTATTTTAAATCAGTTTTCTATACCCCTCCATTCCCATTCTGTTCATGTGCCCATCTAAGTATTTCTTAAATAACTCCAGAGTACCTGCCTCCACCACTTTACTTGGCAGCGCATTCCATACCCCACCACCCTCTGTGTGAAAAAACTCCCTCTAGCATCCAAATTATACCTTACCCCCCTCACCCTAAGCCTGTGATCCCTCATGCTATTTGAGTCCATCCTAGGAAAAAGCTTAACCCAGTTTACTCTATCTATACCCCTCATGATCTTGTACACCTCTATTAGATGTCCTCTAAGTCTACGTCTTTCTAAGGAAAACAGTCCCAATTTGCCTAACCTCTCCTCGTAAAGTGGAACTGATTCACCTCAGATCAGCCATGATCTTATTGAATGGTGGGGCAGGTTCAAAGGGCTAGATGGCATACTCCTGCTCCTATTTCTTATGTTTTTATGTTCTTAAAATGAGCAGAATTGAAACTTCTACATGTACAGAGGCTCTTATAAGAGTTTCAGTTGAGAAACAAGTGGGAATGAAGGTTTAATTCTTGAAACACAAACTCCCACATGCATCATGGCAAACTACCCTAAGAAGTCTCAGGAGTTTATGCTGATATCTACTTTTATGCAAAAACCTATCCGCCTAGGTGGAGCATAAGATCAAGTAGGCAACCAAGGGCATGCTGAATACACACCAATAGCCTGCACATTCATTCTGTGAGTTCAAACATGATGGAGGTAAACTTTGTCCAGCCAAAGCCCCACTGAAGTGTAGCAAAGTGCAATGACATGTGGGTGATCATAAGAGGCAAACTGGAGAAAGGGTAGCAGAAATGGATATATTGCTCAAGGTGGGGGGCTCCTACTTCTCATTGCTTGCCTCCTACTCTACTGTCTCTTGGCCCAGTGACCAAGCTTGCCCCAGAACTCCTGAAGCATAATGTAGGCAAAGATCTCTAACCACATCAGTGTCATAAAAGCAGACAGTATATAGATCTGACAGTCCAAACAGTATTGACTTAAACTTCTATTTATTTACATTTATTTAACTAATTAAATTGTGTGAGCATACGTCATTTTGTGAATAAAATTGATACAATGCAAGATTTTAAAAAAAGATTGACCAAGTAACATTCTAGAATAATTTTCATGGCAAATTGACATTAGTGACAATACTCAAACTGTACAGCAGGACTATCAATGAAAGATAGAAGATGGATTAATATTTCTCATTCAGATGCATACAGCTTCAACGTGAGCAGTCCTTTATTGTCTCCATCATTCAGTATTTCTTTTCAGCTCATTTTATTGCCACTTAATGAATTCCAGCGTTACAAAAACAGCCCAGTTAAAATGGTTTAAATGTTAATTAAAACATCAGCACAAAATCCAAAAGGCTCCTTTCCATTTCATTTGCCTACTATTGCAATTGAGTAGAACAAAGGCAAACATTAAACAGACACTTGCGCTAAAAATAGCAGGAATGTCACAGAAAACAGAACGAAGAGAGCAAAGTGAGCAGAATGGGCGTCTGTGAGGTGGAGGGCAAGTGATGGGAGAGTTGGTGGAGAAGGGTCCAAAATCTACCTTGACAACAAGTTTTAAGGATCGAACAGGAGTCATGTCTTCTCTCTAACTGGAGATTAAATTTAAAGTCAGACTCTTCATTTAACTGCAGATTGAGGATATGACTGAAACTGCTCAAGGCCAGTTGCTGATATTTTGTGATTGTCTCAGCATTTCAGAACGCTGCAACATTTTGATCCTGCTTGACATTTCATTTGTCTGAAAATCAGTCGGCGTGCAGAGTGATTATCACAGGTGCTCTGTGCTCCTTGCCAGCTGTCACTCACACACAAATAACAAAAGACTCACTGATTTAGCAAGCATGTGGCTGCCTTGTTTAGCATACTGAGCAGGACAGTGCCAGCTCGGCACAGAGCCATTTCCCTAAAACACATTCCTGCCATTAAAATGAAAGAAAGAGAATATATTTCAACGGATGCTGCATTTGTATTGATTTTCTGTCATGGGCTCTGTAGGATCTTCATTATTGCATTAAGGTCCCTGCTCCATTTCACCACCGTATTGTGAATGTATTCAATTGTATATGGTGTGTTATAAACCGAAACAAAAAAAACATTTTATAAACCTTTCTTTCTAGCAAACTAATACAGGAAACTGCAGTAACCAGAATGTTATTATTCATTTATTCACTATAACGGCAGCATTCAAATATAATCTAACAAACTTTTATTGGACTGGTGGAAAAGTTTCTACACTGCTGCAAAATCCATTTAACAACTTGGGAGTGCAGTTGATGGACCAAGGGTTTATTTCTTAGAAAAGGAAGATGCAGGTGAAATATCCTTTGCCATCCTGCTGGTCAGGATGCCACAAAAACCCCCAGTATTGTGAAGGTTCAGCAAGTGAGAAACATAACCAATAGAATCCTTTGGTACATTCCCATCACCAGTATTACCACCACAACCCCTCCACCGTTCCACCCCCTTTCTCCCTCCAGCTCCCCCCAACTTCTCCACTCTATCCTTTTGTAGTAAATAACCCTTCAACCACTCTTCCACTTAAGTGCCCAGTGTGTTCTGTAATATGTTGTCATGCATTGTGAAGCAAGAGAAAGAGTTTGTTGCCCCTCCTTTGCAAATGGTACTAATCAATCAATTAATGCGTAAAATAAAAGGAAACTTAAAATAACATTTTGTCAAACACCTATAAACATCCCCTTGGTGAGTTACAACTTTAGCTTAGTTTCTCACCTACCTATGTGATGCATCTGTAGTTCTGCTCTGACTGCTAATATATATTTAACCTAGACACTTTGGTCTTTGGAGGCCCTAGGCAAATATCAGAGACAACTCTCCTTGTATTCATCCAATATTAAATCCGTTACAGTATAGCCAAGGGGGGCAAGAGGTGTGAAGGCAACAGTTAAGAAGTCTGGCACTTTGAGTGGAGTTCCCATTTCAGTGTCTCAATTCACTATCATCTTTCTTCTAGGTCAGTACCATATCATTCCTACAAGTATGCTGCAGACCAACATAGTGTAAGTAAGTGTTGCATTGTAAGGCCATAGCAAAGATGTCTGTCATCCTGTTCAAGGTGCCAAACAAGATCAGTTCCTAAGTCCGCATGACCATGATTGTGGCCTACATAGACTCATTTGAGGGTTGTACTTGAAGCTCCATGGAAGCAGCCAATTTTTTCAAGGTATACATAATTGCAATTCTCTGTCTCATTAAACTCTCAGTAATCAGTGGCACAGTGGTTAGCACTGCTGCCTCACAGCATCAGAAACGTGAGTTCAATTCTGGCCTTGCATGTTCTCCCCATGTCTGAATGGGTTTCCTCTGGCTATTCCGGTTTCTTCCCACAGTCCAAAGATGTGTCGTTAATTCGATTGGCCATGCTAAATTCCCCCTTAGGGTCAGGGAGACTAGCAAGGTAAATATATGGAGTTATGGAGATAGACCCTGGGTGGGATTGTCTGCTAGTACCTTGCTAAGTTGCTGATTCATCTTGAACACTCTTCTCTCCAACAATAACCACCTAGGCTCAACAACCATGCCCAACTGATCAAACCTCGAACCATTGTCTCTGCCAAGTGCTCGCGTGCACTTGTGAGCTGTGAATCATCAGGTCAAAACACATCTATCTTTCAAGTTGGTCCCATTGAAATGTGAATATCAGTGCTAAGGTCTTGTGACAATGTTACTTCATCTGATCAGTATATTGAGGAAAATCAATATTGAATATAGTAAATGATTGAACTGGCTAATCTGTCATGAGAAGGTCTCAAGACAAATCATAAGGTTACAATGAAAAGTCTCAGCACTATTTTCATGATTCATTGGCCTGGGACTTCATTCTCTTGCGACGATCTTTTTAATATTGTGTATAAAAAATTCTTCTGTCCAACCACCTCAAAGTAAGGATGAAGCTACCTTCTGCAATTGGCCAAGAAACAAACCTTGTACTTTAGTAAATAGTACTAAAACAGAAAATGCTGAAAAATCTTGCAGGTTTGACAACATCTTTTGGGAAAGAATAGAGCCAATGTTTTGAGTCTGGATAATCTTTCATCAGAGCTCTGACGAAGGGTCACCCAGACTCAACATATTAACTCCCTGTAGATGCTGTTAGATCTGCTGAGATTGTCCAGCATTTTCTGCTTTTGTTTTGGATTCCAGTATTCGCAGTAATTTGTTTTTATTGTAAATAGTATAGTTGCAATGATCAATACCTGTGAAAGACAATGTTGCACTCGTGCATTTATTACTTTACTTCCTATTTACTTCCTAGTATCCACCATCTTAACTTTTGTTTTATCAGAATGAAGCAGTACAGGAATTTCACTGGATCTTACAACATAGAGGGAGGTCATTCAGCCATCCCTGCCTTTTTTAATTTCTTTGAAAGAGTTAACTAATCAGTCTCACTATGCTAATCTTTCCCAAAGCCTTTCCTTTTGGAATATCTTTAATATAATCCACAAAAACGCAGTTGTTGTTTGCTGCAGTATCTGATGATTTCCAATGACTCTGTAAACAGATTTGCGTCGCCCAGGTGACTTTAATAGAATTTAAAGTCTGGCTGTTTTACAGACAATAACGGGCAGGTACAAATGTCCATAGTTGACTTGTTCTCTGTTTTTTCTTCTCAGTAAATAAGATGTGCAAGTGTGACATGCAATACTGTAATAATGATTTGACAAGTCCAAAACATTTGGGCAAGATGTGGATTGTAGTAAAACATTGGAAGTAATAAAGTCTGGGCTCACAGAGGTCAACAGATACAGAGAGTGATGAATTTGTGCTGAGGATGTCAAGATATCAAAAGCTGTTTTCTGGAAGAAACAGTTATTAACTTGTTTACTGTATAACCGCAGGGGCCATTGCATGGAATTGTAATTTTACAGCCCAAAATTGCTTAACCCTTTTGCTACTAGGATTCCATGCTGCTGCAACCTCATATTCAACAGTAAGCATAGAGAGTAAAAAGGTACTGATGCCAGGGCCTGATGGAATTTATCCCAGACTGCTTAGAGAGGTGCGAGGTGAAATTGTTGGGCCTCTTACGCAAATCTTTGTCTCTTCCTTGGACACAGGTGAGGTCCCAGAGGACTGGAGAATAGCTAATGTTGTACCGTTGTTTAAAAAGGGTGGTAGGGATAATCCCTGAAATTGTAGGCCGGTGAGTTTGACGTCAGTGGTAGGGAAGCTGTTGGAGGGGATTCTTAGAGATAGGATGTATAGGCACTTAGAGCGTTGCAATCTGATTAAGGGTACGCAGCATGGATTTGTTAAGGGGAGGTTGTGCCTTACAAATCTGGTAGAATTTTTTGAGGAGGTGACGAAAACGGTGGACGAAGGGCGAGCCGTTAATGTTGTCTATATGGATTTTAGTAAGGCATTTGACAAAGTCTCTCATGGGAGGTTAGTCGAGAAGGTCAAGGCCAATGGTTTACAAGGACAGGTAGCTAAATGGATAAGCAACTGGCTTGGTAATAGGAGACAGAGAGTAATAGCAGAAGGGTATTTCTCTAGCTGGAGGTCGGTCACTAGTGGTGTGCCGCAGGGCTCGTTACTGGGACCTCTTCTATTTGTAATATATATAAATGACTTGGAAGAGGGAGTAAGTGGAGTGATCAGCAAGTTTGCAGATGATACAAAGATGGCTGGACTTGCGGATAGTCAGGAGCATTGTCAGGCGATGCAGCAGGACATAGATAGGCTGGTAGTTTGGGCAGACAGATGGCAGATGGAATTCAATCCTGATAAATGTGAGGTGATGCATTTTGGGAGAAAAAAGGGAAGGGAGAGGTATATGATAATGGGTAGACCTATTAAGAGTATAGAAACGTTGATGGGCATCTGATGGGCAACACGACAGCGCAGTGACTATAGCTGTGCTGTGCAGATACATGGATTTGGGTCTGTGTCTGTGGGAGTTTGCGCATTCTCCCCGTGCTTGCGTGGGTTTTCTCCGAGAGCTCTGGTTTCCTCCCACATCCCAAAGATGTGCTCTTAGGCTAATTGGCAAAACAAATTCTCCCTAAATTGTCTCAAATTTGGTTTTTAATCCGTAGATCTATAAACATGGACAGGGATCGCACGTAGAACATAGAACATAGAACATAGAACATAGAACATTACAGCACAGAACAGGCCCTTCGGCCTTCGATGTTGCGCTGACCAATATAAAAAGCAATGCGCCTCCAAACTAAACCATTCCCTTCTCTTCCATATACTTATCAACTAACCTCTTAAACGCCACCAAACTTGGCGCATCTACAACTGCTGCAGGCAGGGCATTCCACTCCCGAACCACCCTTTGGGTAAAGAACCTACCTCTGATATCCGTCCTATAACTATCACCCCTTAATTTAAAGCTGTGTCCCCTCGTGCTAGCTTTCTCCATCCTAGGAAAAAGGCTATCACTGTCCACCCTATCTAAACCTCTAATCATCTTATATGTTTTGATTAGGTCCCTTCTTAGTCGCCTCCTTTCTAACGAAAACAACCTCAAATCCCTCAGCCTCTCTTCATAAGACCTGCCCTCCATACCAGGCAACATCCTGGTAAACCTCCTCTGTACCCTCTCCAATGCCTCCACATCTTTCTTATAATGTGGGGACCAGAACTGCACACAATACTCCAAGTGCGGCCGCACTAGAGTTTTGTACAGTTGCAACATGACGTTGCGGCTCCGAAATTCAATCCCCCTACCAATAAAAGCTAAGACTCCATATGCCTTCTTAACAACCTTATCGACTTGACTGCCTACTTTCAGGGATCTATGCACACATACACCAAGATCCCTCTGTTCATCAACACTATTAAGAGTCCTACCATTAGCCCTATACTCTACACATTTATTATTCCTGCCAAAGTGCATTACCTCACACTTTTCCACATTAAACTCCATTTGCCACCTCTCGGCCCAGCTCTGCAACTTGTCCAAGTCTCTCTGCAAACTATAACACCCCTCTTCACTATCTACCACTCCACGGACTTTAGTGTCATCCGCAAATTTACTAATCCACCCTTCAATACCTTCATCCAGGTCATTTATAAAAATTACAAACAGCAGGGGCCCCAAAACAGACCCCTGAGGTACACACTTGTAACCGAACTCCACGGTGAATATCTCCCATCAACCACCACCCTCTGTCTTCTATCTGCTAGCCAATTCCTAATCCAATTAGCTAAATCACCCTCTATCCCATACATCTGCATTTTCTGCAGAAGCCTTCCATGGGACACCTTATCGAACGCAATACTAAAGTCCATATATACCACATCAACCGCCTTACCGTCATCCACCTCTTTGGTCACTTTTTCAAAAAACTCAATGAGGTTAGTAAGGCACGACCTACCCTTCACAAAACCATGCTGACTATCCCCAATCAATTCATTTCTCTCTAAATAACTATAAATCCTATCCCTAATAATTCTCTCCAATACTTTGCCCACAACAGAAGTAAGACTCACTGGCCTATAATTCCCTGGAAGGTCTCTCTTCCCCTTCTTGAACAATGGGACCACATTCGCTATCCTCCAGTCCTCCGGAACCACACCCGTAACCAACGACGACCTGAAGATCAGAGCCAGAGGCTCTGCAATCGCCTCTCTTGCCTCCCAGAGAATCCTAGGGTAAATCCCGTCCGGCCCAGGGGACTTATCCAACTTCAAACCCTCAAGAATATCTAGCACATCCTCCCTATCTACTTCAACACTTTCCAGTTTGGAACCCTGTACCTCAGTGTTCTCCATAACTACATTTACATCTCCCTGCGTGAATACCGAAGAGAAATATTTATTCAGTGCCTCTCCAATCTCTTCAGGCTCCACGCACAACTTCCCACTGCTGTCTATAACTGGCCCTAATCTGGAACATTGAGGTGGCAACGTGGGCTCGTTGGGCCGAAAGGCCTGTTTCCCATGCTGTTTTGTTCTTTGTTCTTTGTATTTCAGCAAACAGAATTTGGAAATGCATGAGTGTAGTGAGGAGAAAAGACCGATCAACCCCTTAAGATTACTCAGTAAATGGTTCCTAATTCAGGATCTTATGCAATTTTAGATTATGGGGATGATTTTGAGCTTGTATTCCCCATCCACGGGAATGAAGATGTGTGAACAAAATCCAGAACACATGATTCACGCCGGCAAGTTTCCAAGTTCCAATTTTCCCAGACTCTTGCTGATGAGTGGCATGACTGCAAAAAGCTCATTTTAATACATTAGCACAGCATTAGCAAGCATCGTCTCTGGGATTTCCCTCCTCACCAGGCATTCAACTGGCATCAGTGTGAGGTTACACCAATGCCATTTATCATAGCTGTACAACAGTGCCAACCTGACATCTTATCTCTGAGGAGGATTTTAGGGGTAAGCACTCAGGCAGCCAGCACCCTCCGCGGTATGCACTTCTCAGCGGGCACCAGAGAGGGCATGGGCGATACAGATTTGTTCAAATGGGTACCGGGGAGCGGCCAGCGGAGTGGTGTTGGGTTTCCAGAATCTCCATTTTGAGGAAAGGGTACAGAAGGTCACTTGCAGGCCTCACCACCCCTTCATGTTGTTTTTGTCCACATCATAGCTACCTGAGTGCTCGTCCTCAGAGAGGGCTGGCAAGAGGGTGGGAGAAACATGGCACTGCCATTGTCATATTCCAGAGGGATAAGATGCTGGGTGAGCACCATAGTTCCTCCAAGCTTGGTGGCATCAACAGACAGGGTAGAGGCTCTGATGTGAACAAAGTGAAATTGATTGCCAAACATTCAAATCAAAATCTACACTAGTGCCTACATTCACCCATGCCTGCTAAGTGCCTACTGTTTCTTATTTTTCCTGATTCTCCCACTATATCTGTGTGAACTCTCAGGATCCACAGTTGAGGTTGAAACTTTCATACCCTTTTGTCTGAGTTGGCAGAGAGGTGGAGGGTGTCTGGTGGGCAGGAGAATCCACGGTCCCTTTAAAGGAGCTGACTTATATGTGTGGGAACTTTCAGGTTACTGGACGGTTGGCTTTAGAATAGCAGTTGCCAAACTTTGGGCCATGGAAATATTAGGAGTCATGAGTGTCCCCATCCTCCTGCACAACCCCCTTGCCCCCATGTCTAAGACAACAATGACAACTATGGAGGGAAGCACTTGCAGAACAGTGTTAGGCTCACTGGATTGCTGGCACCAAACAGCAAAGTGGATGCTGAACCTAAACTGCCCTTTAACCTGCTGGCTGGTAGTCCTGCCAATCCTCTTTCCTTCAGGTTCCTGGGAGTCCTCGTGCTTCTCCATGGGAAGAAGGGACACATGGAGTGAGATCCAGAAGCCCTATTCTTAGGCGCTGACCCTTGTGGGTTCCCACCAGCTCCTGCACCATAGTGCGGACATCTCCTGAGGTACAGTACATGTCCTGTATCAAGCTCTCCACTGTGATGCCACCCTTGCAGTGTTGGCCTTGGTGTATTGTGATGGCATTTACTCCTGAGATAGAAGATGATGGGGCTTCTCCAATCACCCTTGAACTCCAAGGAGGGCTGCTGTCGTACCTTCCTAATACTCGTGACTCCTTTGCAGCTCCAGCAGCTGTAGATTGGTCAGGTCATCATTGGTAAAGGACTCAGTTCTGGCTTCTGGCATTCCACTTGACTCCCTTGGATATCCATACCTCCATCTACTGTCAATCTTCAGCTATGAAGTGCTCACCAGTGAGTGGCCCAGGAGACTGCCCTACTTATTGCAGCCATCAAGATTTGAGTATCTGCACAGGTATCGCTAATGAGGCATAAGATTGGAAAACATGCCAGCACCATCAGCAGGAAACATGCCTTATACTTTTCCTACATTAACTAAAGTACCTTTTCTAAAATCATGAACAATTTACTTAAGGGCCTAAACCCTTTAAATTTCCTTCTGCAATTGTGGATATGTGTTAACTTAAAGGGGCTGATTTGTGCGACCTGTGTGGGAATTTTCAGGTTACTGGATGGCTGGCCTTAGAATACCAGTTCCCAAACTGTGAGCCATGGAAACATTAAGAATCAGGAGTGCCCCCTAACACCCTCCCCCATCGCGTCTAAAACAACAATGGCAACAATGGAGGGAAATGCCGGGCAGGACAGTGTTAGGCCCACTGGATTGATGGCAAAGTGGATGCTGAGTCTAAACTATCCTTTAACCTGCTGGCTGTGCACCATCTTAGCTCAATCACAGAGCTGGCTCATGTTACTCCCGCAAACCAGGAGTGGGGTCACCTGAGCAAATGGAGGGGGTGGGGGAGGGGGAGGGATTGGCGGAGGTGAGTGGCAGCTTGAAAGGGACTGTCTTTCTGCTCCATATCTACTGCTCCACGTCTACCTGTCTGCGGACGCCAACATCTAAGATATGGGAGGCAGCAATGGGTGGATGGTGGCAATAGTTGAAAAGTGTGTGTGTGTGTGTGTGTGTGTGGAGCAGGGCACTAATTACTGTGTGAGGGGCTGATTACAATCTGGCTGGAGGAATGGGGAAGGTGGGTTCATTGAATCTTCCACCACTGAGGTATACAGGGAGGTTGGCTGAAACCTGCATGATTACATACAATAATATTATTACAAAGCTTTTAAAATCATATATTTACGTGATGTCCATTATCATCAGGATTCTCTGGCCCCCCACTGCGGCATTTTTCTCCGTGGCAGGAGGCCGCATGCCATTGGCTGTCAGTGGGAACTTCTGATCCCACCGCTATCAATGGGAGTGCCCTTTACTCACCCCAGGCTACTGGGAAAACATGTATCAAGAAGACCTCACTGGCATGAAGATCTGGAGGAAGGCACTTTCAATGTTGATCTATAAAACTTTAATGATTATACAGAATGTTACCATGCAGTTTGATTGTTGTTTTGGCTTTTAGTGGTGTCAAGGATCATTTTAATTCTCAAGTTTAAAATGGGGTCACATTGAATAATAATTTGGGAAGCATTGCTTTAGAGGGAACATTGCATTCCACCCAGCTTCTGAAATTAATCTAATTCTTTCCCGAGCAGTTCAAATAAGATATCATCCAGCACACTAGATGGCAGTCTATTCATCAAGTTGACAACTCTAACTATGAAGGATATGTTTAAAGTGAGCTGGTGGCCTCCTTAGCTTTATAGGCACATCATTCATTTCCGCCTCAATTGGCTTCCACATTAATATCATGAACTGTCTTCCATATTTTCAAATGTCAGATCACTTTTAACTTTAGTTGGAACATATTTCCATTTTTAGATAGTGATGCAGAATAAATAATGTACAATTGAAAGGATAGTTAAGATCCAAATTAAAATACAGCATTTGCCTATTTTGTTGTAATTTTGTTACAGGTAGAGAAAAGCTGAAGTTGCAATACTGTCCTCCAATGCAATCAGCTATGTCCTGTTTTAAATTATTCAATAATACTGATCAGGGTTTTTATTTTCATGGTACAAATGTCTAATATTTTTAATTGATTAGTTAGCACTTGAAACATGCATTTTAAACACTCTCTCAATCCACACATTATTTAACAAAACCTTTGATTTCCAGCACTTTGATTTCTGACTTCTATCACTTGCCATCCATGACTTCCTGCCTCAGCCCCGTAGCTCTGTAATTCCCTATTTAGCAATTAGAAACAGAAAACGCTGGAAAATCTTAGGATGTCTGGGAGCATCCTGCCAGACCTGCTGAATATTTCTTGCATCATCTGTCTTTATTTCAGATTTCCAGCATTCATAGAATTTTGCTTCTGTGTTAATAGTTTAGAATTGTGTGGGTTAGATTGATTGGCCATGCTAAATTGCCTCTTAGTGTGCCAGGATGTGTAGGTTGGAGGGATTAATGGGTAAATATTGGAGTTGCAGGGATAGGGCCTGGCTAGGATTGTTGCAGATGCAGACTTGTTAAGCCAAATGGCCTCCTTCTGCACTTGTAGGAGTTCTATGATTCTATGATGAATTCCTTCCTTTAACCACTCATTCTCTTTGTCCTACTTGAATATGATCTTTAAAACCTCTCTGACCTGATATACCAGCTCCTTATCTAGCAGATTGTCCCATTCTGTTTGTTAACTGTCCTGTGAGATGCTTTGAGTATTTTAATTACATGAAAAGCTCTCTATAGATGTAAATTGTTGAGTTAAGTCCAGCAGCGCTAGTTCTTGTAAACTGTTACAACTTTGTTGTAAAAATATTCTTGTGCTCAGAAGTATCAATCACTCCTGTAAACAGAATCCCTTATCTCTTTGGCAGCAATGTTAATTCATGCTCCCCAATATCTAGATATAAGTCAATTGTATAGTTATAAGGTAGTAGTATTGTTATGAGCCAGCGATATAATTATAATGCAGTGATATAGTTATAAGACAGTTTAAATCAGGCTATAACTAGTATATTCCATTTGCGAATTAAACCAAATTGTTAGAACTTTCTCACATATCTCTTTTTATTAAAATCCGTGATAGTTTCCAAAGGCAGACTAAGGAGCGGTTTGGTGAGATTAAGTGGGATATTAATGGCGAAGTTGCCTTTTTTCACAGCAAGTGAATTGATACACTTCATTCAAGACTTCAATCAGTGCAACCCTTCTTTTATAATAACACAAAATAATGAGATAGAAATTGACAGGTCAGGGAGAAGGTAAGTGGATTGGATTGGGAGGGTAGTGGTGGTGGGAGCACATCAGTGTCAGATGGGATATGGGAAGGTCAGGTGGGATGAGACATGGGATGTCAAGAGAATCAGATTCAGGAAGGAGAGCTGGACATTTAAGGGGGCTTGGTCGTGTCAGACATTGGAGAAGGGACTTTGGATGGGTTGTGGGGGGTGGGGGGTGGGGGGTTGCGAAATCTAACCCCAGTAATGAGGTGAAGGTCAGACTTTGGAAGGGGCCACAACGCAGTGCGGGGGTTGGTGAGTGGGTTCAGACCTTGGGTGAATAGTTGGAGGTTGGGTTCAAGAAGGTTAGGTCAGAGTGGTGGCACCTTAAGCAGGGGATAGGGATTGGTTGATTGTCAGAGGTGTTGAACTTGTGGGATAGGATTTTGGGCCGGCGTGGGGTGGGCTTTGATCAGGAGAGTGGGGGTATGTTCAGACCTCAGGGTTGTGGGGGTGGGGAGGGAGGGGGGTCACATCATGCCTCTGATTTGGTGAATCTTGGGGAGAGGGAGTGCAGGGAAGTGTTGGGCTGGCTATGGGTGAGAGTCAGGCCAATAGGAGGGAGGCTGAAGTGTGCCATGAGGCAGGGAGGAATCCCATGAAGGTGGTTAGGGGGTGGGCAATACCACGGCGGAGGGTGACTATGATGTGGAGATGCTGGCATTGGACTGGGGTAAACACAACAAGAAGTAAGGAATCCAATGCCAGCATCTCCACATCATGATTACCATCAAGACCACAAACTGTCAGCTCCAAGGTGGAGGGTGATTAGCCAAGGCTTTGAGAACCCAGAGCTATTGGGGATGTTGGGGGAGGTGGTGGTGGTAAATGTCATCCAAAATGTCGGGGGAATGAGGGGAGTCCTGTTGTGGAGGGAGGGTTAGTCTGCGTTTGTACAATATATAAGAGGTTAGAAATGTTCTAACCTTTTCTGAGTAACTATTAGTGTAACGCTGTCAGAACCATCTGATTAAAATTGTGTTTCTGGATGGTTCACAGAGCAGGGAAATTGTCCTGGGGAAGTCTGTGCTTCTGGGCAATTGCCTACAAAAGCTTACCTCTGAATTTTGAATTTCCAAGAGAGATTCGACAGCGTATTTTTGGTGTAACTCTCCCTCCTCAGTCTGATGCAGGGGAACTCAGAATTTACAGCCCATCACTTTTTCATATCTGTCAGACGCTCACTCAGCTCAAATAAAATAATTCCTAAATCCCTACCTGCACTTGCCTTTTGAGTATGGAAATAATTTGTCCTCCACAACTTGCTGTTTTAAAAAAAATATTTTTTTAAAAGGTATGGCTATGCCAAAAAACCTCCTAATGAGAAGGTGAAACCAGATTCTTCAGAATACAATGGGCATGAACTGTTCTTTAATTATCAGAACAGGTTAGCAAATTGCTTTGAAATAAAAACAGAAAATGCTGGAAATGCTCAGCATGTCTGGCAGCATTTGGGTCAAGAGAATGAAAGTCAAGGGCTTGGAATTTTGCAGAGTTGGGTTAACTCAATATGTTTTAAAAAACAGAGCATATGATGCAATCTAACATTCCCTTTAAACATGCAAACAAACCCCTGTTAATCTTATTCTGTATGTGAATCATGGAGCTCGACAAAGCAGTCATAACGATGCCATCTGGCAAGTGTATCAGCAGAAACAGTTGGCCATTCTCTTTTTTCATATGGCCTCATTATAGATGCTTGGTTGAGCTCCAAGACGAAATATTGAAATTAGCTCAGCTAGGCGATTGTTCAGAGAGTTTGAAAGAGAGTATTTGCTTTGATTGATCAACATCACTTTGTGGTTGTTGCAATTGATTCTTTCTTTGATGTGGTGTTTTAAAGTCTGTGTATTTATCAGGACAAGAATAAGAGGTGTGAACTGGTATAAAGCTTCTGTTACTAAGAATGGTAGTGTTTGACATTTTTATAGGGATGTAGGAATAACAGAACATTTTTACAAATGTGTTTTTTTTGGGGGCGGTGTTCTTTAGATAGACATTTTAAACATTTTCCATTGTTGTTACGTGGTCTATTTTTCTGTACATAATGTCTACTGGGAGAATGGGCAATGAAACATGGGCATAATTGGAGGCCTAAGGAGGAGGAATGGGGGAAACGAGAGCATGTGTAATGAGGTGAGAGCATGGGAGAAGTAAGTGATGGAGGACTCAACAATCTTTAACATAGAACATAGAACATAGAACATTACAGCACAGAACAGGCCCTTCGGCCTTCGATGTTGCGCCGACCAATATAAAAAGCAATGCCCCTCCAAACTAAACCATTCCCTTCTCTTCCATATACTTATCAACTAACCACTTAAACGCCACCAAACTTGGCGCATCTACAACTGCTGCAGGCAGGGCATTCCACTCCCGAACCACCCTTTGGGTAAAGAACCTACCTCTGATATCCGTCCTATAACTATCACCCCTTAATTTAAAGCTGTGTCCCCTCGTGCTAGCTTTCTCCATCCTAGGAAAAAGGCTATCACTGTCCACCCTATCTAAACCTCTAATCATTTTATACGTTTCGATAAGGTCCCCTCTTAACCGCCTCCTTTCTAACGAAAACAACCTCAAATCCCTCAGCCTCTCTTCATAAGACCTGCAACTTAAGACCTTCATAAGACCTTTAACTTAAAAAAGAACAGAGGAAGTTAGAAATTCTCATCAGGTCTGCCAGGATCTATTGGGAGAGAAGCAGAGTTAATGCTTTGATCCATAGATCCTTTGTCAGAACTGAAAGGAGGGAGAATGTTATTAGATCAAAAGAAACAATAAGCAATAACTTTAAGAGCAAAAACAGATGGGCTGATGTGAGAGGGGAGAAGGTGTTTTGCATTGAGGCAATACATGTATAGAATATTAAAAAAAAGAAAGGGGCATTTAAGATCTAAGAGAAAAGTAACAATCAAAGTTACCAAACAATATTGAGTCCAGAGAACTGTAATCTGCCTAACTAAAAAATGAGATATTGCTCCTCCAGCTGGTGCCAGGCTTCACTGGAATATTGCAGCAGTCAAAAGGCAGACATGTGGGCATGACAGCAAGCAACAGGAAGGTTGTGGTCATTATTTAGAGATGGAGCAAAGGTGTTATGCAAAGTAGTCACCCAATTTGCAATTAGTCTCCCCAGTATAGAGGACACCGCATTAGGAGCAGCGAATACAATAGATCAAATTGAAGAAAGTGCAAGTGAAGCACTGCTTAACTTGTAAGGAGTGTTTGGGGCCTTGAATAGTGAGGAGAGCAAGGGGGCAGGTTTTGTACCTTCTGCAATTACAATTGTGCTGTGGGAAGGAGGTAGGGAGTTGGATGTACGGAAGAATGGACCAAAGTGTTATGGAGGGAGTGGTTCCTCCTCTTTTAACCTTTAACTCAACTGGGCAAAAATCTCAGAGAGCCAAAATCGGCCTTCTAACTAGCCAGCCCAGCACTCATTCACCTCGAAACTTCCTCTGGAGGTTGCAGGTTCAAATCCATCCCAACCCTCACCTTCCCAGAACAAAAATATGGTGAGTGGGGCCCCTTTTAAAAAGAGGTCAGTCCAGTCAGGAAGGTTCCCAACTCAACCTCCCCAATTTCTTGACAAAAACCCAGCCCAACATTTCAGGTCTATGAGTCTTCATCAGAACGGATATCGTTTAATTGCTTTATCATTTCCAGTCTTTTGGAATTAATATTGAAGCTTAGCTCCAAAGTATTCTAACAAAATTTTTGGCTGTGATTTTGCAGCCACATTGTGCTTGCCCTGGAGTAGGGCCAGAGAATCATGGGTGAGAGGTTTAGCACATTCAGCACTGGTGTAAAACCCCGTTACAATCTTCCCAGTCGCCAATTCCAAGTATAATCAGGTTTGCGCATTTAAATAAGTATTTTATTAAGTAAAGCACAGTGGGAACCCAGCAAGAATCACAACTGGTCTCCACGAATGACGACCAGGTTTGTTGGCCATGCTAGGAGGCTTGGAGGCCATTGAAGCCACTGGATGATTGGGGACACGACTGGGCAGTGCCCACCTGGCAGTGCCAACTGGCAGCCTGGCAGTGCCAGAGCATGCAGCACTCAAATTTTAGGCACAGCGGATTAGATTGGCCAAATGCCTGAATTTGTTGCTATCTCTGTGCCTGAGAAGCGGATTAAAATCCGACCAATCGCCTGCTCCAGAAATGTTAATACTTTTTTGCATTGCTCACGAGTTGCTGGCATCAATCTTTCTAAACACTGCAAGGTATAGGCATTTGTAGCATTCTGTGTTTTACCTACGGCATAAACAGATCATCATCATGTATCCATGTCCTGTAACCATTCTAACGAAAGAACTCACTACTAAAGACTTTGAGGGAGGATTGTCAGTGAATCTGGACAGCAGTTCTGCTTGCTACTCAGTTAATATAAGCATTGAAAAACAAATCAGAATCTGTCAATGAAATAAGAACTGTCACAGTGAAATATTGAAAGTTAAATAATACTTAAATATTGCAGTGTACAATAGATATAGGCTGTTTTAGTTATTTTAATATATTGAGGATTATGTATTGTGATCAATTAGCCATTATACTGATGGTGCAGACCATTTTTTCCTACTGTTCAAAATGTTCAATTATATCAATTTCTGAAGTATCTCAATATAATGATCATAAATATAATTTGATCACCATAGAGTTAATTTTAATCCCCAAAATAAATGGGTTCAAGTCAGGTGAGATGGATCAGGGGTCACACCAGATGGATGGGATTGGACGCTGTGGTAACGGACAATCTGTTAAAGGCCATGTGACTGGGCTGCAGCCAATAGAGCATGAGTGTGCTGAGCTGGCCCAATTGGGAGTGAGGGAGCGCGTGCCCGGGGCAGGAGACTTCAGTTGGAGTCGGGGGCGAGATTCTCTGGTCTCCCAGCCATGCATTTCCTTCTGGCCGGAGTGGGCGTGTTGTTTGCTAGTGACATGATTCTCTGGTCCCATCCCTGTTAGTGGGAATACTCACTGATGTCTTTCCATTGCCGGTGGGAAACCCACAGGTGGAGGGTCCTGCTGGCGGGACCAGAGAATCCGGGCAGCATGAAAGGCTGGAGAATTCCTGCCAAGGTATTGTTAGGAATAGACCTGTATTGTTGTGCTGTCAAACCCTTCATTGAATGCAGTTCTTCACAATCAATAAATCCTTTAGTTTGTTAGAAAAGAACTTCCAGGGGCTGCAAGCCAACTCCATAATCATAGCCCCTCTCAGTGCTCCGGTAGCAGATGCAGGTTCTGTAAGTGGAATTGTATCCTCTTCTGCAGTGTTCCACATCCAACTGCATGCAAAACCAACCAATCAGGTTGTCTTAGGAGTGAGGATCCTGTTAATAAAGTACATTCCAACCTGATCTTTCATGTTTCCCATTAGCCCCTGCTGATAAAACCTATTTATACACAATATAATTTTTTTTGTGTGTTTAGCTGCGACATTGTGCAAATGGACAAGGTTGAGAAGATAGATCTTCATGAATAACTTTAGCCGGTACAGGAATTGAACCCATGCTGTTGGCGTTGCTTTGCATCATGAGCCAGCCATCTAGCCAACTACGCTAACCAACCTCATCACATCATTTCAAAGAGCTCTCCCAATGTGCTGGTTGATATTCATCTCTTACCAGTAATATTGATTATCTGGTCATTATTACAGTGCAGAATTTAACTGCATCATTTTCTATATAATTGAAACGACACTCCATAGACCATTTGGAATATCCTAAGGCAATGAAAGGCGCTATATAAAAGCAAGTGTTTTTTTTAATAGAGTAACATCACAAGTTGCAATGTGTGTTATTTAAAATGAGATGGCTGAATATCCAGTTTAAACAGTTCATTAATGAATAATTTGTTCACACAGCATCACTTCCAGCAGCAGCACACAGAATGAGTGACCAATGGTGCTGTATTCCCCCTTTAGGGAATCAGCAGTCAGCCTTCAGTCAGCCAGTGTTTGAAGTGGCATTACACAAACACATTTATTACCCCTAGTGACTGCAGGCCTTTGGAACAGTATACGTGGCAGAGTCCAATGGTGTAGACTCTAACCTGAATTAATTTCATTCAATCATCTCAGGAATGGAAGAAACTTTGCAGATTTTTCCCTTGGAATTTGATGATGGCTAATTAGTCCCCTTGCAAGATGAAATACCCAACTGTGCAAATTATACACAGTCTGTTGAAGTAGCTGGCTTAATGGGCTGAATGCTCTTGACCTTAAGGTCAATATATATGCACTGACTGGCTAATGTGCCACTGACAGTTTTTCCTAATGATTTCAGGACGGCTCTGGTTGGAATTTGATCGATAATGTTTCACTTCTGTACACCTGACCTGGTTCTGGAAAAAACCATTGCACAGAGAGAGCGGCAGGGCAATCATAAGCCTGACTGACTAAATGGATGGAACCCTGCTCTATAGAAAGTGCTGATTTATACTTCAGCTTACATTTCAACGGAGTTAATCAAATCACAGCACAGCCAGTAAGAAATGCTCACCTGGCAACCGTGTGAGACAGCAGCGTGAAATTGACCAAGTCCTTTAAATCAAATTTTTTTTTCAAAATGCAAATTTTTGTTCGCCAGTCCCCTCGAGCTGTTCTGTATATGTTCTTTAAGAACTTTTCTGATGCTTTTAATTCTGATAGTTTTGAGTCTAGCTGGGAATAATGAGGTGATTATTATGCCAATTGTAAGCATTCTGTCTTGAAATGAGCTTGGTCTACCTTGGCGTAGTTGCCAGTGGGCATCGCTACCCTCCATACAGTGGGCATCAATTCACAATCTCTCCCCATGGATGGACTGCTGTGAGAAATGGGAAACATATTCACGACTATGGGACTGTGGTGCGTACTGAGCATTTCTGAGTAGTGATGGAGATTTTTAAAATTTTTTCAGCGGATGTGTATGCCGCTATCTAGGTCAACATTTATCGCTCATCCCTATTATTTTTGACTTTATTCTTATGTACTATGTATCCAGCACCTTCTGAATGTCAGCTAAGAATGGATAAAAAGTGACAACTTTGATAGCAATGCTCATATTCTGAAAATGAATTCATGTAAAACACTATGCAGAGAGAGCAAAGTGCCAGAAATGGAGGGTGGAATTTTCCGGTTGTGCTTGCTGCAAGATTGGAAAATCCCATCGGACTTCAGTGGACGCTTGCATGGATAAAAGTAAATTACTGCGGATGCTGGAATCTGCAACCAAAAGAGAAGATGCTGGAAAATTTCAGCAGGTCTGACAGAGGAAAAAAAAGTCCTGCTCCTACATAGTCCACGGTCCTGTCCTGCCCTCTACGATTCCCTCCGAGAAAGTTCCACCTGTAAAGTTTTCTACTCCCCACAGCTGATGCCTCTTCTCAAGATGAGACTTAAAGTTTAGTTTATTTCTTAGTGTGACAAGTAAGCTTACATATAACACTGCAATGACGTTACTGTGAAAATCCCCTCATTGCCATGCTCCGGCATCTGTTCGTATACACTGAGAGAGAATTTAGTATGGACAATGTGCGTAATCAGCACATCTTTCAGACTGGGAGGAAACTCATGCAAACACAGGGAGAACATGCAGACTCTGCATAGACACTAACCTAAGCTGGGAATTGAATCCAAAGAGAGCAAAAGCTGTTTAAAAAAAATTGTGAAGTATTTATTATGGTTTAAATGTTGCACATAGCACATATTCAAACAGTCCAATAAATACTTTACGAATGTTTTGATATATGCAATCCACTCATAAAATTATCCTGGCATTAATGGTGTATGCAAAACATTAACTTCATGCTGCCAAGATCAAGTGAAAGTATGCAGCCTGTTAGAGTTAAAGCTTACACCGAAAAATGATATGGAAAGCACTGGAGTAAATAAATGTCCTTTACAGAATGAAGCAACACTTGACAGAATGTGTCACTGGATTATCTGTCCTTTCATTGTCATTTGACATCGTTGTGATAAATACAGGACCCCATTTTTCTGAACTATTCTCCCTTATCAAAACTACAACAATTCTTATTCATAGAAGTCCAATTTTGAATTGTTAAATCTGTTCTGAATCCATCTCATTTAACACAGCTTTTTTTTTAATATGTTATTATTCATGGCCAATGCTGTCACTGGCTCGGCCAGCATTTATTGCCCAGGCCTCCTTATCTTTGAGAAGATGGTGGTGAGCCACCTTCTTCAGCTGCTGCACTCCATGTGCTATTAAGGAGGGAGTTCTAGGATTTTGATCCGGCAACAGTGAAGGAACTGTGATAAATTTCCAAGTCAGGATGGTATGTGGCTTGGAAGGGAATTTGCATCTCAAATTTCCTTTGAGGTGATGCAGGTCATGAGTTTGGAAAGTGCTGTCTAGGGAACTTTGGTGAGTTCCTGCAATGCATGTTGTAGACAGTATACATGACTTTCACCGTGTGTCAGTGGTGGAAGGAGTGAATGTTTAATGTGATGGATAGGATGCCAGTCATGTGGGATGCTTTATCCCGGATGTTGTCGAGCTTCTTGCGTGTTGTTGGAGTGGCACTATTCCAAATGGCTTTAGGGAGTAAAGAGGTGAGTTACTCCCCATAGAATTCTGAACCTCTGACCTGCTCTTGTAGCCACAGTGTATACATAGAACATAGAACATAGAACATTACAGCACAGAACAGGCCCTTCGGCCTTCGATGTTGCGCCGACCAATATAAAAAGCAATGCCCCTCCAAACTAAACCATTCCCTTCTCTTCCATATACTTATCAACTAACCTCTTAAACGCCACCAAACTTGGCGCATCTACAACTGCTGCAGGCAGGGCATTCCACTCCCGAACCACCCTTTGGGTAAAGAACCTACCTCTGATATCCGTCCTATAACTATCACCCCTTAATTTAAAGCTGTGTCCCCTCGTGCTAGCTTTCTCCATCCTAGGAAAAAGGCTATCACTGTCCACCCTATCTAAACCTCTAATCATCTTATATGTTTCGATAAGGTCCCCTCTTAGCCGCCTCCTTTCTAACGAAAACAACCTCAAATCCCTCAGCCTCTCTTCATAAGACCTGCCCTCCATACCAGGCAACATCCTGGTAAACCTCCTCTGTACCCTCTCCAATGCCTCCACATCTTTCTTATAATGTGGGGACCAGAACTGCACACAATACTCCAAGTGCGGCCGCACTAGAGTTTTGTACAGTTGCAACATGACGTTGCGGCTCCGAAATTCAATCCCCCTACCAATAAAAGCTAAGACTCCATATGCCTTCTTAACAACCTTCTCGACTTGACTGCCTACTTTCAGGGATCTATGCACAAATACACCAAGATCCCTCTGTTCATCAACACTATTAAGAATCCTACCATTAGCCCTATACTCTACACATTTATTATTCCTGCCAAAGTGCATTACCTCACACTTTTCCACATTAAACTCCATTTGCCACCTCTCGGCCCAGCTCTGCAACTTGTCCAAGTCTCTCTGCAAACTATAACACCCCTCTTCACTATCTACCACTCCACCGACTTTAGTGTCATCTGCAAATTTACTAATCCATCCTTCAATACCCTCATCCAGATCATTTATAAAAATTACAAACAGCAGGGGCCCCAAAACAGACCCCTGAGGTACACCACTTGTCACCGAACTCCACGATGAATATCTCCCATCAACCACCACCCTCTGTCTTCTATCTGCTAGCCAATTCCTAACCCAATTAGCTAAATCACCCTCTATCCCATACATCTGCATTTTCTGCAGAAGTCTTCCATGGGCCACCTTATCAAACGCCTTACTAAAGTCCATATATACCACATCAACCGCCTTACCCCCATCCACCTCTTTGGTCACTTTTTCAAAAAACTCAATGAGGTTAGTAAGGCACGACCTACCCTTCACAAAACCATGCTGACTATCCCCAATCAATTCATTTCTCTCTAAATAACTATAAATCCTATCCCTAGTAATTCTCTCCAATACTTTGCCCACATGGCCGGTTCATTTCAGTTTCTGGTCAATGGTAACCCCCAGGATGTTGGCAGTGGGGTATTCAGTGATAGCAATACCATTGAATGTCAAGGAAGGATGCTCGATCAGGACTGTGTGGTGGTCACAGTTGTCAGTATGGTCAGGGACAGATGCATCTGTGACAGGTAGATTGTGAGGATGTGATCAAGAGTTTTTTTATCCCTCTAGTTTTTTCACCACCTGCTACAGTCTCATTCTGCCTGATCTGTCCTTTAGCATTTGGTCAGCTGTGCCATTACTAACATCTAATGGTGGCCATTGACATTTCCCAGCCAGAGTATATTGTGGTTCCCTCTTTACTCTCAATACTTTCTGCAAGTGATTGTCAGCATGGAGGAGTACTGATTCACTGGCTGGGGCAGGCAGCAGGTGGTTTACTTGCCATTTTTCAGTCTGATGCCATAAGGCTTCACCATAAGGGGTTCCGATTCAATGTTGAGGATCTCTATGCTGTTCCATGCTGACTGATACCATTGTGCCAGCATCTCTGGTGGGTCTGTCCTGTCAATGGGATAGAGCATATCCAGGGAAACATCTGAGACATCGACTGTAAGGTATGACTTGAACATGGCTATGTCAGGCTGTGCGTGTGACAGCTCTCCAATTTTGACATGTCCCAGATGTTAACGAGGAGGAAAATGCAAGGCGGATAGGGCAGGGTGCACTTTTGTCATACCCAGTTCTCAGGTTGGTGCTGGGCAGTTGGCAAGGTTTTATTCTGATTTCATGTCTCTATGCTGGTTTGATGCAACTGAGTGGTTTGCTAAGATATTTCAGAGGGACAGTTAAGGGTTAATTGCATTACTAGGGTCATAGATAGGTCAGAGAGGATAAGGACGGCAGATTTCCTTCTTTAAAGGATATTAGTCAACTAGATGGACCTTTATGATAATCTGTTAGTTTCATTACTACTTTTTTTATTCTGGATTTATTGAATGAATTGAATTTAAATTTTCCTAGCTCCTCTGGTGTGCTTTGAACCCATGTCTCTAGAGTATAGAGTCATGCCCTCTGCGCTACCAGTCGAGTAACATTGCTACCACGCTACTGCCGCCCTTCTCAAGGACAATGAGATGGGGATTAAATGTTTGCTAGTGATGCCCGCACCCTCAGAAGGAATTTGAAAAGCATACGTTGAGTGCAACCTTACTGCATTGAGATACTACTTAATGAAGTTAATGGCCTGACCAGCCTGGGGCAGCTTAGTTAGAATAAAGAAATGTAACAGGTGGCTACTTGCATCATGTATGAAATCACATCAGGAAACCATTTCCCCAGATTCCCTAAGTTGTGTGAAATTACTATATTAAAATGCTTGGAAATTAATTCCAGAGTCAGAAGCCTTTTACAACTCCGGAATTGAAAAATCTTTGCTGTTGGAAAACAAGCTAAAATGTAAATTCACAGAAGGAATTGTAGAGGCTTTGAGAAAGTCTGTTCGGATTTAGTAGATTGCAATGCCCTCTACTGGCTCTTATGAAAATTACTCCAAAATAATTTTCTAAATTTAAAAGAAAGAAAATCTGCGAGGTTCTTGTTCCTGGAAGAGGCAAGGAAACTGTTAAAGGGTTATGCCTTGAATATAATGAGGGATGTTCTACAAGCTTTCCCATGAGAAAACACAAGTGAAAAGGAATCAAGAGGAAGTTGTCACAAAGAATAATTGCGTTAAAATTCATATCCTGATTTACTGCAGAGAATGTAAATCATTTAAAAACATTTTACAGCAAATTCTATATATCTTCTAGACTCTTTCTGCTGAATCCTGTGACCACCTGCAACAGGTTCCCTGTAAATTGGAATCTCCTTTAAACTGAGACATTTCCGTCTTTACTTTCTTTGTAGAATAGAATCATAAGTTCATAAGATATAGGAGCAAACTTAGGCCATTCAGCCCATCAAGTCTGCTCCATCATTCAATTATGGCTGATGTGCCCCTCATCCCCCTTTTTCTGCCTTGTCACCATAAGCCTTCAACTCATTACCAATTAAAAACCTGTCTAACTCCTCCTTAGATTTACTATCCCAGCATCCACACACTTCAGGGTAACAAGTGCCACGGGTTCACAACCCGTAATTTTTTTTCAAATCTGTTTTTAATTTGTTAGCCCTTATTCTAGAACTGTGGCTTCTCATCCTAGAATATCCCGCAAAAGGAAGCATCTGCTCCGCACCTACCTTAATCATAACATGTATCATCTTATGTATCTCAATTTGTTGCCCCTCATTCTTCTAAATTCCAGAGAGTATAGGCCAAAACTGTTCAATTTCTCTTGATACGGCAAACCTCTCATCTCTGGAATCAATCTCACAAATCTCCTCCGAACTGCATCCAAAGCCATTACATCTTTTCTCAAATAAGGGGAATAAAAACTGTGCATAATACTCCAGGCACAGTCTCACCAATGCCTTGCATAGTTGTAACAATACTTCCTTATTTTTAATTCTATTTCTTTAGCAATAAATGCCAATATTCTATTTGCTCTCTTTATTATCTGCTATACCTGCATGCTAGTTTTCTATAACTTATGGACCAGGGCACCCAGATCCCTCTGTACCGGAGCACCTTAAAGTTTCTCCCCATTTAGATAATAAGTCGCCTTCCCATTTTTCCGATCAAAATGCATGACCTCACACTTATCCACATTAAACTCTATCTGCCACATTTTGGCCCACTCTCCTACCTATTTATATCCGATTGTAGAGTTCATATTTCCTCATGCAATTTACTGTCCCATCTATTTTTGTGACATCTGCAAATTTAGCTATAGAGCCTTCGATCTCTGTAAGTCATTAATATAGATTGTAAGTAGCTGGAGCCCAAGGACCGAACCTTGTGACATCTCACTCGTTACTTTTTATCCAGAAAAAAAACATCAATCTTGGCTGTCTGTCTTTTGTCCATCAGCCAGTCATCTATCAAAGCTAATAAATTATCCCTAATTCCATGCAATTTAATCTTATGAATTAACCTTTTATGCGGCATCGTAGCAAATGCCTTCCAGAAGTACAGGTATACAAATCTACATGATCCCCAATATGCACTTTGCTTCTAACATCTTTGAAGTACTTTAGCAAATTAGTCAAACATGATTTGCCCTTCATACAAACATGCTGACTCTGGTGACAGTGTTTTAACTTTCCAAATGACATTATATTACTTATATACCATCTTGTTTTCCTGTCAGTCTATCTTTCCAGAATGCTGGGTACCCTTGAATTAATTCCCAGAACTGGTTTCCTTGTAACCATGTCTTAGTAATAGCCACCAAATCATACACTTTTGTTTCTATTTGTGCCATTAACTCATTAATTTTGTAACAAATGCTTCATGCATTTAAATACAAAGCTTTCAAATTTGTTCTACTAATACCCTTTTATAAATCCCCTACTCTTTTATAATTCCTATTTTTATAATGCATAAGGATATTCACCCATTCTGTCTCTCATCTTTATGTCTGGTAATTATCTGCCACATCATTAACCTGCATTCTTACTTTGTCCTTTAATTTGGGTTTGCTAATTTCCCCTATACCCCCACTCTTCCCCCTAACCACCCCCCTCCTCCTATTTAGTTTAAAGTCTATCTGCTGCCCTAGTTATACAATTTGCTAGAACTCTGGTGTCAGCATGATTCTGATGGAGACCGTCCCATCAGAACCAATCCCTTCTTCCCTGTTACTGGTGCCAATATCCCATGAATTCAAACCAATCTTTATGCCGTGCCCTTACCTGCTTAATTTTATTAATTCTGTGCCAATTAGCTCATGGCTCAGGAAGCAATCCGGAGATTCTTACCTTTTTGATTCTGCTTTTTAATTTAAAATCCCCACAGTGAAGAAAGAGGTCATTTGGCCTATCAAGCCTGCACTGGCAACAATTCCACTCAGGCCCTATTCCCATAACCCCGCACATTTACCCTACTAATTCCTCTGACACTAACGAGCAATTTAGCATGACCAATCAACCTAACTTGTGCATCTTCGGAGTTTTCCTCTCCTGTCAACCCAAGAATAAATGTGGTTTTCTATTTGTGGAGCAAACAAAATTGGTGTTATGAAGCAATAGTTGCAGTGCATCAAAGTGTGGGGAGGAGTGCAACATGCATTGCAACATGTGAAATGATTTATCATAATTGTATTTGTAGACCAAGTGGTTATGTGGCGACATGTCTATTTAAAAGGTCACATGTCTGGAGTGCAGACGTTTTCCATACAGCATAGGCAGAATACAGACAAGTGAATAAATCATTATTTGAATCCAGCACTTCCCCATGGTGCGAGGAGTTTGCAGTAAATCACAAAGTCTTTGCTGCATTGACCCCTGCTCATATTCAATGAAAACATTACAGACAACTGGGCCAAGCACGAGAAGGAGTGGCGCATCTGGTGCTGGGTTATCTAAACAATCACCTTACTGAACCTTGCAAGCCCTGAAGCCACTGAGAAATATGAAACATTTGTTTTTCAAATGGAGACAAAAGAAGGCCCCAAAATAATTCTGGAAAGATCTGAAAATATTTGCCTTCCAGTGAAGAATATATTATTCAACAGGCATGCAGATCAGATGAAGCCATACAATCCTATGCAGCAACCTTGAAAATCTTAACAAGAGAATACATATTTGGCATCCTTACCAATAAGTCAGTCAGGGATTCAACGATCTGTGGGGTCCACAATGATCTTGTCTGCAAGCAGCTGTTGTGAGAGAAAGAATTAACATACAAATAATCATTAGTATCTGCATGCTAAATGAGCACTTAGTAAAAAGAACCAAGGAGTTTAGGCAAGAAACAAAAATTTTCTTGGTACGGAACATGCCCAGCCCCAACTAGAGTGATCATCACCTTCAGAGCAAAACATACTTGGTGTATGATTAACGCTGCAATAAATGTGCTAAGTCAAATCATCTTGCAAAATGTTCAAATCACAGTTTCTTTGCCACCAGCCCCTCTTCAACCAATCCAAGGTTAGGAATCTCAGCAAGGTGAATAAACTGGAGTCCGGACATAGCAACCAAACCACTGAGCTTCCAACAAGACTTTACTATGGGAGTATCGACACTATCGCAGAAAAGAATGAGATTTTAACACAACGAACATGACTTGTAACAACACAAAACAGAAGGGTAAGGTTGACATTGGATAATATCAACATATTACCCAGCCGAATGCCATGAGAACTAAATCCATATGTAGCAACAGAATTCTTTACCCAGGTTGTCCTCATGGCCTCTGGCGGACAAACTATCTGCACTGAATGTGGCCATACTCCATTGCAGACTGACTGGCTTCAAGTTTCACACGGTTGATCAGACCATAAGGCCAGTGCTTGTCTTCAGGACAGCGTCACACTAGGCTCATCCAACTCAGTCCAGAGGTACATGCTCTGCAACACCAGAAATTTTGGAGTATAAAGACCTCTTCAACTGCAATATCATTGGTAAGCTACCAGCAATACCTCACATGAGACTACAGAACTTGTTACTACCAACAGTTTGTGTTCTGAGGAGAGTACCAATCGACATGAAGCAGGAAGTACGAGCTGCATTGGATAATGACACTGGGGTGTTATAACTCCCATAAACAAGGCCACAGAATGGGTTTTAACAATAATGGCTGCAGTACAGAAAAAATGGCACGGTATTGACTCTGTGCATGAGAACAAGATGCTGTTCAGATCTCATCATTCTATAACGAATATGCTCAATGCCAAGGTTTTCAGCATCCAAGATGTGAAATGTGGATTCTAAAAGATCCCGTTAGAGGAAGAATCTTCAAATCTTATCACGTTCATGGCTCTGTAAGCAGATTTCACCGAAATCTTGCTATTGTTTATGCCAGTGGGATCTTTTGATCCTGCCGATGACACATTCCTAGAAGTGAGGGATGTGTTCTGTGAGAAACTCCATTGATGGCAATAGACTGTAAGATTTTGCCACCAGAGTGCGGCATGTTATCTCCCATCGGCACATCCTGCCCATTGTTTTCTTCACATGCTCTATGGGTTCTTCACTGAGTGTGAGGTTTTTCAGTGGTGCATGGAGCAACTGTATGCAGGCTAACCTTGTGAAGTTATTGTTATTGACATTCTAGCTTGGCATGGTACTATGCCAGAGCATGATGCAGGTCATTGACTATCCTTGACAAATCATGACTATACAGCTAAAACTTAACCTTACTAAATGTAGATTCAGGGTCAACAAGGATCCTTATGTGGATCATTTATTCACAGTTGATAGTGTGAAGCCAGATCAAAATATGGCAATGGCTATATAACAGTTGACTAGCCCCATGGACATGTGGCTTTGCAATGTCTCTTTGGTACTACAATTTATCTTTCTAAGTTTATTTCTTGTTTCAGGGAGATCACTGGACCTCTTTATCAGTCCCTCCACAAGGATATTGAATGGTGTTGGCAAGATAACACACAACTATCTTCAACAAACTCAAACAGACACTCTCTGCTTCCCTGATACGTTGAAGTTTGAGCACCCACACTTGTACTGTAGATGCCTCCAAACACAGACTTGGCACAGTCTACATCCAGGATGGCAGACCAATAGCCTTTTCTTTGAGGGCCCTCACTGACACTGAGGCTCATTATACTCAAATTGAAAAGGAACTCCTTGCTCTAGTCTTCGTCTGTCAGATATTTCATGACTACACGTATGGTTGTTCTAGAACTATTCAAAATGACCAGCAGCCATTCATAACTGCCCTAAAAATCCTCTTCATTATATATCTACATAAGTGCAACATATGAGGCTAAAGCTACAAAGTACAACCTCAGCACCATCTACAAACACAGTAAGGAGTTGTGTCTGGCTGATGCCCTTTCTAAAACCTTCTTACCTACTACAGACCAAGCAAACGTAAGGAAGACTTAGACATCATGACAAAGAGGTGTTTTCCTGTCACAGAATCCAAGAATGCAAAGATGCCATATAGACAGACATCATTTGCAGACAATTGCATGATATCATCATGAGGGCTTCCCTGAGTCCTCAAGGGAACTTCTGCATGCTGTCTGCATATTCTTCACCATCAGACATAAATTGACGGTACAGGATGGATTGATATTGCGTAACCAGCAATTTATCATCTCTACTTCCTTTCTAAGATATTACACCCAGCAATTTCACTAAGGACTCTCTGGCTGGGAGCAACCAGATATAGGGCCAAGGAATCACCATATTGGTTGTTCATATATACTGACATGGAGAGGAAGTCTCAGGTTTCACACCATGTAGTGTACTCAAACTACATCAGACAAAAGAGTTGCTGCATAAGAAGAGGTCGTGGATCTCCCATTGTCATTCAGTTGGCATCTTCAAATGAAATGGTAAAAAACATTTATCTTGAGTCAACTTGTATTCTGGCTGGTTTGAACTTGACTACCTGCTGAATGTGATAAGTAACACAGTCATCATTAAGCTCAAGAGAAACTTCGTCACTCACGACATCCATAGAAACTCATGACAGACAACACTTGCCAATTCCTCTCCACTCAATTAGAAACTTTGCACAAACATGGAACTATGACTATTTCAATAGCAATCGTCCTATATCCATAGTCCAACAGCCTGGTGGAACGGGCTATATGTTAAGCATTTTCTAGAGAAATGTGCACATGATCACACAGATTACAATGCTGTGCCCCTCAGTCTGCGAAACATGACACAACAGGATCTGCCCTTGTCAGCACAGTAACTATTCTCCAGGCACGCCAGAACTACAATTCCTACTGCCAAGCTCTCTTGCAGCACAAACTTGAAACCAAAGTGAGTGGTAACCTCAAAGAATGCAGAAGAAAAATGCACTATGACTAGAAATGCCCATAGACTTGGCCCTCTGGTGAAATGGCCAGGATTAGACAGCATGTGGCCATGACATGTTGGCACCTATACGTAGCCAGGCTCTGCAGCCAAACAGCTACACGGTGGCCTTGGACAGTGCCAATATGTAAAAAAACTGCCATCACTTAATACAGGGTTCAGAACCAGCAACGACACATGCCACAGCTCTCCAGCCATCCAGCCTACAATATATGGTGCTTATACCAGAGGAAACAAAGCTTTCTCCAGAGGCCAACACAGTGAGCCTTGCACCCACTGGGATACTAATGGAACATCCCACATTGTTCACGCTAAGGATACCAGCCTGAGAACAACAGTAAACTGGCACAGTCACACATTTGGGGCATGGGACCAAATTACAAGGTTTCAGGATTATGTAACGAAGTAGACTAAAACTAGCCTTAGTCTTTCTTCTTTACACAATAAAAGGAGGTGGGGGAAGGGGGATGAGGAGACATGATGGGCAATGCACCAGCTGTAAAAGCTTAATCCATGTCTCACCTATATAAATAGTTATGCATTGTTAACCGATTCAATCTATATATTACAAGATGATTCATAAACAGATTCTGTTCACATACACTGTTACATCTCAATACCACCAGTTGTCCTAACTTAAACAGGGGAGATGTAGATCAAGTGGTCACGGGGTGATATGACTATTTTAAAGGTTATTTGATGGGAGTGCTGTTCAAACTACTGAATAAACTATTGATGTTCTGAGACTTTGTTCTCAGTTGTTGCAATCCAGCACTTCAAGACTACTGGTTATTCAATAGTCACAGATAAAGTAGGTTATTCAGCCTAACCAAATTTAGCCCTTCCACAAGAACAACAAACCTCTCTCTTGTTGAATACATAACAGTGACTCTTAAAGAAGTCTTCATAGCCTTCAGTAGGTTGGCAACAAGTCTTTATTAGCTATTTGTACCTACATACATATTTTCAGTAAAGCGTACAGAAAAGGAGCTGTCTTCAAGGCCAGAATGATACAGCATGTCTACCCCAGCAGATGCGATGAGCCATTTAAACATCCATAAAGTTTGCTGGGACCATAATATCCCACCAGGTGAAAGGGTCATAAAACTTTGGCCCATATCTAGGGTTGCACATTTCTGCTCAACACCATACTGACCCTAAGTCATGCATTACCGTGTGGGTGGTATTGTACTCAGTCCCACATTAATCTTGTATAGGGCGATCTTTATAATGCACATTGATAGGCACCCTATCCACAAACATTCATTCCCTTCACCATCAACCCACAATGGCAGCTGGCTACAAAATGCACTGCAACAACTCACCAAGATTCCTTAGATAGTAGCACCTTTCAAACGCACAACCACTACCATCTAAAGGGACAAAGGCAGCAGACACATGGGATCTCCACTTCCTGGAAGTTCTGCTCCATGTCACTATCATCCTATTGCTCACTGCTGCTGGGGCAAAATCCTGAAACCCCTTCCCTCACAGCACTGTAGATGTACGTACACCACATGGACTGCAACAGTTCAAGAGGGTGTCTCAACACCAATTTCTGAAGGGCAATTAGGGATGGGCAAGAAATGCTGTCTGAGGCAGTGATACACATATCCAATTTTTAAAAATGGAGCCCAGTGCAGCTTTATTCAGAAATAATTTGCACAAATCCCATTTCTCTTTCTGGTATGAGGAATATTATGTCAATCTTTGAGTGCTGGATGTCACGGTATACCTGCTAACTCCACGATCCAGCATTAAAAACGTGCAAAAGACAGGAAATGCAATGATTGCCATGTTTCCACATTTGAAAACACTTGTACACAAAATGAGCAGACAATTTATGTCCCGGCTCAATCAATCTTTGAAAAGTGACAGGAAGGTGGAGAGACTGTAGATCATGTTGCTTTCAGCCTTCACATGGCCTGGATTCACCAAGATAACTGGCATCAAGCCAGAAATCCTGCTCCTGTTTTACATTCAATCATGGGTTGTCAGCTTTGTCAGCATGACAAGTATTTATTACTAATTGAGAATGTGATCATGAGGCATTGTTTTGAACCATTGCAATGTGTATCGTGAAGGTGTTCCCACAGAGCAGTTTGATGGGAAGTTCCAGAATTTTGACGAAGGGGCAGTGATGGATTTCACATCCAGATGGTGTGTGACTTGGAGGGCAACTTGCAGCTGCGGGTGGTAGTGAAAGATATGGGAGGCGCAGCCTGTCAAAGGATCCTTGGCAATATTGCTACAGTGCATCTTGTATCTCTTTCATCTTGTAAAAGATATAAACTGCAGCCACTGTGCACCAGTTGTGGAGCAAATGCATGTTTAAGGCAATGGATAGAGAGCCACTTCTTTGAGTGTTGTTCGAGCTGCATTTAACCAGGAAAGTGAGGAGGAAAACTCAGGAAAGATTTGTACTGTTAAAGCACCTTAAAATAGGGAATAAATTACTTTTCTGGAGTGTAGTCACTGTTGTAACATAGGAAACACCGTAATCAATTTGTACACAATAACCTTGCACAAACAGCAATGTAATAATTCAGGTAGTTTGTTTTGCAATATTGAGTGAGCGATAGATATTAGTCAGAACTTTGACGATAAATTCTCTGCTGTTCTAATTAGCATCATTTACTTTCGCAGAACAGAAATCCCTGACAGACTCGGGTGGGATTTTATAATCTTGCCCAAATGAGGCTGTAAAATCCTGCCCATAGAACCTGTTATGTTAACCTGAGAGGGCAAGTATGACTTCAGTTAAATATTGCATTGTCTCTAACAATGCTGCAGTCCCTCAGTACTGCACTAGAGCTCCAGCTGAAATTCCAAAGTAGGATTTGAATCCATAACTTTCTGACTGAAAAACAAAGACTCCTACAAACTGAGGCATGGCAGGTACTTAATATTCCATCAGACTCCTGTCCCATTCTTTGCAGACATTGAATTGTTTGGGGGAATTAGGAGATAATTTACTAATCAGAGAATATTTAATTTTTGCTTTTGTGTACAGATTCTTTATGTGATTGGTTGAGTTAACTTTCTGGTCAATGGTGACCACCAGGTGTTGATGGTGGGGCATTCAGTGATTTCAGTGTCATTATATGTAAAGGTGAAATGGTGATTAATTGCCTCTTGTGTAGCATGAATATTATTTGCCACCCATCAGCTCAAGGATGGATGTGATGGGGGGGAGGAGTGGCATTATTAGTCAAAGACTGTATCACAGTGACAGAAAAGAAGTTTGATGAGGACTTGTCTGTTGAGGTAGTATGGGCTGAGATTAGAAACAGGAGAGGAGAGGTCACCCTGTTGGGAGTCTTTTATAGACCTCCTAAAAGTTCTAGAGAGGTTGAGGAAAGGATTGCAAAGTCAATTCTGGTCAGGAGTGAAAGTAATAGGGTAATTGTTATGGGGGACTTTAACTTTACTAATATTGATTGGAATAGCTATAGCTCTAGCTCGTTAGAGGGGTCAGTTTTCGTACAAAGTGTGCAGGAAGGTTTTTTGACTCAGTATGTAGATAGGCCAACTAGAGGTGAGGCTACATTGGATTTGGTGCTGGGCAATGAGCCAGACCAGGTGTTAGGCTTGGAAGTTAGTGAACATTTTGGTGATAGTGACCACAATTCGGTTACGTTCACCTTAGTGATGGATAGGGATAGGCATGAAGCTGGGGGCAGTAGTTATAGCTGGGGGAAGGGTGATTATGAGGCCATCAGGAGAGAATTAGGGTGCATAGATTGGACTAGGAAACTACAGGGACTAGGAACATCTGAAATGTCGAGCTTATTCAAGGAGCAGCTGCTGCGAGTCCTTGATAAGTATGTCCCTGTCAGGCAAGGAAGAAATGGTCGGGTAAGGGAACCTTGGTGTACGAAAAAAGTTGATTTGCTGGTTAAAAGGAAAAAGGAGGCTTATGTCAGGATGAGGCTTGAAGGCTCAGTTAGTGCAATGGATAGCTATAGATTAGCCAGGAGGGAGCTAAAGAGTGAATTGAGGAGAGCTAAGAGGGGACACGAGAAGACTTTGGCTGATAGGATTAAGGAGAATCCTAAAGCTTTCTTTAGATATGTTAAGAATAGAAGATTGGTTAGGGCAAGATTAGGGCCAGTCATAGACAGCAGTGGGAAGTTGTGCGTGGAGCCTGAAGAGATTGGAGAGGCACTGAATAAATATTTCTCTTCGGTATTCACGCAGGGAGATGTAAATGTAGTTATGGAGAACACTGAGGTACAGGGTTGCAAACTGGAAAGTATTGAAGTAGATAGGGAGGATGTGCTAGATATTCTTGAGGGTTTGAAGTTGGATAAGTCCCCTGGGCCGGACGGGATTTACCCTAGGATTCTCTGGGAGGCAAGAGAGGAGATTGCAGAGCCTCTGGCTCTGATCTTCAGGTCGTCGTTGGTTACGGGTGTGGTTCCGGAGGACTGGAGAATAGCGAATGTGGTCCCATTGTTCAAGAAGGGGAAGAGAGACCTTCCAGGGAATTATAGGCCAGTGAGTCTTACTTCTGTTGTGGGCAAAGTATTGGAGAGAATTATTAGGGATAGGATTTATAGTTATTTAGAGAGAAATGAATTGATTGGGGATAGTCAGCATGGTTTTGTGAAGGGTAGGTCGTGCCTTACTAACCTTATTGAGTTTTTTGAAAAAGTGACCAAAGAGGTGGATGGGGGTAAGGCGGTTGATGTGGTATATATGGACTTTAGTAAGGCGTTTGATAAGGTGGCCCATGGAAGACTTCTGCAGAAAATGCAGATGTATGGGATAGAGGGTGATTTAGCTAATTGGGTTAGGAATTGGCTAGCAGATAGAAGACAGAGGGTGGTGGTTGATGGGAGATATTCATCGTGGAGTTCGGTGACAAGTGGTGTACTTCAGGGGTCTGTTTTGGGGCCCCTGCTGTTTGTAATTTTTATAAATGATCTGGATGAGGGTATTGAAGGATGGATTAGTAAATTTGCAGATGACACTAAAGTCGGTGGAGTGGTAGATAGTGAAGAGGGGTGTTATAGTTTGCAGAGGGACTTGGACAAGTTGCAGAGCTGGGCCGAGAGGTGGCAAATGGAGTTTAATGTGGAAAAGTGTGAGGTAATGCACTTTGGCAGGAATAATAAATGTGTAGAGTATAGGGCTAATGGTAGGATTCTTAATAGTGTTGATGAACAGAGGGATCTTGATGTGTATGTGCATAGATCCCTGAAAGTAGGCAGTCAAGTCGATAAGGTTGTTAAGAAGGCATATGGAGTCTTAGCTTTTATTGGTAGGGGGATTGAATTTCGGAGCCGCAACGTCATGTTGCAACTGTACAAAACTCTAGTGCGGCCGCACTTGGAGTATTGTGTGCAGTTCTGGTCCCCACATTATAAGAAAGATGTGGAGGCATTGGAGAGGGTACAGAGGAGGTTTACCAGGATGTTGCCTGGTATGGAGGGCAGGTCTTATGAAGAGAGGCTGAGGGATTTGAGGTTGTTTTCGTTAGAAAGGAGGCGGCTAAGAGGGGACCTAATCGAAACATATAAGATGATTAGAGGTTTAGATAGGGTGGACAGTGATAGCCTTTTTCCTAGGATGGAGAAAGCTGGCACGAGGGGACACAGCTTTAAATTAAGGGGTGATAGTTATAGGACGGATATCAGAGGTAGGTTCTTTACCCAAAGGGTGGTTCGGGAGTGGAATGCCCTGCCTGCGGCAGTTGTAGATGCGCCAAGTTTGGTGGCGTTTAAGAGGTTAGTTGATAAGTATATGGAAGAGAAGGGAATGGTTTAGTTTGGAGGGTCATTGCTTTTTATATTGGTTGGCGCAACATCGAAGGCCGAAGGGCCTGTTCTGTGCTGTAATGTTCTATGTTCTAAGTTCTATGTTGTTTGATTCTGGTCTTGCTGCATGTAGGCACGAACGGCTTCATTACCTGAGGAGTTGGAAATAGAACTGAACACAAAGAGTCCCCAGCCTGAAACTGATGCTGATACTGCCAATCCCATTAACTATTTCTTCCACTTTCTGTCTTATGCAATCATGAATGATTCCACTTCTGACTTTATGATGGGATGAAGACATTGGTGTGGCAACTGATGATGATTGGACCTTGGATACTATCCTGAGGGATTCCCAAAGGAATGACCTGGGGCTAAAATGATTGGCCTTCATCCACCAGATAAAAGCAAGTTATTGCAGATGCTGAAATCGAAACAAGAGAGAAAATGCTCAAAAATCTCAGCGGGGCTGACGACCCTTTGTTACCTGGACTCGAAACATCAGCTCTTTTCTCTCCTTATAGATGCTGCCAGACCTTTCTCTTTTGGCCTTCAACTACATTTTTCTGGACAGGGCCTGTGGATTGGTCGGAAAGGGAGTGTGTATGCACTCGATGGTAATCACTGGGACCATGCCAGTAAGGAGCTTAGCTCAGACAGTACCACTCCTCTCACAAGTGTCCACCATATGCCTCAATGCACTCGCAGACAAACATGTGGCAAATGTTCCACTCCAGGACAAAGTTCTGTATTAAAAACAGACATTGGAGTGAGAGCATGAGTCCACGTGGCTGTTTGTTTTGATAGCCAGATTATATTTTGGTAATAAAGTCTGCTCTCACCATACTTTCATCCTCTCCTGAAGGCACAGGTACCGGTCTCCTAAAGGGGTTATAATGGGGGAGGGGTTGGGGAGGTCAGGAGAAGCAGCAGTTACAGCAATGGTGAGATTGTGGGTGGGAAGCGGAGTGTTACACAGGATGGTGAGGAAATATTCACACCATTTTCACAGCTGTGCCAAACTCCTCCTCAATAATAAAATCTCTAAACCTCCTGGTTCCATGCAGAACAACTGAGAGAGTGTGTGAGGGAGTGGGCAAGTGTTTGAGAGAGTGAGTGTGTGTGTGAGAAAGTGGGCAAGTATGTGAGAGAGTGGGCAAGTGTGTGAGGGAGTGGGAGTAGGTTGAGACAGTGGGCGAGTGTGTGGGAGAGTAGGTGTGTGTGAGAGAGTGGGCAAGTGTGTGAGAGCGTGGGTGTGTGTGAGAGACTGGGCAAGTGTGTGAGAGCATGGGTGTGTGTGAGAGACTGGGCAAGTGTGTGAGAGCATGGGTGAGTGCATGAGAGTGTAGGTATGTGAGATTGGGCAGTGTGTGATAGAGTGGGCGAGTATGTGAGAGAGTGGGTGAGGTGTGTGACAGAATGAGTGTATGACATAGTGAGTAAGGTACACACACACACACACACACACACACACACACACACACACACACACACACACACACACACACACACACACACACACACTACCAGAAGCAAACACAATGTTTCTATTAGTTAAACTCAACTGCTAAGTTGAGCCTTGATCCTCCTCCCTATTACTCAGAGATAGGAGATAGCTTGTTTCTTAATAAAAAGGATTTATTAGGTAGCTTTGTTCTTTGAATATTTTAAATGTTCATTTTTTTATTAGTTAGACATTTCCATAAATAGCAGTTTATTGCTTTGACATTTTTTTCCTCAGTAATTTTGCTTCCAATCTTAATCTCTGTTTTAAAATTAATGTTTAATATTGCGCCAAACTGGATTTCAGGCAGCTGCTGTCGGGTTTTCTGCTGAAGGAACACACGAGGTTCTCAAGCTGTCTGACTGCTGTATGGAGAGTAGGTTAATCTCTCACTCAAGGGTTAATTTTGCTTTAGAAGAAAGGAAAAGTGTTGGAAATGCTCAGTATGTCTAACACATTTGCAAAGAGAAACACAGGTCACTGATCCTTCTTCAGAAGTAGTGCATTTTGTGGACCTGAAGCACTGACCCTGAGCACCCAAAGGAAGTTAGGATTGAAGTGAAGGATGGAATGGGGACGTGTGGATGCACCATCCAGGGTCTGAAATAAGCGAAGCATATGACTTCTCTCCCCAGCCCTGGTGTTATGCATGAATCTTGATTTTCCTTCTACTCCAATTGAGTTTAATTTTACTAAGAATCCGTTATGCCCCATTTAATCAAATGCTACCCCAGTGTTGACTATCATCTGTTTTCAATTGTTCAGCTGCTTTGTTCAAGTTTGGACTAAGGCTGTGATGAGTTCAGAAGTCAAGTGATCCTGGCAGAGTCCAAAATGTGCGCACTGATAAGCAGGAAATTGCCAAAGGCACTGCTTATAGCATTACTGATGATGTCTTAAATCATTTTGTTGATGATTGAAGGTAGATTAATGATGTGGTCGTTGGACAGATCAGATTTGTTCTGCTTTTTGTAGACAGGACATAACTTGGATAATTTTCCACCTTATAGTATATTGCAAAATCCTGCTGACATTTAGGCTGGGGGGGGAACCTCACAGTCTTGTTAATGATCGGCATACCTTCATCATGGGTTTGCAAGGGAAGGATTCAATGGGAAACCCCATTGCCAATGGCGGGACTATAAGTTCCTACCACTAACAAGTGGTGCGTAACCTCCTGCCACCATGAAACATTCGACATAGGGGGAAAAAAATTTCCCACAACTCTTCAACAGTCAAGAGATATGCAAGTTAGATGGATAAATATTATGGTAAATATGTAGAGTTAGAGGGATAGGACAGGAAAGAGCGCCTGGGTAAGATACCCTGTCAGAGAGTTGGTACAGACTCGATGGGAAAAAAGATTCTTCTGCAACGTAGGAATTCTATGATTCTTCAGGCCACAAAGATGCCAATTGATTAGATATTCTAGAATTGATTGGCTAGGGGACACAGTTAGCTTTGAAGCTCTGGTCTTCAGCATTACGGCCAGAATACTACCAGGATTCATGGCTTTTGCTGTTTCTTAATGTCCTGTGGAGTGAATCAAATTGACTTACAACTGGCATCTGTGATGCTGGTGACCTCACAATGAACTATCCAAGCCAATTCAGGATGAAGATAATTGCAGTTGCTTTTGCTTTTTGCACTAACATGCCATGATACCCATCATTGAGAATGGAGACATTCCTCCCTTTACTGGTTGTTTAGTTGTCTATCATCCATGACAGTATATGGCAGGACTTTAGTACATTGATCTGATGCATTCACTGTGGTATCACTTGGTTCTGTCTGCCACATACTGCTTCTGTTATTCAGCATGCATATAGACAATTTTAGGAATGCCATGTAGCTAGAATTCTCTTTTATGTTCATCACTGAACCGGAGTTGAATCACTGGCTTGTTGGTAAACATAAAGTGAAGGAAATGCCAAGGCCATGAGGTTACACGTTGCGAAGAAATATAATTCTGCTGCTGATGATGATGGTCCACAGCAACTCATAAATTTCCATGTGTTTATGTATCTTTTCAATAATAGTGCAATAGAAAACGTACAAGGACATAGACATGGAACCCAAAGCATTCTGAAAATAAACATCAGTAGTATCCTTTTGTTATTGAGGTCTTTTGAAGAAACTGCTGTCTTAGTTGAGGTTAAGCATTTCAGTGACAGTTGTTAAACAGGAGGGTGGGAGATATTGATAAAGCAAGCAAGCCCACTCAGAGACTTCTACAATCTAAATCTAAAATTCAAATCCAGCCTTACAGCAGTGCTGAGGAAATATTTCTGTTATGCAGCCAGGAATATATTTTTGATTCATGTAACTTGTGGGGCTTATAGCAAAGACAATTTTAGCTTTATATTATCCGCTGGAGCTCAGTTTGGTTTCACTCTTGCTCCTGAATAAATTAGGAATGGGTTTGAGGTCTCACTTCAGAGTCTAAGCGCAAAGATCAAGACTGACACTGCAGTGTAGCACTGAGGGCAGCTATCATTGCTGCTGATTGGATGATCCAGGCCACCATGACTACAGGGTGGAAAATTCTGACTCGTACTCGAGTTGACATCTTCACCAAAAATGATTGGCAGGAGTAACCCTCACGTTTCACCTTCCACAGTAAAATACAATTATAAACTTAAACAATAAGCTGGGAATGGAAGTTTAATAAACCATTCCCATTAAAAAAAAAACAGAATTGTCTTACAATCATACCATTGTCCATCATTAATCAGGAGGAAACTTGCATATCATTATGACTAGTTTTGTGATTATTTAGCAAATCTATCTGGCTCAGTTTATAAATATTTCAATTATATTTTGTGTAATGTGTTTTCACTTTATAATAACCACTCAGATTCCCAAGTTAGTTCCAGCACTGAGATCTTTGTTCAATTCAAGCCTGCAGCACTCAGGTTATTGTTCTGTCACATTGAAAATCCCTTTACTTATTACTCAATGTATTAGTGAAGCTGCATACAATCACACAGCACAGAAGGAGGCCACCCTTCCTATTCTGCTTCTATCAAGGAGCTATCCAATTAGTTTCATTCCCTGCTCTTTCCCCATTTCCCTGTAATTGATTTTCCCTCAGATCAATCCACATGGATGCCTTATTTTAATTGCCTCGTATATTTGATAATCAAGGTCTGAATTCCATTTTATTCGCATTGCAGAAAATATATGTGTGGCACATTTTATGATTCGGCTCTCTCTTGCTATGATGATAAATTTCCATTTCCCCGTAGTCTCGCAGTTAATGGAAATAGATTGGATTTAGACAGCGTTGTTCCATTCAGCAAGGAAGTTTCAGCCATCAAGGGATGTCCTGACCAGGATGTCTCTCCCCAGTTGAAAACATTGGACAGAATTTCCCAGTGGCTCAAGAAAGCTCTGGAAACCTTTAAAAACAGTGGATGTAGCTGGATGTAAAACTCCCACCCCCCAAGGCAGATCTCATTTTTCATAGCAGGGCAAAGCAGGATAGTTCTGATTTAGTTTCAGTGTAGAAACTCAGAATAGCTTTTATTTCAGATCCTTTGAGTTAATGTAAATATGAACAAGCATATGCATCATAAAGTGAATGTGCTTTAGGTAATTCAGTGGCAGCCATAATAGACAAACTGGTTGTTTTAAAAACATAGAAATTTGAAGCAGGAGTAGGCCTTTCAGTCCTTTGAGCCTGCTCCACTGTTCATTTTGATCATGGCTGCTCATTGAATTCAATATTCTGATTCCCCCTTCCCAACATATCCATTGATCCCTTTAGCCCCAAGAGCTATATCTCTTCTTTTTGAAACCAGACAACGTTTTCACCTCAACTACATTCTATGGTAGTGAATTCCACACATTCACCACCTTCTGAGTGAAGAAATTTCTCCTCACATCAGTTCTAAGAGGTTTACCCTTCATCCTCAAATACCAACTGTAACTATATCTACCATACAGTCTTGATATTGGATATAGACAAGACTAGTTTTTTATTGATTTGACAGTAGCAGACAACATGCATTTTCCAATTTAACTGCCCATTAAATATAAGGAATAAATAACAAACAGCAGTTTTACAGATTTTGTTTCACTGTCCTGTATTCACATTTATTTACTGCCTATCATATTGAGCATGGATTGACAAGATAGTGCTACTGCCAGAGTTATGGTATCTTAGATTTCCCAAGTTTCAAGGATGTGTTTCACTGCAATGATACTATAATCTATCTCTACCATTTTGCAGTGTGATTATAGGCCTTTATAGTGCCCTCTGGCACTTGATCATTGCGCTGTTGTTTTCATGTGAGGTATACTATGATTCCCCACAAAATACTGGCGATGGTTCTCACTGTATGAAAAATAAATGGGATCATGAGAGAATTTCAATTACAAATCCTCATGTAGAATTGATGCTACTTGTCCAATGCTTTGTAGCCAAGGGGCACTTGGATTGGAAATAATAAATGACTTCCATTTATTCAATAAAATACAAACAAACATACAAACTATTTTAGATTAGTGAACAACCGAACATGGATCTCTGTCACTTTCTGTCTCCAAATACATATGGAGACAGTCAATATAGTGTTGCTGCCCCTCCAGTAATCCAGAGGCACCCAGGTAACGCTCTGGGGCCATGGATACAAATTCAATGACAGCTTCTGGTATTTAAATTCAGTTATAAAAAGCTGGCTTCAATAGTTGCCAAGAATCATATAATTCACTAAGATCTTTAAAGAGAGGGATTAGCCTATAAATGATTCCAGACCCACACAAACAGTGATACTCTTGACTCAAAATAGCCTCTTGAAATGGAAGAGTGAGTCTGAACAAAGGTAGTTAGGGCTCAGCAACTAGTGCCAGTCTTGTCTGCAAACCATGAAAACGTGAAAAGAAATCTCTGCTCATTGGTACTGACTTTCTCACTTGGTCAAGTTTGGATTCAGTCTTATCATTCCTAAAATCTCACTACATTGCAATAGCTTAGATTGAAATCTATTCCCCTTCTACTCTTGTTGACACTCATCTAATTCCCACTGAGTTATGTCAACTAAAACTTGACCCAAATTTGATTTAAGATTTAAACTTATGAGATATCATTAGTATAATGTCAACTCTACAGTGCCTCGATTTTCACTATACTCAGGTCATACAGGTTACGTAATGATGTGACAAAGATGTCAGAAGCAGTTATTGCCCTGCAAGGATTTATTCATGCAGGGCCTTACATTTAACTAAACTGATACTAAATATGGCCTACTTAATCTGGTGTCAAAATTAAACGTATCATCATGAAGAGACAGAATTGCAGCTGAGGGAATTTGATCCATTTAACTGACTGTTGATTATTATTGCTGAATATTTTTCATCTGCAGTTTTCCATCTAGTGTGACCCTGCAGTAACCACTGAGTGAAATGAGGAGGAAATCCTTTGGATTTCCATGAGCTTTAGGAAATACATTTTGGTGACTTCTTATATGAGAAAGCAAAGAGATGGGCTGAAGGTGGTTTAATGTAAAGTGTATTCCCTTTTTGCTATGAGAAGCTTACAGCACTGAATGATATTTCCATGGCTTTTAACAGCTGAAGTTATTGTACATAAGCACAAACAGATGTTATGAAATACTGTTAGTACATCTGCACTTGGAATGATCATTTTAATTAAATTTTTAATTTCTTCTCAGCTTGTCACTGAAGTGTTATTTTTTATGTTTCTTCTTTAAGTCTCCAAAAATTGTTTTGAAGACCTATTTAGGGCCTAGCTTATTTAGTAAATGTTTTCCACTCCTAGCGTGTATTGATCCTGACTTTAAAGATAGAGAATTTGTTCTCTAATTACACCTTATTTCTTCACAATGCCTTATTTTTAGGCCTGATGTGACAGATCAGACCTATTTAAGTGTGACAGAGTACTCACAATGTAATGCCGTAGGCATTGTTTGCAGGTCTGTGTGTCTAATTATTTTTTTTTGCAGGCATAAGCAAAGCATTTATCAACATTTCACACATTACAGATAATACTCAGTGTACATCTTGCCCAAACATGTGCGCAAATTATACAATTTAGCTAATTGCATATATTGGCGTTGTGGGAACATTCCTGCCAACTCTCCTCGTCCACTTCAACATTAAGTATTTAAGATTAAATTTTACACACTATCACCAATGGAAGACCAGTTGCCATTGGCTTGTTATGTACTTATAAATTTTATTTATTGCAGAGTCGAAGGTCACTTTCTAATGAAAGTAAAATTGGATATAAAGCTCAGGGGAGAGTGACACTGTAGTATTCATGAGCCTGGAAATATCATTTAAGCTACCTCATTAAGAACACTCCTGCTGAGTCTGAGAATTAGTGGCAAATGTAGTCCACTCAACGTGTGAGAATACAGTATTACATACTTCAAGTGGTTCTGAGCTAACATATTTTCTAATTAGCCTTAAGATTACTTAGTGAGTATAAAATTCTCAAATATGCTGGATGTGATCTTCATCTCTTTGCTGTTCCACTTGTATTCAAAATTGGGCATTACTAGGTAGATGAAATTTTCCAGCCATTCCTGCTGGCAAGATCTTCCAGTCCCGTCGACAGTAGGTTGCCTATTGGCAAGGGGTTACACATAACTCGAAACCCTACTGACAATAGTGGAGTTAGAAGATCCTGCCACATGCCAGTGAAAGACACCATTGGAGGGGTTTAGAAAATCCTGCTCCAAGTGTCAGCTCTTCCACCCAGTCAGTATTGTTTTTACAAATTGACTGACCTCTAGGGTGTTGGTGTTAAAGATTATAGAACGTAGAACATTACAGCGCAGAACAGGCCCTTCGGCCTTCGATGTTGCGCAGACCAATTAACAAAAAGCAATGACCTTCTAACCTAAACCATTCCCTTTTCATCCATAAACTTATCTACTAATCTCTTAAACACCACCAAACTTGGCGCATCTACAACTGTAGCAGGCAGGGCATTCCCTACCCTTACCACCCTCTAGGTAAAGAACCTACCTCTGACATCCGTCCTATAACTACCACCCCTTAATTTAAAGCCAATTTAAAGTTGGTTGACTATGCTGTTAAAACCTTTAGGGAATAGACATTGTTTGATTAAGGATTGAAAGCACATTTGAAAAGAATCTCAAGTCCAAGCAGAAGGTGGTCAAGGAGGTTGTTTGGCCTGACTGTCTGCCCCTCAACACTGGCTACATTTGTAGCCAGATGTTCATGCAAGGGGAGTTTGCAGTATCTGTTGGTATCATCGAGGCCTTCCATGCACAGTGGGTATCACAGTGATAGGATATTTTATTGATCCCTTTAATCAGATTGTGGTTTGATGTTTTAAGCTTCCTTTGTGATTTGTTTTTGTTCAATGCAGTATCCCTTTACGGGGATGTTCATTTGCCCCTCAGTTTGTTTAATTTAGTTTGGTTTGTTTAGCCAAAATATTATAAAGACAACCTCAGGTTCAGGTGATGAGTGGCCAAGGTGACCTTTGGACTGGGCTGTCCACTCCTTTGCCGTTGCTGTTTCATGGACAGGTGAACGGAGAATGCGGTCTTCACTGGCATACTTCAGGCCTTCCGTAACTGATGGGGGTGGGGGCATTTGCTGTGATTGTTAATCATTGCTAGAAATTCTATCTTGGTTGAGTTAGCTAAGTTTCTTTTGACATTGATGGAATTCTCCAATCTCATATGCCCATCACTGTCACCAAATCTCCAGTCACAGCAGCAGGAATGGTGAATCCTAGCTGTAGGTGAGCGAGGTAGGAGACTCTTGGCCATTATGGTTTAGTTACTGTGTCCCAGGGGTTGAGTGAACGAGGTCGGAGAATCTTGGCCAATATTATGTTTCAGTTACAGTGACCCACCAAGAGTTCCTACCCTCTCTGGTTAGTCTGTATGATTGATTTTATGTTTTATTTGGAAGAGTATAAAAGAAAATCTGCTGAGACATTGGGTTATTAGTTTGGAAACATAGATATGCAATGCTACATTCTGTGGAGTAAGAACCTACCATTAAGGAAAAAGTCCATGTCTTGTTTCATTTGTTCATGAGATTTAATGTAATTGAGAGTTATAGGTAGGCCTAGTAGGTATGGATATGATCGGCGCAACTTGTGGGCTGAAGGGCCTGTTTGTGCTGTAGTGTTCTATGTTCTATATTCTACCATTTGACACAGGTAGCAGAGAATGGCTGCCCAACAGGGAAGATTAGAAACGAAGACTGGAGTTCTCCTGTCCCGCTGAGGCATTTTATATGGTCCATCCACACACCTCCATGGAGCCCATGGTGGGACTGAGGTCTGGGGGGTTGGGAGAGAGAGGGAGGTAGCAGGGGTGGAGGTTAGGGGGGTGGAGGTGCATGACTTCAGTACGATGGGAATATCCCACTGTCGTGAAAAAGACAATCTCACCCTTAATAGTCATTATTCCTGATAGAGTTACTTTGGAGAAGTATGACTAAATGTATGTGTGGAAGATATCAGGTGTGATTTCCCACCAGTCACCTTTGAAATTCAATCTTATGGCCAATGGAAAAACTAGACATGCAGACATGGGTTGAGTTCCCATAAATAAAAATGCAAAGTATTGCCATGGCTCTGGTCACTTCTGAACAAAAACAGAATTGAGTGTAAAATATTTTCCAAAACAGAGACCTGTCACTTGAACAAGGGACACTTTCTGGATATTCTATGAAATGTTTGAATAGGATTTAAAAGAAATATGATCTATTACAAGACGCAGTCTGAATGTAATAAATTTATGAAGATGAATGGTTATTCCACCAAAGAATCTGTATCATAGAGTTTAACAGACTATATGCAAGTTTGCAGATTGGAAATTCTTGCTTTCAAAATGTTGGATTGTGTACAAGTGTCACTCATGGACAGGCTCCTAGTCATAACCGAAATTCAATTCTTGGAAAGAGACAAACGTTTGGATCAAAGGTTGGTAACTTTGAAAAAATTCCTCCGAAAGCAGTCATTTCATAAGAACATAAAAGCATAAGAATGAGGAGCAGGATTAGGCTATTCAACCCTTCGCACCTGCTCCACCATTCAATAAGATAATGGCTAACCTTTTTGTGGACTCAACTCCAGTTACCTGTCTGCTCATTATAACCCATAATTCTTTATTGTTCAAAAATGTATTTATCCTGTGGTTTTCACAGCACAAACTGGACATTCAGCAATGTCACAAAAGATGGAAGATACAAAGCCGATGGCATTTTGCGACCATTAAGATATGGGATACAGATAGCAATATAACAGAAGAATCACAGATCAGGGGAATGAGGGTAGAGACTTTTTTTTGACAGACTTGGCAGGTAACAGGAATGGAGTAATAATGAACTCCAGGCATGCTATAGGGATTAATAGGTGTTCCAAAGGTGAATTGAAATATCACTATGAATTGGTCAGGTTGATTGGCCATGCTAAATTGCCATTTAGTGTCCAGGGGACTAGCAAGGTAAATACATGGGGTTACAGCGATCGGGGCTGTGTGGAATTGTGGTTGGTGCAGACTTGATGGGCTGAATGGCCTCCTTCTGCAGTGTAGGGATTCTGTGAAGTCCAAGATAGAACAGCAGGGATTATGAGGCTACCTATAACTCACAAGGCTCATAAGTTGAATTTGCCAATATTGATCAATCTGAAGAAATTGTGCTGGTCTCAGAAGACTTTTGACTGATAATAAGGCACCTTATCACCTTCGACTGATTGTTCAGATTTTTCCAGTTTATAATTAATCCTGCTTAACCTGACCAGTACAAAAGATAAGGCTGATGCACTTGCAACAAATCTAAGCCAGAATTGCTAAGTAGACGATCCATCTCGGCCTCCTCCAGTGGATCCCCTCTTCTCAGAAGCCAGTCTCCAGCCAATTCGATTCACTCTATGTAATGTCAAGGAACGGTTGGAGACAGTGAATATGGCAAAGGCAATGGGCCCTGATAACATTCCAGCAATAGTAGTTGTGCTCCAGAACTTGCCGCTCCCCTAGCCAAGCTCTTCCACTTCAGTTACAACACTGGCATCTACCCATCAAAGTGGAAAAGTGTATGTCCTGTATACAAAAAGCAGGACAAATCCAACCTGGCTAATAATCGCCCAATCAGTCTATTATCGATCATCAGTAAAGCGATCGAAGGAGTTACTGACTCAGCTATCAAGCAGCACCTATTCAGTTATAGCCTGCTGAGTGTGGCATCATGGAGTTCTAGTGAAACTGGAATCAATGGATACAAGGGGGCAAACACTTTGTTGGTTGGAGTCAAACCTGGTATACAGAAAGATGGTTGTGGTTATGGAGAGTCAGTCATTTCAGTTCCATGACATCTCTGCAGGAGTCCTTCAGGATAGTGTCTTCGGCCTAGCAATCTTCAGCTGCTTCATCAATGACCTTTCCTCCATCATAATGTCAGAAATGGGGATGTTTGCCAATGATTGCATAATGTTCAGCACCATTTGCGACTCCTCCATGACAGTCCATGTTCAAATGCAACAAGATCTGGACAACATCCAGGCTTGGGCTGACAAGTGGCAAATAACGTTCATGCCACATAAATGCCAGGCAATGACTGTCACCAATAACAGATACTCTAACTACCACCCCTTAACATTCAATGGTGTAACTTCACTGAATCCCCCACTGTCGAAGTCAACTGGACTCACCATACAAACACAAGGACTATAAGAACAGATCAGAGACTAGGAATACTGTGGTGAGTAACTCACCTCCTGAATACCCGGAGCCTATCCACTATGTATAAGGCACAAGTCAGCAGTATGATGGAATACTCCCCTCTTGTCTAGAAGAGTGCAGCTCCAACAACACTTAAGAGGCTTGACACCATTCAGGACAAAGCAGCCTGCTCGAGTGGCACCACATCTACAAATATTCAAGCTCTCCACCACCAACACTCAGTAGCAGCAGTGTGTATCACCTACAAGATGCACTGCAGCAATTCACAAAAGATCTTTGGACAGCACCTCCCAAGCCCATGACCATTTCCATCTAGAAGGACAAGGGCAGTAGATAAATGGGAACACCACCAAATTCCCCTCCAAGCTATTCACCATCCTGACATGGAAATTTATCACCATTCCTTCAAAGTCACTGGATCAAAATCCTGAAATTCCCTTCCTAATGGCATTGTGGGTCAATTCACACAAAGGTGAACTGCAACAATTCAAGAAGACAGCTCACCACACCTTCTCAAAGAGTAAAGAACAAAGAACAAAACAGCACGGGAAACAGGCCCTTCAGCCCAACGAGCCCATGCTGCCACTCCGATGTTCCCACCTCTACCCGTGATCCCTGTCCATGTTTATAGATCTATGGATTAAAAACCAAATTTGAGACAATTTAGGGAGAATTTGTTCTGCCAATCAGCCTAAGAGCACATCTTTAGGATGTGGGAGGAAACCGGAGCACCCGGAGAAAACCCATGCTAGCACGGGGAGAATGCGCAAACTCCCACAGACACAGGCCCAAATCCATGTGTCTGCACAGCACAGCAATAGTCACTGAGCTGTCGTGTTGCCCATCAAATGGTCCAGGTCAAGCGTACACTAACGACGTGACATACTAGGATACTCTCCAAAAAAATTCCAAGAGCAGCCCTCTCACGACCCATCGCGTGTATGCCCCTTGTTAGACAACAAGGTGAACCAAAGTACCTGTAGGATAAAACAAATATATCAATATCATCAACTATTTACACACTTCCCAGGGACTCCCAAGGCTCATGATCCCTATTTTAAATCAGTTTTCTATACCCCTCCATTCCCATTCTGTTCATGTGCCCATCTAATTATCTCTTAAATATCTCCAGACTACCTGCCTCCACCACTTTACTTGGCAGCGCATTCCATACCCCCACCACCCTCTGTGTGAAAAAACTCCTTCTAGCATCACAAGGGCAATTAGGGATGGGCAACAAATGCTGGCCAGCCAGCGACGCCCTTGTCCCACAAATGAATATAAAAAAAAGTTTGACTAGCATGCTGGAAGAATAATTGTCATCCCCTGTCTCTTTACTCAGACCTTTGTACTGTTTCTGATGCCCTTTTTTCTGCAACATATTAAATCACCAGGATTAAACTTTACTTCTAGTCTTATGGGACACTGTGAAGCTTGCCAAATGTTCTGGGTATTCTACCTTGACGAATGCCCTTTTCCCAGTACACAGGGCATGCAAGCACACACAAGAAATGGCGGAACTAAGTATAGTCCTTTCCATGTCTAGGGAATAATCACACAGCACAGAAAGTGTATTTCTCAATTTCCTCCATGGGCTAATTGATTCAAACATGCAAATTAGGAACAGGAGTAGGCCATTCAGCCCCTCCATCACTCAATAAGATCATGGCTGTTCTGAATATTACGTCAACTCCACATTGCTGCTTACTCCTGGATACTTAATATAACCGCAAACTATCTGAAGTGAATACTTTGCTTGGACTGCCCTTGTTAGGGCAGATGATAATTTGCAATGTGGTTGCTCAGCTAAGGTCGAAGAATATTGCTCAAAATGCTGTGCCGTTCTTTAAACTGGAGCATTTTTGCCATTGTCCTGCCCAAGACTTTGGTCTTAATCAATGCTACCAAAGACTGGTCAGTTATCTTATAGTTGTTTGTGAGAACAGACTGTGTACAAAGGGGCAGCTTGGTTTGTTCTTATTTGCTGCATTTGAAAATAAATTTGTTTATAAAATCAGTCATTTGAGAGACATGATACGGGGCTAAATAAAGGCGATCTTTCTTCTACTTTGGTGCTTCAATCAAAAAGAATTTAAAAAAGGGCAGAACTTCAACTGGAATGCCTGAAGATCTAAAATCATAGAAGTACCTACATTTATATAGCCTCCTATCACTCTTCATAATGTCCTAAAGCACTTTACAGATACTATAGTCACTTACAATGTCAGAAACATTATAGCCAATTTATGTGCAGCAGGATCCCATAAACAGTAATGAGCTAATGACTATATAACCAGTTTTAATTACCAACTCTGAGATGTGAATATTGGTCAATTCATGAGGAGAACTCTTGTCATCTCTTGAAAATAATTTACATCCACCTGAGAGAGCAGATAACAACCTCAGTTTAACATCTCATCTGAAATATAGCACATCTGACAGTGCCGTGTTGCCCTGAAGTATCAGCCTGGATCATATGCTTGAGCTTCTGCACTCAGACTTGAATCCACAATGTTCTGACTCAGGGGATAAGAGTTCTGAACTGAGCCACAGCTTACATAAAAAAAGAGAGAAAATCTCAAACTGGGCAAACTTGTACAACACATCCATACATTGCCCAACTTTGTTATAAATCATTCATTTCTTCAGAACCTGCAAGAGGCCCAAATAGTGGGAATTGAAGAGAAGCAGCAAATTGAACCAGTGAAAAACAAAAGGCCACACACTCAACAAATAATTACAGCAGCCGGTATATTCAAGTTGAGATGTGGCAGACTATGGACCAACTCCTTGGTTATCATCAAATGTGAAACTCCTAAATCTAAAATCCTAGGTAGACTATACATTTGTGCCTTCCAAATATAATTTGTGCTTTCCAATTACAGATTGCCCTTTTCAAACACTGTCTTACTGAAAATATCTAATCTTCCCTATAATAGCTGAGATAATTCTTGACCTATATAGAACCACAGCATTTTCAAATTCTAAGTTCAATGCTGGGTATCTACCAGAACTTACTTCTGCACTGCTGTGGTGTTTTTGCAGTGCAAGAAGCAGTGAAGGAAAGACAATGCATTAACTTAAAATATACTGTCTGCTGGGCGAAGAAAGACAATTAATGGATTCATAATGGAATGCAGAGGTGGAGCAAGGTCAACACCAGAAGAATTTTATCTTCATGAGACAGATATGCACCATAGTTTTCAAAAGCTGTCTTAAAGGTGCATTGAAATAGCAGCCTTCATGAGAAATCCAGACCATTAAGAATCTTGGACTCAAGAGAAAACTGAAAATTGAGAAGGAATTTAACACAAGTACATCCATGAGTTTTCTATTCACGACCTCTTGAATTCATTGTTCCCTATGATTAAATATATAATCTTATAATTAAAAACCTAAAATTAAATATGGTAGCACATTGAAGCGGCAGGCAGAAAAAAAAATAACTCATGCTTGGCTCAAGTAAATCACTTCAGAAAAGGAATTCATTGAAATGTTGATCAGTAATGATCCCACAGAAAGTCAAAGCTGCAAATTAAGCCAGTCACCCAATAACTTTACTCCATTATTTTTATTTCCGACCCAGTTGAATCTATAGCTCTAAAACATATATTTATGATTTAATTACATAAAAATATTACAACTGTTTGTTGTTTGTTTCTCCCATGGTTTCCTGTACTAACATTCCTTCCCAACGTCTATCTCTATCTCAGCTATCTGAAGCTTTTTTCTCATCACTGTTTGCAGTCTTTGTGCTCCGTTTAATGTGTTATATATTATGTATCATTACATTATAATGATATAATACTTAGGGTTTTTTATTGTGCAAGACACTAAGTGTTAATTGCTCAAAAGAGATTGAGTAAATATTTGTGGGTTCATTGATTAAGACTGTACACATGAGGACAGTTATAGATAAATATAATGCTTGAAGGCATCTTAGCTGTGTGTGCGTGCTTTGCTCAAAACAAACGTGAAACAAAGAGACCAGAATTCTCAAATCTCCTTTCACCACTATCAGTAAAAACGGAGAATTTGGCATTTAGCCAAAATTCCATTTAATGCAGCAGGACTGGAGGACCTGAGCCCCCATGGGTGTGGACAGAGAATTTAGACCTTGATCTCAAGACATGCTAATATCCCTTATTGGCATGTTATAATGCTGTCAGACCCAAATTTGCATGCACTTACTTATGAATACAGCTGAAATTTATTGATGTGGAGCCCTGGGCCCAGATTGATCATATTTCTGATTCATTATAAAAGTAAATGCATGATGAAGAGTTTAGGGTTGATGGCAAAACAGTTCATTAAAGTAATACACCATGGGCACTGAGATAGCATCGAGTGAAATAAGCCACAGCTAAAGAAATGTGCAGAAGCCTTTATACAGTTCTATTCAACATAGCCTCACCATGTAGGGTATCCCTGGCCTGATCAACCAGTGCATCATCTCGTGCCTATGATTACAAGTGAAGATTTAGTTGATGAACTATATGTTACCCTTGGAAGACAGCTCTCTTCTCCTGGTAATGGATGACATGATGGCACATGTGGTTAGCATTGCTGCCTCATAGTGCCAGTGATCCAGGTTCAAATGCCGTCTCAGACGACCGTGTGGAGTTTGCAGGTTCTTCCCGTGGGTTTCCTTCAAGTTTTCTGGTTTCCTCCCACGCTCCAAAAATGTGCAAGTTAGGTTGATTGGCCTGCTGAAATGCTGCTTAGTTTCAGGTTGGATTAGCAGCATAAATACATGGGATATGTTATCCGATATTGGACTAAGGTGGGCACAGTAAGAAATCTCACAACAGCAGGTTTAAGTCCAGCATGTTTATTTGGTAGCACAAAAAATTGGGCTACTAAATAAATCTGCTGGACTTTAATCTGGGTGTTGTGAGACTTCTTACTGTTACGGCGATAGGGTCTGGATGGGACTGGTTCAATGGGCCAAATGACCTCTTCCTGCACTTTAGGATTCTATGATTCATTGTTGCCTGATCAGGGATGACAACGGTAATCCCCGATCCCCAAGGGATGGAAGAAATACATGGAACAATTTAAAATGCAGAAATTGCTGATGTACTCTCAGCTCCTGGCTATGTGTCTTCTTATTGGTATCTTCCTCTCAGTGTAAAAAACAAAAGAAATGCTAAAATAAAACTCAGGAGTTAATTCACTGGTTCTGAGTTCAGCAGCTGTTTGATATTGAATCAGACTGTAAATGGTGTCCTCTTTGACCTCATATGAGCTACCTACCACATGTCCTCACCATCACTAAGACTGCCCATTTCAACCTTTGTAACATCACTCAGTGCCATTCCTGCATTAGCTCATCTACTGCTGAAAGCTTCTTTAACTTTTATTAACTCTAAATCTGACTAATCCAAAGCAATTCTCATTGGCTTTTCACCTTTCACTCTCCATATACTTGTGGTCATCCAAACACTGCTCCCCTCATCCTGATTTGCAATAGCTCTTACTCACCCACTTACCCTGAGCTCATCGCCCTATTTTGGTTCCTCGTTAAACAATGCCTCCGTTTTAAAATTCTTAATTTTTTTTCAAATTCTTGCATGACTTTGCTCTACATACCTCTGTAACCTCTTGTAGTCTTGTAACTTTCTAAGGTAGTTACACTCCAATCCTGGCCTCTTGCACATCCCAGATTTTAATTGGTTCATATTGGTAGTCAAGCCTTCAGCTGCCAAGGCCCTAAGCAGGAAAATTTCCTCCTTAAACTTTTCCAACACTAAAAATGAGAATTTTAATGTAAAAAAATCAGTGTTGAATGTCTATCATCCAAAAAAGTATATTGTTTTAATTTTCCATTGACTCAATAAAAAAATACTTATAGTGCTCTGTCTCTAAGTGAACTTTTCACATTAATTTTCCAATCTTACAGCAATCATGTTGCTTTATCATTTGTTCCTTGTTATATAAAACAATTCATCATCCAACTCAACATAAGCGCTGGGGAGGACACTTGTCTAATTTAATTAAGTGTAAAATCAGACTAGTATCGAAGTTACTGTTATATAACATTGGAGGCAGTGGCGTAGTGGTAGTGTCTCTGGTCCAGAGACCCTAGGGACTGGGATTCAAATCCCATCAGAGCAGATAGTGAAATCTGATTTCAATAAATGGAGCGGCTGGTGGCATAATGGTTAGTACTGCTGCCTCACAGCACCAAGGACCCAGGTCCAGTTCCAGCCTTGGGTCACTGTCTATGTGGAGTTTGCACATTCTCCCCATATCTGCATGGGTTTCCTCCGGGTACTTTGGTTTCCTCTCACAATCCAAAGATGTGTAGATTAGGTTCATTGGCCATGCTAAATTAACCCCAGAGTCAGGGGGATTGGCAGGGTAAATATGAGGGACTCCAGGAATAGAGCCTGGGTGGGATTGCGGTTTGTGCAGACTTGATGGGCAGAATGGCATCCTTCTGCACTGTAGGGATTCTATGATTCTATGAAATGTCTCAAATTAAAAGTCTAATGATTACCATTGTCATTTTTTTTAAAAACCCATCTGGTTCACTAATATTCTTTAAGGAAGGAAATCTATCGTCCATACCTGATCTGGCCTAAAGGTGACTCAATAGCCATATAACTCACCCTTAAAATTGCTCTCTGAGTAGACGAGCAAGCCAGTTCAAGGGCAATTAGGGATGAGCATTAAATGCTGGACCAGCCAGCGATACTAATATCCCATGAACAAATAAAAGAAAAACTCTGATGCACAGATATTTATATAGAAGATTGACACAGGAATGAGGAACATGTTAACTTTCCATGATTAGAAGTTAGCTTACTTCTCCCTCATTGATTCATTTGATTAAGATACTGCCATTCCCTGAAAGTTCTTGGATTCAATTATCTGCATTCTGTTCGCTATTCCTGGCCATGATATAATTGGCCTCTACACTCTGGCTATTAAATAATAATTTCTTCCTAGTTCCCTTGTGAGGGAAGTTGACGAGGACTGCATTGTGTGTGAGCAGGAGTGCCTGCCAAGGTTGAAGAATATGCTTATGTTGCTGTCCATATTCATGTCTAGCTGTCATTTTAATAAGATTACTTAGCATGTGAACTCCAGTGGGAAATGATTGAGAAAAATCATGGAGCAAAACTACTTTAAAAATCATTATCTTGCATATTGAAGGAAAACTTAAAGCTGTTTGAAAGTGATGAATTCGAATGTTGCGAATGCATCTATGGACACAGACTAACTGCTCCATTTCATAAGAAATTGTTGATCCTCTCTGTAAGCTTCAGCTCACCCAAAGCTCTGTTACTATAATCTGCACGAGTTTCATTAGTCCCTTACAGCTGAATCTAGATCGGCTCCTCACTCCCTATTGCCTACAATATTTTTATCTTTGTGTTTTAATTACAGCCTTGTCTCTAAGACTGAAATTTTCCATTCCTACTGGCAAGATTATGATGGGCTGGGGGGCTAAGTTTAGTGTGAATAAAAATAATGGGAAATTAGTTTAGAAATTTGTTCTCCCAATTTGGCAGGTTAACTGTGGATTGGATTTTCCTCTCAACTATGTTGGGAGTCACATTTGCATTAATATGCATCTTATGAATGCTTATTAACAGACTAGCTCACTGCAAATAAGTTCCCCTGCAAATAAAATGACGCACAAGAGAATAATTAGAATGGTCCATTTCTCGATTATATATAAGTAGCAATCATTTGATGAGCTGCAGCTCACTGATCAGGAGGTCAGTGGGCAATGTTTTCATCTTCCCTTCAAAGGATTGCTGCAAGATTTTGAGTATCAAAAGCTGAGTATAGGAGTCAAGACCAAGAGGGAGGGGGTGAGATGGGGTAAGGACTCAAGGGCAGAGAGGGTGGCACGGAGCATGAGAGGAAAAGGATGAGATAGAGACCTAACTAGGTGTGGTTCTGTGGAACATGAGACAGCAGTGAGGGGCAGGATGGAGGCACATCAAGGGTGAGGATGGCGCTCACAAGAGCAGAGCAAGGAGAGTCAGAGGTAGGACTAGGACGTAACCAAGGAACAGATTGGAATTGAGAAGGACTGTACTGAGGCAAGGATTTGAAGTCTGTAGCCAAAGACTCAGATATAGTTGTGGGGCTGAGTTACACTTGTTGGGTGCATTTTGAAGAGACTGTCCTATGGTTGATGCACAATGAATGAGCTTGGTTCCTTTATTAATGTGGCACAAATCCATTCAGATTAGGGGTCGAAGTGCATGAGGTCTTAATTGGCATCCAATCCTTACAGAGGTACGTAAGAATGGATACATAGTTAAACAAGCTAGAGTCATATTTCCACCATTTGGTCATGGTATTCAAAGTGCTGTGTTTGCAGTTGTAACATAAGTACAAGGATTAAATATCGTTATTGTCAAGGTCACTGGCGGACAACTGCCGGGAGTCTGACTATGCATCATTGGATTTTCTGACCCCAATTAAGACCATTATTGAATGCACACAGTAACATCTGAAAGGAAAGCACAGTCATCCTCCATGATGATTTCATCCTGCAAGGCGTGGCCATGACATATAATATGCAACTGATGGTGAGTTAAGGACTGGTAAATGCGTTCCTGCTTATATGTAGAAGGAGAACATTAAATGGAACTCCCAGTGATTACTCAATTATACACATTAACGGATACAAGGAAGAATGGGTGGCATGATAGTGCAGTGGTTAGCACTGCTGCTTTACACTCTAGGGACCTGGGTTCAATTCCTGGCTTGGATCACTGTCTGTATGGAGTTTGCACATTCTCTTTTTGTTTGTGTGGGTTTCCTTTGGAGGCTCCAGTTTCCTCCCAAAGTCCAAAGATATGCAGGTTAAGTTGATTGCCATGTTAAAATTGCCCCTTACTGTCATGAGAGGCGTAGGTTAGAGGGATTAGTGGGTAAAAATGCAGGGATGTGGAGGTAGGGCCTGGGTGGATTGGTCAGTGCAGACTTGATGGGTCAAATGGCCTCTTTCTGTACTGCAAGATTTCTATGATCTTATGAGTGACAAATATAGCCTGCAGGCAATACCACCTTGCTGATCGTGGTGATTAGAACGTAAAAAAGGGCTTCTTACCAATTGCCATGGCTCAGGTAAGACTGTCAACCTGAGGAATTAGACTCAGTGGGATTCTAGTTTGTGCTGAGGATGGACAAAATTCACAAAGAAGATGCAAATCAAGCATGGACATGAGTGAAAGGCCCATTACATTTCTCTAGGGATGTGCTAGCTCTTATTTGCCACATTCTCTGCGAGGAACTCAAGCTGCATAGACTTCAAAGGCCAGGTGCCTGAGGTAATTGAGGGAGTTTGGTGCTTAAAGGGTTGGCTCCTTAGTCATAAAGAATACCCCCAGAAAACACAGCTAATGATGTCCATTCATTTGCCGTAGAGCACATCTGAAGAAAATTACAATGCTGCGCATTCCAGCCCAAGATCCTGAATAGAATTCTTAAATATGTGCAGAGCTTTCCAATACTCACCATCAAGGGTACCCCCATGTCAATGCTGTTTGCTGAACCCTGCACAATCTAAAACTGCAAAGGGGGGGTTTGTGTTGCCAATGGAAGACATGGAGGAGCTAGACATCCCTTTGGGTGAGGTGAACTTGGAAGAGGATGAATCTGAAGAAGGTGAGGATTCTTCTGATTCACATGAGAATGCCATTGCATGGGCACAAGACAGCAGGCTTGCCTGTGACAAACTCATAGCTACAAGATTGCAGGCAGAGTTAAGGAAAGACAAGATTTCACACTAGAAGTTCTCAATGCAGGAAGCAAAACAGAACCCTTATTGTCATCTTCGATATATCATGAAAGGTCATCAATCTGTCAATAGTACAGAAGCAGCATGAACTGCCTTCATTCCGAACTGTTTGGTGATTCTCGGAATACACAGCAGCCTAAGGGACGTATATCCACTGTGGAATGTGATTAGTATTCCATTAATGCACCAGTTTAAGCAGCTACACATAATGCAATTCTTTCAATCATGATATCAAAAAGTCAGTGGGTCTGGCATACATGGATGCATTCATGACAGTAAGATGGAAGCATGGCAAAGCAGCATTAACAGGAAAAAACATTCAATATTAAACACTTGACCATTTTAGAGAGAGCAATATCTGAGCAGCATCACCTCTCAAATTCCCAGCACTCGTGGATGAACAAACAAGAAGAATCTTGCAAATGAACCGCAATAAGCCTTCAGATGGCCGAATGCAATGACCGTTTACTTTACAGCAAGCATCCAATGCTGAGATATATTTTCACTGTCATCACAGACAGTGGCTCAGCAGGACTATTGTTCAATTGCTTGCAAACATCCATGATGTTACATTTGTCAGAAGCCTGCCAAGTCTATGTCCTGCATTGCTTTGGAGAGAGGTGATCCAGTTAGTATTGGCATAGCAGTCACTGACATCTTCCTCCCTTCAGAGATGCTGCTGAGCATTCAGGAGATTTGCTGGAGCATCATTTACATAGTGTTACAGAGCTCAATATTGTCCATTATAAACCAATAATTCCTTTTGCCCTAAGTCAATGAATGCACAGTCATACAATGAATTCCATATTGATTTGCACTCTCACGTCATACAGAAATTCTGTAAAGTACTTAACCATTCAGGAGTAAAATAAGACCCTTACAGATAAGTATAAACTTTGTCAGGATGAGTGCACACATCATCATACTCATTCCCCTCTTGTAGACATTTCAAACGTCACCAAGGGGAATCTGCTTCAAATGTTCAGTGTGGGAGAGTGGAAACTAGAAAGGAATATGGGCAGCCTTAAATGCAGAGACAAAACACTCGACAGGAAAGCAGGAAAGGCATTGGTGCTTGGTGATGGATACTACCCTTTCCCAAAAACTCACACTCAGAAAACAAACATCATTGCAAAGTACACTTGGGAGAAAAGATTTGAATGTTAGTCACAACAGATACTTGTTAGAACCACAAACCACAAACTTCAGTGCCACAGCATTAGGATAACTTCTAACATTGATGAGCAATTGTCTTGAGGCCAGTTGGAAAATTTCGGCCTTAGTCTCCAGAATGGAGAGCTGTGCCCTACATTTCTCCCTTTATTCCTCCAACCATAAACCCCTTCAAAAATTTTGTTTTTTTTTAAATCATCTCTTTTTCCTCTCTTACTTCTTTTGCTATATTTTGGGGACAGTGTCTTCTGTTGTTCAGGCTCTAAGCTCTGAAATTCCTCTCTAGGTATCTCCACCATGCTCTCCTTCTTTAAGCTTTCCTCTCCTCTGCTAATATCTCCTTCTTTGGTGGTGTCAGTTGTTGTCTCATTTCATTTCTGTAAGACACAAATTTGTTCTTACGATTTAACAAGATCGACAAAGCTCCAATTTATTGCACAGTCCTAGTTGGCCTTGTGAACTGTACAACCATAGAATTCCTACAATGTAGAAGGAAGCTATTTGATCCACCAAGTCTGCAACGAATCTCTGAAATGGTATTTTCCCAAGGCCCACACTATCTCCTTAACCGCACGCATTTACCATGGCTAATCCACATAATCTGCGCATCTTTGGACACTGAAGGGCAATTTAACATCAGAGCCAGTGAAGCGAGCCAAGTGAATGACAAAAGGTTTGCAAGGTGGAAATCCCATTTTAACTCCGATGCCCTATTCAGTGGGATGTTGGGATTCTTGCCTGTGGAGAATCCCACTGCCCCATCTTCCCATTATGATCTGTTTGGACAGTTACTACAGGGATCAGTGAAAGGAAATCTACCTACCTAAACCTGCACATCTTTTCATTGTGGGGGGAAAATGGAGTACCACTGGGCACTGGGAGAACATACGAACTCCACACAAACAGTCACCCAAGGCAGGAATTGAACAATTCCTGGACTGTGTGGAAGCAGTGCTAACCACTGTACCACCATCCTGCCCCAGGTGGTAGTAAATTACCTTTTTGAATCATTGTGGTTTGTATATTGTAGGGAAACCCATAGTGCTTTACTAAAGGTGCTATTGTTTGGAAATACAAGTAGTTTTAAGTAATGTTTTATTGCTGGATATCAGAAATAAGATATAGATTTAAGTGAGTTTAATTGAGTGTTTCTGTGTAAGAGACGGTTAAAATTCGAGTTAGACTCACATTTTGCCGGGTTTCCTCTGAGTGCTCCAGTTTCCTCCTACAGTCCTGCAGTTTCGGTGGGTTGGGAATGCTAAATTGCCCTTTTGCGTATGTGGGAATTTTAGTTCAATTCCAAACTATGTCTATACGGCGCTCACAGAGTTAATGGTGTGAAAAGCCAACGTGTGAAGAAAGACTAAGCTGTTGCTTAGCAACCAGGGGCCACTTTTAAGTTGGAAAGACCATTTGACTTTAGTTTTAACTGGACTCAAGGCAGTAGAAGCTGAGCAGCTAGGATAGAAGTAGCTCTCACAGCTTTCCCAACAACCAGAAGTAAAACAATGGATAATGGGAAAAAAGCAAATCTCAGAACCTAAAGAACAGATAGTTCCAGAGACCAAGGAATGGAAGTAGAAGTACCAGGAAGATTAAATTCAAAGGCATGAAGGGAACTGAAATTTGTTCACTGGCATTCAAACATAAGACAGAGAAAATGCTCCGAGTTAAAGAGAGAGCTATAGTAATCTGGTTTAACGTGAGGAACCAGACATTGGAAGTAAATCAAAAGTTTGGTGACATTTTATTACAACTTATGAAGCAGTAATGTTCTATTGGCACAGCTGTGTCCCTGATAATTTATGTGGAAGCTTAAATATATGAGGCAATTCAAGACAGAGGGATTCTGAAAAGAGAGTTATTCTTGCTGATAACAGCTGAGGAAGGCATTGTTTGAAAGAAGATTCAAGGTATATCTTTTTGAGAGTAGAATTTGGAGAATTACTGGAGACCAGTGAAGCTAGTTGACTCACTGTGTGATAATCATCTGAAGAAATCCATGGAAGTTCAATTGGGTTATGATCCACCTGACTTCAGAGTAGGGTATGTCTGAGCACAGTTAGCCATGTGGTTAACAGGGATTGTATATTTATTTATAAAAGTGTAGCATAAAATACATTTTGTAACCTTATTTTCCTTAAAATCTGCATTTATTTGTGAGGAAAAGTGGGAGTGAAGAAGTGTCAAATTATAGTCAAACTTTCCATGTTTGATATTTTTTTATTGTTGTTGAAAACTGATTGGCAATTCCATGACCTCTGTTCATTCATATTATTTTTTTAAAGGTTACAGTCTTTTAAGCAAGATCCCTTTCTGGGATCTTCCCCACCAGGAGTAACTGGGATCATAACAAAAGCTAAATGCAGATTGTTGTATTACAGCAGTCTGGAATTTTACATTCTTTATTCAGAAAGAGTTATAAGACTTTAAGATAATTTGCACTGGTCAGAATGCATCTTCCACACCATGTGCACTTGGCTGGCTCCCATATGCAATTATCAGCAAAATAATTTAATTTCAAGCAGGAAGTCCTGCCAGCCCCTAATGCTTCAAGTTGGATAATGCCAACCCAATAAGTCCGGTTAGGTCAATATAAGAGATGGAAGAACTGGCTGCTGGATTATTGTGAATCTTTGCAATACCCTAGATGTAGCTTTTAACTCAGTAAACAAAAGGCTTAAGTGGCTACCATTTTGATTTTGTCAAAACCACCACTTTGAGGATCAATGTGAAATTTGTTTATATGCATTAGAAGGAAAATACTTGCAATTATGTGATCAACAAACATTATTCATTATCAAACTTGGACAGTACTAACCTAGGGCAAATCAATTCCCTATTTTATCAAGTTTATTTTTTGCCCAGTTTATGTCTATAAATTAGTATTAGAAAGGGCATTAGCAGAAGGCAAACTAAAAACTAAATATTAGCGTTTCACATTGGCAGCATAAAGGCAGTGCTTTCCGATTAAAAGTTACTTTCTACTCTTTTCACTGTTACTGCTCCTAAATGAGTCCAGTATTAATGGAAATGAATGCGAGCGCAAAGAATTGTAACTGGCAATTTCTTCTAAAAGTGAGAAACTACAATCATGTATTCTGACACTCTGCTAGGAATGGAACTAAGCAGAACAAGAATGGGAGACAATAATGGATCGCAAGGTGGAATGAGTCGCAGCATCGAGAGAAAGTGTTGGAAGGAATGGGGGGAGAAACTAGAAATGAACTTCAAGGGGAAAGAGTTTGAAGTTGCACTTCTGAGGTGGGGTAGAATGTGAGCAATAGCTTAAACTGAATGGAAATTAGGATAGACCGGCAGTAGGAACAGAGGTGGGATGGGGGGGGGGAAGGGAAATGGTACAGGGAAGACATAAATAGAAGGAGGAAGGAAGAATTCCAGCTGAATGCAAAGTGTAGAGAAGCAATAGAACCAATTTGGTCCAGATTGATTCCTGGTCCTCGCTCCTGTTAAACATATATGTATTTTCATCCTTCAGTTCAAATTGCATCTTCACAGCCTTGTCCTCTGTACCTCCTTCAATCTTACAACCTACCAAGTAAATGTTTGAATTTGAAATAGAAGACAGCAAAGAACAGATTTTCATTTTTACAAAATGCATTTTCAATCCTAGCATTTAACATGCAATATAATTAAGTCATTTTTTAACATTTTTCCATTCCAGACATTCTGACTTAGAAAATAAATGACTATCTGTTAACACTGACAAATCATTTTTAAGACATTCCTAGCCAAATTAAAGGACATTAACTAAATATTTACATAAACTAACAAAACTAAAAGTGTCGGAAGTTTCCAACAGTTATCTGACCTTTGGTTGAACTAAAGTTTCTCATATCTTCCAAATAAGGCAAGGATATAAAACTTTTATTGGTACTAAATAAACCTTCTTTTTGGTACTAAAAATGGTAGAAACAACAAAGTCCAGCTAATAATCATGAAGTGTAAGATTCTCACATACAGTGCATAGCCTAGTTGTATTATTCAATTACATGTTAACCCTCTGGACAGTGAAACCTAAAGTGCGGCCTATCATGTGTAAGTGAGACACAATCCAGATGTTGTTGAAATTATTATGCCAAAACCGGACATTAGATTTCCTGCCCATTCATAGGCAATGGATAGAAAATTTAATCCCTGTGTATTGTCAGGATTTAAGCCATCAGTTAATTGTTAAAAGGAGATCTGGGATGTAATTTTTTTTTCAATTTTCAGCAGTGTAGCAATGGGTAAGAAAACCAGACAGAGGCTCTATCCACCGATTTATATTGGGAAAAATTGTGAAGAGGTATGTCCCACAACATAATGTTGGCAGAGTGGGTCTGCTTAAGTCTGTCCTGCCAGTAACCTCATTTTTTAAAATTTGCTGCAACATTTTTAAAGGCAGCACAGATGTAAAAGAGTAAAACTGGGACACCTCACCACCCGAACAACACCACATCCTCCCCCTACCCCTCCACCTCAAACAACACTCCCTCCATGCAATACTCATCTAAAATTGCCCCCAGTTGCCAGAGGAGAGTGCACAGGCATGACTGTCCTTTCTGAGTGATACATTCACTCTGTCAGATTCTGCTCACCAAGTGCACATCAGGGAAGACTTGTCTTCAGTCACCTTGTTTAAGTTTATTTATTAGTGTCACAAGTAGACTTTCATTAACCCTGCAATTAAGTTACTGTGAAAATCATCTAGTTGCCATATGGCAGTGCCAATGGGAGAATTTAGGATGGCCAATGCACCTAACCAGCAATTCTTTCAGACTGTTGGATGAAATTGGAGCACTCTGAGGAAACCCAGTCAAACATTGGGAGAATGCGCAGACTCCGCACAGACAATGGTCCAAGCATGGAATTAACTGGGTCCCGACCACTGTGAGGCAATAGTACTAACCATTGGACTACTGAGGGAATGAATTATGTAACAGAGAGGGTTTATCAGGCATAGGAGTCTAATAATCAGATGCTAATTTATTCTTATGGGGGTCTTGATGTCGAACATTGGTGTCTGCGTTATGTCACTCTTAGAGGATGGACGATGCATGTTGAGGGACAATCACTTTTACATCTACGTGAAATGAGATTCAAGCCTCTCGTAGGATTTTCCACTCCTGTCACTAATCCCACCTGATGAAAATACAATTGGAAAATTCACCTCTGGTTTGCATTCAGCTACAGTAATATCTGCAACATCAATGTACAAAATCTTTATCCAAGACAGACTATTGAGTCTCATTGCCAGAAGTTAATATTGTTGTTTTCTTTTCTCATTTCTTCCTATTGTCTCCTGAAATGTGGGTGACATGTGGCGGAGTGGTTAGCATTGCTGCCTCTCAGTGCCAGGGATCCGGGTTCAATTCCCAGCTTGGTCGCTATTTGCACATTCTCCCCGTTTCTTCCGGGTGCTCTGATTTCCTCCAACAGTCCCAAGATATGCTGGTTAGGTGAATTGGCTGTATTAAATTGCCTCTTAGTGTCAGGGGGACTGGTTAGAATAAATACATGAGGTTATAGGGATAGGGCTTGGGTGGAACAATGCTCAGTACAGACTCAATAGGCCAAACAGCCTCCTTCTGCACTGTAGGATTGTATGATTCCATGACCAAAAGCTTTGTGAAAGAGAGAGGACAGAATCCTATAATTTTTGAACAAAGTTTTAACTCAGAAAGTTGCAGTCTTCCATGCTGGCTTTCTTTGTCATGTTCTTTGATAATTAGTTAAAAAAATGTTATAGGATGGTCCATGATATCATGCTGGCAGGGAGAGCCCTGAATGAATTTGCTAATTTGGAAACTTTCAGAGATTGGATTGCTCTTTAAAAAAAGTGCTCCCATCTAAAAAATAAAAATATAGAAAGGATTCTCCCATACAGACATTGGGAACACAGCCCATGGATATGGGAACTCCATCTCCCACCAATGATGGGGCAATAAAATCTCGAATGCCCAAGATGTGAGAATTGGAGGCATGAGGAGATTTGGAGAGTTATAGAGGGTTGTGCCGAGATAAGGAGTGTTGAGCTCATGGATGAATTGGAAAACAAAGATGAGGATTTTAAAATCAAGGTAATGCCAAATCAGATGACAATGTGGGTTAGCAAGTACAGGCAATGAGTGTCTGAGATTTGGTTCTGGTTAAAATATAAGCAGCAGAGTTTTGGGTGAGCTCAAGTTGTTCTGTAAGCTTTGAAAGCAAAGACAAATCTAAAGGGAAGAAAGGCATTTCTAAAAGTTTCAGCAGCAAAAGAGCTGGGACAAGAATAGAATTAGGCAATGAGTTGGAAGGAGGTGGTCACGGCAGAGGAGAAGGTTTCTCCAGTCAGAAGATCCAATATGACAACAAGGTTGTGATCAATCCAGTTCACTATCAGTGACCAATGTGAAAGGTGTCTGGGAAATACAGAATGTACAGTAAGAAGTCTCACAACACCAGGTTAAAGCCCAACAAGTTTATTTGATAACAAAAGCCACTAGCTTTTGAAGCAGTGCTCCTTCATCAAATGAGTGGTAGTTCACAAACAGGGCATATAAAGACATAGAATCAATTTACAAAATAATGATTAGAATGTGAATCACGTAAAGACTGATTGCCAAGTTCCGCACACATGAGGACAGCCTCAACCAGGATCTTGGGTTCATGTCACGCAATCGGTAACCCCCGTGAATTGCTTCCAAAATCTCACTAATTATCCTGGTCGGAAACCAGGATATGCATCACTTTAATTCGTGCTTAACCCTTTCTCCAATCACATTATCTGTATCTTTAAGACTTGATTACCTGTAAAGCCTTTGTTCCAACCATTACATTGTAAATTGAGTTTGTGTCTGTATATGCCCTACTTGTGAACTAAAATCTCACTCACCTGATGAAGGAGCAGTGCTTCAAAAGCTAGCGGCTTTTGCTGCCAAATAAACCTGTTGGACTTTAACCTAGTGTTGTGAGACTTCTTACAATGTTTACCCCAGTCCAATACTGGCATCTCCACATCAAACAGAGTTTGTCACAGGGACTGAGACAGGGTGGACTTGCTCCCATTGGTCTTGCTAAGTTCTCCCTCAGTATATCCAAACAGATGCTGGAGTGTGGCGACTAGGGGATTTTCACTGTAACTTCTTTGTTATGTTAATATAAGCCGACTTGTTATACTAATAAAAATAAATAAGTATGAACCTGGCATCTTCACCTCTGAGGGGGACTTTAAAAGTGAGCACTCAGACAGCCAGCACCCTCTGCAGTGTGCACTCGAGAGGAATGGGGGAGGAAACAGATAAAGTTAACTCAGGGCCAAGGATGGGGGATCGCAGAATCCCCATCTCAGGATGGGTCACTTACAATCTTTAATCTTCCTTCATGACACCTCCTTTCTTTAAAGGGGTTGTGAAAGTTGTATGTAAGCAATGTTTCCTATTTCCTCTTTCCTGACTTCCTGTCCATTTTGCAGCTGAGGGAATGTCTTTCCTTAGTGGGAGTCAGCCACAGAGGGGGAGGGTTTGAAAATAAGAGGCTGAGTGGAGGCGGGGTTGGGGGGGGTGCACTTTACCCAGGTGTGATCCTATGATGGATCGGGCTGTCCGAGCAGAGTAGGGAATTCGGGAATAGGCTGTGACTCTCCTCATGGTGGCCTGAAGTGCCTCACACTCAGAGGAGAATGACTGTAGTGTGATTGAAACGTTTCCTCAAACAACGTTGTGAGGACAAAGAGGAGAAGCTGCCTACCAGTCCAAAACCAATTGTCGAGGGGTTTGCATATAAAGGTAGGATTCAATGGCTCATGGAAGGCTGCTCAACTCCACACCTCTTGTGATCTGAGAGAAACAGAGTACCATCTAGGAATGCACTGGACATGTTAATTGTTGATCTCACACACGATTGTGCCTTGTCTGCCACAAGAGGAAGATACTTGGCTGACCAGACACCCCAGCCTCCCATGACTGCTGGTTAAGCCAATAAATAGTATACAGTCAAGCACGCTGTCATTTAGAAGGAGCCACCTTTGTTCCCAGAAATGCAGCAACGTCACACAGGTAGCACTGATCTGAACCTATCTGCAAAGCACACATTCCAATGAAGATTATGATGAGGTATCATCATTGATGTCCCCATCAGGATGCAAAGACTGGTCAGATGCAGCCAATCGACTGCCCTCTGATATGTATTCTAGAGTATGTGAATATTTAGTGCCACTGAGACCCTGGTGGGTCCATATGTTGTATCCTGCTGGAGCTTACAAGGACCAATGTGAAGATGTGGCTATAGTGTCCGAGTGAAGGGTGTGAATGATGGTGCTGAGGCACTCACTGAATGTGTTACAATTGGGTGATAGTCCCAGAGGAATTAAAAGAGGAGAGTCTCACCAACCCTTATAGGTCACTGTGGTTTTCTCTTCTTTACAGTGCATGGTCTGGAGGATCATGGAACTTGTCGAGTTGGCTATCCTACTTACTGGCATAGAGCAGCAGCAGAGATACCATCGTGTCTTGGTACCTGTCCAGGATCAGTGTTCTGCGGAGGATGGAGAGGCTCACCCTGTTGCTGTTCTAGGGGCAGCACCACTGATTCATGTATTCCGATCAAGGGTTTTCCTATGTTGGTCACCGTACCAGCAGATGTCAGAGATGCATTGCATTAGAAGACTGCAACTGCCCCAAGGAAACAAAGGACCATCACTGCCAGACTGCCACCAGAGCCTGCACAATGGTGCAGATACCTCCTGCCATGGAGTGCATTCCTCATAGTTTTGGCCTCGCTGGTACTATCTCCTCACATTGAAGGCCCTCCAATTGGCCTTGCAGCTGATTCTTATGACTCTGCTTTTGCAGCTCCAGCAGCTATGGAATGACCAGATCCAGAGGCACGTCATTAGCAAGGGTCTCAGCAGAGTCCTGGGTTCTTGCATTCCTCTGAGTACTGATTCCCTGGGACATCTGTGCCTCCAACTGATTTGACTTTGATTTGATTTGATTTGATTTATTATTGTCACATGTATTAGTATACTGTGAAAGTATCATTTTTTCCATGTTATACGGACAAAGCATACTGTTCAAAAAGAAAGGAGAAAGTGCAGAATGTAGTATTACAGTCTAGAGTGTAGAGACAGATCATCTTAATGCGCAATAAGTCCATTCAAAAGTCTGATGGCAGGGGAAAACACTCTTCTTGAGACAGTTGATAAACATCCTCAGACTTTTGTATCTTTTTCCCCATGGAAGAAAGTAGGAGACAGTATGTCCAGGATGTGCACGCTCCTTGATTATTCTGGCTAAGGGAAGTGTAGACAGAGTCAATGATGGGTTTGCATGATGGGCTGGGCTTCGTTCATGACCCTTTGTAGTTTCTTGTCATCTTAGGCAGAGCAGGAGCCATACCAAGCTGTGATAGAACCAGAAAGAATGCTTTCTATGTAAACTTTCTGTAAAAGTTGATGAGAATTGTATTGGATGTGCCAAATTTCCTTCACCTCCTGAGAAAGTAAAGACATTGTTGGACTTTCTTAACTATAGCATTGATGTGGCGAGATCAGGACAGGTTGTTGGCTGCTATGGATCGTTAGCTGTGAGCTGCTCACCAGAGAGTGACCCACCGGTGAATAACCCAGAAGCTTGCCTACTTAGTGAACCCACCGAGCTATGAGAATCTGCGCTGGTGCTGGGTGCGGGTGACAGCTGTGATGCCTCTTCAGTGGTGGGATTGGAGAAGTTCCCTTCTGAACTACTGGAGTCTGAAGGGTCTAGGGATCATAAGGATAGCCTAGCCTGTTCCGCTGGTCAGCCTGCAGAAAATGGGATGTGGCATCAATGAATTATAGTGGAGATAGAGAGAACAAAATTACCCACTTGAACTTGAGGAATGATCATGTGTTGAGGATTCTCATGTTTCTCTGCTGCCCCCACTTCACCAAGAGTGCAAACATGCTCTTCCTCCTCCCAGGCCAGGTTAAGGGCTTGCTCCTCAAAACATGTAAGGATTCGGAGCTTGGGCATGTCTCTAGTTGGCTGCACCCGTTCACACCTGTTGTGTTTGAGTTTGTCCTGCCCTGACACAGACAGGAAGAGTGTAGGTGGGTGTGTTGACATTTAAGATGGTGATGAGGTGTGGCAGGCACAGGGACTCAGGTGGGAGCTGGAGTGTGAGGAGCATAGCAACTAAGAACTGGTGATTGTGGGAGGGAGGAGAGAACCTGGTGCCTGGTGCTAGCAAAGGCCAGGGTAACTGAATGAGGGAATGGGTATAAAGTGTGAGAGGAATGCAGAAGGGTGGTGGGGGTGAGGGGTGGATGGGCTCAAGCGTGAGACGGGTTGGTTCAATTACACTGGCTGAGTGAAGCAGATCATTCATCTTCTTCCCACAAAGCTGGTTTGTTCTGTTCCGGAGTGTGCTTGTATTGACCAGGACTGCCACTGCATCCCAGGTAGGGGTAAAGATCCTGCTGGAAGGCTGAATCCAGGAGCGGGGGTAGGGTGTAGACTGTGTCCCACCACTGTTTCGCTCCACCTAGCATCCTGGTGAGGGTCCCATCCATAAAGCATGGTACTGCTGCCATCTTGCTGCCATTCCCTGCAGTCCTCATGGAACAAGTACCGGGGAGCCATTTATATGGAGCTTTCCAGTGCTTGCAGCAATTAAATAGTTGTCAGGTGGGCGATTCAAAGGGAACAGGTCATTAGAGCAGTGTGAAACTCGAGGGCATAAAAATAATCGCTAATGAGGTATAAGATCAGGCCTGAAAACATGCTGGGGCTGTTGGCAGGGAGCACTCCACTTTTCACACGGGATCCAATATTCTGCCATTTTTTGTAAAGATTTCACTCAGTGAGGATCCTTTAGGGTGCTGGCAAGCTTCATTTTGAGAAATTACTTTCTATAGGTCAACAAAGTGGACCATCAACAAATGATGGCTCCTTTGGAACTATTTCATACTAAAGATGCTGACTGTTTGCAGTGAATTATTCAGGGACATAAACACTTTGGTAATTTTGAGACAGAAAAATTGGACAGTCATCAGAAAATCACAATAACTTCATTACAGTGTTGTTGTAAAGCCCACTTGTGAGTAAGAAATAACTTTAGTACATGTAGATAATGATCTGAGTATTCTGGTTTTGAAATCTGGGGCTATACCAAAACATTTCACATTATTTAAATATTGCTGAGAAAAGAAACATGTTGCTGAAGTTTTTCATCTCGCACTTCTCAGGATGAATGCCAAATTTCAAGCAATCACAACAATTTATACTATAGGAGAACAGGATAGCTTGGCAAGCTTTCATTTTTCTTAATATATGTTATTATAGATAACACACGGCCCTTTGGCCTATCGTTCACGTGCAAGCTCTTTGAAATTATCCAACTTGTCCCATTCATATGCTTTTTCCCTGTAGCTATGCAAGATATATATTCATCATATGAAGTTAAGATTATCCCACTCTAACTTAAGGCTACTTAGGTTAATGTGCTAAGTAAAGTTACTAACCATTATAAAACAAACTACATTTAGTTGCTCACAGCTAATCTGCACTCCAGATGGACTTATCTCAAAAGACTGCTGCTGTGTTGCAAAAGTAACTAATCAACCTAACTCCAATATCAATTATGCAAGTACTCGGCTGCCATTAATAAGATTTAATAATTAGGTTATGTTATGGATCGCATGTTATAGAAACTATAATTGGTTCTTTCCAAAAAAGCTACTGGCTTGAATAACTGTATGAAAAATGTGATTCAAAAATAATTATAATCAGTCAAATTGTAACATCTGACTTTATTGGCTCTTGTTAAAGACTGCCAAGTTTCTACCTTAATTACAGAATGAACTTGCAAAAAAATATTCATAGTAAATGCATTTTAAATGGTCGAAACAATTTCAGCCTAATGATATAGTTGAATAATTACACTCAAAGTCTATTTTCAAATGGTTTTTTTCTGCATTTCAGTTATTACAGAATGTAATTTAGTTCAACATTCACAATCTGGGAAATTAATATAAGTTCAGCATATTACTTTACGGGAAGCTTAAGAAGAAGAGAAAGAATTGGATAAAACGCTGTCAGGGGGACCTTCAGGAAGATGTGTTGTTATAGGACTAAATGACTTATGCCGGGAAAGGCAGATAGCAATCTACAATTCATCAATGCAGCAGATGCAAAGAAGTTTAAAGTTTTAAAGTTTATTTATTAGTGTCACAAGTAAGCTTACATTAACACTGTACTGAAGTTACTGTGAAAATCGCTTAGTCACCACTCCGAAGCCTGTTCAGGTACGCTGAGGGCCAATTTAGCATGGCCAACCAACCAAACGTGCACGTCTTTCAGACTGTGGGAGGAAACTGAAGCACCTAGAGGAAACCCACGCAGACATGAGGAGAATGTGCAAGTTCCACATAGACAGTGACCCAAGCCAGGAATTGAACACTGGATCCTGGCACTGTGAGATAACAGCACTGACCACTGTGCCACCTTAAGAAAGTTCTGCTTCATAATAAAGGAAAATGGAAACCTTTGTGGATTTATTCAATTCTATATTCACCAATAAACCTCTAATTCACCTTTGGTTCATTTTAGGCAAATCATAATCAATAAAGGATTAAATGTTTCCTTGCGGATAGTGAGGGGCATTGTCAGGCGATGCAGCAGGACATAGATAGGCTGGTAGCTTGGGCAGACAGATGGCAGATGGAATTCAATCCTGATAAATGTGAGGTGATGCATTTCGGGAGAAAGAATGTAGGGGGGAGGTATATGATAAAGGGTAGACCTATTAAGAATATAGAAATGCAGAGGGACCTGGGGGTGCAGGTGAACAAGTCTCTGAAGGTGGCAGAGCAAGTGGAGAAGGTTGTGAAGAAAGCATATAGTATGCTAGCCTTTATAGGAAGGGGTATAGAGTACGAGAGCTGGCCTTTAATGTTGCAGTTGTATAAAACGTTGGTTAGACCTCATTTGGAATACTGCGTCCAGTTCTGGTCACCTTACTACCGGAAGGACGTGGAGACTCTGGAGAGAGTGCAGAGGAGGTTTACCAGGATGCTGCCTGGTATGGAAGGTCTGAGTTATGAGGAGAGATTAGGCAAATTGGGACTGTTTTCCTTAGAAAGACGTAGACTTAGAGGAGATCTGATAGAGGTGTACAAGATTTTGAAGGGGATAGATAGAGTAAACAGGGTTAAGCTTTTTCCTAGGATGGACTCAAATAGCACGAGGGGTCACGGGCTTAGGGTGAGGGGGGTAAGGTATAATTTGGATGCTAGAGGGAGTTTTTTCACACAGAGGGTGGTGGGGGTATGGAATGCGCTGCCAAGTAAAGTGGTGGAGGCAGGTACTCTGGAGTTATTTAAGAAATACTTAGATGGGCACATGAACAGAATGGGAATGGAGGGTATAGAAAACTGATTTAAAATAGGGATCATGAGCCTTGGGAGTCCCTGGGAAGTGTGTAAATAGATGATGATATTGATGTACTTGTTTTTATCCTACAGGTGCTTTGGTCCACCTTGTTGTCTAACAAGGGGCATACACGCGATGGGTCGTGAGAGGACTGCTCTTGGATCTTTTTCGAGAGTATCCTACTGCTTCACATCGTTAGTGTATGCTTGACCTGGACCATCTGATGGGCAACATGACAGCGCAGTGACTATCGCTGTGCTGTGCAGATACATGGATTTGGGCCTGTGTCTGTGGGAGTTTGCGCATTCTCCCCGTGCTTGCGTGGGTTTTCTCCAGGAGCTCCGGTTTCTTCCCACATCCCAAAGATGTGCTCTTAGGCTAATTGGCAAAACAAATTCTCCCTAAATTGTCTCAAATTTGGTTTTTAATCCATAGATCTATAAATATGGACAGGGATCGCGTGTAGAAGTGGGAACATCGAGGTGGAGGCGTGGGCTCGTTGGGCCGAAGGGCCTGTTTCCCATGCTGTTTTGTTCTTTGTTCTTTGCTCTGTTATTCAGTGGCAGGGATTGTGATTTGTGATTAAAGAATAAAGATGGCATTTCTCCATGGCACATTCTCACCACAGCTCATCTTCATGGGTGAAACCTTGGAAAAGCGCACACAAGTTGCTGCAGCCATTCTTATCGTAGGTAATAGAGCAGAAGGAAGGTCAAAGGAATGTTATAAGAATGTCTGTGAATTTCTCCAATTTGAATTTGCTGACAGCAGACCTACCATCCAAATTCAAAAGAACTATCATTTATGGATTCAGGTATGTCTGTACCAAACAAGCAAACCATAAATGTTCGTCTAGCAATTGGAATTGCAGGCTGAACATATCAGGATGAACAGCATGAGAGTGAAAGAATTCCCAAATGATATGGACTACATTAAACGACCTTTTCAAAATCAGGGTAATCATCCCGGGAGGATGATTGGGTGGCATTGTAGCACAGTGGTTAGCACTGCTGCTTCACAGATCCAGGGATCTGGGTTCAACTCCCGGCTAGGGTCACTGTCTATGTGGAATTTGCACATTCTCCTCATGTCTGCATGGGTTTGCTCTGGTTTCCTCCCACAGTCCAAAGATACACGGGTTAGGTTGGTTGGCCATGCTAAATTTGCCCCTTAGTGTACTAGGATGCTTAGGTTAGCAGAATTAGCAGGCAAAATATGTCAGGATATGGGGGTAGGACCTGGGTGGGATTGTGGTCAGTGCAGGCTCAATAGGCCAAAGGGCCTCTTTCTGCACTGTAGGGTTCCATGACTAACGTTCCATGATCTGTATTATTTGACTAGACTCCATGTCATTTTGACAACAGCCTACAGAATTGATAAACTATTTAGTTAGCAGATGCAGAAAAAGGTGTACTTACTGGGATTTTTCAAATGCTGAGCTAGCAGACAGAACTGTTGAATTGGTGATCGTATCCATCCCATGAAAACATTCCAGGAAGATCTGCTGGACAAGCCCAAAGCATATACCATTGAAGACCTACTCAAGGATGGGCATAAATACGAAGAGATCCTCGCAAATCGACAAAGTTTGCAGTTGCTAACTTTATCCCCAATTGTTGATGCACTAAAGAAAACTTCAAAACTTAGTAAGCCAGGTGCATGGTGTAGCATTCTACATGCACCAAAGGGAATGCTCAGCTTTTCATCAATCTACAACGCATGTGACAGAAAGGACCATTGACCATGAAATGTACTAGAGAAAAGACTGATGCAACTGCCAAGGGTATTGTAAATTCTACCCTTAGTATCAGCATTTATCTTTCTCACTGGGTTTTTTTCTCATGCTGTAACTGATCCTCTTTACTGTCAACTTTTAAAAGGTACATATCAGGAGTATTATCACACATGTTCCATTTGTTTGGATGAGGTACTTGATAGCATCCAAGACAGTGCAGACTACATATTCAATCAACACATCAGCCACCTTAAACATTCACTTCCTTATCATCTGATCTTGCCTTATATACTATCTACAAGATGGCCTGCAGAAACTCATCAAAGCTTCTTCAACAATACCACCCACAAGCTCAACCATCTCAAAGGACAGCAGATATAGGGAAACGCCTGAAACTACAAGTTCCTTTCCAGGTTATAAATCATTCTTATTTGTATATTTATCACCAGTCCTTCACTCTCACTGTGTTAAAATCCTACAACTTCCTTCCTGGCAGCATACGGGAGCAACTCCATCACACGGGCTACACTAGTTTAAGAAGATGGTCTATACTACATTCTGAAAAGGACCTAGGGATGAACAATAACCAGTGACACTAATACCCCAAAATTGAATTTTAAAACCTGTAAATAGATTAAAATTTCCTAAATACACAGAAAAGGTAGGATTCTCTCGCCTTGCTGTGGCATCTTTCTTGTGGCAGGAGGGAAGTCATTAGCCAGCGGCAGGATCTATCATTGTCAATGTGATTGACTCTACCCCACACCACTGGGAATTCTGTGACAGAAATGACCCCTTGGCAGGACTAAAGCCAGAAAGTTCTGGTCATAGACCGAAATCTTCCAAGTTCATTCGTGGCTGGAATTTTCCAGTGCTGCCAAGTGCAAATGGTTAGAAAGCAAATTTTTCATTCTGGCCCACATCAGTGTAAGGAGAGAATCTAGCCCATATTTTAGACTTATGAGTGGGATTTTATGGCTCTATCACGGCGGATGCCATTAGAAACTTCATTAGTTTGAGAGGGAATGGCAGCTCTTCCTGATAGGAGGAACCATAAAATTTCACCCTCTGTCTTAAACTTAAGAATCTGTTGTACACATTGTACTGCAAATAATTCCAACTGTGGGGCATCAGATAGGGTTATGTTTTGTTGTTATGTTATGTATTATGTCAAGTCTTATTATCAGAAATGAATTGTTTTGTTTATTTACTCCATATGTTTATACATCTGGTTTCATGATCTTTTCATATTAGTCTTGTTCAAAGTCAAATATTTTATATTAAACACCCCGCATGACAAACAAAATCTGACAGATGCTTGAGAAAGCTAACACTTTTGCACATGAGTTGTGAGATAATTGAATTGTGTTAATCCATTAGAAGGAAATAGAAACATGTTGTTGACAATTGCCATTCCACTGAACTTAAATGTGGTCCAATATATTAGAAAGAGAGGCTAGACAGAACGCTGCAACTGTTATAACATTCATTCCAAAAACAAGATTGTAATGTGTGATAAAAGCAGCATGTACTTTGTGGCAATTAGATTTTTGATAAAATAAACTCTCAGTTAATGTGTTGATAATGGCAGAGATCATATGGTAATTAATCTATATCAGATACTTGAAGAATTTGTTGAACTTCATCCTAGGGTCTTAAAGGAAGACAATTAGGGTGTAATTTTCCAAAATTTTCTAAGATTCTGAAAAGGTTCAATCAGATTGGAAAACAGCAAATGTAACCCTTCTATTCAAGAAAGGTGGGAGATAGAAATCAGGGTGGGATTTTTCTCCCTCTGGTTAGCTCTGGAAGCAGACAGTAGAGATAAGTGGCTAATTTTTGGGCTGGCAAATGGTAACTAGTGGAGATCCACAGGGAACAAGCTGGGGTTTCGACTATTTGCAATCTATATTTATAGCTGAATTTTATGTGGCCCTGGTGGGCATGTTTCCTGCATGACAGCATGTAAAATGTAGATGAAGCCTATCCCACCACAATATAACCCAACCTCAAGCTTATCTTCACAATACAAACAAATAAATAATGCAGACTGTCCACCATATTTAAATAAATAATCAAGGTTCAATTAGGTAGTTATCAAGCTAATTGATCCTGATAATACGCTGCCCATAACAAAAACATTTGACGTGTATAGGTGGGATCAGGAAGCCCAATTTTTCATTTCAGTGCTTAAAGGAGAGGAAGGAAAGAAGGGTGGGTTACTTTGCAGGAAGAATTTGCTCCTCAGTGAGGGGTAGAAGTTAGTCCTCATTATTCTGCCCTCCAGCATCTTATGACTGTGAGGTGGGTCAATGTGGAGCATGTTGGTGTTATGGACGATTCTCCAAAAAAATTCTAAGTGTCAAACTCCAGTAAAAGCTAGAGTAAATCACGTTGGTTTTTTCCAACTAGTAGTATACCATTGAGTGAACTATTGCACATGCGCCAACATGTCAGGGCAGAGATCAGCACATGCGCAGTGGCTCCACACTACCAGCCTTTAGATCTCTGGCAATCTTAATCGTTGGCCAGTCCCGTGATCCCTGTATCGTTGGACCACAACACCAAACCTCCCACAGCAGGCAGAGCCGACTCCCCAACTTCGATGGCTAGTTCCGATCACTGGCTTCCCTCTCTGTCACTCAACCCAAATGCAGAGTGACAGTGGGACTCCCCGCCCCCCACTACCATCACCCTGCTATCAGGCCCCACTCCCATCAGGCCCCACCACTTCATTAGGCCCCACCTCTTTAGCACTGCCTGATGCCTGGTGGGCAGTGCCAAAGTGTGCATTGGCACTTTGCCCCTTGGGAAGTGCAAGTTGACCCAGTTTGGCATTGCCAAGATAGAAGCATCCACGGCCAACCTTCCCTGGCACCTGATCCTTTGGGGGGAAGCCTCGATGGGCCCCCTTCACTCCAGCAGGATGAGACCACCAATTCCCCACAAGTGTTTTTTTTTTAGCATGATTTTTCAGAAAGAATCACCCACACTCTGAGTGCTGCTGAGTGCCCTAGCATTATTCACTCTGAAAATCAGGGGGCAGACGTATTCCCACTGAAAGGCTGGCAACATAGTGCTGAGTGGGCCACTGCACATGTACTGATCTATGAATGCCAAGATCAGCACATGCGCAGTGGCTCCATATTGTCAACCTCCTGATTGTAGGACAGCCCCGTGAACCTATATCGCTGCCCCTCCCACCCCTTCCCACCACTCAATCTCTGGCCTCCAGGACCTCTCTCGGCAAGGCCTTATACCTTACCCTCTGACCCCGCGCCCCCCTCCCAGATAACCAGCCCTGATTGTCCACTTCCCTCCCTTAGCTATCAATCTGCCAATTCCTTGGGACCTCCTACCCCACAAATCAGTTCTCCTTAGGCCCCACTCCCAGTGCCATGCCCTGCTTCTAGCCCCAATCCCTTGACACTGCTCAATGGCAGCACCAAGGTGCCCTTTGGGAATTGCCAATTTGACCCTTGGGCAGTTCCATGGGGCCAGGCTGTCACTGCCTAGGGGCACCTTCCTCTTATCTCCCACCTCCTGGGGGGGCGTCCATGGTCTCTGTTCCCTCCAGTAGGATCGGGCCACCTATTTCCTGTCAGTGGGAAGGAGGAGTAAACTCTGCTGGAGGTAACCACTCCTGATGGAGGGGGAGATACATGTTGTCTGGAGACTTCGTTCCCAGGTCCATTAATGAGACTTAAATTCAACTTTAAATGTGGAAATCAGCTCCATGCCAATTTTCACTGATGATTCCAAACTACTGAGGCACTAAATGGCCTCTGCTGATTCTCTTGTCTGAAACAATCACCCCCTTCCTGTTTGGCAGCAAGAATAGAAAAGCCATTGATTGTTTAAGAAGAGAGAGTCTTTGCAGGACTCCGTGCCACAGAGAGACCTGGATGTCCTTGTAAGTGAATCACAAAATGTTAGTGTGCAGGTACAGCAAGTGATTAGGAAGATAACTGGAATATTGTTGCTTATTGTGAGAGGAATGGAATATAAAGTTTTGCTCTAGCTGTACAGGGCCTTAGTGAAACATATCTGGAGCACTAAATAAGGAAACAGTTTTGGTCTCCTTCCTTAAGAAAGGATATAATTGCAGTAGAAGTAGTTCTGAGAAGATTCACTTAACTTATTTCTGGTATGAAGGGATTATCTTATAAAAAAAAGTTGGACAGGCTGAGCCTGATTCCATTAGGATTTAGAAGAATGACAACTAATCTTTTTGAAACACATAATGAAACAACCTCCTGATCATCAAGAAATTGATGGGATGTGTTCTAAGAGAACCTTTCTCCTCGTGATAGCAATTAGAACCAAGGGGGCATGGTTTAAAATTAAAAGCTCTGCCACTTATAAAGAAGGTGAAGAAAACTTCCCTCAGATGGTTTTTAGTTTCTGGAATTCTCTTTGCCAGAAAGCAGTGGAGGCAGAATCTATGAGCTGTATAGATTCTTGATTGACAATGTTGTCAAACGTTATAACAGGGACACAAGAACAAGCATGGTAAGTATTCCCTCTGATTGTATCGCAGCTTGATATTGCTCCTGCTCTGCCCAAGACCCCAAGAAACTACATATGGTCATTAATGAAGCTGAGTCTGTGACATAATCCAGTTTCCCATCCATTGACTCTGTCTAACTTCCTGCTGCCTTGGAAAAGCATCCAGCATAATCAAGGATCCCTAGCACCCTGAACATACTCTCTTGTATCTTCTTCTGTCAGGAAAAGGATGCGAAAGCCTGAAATGATGTATCAACTGATTCAAGAACAACTTCTTCCCTGCTGCCGTCAGACTTTTGAATGGACCTAACCCACATTGAGTTGACCTTTCTCTACACCCTAGCTATGACTGTAATACTGCATTCTGCACTTTCACCTTTCCTTCAATATGAACATTTGCTTTGTCTGTATAGCATGCAAGAAACAATACTTTTCACTCTATACTAATACATTTGACAATAATAAATCAAATCAAATCAAAAGTAGACCTTTTAGAACTGATCAATGAGATCATGGCTGATCTTGTACTTCAACACCATTTTCCTACATTATCCCATGTCACTGGATGTTTTTAATATGCAGACATCCATCAAGCTCTGTCTTGAACATAATTGATGATGGAGCCTCCACCGCCCTGCTGGGTAGAGAATTCCAAAGATTTACCTCCCTTTGAGCAAAGAGATTTCTCCTCATCTCAGTTCTAAATGGCCATTCCTTTATTCTGAGACTGTGCATCTTGCTTCTACACCTCCGGGAAAACACTCTGCATCTACCTTGTCGAGCCCTGTAAACATTTTACCTGTTCGAATGAGGTCACAGGAAAGTAGAATTGAGGCCACAATCTGATCAACTGTAATTTTATCAAATGACAGAGCAGGTTCAAGGAGCCAAAAAGTCTGCTTCTAATTCAAACGTTTGTACTTCATTGCTGTCTCCTCTGAAGATACAGCTGTTGCTGGCCTGAATTATGATGTACAGCTCCTGTATATAGATCTGGAGGGTCTTCTGAACTCCTTGTAGGCATTGCCCATCTTTTAGCAGGGCCTTCTTTAAATCTGGAATATGATTGCCCCGTACTACAGCTCTCCCCTGTCAGATGTAGCAGCTATTGCTCGTGAGCCGCTGCTCAGGAATCTGCTCCACCAATCATACAACGGAGCGGAGGGCTGTGGATGCCAGGGAGACCAGGGTTGCGGATGCGGTGGGTGGCAGAGGAGTGAGCTGGATGAAGCCCTGCGAGCTTGCCAAATGTGCAGGAGTGGAGGTCCAGCGCATGGCCAATGCCATCCAAGACCTTAGAATGGTTGCTTGGACCTGAAGTCACATGTGGTCCCGAGGAGGCACAATTGTGTGGTGCGATCCTGTCTGAGCATACCCCTGCTCAGATGAAATTTCACATTGGCCCCAAACCTTGGCTTCACCTCCTGTGTCAGGCACCCCACAGCTTGAATCACCTCATGGAAATGACCTCCATGCCCTTTATCACTGCATGGAGGCATTTCCTGTATAGGCTGCTGCTGCACACTTTTCACCACCGTACCCTTGTCCTTTGCTCGGATATACTTGTTGCCACTGGGCAGTGAAGGTCCCAGTGGAGGTCCTTCAATGGAGGGATCCTCCCTCCACTATCTTGGGGATCTGGCAGTGCATGCATTAGTTCCGTATGATCATAGGTTACATTGAGCTCCCAAGAGACTTGCCCTTTATGCAATCTTGCCGATTCTGTGAACCATGTCAGCGTTGATTGTTATCGGCTGCACACCTTTTTTTAGTTAACCTTAAAAGCCTTTTACTGATGTTTTGTTTGCACTTCAGTCCCATGTTCTGATCTACAGGCACACAGTGCAGAGGGGGACGGGAAAGGCAGAGGACCCCCTCATGAACCTGCTCCTCAGCCTGACTAAACTTGCCATAAACAGGTCCAGGCAGCGGCCAACTGATCTGATTGTACGTCCCTCTAGCACGGCTACATTTGCAGCCAGGTATCCCTGGAGAGGGAGCATGCAGTGCCCGAGGGCACTGATGCAGCTTTCCATGCCCACTGGACGCGTATTATCAATCCCTTTAATCACATTTTAGTTTGATGTTTTAAGTTTCCTTTCTACTTTGTCTTTTGTTTTGGATGTTTTCCTTTCTTTTTGTGGACTGCCCCTTTTAATTTGTCCCTCAGTTATTTTGATTTAGTCCAATAGTCAAAAAGATGACTGATAAGTTGTCCAGAATAAACTTTCACATCCATCCTACTTTTAAAATTATAGTCTTCTGAACCAGAATTTCATAAGCCACAAATGAAATCCTAAAGTATGCTAATGTCAAAATTATGCAGTTGTAACACTGTGCTTCTGATCACTATCAACATCTTGAAGCCCTGGGAAGGGGCATTGCAAAGTGAGTTGACTTGGAGAGGAATGGTCCTCTGTGTCCCCTTGTTTCTCTGAAATGACCCCTGTGTTTTAAGATGTTAGCTAATGCCATAGATTAGTGCAGCACCATCACTGTTTGCTTCTCTCTGTGACATTGCTTAAACTACTTGACCATCAGCTGACATAAATCTTATCTTGGTTGACGTAAGCCTTTGACTTTTCCATTACCCTCAGGCATAGATAACTTCTTCCATTACTGACCAATGTCACCATTAAAGAGAAGAACGATAAAGTCCTGCATGAGTAAAGTATATTTTATTCTGAGTAAAAAGGGTTCTCTATTCAATTTTAATTATCATTCAATAAATATCCTATGCCATCAAAAGTGGCCTTTTGTTTTATTCATATACTAAATGCTTTCATTAGCAGTTTCAAAGTTCAGCACTCTCGTAGATCAACTGATGACACCCAGTGTTAACAATAGTAATTAATGCATTTTAAAATATGCTTCAGTGAAAATGTTGCAGAAAATCTGACACAGATACTTGGTCATTATTAACAGCAGAATGTGAGCAGAGATTATAATAGGAGGGTAGTTACTGTGACATTCTGTCCCTTGACATGAAGCCTTATCAAAAGTCAGACAGAGGGTCAGTAATCAAAGGACAAAAAAACGAAGAAAAAGAACAAAGAACAAAGAGTCTCTGAATAATTAATCAACATTGATTGCCAAAAATTGGACACTTTGAACTATGAACCCATTCTTTGATCCATGTTCCTGTCAGGTAAGGCTGTATTCCAGGAATAGGCTTTTATACAATTTTCTAATTCATGGAATCATATGGCACAGAAGAGGTCCTTCACCCTATCGAGTCCACACCAACATATTAGATACATTTGAACTCCCACCTAATCTCATCTGCCAGCACTTGGCCCATAGCCCTGAATGTTATGATGTGCTAAGTGCTCATACAGGTACTTTTTAAAGGATGTGAGACAACCACTACCACTCTCCCAGGCAGTGCATTCCAGACTATCACCACCCTTTAGATAAAAAAAAAATTCCCCCACATCCCCCCCAAACCTTCTCTCCCTCACCTTGAACCTATGTCCCTCATGACTGACCTTTCCATTAAGGGGAATAGCTGCTCTATATCTGCTCTGTTCATGTCTCTCATAATCTTGTATACCCCAATCAGGTTACCCCTTAGTCTTCTCTGCACCAACCAAAACAACCCAAGCCATTGCAAACATTCTTCATAACTTAAATGTTCCATCCCAGGGAGCATCCTGGTGAATCTCCTTCATATATGCCCTGCCGGTGAACAGAACTCCCACTCACCTGATGAAGGGGCAGTGCTCCAAAACTTGTGGCTTGTACTATCAAATAAACCTGTTGAATTTTAACCTGGTGTTGTGACACTTCTTGCTGCGCTTACCCCAGTCCAACATCTCCACATTATCCTACGACTGAGCTTATTTTAAATCCACTTTATCAAATTACCTCGTATTGTAAGTGAATTTACCTTCTATACAAGTCTTCCATGTGGGATCTTGTCAAAGGTTTTGTTGAAATCCATAAAAGCTACATCAAATGCACTAACCTTGTCTACACAAGTGGTCACCTCTTCAGAAAATTCAATCAAATTTGTTAGGCATGACCTCTCTCTGACAAAGCCATGCTGGCTACCAATGATGAAGCTTTGCCTCTTCGAGTGGCGATTGAAATTCTCCCTCAACATTTTCTCTAATAGTTTCCCTACTATGAATTGATTGGGGATAGTCAGCATGGTTTTGTGAAAGGGTAGGCCGTGCCTTACTAACCTCATTGAGTTTTTTGAAAAAGTGACTAAAGAGGTGGATGGGGGTAAGGCGGTTGATGTGGTGTATATGGACTTTAGTAAGGCGTTTGATAAGGTGGCCCATGGAAGACTTCTGCAGAAAATGCAGATGTATGGGATAGAGGGTGATTTAGCTAATTGGGTTAGGAATTGGCTAGCAGATAGAAGACAGAGGGTGGTGGTTGATGGGAGATATTCATCGTGGAGTTCGGTGACAAGTGGTGTACCTCAGGGGTCTGTTTTGGGGCCCCTGCTGTTTGTAATTTTTATAAATGATCTGGATGAGGGTATTGAAGGATGGATTAGTAAATTTGCAGATGACACTAAAGTCGGTGGAGTGGTAGATAGTGAAGAGGGGTGTTATAGTTTGCAGAGGGACTTGGACAAGTTGCAGAGCTGGGCCGAGAGGTGGCAAATGGAGTTTAATGTGGAAAAGTGTGAGGTAATGCACTATGGCAGAAATAATAAATGTGTAGAGTAAAGGGCTAATGGTAGGATTCTTAGTAGTCTTGATGAACAGAGGGATCTTGGTGTGTATGTGCATAGATCCCTGAAAGTAGGCAGTCAAGTCGAGAAGGTTGTTAAGAAGGCATATGGAGTCTTAGCTTTTATTGGTAGGGGGATTGAATTTCGGAGCCGCAACGTCATGTTGCAACTGTGCAAAACTCTAGTGCGGCCGCACTTGGAGTATTGTGTGCAGTTCTGGTCCCCGCATTATAAGAAAGATGTGGAGGCATTGGAGAGGGTACAGAGGAGGTTTACCAGGATGTTGCCTGGTATGGAGGGCAGGTCTTATGAAGAGAGGCTGAGGGATTTGAGGTTGTTTTCGTTAGAAAGGAGGCGGCTAAGAGGGGACCTAATCGAAACATATAAGATGATTAGAGGTTTAGATAGGGTGGACAGTGATAGCCTTTTTCCTAGGATGGAGAAAGCTAGCACGAGGGGACACAGCTTTAAATTAAGGGGTGATAGTTATAGGACGGATATCAGAGGTAGGTTCTTTACCCAAAGGGTGGTTCGGGAGTGGAATGCCATGCCTGCAGCAGTTGTAGATGCGCCAAGTTTGGTGGCGTTTAAGAGGTTAGTTGATAAGTATATGGAAGAGAAGGGAATGGTTTAGTTTGGAGGGTCATTGCTTTTTATATTGGTCGGCGCAACATCGAAGGCCGAAGGGCCTGTTCTGTGCTGTAATGTTCTATGTTCTATGTTCTATGTTCTATGTTCTACTACTGACATGAGATTCACTGGTCTGTAGTTTCCTGGTTTATCTCTACAACTTTTCTTAAATAGCAGAACTGTGTTAGTTGTTTTCCATTCATCTGGCACTTCCTCCAAGGAAGAAGCTAATTTGGATAGCACCCAGCAACACGCACGGGGATTGTGATACATGATTAACTCACATCAGTGAGGGGCAGCATGCCAATTTCATGCATGGTTGGAAATCCCAGATGGTATTAGCAGCAGGAATATGGTGTTCAGAATATGGTCTTTAGAACATGGAAGCAGTGTAGCAATCATTTTAATAAGCTCATAAGGACATGGAAGATAAACCAGTTTTAGGTGCAAACATCTACACTCTGACTTTTCTGCATTCTTCTACATAATATCCTTGAGAATAACCCATCTTGCAGCTCCAATCATTCAATTCTCTCCTCACATCCTCATCCAAACAGCCAACATTCTCAATCATCTTCATTTTCATGCCATCTTGCACCCACACCCCCTAGTCACCTTCCACATATGTTGTTATTTCACCCTCTCTGTACTTGTAACTCTTTGCTTTCTCTTCTTGCAGAGGATTAGTAGGATACGTAGGGCTGCATGATGGCACAATGGTTAGCACTGCCACCTCATGGCGCTAGGAACTCGGGTTGAGTCGCTATCTGTACAGAGTCTGCATGTTCTTCCCATGTGTGCATGGGTTTCCTCAGGTTGCTGCAGTTTCCTCCCACAGTCTGAATGATGTGCTTGTTAGGAGCATTGGCCAGGCTAAATTCTCCCTCAGTGTACCCAAACAAGAAAATAAATTTGTCCCTTTATTGTACTTACCAAAATTAATATTTAAAACAACATTTGTTTGATTTCAGGTCTACCCTGATGCAGATTATAGGAACTCAACCCCATTCTATAAATTGGATTGGTATTTACTTAATCATGTAAATTGGATACATTTAAATACGATAATCATCATCAATTTGAACCCACGAAATGCAACTTGAATATAAATTGAATCATAAAACAAATTACAACAGAGGAAGACAACAGCATCAGGAAATCCCCTACAACACCAGAGACCACAAAACTTCTAAAATACTATATTAGCTGGAATGGGTCTGGTTAGTCTATAAATAAAGGGGACGAATCTCCCAAAAAAGTTCTAACTGCTGAATTTATGGTAAAACTAGCATAAATCACAATTTTATTTTACAGTGGGAGTTCACACTAGAATTTTCACACTCTGCAATACAGAGGGCAGTCATGAATATCATTAAAACTCGGGAGGTGGTGGGGAAGGAGGGACCTATTCACGCCAAAGTCTGACAATTCCGAAACTCTGCACATGCACAGTTGGCCTGAACAGTTGGCCAGCAGTTTTCAGGCCAGCTTGATCACTGGTCAGCCTAATACTCCCACAGCCTGATTGTGGCCCCCACAACCATTCTCAGGCAAACCCTGACCCCTATCCTGCAGTGCCCCGATCTCCAGCTGCCTACCCCCAGCAGTGACAATTCCCCTGCCCCAAGCAGACACCCCCACTTTTCCAGCAGAACTCGTCCACAGGAGGCAGATCCCCGAGCAGACCAACCCCCTCAACCTGCCCAGATCGCTGCCCCCTCCATGCAGATTGATCTCCATGCAGAGTAGCACAGGGCACCCCTCCAAAACACACTGATTGCTCCCATGCCTCGCCCATTGGCACTGCCTCCTAGACTGCCCTCTTGGCAATGCTCTACGCCTGATTGGCAGTGCCAAGGTGCTCTGTAGAGCAGGGACACTTTGCCTTTTGAGCAGTACCAGGGGCACAAGCTGGCACTGCCAGGATGCCCTTGCCCAGAGGGCACTGCCTCCATTGCCTAACCGTTCCCCTCCCCACCCTTCCCCTCAGGGAGAGTCATTGTCTCCCTTCACTCCATCGGGATTGGGCCAATAGTTCCCTGAAAGTGGAGAACCAGCCTGGACCCTGCCAAAGTGAAATTGTATTGGCGGGATGGAGAATGCTAGCGACCCCGAGAATTCAATCTCGGGCCCAATAATTAATTTAAATAAGATTTAAAAACTGGTGTTAGTGTTGGCTTCCAGCATAGAACATAGAACATAGAACATAGAACATTACAGCGCAGAACAGGCCCTTCGGCCTTCGATGTTGCGCCGACCAATTAGGAACAAGCAGTGACCCTCTAACCTAAACCATTCCCCTTTCATCCATGGCCCTGACTGGCTCCGAACATATAGCACTGGGAGATGCGGGCGTGTATGATTTTATGAAAAGTATTGGAAGGGAAGGGAATCGCAGGGCCAAGGGTGGGGAGACAGCAGAAACTGACTTGATGGGCTGAATGGCTTCCTTTAGTGCCATAACCATTCCATTATCTTTTAAAATGCCAGATCAGAATATGCGCATTGCAAATCCTATGAATTGGCCAGCACGTGATTCTCCCAGCTTACCACACTAAAAATTAGTGCGGGGGAGATGAGAGAATCACTTCTATAGTTTTCACTGTCTTCCCACTGGGGGATCTCCATGTGCATTTATATTTATCTAATACTCGCAATTCTGTCACAAATTTCAAATATTATGAAGACTTAGTTGAGTGAAAGGATTAAGAAGCAATAGCAGTAAATCTTAATGACAACTAACTCAAAGTATACCTATCACAAAGATGCTTCCAGATCAGAAACTATTAAACATATCAGTTCTTGCCTTAGATATTTGTATGGACATAGTGGTGTTAGTTAATTCTGTAAGAGGTCTATCTAGAGTTGTGGACATACTGCCCAACATCTCATACAATAGTGTGACTGGGCAATTAACTGTAACGGTAGAATTCGGGGAAAAAAAGTCTTATCTTTTATAACTGCTTCTCCAATCATTCTCAAAGCTACTCAACAAAAGCAGCTATAGAGATTGAATACAAACAGTTAAATCCTGTTATTTTTAAACAGTTGCTGGCTTGGTCAGCTGTATTGCTCATGCTTAACTTCTCCCCGTTTCAGAAGACATTTTAAGATCAACCACAATGCTGTGAGTCTGGAGTCACATGTGAACCAAATGAGTTTTTATGACAATCAACAATGGATTCATGGATATCATTAGACTTTTAATTCCAGGTTTTTTATTGAATTCAAATTTCAGCATCTGCCTTGATGGGCTTTGAACCTGGGGCTCAATCTTTCTCGAGACAACTCAGGAAAGTAGTTAGAGAAATTGGATACAAATGGTTAGCACTGTTATTTTGCAGCAAACTAAATAATAAAGCCAAACACTTGTAAGTACAACTAATCATGAAAGAATTTGAAATACTCAGCATATTGTAAATCTGTATGCCATGGGTTTTTTTTAGTAACTGCTATCTAGCCTGCACTTGTCCATAAGTTGTTCTTTCAACTTACTGTTTGTAACTCAATGTGTTCTCAGCATGTACCTGTCAGTAAATATGTGTGCGTGTGTGTGTGTGTGTGTGTGTGTTTCTTTATCCTACTTTGATGTCAACTCGTGGGAATGTTTATCAAGTGACCCAAGGCAAGCCGCTGTTACAGGGACCAACTGATATTATCGGTGTGAGGCAGTTAGGCCATGCTAACAAAGTGTTAACAATTAGAGTATTTGGGAAATTAGCACATTAGCAATCTAACTATCTTTTTCCCAATGCTTTGTCTGGGTGACAAGCACAATTGTTATTTATAACTGCATGTTTCCCTGGAATCTTTCTGTGAAAAAATAGACAAAACATTTTTGAAACGTGACTGAGAATAATGAATTATCCTCTCCATTTGTAACACCTCTGTTTCATCTATCTTCTTCTGATTCACCATCCTACCTGTTCTGTCAGCATAAATGCCTGTTTTCACTTCCAGAACAGTACCTTAACAGTGAATTATTGTAATTTTATAATTATAGTAATTATACACAAGAATACTCATGAAAAATAATGTTCCAATTTTATTCTATGCCAATTTATCCTTCAAACATTATTCTGTACATGTTATTTCCAGTGCAATGAAGCCCAAGGTACTTCCTGTCATTGTTGTCTATAACAACAATATTTTATATGACCTGGAAATGTCAATCATTTCCTGCCATCTAGCATTCATAAGGTGATGTATGGGAGGTGAACTTTAAATAACTCATGCAGATCAGTTAATCTCCCTAAGCTTTGCTGAGTTGTCTGAATGTATCCATTTCCCTCCCCTTCCCCTTAACACAAAGTGTCTCAATGGAGCAGGAATTTTGCCAGGTAGGTGTTAAGGTAATGACCACAGCTGTCACCTTGGGATATTAGAGGACTACACAGATAAATGATACAGAAAAAGACCATTCAGCCCAACCAGTTAATGCTGGTGTTATGCACCTTTCAAACCACTTCCCATCTTCTAGCCCATCTGAATCTAGCATTGTAACCCTCTAATCCCTTCCCCTCACATGCTTGTCTAGCTTCCCCTGAAGCACATCTATATCATCATGTTAACCATTCCCTGTAGCAGTGAGGTCCACATCCTTATCACTCTTTGACGTAGAAGTTTCTTCAATTCCCTATTGGATTTCTCGGTGACTATCTTATATCGATGGCCTCTAGTTATGCTCTTCCTCACAAGAGGAAACATTCTCTCTATATCCATGCCATCAAAACCTTTCATAATTTTAAATATCTTTAAGTCACCCCTGAGCCTTCTTTTTGTTTCAAAAAAGAACCTTTCCAGCCTGTGAATCATTTATTGATATCTCCACCCACATATTTCTGACATCATTCTTGTAAATCTTCTCTCGCCTTCTCCAGTACCTCTATTCTTTTGTAGATGGCATATAGACCAAATCAACTTCTTTACTTTTCCATTCTATCCGTCTAGAAATAAAGGCTAGAATTCTCCAACTTTGCCCAAGGCTGGGGTTCTCTGGTAACCTGATCTCTCCTCCCTAAACACTCACGCCTTTCAATATAACATGTGACCTGATGTGACATTGGCAATGTTTTAAACGGGTTTGGCCAAACATGAATCAGTCAAGGTGATCCTCCAGGGACACAGAGGTAAGTATTTTCCTGGGGGAAAGCGAAATGCCCGGGCACTGCCTGACACTTCTCCCTGGCACTGCCCTCTGGTAAGAAATCTCACAACACCAGATTAAAGTCCAACAGGTTTATCTGTAGCAAACACCACTAGCTTTTGGAATTGGTTTTGGAGCCAGTTCCAGAAGCTAGTGGCGTTTGCTACAAATAAGCCTATTGGACTTTAACGTGGTGTTGTGAGACTTCTTACTGTGTTTACTCCTATCCAACGGCGACATCTCCACATTATGACTGCCCCCTGGCACAGGTTGGCACTGCCATGTTGACACTGCCAGGTTGGCACAGTTGAGCTTTGCAGATGTGTTGAGGTACTGCCACTAAACATGACAGTGTGGACCATGTCCACCTGCTTTTTTTTTGTGATGGAGTGTGGTAAGATCTGGAGAAAAAAAAACAGTTCCTTTATCTGGAGAGAATCATTTTTCTCATTGGAATTAACACTGCCATTTTTTTGGTAAGATCGCACCCAAAATTTTTTCCCTCCTTCATCCAATCTATTTTTTCTCTCTTCATCTTTCTTTCTATACTGGTTTGGATAATGAATGGACCCAATCTGTATTACCCTTCCTTCTCAGTCCTTCTGTTGTGTATTTATCAATTCTTTAATCTGATTAGTTAAGGATTTGCGTTGTTCTCTCAAGCCCCAAGTCACACCACATGTACAAGCCTCAGAGGCCCTTTTGCCCTTACTGTGACATCATCAGACCACACTTCCAACAACTTTCAAAGTAAAGATTATTACAACTCAAGGATTCAGTTGCAAGTCTAATTTAACAGTGAATGCTGTTAACTGCAGGATTGTAATGTTATCTGGCCTATGGTATTTTCAGGACTTTTATTTTTAAAAGAAATCTTGAATGCCACAAATGTCGTTAAATTTTTAACAAAAATCAGTAAGACCCTTAATCTTTATGCTGGATTTGCTTACAGTAACGTAAAAAACTGTATGTTTTTACTGTAAGCCACTGGAGTACACATGACTGGAGTTTACCTGTGATGCACCTGGAGCAATTTTCTCGTCACTCTTGACATCATACCGAATAGTCCCCTGTTGAAAAGTATAACTATGCTTTAAGCAATGAGACATATAATGGTGGAAGTCAATATTGAACTGGAAAAATGATTCAATGGATTGTTGGACATGTTGACATGTTAAGAGCTACTCAACTGCATGAAGCAGTATGATTTAAAAGGAAAGGTCAGAGTAACACACAGTAATAATCAGTAACAGGAGCGAAGATGTAGGATTCTGCTGGATATATTTTGTGACCTCTGTGAAGAAATGTTTGATCAAGTAAATAGTTATACTGCACATGTGAGATTCCTGCCAATTTCTATTGTGTTTCACTAGAGTAATGGTGGGAGCGTGGAAAAGGTTTCATGAAAAATTAGATAATGTCAAAATGTTAGTTTGATATAAAGTTTTGCTATAAAATTCCATAGTTTGATAATTTCACACCAATTTCACGTATTATTAATTCAAATAGAGGTGAAGTGGAAGGCAGGATGTTACCTGACTTCTCCCTAGATCCTGGAATGAGACTTGATCCTGGATCATCCACTCTCAGATGATCTGAACAAGTTTGGGAAATTCGCTGCATCAGGGAGGCTTGAATTGTGTCTGGGATTTGAATAATTAGAATTCTAGTGCATATATATTACAGACACTATCAGTTCAATCATATACATCGCATGGGGAAAATGGATTAGTCATTTGCCCTTATGAGATGTCTCAAGGCATCACTTGTAACATATTGAACAACCCGACTATTCTGGACAGCTTAAGAAGTTATTTGCGTGCGTTGGCTCTTTGTAAAAACTGTTGATTTCAGTCACAGTCCTGTTTTAAAGCAGCTTCAACCAGATGTGCGTGCATATTTAGATTATTTGTATGATTCTGCTCCAGTAAATTTAAGCACAACAAGTGGTTCAATTTTGAGATCAGCAAAAATATTATTTTTGTGATAAACCTGTAACTGTTTGTTGTAGTTAATGTTTGAAATGGGGTTTTAAGAGCCAATGCAAATATGTTTATAAAAATAACAGTAAAAAGAGGCAAAGCTGCAAAGAGTGATGGCAGATATAGCATTGATAAAAATGGTAATAGTGTGTTGAAATTGAGATCCACCCTTGGATAGTACAATATGTTTTTCACAATATGACGTGTGAGCATTTAGGTTTGTTGAATTGAAACCACTTGATTCTCCGCATTCTGATATTTTGTTATCTTGGTTTCACAAAACCGTCTACTGTATCTTTTCCTCCAGCTGTCGACTTTTTTTTAAGCTCAACTCCCAGATGACCTTGTTGAAGATGCCTAAGAGTGTAATTGCCTTTACAAAAGCTGAATGTTGCAGATGCTGGAAATCTGAAACATAGAAGTGGAAAATGCTGGAAATACTCTGTGGTCCTGGCAGCATCAGTGAGGAGAGAAACAGCATTGAAGAGCTAAATTTACCAAACAAATGTTGCAAGAATGGATGGCTCCCTGACCACTTTTCATTGTCAGTCAAATTTCCCAGAGGCAGCTGGGAACCTGGGAGCTAACAGTAGGTGTCTAGTTGAGGCTGGTATGGGGATCTGACCCAGGATTTTAAGCAGTCTTTTGAATATTTTACGAGAGTCATGGGTCCCATAGAGCTACAGGGGCTCATCCACTGTTATGAGGTGAGTGTACAATATTGGTGATTGCTGTTTGTAATTGACAGACAGTTAAGAACTGCAGAATTTCCAATCATAATGGCTTAGGGTTGTCATTGGAAGGGAGGTGTAGCTTAAAAGGAATGATTGTAGTTTGGAACAACTGGTGTCCAGGACAGATTGGAAGGTAATTTTTACCCAAAACCCCTGCAGCAAGCTCGGGTTAGTTCTGTGGTAAATCTGCAACTGTTCATTTTAGTTAATGTTTGAAATGGGGTTTTAAGAGTCAATGCGAATATGTTTATAATAACAGTGAAAAAAAGCAAAGTTGCAAAGAGTGATGACAGATATAGCATTGATAAAAATGGTAATAGTGTGTTGAAATTGAGGTCCATCCTTGGGTAGTACAATATGTTTTACACAATCTAACATGTGAGCACTTAGATATGTTGAATTGAAACCACTTGATCCACTGCATTCTGATATTTTATCTTGGTTTCACAAAAACGTCTACTCTATCTCTTCCTCCAGCTGTCCACTTCTTTTTTAGCATAGACCTTGTCAAAGATGCCTAAGAGTGTAATTTCTTTTACAAAAGCTAAATGTTGTGTTACTGGAAATCTGAAACATAAAGTGGAAAATGCTGGAAATACTCAAGATCAATCCACAATGGCTTTACCATGCACTGAACAAGTAAGACAAGTGGGAATGTCTCAGTGTGTAAGAGCAATGGCAGCTTCTGTAAACCAGTGCATATCTGTGCAGGATCCTTTTGGGATGGTCACACATGAAGTACAATTTGAGGTATTGGAATGCCTTCCTGCTCCTGGCTGCACTGAGGGAGTCTTGATGGAAACAAATATGTAGCCTTTGATCCACTAGCAAGAATGCAACAAGGGAGGAGGGCTGAAGGTCTCAAAGGGAGATGGGTGCCCTGCACTCAAGAGACTTTTTTAGTCAGGAGGAGAGTAAGAAAGAGGATCTTTAGCAGCCACGTTGGAATGGGCTGCGGAGGGTTCAGGAGTATCAGTAGTATAATATGTCAATACACAGATATGGAGGACACACAGGGGCATTAAAGTAGTTGAATCCTTGAGGAATTATTACCCAGTATGAAGTCTGTACACACAGCGGCTCAGCTTGATGCATCTGCCAGAACATCAGAGTCCCGAAGGGTTTGTTTATGATGATAAGTAGCTGTTCTCCCAAGTTGACTGCTGGAGGAGGGATTGTGAGAATCCATTGCATGTGTTGGTAAAAGTGACTGGGCTGTTCAGTCGATACACTACTGGGTCATTTCATGGGTTGTCCGGGGATATTTATGAGATTTTGTAATCTGTGGTCCATCATTACTTAAGGCAGATGGCATCTGCCTTGTTCATAAGAGCAGGTGAGTATAACCTTTCAGACAAATAATGCAAGCCAGGCCAAGAGAGTAATTGGTTTTGGTGTGAATGCAGCATTTCCTCAGGCCAGTGGGTCAAAGGCTACAAACATGATCCTGTCAAGACTCATTCAGTGCAGCCAGGAGCAGGAAGGCATTCCAATCCCTCAAATTGTAGATCACGTGTGACCACTTCAAAATGATCCTGCACACATATGCACTGGTTTAGGGAGACTACCGAGACTCTTACCTTCTAAGACATTCCCAGTTGTCTTATTTGTTCAGTCAAATTGGCTCCTGGGTGACAATGGCCATCTGCTGGCAGCCCTGAACACCAGGCAGAATATACACACAAAAGCTACGTCTAATCTTGAAGGCAACATTTGAGCAAACAGTTTAGATCACTTTGTGCAAACCATCTAAAATGATCCCTCAATAGCCTTCTGCACAATCTAACACAGCAGAGAGGAGTTGGACTAACAACAGATATGATCCTTTTGAAGGGGTTGCCTCCTCCGCTGAGGATGAGGAGGATGCGGAGTAAGGCCATGCACAGGACACTGCCGTCTTTGACAAGTGGTCAAAGGAACCTGAGGACTCCCCCAACTAAACTGAATTCAACTGAGCCAACAATAAACAATAATTATCTACCTCTATGTGGGTGGCCTGGTAAATCTGAGTGTGACACCATGGCAATGTCCCATTGAGGACCCCCATTCTGTGAAACTCATCACGTTCAGCTCCTCCCATCCCAATTATATGATGTAATGATCATTGTGTTTTTGGCTCAGCGTTGCAATCAATCTCTACCAATTAGTGATGGGCAATAAATGTGGGCCTAGTCAGCAAAGCCCAGATCTTTGTGAATAAATAAGAATAATGTGAAAACTTGGTCTGAGGTGAAGGAAATAATAAAGATGATGAGCTACGGAACAAAGGCCTAAAGTCATCTTTTATCCCAAATATGTCACACTTACCATACATCATGGACTGGATTTTACTGTGATCCACAGGGAGGAAAGTAGATGGGTAGGTTTGTAAAATAGGGTGCTGTACCAATTAATGTCACTTAAGATTTCAGCTCATTGCTGCTATGATTCAACAGATGAGGGAAGAAACACATACTCAATGCACAGCTAACAAGCTTGACTCCATGGACTAGGAACGTTCTCTTTTCCACATTCTTGGTGCAAATTGGAAAACCTCTTCTCCCCTCTGGTTTGCCTCCCCACATTCAAGGGTTCTCCACCCTGGCTTGCCCAACATGCTCCCCTAGCCTCCTCACTAGGACCTGTCAACCTGCCCCCGTCAATTCCCAGACTGACCTGGGACTCAGGTTATCCATGGTTGCTCTTTCTCCTGGTGATACTGTCAGCACTGCAGAGCTGCCATCCACCATTAGTCAGCTATTCTCTGAAGTGGGTCTTCTTCCTTGATGGAGAGTGGAAGTCTCTTCATAATAATCAAAATTTCATTGGACAAAAAGTTAAAGTGAGGTCTGCCAACAACCCAGGCTCATCCAGATATTTAGAGTGGGGTGCAGGGCACACTCAGTGTATAATTCAGCCCAACATCCCAAATTACTTACACATTGAAGTCCAAAATATTATTTGCTGAAAGAAATCTGTCTAATTTACATTTAAATTAATCAATACAAACTCCCTCCACCATCTTCCTGAGGAACTTAGTACATAGATTTATCACACCACTTTGTGAATATAAAGAGATCCATAAAATGCAAATTCAAAGTCCTTTAATATGCAAACCTGTTCAATGTTGTTGCATTCTAGGTAATCCTGAGACCATCCTTAGATTTATTTGTTTGCTTTTTGTAACCACGTTCACGAAATCATTATTTCTGGTCTGATTAGCGCAAGTGAACCCAGACTGGTTTCCTTTCCAGGAATTAAGCAACCAAGACAAATGACTGCAGGGCTGTGTGGCACATAGGGCACTAGAGCATTGTGATGCAATATATAACTCTACCCTTCCATACGCTACCTTGAAAATCTGATATCAAAACATTCAATGAATAGATAAACCTCCAGATCACATTTCACCTGAAGATATTCATAGAATCAATTTCTGTTTAAATAATTCCTTTCCCCTTAATGTGTCACGTAATTTAAGGTTTACATGCAGGTTCAGTTGGCAGTCAGGAAGGCAAATTCAAAGTTAGCATTCATTTCTAGAGTGCCAGAATACAAGAGTAGGGAAATAATGCTGAGACTGTGTATAGGGCCTGGTCAGACCCCATTTGAAATACTGTGTGCATTTTATAAACCCCATACCTAAGGAAGAATGTGTTGGCCTTGGAGTAGGTCCAGAAGAGGTTCATAGAATGATCCCAGTAATTAAAAGTTTGTCATATGAAAGTCTCGATGGAGTTTATAAGGATGAGGAGGGATTTAATTGAAACTTATAGACCTGGACAGAATGGATGTGGAGAGGATGTTTCTACTAATAGGAGAGACTAGAATCAAGGGAGTAACCTCAGAGTGAAAGGACGCTCTTTTGGAGATGTGGAGGAATTTCTTCAGCCAGAGAGTGGTAAATCTGTGGAACTCATTGCTACGGAGGGCTGTGGAAGCCAGATCAGAGTGTCTTTAAGACAGAGATAGATATGTTTTTGATCAATAAGGGATCAAGGGTTTGGGGGAAATGGCAGGCAAATGGGGATGAGAATCATATCAGCCATGATTAAATGGTGGAGCAGAAGCAATGGGCTGAATAGTCTAATTCTGCTCCTTTATCTTATAGTCTTGAGGTCTATTGCCTAAAACAGTGGCTTATCTTTTAGCAGAGAAATGTTATTGATATAAAGAGTATCAGACTGATGGGCTGAGTTAAACATAGAACTGCTCTAACAACATCATAGGAAAGTCTCCTATCGCAGGCTTGCAGTTTGTGTTACAGTTGTGCTGTTAGTCTGAAGTAGCCTAGCCGAATTTTGCTGTTAACAAATATAGTTTGGCGAACTCGTCAAAAAACAAGTGTCATAATGGCTAGAATGCCAACTGATCAATACTGGCCTGTCAGACGCAGGCCAGATTGCAATGATCCTACCCTCATCTTATTTTTTGGGAGAATGGTGAATTGCACACTTGCTCCAGGAGAGATGGGGCTTAAATACATCAGTGAGCTTGCTGCAAAGCAGTCAGATGCCAATTTGTAAGGATGCCCTGCTCTCAAAGTGCACTGGACATCCCCCTCCAGTCCCACCAGGGACACCGGGTCTCCCGTTGGGGCATTGGGGCCCTCCCCATAGATCCACCTTCATGACCTGACATGGCCCCCACCCCACCCTCCATGTTCCAGCCCTGCACAACCCGACCTGCACACAATCCCTTGCATATCCATCATGCATAGACCCCTTGCATAGACCCCCTGCATTGACACCTAACATAGCCCTCACTCAGGCCCCATCCCCTTGACACTGCCCTTGTACACTAGGGTGCCCAGTGGGCATTGCCAGTGAGACAAGTTGGCACTGCCACATGGGCATTGACTGATAGGCACTGTTCAGCCATGTCCCTGACCATCCAAGATGGCTTCCAATCCCCCCAGTATGTCCTTCATACGTGGCTTCTGCAAATGGAAACCAGTAATGATTCTCTCTGGTCTCACGCCACACCTGAAGAACGGAAGGTCTTGGGAGCTGAAGAATCCAGCCGCAAATGGAACATGCATATTTAAATACTCCTTTAAAAATACAAATTGACCTTGCATCTTTTCTGGGTGTGATCCAGTTTGTGTCACTGGAAAAGGACTAGGATGATCACAAACCATTTGCCACATGTGCAAAGCCAGTTTTTAGGCCCACACACTATTTTCTGTGATCGGTGTGAATGTCAGATATGGCAAAGTTAGAAAATCACTCTCTAAATGTTTCAAAGAATTAAAGTTAATATTTAAACTTTTTTTTAATTATTGGTATACTGAGCAGTATGGCTTTAACTCCCCCAGTAACTCTATGTTATTCTACTGACTGATCAATGGTTGGTAACTACAAGTTTGTGATAGAATTGTCTTTGTATCAATTAACTGAATACAATTCTGTCTTTCTAGCACTGCGTCTAGATATATCCGGAAATCCAAATCATCATTAGACTCTAGGGGCGCTAATTGTCATTTTTCAGTTAACAATTTAGGAAGTTTCTCTGCTATGAAACTAACTTTGATCGTAAATCTGCTAGCTTTCGGCGTTTGTGCCTTCGTCAGGCGAATGAGGTGCTCTGGTCTCCAAAAGCACACATATCAGTACAGACAGTTTACAGATTGCTGATTAGAATGCGAATCCTTACACCTAGCCTGCCATTCAAGTCTTAAAGCGGCTAACAAAGGAACACTGAGCACTGAGGTTAGAGAGATGTGTATTGTCTCCAGACAGCACAGTAAGTGAGGTTTTTTGCTAACCCAGGCAAATCATGGGGGTTACAGATAGTGTGACATGAAGCCAAGATCCCTGTTAAGACCTTCCTCATGTGTGCAGAACTTGGCTATCAGTCTCTGCTTAGCCTTTGTCTTTGTTAGCCACTTTAAGACTTGAATAGCAGGTTAGGTGTAAGGATTCGCATTCTAATCAGCAATCTGTAAACTGTCTGTGCTGATATGTGTGCTTTTGGAGACCAGAACACCTCATAAGCCTGACGAAGGCACAAACGCCGAAAGCTAGCAGATTTGCTATCAAATAAATCGGTTGGATTTAAAATTGATGTTGCCGGACCTCTTACTGTGTTCCCAATGGCCATGTCTGCAGGTGCTGGGGAGCTCATAGAACGCACACCTCCCTCCCAAATAAGGGGTTATGGCACCCTTACGTCTAGTAAATAACCCAGTTTGACCAGAAAATCTCTTTTGTCCTAGAGATGATCCATAAACTGTGTATTCAATCGTCTGGGTTGCAGGCTGTTTATTTCTATCTTTTAGGCTGCAGCCTGTCATTTTAGTTCTTGGCTATTGTCCCAGAGTGCTTTACACATCGCCATTCCAGATTGGCCACAGTCCCCCCTTTGATCCTGAATATGAAGCGTGATGGATCACAAACTCAGGACCAGTATCTATCAGAAATTCCCCAGTCACTCAACCATCAAACAAAGCCCAGGCATTGGCATACACAGTAATAATACATTCCTACAACATATTCCAGAAGCTACAGACAATAGCCTTCTATAAATACAAACAGCCACATATTCTAAACCTCATTATTACAATAAGCTACTTACCCACAAATACAAGCAATCAGATATTTCAAACACCGTTACTACACTAAGCTAATTATAAACCATTATTCAAACAAACATTAGAATAAAGTATTTGTAGAACTGAGGCACATTTTGGTAGTAGAATTTCCAACAGCTCATTAGTACAAATTGCAAAATGGCAGGTTTCCTGTGAACATTGCTCTATTGATTTAGAGGGGATCATGGTTCAAGGGCGAACCCTACATTCTGCTTCAGGCTGATCCTCTTTTCCCATCGGCTGGATTGGACTGTAAGGATGATTAGGTATACCAGACTGAACAAAATCAGTAATACCACCAGGTGTGACATTATGCAAACAAATGGAATGATTTGAATGTTTGAACTCCAGTTCCAGAGGTCATCCCACCAAGAGGTGACTTTAATTTCTTCAATTCTCCTTTTCACCTCTTGGGTCTGTTGTATTACTTTGGTGAAGGTTCTGTGGGCTGTAGCCAATTTTGCCTGAATCAGGTTCAAGTCCTCTGGCAGGAGTTTTAGGCTTGTGTCATATTTCTGATGGTACTCCCCTAGAGTCTGTCGGAGGTCATCTGTGGCATTCAAATCTACTCTCTCCCTCTTATAAATATCTATTAGTTGAATGAGATCCACCTTGGCTGGTATGTCTGGTTTGATACAGAACGTAGTATTAACAATGTTACAATGTGTCATGCCACACTGATACTATTTCAGGGAAGTGGTGAGACAGTATCTCCCTGCTTCCTTGTAAGCCACCTGAGTTATAGCTGTGTCCAGACTATGAGCTTCTACTGAGCGATTTAGGCTAGTGTTTCTTCTGAAGCCACACGGTGCACGGTCATTTAAGTAAACTAGGTACGGGCATGCAATTATTTTGTCAGTTTGCTGACATCTGTCCAGAGTAGTATCTATCATCCTCCCTTCTTTCTCCACTGCATATGGTAAAGTGCCATCATGCCCTATCCAGATATCCTCATGGATAGTACCTATATTTTCCTCTTCAAAGACCCTCAGCCCAATCTGGTCATCAGTGACAATGGGGACTCTTAAGATCATTCCCAGGGCTTTCCCTGGAGTCTCTTTGCAGTCGTCATTGAACCAGACTTTGGCCAACTGTCACATCTGGCAGCCAGATAACTCGGGGTGTTTCTTACTCATAAATAGGTATTCCAACTGTTTGTCACTAATCCAAGATGGAACCTGTCCACTGCATACCTCTCTAGGTTTTCCTTATGCTGTTTTATCTCCACTGACCATATGCACTACATAAAGTCTGGTTCTGTTGTCAAAGAACAAAGAACAAAACAGCACGGGAAACAGGCCCTTCGGCCCAACGAGCCCTTGCCGCCACCCCGATGTTCCCACGTCTACCCGTGATCCTTGTCTATGTTTATAAATCTATGGATTAAAAACCAAATTTGAGACAATTTAGGGAGAATTTGTTTTGCCAATTAGCCTAAGAGCACATCTTTGGGATGTGGGAGGAAACCGGAGCACCCGGAGAAAACCCACGCAAGCACGGGGAGAATGCGCAAACTCCCACAGACACAGGCCCAAATCCATGTATCTGCACAGCACAGCGATAGTCACTGAGCTGTCGTGTTGCCCATCAAATGATCCAGGTCAAGCGTACACTAACAATGTGAAGCACTAGGATACTCTTGAAAAAAAATCCAACAGCAGCCCTCTCACGACCCATCGCGTGTATGCCCCTCGTTAGACAACAAGGTGGACCAAAGCACCTGTAGGATAAAAACAAGTACATCAATATCATCATCTATTTACACACTTCCCAGAGACTCCCAAGGCTCATGATCCCTATTTTAAACCAGTTTTCTATACCCCTCCATTCCCATTCTGTTCATGTGCCCATTTAAGTATTTCTTAAATAACTCCAGAGAGCCTGCCTCCACCACTTTACTTGGCAGCACATTCCATATCCCCAACACCCTCTGTGTGAAAAAACTCCCTCTAGCATCCAAATTATACCTCACCCCCCTCACCCTAAGCCCGTGACCCCTCGTGCTATTCGAGCCCATCCTAGGAAAAAGCTTAACCCTGTTTACTCTATCTATACCCCTCATAATCTTGTACACCTCTATTAGATCTCCTCTAAGTCTACGTCTTTCTAAGGAAAACAGCCCCAATTTGCCTAACCTCTCCTCGTAACTCAGACCTTCCATACCAGGCAGCATCCTGGTAAACCTCCTCTGCACTCTCTCCAGAGTGTCCATGTCCTTCCGGTAGTAAGGCGACTAGAGTTGGACACAGTATTCCAAATGAGGTCTAACCAGCGTTTTATACAACTGCAACATTAAAGGCCAGCTCTTGTACTCTATACCTCTTCCTATAAAGGCTAGCATACCATATCGGTTGTCGGATATCATCCTCTAGTTTTTCCCTGATAATTTGATTGATTGTCTTGGTGTGTCTTTCTAACACAGCTACTATGTAGCTGCTGTATGTGTTCCCAGTCAGAATCTTGTTGACTGTCCTTATTGATAGAACTTAGTGAATGTTTAACCTGCTGGTCAGAACTCAAAGTTTATTGTCCAGGTCAGCTAAATTAATGGTTGCTACTGAAGTAGGGAAAGAGATAATGGATTTTGTACCTAGAATATGTCACAAATATATCCTTTTATCATGACTGATCTCTTCCAGCTTATACTGTTCCTGGCATTAATATAAGTTATTTGTTCATGTCTTACATGCTTTAACTCTCATTTGTATAAAGACAGATAGTTTAATGTGGCTGTTATTTTATAGACTTCGCAAATCTTACCTATTTGTGTTAGCTGGACATTGTTACACAGATGGTAGTTTTCATTCAGATTTTCTCATTGTTAACTTTCAAATTAAAATGATTGGTTATGCTTAAATGTTACAGTTTTTGACATTTAATTAGAACATAGAACATAGAACATAGAACATTACAGCACAGAACAGGCCCTTCGGCCTTCGATGTTGCTCCGACCAATATAAAAAGCAATGCCCCTCCAAACTAAACCATTCCCTTCTCTTCCATATACTTATCAACTAACCTCTTAAACGCCACCAAACTTGGCGCATCTACAAACGCTGCAGGCAGGGCATTCCACTCCCGAACCACCCTTTGGGTAAAGAACCTGCCTCTGATATCCGTCCTATAACTATCACCCCTTAATTTAAAGCTGTGTCCCCTCGTGCTAGCTTTTTCCATCCTAGGAAAAAGGCTATCACTATCCACCCTATCTAAACCTCTAATCATCTTATATGTTTCGATCAGGTCCCCTCTTAGCCTCATCCTTTCTAACGAAAACAACCTCAAATCCCTCAGCCTCTCCTCATAAGACCTGCCCTCCATACCAGGCAACATCCTGGTAAACCTCCTCTGTACCCTCTCCAATGCCTCCACATCTTTCTTATAATGTGGGGACCAGAACTGCACAAAAATTGATAGAATAAATTGAGTGCACAAAATAACCAACTTATAAATGGGAAATTGCCAGAACTTATAAGAGGTAAATAAGTTTAATTTTTAACAAATAAAGGGTAATGGAAATAAAGTCTGTATAGGTTTTGTGTTTCAAAGAGAGATGTATTGAAACATGTTCTCGGTTTATGAAGTAACCATTTGAATATGAGACAATGTTACAAAGTAGTACCTGTTTGTTTTATGACTGCCTTATATTCAGTAAATGTTATCATGGTAATCCTCATGTTCACGTGTAAAATTGTCGAATCGATATATGTAAATGCTAATATGTTGGGAGTTAATTTTTCTGAAAAGCTAAGAGCTCTGGAGAATGTCAATGACTTTACAACAGATGGCAGTATTTTGCCTTGTATTTAGCTATTTGGGATTATAAGAGTTAAAACGCTTAAAGGGAAACAAATAAACCATTTGTGCAAGTTATGTTATTCATAAATAAATTGGTAAAGTGGACAGAATGGTGGAAGTGTTTCTTCTACAATTCATGAAACTGATAGGAAAACTTTTGAATTACTTTTAACTTGTACATTGGTCACATTGTGTTAATTGTTTCATAAGGAACTTAGCATGTGTATGCTAGAAAGAGATAGATTTTGAGCTGTGACTGTGGAAGTTTAAATCTGAAATGATAACTGTGACAAAAGGTGTTTATTATGAAAATTTGGATCACTTTTAAATGACAAATATTTTGGAGAGTTAAATCTACCTTTTCAGCACTTTTTGGATGCACGACCCTGCAAAATCCAAATTTGAATGTTATTTTCTTTTGCATTTGTATCAATGATTTATCATTGTCCTGTACATAATTCTGAACCTAGAATGAAGTTAAGATATGTGATTATTGTATTTGTAGCATGTTATTGTTTGTATCAATATATTGTGGGAAGGTATCGTTACTGTGCATGCCAATGTCAAGCCCTTTCTTGACTGTTGAGTGACTGGGGAATTCCTGACAGGCACTGGTCCTGAGTTTGTGATGCATCATGCTTTGCATTCTGGATGAAAGAGAGTTATGTGACCTGTGTACCTTCAGTGTCTACAGACATGGCCGACACTGAGAGATCGGTGTTCCAGCACCTAACTGGACTCTTATTGACCAGAGGGATCAAGTCCTGATTGATTGATTGACAATGAGAAAAGGAGCGTGAAACCTAATCAGGAACGAGTTACAGCAATGGTGCATATCGCCAGTGGTGACTAGCAGTTGGAGAGCCACTACACCCGAGAAGGAAGGAAAACCAAAGTCAGACTGGCAAGCCAAACCAAAGAACATAGAGGACGATTGAGACCAACGCACAAATAAAGGCCAGTGTTTTCTTGGGTACTTGCTGGTCATGCAAGGTTAAGTCTAGGTCTTGCATTAGACTTGAACTTTGGTATTTTCCTGTAAGATAACATTGTTTGTTGAACGGGTGCTTATTGATTATGTGGGCACAAAAGAACCCCAAGTTATTTTTTGCTTTTTAACTGGGGTGTATCCATATGCTGGTAACATTTGGCTTTGGATTGGTCATGGGGCCATGCTTGGACCTAGACCTGACCAAAAAGGGGGAGTTAAGCAGGGAAAGAGTTAATGGATTTTGTACATAGAATATGTCACAAACATAACCCTGCATCATGACTGATCTCCTTTAGCTTATACTGTTCCTGGCATTAATTTAAGTTATTTGTTCATGTCTTACACACTTTAACTCTCATTTGTATGAAGACAGATAGTTTAATGTGGCTGTTATTGCATAGACTTTGCAAATCTTATCTATTTGTGTTAGTCAGACATCATTACATAGATGATAGTTTACTAGATCGGCTTTTGACAGCTGCTGATGACAGATCGCGATACCAGCTTTTAACAGGAAGAGTCCTGCTGGAACAGCCGCAATTGCACAAGTAAGTTCAAAGACAGGGATGCCGATACTGCTGCAGAAAGGTTTTGAATCGTGACTGTTTGTCATGACTGTAGCTCCCAGCTGGACTGTGAATCCTGATTAACTCTGGTATTGTATCACGACCAGAGAAGGAAGACCCGGAGTTCTGGCCAGAATGGGAAACTTGGAATCATGATTGACACTAAGAGTCATGATGTATAGATGCCCACTTGTGTTTGTGTTCTGTGAGAAGTCTGTAGTCCTCCTCCTCCCAAAATTCTGGAATAAAGCCCGGGGTTTTGAAAAACAAAACACTGAATTTTGACTCACTAACAGTCTGAGGTATTATTTTACCTACAACGTTACCCCTGCCCTGTAATGCTGTGCCCATGTTATTGACCTTTCTGGATCCTTCCTGTCTTTCATCCATTCCTACCTGTCCGAACAGTTTGCGAGTTAATTGGAGGTATAATCTCTTAAGTTGGGGACAGCACCACTCTGAGAGTTGGGTCCCAGCTATATCCACCACCACAGGTACCAATTTGTGGTGAATGTTGTCATTCAGGGCTTTCCCTGTGTGTTTTAGTATCAATCCATTCCGTAGCCTTGGAGTGGCTTAAGGGCAAATCGAGTGAGACAGATCCAGGGATGGCTTCGGCCCAGTTGTTATTTCATATAATGCATGTCCCAGGACACAGCTGCCCAAGTTCCAATCCTTTTTTGGGCTGTTGGCCAGATATCCAATTTCGGGCCACGCATTATTTGAAAATCTCTACCAATTCCCTTCTATGGTAACACTCAGATAACATTCAGTTGAACTGCCATTTTTTTTTGTATACCAGCCGTTGGTTGTTATATTCAAACATTATACTCTTCTTGGGGTGCACTCATAACACACCCTCCTTAAATTCACCCATATCAGGTCGGGCAAACCATAAATAACAGGGATACCAAACTTTACCTTGCTTGGAGTGTCTTGTGTGCTTATTCCAATGATGAATCCAATGAGGTAGATTGTAGGTTGCATCTCCGTTGTCATCCATCATTGCCCTGAGAAAATTAATGTAATTTCTGCTGTTATTGCACCTAATATTTGATGTATATACATATATTTAAAAAGTCCATGCTCCCCCCACCATTTTTTTATGAACACATACTTGCAAGTGGTGTAGCCAGGAAGACCTGAATATCTCAAGCGTCCTTTGCATGTCATAATTCTTTATTCTGATTGTGGAGCACTATGGAGCAATTGTTTGTTCAGATCAACAAGTAGATGAGTTGTGGGGTTGTTAGAAAAGAGCTTATTTTAACTGGTCAGCAAAATCAAGGTTTTAGTCCAGTAGCAGTCACCATTAATTATAGGGATTCGAATAGCACTGGAGTCAGTCTGTAATGACATGAAGAGGTGTCTGTTCTATCAGTGTGTTGGAGTTTAAAAGTGGGCTGTATGTAAAATTTAATACAAGTGCCTCTCAGAGTTGAAAATGGGTTCCTTTAACCTTAGGCGTAAAGAGATATCCCTCCTTTCATTAGAACACTTGAAATAAAATTCTCAGTGTCACTTGGAACACAGAGCGGCTGCATAGTGTACCAGGCTTTTGCACTGTAAGAGTTTTGTTTATTTCATTTCCTGCTGAGAATGTAGCTCAGTTGCCGTGAAGATTTTAAAATTTAGCACAGCTGCCTCAATGACATTAAAATTTGGCGTATCTGCCTCAAAGATTTTAAAACACAGCATAGCTGCCCAAAAATATATATAATTTGCTCAATGTGGTCTTAACTGGAGAAAATTGGTGAAAGAATTGGCATAGGGTTATATGAGTGGCATGGTTAATCATACTACCGGTATTAAGCTCCCCATAGCGCCTGAGTTTGATTCCTGCCTTGAGTCACTGTCTGTGCAGAGTTTTCACATTCTCCCCGTGTTTACATGGGTTTCCTCCGGGTGCTCCGGTTTCCTCCCACTGTCTGAAAGATTTGCTGGTTGATGCATTGGCCGTTCAAAATTCTTTCCCCGTGTACCCAAACAGGTGCTGGATTATGACAATTAGATTTTCATAGTAACTTAATTGCCGTGTTAATGTAAGCCTATTTGTAACCAATAAATAAACTTTACATTTTTCCCTCCCTACTCCCTCTTTGCCTCCTCCCATATTCAGCCTCCACCGTTCTCTACTTTTTTGCTGCCTCCTAGTCTTCATGCAGTTTGTTCTTACCGCGCTCAGTATGGATCAATTTATCAGTGACCACCAACAAGGCTAAAGCAGTACTTACCTCAAAGTTGTGGAAAAGATGAAAAGATTGATCCATGACACTTAAACAATCATAAAACTGAAGGTTCTAATCTCTGACTGTGGGGAGCTTAATTCCAGTGGGGTAATAGTTTAATGAGCATGCACAACATACTAATGCATGCAAAATGGCATCCTACTGTCAAACCATAGAATTCTACCGTGCAGAAGGAAGCCATTTGGCCCATTGAATCTGCACTGCCTCTCCGAAAAAAGCATCTTACCCAGGCACACCACCTCCATTCTATCCCCATAAACCTGCACATTTAGCATGGCCAACCTCCTAACCTGTATATCTTTGGAGTGTGGGAAGAAAGCAAAGGAAACTCATGCAGACAGGCATGGAGAGATTGTGCAAACGCCATCTCCTAAGGCTGGAATTGAACCCAACTCCTTGGTGAAGTAGTGCAAACCACTGTGCCACAGTGCAGCCCCAATTGTTTGTTGGGAAGCTTGACCTACCTTTAAAATCCCATGAACAAAATTCCTAAAGTTCATTCAAATCTCAGGATAATGATGTTTGGCCTCACACAAAAGTTAAATTTTCCCACCCATCAAGCTTGCTGCTGCTGGCAAGCTCAGAACATTCCACCCTATGTTTCTCTGGATTACACAAAATGTACTGTCAGTGCAGTAATAAAAATAATACCTGTATGCAAATACTGATCAACTTTTTATTAAAATAACAGTTACAAGTCTGAAGGATGACTGTTATTCTGCAAGTCTGCATGAATAATCACTGGCTCAAATGCATCTCTCCCTGATAATCTCAATGCATTCTATGTCCTTTTTGAGCAAGACGTCAGTGAGAACATGCCTTCCACTCTGGATGAAGTTATACCTGGGATCACCGTTGCTGATGTCAGAGCAGCTTTCTCAAAGGTCAACCCACAGAAAGCGACTGGCCCAGATAGGGTACCTGGATGAGTACTAAGATCTTGCATGGACCAGCAGGCAGGGGCATTTGCAGACATCGTCAAGCTCTCTTTACAACAATCTGAGGTCTCTGTCTGCTTCAAGAACACAGCGATCATCCCTAAGAGGAACCAAGTAGCATGCCTTAATGGCTATTGGCCAGTGGCTCTGGCATCCATCATTATGAAGTGTTTCAAAAGACTTATCATAGCACAAATCAATTCCAGCCTTCTGGACTATCTGGGTCCACTACTGTTTGTTTACTGCCGCAACAGGTCCACAGCAGACATCATTTCCCTGGCCTTGAACCCAACCTTAGAACACATAGTTAACAAAGATACCAATGTCAGACTCCTATTTATTGACTACAGCTCAGTCTTCAACACCATTATTCCCACAAAACGCTTCTCCAAACTCCATGGCCTGATCCTCGGCACCTCCCTCTGTGACTGAATCCTGAACTTCTTAACTCACAGACCACAATAAGTAAGGATAAGCAATAACACCTCCTCCATGATCATCCTCAACGCCGGTGCCCCACAAGGCTGTATTCTCAGCCCTCTGCTATAGTCCTTATACGCCTATGATTGTGTGGCCAAACTCCTCTCCAATTTGATTTTCAGGTTTGCTGACAACACCACCGTAGTGGGTCAGATCTCAAACGATGAGACAGAGTGCAGGAATGAGGTAGAGAATCTGGTGAACTGGTGCAGCAACAATAATCTCTCCCTCAATGTCAACAAAACAAAGGAGATTGTCATCAGCTTTAGGAAGAGTAAAGGAGAACATGTCCCTGCCTACATTAACGGGGACAAAGTAGAAAGGGTCGAGAGCTTCAAGTTTTTAGGTGTCCAGATCACCAACAACCTGTCTTAGTTCACCCCCCCATATTGATACTATAGTTAAGAAACCCACCAATGCCTCTACTTTTTCAAAAGACTAAGGAAATTTGGCCTGTTAGCTATGACTCTCAACGACTTTCACAGATGCACCATAGAAAGCATTCTTTCTGGTTGTATCACAGCTTGGTATGACTCCTACTCTGCTCAGGACTGCAAGAAACTACAAAAGGTCATGAATGCAGCCCAATCCATCACACAAATCAGCCTCCCCTCCACTGATCCTACCTACATTTCCCACTGCCTTGTCAAAGCAGCCAGTACAACTAAGGACCCCACGTACACCTGACAGTCTCTCTTCCACTTTCTCCCATTGGGAAAAAGATACAAAAGTCTGAGGTCACATACCAACCAACTCAAGAGCAGCATCTTCCCTGCTGCTGTCAGACTTTTGAATGGACTTAGCTTGCATTAAGTTGATCTTTCTCTACACCCTAGCTATGACTGGAATAGTACATTCTGCACTCTCTAGTTTCCTTCTCTATGAATGAAATGCTTTGTCTGTATAGCATGCAAAAACAATATTTTTCACTGTATGCTAATACTGTGACAATAATAAATCAAATCAAAACAAAAGCTCTGTCCAACTACTGCAGCAATCATCTCAATGCTTGATATTATTTGGAATTGACAGAGATTTTCCTGATAGCCTCAAAGAGTGTAAGATGGGAATTCACTGGGCAATGCCAAGAGGGAGGGGCTGAGGGGATACAGCTTTCTGGAGAACGGGGCCAGATCAGGGTGGGCCGATCGGTGGTGGCGGGTGGGGTATTGCTGCCGTTCTGCACTGCAGTCAATGGGGGATGGAGGGGGAAATCAGTCCTTGCAAGGGGTTGGGGGTGGGGGGGGGGCACAGGTGTAGATCGATCTGGGTGGGGAGTGGGTCACGGGGGTAGATCGTTCTAAGCGAGGGTTGGGGGGTGGTTCATGGGGGTCAATCAGTCTAGCAGGGGTGAGGGCTGGGATCCGCTCTAGGTCACAGCCCTGCAGTAGCTGGGGGTTGAGAAAAGGGAGAGACAGACCTGCTTTAGAGAGCAGCAGAGGCTGACAGACAGGTCATTCTGATCGCAAAGCACAGGGACCTATGGATGCACAACGGCGTCCTCTGCTGCTCTTAGCCAGTGTTTGGGCAGTTTAAGATCTCCCCCTCCCACTACAACAGTTTTTGCTGTTCTTTCATACATAAGATCATAGATTTGGACTGATTGAAAAAACAGATCAGAAACTCTCCTGCCTTCATGCTCATCCTGGACTTAGAGTTTTTTATATGAGATTGCACCCCAATGTCTCCATACTGATGTACTTTATGCAAGACTATGGTAATTTTTTCTCCTTTGCTGCATAATATCGTAAATAGCTTTGTTCTCAGTGTAAAATATTAATTAAGGACTTAAAAGGGTAGTATAGTAGCATCCATCTTTAAGGAGTGAGTGATTGGGGTTCACATGACCCATCGGGCTAATTGTGACTAGAGGTGCAAATTGAGAATAGGAACGTGAGCTTTCTGGCAGTGGAAGTCTTGGAGTTAGGAAGCATTGTTATCTCTCTCTCATATGTAGTTACTTTTCCCCAATAAACCCCTATTTGTTTATCTGCTTTTTCTTCATTGGTTGTCAGTTTCTCACAGCTATTACGGTAACCCCCTCCTCCCTCATAAAAACAGTGTAGAGACATTTGATTGTGAGGTAGAGAAATAGTCAAACAGATATTTGGCTTGTTCATCTAGTTCTGATTTTTGAACCACTTTTGTGGTACTTCTTATGACTCAGAGCATGTTGTCAGAACAATTGTTGGAATTTGCTTCCATTGGAGTTTGCTAACAGAATCGGCAATATAGTTAACCCAGGAAGATCCTTTGCAATTATTCCAGCCTGTACCCAAAGTTACAAAGAGTGAAATGTGCAGCTCTTAAAAATTCCAGAGCCTCATAGATTAAGAGGGGAAAATTGAGGGTTTACATCACCAGGCAATTGGCTCCAGTCTCTTCAGGATAAGTTTACGAGTGTCAGAGGTCTTTAAATAGAACTGCTACCTTCACTCTTCAAGAGACAGAGGCTTGAGGATTAGCAGGAAAGTATTTACAAATGGAAAAGAAAGAGATATCTATTTAAAGTTAGAGAAAAACATCACAGAACACTTTGAAGAAAACCACAGTACTCCAGTCTATTATTTGCAACATCTTTTATTGATCAGATAAACAATACAACATATTGTAGCCCTCTATAAAAGACTGATGTTGATGAAGGCAAAGGAAAATCTGATAAGTTGAGCAATTTGATTATAAAGAGCCATTAGCAGCTAAGCATCCTGTCAATTAGAAAAAGTATTATTGCCATTAAAATGACAAATATATTCGCATGAAAAATCTTTAACTGTGATCCACTCCCAACAAACCAAAGTTCCTGAGCTGACTCAGATAAAAATAAAGAAAGAGTCTACATTTATAAGCTACTTCTTTGAAAATAATGAGTTTCACAATACCAGGTTAAAGTCCAACAGGTTTATTTGGTATCACAAACTTTCGGAGTGCTACTCCTTCATCAGATGACACCTAATGAAGCAGCAGTGTTCCAAAAGTTTGTGATACAAAATAAATCTGTTGGACTTTAACCTGGAGTTGTGAGACTTCCTATTGTGCCACCACAATCCAACACCAGCATCTCCACATCATGAAAATAATAATGCTGTAGAATCTTTAAAGTCCTTCTGAAGGGGTAGAAAGGAATTCATTTTGATGTCTCATCTAAATATAAAGCATCTTCAACAGTACTACACTCCCCATGTACTGTACTTTATTACTCAGGTTGCTGAAATGGGCCTTAAACCCATCACTTGCGACTCAGAGGTAAGACTACTGCCACTGGGTTAAGTCCAGAACCTTGTCTCAGCAATGCCATTGTTGGTTAGTTTCTGATTTTGATTTGTTATTGTCATATGTATTAACATAGTGAAAAGTATTGTTTCTTGTGCTCTATACAAAGCATACCTTTCATAGAGAAGGAAACAGAAGAGTATTACAGTCATAGCTCAGGTGTAAAGAATGATCAACTTAATGCAAGATGAGTCCATTCAAAATTCAAACAGCAGCAGGGAAGAAGCTATTCTTCAGTCGACTGGTACATGATCTCAGACTTTTACATCTTTCCCGATGGGAGAAAGTGGAAGAGAGAATGTCCAGGGTGATGGAGTCCTTAATTATGCTGGCTAATGCATTTGATGTGATAGGTGAAATGGTTTGATCAAATCTCTGGTTACTTTCTAACCTGATATAAGCTACAATACACATATAAACTTATGAGTCAAATACCATCTGTTCCTGTGTCATACCATCTATCAAGGAAGAATCTTGTATCTATTGAGTTGTGGTGGGTCATTAAGAGATAGCATAATTACAGATCATATGTGTGTTGAGTAAATGCAATTGAAATAAGTTGAAATAGAGCAAGGACAAATGCAGCCATCGTAAGGAACATTTATGCCCTTAGAATGATATGAAGCAAAATGGAATATATGTGCATAGCAGAGGTTTATTGTATCAGTTAAATGCTTAATCTGTTGTTGAAATATTTTAAGGAACAGGAAGAGGAATGCAAAACTTAAATCTCTGTTGATAACTCTGTGCAATTTCCCCTTCTCTTTTTAAAGGCACTGTCTCCAATACAACATTTGTTGAAGACGACTGACAGATCTGTTATTTGTCGATTGGTCTGATAATAATATTTTTGAAACCCTTCACGTCCTTCAGTTTGTCGCAGTCAAAATCCACGGTCAATTTCCTCAGGCCTGATTTCTGAGGGTAAAACATAATCCTCATTGTCACTTCCTGCCCTGGTGCAATTGACTGCATCCTGAAACAAACAAAGTGGGAAGTCAGCAGATATTTTTATTTTGTGACTTTAATATGTGGTATCCATTATTGAGTTGGTAATCGTTCAACTTCAACTGAGGTCAGACAAATAGAAAATCCACCAGTCAAACAGTTTGGTGTGCTGAATTGTAATGACTTCAATCAGGCCACTGACGTTGGCCTTCTGGACTATGAACTCTCTGATTAAGGAGTCAATTGATGGCCAACCAGGTAGCATTTTCCTTGTATTTAACTGAGTGTGTGAGTTCCCCCAACACTCCCAAAGGTAGATTTGCTGACGATAGTATTCTGCTGTTGGAATTGTAAATAAAGGGATTTTGGTAAAGGGACTTCTGCCTCAGAAGACTTATTACATCAATATTCTGCTTAATATCACAGGGGATATACCAGCAACACAAGGGCTGCAGTCATCCAACTAGGGGTGAGAATTAACTGTGACCTTGCCAGTACTGAGGCATCCTGAGACTGTATTTTTAAATAAAAGCCAATAGAAAATTAAGCACTTCAACACTGTTACCCTTATCTTTGTATGGATTTTGTCTCAAGATGTGACAACATCCTTCCATTTTCTTTGTGGGGAGAAAAAAACAGCGCAGGGAAACCAAGTGCCAGGAGTTTGGGAATCTGCGTTTTCTTTTTCTTACCTGATGTTTTAGCACTGGCAGAACTATTTCCACAGAGTGGCATTTGGACCCTGAAAGTTCCACCTACTTTATTCTAAATCCAATATTGCTGTCGCAGGGTGCCAAAGAAGTAAAGTCCCCACTCTGCTTTGCAATATTAAGAGGGAACATATGGATTAACATAAGGCAGTTTAGGCCAGTGCTGGCTCTTTAAAAGAACAAACAAATTCGACCCGCTTAGAATCATAGGGATTGATTTTATCATCACGTTGCATCTGTTTTCGAGCACAAAAACTTGGTAAAGTTAGGCATGAGGTGAATGGCGCATTCCGTGTCTGCCTATGTGCTGGTTTGCCCTTTATCAAGGTGTGAAAACGGTCGCGATCGGGGCCGCGTCTGAAATGGGCATGAAGGCCGTTTAATGTATTTGCATATATTTAAATTGACATAATGGGCTGACTTCCAACTTTACCGGCACTTCCCCCTTGACCACTGCGTAATCAGTGCGAAACAGATATGCTCCACATAAATCTGATTCAGGTGCTCCAGTTAGTGAGACACTTGAGGAGGGCAAGTGTCTAGTATCTGCTGGCTCTCTGTTTAAGATTGGTGTGTGTGTGTGTGTGAGGGGTGGGGGGGGGAGGCACGAGGTGGGTCTGCTGCCATTCTGTCTGAGATCAGGGAAGAAGGAAAGTGGATTATTCTACCTGCAACTGGGGGTGGGGGGGGGGGCAGGGATCACAATGCTCGAGATCAGGGGGAGGTGAAGGGGGCCCAACGTCATTCTGCTTGAGTGGGGGAGACAAGGGGCCCATGATTAGTCTGAGTGGCATGGGGTGGGAGGATAAGAGAGTCAATAATGTTGTAGGGATGGGGCAATATCTGTGGAGGCCAGAAAGAGGCATTATCCAGACCAGGAGGATGTGGCAGGGGAGTAGTGTTTCTATCATTTTTTTTCTGCGCATCCACAGTTAGAGATGGAACTGCAGAATTTTGGGCTCTTTAAGCCCCATCTACAGGCTTATGGAGTGTGATTCAGACTCACTGATATTTTTGCAGGCATAGTGTGTACGGGGGTGCCTGAGAACTGGTCCAAAAGTTGGATCAGTTTCATGTGTAACCAGCGTATAGTATCAAAATGGAAAAATAGGGTACACAGAGTCAGAGATTTAAGCATGGACACAGGCTTTTCAGCCCTTTTTTTAACTAATCAGCTAATGGCAATTGCCCATGTTTGGACCATATCACTTTATATCCATCTTACTCATTTAACTGTATAAATGCTTTTTAAATTGTAACCACCTCTACTACTATTACCTCTGGCAGCTTATTCCAGACACTCAACACCCCCTGTGTGAAAAAAATTGTCCTTCTAGTCCCTTTTGTATCTCTCCCTCTTCACCTGTCACCTATGCCTTTTAGTTTTAGACTCTCCTAACTTTGGGAAAGGATATGAACTATCTAACCAATTTATGCCCTTCATAAATCCAAAGCTGTGCAGGTTACGCTGACTGGCCGTGCTAAGAAATTGCTCTTTAGTGTCCAGGGATGCGTAGGTTAGAGGGATTAGTGGGTATAATATGTAGGGATAAGGGGTAGGGCCTGGGTGGGATTGTGTTCAGTGCAGACTTGATGGGCTGAAGGGCCTCTTTCTGCACTGTAGGGTTCTATGTTTCTACGATTGATAAGATCACCCTAAGCCTTCTATGCTCCAGGGAAAAAGTCCCTGTCTACCATTCAACTTCCCTGCTCTTTCTCTATAGCACAGCAATACTTTTTTCTCATATATTGATCCAGTTCTCCTCTGAAAGTTTCCATTGAACCTGCTTCCATTGCCCCTTTCAGGTTGTGAAAGTTTGTTTTCAATGATGGGTCAATCAGTAGCAAAGAAAAAGAGGAAGTTAAAATAATTTTTTTGCATGAAAAGGCTCATTAAGAGTTTGTAATGCTTTATCACGACTGTCCTAGGCAGCAGAGGCTTTCACATTATTTAAAAGGATTTGGATAAATGTTAGAGAAGGGACAATTAAAGTAAGAATCATTAAAAGGAAGGGAAATTAAATTTGACTGGATAGCTCAATCTGAAGAGATGATACCCATATGAAGAAATAATCTTAAAAAATGTGAGTGGGGAAGACATTACAGTAATTGGAAAATTATTTCCATTGCTCACAATTCTGAGATGTGTCATTAATAATGGAAAATTTAGCTCAGAAATGATCATATATGCTAACTAAATTAATTTGAATGGGTTAACACCTCTGCTATAATCGGGAATGTACGGATGTCGTATCTTAAGTATTCATTCTCTGAGAACATTAACCATGATTTGTAGCATTATATGACAGATCAACCAAGAGAATAGCAAGGAGTGTGAGTTGCATACTGGGCAATGTTTTATTCACTGAGCCATTTTGTGGAGTTAATTCTGTTTTTTTTTTAAATTGACTAACCGTTGAAGCTGATAGACAAAGAAGAAAAAGGAACTCATTTCATAACTTTAAAATCTCCCAAAATACTTCACAGCCAATGAAGTAAAATGAAATGCAGTCAGCACTGCAAACCGAAAAATGCACCATATTAGTGCAAAGCATGTTCTCACAAACTACAATGTTACATTGATCAAACAATCTGTTAAATTGGCTGAGGAAACTCTGGGAAAAAATTCCTTGCTCCTCTTTAATCTTGTGTTGTTTCCATGAGAGGTCAGTGTGGGAACCAGTCTAATTTCTAAGCCACAAGACAGCACCTCCAACAGTGGACTATTTATTCCCCTTGCCCTGAAGTGTTGGCCTTGATTATGTGTCAAGTCACCGAATTTGGACAGAAGCAGAAAATCTTGCGAATCAGTTTTACTTAGATGGTCAAAACTACCGGTTCAACTTACGGACATGGAATCATCTGCTCATCAGTGAGGCCAGCTCCTTCCACCAGGAATGTACCATCACACAAATTCTCTGGCATCGGATTGGTAAAGCTAATTTCTGCTACAAGATACTGGTACTGCAACGGCTCTCCCAGGATCTGAAAAAGCATAGTTTCTTTTTATTCTTGATGAAGCGAACAAGGGACATATTTTGCTCTGTCCATAAAGATAAACAATGCTGAAATGAAACTATTAGAAACTGCTTCAATTAATAAAATAATAGGTAGGATTTTCCTGCTCTTTCTGCCAGCAGGACCTTTCTGGTCCTACCAAAGCCAACTCTGTGGGTTTGCTTGTGGTGGAATGGGCAAGCCATGCAAATGGCCATTGACTTTGGCAGGGCTGAAAGATCCTACCATTGGCCAATGCTTTTGTCACAGGAAAACCTGTAATGTAATGTAGCTCATTCGCCTGACGAAGGCCATAAAGCCAAAAGCTTGTAAGTTTACTATCAAATAAATCGGTTAGATTTAAAACTGATGTTGTCAGACCTCTTACTGTGTTTACCCCAGTCCAACGCCAGCATCTCTACAACAGGAAAACCCACTGCAGGGGAGGGGAGAACACTGAAAAATTCTAGCCAACACTTATTTCTTTTTGCATACAAGAACAAACTGCACACCAGGTGCTGCCCTGGCAATGGTTTATGTGCTCTAACTTTTTAAATTTTAGCTCCTTTAACCTTAATTCCTACTCTGTTGAACAATATATCATTTTTCTATTTTAAAGCAGTCCATTACAAGATCCACTATGACATCTGATTGAGGGTGATCTGGGTAATATTTGCCATTCAGCACAGATGTGGGATGTCAATGTGGAAGGAAGGTTAGACACGGTAGGAATGAAAATTAGAAATGTTAGGTTATACCAGGGAAGGGTAAGGTGGGCCATTTGGTTGTGGCAATATGAGAGAGGGAACACAAAAGGTGGCAGCAGAATGGGAACTGGAAGCTCAGTCCAGTTTTCCCAGGACACCAGAAATGGAACAAAACTCAAGTCCCAGGCCACTCTAGCAGGATTTAAGCTAGGGGACTGTAAGAAAGCACATTTTCAATGATGCGTTTAGTAAAATTTTCAGTAAGACTAATTTTGTTTTTCACAAATATTTAGACTTCTTTGCATGTTTGGAATCAGTGTAATAGATCAAAAAATTAAGGGTAAGTGAGTATTACATAGGTAAGTATTGGGGCCAATAATTGATGGATAGTGGGTAGCATGTAAGTATACTTACTAGGATTGGAGTAGATTAATAGCATTTTGAAGCAAAGAGCAAAAATAAAGTTATAAAGGCAGCTTTGGGGTCACTGACTCACGAGTGTGGAAGTCATTGGTAGAAAATGTGCATGTTCATAATTGGAAAAGGAAGGTAAAACGACAGTGTAAAATTGAACACTTGTGTTAGATTTGTGTGATAGAAATTGGCAAAATGCAAACTTTTATATGGCTGGATATGAAAATAAATGAGAAAGAAAACGTAAGCTTGGAGAAAGTATAGATGGTAATTGGTGCAAATGCATAAGCAACTGTTGAAAACGTGTTGTGAGAGACACTGCAGGCTTCCTCATTTGTATGCTTGAACAAATTTCTTTGCTGAAGGTTAGTTCAGGTAAACTCAATAATATATTTGAACAAAGCTCTGAGATGCAATGTCCTCAACCCTGTTTTAGGCTGAGGTCCATCATTAAATGTGGACCAAAGTATGTGAATGTGGGTTAGATTCTCAGAAGTCACATCTTTCCTCTCTTTATTTTGGAGTGTGTAACCATATGTAACACGTCACAAATTTCTTCTGATAATGAGGAACAACAACATTTCGCTGTTTAATCAGGGGATTTTGCATGTCTAGTATTGCCATCACCATGGCCAGATTCTTTGGTACTAGAAGTTAATAGAAAGGAAGTGTGGGGGCTCAGCACCTGTCCAACTACCCCAGCCTTGTGTGGACGGCAAAGTTATAATGTTAACAACTACAGCCCTATTTCAACAGAATGGTCTGTGAGACAGACAAAATGGCCTGTTTATGATTTTCCATAAACATTCTGCTGCTTTTGTGCCCAGATTTCGTCAGTGCTAGAGTTGAGCCACAGAAGTATGCCAACTGATGGCATAAGATCTAGAAATTTACAAATGCTATTTACTTCATAAGATATTGCATGCATGGAACATTGGTTATAACATCCCACTGGAACAATCATATTTCTCAGTTATCATCACCTTAATGTGTAAAGTTGGATTCTGGAGAGTAATCACTTTCTTACAAACCGCAATTTCTTCCGTCTCATAGTTCATTGCAAGGGCCACAATGAGAATCTGATTGTGTTCTGACAGGGATTGTCCATAGTTTGAGTAAAGTATCTGCAGATTCTCAGTTTTTTCTGTAGAAGAGAAATAGTGGTACATTAAATACATGCAAAAATACATGTGATATCTTTGTTCTCTGATTTACTGTCAGTTCTGTAGTCCAATGCATAAAATTCAGCCCATTGTCGAACAAAATCAGTGCACTAAGTAATTCACAGCATGAATTTCATAGCGCGAAAAGCTTGTAGATACGATTACACATAAATGCAAGTCTTTCTCTCACGAAATAAAACTGTGCTTATTAAATTATCCTATTAACACAGTATTCATTACAATATCGTCCTCTATTTTTATTCCACGTATTATAGTTTGTGAACTTATGTAGCCTGAAGCTACAGACTCCACATTGATTTGCAAGGAATTAATTAACTCAGTGACTTCCAAGTTTTCCTGGCTCCCATTTGGCTGAGTATTTCCTTTGTTGACAGGTTTAAAACCACTCTCCCTCCCTCACAACCTCCCTGAAACCCCCTCTCACCTTGGCAACCACTCTCACCAACTTCCCCTGAGAGCCACTGTTTACCTTCCCAAAAACCTCTTCAATTACCTGCAGCCTCTCTCCACTCTGTGGTGTTTCATCAGCGTAGGGCATAATCATCCATATTCAATGACAGTTTAGAGTTAGAAATGAAGTTGGAACCATTTTCATACCCTGGGCCTTATAATGATTTGGCTTCACAATAATGTATTTTAATCATTATTTGTCTCTTTCTCAAAGTCAAAATATACTGAAATGTACAATAGGTGTTACCTCCATGCGGTCCAACTGTGACATTGGTAAGATCTTTCCAGCCACATTCTTGAATTGATTGCCCATTGTACATAATTGTTTGGGCACAAAGGATCAACCTGCAATTATTCGCCGCTGAGGTCTGGTTTTTGAGAACAGCAGAGACATCAAAGTTGGTTCCATTCATGTTGATTTTCTCCGTTTTCAATTTTATGAAAAATTTCTTCTCTGGCTCTTGAAGCAGTTTGTTCTTCATGTCTGCTTTTGTGAAAGCCTCCCTTTCTTCCTTGGAATCTTTGTAAAATTGATTAATTGCGGACACATTAGGACAGAAAACATTCTTTTTTTTAAGCAAAATTTCCCAACTTTTAACTCAGACCTACAGAATTGATTAGTTTCTGTCCAAAACAGAAATCTAATAGAAATTCAAAATGTTCTGCCCTGTTTAAAGATTTGGTCCTCCCACTTAAGTATAAAAAATTCCTACTTTTAAACATTTGGGCACAACAGTGACACCATGGTTAGCACTGCTGCCTCATAGCATCTGAGTTCAATTCCAGCTCAGATCACTGTGCGGAGTTTACACATTCTCCCCATGTATGCGTGGATTTCCTCCATAGCTTCAGTTTCCCCCCACAATCCCAAGATATATAGGTTAGGGAGATTAATAGGTAAAGACATGGTATTATGGGGTAAGCTTAGATAAGAGTGTGTGAAGACTCGATGGGCTAAATGACTTCCTTCTGCATGTTAAGGATTCTATGATTTTAATTTTCAAGCGTATTATGTCGTGTTATGCACAAATTTAGAAACAATTGTTAACCTGATGCTCATTCAAATCTCCTGCAACAAAGATAGTTTTCCTTTATTCATTCTATTAAAACTGCTGATGAATTCTGATCAACTCTGCTGTTTGTTCCTTGGGGGGGCACTGAAGTGAGGCAGCGATTTCCGAGAGGAGAGTTTGTGGGTGAGTAGAGTGATTTTTAAAACTAATTTTAGTAGTTTTTTTTTAATTTACCGGAGGCCGGAAAGTGTCGCAAAGACACTTGAGTAGAGTTTTTTTTTAACCTTACTATAAATTAGAGCGGTGAAAAATCCCAATACTCTACACAGGTAGCGTATCCCACTCTCCCTCCTCCTCTAACCTAAAAAAAGAGTGACAGCAGGTAAGATTGTTTTTGTTTTTTGTGTGGCTGTAAGGGCTTTAGCTCACAGGGCCTAAGCGAAAAGGGTGGGGCAAGGTAAGTTATAAGTTTTTATTACTTTTTTTCCTCTGGGTTTCTAAAAGGGGGCAAATAATGTGAGGTGTGAGGCTGGTATGTTGTTGCCAGTGCCAGATGTGGGAGGTCTTGGAGGCTACTGGTCTCCCAGACATCCATACCTGTGCTCAGTGTGTGGAGCTGCAGTGCCTACGGGACGAGGTTAAGGAACTGGAAATGCAGCTTGAGGACCTCCGTCTCATTAGAGAGAATGAGGAGATAATTGATAGGAGCTATAGGCAGGTGGTCACACCAGGGCAACGGGAAGAAGGCACGTGGGTAACTATAAGGAAGGGGAAACCTCGGGTGATGGAGAGTACGCCGGTGGATGTCCCCCTTCATAATAAGTACTCCTGCCGGAGTACTACTGGGTGGGACAACTCATCCGAGGGAGGCAGCGGTGGCCCGCTCTCTAGAGCTGAGCCAATACGTCAAAAAACTAAGGAAGAAAGAAGCAAGGCTGTACTAATAGGGGACTCCATAGTGAGGGGTTCAGACAGGCATTTTTGTGGACGCAGACAAGAGTCGCGGATGGTGATTTGTCTCCCTGGAGCTGGGATCCGGGATGTCTCTGGACGCCTCCCAGACATCCTGAAAGGGGAGGGTGAGGAACCTGAAGTTGTAGTTCATATAGGTTAAATTCGAATACCTTCCTGCACACCCCGTCGCCGTGCCGTGGGAATATAAAGGTTAGTGTGTTGGACTACTAATCCGCACTCTATCCTTGGGTCCACGGTTCGAACCTGCGTGCGCACTGCTGATGAGCCCCAACAAGGGCGAAACAGCTGTCCAGTGCTTCGCAATTTGTGATTGGGAAAAACTTGTTTCGTATAGGTACTGCAGACATAGGCAGGAAGAGGGAGGCAGTCATGAAAAGGGATTATAGGGAACTGGGTAGGAAGCTGAGAAAGAGGAAAGTGAAGGTAGTAATCTCAGGATTGCTGCCTGCGCCTCGGGAGAATGAGAGCAGGAATGGAATGAGGTGGAGGGTGAATGCGTGGCTGAGGGACTGGAGCAAGGGGCAGGGATTCAGGTTCCTGGATCATTGGGACCTCTTTAGGGGCAGGTGTGATCTGCACAGTAAGGACGGGTGGCACTTGAATTCTAGGGGGACTAATATCTTGGCGGAAAGACTGGCTCGGGCTACTGGGGGGACTTTAAACTAGAAAGGCTGGGGGGAGGGAATAGTGATGAGACTGAGAACAAAGAGGTTAGATCCCAAGTAGAGAAGGACTGTAGACAGTCTGAGAGGGGGGTTAGACGGGTGGTGGAAAAGGGAAATATCCTGACTGAGGGGCTGAGGTGTGTCTATTTTAACGCCAGGAGTATAGTAAATAAGGTAGATGAGCTTAGGGTGTGGATTGCTGCTTGGGAGTGTGATGGGATGGCCATTACAGAGACTTGGATGTCTCAGGGACAGGACTGGGTACTTCAGGTGCAGGGTTTCAGATGCATCAGGAGGGACAAGCAGATAATTGGACGAATAAACTGGAAGGAGGCGTTCTTGGGGAAAAGTACAGAAGGAAAGTGGTGGATATTCAAGGAATGTTTGTCTGGGGCTCTGCAAGACAACGTTCCAAGGAGACAAGGAGTTTTTGGTAGGACGCGGGAATCGTGGTGCACGAAGATTGTGATGAACCTAGTCAGGAAGAAAAGAAAGGTGAATAAAAGGTTCAGAGAGCTAGGAGATGTTGGGGATCTAGAGGAGTATAAGGCATGTAGAAGGGAGCTTAAAAAGGAAATTAGGAGAGCCAGAAGGGGTCATGAGAAGGCCTTAGCGGGTAAGATTAAGGAGAATCCCAAGGCTTTCTACAAATATGTGAAAAGTAAAAGGATGAGAAGAGAAGGGATAGGACCTATAAAAGGTGAAGGGGGAAAAGTCTGTGTGAATCCGGAAGAAATGGCAGAGGTGCTTAACGAGTACTTTGCCTCGGTATTCACAGTGGAAAATGATCTGGGAGGTTGTACTACAGGTTTGCGGCAAACGGAAAGGATTGAATATGTGAATGTTAGGAAAGAGGATGTGTTAGAACTTTTAAATTCTATCAAGATAGACAAGTCGCCGGACCGGATGGGATGTATCCCAGGTTATTGTGGGAAGTGAGGGAAGTGGTTGCAGAGCCCCTGGCGATGACCTTTGCGTCGTCCATGGAAACAGGAGAGGTTCCGGAGGATTGCGGATGTGGTTCCTATTTTTAAGAAAGGGAACAAGGATAGTCCGGGAAATTACCGACCGGTGAGTCTGACCTCAGTGGTTGGTAAGCTGATGGAGAGGCTTCAGAGGGACAAGATTTATGAGCATTTGGAGAAGTTTAGAATGATCAGAAATAGTCAGTATGGTTTTGTCAAGGGCAGATCATGCCTTACAAGCCTAGTTGAGTTCTTTGAAAATGTGACTGAACACATTGACGAAGGAAGAGCGGAGGACATGGTATACATAGACTTCAGCAAGGCGTTTGAAAAGGTCCCACATGCAAGACTTCTTGAGAAGGTGAGAGGGCATGGGATCCAAGGGACTTTGGCCTTGTAGATCCAGGACAGGCTTGCCTGCAGAAGGCAGAGAATGGTTGTGGATGTGTCTTTTTCTACATGGAGGTCGGTCACCAGTGGAGTGCCCCAGGGATCTGTTCTGGGACCCTTGCTGTTTGTCATTTTCATAAATGACCTGGATGAGGAAGTGGAGGGATGGGTTAGCAAGTTCACCGACGATACAAAGATCGGTGGTGTTGTGGATGGTCTGGAGGGATGCCAAAAGTTGCAGCGGGACATAGACAGGATGCAAGACTGGGCGGAGAAGTGGCAGATGGACTTCAATGCAGATAAATGTGTAGTGGTCCATTTTGGCAGGAATAATGGGATGAAGGAGTACAATATAAGGGGTAGGAGTCTTAGCTGTGTTGAAGAGCAGAAGGATCTCGGGGTCCAGGTCCATAGGACTCTTAAATCGGCCTCGCAGGTGGAGGAAGTGGTCAAGAAGGTGTATGGTGTACTGGCCTTCGTTAATCGAGGGATTGAGTTTAGGAGTTGGGAAGTAATGATGCAGCTTTATAAGACCCTTGTTAGACCCCACTTGGAGTACTGTGCGCAGTTCTGGTCGCCACACTATAGGAAGGATGTGGAAGCTATGGAAAGAGTGCAGAGGAGATTTACAAGGATGTTGCCCGGATTGGGAGGCAGGCCTTATGAAGATAGGTTGAGGCAGCTGGGACTCTTCTCCCTGGAGAGACATAGGTTGAGAGGTGACCTGATAGAGGTTTATAAAATGTTGAGAGAAATAGATAGGGTGGATTCTCAGAGGCTATTTCTCGGGCTGAAATGGTCACTACGAGAGGACACAGATTTAAGGTGCAGGGAAGCAAATACAGAGGAGATGTTCGGGGTACCTTTTCACTCAGAGGGTGGTGAGTGAATAGAATCGGCTGCCATCGGTGGTGGTAGAGGCAAACTCGCTGGGGTCTTTTAAAAGAGTTCTGGATGAGTATATGGGAACTAATGGGATAGGGGGTTATAGATAGGTCAGTGGCTTGGTAGGTATAGATGTGATCGGCACAACTAGTGGGCCAAAGGACCTGTTTGTGCTGTGGTGTTCTATGTAACTCTATTAAATCTCTCCTTGACTTTCTTTACTATAAAGGAGAATGACTTAGGCTCCTCTAATCCCTCCACTGAAATGGAAACATTCAGCAAATTAAGGAGCACTTTCTCCTAAATGGTGGCCATAGCTGGGGCCATTTCTCTTTCTCCTTGACAAAAACAAATACAGTTAAAAATTTTGATTTTTTTTTGAAGCTGTTTGATTTTGGAAAGCACTTCTGACAAAGACACTCTTGTGTATAATCAACTCTAAAGGGTATGCTTATTAAAGGATGATCCTGAAGTTAGCAATTGGCAAAGAGCCTTCCTGAATCTCAATTTTCCAAGGTTTTAAAGTTTATTAGTGTCACAAGTAGGCTTACATTAGCAGCACAATAAAAATCCCCCAGTCGCTACACTCCGGTGCCTGTTCAGGGACACTGAGGGAGAATTTAGCATGCCAATGCACCTAACCAACACGTCTTTCAGAAACTGGAGCACCTGAAGGAAACCCACACAGACTCAGGAGAATGTGCAGACTCCACACAGTAACTCAAGCTGAGAATCGAACCAAGTCTCTGGTGCAGTGAGATTTAGGTGGTGGCATTCTGTTTTAAAAACCTAACTCTTACAGGTTATGGCATCTGAACCCAAGTTGAGATTCTGCCATGCAATGACTGTGCCACCATGCCACCCACTAGTATTAACACCCAATTACACTTTAACTGTTTCGATATGCTGGTGATCTGCTTTTTAGTGTGGTTTCAACTGTATGACAAATACTTTTTATTCACCACCTCTTACCCTCCCGATAAACTGTGCTTGAATTTGTTGTAACATATCTGTATCCAAAGATTGTTCAGTCACTCAATTATCTACTTAACAGTGATTAAATATAGCTTGCTAGTCTTGTTTAAATATTTCCCATGACCTTTGATGTTGATGCCAATTATAATGCCAGACTGATCACAGCTTACCCTCTGAATGTTTGTAATTTCTTGTGACATCTTCACGCTCATCAGTGCCAATAGCCTTTGTACTGATTTTATGACCAACTACTCGATGGTTAACCGAGATCTCCTTTTTTGTTCCATCTCTGCGGAGTAGCCATGACACATAATCTGCGTTGACTTCAGCAAAGACAAATGGGCAATCAAATTTCTGATCAATATCTCCATATTTAATTGCTTTGACTGGAGCTGGTCCACAGCAATAGACTCCTGCAAATAGCAAAGCTAAACATCACCACCATGTAGATTACAAATTCTGTACTTTTGAATAATATTTTAAAAATGTGCAATACCTGCCATTGTCAAAGCTTTTATAACATTCTATAGCTTAAATATATAATCAGTTTGAATTATCCCTTCATTAATCATGTTGCCAAGTGTTGGCTGTTCAGGAATGAATGCATGACAAAATCTCATCTTGGGTTGGGATGCCATAAAAAGTAAAAATTAGCTTTTCAGATCTGAATGACACCATCTAAATCGCATAGTTAACTCCTGGAAACCTCTTTGCGAGAATTAAATGGGCTGGAGAGGGCGCACAATCGCACATCTGCCCAATACAGAGGTCAGTCAGCAGCACAACAATTTTAAAAATGGCATCCCCAGGTTAGCAATATGCCGGAAGTGGCCTTCAGGACTTGCACCCCTCAGGAAAAGGAAGTCCCGCCCTCGAGGACTCTCAGCCATTCTGACTGCTGGCAGCTGAGTTGTCCTGTTAGCATCAGAATGCAGTAATGTGGCTACAAGGGAGTCCCAATAAGAAAACAACATGCCTAACAGGTTTAGTGAAGTCTGGTGCTTTTGGTCAGAGAGGGATACCAGTAAAGGGGCTAGGGTAAAGGGCACTGAAGGCCTGAAATGAAGCAGAAAGGACAGGTCCCATTTTGTGTTGGTGCCCTTTATTTACACAGGGGATCAAAGAAGTTATCCTCCCTCTTTTACCTTGAATAGGCAAAATAGTCAGCTGGCCACCTTTCTCCAAGGCAATGGCTTAGTTGCATTATGATGAGACTATTATTTCAGAAACTCAGCTAATGTTCCGGGGACCCAGGTTCAAATCCTGTCATCCCCATGACAGATGGTGAAATTTGAATTCAATAAAAAAAAATCTTGAATTAAGAATCTACCGACGATCATGAAACCATTGTTGTTTTTTGGAAAACCCATCTGGTTCACTTTAGGGAGGAATGTGACCCTATACGTGACTCTAGAGCCACAGCAATTTTGTTAACTCTCAGCTGTACTTAGGCAACTAGGGATAGGCAATAAATGCTAGCCATCTAGTGATGCCCATGTCTCATGAATGAATAAAAAATTATTGGGTTCCACTGTCCTCCTATTTTTTTGTTAACCAATTAAACCAAAATAAACAAAAGGGACATCCACTTAAAGGGACACCACATTAAATAAAAAGGCCAATCACAAGGGAAATCAAACCAAGAGGTGATTAACAGGGTCGATAAAGCAGTGATGTGATTAAGAGGGTCAATCGTGCAATGACCAATGGGCATGTACTACTGTACTATAATGTCAGCAGGTGGAAAGAGACCCTTCACTGAGCTTTAACTGGCAACTTAAGGGCCTCATTAGGCCTAAGGACATGTCAGTTGCCTGACCTATGACGTGCTTACTATAAAATGAGAGACAGCTCAGAAACGGGTGATAAAGCAGTGGGCCGGCCATCTGTTTTATTTTACATGGCCCAACCACCCATTTTATTTTATGTTGCCTCTGCTGTTAAAGATATTCGCGAGGGAGTACTTCGTCAGGAGTACAAAATTCATCACCTCTTTGTCTTTTTAAACTGAGATTTTCAATGTAGTTGTTGAGCTGCTAACATGATTTGTACCTTATAAGGACATGCTCAAGTGTTCCCAAAAGAACAAATCTAAATTAGCAAGTCCAGATAATGAAAGATGACTAAAAACTTGAAAGTCAACCAGAGGGCATTTGCTTGTAAATCTTTAGTCCAGATCAGAATGCTCAACTTTTAAAAATTAGCCTTTTTCCAAAGGAATGCTTTGTATCTGAGATAAAGAGTGAAGCACATAGGAATTAGTTACAGACATTTTTTGTCAGTACAGGTGAGAAATTTGTAGCAAATACAAATAGACAAAAATGCTATTTAGTTGAAGAATGAATTATTCCTGGTTCATCGGATGACAATCTGCAATTCATTATGGAGCCTTGTGAATATTCCCTTTGACTAACTATAAACTTCATCCTAGGAGGCCAACATTTTACGGTAAAAGGCACTTACTAAACAAAATACTGTACATATCATGATATCTACCCTTACCTTCACTTTTCTCCTGTGGTGTGGGATCTAGGACTTGCCAACCATCATAGCCAGGCTGCAGATCAGGGCGGGTCATCCAGGACTCTACCCAGCAGTGGAAATTCCTTCAATGTTACAGAGAATAATTACAGTTAATAACTCTTACTGTAGCCTTTTGAATTGGATTTTTATAGTTAGTCTTAAAATTAATTTTACAGGCATGCATTCTTCCTCTTCAGAGTATGGGTTTGTGAAAAGATTCAACAATGAACTTAGAACTACTTTGCTTTTAAGGAGCTTCTCTACTAAGACAAAATTATGTCCCTCCCACCATGTCCTTAAAACTGCATCATTTTTTTTTAAAAGCCATTTGGTCTACCTAAAGGCAACATGTTATCAATCCATCACAGACTTTCCCCCATCCATTTATTTTCACCTTCTCAAGGGAATTTCCGGATGGACTATTAATCCTGGCCTCCCAGTCATGCCTATATTCCATGAAAGAATTTTTAACAATTTTCCAGAAGGAAAGTTTCATGAAGATCCCCAAATAAACATCAGAATATTCATACATTCCAAAGTTCCAGTACTTAATCCTGACCTGCTACCTTCAACATAGCACAAAGACATTTTTGAAAATAAATTAATTTATTATTTTAAGTTGTTGTTATTGGTCATGTATCAACTGACTCAAGAATAGCTTCTTCCCTATTGCCACCAGATTTTTGAACGGATCTGCCTCACATTAAGTTGATCTTTCTTACACCCTTGCAATGACTGTGACACTATCTTCAGCACTCCCTCCTTTCCTTCTCTATGCACATTATGCTTTGTCTGTGTAGCGTGCAAGAAACAATACTTTTCACTGTATACTAACGTGACACTAATAAATCAAATCAAATTAGATTTAGTTATTCTCCACCCAATAGGAAAAAATGCTTCAGACCAATATTCGTATTTCCGTTTTTGCTAGTGTTCCATTTTAAGATATACTAGACCATTTCTGGTCAGTATTTGTATTTCTCCATTTTATGTGTTTTTTTTTCCCCTTCTGGGTGTGGGGATTCTGGTGGGAACCTGCATCATAGAACAGGCTTTTCTGTCTCTTCTATTCCTGGAGTCAGGACAACGTCTGGGAGCTGTCCCAATGCAGGTCTTCATTATTCTAACTGTCAACACCTCCCTGTATAGTCAATCTGCACACCCCGTCCCGCCACCCCCAAAAGGAAATCAGTAAAAGTGAGAAAATCTGAATATTGGTCCGATCTGGTCTTGTTCATATTAAAAATGGAACACCAATAAAAACAAGGAAGTAAGAATACTAGTTCAAGCAGAGTTTTCCTATTGGAAGGCCCCTCCCCATCTTGCCTAGGCTGCTGCTGGGGACATGCACAAGGATGGGGGTGGGGGCACAGGTGGTGTTGGTAACACCCTGCACTTGCAATAAATCCTACAGGATTTAAACCATCTCCATGACTTGCAACTCAAAAGAAGTCTCCACATGCAGCATTTGAAATAAAACCACGCAGCAGTACTCCATAAAGCCTAGGTTAGGGAGAAGGCCGACTGAGGCAGTCTCTGCTCTATCTGCACTCTAATATTCAAATAGGCCTTTAACGTTTAAAAATGCCTGCAACAATTCCACTTACCAAGGGAGCCAGCTAACCAGGTTCTAGGCCTAATTTCCTGGATCAGCTGGCGGACTCCCAAGAGAGCTCCAGCACTCTAAAAGTTAAGTTAGTGTTTCTATTTCATGAGCCGTAATCTCAGGAAACTACTACACCAGAAATATAATCATTTCCAGAAACAAAGCAATTTTTACAAGCACCATTTTTAATTAGAATCAGCTCTGGGAGGGAGCTTTCCTTTCTCCACAGTGTGTAATGTGATTAGAGACCTACAGTCTCAAAGCACAGTACAGGGGACACCTTTACCCTACATGTTTAAAATTTTACTGAGTAGAACTATTTGATGGAAATGAACTGTTCAGTGGCCAGTTGTATTGGGAATAGTGAAGACAGATATGATGAGGATGATGTGTATGTTTTACATAACTCCCAATATTTTATTTCATTGGTATCGCTAGATGAAAATCAGGTAAGATATATAGCGCTCAGTTAACCCCACCTTGCCGTTTGAGCTTATTAACCAAAAATTCACATCAATGTCTGTTTTCATAGTAACTACAGGGTGAAATAAGTGTGATTTCATATATATGCAGGGCATATTGAACAGACATTCATTATGTGTGTTATTATTTAGATTTATTTAGCATAATCTAAATTATGAAACATATATGTAGGTTGGAATCCGTTGACAGCAAAGCAACTTCCCATTGATACCTGAGACAAATGATCTTCCTCATCCTGGGCTAAATACAAAACTAGCAAGATGAACAGTTATATATAAAACTTATTGTATTTGACTGTTCTAAATAGGAGCTTGCTGTTTTCCTGACGTACTGACACACACATGTGAAATTGCCCGGGAAGTTTAAATTTCAGATGAGTTGATAGCCACTGTCTATGACTCCCCACAAATTCTCTGACACTGAGCTCAGTGTTAGGAGTTTTCGACCACATAATTGGAACATACTTGCATACTTACACTGGAAATGTTACATTGGTTAACACTTGGTCTAACTCTTGTGATTAGCCAGCACAACTGAATGGGACACCACAACCAAACTTTGCTCCGCACATCAACCGTTCCCCAGGTCAACATCTCCTGACAACTTGACTATCTTCTTCCTACTTGACTGCCCCGATCCAACCCAACAACCCTCCAACTGAACCAACCACCATCCCCATTGACTATCCAACTACCCCAATCTGACTCAACTATCCACTCAGTCAATGATTTCACTCACCACTCATCCATTCACCTATTTCCCACTCACTCATCCATTCACTTACTTACCCACCCACTGGCTCATCCATTCACCCACTCACTCATACATTCACCCACTCATTCACTTCACGGGCAACGTCAATACAATACAAAAAGCTGTAATGCTGACTGAAAGATCTGGGCCACTGATTTTTAAACCAGTAATGAAATAGAGCATAAAGATCAATTTTAGTTCAGGCTATCAGAACACTTTCTGCTTGGTTTCTTTGACACTTCTCAGTTTCTGCTTTTCCAATGGTAGCCACTGCCAGGTAAAGATACCCCAACTAGGTTCACAAATACAATTTAGACATTGCTTACAACTGGAAGGCTAATAATATCACGATAAGTAATTTAAACTCATTTTTACAAATGGTATAGAACTATTTTTTTCTGGAAACACATTCAAGGAGAAACAAAAACAGGGAGGAGGAATTTGCAGGCACAAAACCAAGGTTGAATATCCACTGTGCTCCCATTCCTGATCAGAACTGTTCTAAGGAATAAGGCACTAATTGCAGATTAGTGAATTTCCCACTAAAATGGATGGAAAAACCAGAAAAAAGAGACCAGCCTGGATGACATATAATAAACTGAGGGCCAGCTACAGAGTGGAGCTATTTTATTTGAGAATGTTTTAATGGACTAACCATGTAAAGTTTGAGTTTAATCAGGAAGAAACATACCACAATCTAATCCTCAACTACAGATGTCATTTACATTTTGATTTTATATACATGTGTCTGGGAAATTCTACCTGAAAAAGTAGCAGAGCTTGATTTTATCAATAATTTTTAAGAGGTCATTAGACAGATATGAGGATGGGAGAGAAAAAAGGGCTTGTGAGATTAAGGATCTCTACTCCTCCAAAGAGCCAATGGCATGGTGGACCGAATAGTTTCCTTGTGTGCTGTTAATTTTTTTGCAATTTTAACATACTATCCATGTTAAATGTAGATATATGAATTTATAATGTTGGGATAAAAATTAACTCAAAAATATGGAACAAAAATAAAGCAACAGAAAGCTTTACTGTGTATCTAACCCCATGCTGTACCTGTCCTGGGAGTGTTTGATGGGGGGACAGTGTAGAGGGAGCTTTACTCTGTATCTAACCCCGTGCTGTACCTGTCCTGGGAGTGTTTGATGGGGGACAGTGTAGAGGGAGCTTTACTCTGTATCTAACCCCGTGCTGTACCTGTCCTGGGAGTGTTTGATGGGGGACAGTGTAGAGGGAGCTTTACTCTGTATCTAACCCTGTGCTGTACCTATCCTGGGAGTGTTTGATGGGGGGACAGTGTAGAGGGAGCTTTACTCTGTATCTAACCCCATGCTGTACCTGTCCTGGGAGTGTTTGATGGGGGACAGTGTAGAGGGAGCTTTACTCTGTATCTAACCCCGTGCTGTACCTGTCCTGGGAGTGTTTGATGGGGGACAGTGTTGAGGGAGCTTTACTATGTATCTAACCCCCATCTGCACCTGTCCTGGGAGTGTTTGATGGGGGAAGGCTCCCCATGGAAGGCTTCTGCAGAAAATGCAGATGTATGGGATTGAGGGTGATTTAGCTAATTGGATTAGGAATTGGCTAGCTGATAGAAGACAGAGGGTGGTGGTTGATGGAAATTATTCATCATGGAGTTCGGTTACAAGTGGTGTACCTCAGGGATCTGTTTTGGGGCCTCTGCTGTTTTTAATTTTCATAAATGATCTGGATGAGGGTATAGAAGGATGGATTACTAAATTTGCAAATGACACCAAAGTCGGAGGCGTGGTAGATAGTGAAGAGGGGTGTTATTGTTTGCAGAGAGTCTTGGACAAGTTACAGAGCTGGGCCGAGAGTTGGCAAATGGAATTTAATGCGGAAAAGTGTGAGGTAATTCACTTTGGCAGGAATAACAAATGTATAGAGTATAGGGCTAATGGTTGGACTCTTAATAGTGTTAACGAACAGAAGGATCTAAGTGTATATGTGCATAGATCCCTGAAAGTTGGCAATCAAGTCAATAAGGTTGTTAAGAAGGCATACGGAGTCTTGGCTTTTATTGGTAGGGGGATTGAATTTCGGAGCCGAGTCATTGCTTTTTCTTAGTTGGTCGGCGCAACATCGAGAGCCGAAGGGCCTGTTCTGCGCTGTAATGTTCAATGTTCTATGAAAGCTAAGTGGTGCAGGCAGGAAAAGCGCACAAATAAAACGGGCTACTAACTGGCTGACCCTACTGTTTGAATGCAAACATTGCAATTGGACATCTGCACTTGTTCGCTCTGACTGATGCAAATTTAACATACTTAGCATGAATGGCCGAATGAGACTCATGTCGCTGCTTTCTTATTAACACTGCCAGCTGCACCTACACTCAGCAGGGAGCCCAGTAATGTTGCTTAAAAACTAGGTGGTGTAACCAGTCTATTTTTCTTAAAGGAAGGCTGCCCCTCTTGAAGGGAGTTGCACAGAAGAATATTGCTGCAACTTGTATGATGGAAAGTAAACACCAAGACATAGAGAGTTCCAGGGTGACAGGTGTGGAACTGGCAACATTAGCGGTGGAAAGGGGGAGTGATGCCATGGTATCACGCGAGGCCTTCAAGGACAACCCTCAGAAGGGACCGGAAGGAGGTGGTCAGCTCCAGTCAATTGACCACTAGAATTCACATGCTTAAGTGAAAACCAGCAATGAAAATTGAGGATACCAGGGATGGAGGCAGGAATCCTGGAATCAGAAATGGATTTTGGTGTCCTGCTGACTCTGTGAAAATCCGGTCCTATGTCTCAGATACATGCCCAATACTTAGGGTGGAAATGCACTGTTGGTATAGTGAAACCAGAAGCTGACTGCCCTGTAACGCTAGCTATACCAACGCTGCCTATTGAATTAAAAAATTAGACTATTCTATCCGTAGTATTGGCGATGTGGGCTCAAGATACGGTGAAACTGGAAATTGTAAATCTTGCCAGCAAGATAGCTATTTCTGATTTTTGCTGTCCCTCACTGGAGTACGAACCTATTTTAAATTTATTTAAATACATTTGGATGTATTTAAAGACCCACCTCACCAGATTCTCCCCCTTCACTGAATTTTCATATGTCAGAAGAGGGACATGGCCAGGCAATGTCCTGGAACTGCTCCCAGCTCATGCTGGCACTCAAGATGGCACCGTGTCAACCTGGCAGGGCCACCTGTGTTAGAGGGTAGTGATGTGGTGGACACTAGCGGGAGCTTCATGGAGGGAACATATATGTGTTGTGGGGAGAGAGAAAGAGACAGAGAGAGAGCATTCGATGAAGGGGGGAGGAAATGCTGGTGATGATTGCCATGGAGAATGGGAGGTGCCATGGAATTGATGGGAGGGAGGATGGGGAGAGGGGAGATGCCAGTGTTGATTGGGGCTGGGGAGTCCCTGAGTCCTCTGTGGTGTAGTGGGGCTGGCGACGTTATTCTTGGACGGATTGGGGCACCCTTTATAAACAGCACCCTGATCTGTTTCACCAGCTTTATTGGCGTGATTAGGCCCCGTTGCTCAAATGAAGATATGAAACAAAAACACAATGAAAATATAAATATATATTCTAAAGTACAGGAAATTTTTGATGGTAACATTGTGTCACATTCTTTGAAAGGTGTTGCATGAAGAGGTTTTTTTGTTGTTTGCGATAGTAATTAAGGTTACTGTCAGGTCACGGAGTGCAGAAGCTGTTAAATAATGCCCCCCACCTCATCTTTATAACTCCTGGTCCAATGACTGTTTCTCTGTAAAGATTGTGCCAGATTTTTCAATTTCTATCACACTTTTCCGAATGAATTGATTCAATACATCAATACAATAATGGAACTCACCAGATGGAATCCTTTGACTTTTTTATACTCTTCCCGTTCTCATCGATGAAGTTGTCAATTCTCAGATTTTGCTCCGTGTCATGTGCAGAGTTGAAATTTGTAATGGGTCGAGTGGGAATTCCCAGACACCTCAAGACTAGAACAAAGTGAGAATTGTTACCGTGGGTCCCAGATGGAGTTCGGGATTGAAATAATCAAGTCAGGCTGCACTCGATGCTAATTCTCCACTTCATCACTTGTTGCTAAGTGAGTAAGAGGAAGATAACTGTACACTTGGTTCAAAACAACTTGGGAATGGGCTACCTGTTAAGATACGCCCACATTATATCACAACTGGATGCCATTGGCCATAATTTGTAACAGAAAAACAGCCATTTTAGTATCAGATTTGGGCAAACATTATTTGTTGGTGATTCCAATTTGTGCTTTGAAATACTTACATCGAACCATGCAGTTAATGTTTCGAAAGTGACAGATTTTAAACACTGTTTAATTTCCCAGAAGAGAAAACAGTGAGGCAAGGACTCTCAAAAAACTGATTGAAATTAAAACAAGAACATCCCATTCTGAATGATAAAATATTGAGAGAGAAGAGGAAATCACAGTAATTTTAACTGCTGAGCTCTTCAAAGTTTGTCACTGTTCAGTACATCAGGAAGAGTCTCCCATGGTGAAAACACTTGTTGCTTTAAAACATCAAACATGGGAATAAAAAAAGTTCAGAAAGGGTTGCCTGAAGATTCAGAGAAATATTAAAAGTAGAAGTTAAAATGTAAGTGTGTTAAAGCTGGAAAATCCATAAGCACTTTCCAAATATGGATGGTTGGCAGGAAATCTGGTTCACCAGAACAGCAATACCTTTCAGTGAATACATCACTATAAATAAGGGTTAAAACATACCTATGAGAAAAAGAGTGTGAAAACAGGGAAGAGTGGAAATTTTAAAGGGGTTAATTCCTGGATCATTATGACAAAGAGAAGGGTGTTATGCGAGTGCATCAGCTACATACAATAAAAGCCTTGAGTCATGTCTACCTTGAAGAGCTGAGGTAAAATTGTTGATTTTGTTGTGTGTAGGATCAAAAGGCTTTCCACTGAGCTTGTATAGCTGGCAGAATGTGATCCTGTGCTGATTGTCTCACTATGGCTCAAAATCCAAGACATTTCCTGCTCATCCTAAAGTTCAGTTATAAACTGATGTAAAAATAATCACTCTTTATGTGTATTAATACTCACATGGTTGAAGAATCCAGCAGTTAAATTTGATGTGATTTTCTCTCATTGATAAAATATTGACCATTCAGAAGGAGATATTTTGTTTTAAACCTAAACCAATTTTTGAGGGCTATTGTCTTACTGGTTCCTCCTCTGGGAAATGAAACAGTATCATGATTGTTAACTGCATGGTTTAATGTGAGCATCGAAAAATGCAGACTGGAGTAACCAACACAATACTGGACCAAACCTGATATTACAGTGACTATCATTTTTTAAAATGAGGAGAAACTCAAATGCAACACAGAGGCTGGATTCTCTGACCTCACCTGCAGCTGGAATTCACCAGTCCCTCTGCAGTGAACGGAGATTTGCCTGAGTGCCAAATTCTCCATTCTCGCTGACAGTGGTGGTGTAGTGTGAACGGCCTGAGGATTATTGCAAATAATGCCCAGAAAGTCCAAATGATGTAAAGAAATTCTGAAAATTCACTTGCCCCTGCTATGGGGAGATCAGACTCCTATCCTTTCCAAACTTGGGAATATCCCATGTCTTAATTGTTATTGGTGGAAGGGGAATGCACAAAAACAAAGTTAGAATAATGAATAGTGTGGAAGAGATCATATCTACCAGGAAATGTCTGGTGCCAGAATGGCATATTTCTAAATGGTCGCTAAGTACAAAAGCCTAGCAATTCTTTTACTTATGTGACAGTTTAATTAGAATTATCTTTCTGGAGGCCAAATCAGACATTGTCATTTGGTGAATAAATAACCTGTAGTCAACAGCAACAGGTTAACGTGACTTACTTTTCCTAAGCTCTATCATTTATCAAGTGCTGTGTTGACATCAATGCTGTACTTGCATTCCTACAAAACATATCCTGCTACTTTGCATATATACCCAAAAGCCTGTTTCCCTTAAGACAGCAGTGAAATGGGTGTGCCCCAACACTTAAAATTGATGTAAACTAACTACTGAAAATACACAGCACTGAGGCAGCAAATATGGATTTGCAGTCTATCCAGTGACTAATGAGAAAACAATTTTACTATTTCCTGCAACTACCAATCTTCATGCCAATTTTGTGAACCACAAGTAAAGCTAGCATGAACGTAGACTGGGATAGCTACCACTTAAATATTCAGCTATTCTCACCGGGTATGTTCAACATGATTCTTTGACATAATTGGAATTGGTTGTGAGAAAGAATTAAAGAATATTTCATGAATGCAACAACTCACGAGCTTTAAAATAAATTACCAACAACTTCCCACAGATGGTTGTTATTACTAGAAAGCTCAACTCTCCTTGGGGACTCCAGGTTGGCTGCATCACTTTCTTTGGAGTACAAACGACAAAGATGGACTTTAATAATGAATTTAGTAAAAACATTTTTAAATCTTTAAATAAACAAAGGATCATTTTAAATCCTCATAGTAACCCACTCTGGGGCCTGACATGTTGAATAATATTTCTCATACCTGAGAGAAATCTTGTGGGAAATTTTCCCATCTGCCAGCCATGGGAATTATAGCGGATGTCTGTTGACTTTGAGTGAGATTTTCTGGTTTTGGGGCGAGGGCGACCAAAAAATCTCAGTCTTGTTTATGTATTTGTTTGTGGGATTGTAAGTATCCTGCAGCAAGCATTTATTACCCATCTCTGACTGTTCTTGAGAAGATGGTGGTGAGCTCAGGGACCACTTTGGCAAATGTGTAGATCCCTCTGGCTTTATAAAATATTGGGCCATCATTCCCTGTGACACTTAGGTGCCTTGCAAAGCAGAAATCTGAATGGGTAAAAAAAATTAAGTTGGCTTTGATCTGAGTCTGCGATTCTCCTCACTTTTAGTTCTTTCTTCCTGTGTTGTGCCAAGGTGGTAAAGATAACCTTTGAATAAGCTCTTTTTCTTAATGGTGCAAATCTAGCCTTCAACACAACACAGCATTATTTCCTCTGACAACATAGTGATTTAAAGTTGAATTCTTCATGTGCTGCATCTTGACTTTATCATATCTTCACACGGGGATAAATTTTGTTGCCACTTCCTATTCTCGCATATAATGAAGCCAATTTTACAATTCTCCTTGACTACTGAATATTTTGGCACTGGGAATCTTTCCTCTAGACCCTGCAAACAATGATGGGAGTGTTTTATTTAACTTTATTTCTGGTTCAAAAAGAAGAATTCATGAGGTCAGTGGAAATACTGACACAATGAAATCTTCCTGCCTTTATTTGCATTGCCGCTATGTATAAAAAGCACTTGAAGCAGTCCTATTGGAACTTACTTTATTCTACTTACTCTCTGGTGATAGATTTAGCTTCAGAGATTCTGCCAACGCCGTCCTTAATTGAGAGGAATATTTGTTTTGATTCCAACCCTGAATTGCATTTGATTTCACCTACCTTGTTCAGTTACGGGCAGTATTTAAACAAAGTCATAGGGATTTTGCTAACGGTCGGAGAGTTGGCAAGAGACCCGTTTTGTCTCCATTTGGGAAGGCCCACCACCCTCCGGAAGTCTGCTAGCCCAAAAGGGTTTGTTTTTTGGGGTTCCCACATGGGGAGTACCTCTTCTGCCAATAGGTGAATTCCAATGGCAGCGAGGTAAGGTCTTTAACTGGACATTAATATTCATCAATAAGTAGCAGGTGGGAAGGTTCTCCATGAATGTTGCGGTCTGGAATTAACTGGGACAATGATAGGAAGTTGGCACCAAACTCGTCTAAGGAAAGTATATCAAATTCACCATGGGTACTCTTCTGCTAGTTTCTTGGATCAGAGGTACCAAGTATCAGCCAGACAAGGTGATTTTAATAGTGCGGCTTGATGCAATGTGACAGTGGGATTCAGGGAGTTGAAAATCAACAGAACCTTTGCAGTGTGAGGTCTATGGAATATTTAGCTCCCAAGCTCCATCAGTTAACTTACTATCAGTTCAAAGCAGGAAGGGAAAATTGGCTTCTTGGGCCAGAGTAGAATTTCAGACAACAGGACTCCTCTGAAAGGGTCCTGAAAGAGTGATCCCTGCATTAAAGTATGTGATTTGAATAACTGAGGAGGGAAGCACAATGCATCAGAAGCCCAAAGTTTACAAAATACTGTGGATGCTGGAAATCTCAAATACAGAAAAGGTTCAATGTTTCTTAGTGAGATCACACGGTGTTCTCATGCTCCTCCTGGCCTACAAGAAACTTTCACTTATTCAGAATTAGGCATCGTCCACAATTAACTGTTGATATCTCTCTCTGTTGACTGCAATTCTCTGCATGAGTCATTCCTCCTTCTGTCCAGTTTATGATCCATCCAGTCCTTCCCTACCTGGCCTGTTCCTTGCTGATGTTGCACCTTACATTGTCACCAACATCAGACTCTCATCTCATCTTTTTCAGTGGTTTTACTTTCCCAATTTCTGCTTCTTCACTTCAACCAGAAATGCTGGAACTCAGCTTTGTCTGCAGGCAGATACACTCTGTTGCTTTGTCAGCTGACCTGAACAACCCTTTGCCAGAGCTCAATGTCAAGAGCTGTAATCTTCTTCTAGTCAGCCTTTTGGAGGCTCCAGCTCCCACACCCAGACACCAGGCATTTTACAAGTTGCTGTTTCATGTACAGCCTAATGTCCCCACATGGGGAGTGCCCTGCCCGCTAATGGGTGAATACCAATTGGATAGCAAGATATTAATTGTCCAGTTAAGGGCCTCACTATGCAGCAGGGTAGGAAGATGATCCATAGTATTGCAGCCTGGAGTTAATTTGAACAATGTTGGGATGTTGGCATCAAACTTGTCTCAGGAGAGTGCATTAAATTCACTCTGGGTGCTCTCCTGCCAATCTCTTGATTCAGAGATACCAATTATCAGATAGATGCCCTCCATACTTCATTCAGTTATGAGTTGTAGAATAGGAAATTGCTTGCCTTGTCCTCATTTCAGTCTTGCTATCCCCATTTGTGGTCATTTTCGATCACAACATTGAAATACATTCACAATGATTGAGAGCTGACTCGTCATACATTTGTCACCATGACTGGTCATTGAGAGTGCCTTATTATTGTTGATGCTCAACCCAAACTTCTCAACCCTTCATCCGTCATGGATAGTTCTTGCTTGTCTTCAGTCATTAGGCTAATTTTGTTAATAGATCTGATGTTCACATGTTGTGATCATCAATATTGCTTCCAAGATTTTCTGGGAGATGTTACAAGGACATGCTTTTTGTGTAAAGTAATGATACAATTTCTAATTTTTTCCCCTGGGATTTAAAAAAAAACACAATCCTATTAAGACAATGGGGGCTGCCAGCCAGTTTCAAAGTACAAACTTGCCTTCCACCTAGGAAGATGAAAAGGAACAGGTACTCAAACTCCCAGGGGAATGTGAAAAGCTCCATCTACTGTTGGTTTTTATACTATCCTGAATATTTTCAAATGTTTCTGAGATAAGACATCAAAATTCAATTGCCTGTTCTAAAAACAATGGTATCATCAAATTCCACTAGGATATTCAGCCAGCAGTGCTTTTATTCTTCACTAAACCAGGCAGTTCAGAGATCAAAAACTCAAGTGCTCTATTGAAAGATTGAAAAGAATCTGTGTCTGTGATCCCTCTTTCCCTCTCAAAAGTACTGAACCAAGATTTGCAAAATAACTATCCTGAGAAGAGCAATGAACTGCAAACCAAAACTTTTTGGGAGTAAAATGTGGAAGTCTGTTCCATATGATTACACTCTGGAAGACAACTGAACAAAATGGCTGCATTGAGATCAATGAATTAGAAAATATCTTTAAGCCTACTCTCTTATTCTACCATCTGGTGTGTGTGCCCAGAGAATGTGTGTGATATATGTGGTTGCCATTTACCTAGCTATTTTTAAACTTAGGAAATAGTTTCAATTAACTCGCCTTGCTCTTAGTTTAAATTCAGACTAACTGGCTAACTAATTCCTTATAATCTAAAAATGCACATGGTGGGACTCTGGCAATATTACCAAAGCATACTCTCTCTAAATTCACAAAGCAAAGCCTGTTATAGTCAAACCTGGAGTGGTAGAACAGAGAAGATATATTTACTCCTCCGCAAATGGTTAAAATAGAAAGCATTACTGATATCTCTCATGACCCTTTCTCCCATAGATAGTGATGGAAGAAAACATCCTTAGCTAACTGCTTTTCCAAAACTCCACTTTGCCCCCAATACATGCATACAACTTTAATCTATTTGTAAAGTTCCTGAATGAGCCAGGTTCCAAATCCACTTAGGGTTTTCCATAGCTCTGCATAGTGCGACAGAGTTAAAAGCCTTTATGTATTCTACAAAAAGTATCCACAGTTACTTGCCATTTTCCATTTTGACATACTCCTCAAAAAAACTTTAAAGCTGTGCACTTCCTTTACTGGCCCCTTTTCCTGGCTCAGGAGAAAAGTCAGGAAAGATTTTCCACATAATACTCAGGTCGATATTACAGCTGGGCCCCAATGTTCTGATTAAAATACTCTACATATAAAGGACCTTGCTGCTTATGGTGTACAGCACCTTCTTAAAAGAGCTCATGTTCTCTTTTGTTATGATCCATGCAATCTTTGCTCCATGTCTGTCTGAGTTTCTCCAGGTACTCGTTAGGTAGTTTGGTAATGCTAAATTTCCCTTTTGTGTCCCAAGATGTGTAGGTTGGGTAGATTAGCCATTGTAAAAGCATGTGTTATGGGGATATGGCAGAGGGGAGGGCCTGGATAGGATGTTCTTTTGAGGAGTTAGTGTAGACTCAATGGGCCAGATGGCCTCTTTCTACACTGTAGGGATTCTTTGGTTCTATGGTTCAACTGAGCATGATATCCAACCTGTGCTAATGATACTTAACCTGAGAACTTTCTCTCCACAAAATGTAGGAAAGAATGTTCAGTCGCCTCTTCATCTGAGAACAGCAATGTATAAATCACCAAGAGATATTTACTAAAATCATGCATAGAAAAGGGATGAAAACTAAATCCAGTCTATGCTTAGCTCCAGTTATCTGACAATTCAAATTTACATGATGCACTAAATTTCCACTTTGCTGTTATTTAGGTTGCTAAATTAAAATAATTTGCTATCTTTACTCCAAGAAATGGCTTTCAATTATCTAGAGCTGTCTTGAAATGACATTAGCAATACATTATTTATACTGTACACTGAAAGGCCCACTGCCCCTGTTAATTGGCAAAGTAAATGACCAAATCTTTATTATGTGATTGCGTGGCAAATGGTGATTCCCATCTAAACTGCAAGTGCTTCATGAAAACATAAATACATAAGCAAGTCACACCATTCAGTTAATGAAATACCTATACACTGTTAAACTGCAGATTCCTTTTCCATTACTCCAAAATACCAATAATGTCTGGAAGAAAGTGAGCTTCGGGCTATAATTTAAATGCATTGTTCAGACCACACCAGTGAGACATTAAATTAGAAATCACATCAATACCAGCCAATTGGGACCACTTAACTCATAAGACTAAATTGTTGAAACCATGAAAAGTTATCAGTTCTACCTCCTGTCTCATTTTACTTCATAGCTCCCATCCATATTTTTATCAACAGTTTTTTTTTTCAAAAGCACTATTTGCTAACTAATACTTTTATAATGATGTAACTTCTCACTGAAATCAATTCAATTGTAATTTAAAAAGCAAGGAACAATGCCACTACAGTTTTTCACCTCATGGGCATTAGTTGCCACAAAAAAACTGAAATAAATTTACATCTGCGCTGGTCAAAATAAGGCTCATTCAATATTCAGGCAATTACTTACATCCAGTTGCTGCAATTGAAGAAGTTCTGATTGTGCTCCTCCGGTGGGACCTCATTGCTTACAAACTGGTAGATGTTAATAGAATAGTTCATAGAAACATAGAAGATAGGAGCAGGAGGAGGCTGCTTGGCCCCTCGAGCTTGCTCTCCCATTCATTACAATCATGGCTGATCGTCCAACTCAATAACCTAATTCTGCTTTCTCCCCATAATCTTTGATTCCACTTACCTGAAAGGCTATATCTAGCCACCTCTTGACTACATTCAATGTTTTGGTGTGAACTCATAAGGAATTCATGTAATTGAGGTTTGAACTTTTTAACAAAGGTATCAGAGCTTCAGATGTTGAAATTTGGGATACTGGAATAGGTTATAGAGATCTGTGAATATATCTTCAGTTCTCAGTAGCTCGGAATCTCAATTCTTTTTTCAACTATAGCTGCACTGTTCCACTTAGATGTTCATGTTAGTGTCATGCATATCTTTAGAAATTCCCATTTCCCAGTCGGCTTCATACCTGTACAGGCCACTGCCGCAAAGACCCAACATTGGCCATAACGAACAGGTTGACAGCCCGATTTGTTCCATCGACGGAGGATAGTGATGCTTCCATTCCACATTCCTGGAGATATTCCAGATGAATAATCACCGCTCCAGTTTCCAAACAGTATCCCTTTATCATCATTGCAATTCACCTGTTAAAAAGAAAAAAACAGGTTAAGGAAACAGAATTGCGAAAAAATTAGATGCAACTTTAGATATTTTATCTTTCTTCATTCTTTCATGGGAAGTGGGCATTGCTGACAAGGTCAGCATCTGCTGCCCTTACCTATTTGTCCCTGAACTGAGTGGCTTGTTAGAGCATTTCAGAGGGTAGTTAAGCGTCAATCATATTGCTGTGGAGTCAGATATAGGCCAAACTATAAGGGTCGGCAGATTTCCTTCCTAAAAAGGCATTAATGAACTAGATGGATTTTTACAAAGTTGTTGATAGTTTTGAGGTCACTATTACTGAGACCAACTTATTCTTTGAATTTAAATCCCACCAGCAGCTATGGTGGGATTTGAATATAAATCCCCAGAGCATTGGCCAAGCACCTGGTTACTAGCTCAGTGGCAAAGCCATCATCACCCGATGGAACAACATGTGGGAGCTAGTTATATGAGGTAGTCAAAAAGCTTGATATAAAATTGTTTTTCAATGATGTACTATAATCTGGTTAATTGCAACAGAATTAAGCAAAATAGAATTGCTTTTTGTTCTTCCGATCAGGAGTCATCAACCTGAAATGTCAAGTCTTGTTTCTCTCAACATATGCTGCCTGACCTATTGAATATTTCCACTGTTTTCCGTAATATTTTCAGACTGAGATGGTCATTATCTCTTGAGAATAACCATTTACGTTTGGGCGGGGGATCAGAGGATGGGGTTCATCAGAAAGATGTGGAGAATGGGGGTTGAAATGTCAGCAGGTATGAGGGGCCACACTTGATGGGGCATTAGGTAGCTTTGAATGGGAAATCTCAGCATCCCATGTCTGCTTGTCAATCCCTCCATATAGTGAGTCCCCATTTCGCCATAGGTAGAATTCTAGTAGTGACAGCATAAAGCCATAAGTGCCTACTTCAGACTCTTATTTACTGTCAGACGGCCTTGGACTCAATCGAGCAGAGGTGAGGGACAGGAAGGTAACCGCTCCCCGCTCCCGCTCCTCCAAAGTAATCTCTGGGGACATTAAATTCTGCCGCTCCCCTCAACTTTACACACGTATAATATTTTTCCCTTTTCAATATGAGCCTGATCATTTCATATAACTGAATTAATAACTTATTCATTTTGCAAGAAGTGTTACAGAATCACAGAAACCCTACAGTGCAGAAAAAAGGCCATTTGGCCCATCAAGTCTGCACTGACCACAATCCCACCCAGGCCCTAAGCTCATATCCTTACATATTTACCCACTACCCTACACATCTCAGGATCCTAAGGGGCAATTTTAGAATGGCCAATTAGCCTAATGCATTTTTGGACTGTGGGAGGAAACCCGAGCACCCGGAGGAAACACATACAGACACGAGGAGAACGTACAAACTCCATACAGACAGTGATCCAAGCCAGGAATTGAACCCAGGTCTCTGGAGCTGTGAAGCAGTGCTAACCATTGTGCTACCGTGCCACTCAGTTACGTCCAATTCAGTTTAATAAACTTTTGCATTGCAGCAAGGCATTTGTAGGTATTGCTGCAGCAGAACTCATTCAATAGACTCTTGATTGAGCCTTTCTAAAGCAATGTCATTTGAGAAGATGCGACAACTCTTTACTATTAAATTCTTCAGTCTCTTGAGACTCCTTCAAAACCAATTATGTTTGTTGTAATTAGTTTTCAATGAATAGAAGAAATAAAACACTTGGGGCTGCCTTGCTTGTGAATCTGAACCAATTTAACATTACCCACTCTATTCTTTAAGGAAATAAACATTTCTAAATTTCTTCCAAACTTTGTTTCCAGATATTGCCAGAGAAAAATCGATGGCTTCATCCTAACATAATGCATTTTCAATTATTCTTCAAGGTATTTGGAAGCAAATGATTGTCGACAAAAATCCCTACGAAATATCATTAGTTAGAAACTTTATGAAGTCTGTTTTTCTGGTGTTGTGGAGATTTGTTCCCATGGTCCATTAAGTACCAGCATGTAATTTAATGAAGGAAAATCTGATATGATAAATAAAAGGCATGGATTGCTCCTTGCCAGATTTTACTCTTTACGTCCAAGCAGTGCTTAATACCAAGCAATAAGAAGGTGAATGTGATCCCGTGCCTTTTATCTTATTTTCTTTCAGTCCTCATCACTTTCCCCTAAAACTTAGACTGAGTATTCAACAAAGTGGTTGAGGTGGGTTATGTTAGCATAACTTTGTTTTAATATTCACATTTTTCAGGAGCATTCAACCATTTTATGACAATGTATCAAAACTCGAAAAAACAAGCTTGCCACTGGATAACAATTGGTGTTGTAAAGATAATAGTTAAATTTTGCTGCCATTCCCTCTGTCAGGATATTCTGGTCCCACCAACAACAGCCCCCTGATGCAGGTTTGGTGGTGGTGGTGGTGGTGGTGGTGGGGGGGGGGGGGGGGGGGGGGAGGAGAGGGAGTGCCAACAATTGGAAAACCTGTTGACAGGACTGGAGGATCCTACCGTTGCCAGATGATGGGCCACCATGGCGTGTGTGGGTGGGGTTGTGGGTGGTGGGGGTAGGGCGGGATCCCACTCACCTGCTGGCTGCTACAAAATGGTGGCTAACAGCACACAGCCCTAAATATGGCAGGGATAAATCCAAAGACTTCCGTTATAAAACTACCCGTATGGGATGACAGAACCAAATATGGCTTCAATTTATGTGCATCGACTGGCATTCTCCAGTGTTGCATTCCCTGCTGCTGCTGCCAATGAGAACGGAGAATTTGGTGCTCTGCCAAATCTCCTTCCACTGCAGTGGGACCGGAGAGTCCCAGCCACAGGCAAGGTTGGAGAATTGTGCCCATTATCTCATTTGTTGCCAAACTTTTTACTACCAAGCCAATGGCACAGTGGCGCAATGATTAGCACTGCTTCCTCATTGTGCCAGGATCCCAGATTCAATTCTGACAACGGTTCAGTGTCTATGCAAAATCCACACATTCTTCCCATGTCTGCGTGGGTTTCCTCCAGGTGCTCCAGTTTGCTCCCACACCCAAAGGTATGCAGGTTAGGTTGATTGGCCATGTGTCTCAAGTTAGATGAATTGCTAAATTGACCCTCGTGTCAGGGAATTAGCAGGGTAAATATGTGGAGTTACAGGAATACAGCTGGGTGGGATTGCAGTTGGTGCAGACTTGATGGGCTTGAATAAGGAAAAACAATAAATCAAGTAATAAGGAAAATAAATTAAATACAAGAATATTACAAAGTGTTGTTTTGCTACACGTGGATTTGTATTGGCAGGAGGCAAAGCAGAATTCTGCAGCAATAACTCTTTTGATCAAAATGTTAATTACATGTACATCTTAGCAGTTGTTACTGACAATCAATCAACAGACTTCACAAGTTTGTTCTGCTTCATTATAAAATAAAACAGACAAACATGGTTTCAATTGCAAGTGGCAGCCACAACTCCAACAGAATAAGAGAAGAGTTAGTAATCAGTCTTAGATACTTATAAAGGATACTAGATCACACTGGGCAGCACAGTGCCACTGTGCTTAGTACTGCTGACTCTCAGCTCCATGGATCCAGGTTCAATTCGGATCTTGGGTGACTGCCCGTAAGGAGTTTACATGTTTTCTCCATGTCTGAGTGGATTTCCTCTGGTTACAGTTCCAGTGGTGGGCAGGATGGGAAAATTCTACCCTTAAGGCCTGATTTTACCATCAAGTTTTTGGGCATGAAAACTTGGCAAAGTCGAGCACGAGACAAGTAGCATGATCCACACCCGCCTCCATGCATTTAAATTGACTTAATGGACTGCACGTCCAACTCTTTACCACTGCATTCGTCCATCCAGAATTGGCTTGAAACAAACATGTTCCATAGAAGTGCGACTCAGGCGCTCCAGTTAGTGGTGAGGTAGATGCCTAGCACCCAGTGGCTCTCTGCTTGGAATTGTTGGGTGAAGAGAATGCAATGCCACTTCGTGGAGGGAAAGGGGGGTCCACTGCCACTCTGCTTGAGATCAGTGCAGTGGAAGGGTGTCTGCTGCCATTCTGCATGAGATTGGTTGGGGGGTAAGGGGAAATCAATCTGCTTGAAAGTGGTGGAGGGCGGGGGAAGGGCAAGAGGCCTGTGATCGGTCTGGGTAGTGTGACGGTGAAGGGATAACGTTGTGGGGATGGGGCGACATCTGTAAGTAGAGGCATTATCTGGCCTAGGAGGCATATGGCAGGAGTGCAACATTCTATCATTTTGAGGCTCCTCTTGGAGCTGCAGGGTTTCGGATACATTAAGCCTCGCCCACAGGTTTCTGAAGAACAATTCAAAATCGCTGATATTTTTGCAGGCAGAGTGCACATGGAAGCACCTCAAAGTCGGATCTGAAACCTCAGCCGGATCAAAATGGTAAAATAGGGTCTTTACTGTACAAAAATGTGTAGGTTAGATGGACTAGTCATGGAATATGTATGGGCTTACAGTGATAGGGAAAGGAATAAGATGCCCTTTCAGATAGCTGATGCAGATCCAATAGACCAAATGGCCTCTTTTGCATGGCAGAGATTCTATGATAAAAGGAATGTAGAGAGTTGCAGAGAGTTATTTCAAAATAGGCCATATGCATCAATCAAACCTGCATGTGCAGATTCGCTCACATTGGTTTTGTTGATTACCATTATGGTTAAGATAATCTGTAAGACTGAATTGTTTCTGCACTTCCTTTAATCATTTCAATATTTTCAGTTAACTCTGGTAGGCTGGCAATTTAAGTTACTCTCTGACTCCAACTATTCTGCTCAAGCCTGGTAGGAAGGAGTGCTGAGAACAACCCAAGTTGATGTTCTCTTGTTCTATTCCCTTGGGACGTGCACTTGCCTATCACACACTAGTTGGATTTGGAAAGAGCGCAAACTTAAGACTTCATTTCAAGGAATGGCATCAGCACACCCAACTCAGTTATCATGAAGCTTTGAAGAAGGTTTCATCCTATTTGGATATCAATAATTAATACTTGTTTACGAAGTCACTTATAATACCATCAGCCCTTGTACATAGATAATGTGCAGCTGCTTCCAACTTTCAGCTGTAACACTCAGAATAAATGCACAGATTCAATTTTTTCACTATTGTCTTTAACCTAAAATGGCATTATAGTAATGAAATTTTGAATACCTTACCAAATTAGGATAACTAAAAGAAACAATCAAATCCATGCAATGGTCATTTATTACTATGATAACAGTAGATAAATTTATGGGGAACAGCTAATTTCCTCCCTGCGGAGATAATTAAACTATTAACAGAAGCAGAAGGCATTCAGTTCCAGTTCCTACCATAGCTGTCACAATCCTGCTGATATAAACAGGATCATGCCTTTGAGAATAATCTTCTTCCCGATTTTCCATGCAGTTTAAGCTGTTATCCAGCAGTTTCAAACAAATATCCACAATACCGTGTTCAAACTGAAAGCAAGAATCAAGAATAAAATGTTTAGCATTCATCTATTTTAAGCAATGAAATTTGTGAATGTTTAACGTTACTAACTGTTAGACAAAAACCCAGTTTAAACTTTGATCCCACTGTGTGAAACCTAGGTTTATCATACTGAGGGAGCAGAAAGCACCTGATTTGGGGTTTTTCTTTAATAAGCCTTTGTTCCAATTATCTTTATTTTTGTTGTAGCCCCAATCTTAATTGACACCATCACATTTGTCAATAGAAACATTGAAGTTGACCAGAATTCTCCGACATCTCGTGTGGCTAGGATTCCCCAGACTGCTGCAGTGAATGGAGATTTGGCCGAGTGTGCTCTTCTCCACTCTCACTGGCAGTGGCAGTGGGGCATGCAAGACTGGAGAATTATGGCCAACATGGCTGGAGAAAAGAGTAGGAACTGTAGAGAGATGCCAGTGGGTCAAGCTGCCCAAGTGGTCTCCAGACTACATCCAACCTCATGTATTTACTGAGAATAGTAACATAGCTCACTTTAGTTGGCGTTGTTTGACCAGTACTCCCCTTTGTAAGTTGTGGGGGCGGGGGGGGGTGTTGAGATCTGAATGCTTGATTCACTATTGATTGATGCTGCAATGTTCTTTAGAAGCAACCTAACTACAGTGTGATCCTTACATTGCGAAAGTGACAGCACTTCATTGATTGTGAAGTGCTTATGGGCATCCCTAGACTGCGAGGGATGCTATATGAAGTTCTTTCTTTTGTTAAAGTTTGAAAAGTGTGAAGGAAGTAATGAGAGTGATGAAAATATAGAAACAGAGAAAATAGGAGCAGGATAGGCTATTCAGCCAGTTGATCCTGTTCCCCCATTTAATGCGACTATAGCTGATTCTCTATCTTAACAATGTGGAGATGCCAGCGTTGGACTGGGGTAAACACAGTAAGAAGTCTCACAACACCAGGTTAAAGTCCAATCAGTTTATTTCTTAGTAAACCACAAGCTTTCGGAAAAGCTGTTCCTTCGTCAGATGTGTGGAAAGTTCTGATCAGAGAAGGGCATATAAAGGCACACACAGTTTACAGAACACTATCAGAATGCAAGTCTTTACAGATAACCTGCTATTCAAGTCTTAAAAATGCAGACAATATGAATGGAGATAGCACTAAGCATAGGTTAAAGAGATGTGTATTGTCTCCAGACAGGACAGTAAGTGAGATGTTGCAAGTTCAGGCAAGTCATGGAAGTTACAGATAGTATGACATGAACCCAAGATTCCAGTTGAGACTATCCTTATGTGTGCAGAACCTGGCTATCAGTCTCTGCTCAGCGACTCTGCGCAGTCATGTGTTGTGAAGACCATTCTCTATCTTAATGCCATACTCCCACTCTCTCCCCATAGTCCTTCACGTCCTATATGTCTAAGAATTTATTTCTTTAATACATTCGGTGACTTTGCCTCAGGAAGCAGTGTTGTCTGTGTTCACAAGATACAACAAAACTTTTCCTTCCAAGCCCAATTGATAATAAACAGTGAAGCCTGCCTTCTCTCGATCCGTGTAGGAGACAGGCAGAGGCCATGCACATGATCTGCTAATAAGGGGAGCTGCAACTCTTGTGCAGCATGGGGTCAGCATGTGCCCAGGAATGTAAATGCTAGCTGAGGCCCACAGTTTGATTGTACCCACATTCTGACATAGTATGAAATTATTCTATGGTGGTGTTGCTGTAGAACAACACAGCAGAGAACTCTTGTTTTAAGTATTTCATGCTGCTTTTCTTTCATTTTAGCAACATTGAGAGAGGGATGTCAGGGACTGGGCTGCTTTTTCACTTGCCTACAGGTAGCAACAACTGATAATAGATTGGGTGCCTTTTAATGACCTCTCAAAAGTTTTCCAAACTGTTGTTCTTCTTGATATGGTCCTTGTTCACTGCTATCCCTTTAATTTCAGTGCACAAAACATTCTCCTTCAACAATGATATGAGTCCCTAGATTCATTTCAGATACTTTCCCTCTAATTGTGAACCATTATACAAATAAGCTTGGACTGGGGAAATTAAATGCAACTTACACTTCACACTCTGGTACATCTTAAATCAATACAAAGCAAATTCCAACCAACTTGTACTTGAAGCTGAGAATTGGTTCCTTGTACAATTTACACATTTCTATCTCTATCTCTATCCAAGGAAAACATATCAAAGAACAAAAAAAATTACAGCAATAGGAACAGGCCCTTCAGGCCTCTAAGCCTGCACTGACCATGCTACCCAACTTAACTAAAACCAGCTACCTACTTATTCTTATCCTATTCATGTATTTGTCAAAATGTCCCTTAAAAGTCACTTCCATATCAGCTTCTACTACCTCCTTCAGCAATGAGTTCCAGGCATCCACCGCCCACTGTGTAAAAAATAGTCTCATACATCTCCTTTAAACCTTGCCCTTTGCACCTTAAACCTGTGTCACCTAATAACTAACTCTTCCACCTTGGGAAAAAGCTTTTGACTATCCACTCTGTCCACGTCTGTCATATTCTTGTAGACCTCTATCAGATCACCCCTCAACAACCATAGTTTCAGTGAGAGCAAACCAAGTTTCTCCAACTCAGACTACTGAGCATAAATAGATTGGTGAGTGGAATGCTTACTCTGCGGTTCAACTAGCTGCTCGCTGCTCAAAATCTCAATTCCATTTTCTTGTCTTTGCTCCATATCCATTACCCAACCAAAATCTCAGTTTTGAGCAATTTAGGTGCATCTTCTTTCAAATATGTTACAGTTGAAATCAACAATACAGGACTTCACCAAGATTTGGTGAAGAGGTCCAGGCAAAAAAAAAAGAATAATGGCTAAATGTACATGATTTATGAGCAATCACTAGTAAACATTAGCACAGAATTACACAAAGTTTAGTTTAAAGTTTATTTATTAGTGTCACAAAGTAGGGTTTAGATTAACATTGCAGTGGAGTTACCATGAAAATTTCTTAATTGCCACACTCTGGCATCTGCTCCGGTACACTGAGGGGGAAATTTAGCATGGCCAAAGCACCTAACCAGCAAGTCTTTCAGACTATGGAAGGAAACCAGAGCACCCATTGGAAGTCCACACAGATATGGGTAGAGTGTGCAAACTCCACACAGATAGTGACCTACGCCAAGAATCTAACTTGGATCCCCGGCACAGTGAGACAGCAGTGTTAACCACTGCGTCACTCGTAATTGCAGAATAAAAGGAAACCATTCAACTATCTAATTAGTTCCACTCCTTTTTTCTTTCCCTGTAGCTGAAATTTTCCACCCATCACATGTATATTCAATTCTTCATTGAAAGTTGATTTCACCATCCTTTGGGCAGCTCATTCCAAAACATATAAGCTCGCTGCACTTGGACAAAACTCCTAGTCTGATATCTGAGTCTATCTTAAACCTGTATCTTCTGGTTACTGCCACTTCCTTCACGGCAAACTGTTGTAGCTACTCTATCAAAACCGTTAATGATTTCAAACACCTCTAATAAATCTCCTCTTAACCTTCTCAGCAGCAGGTTGTTCTGAAAATACGGTGAGGTTAATAAAAGTCCACCAAAACAGCAAAACTGAAATGATTACATTTTGTACGTGTGCACATCCATTCCATATGCTTATTGGTTACTTTTCTTTCACTAACAAAGAAAGTTTATATTTTTCAGTACCTGCCCAAAATGCCAAGCCATCTCCGAAATGTATTTATCTGAACCCCTGTAGATCAAGCCCTGATCATTGAGTACATATTCCATGCGTTGATTCTCATCGTCTAAGAAGACGGCATCATCTGAAATTTTTAAAAAAATGTCAAAGTGATTAGCCACCTCACAGTTAAAATAGACCACAATATGAAGCTGGCAGGAGGATGAGTCACTTTCTGAGTCCTATGTAGATTCTAGTATTGTATGGCAGTCAATTCAATTCAATATGTCTTAAATATTCATTATAAATAGTACATGTGAGTGGTACCCTGGGGAAACTGACCTAGAGGATTTGCATGTACAATATTACCAAGAAGTTGGCAAGGTATCAATAGCCTATCAACATTATAACAACTGCCAATATTGCTTATATTGTTAACTTAACAACCAGCACCTACTGATGTTAACCAAACATCTTCACACTCAGACAGAACTTCTGAGCTCAGGTATTTGTGGTTTTTAAACACTGCTCTCTCTCTCTCTTGATGGCCTTGATTTGAAGCCAGCAGAGATTGATAGAATGTAAATTGGAATGCTGGTTATGAAATCCAGTCCTTACTTCAGAACTGTTCATAATTCTGCTCAAATTAAGAACCTCTAACGAAAGAGACTTGGAAGATACTTGGCCCTGAGAGATGAAAGGGATCCCTGTCCTGAGCTTGCATTTGAAGAATGCTACTGAGGCGGCATAGGTGGAATCAGAATGACCCTGCTGATTCTACATGTATTTCATACCAGTCCAGGATAATTAATAAAGAAAGAAAAATATTCTATTCCCCATGTGCCCACTTTTAACCTCAATAAACATTACAAATGAAATCTGAAATATGAGCAATTGAATGCAGATGACGAATGATTAATAATATTATTGTTCAAATTTGTTGAACTAAAAATGTTTAATAGTGATACTCACTTCCATTATAATTTGACACCTAAGAATTAACAGTCTATTTATATTGATCGTAGGATGTAAGTAAGGCCATATTTGCTGCACATATCTCCTGGGCTGTTTTATTATCATGTAGTTATGATTTCACAATGGAATCTGAAAGGGTTAATAATCATACAAGCTGCTATGAAAAAAAGCTCTTATAAGAGCCTTCACAGAAATGCACCAAGGCCATGAGCCTGAGCAAAACTTATAAAATCAGACATCTGGAATTAGGAAAAAGGGAGTGACCCACAGACACAGAAACAAGCTGGATAATGATATCCTATAAAAACAATGACGTATTAACCCTTCACACTGATTGGATATGATTGGGGTGGGATTTTTCTGGCTTCCCAGCTCTCTGGAACCCTGCTGTCAATGGGAATTTCCATTGACGTCGCCCCACACTAGTAGGAAACGCATGGGCAATGGTGTGCTGCCGGCAGGACTGGAGAATTCTGCCCGAATGACTGGCCAGAGAATTCCAGCCTATAATGAAGCAAGCGTAAAGTGATTGCAATTGATATACGCTTATTACTTGTAATCGAATTTGAACTATAATTGTTTGTATCTCGGAATACTGCACACTGGTTAGCTACAGAATGTGAGCTGTGCCTTTTCAGGGTCTGAGCTATATAGCCTGATTAAAACAGTTGTTTAAAAGAACTCCGTGACTTGACCTGGTTACTTGAAGGCTGACATCAAAGCCTGCCACAGAATCCATTTAAAAGTATTATACCTCGGCACCATGGATTGAAGAGCAAGATGAATTTTCCGAGGTCGAGCAAAGTAGAATGACCTTGTGTTGTACACAGCAGTTTTAATGTATAGTGCCCGATCTTGGCATTGGCAGGTGAGCACATGGAAAATGAGAGTTGCTTCCCATTGTTTCTTACTAAGGCAGAATTCCATTTATTTCCAACTAGTGAATTTGACAGTGGAAATTGAACCTTAGTCCCAGATCTTTCTGAAGGTGCCAAACCTGAAAGGTAAAAGACAGAATTTTATTGAATTCACTCAATGAATTTGACTTTTAGCAAAAATGATACTATTAGGAACTTACTATGTAACTGCTCAAAAGGATTGTGATGTACACTTTCACCAGCTAATGACTTAGCTTTTATTAAAGCTAACTACTGCCTTGCAAATAAATTATTGTCCAGCAATTTCACTTAAATCTTGCTTCTATTTTCCCTTTCCATAAACAATTATTTCCCCTCCCATCCCACATTTCCTTTGGATTTTCTTCCCATGTGTTAATTGTTCCCCAGGCAGAGAGTAGACAGTTTATTATCTCAGGCCTATTGGAACTGAGAGGTGAATACGAGTGAATTGCTACAACATAATTCACTTACCAATTCCCTTCCCTCAATGTGAGAAAACATTTCACTTCTAATTGACATCTCTTGCAGTACCTTGGCAAAGCTCAGTGGCTTATTGAGTGAGAATTCATGAACATGCGTCTATTACATGATTACATGACATACGCTGAGTCATAGAATCATGAAATCATAGAAATCATAGAATTCTTATAGTACAGAAGGAGGCCATTCAGCCTGTCTAGTCTGCACTGATACTTTGACAGAGCATCTTATGTAGGCCCTATTTCTATGACCCCATATATTTACCCCACTAATCTACACATCTTGAGACACTAAAGGGTACTCTAATATGACCAATTCACTTAACCTATACATCTTTGAACTGTGGGAAGAAACCAGTGCACCCGGACGAAACCCACATGGACACGGAGAGAATGTACAAACTCCACACAGACATTCACCCAAGGTCTGGCGCAATGAGGCAGCAGTGCTAACCACCATGCCACCCTAACCACTGTGCCAGCATGTCACGAGTCATCCCAAATTTCTTTCACCACTCTTATATTTTGTCTACTAGCAGCTACTAAACCATCTTACGATCTCAATTACCAAAGAAGATGGAAAGACTATTATTGATGTCACCCTTTAAGGCTATTCCTAATGTAGTACCCAATCAGTTGATTTCGCTCTGCCTTCTCTCTCTCACAACCTGATGGTGATTTTGATCCAGTCAGGTACTTATAAAACATGTTGGCTGGAATTCTATGGCTGTTCATGCTGGCGGGATTCTCCATTCCCGCTGGCAGCACATCCTTGCCCGCAGGTTTCCCGGTGACGTGAGGTGATGTCACTGGGAATTCCTATTGACAGCGGTGGGACCAGAGTATCCTGCCGCTAGCAAACAATGTGCCATCCTCTGCTGTCAGGAAAGACACAGCTGGTAGACCCATTGACTTTGGCTCAGTGATCATCTCCTATCTTTGAGCTAGATGTTCCTGACTTCAGGCACTTTGGCGTATAATCTGCTGCACTTTCGGAAGTATTGTGTGACATTCTCCAACCCCATCCATGGCTGGGATTCTCCAGTTCTGATGCAGTAAATGGGGATTTGACTAAGCACCAAATTCTCCATTCTGGAAGTGTCATGAAGAATGCAGACTGAGGAATTCCAGTAATTACCTCTCTGATTTACAACTAAGGCTCTTTTTGCTCCCTCTCAAGTGGATGTAGTAGATCACAAGGTGGATAGACATGAGCTGAACATCTACTGTGACAACATCAGCAGCAAAAAGGCCAAAGTGGCCGGAATTGAGCAATGGTAAATTCAACTAAAATAAATTTTACGTATTCCTGAATTCTGTGCTAAACAACCCACTTGGGAAATGCTCCAAAGCAGTAAAAGATCTTGGGATTTAAATATGGAAACCATCAGCACATTTACAATGCTTGGCAGAGCCTGTAATACAACAACTATTTGCTTCATAAAGCACCTATAATGGCAAAATATCCCCAGGAGTTTTATAGGAGTGTTATCGACTGTTGTTTTTGCTCAGAAATAATCAGACATTTAGAAAAAAATGTTTGGAAGCAAAATATCTTTTGGATGCTAAATAGAAATTCATATGCATTTTGCCTCTGTCACCGGGAGCTATGAGACCACACCGCCTACAGGTACAAGGTCATAGTTAGTGCTTTATTCAATTCAGTGACCAGGCCTTTCCCCACCAAAAACTGAGGTTGTCGTTCTAGCCACTGGGAGTAATCAGTGTGTTTACAAGGCAGACTTACTGAAACCACAAAGGAAAAGGCGTGATCTTACAGGCTGATTCTCCTTTGCTCAATGGCAAACATCCAGAATGACCTGGAGAAAGTACGAACAGATCTGCTGAAGGACCTCAGCAAATGGGTCTTTAAAGGCTAACTTCTGGATCAGCATTTGGTAGACTCTTAAAATTTGTATCAAATTAGAATCCACAGAATCCTTACAGTGCAGAACGAGGCCAATCAGCCCATTGACTCTGCTCTGATGGAGCATCTTACTCAGTCCCACCCTCCCCTGCCCCCCAACCATAACGCCACATATTTTCCCCTTTCAGCCACAGAAATAATGTGCAAATTCCACACAGTCATCTGAGGTTGGAATCAAAGCCAGGTCCCTGACGCTGTGAGGCAGCAGTGCTAACCACTGTGCCCCCATACCACTCTAATTAACAACCATTTTCTGAATAAGGCAGCGCCCCTAGCATCATGCACTGTTCATGTTAATCCTTTACTCTGCATCTCCCTACAAGTTTTGTCGATTACATACATCCTCCTTTCATTACCATCCCTCAAATGAGACCTTAAACCTTGTTGGCAATGCCTAGTGGTTCTGGAGAATTTTCATCACACTATTTGAAATAAAGCAGGTAGCTTTCCCAGTGACATGGCAAAATCTGCTGCCTCGTAACATCAGTAATAGTGGACGCACTGCAAAGACGTACACATTAGGTTGACTGCCCGTGCTAAATTGTCCCTTAGCTTTAGGAGGACTAGCAGGGTAAATAGATGGGGTTAAGGAGATAAGGGCCTAGGAGGAATTGTGATCACAGTAGACTTGATGGATCAAATCTGTAGGGATTCTATGATTATTGTTTGTTATTGCTGTTTGTAGAAGTTTCTGTGCGCAAAATGGCAGCTGTTATTGCTTAATAACATTCTCAAAAGCACAAAGCAATGTGTTGTGCGTGCAACAGTCATAGACATCTTTCACAGATCAGATCTGTTGTTTTTTTGTTCCTCATCCTTCCTGGCTTCTTCAAATTACCTTGATTCTGAACAGAATAAAGATATAATTTAACCTAACCCCTGTGTAGCATGTTGAGAAAGTTTCCAGTTAGTCAGGCTGTCAATTTAAATATAACAATATTCAGGGTAGAGCAAGTTGTCCATACCATGCTTCAAACAAACTTAAATAGGAATGAGAAGATTTTAGTCCCAAAATCACCTAATGGTCTGTTCATCACCCAATAATTCCCATATACTTCCTCAAAGAAAATTTCACTTTCTGATTTCATTTTGCTGTTATTGCCTTGATCCTTTTTAACATATCAAATTAATGTAAAATCTCAAATCAGTGGATGACAAATTAAGCAATTGTGTGATACAGGCAAACTTCAGATAGCAGGATGCTTGCAGCTATTCTAATTCCAGCTACTGACTCACAAAACATTGACCACAGATTTTATTGATCAAAGAAAGGCAGGTAGTCCAAGTTAAATAAATTGGATATTGAAAAAAAAGTCCTAATTTACTTTTTTTGTCTTTTTTGATGTCCCTTTAAAAAAAGATATTTATTTTTAAACTCAAAGAATTTTTGTGCAATTTGCCCTTGCGTTTGTGGGCACTCCATGTTCAAGGTGTGGACTTGATGTGTTCAAGGTGTGGACTTGGTGTGTTCAAGGTGTGGACTTGGTGTGTTCAAGGTGTGGACTTGGTGTGTTCAAGGTGTGGACTTGGTGTGTTCAAGGTGTGGACTTGGTGTGTTCAAGGTGTGGACTTTCCAAATTCTGCTTTGATATTCATGTCATGGTATGAATTTCCCACATTCTGACGTGAGCTTGTCAATATTCTGATGTGGGTACTTAATTTTCTGGGGGGTTGTCCATGTTTCGGTGTAGGTTTTGATCTGGACTCAGAGTCTCAGAGTGGACAATTTGTCCCTAAATTGTCTCCCCTCAATCTGGTTTCCAATGTGGATTTCCATAAGCATAGACAAGGGTTATGGGTGGAAGAGGGAACTCACACTGTTAAAATGGCAGTGTGGGCTTGTTGGGCTGATGGGCCTGTTTTCCGTGCTGTGTTGTTCTTTGGATGAACAGCAATCAAGTTTTGTCTCTACAGATGAAGCATTGGCACAGCACTAAATCATGACAAAAATTAAATTTAATGTTGATTCAAGTTTCAAATCTGTTTGTTTAAAACGTCTGCTTGAGTCATTCTGATGCAGCAGACTTCAAACATTGACTGCAGACATTGAAGGTTAATGTTTACAGTGGAACCTGGGCCAATTTGTTGATGTCAGGGATAAATATAGGCACTTATACTCGGGAGAAAAAAAATGGAAAAAAATGAGGAAAGAGTGACCTGGCAAACTTGGAAAAGTTGCAAATAGAAATGAATAATCAAAATATGCATCAAATGTAGCAGCATCATGGTGAGGCAAGCATGGAGACTGGTGAGGATTGAAAAAAAAAACCAAGGGGTTGGGGAAATTAATACATATAGAACATAGAACATTACAGCACAGAACAGGCCCTTCGGCCTTCGATGTTGCGCCGACCAATATAAAAAGCAATGACCTCCAAACTAAACCATTCCCTTCTCTTCCATATACTTATCAACTAACCTCTTAAACGCCACCAAACTTGGCGCATCTACAACTGCTGCAGGCAGGGCATTCCACTCCCGAACCACCCTTTGGGTAAAGAACCTACCTCTGATATCCGTCCTATAACTATCACCCCTTAATTTAAAGCTGTGTCCCCTCGTGCTAGCTAATATGCAGAGTAAAGTCCTTGGAAAAGGGAGGTTAGGTGTGTGTGTGTGTGTGTAGAAGTGCATGTCATCATCGACCTGAAACATTAACTCTGTTTCTCTTCAGATATGCTGACCGGCTGAAAATTTCTAACATTTTCTATTGGAGTTTCAGCATCTGCAACATTTGTTTTTTCTGTTTGTGTTTAATTCATTGCCACTTCTCTTCCACATATTTTCACCTTGAGAAAGTTCTGCTTTTCTCTGAGACAGGATTTATGTTTTGTCTCTTTTAACTTGTTCACCTTTCCATTTCTTTCCTTATGTTTGATCTCTCGCAACTCATTTCACAGTCACACGCTGTTAAAATGGCGGCGCGGGCTTGTTGAGCCAAAGGGCCTGTTTCCCATGTTGTGTTGTTCTTTGTTTTTTGTTCTTTGTACCTCCTTCTTCAGAAATTATCTCCAGTTCCAAATTATTCCACTTGGATCCCAGTGAAACTCCACCCTTGCGGTTGTAAATCCACCAAGGTTTACCGGTATTTCCTAACATTCAAAGTTCCTCGAAAGTCTTTTCTTGTTACTTCCTGAGGTCCACATTCAGTAATATGTGCCATCACTTGAACATATTCTACCTGCCTTTTCAGCAGCACTGTCTCACTATCACAAAGTTATTCCTGGTCTGCAGTTTCACTCATCTTTCATCTCATTCAAGGCTTTAACAGAACTTCATCTACCTTTCTGATGTGAAAAATTGCAAGTCTGAGCAATTGGTGAGTAGAGACATTTCTTCTTTCATGAATAGTTATGACTTAATATCATTAACCTCCTTCATTCTACACAAATGGTACCTAAATGCTGAGTTCCAATTCTTTTCCTGCACCTAGTGGAGCTCTAAGGCATACTTTTGTCTGTTTTCATAGCTGGCAATTCCTGGAACAAGTTACTCATCTGTTGCCAACCTACTGAGTACTTTCAGTTTCAATTCTGAAAATAAAGAGCTGATCTATAAATGTGTAGGAACATTGACCATTCACCCCCTTAAGCCTATTCTGTCATTGAATTAAATCAGTGCTGATCTATGTCTCAATTCTATTTACATGCTTTTACTTCTGGTCCCTTCCCACTGAAATAAATCTGAAAATCTCAATGTTGAATTTCAAATGGCCTACCATCGCCCCTTGATATTCAGTGGTATTACCATCGCTGAATCCCCTATGATTTTGCATCCTGGGGTTGCCATTGACCAGACATTAAACTGGACTCGGCATATAATAAAAGAGCATGTCAGAAGCTAGGAATCTTGTAGTGTGTAGCTCACCTCCTGACTCTCCCAAGTCTGTAAACCATTTTCTGCATGACACAAGTTAGCAGTGTGATGGAATTATCTACAATTGCCTTGATGAGTGCAGCTCCAGCTCAAGAAGTTCAATATCTTCCAGGCAAAGCAACTGTTGGTTGAGGGTCCAAGAACATTCACCCCCTCTACCATTCTTACACAGTGGCAGCCACATGTACCACCTACTAGATGCAAGAGTTCACTAGGCAGCATAGGCAGTGCCTTCCAAATCCATGACAACTACCATCTAGAAAAGCAAGTGCAGGAGATATATGGGGACACTCTCCAAGTCACTTACCGTCCGATTTGAAAATATATTGTCATTCCTTCAATGTCACTGGATCAAAATCCTGGAACTCCCTCCCTAACAGTACTGTGGATGTACCCACATCAGATGGACTGCAGCAGTTCACCTCACCTTCTTAAGGGAAATTAGGGATGGACAACAAATGCTATCCTAACCAATGACATCCACATCTCTGGAATGAATAAAAGAAAATCCACAACTTTTAGGCATAGGAATTTTAAATTTCCTCTGCTCTCCAGTTGAAATTGTTTCTGGATTTCACTGCTGAATGGTTGAACAATGATTGGATTTGTGTTTTATTTCTTCGTACAGTAAATCTGAATAAAATGCCCAATTTGTAAACTAGGCTAGGCTTGCAAACTTTTCACAGTCCCAGTGTGAAAGCAGGACTCAGTCAAACTACCGTGATAGTTCATGACAATCCGAGTTTCTGAATTAAATATCTTGCACTATAAATGGACTTACAAATTAATATTTTAATCAGCTCCAGAATGCAGGAGCAGAAGGAAATGGGTATATGTACGCATAAGGCATTGAAGATGGCAGGGCAGGGTTAAGAGGATGGTTAATAAAGCATATTGTATCATTGACTTTAATAAAGTTATAGGGTACAAGAAAATAGTGATTCAGCCTCAACTGGATGACTGAGTTGCATCCAGTTCTGAGCACCACACGTTAGGACAGATGAATACATTTGCAGAGACATAGCAAAAAAGAATCTTGAATATTTTTTCAGGTGTCAGGTTTGAGGAATTTCAGTTATGTAGACAAATTGGAGAAGTTGGGTCTGTTTTCCCTTGCTGGAGAAAAGATTGAGAGGACATTTCATAAATGTATTCAAAATCATGACAGGTCTGGATGGAGTAGATCAAAAGAAATAATTTCTACTGGTGCAAGTACTGAGAATGCCAGGGCAGAGATTTAAAATAATTGGTAAAGCAATTAATGGAGATATTAAAAGATATTAGTAACGTAGCAGGCAGTTAAGATCTGCAATGCACTGCCTGACATTGTGGTGGAGGCAGGTTCAATCAAGGTATTCACTAAGGAATTGGATTATTATCTCAAAATGAAGAATGTGCAACATTACAGGGAGAAGCCAGAGGAGTGGCACTGGGTGCATTGCTCATTCAAAAAGCCAGCACAAACATAATAGGCCAAATGGCCTCCTTCTGTGCAGAAGAATTCAGTAATTCAGCGAACAATAACATTTTGCTTTTTTGTGTTATTTAAGTTTCTTAATCAAAATATTGGATAATTTCCATCAACAAAGCAACTATGAATGATCAGGTATAGACTTGTTGACAAACCCATTGCCCAAGTCAATGTCAAATTGCAATATCACATCAACATTTTCCTCTCAGACCGCGTTGTCTCTCTGGACTAGGGACAGTGAATGGTCAATGAATTGAGACCTGGTGATCTGTATTTACAATGCCAGTTCCTGATATGCAATCTGTGGCATCATCAATGATATGAGTCTTCGAGGGTTTGGATTTACTAATATGGTGAGTTTACCTTTTAGCTACTGATGTTGTCAAACATAGTGACACTAATATGTTACAAGAGTTGGTTTTGAGATGTGTTGTGCAGTTAGCCCACTGCCTAATCCAAGTGCTGAGAAACAGAAGAGTCTGAATATGTTTGTATTATAAGATATACTGGTCTGTCTGTTTTAATGGAGATATTGGGCAGATGAAACACTGGGTGAACTTTGATGTGGCAATTTTGGATTCCCTATTGTATATACATTATCTAGCTTTGCTTTTGACTTGCACATGATGTGTTGCTTATTTCATACTGCAGCCTAAAGTTCTAAATAGGCACCCAAGTAGGAAACAAGTACTAGTGAGTGTTAGCAACATTTATTTAAATGTAATGGGCTTGTTTTCAAAGGAACAAACAACAAACTAGAAGATTAAAACCATATATTTAGTTAATGAGGACATTTCACTGCAGGGACTCCCACTAGGAATCGATTGACTGTTCTCTGTTTATGTAATATGTTCTGTTTACACCAGTGGCTAAGATGTGTCAATTTAATGTCTCCACTCAACCACAACTAAAATAATTTATTTTCAAACTGTTAAAGCAGGAAGCATTTAACTTTTTTATGTTGTTAGTTACCTGACATACTTACGTTAATAATAAGCAAAAAATCTACAGCACGGAAACAGCCCATATTATCCAACTGGCTTTTGCATGTATCAATGCTCCACATCAGCCTTTTCTCATTCTACTTCATCAAACCTCATCTGCAGATTCTTTCTATTCCTTCCTCCCTTAACCACTTATCTAAAGGCACTTGTATTATTTGTCACTCCTGTGGTGATATAGTCACTGGGCTAGTAATCCAGAAACCAAAGATAGGTTATGCTCTCTGGACCAGGGTTCAAATCCCACAAAGGTAGATGTTCAAATTTGAATTCATGGCAAAAAAAATTTGGAATTCAAAGTCTAATAATGACCATGAAACCATTATTGACTATTGCAGAAACCTACTTGGTTCACTAATATCCTTGAAGAGAGGAAATCTGCCATCCTTACCTGATCTGGTTTACATGTGACTCTAGATCCACAGCAATGTGATTGACAATTGGGAATGGGCAATAAATAGACATTTCATGAGTGAATAAAAAAGACCTCCACATTTTATCTTTATTTTGGGTAAAGAGGATCCTGCTAAACTATTTTGTTTATTGGATTTATTAGTTGACTTCATAGTCGCTAGCCTTGGATTCCTCCATGAACAGAAATGTCTTCTCAACAACTATCCAAATGAATTCTGTCACCAACAAGCTATTGTCTAATACCAAAATGGCCAAACATCAAAAAGATTACTATGAGCTGATGGGAAATATGACTAACTTCTGAAAATAAAGTCTTTAAGCTCCTGGCTGAGTTTGTAGATTGCTCTGTTTACTGGTGACAAAGGCTTTGGTTTACGGTGGGCGATAAAGTGAGCAGGATACAGTTTGATGATTGTTTTCAAGGAGGAAGCCATACCAACACATCCATGATAATAAAGTCATTCTAATCGATCAAATGGACAGAAATCAAATACAAAGGGAGCCTGAAGTTCAATTTTACGTTACACCGGCTTAGGACTCAGGCAGCTGCAATAGACCAATTTGGATGATATGCTTACAGTCAGTGCAAAATTGCACGTCTTTGAGCCAAGGAAAAAAATTATGAAACTCTTGAAGAGGAGAAGAAAGAACCACATAACAGTAGAAAGGAATTTCAAGCTTTCAGTTCTGATTCCTCTCCGTGCCTGTCCAGCATGAATGGATAAAGACACCCCTGTAGATCCATTAGCTAAATATAAATAATTAAAATCTATGCTTGTATTCTTTTTTATAGTGGATTTATAGGGGAATAGAAGTATTAATTTGTGATATAGAGTAAGAGAGTCCGTCTTGGAGCTGTCATAAATATTTTACAATTTGTTGCATTTTCCTGAAAAAGACGTGATTTGATTTAAAAGATTTGTTTTTATTATTTAACTGGAGCAAAGGTTTTGGTTAACAATTCCTTCATACACCTGATAAATTGCCCCTGAGTCTTGTTTCAGAAAACAGTCCAAGCCTGTTGATTCAGAGAGTTATAACCCTTCAGTTTTGGTTTTGTTCTTGTAAATCTTTTTCATTATTTTCTAATACCTCTTGGCTATAAATTTCTAACAGTCATAATCAAAAGAAATTGAGTGTTAGGACAAATGTTTTAATCATTCATCAGCAGTTTGGGATAGTTTTGTATGAGGGCACCATACATGTCAAATTCTACCAAAAGCAGTGAAACATTTAAGATTCACTTCAACTCAGTGTAAATAATATAGATCAAATATGTTTCATAAATTAAGCACTTCACAGTGATTATAAGATAAAAGGCGTTCTATTCATTATTGTGTTCGTTATTTGGGTGATTTAAGATGATTTATACTTTAAATTGATGATTTTCCACTGAACATGAGGAGACAAGACACAATTGAAATGACTAATTTCTAAGATTAACTAGGCAAATGCACTATTGTTGATTCCGTTATCTTGCGCTGACTATTGAATTCAATGATTCTCAGCACTCCATTTCACACATTCTTTGAAAAAATTACCACAAAATTGAGAGGAGAATCTGAAGCTTAATCCTGCTTTTTATTACTTTTAAAAAGGTGCACTGGGAACACTCTCAATGAGGGTGCAAATAAAACAAATGAAAACTAACAAATGCCACAAATTGGAAATAGAACAATGCAGTAAACTAGTCAGCATCTGCACCCAAATAAAACAGACTAACATTAAGTGTAAATTCTATCCGCACTAGTAACTATAAAATAAGAAAAAGGGGGAAATGGCAGATTTATAAATGTCATTTTCCTTTGATTTCATACATTCAATTTTTGTGATTTTTTTTCCAATAAATTTATGTTGCCTTTAGTTATTTTTGTACCATTTTGTTTTTGAGTTGCTTTAACTGCTTCTTTAGGTAATGATCATTCTTTAGTTTTCAACTTTTAACAAAAAAAGACACAAATTCTCTCATGACAGTCAGCAATATTCTTCAGACTTCCACAATTTAGTGACTCTTTTGAGACATTAATGTGAGCTTTCTTTACCAGACCAGATAGGGTTCATAGTGTGTGAAGAGCCAAACTTAAACTCAATTGTAAAGTGCAGCTGAAACTTTGCAATGGCAAATAACCCGGATTGTGGAGGAATCACACTTTAATAAGGTGTGAACAGCTGCTGCAACTGCCCAAAAAAGCTGATGCACACTTTAGCATCATCTGTCCAATACAGGAAGAGATTTGCAAAACTGGTTCCAGGATAGTGGGATTATAGTTATGTGATGGACCAGAAAATGGAATTGATCTCCTTTGAGAAGAGAAGGCAAAGATAGAAGTACACAGTAAAGTTTAGAGAGTTAAAAAAAGACAAATTGTTTCCAATGGTCGAAGGGACAGATAGTTTGACAAGAAAAGTAGGAGTGACTGGAGGAATAAATATTTTGCATGATGACTGATTTGGATTTGGAATATGCTATCTGCTGGAGTTCAATAGTAACTTTCAAAAGAGAAGTCATCAGGTCCTCAGTGGAGAAATAAATTGCTGAGATAAGGGAAAAAAAAGCAAAGGAGTGGATTATCATATCAAGAGGCACATTTCTCTTACATTTTTCAGTTCTGCCAAATATTTATCTCCAAAATGTCATCTTGACCTTTCTACTTGCATGCACTAAAAGGATCTGCTGTGCATTTACTCCATTTTCTGAGGAATACAACTTGTTTCACTATCTACAATCTTGATCCTTTTTCTCTATTCTGAAGCTTCAAATATTTCCTAAATATAGAATTGGTAATGTAAATTAGAAAGAATTAACCACTGATGATTAATTGAATCAGCAGCTTTAAACACTTCACCTATTTTTAGATCATTTATTTTGAACTTCATCGACATTTTAAGATGGATATGCTATGGTAGATCTTGACTTTGTGTGTTGTTTGCCTATATTCCACTGACTTGAATGGAAATTTTAAAAGAATCATGAGAGGTAAGACAGTCTGTTGACTTGTTCTGACATGTTTTACGCTATTGTAAAATATCAAAATCTACTCCTTTGTTGGATATTCAATTTTTATTGCTTGAGATGTATGAACAATGAGCTACCTCTGGAATATTAGCAACACGACTCAGTGGGTCTGAAATATTGCCCCCAAACTGTTGTATTTGTAGATTGCTGCTACTTGCTGATATTAAGCTTAATCTATCTTGCTTTCAAGAAACGTACCAATTCTGCTCTGCAGCAGTGCGAAGGTGGAACTGACATGAAACACGCATTTTAGACATGTATCGCAATATTTGAATGTACCAGAGCAGTTTGCAACTGATCTGCTGCTTTAAGGTACAGTGATGGACATTCTGTCCAGTAATTTTGTAACAGTGTTGGATCTGTTCTAATATTAGGCTTTGCCTGACCCTCTCCGACTTCAAAGCACTAATCTTACAGAACCAATAGTTAACATGTAATCTGCAAATCTTTGGGATGAAAATGAAGAGGAGATTAATTCCAAAGTATTTTAAACTAGAAATTATTAGCACAAAAGCCATTTGTAACACAACTTTTCAATTGTATAACTTCCCCTCTAAGTATAGTGTTATTGTAAACATGTCAAAATGATGATGCAAAATAATAAGGTGGACTGAGACTGGAATGGCAAAAGAGTAAATTTCAACACACAATGTATCATTTGTATTTAACTTACTGAAATGGTAGAATTTTCCCCACAAGCTTTGGGACCCCATTGTCAAGACAAATCAAAGATCTCTTGCCCGCATTTGCACTGACGGAGATTAGCTTGATTAGACTCTTCCATTCTTGCCATCCTATTAAGGGCAGTTGGGTGGCTCCCTATGAGAGAACTCAATGGAGTCTTAAATGGTGGTTTTGAAAGAATAAATCTAAAAAATTTTAGAGAGGCCACACCAGCAGGCCTCTGAGGCAAAAGAAAAACCAACTGGCAGAAGCATCTGGGTCTCAGGTGGTCTCCTCTTTAGGGCATGGAGTTTCTTGTTCCCAATAATCCCCCAGTTTGCCACAGAAATGCCACCTTCATGAAGCTGGCCATCTTTGCACATGGTTGGGGTACTGTTCCATCACTGGTAAAATGCCAGCAGAGCCACAAAATTTCCCCAGTTGTGGTCTGAAGCGTATGAATTGCTGGTCTTGCTCTTTGCAATGAGCAGGCAAACTGGTTCTCAGATCACCCAAGGAAACATGTCTAGTGGTGCAAATGCATTGGGCAGCTGTGGCAATGTGGCTCCCCAGCTTCCCCCTCTTTCAAGCCCAACATCACAGGATCACAAAAATTCACCCCAAAATTTTAAAATCAGGTATGATAGTACAAATAAAAGCTTTCATATATTTACCTAAAATTCCTCTATATGCTTCCCACTAAGACGGCTAACAAAGGAATTACAGCCAAGTGCTTATATACTTATTCTTAATATCACACTGTGATTTCAGCCAAATGCTCGTGTTTTCTATTTCTAGATTAGTTCCGAACATATTTTGCATTGACAAGGTAGGCTTCCCATTGAAAAATTGTCAGAACTAAGAATAGTCTTACATATATTTGGCTTCACTCCAACCGTAGTCGGTACCACACAAGCCCTGAAATGTTCTAATAGGCAGCCAGCAAGTTTTCAAAGTTAATTTTCAACCTTTGATAGAAGAGTTCTGAACACATTTTTCTTTGCTTATGTTAATTTAATTCTTTCTAGTCCGTCGAGGAAGTATGGTTAAAAATAAAATCAAAACTGACTGTGCAAAACACAATTACTGCATTCCTAACATTGAAAAGAATACATGTCCAGATAAGCTAAGTTAATTAAAACAACAGACAGAATTAACATCACAGAAATCATTTGGACGTTATCTGTAGAATTTAACATAAAACATTGATTTTTGACTTGTGCTTTGTATTTCAGTCTTTATAATGGAAAAAGATTGCATTTGATGCTGGCATTAAAATTGCATCTCATCTATACCACTTTTCATATGATTACTTCAACTGGCATTGAGGGGCTTGGCGCCTAGATTGTTTTGATAGCATAACAAATGTTTGTGTAAATAAAAGAGAACAGAATGGGACCAGAAAGTTCCAACAGACTATTTGATTATATGCAAGATTGTATGGCAGATAAGCAGACGTTCTTCACAAATGGTTGGGACACTCTGTAGGAACAGTGAAACATTTGGGCAGAATTATGCAGCATAGGCACACTTTTTACTCCAGGTTAGACTGGAGGAACCAAAGAAGCTGGCAGAATGCTCAACATCAGCAAGGCAGAAAATGAGTGTTATTGAATGCCTGGGAAGATTAATAAGGTCTTCATTCCATAAAGAGGAAAATTATGTGGAAGGTATAATTGACAACTTTGAATATTGCTCATTTTACAAGCCCCACTGACCGTAGAAAAAAAAACACATGCTGGTTTTGTGACCCACTTTGTCATGAAAAGAAATTTCTCTGCCTTGTCCTCTGCCTCCTGCTGAATTGCAAATTGCATGGACTCACATTGCGTGGGCTAAACCATTGCTCCGACACTTGCTGCTCCCGGTGGTCAGGATAAGACACGCAATTTCCTATCAGTACAGGAATTTACTGGTGCTCACAAGAATAACAAAACAATTAATTGTTTGTTTGAACTGTCTTACTCTTCTGGTCAATCTTTCCAATCATCTCAAACGATATCTGAAACCAGATGCCTCACAATAATCAACAGGGACTCTCATGGTCTCTTACACTTTCTCCTCCTGAACACAGTTGTTAGAAGCCACCAGCTCTATTATGGATTTTGTGTATATTTCAGAAGGTTATTGTCCATAACTTTTAACATCTCTGCTTGCAACTTTAGTGAAGCAAAGCAATGAATCAAATTGTCTTAAAAGAGTTGAATCACAACAGCAGATAGAAATAAAGTTAAAATCTGATCTATATTTGATAGAGACTGGAGACTATTCACCATATTTTTTGGTTTCTCAGTTATTGTAAGGGATTAAGTGTCTATGATTTCCTCTCATAATATACAACTCTAACTATAGATCCATGGGCTTATACTCAGCACAATGTTCAAGTCTTAAGTGAAAACTGCAGCCTTAGAATAACTGCTGGGAGAAGGGGATAAGTGTATGCCCCTTATTCATTTCTTAGGACATGAGGTATATTCCTCCCCGTCCAAGTTTTGGAATCATTCTTGATGTCCTCTCAAACTACTTGGACAAACTTGCTCCATTAGTCTTTAGCACTCTGCTCTGAAGTGATATAATCATGCAAGCTACTTCACAGTGATACAAATATGCCAATATTATTCAGCACAGAGAAGCAATGAATTCACAGCATTCATCTCCATGTCCCTATGTTCTGTCTATTACCCAATTGCTCTGCAGTTCTAGTGGATGCACATGCTCAATTTTCCTGTGGAATTTTAATGCATTCAGAATCCTTGAACTCATTTAGGACAGACTGGAAGTGCACAGGCATTGATAGGCACAATCTCAATCTCCACCCATTATAAACATCCCTTCAATGTGAACTGGCAATTTTGTTCATTATGGCACAGTAATCAGTATAATCTCTCGGGTGATCACAAAGCCTCCATGGGCACCATCTTCGAGAAGACCAGTAGAATCCTCCTTTAGATAAAAGCAAAATGCTGAAAATCTGAAATAAATACAGAAAATACTGAGTAAACTCAGCAGGTCTAACAGCATCAGTGACGAGAAACAGACTTCTTCTGGCTCTTCATGCCAATGGGATCTTCCGGTCCCACCAATGGCACTCCCTGCTGCAGACGTCCTGGCAATGAGGGATGGAATTAATGAAAAATACCAATGGTATCGGTGGGACCTAAAGATTCCACCATTGGCTAATGGCATGTCATCTCCCATCACTGAAAAACACACCATAGGAGGCCTGAGAATCTTTTCAGATATAAATTCTACCAAACAGTCGTTTATCTAGCATTTATCCAGCACAGGAAATCATAAACACTTAATCCCTGACAGTAACTGAGAAACCAAAATATATGGTGAATGGACTCCAGTCTCTACCAAATATAGGTCAAGTTTTAACTTTATTTCTATCTGCTTTTATTATTATTTTAAGAGAATTCTCCCACTGATCTGACCCATATCCCTCAATCAACTGATAGGGCTGATCTGGTCATTTTTTTTTCGCATGTGTTGTGTTTTGGAGCTTGCTGTGCACAAATTTGGCTTTCTTGACAACACTTCCAAGCATTTGGTTTGGTTTTAAAGCATTCGGGATACCCGGGGGTGGTGGGGGGGGGGAAGATTCCTTTTAATTTCTATGATATCTGAACAAAGAGGGTGACAAAACACAAAACCGATGCTTCTTGCCCCCCTCCACCTTTCTCTCTCTCTCTCTCTCTCACACACACACACACACGCAGGACTCCCCTACCTGTTTCCACAATAACAGAGATCTGATCCTGGTCGGGTCGGTAGCCCCTGCCGCACAGATAAACGGTGATGGTGAAGGGAGCCCCCCGTCTCACAATGAGTCGCCTGAAACCGAAATCGGCTGTCCTGTGGTCTCTGTGCTTGTGATTGACCTCACACTGAAAATCCGTATCGGCCACTGCCAAAACTGAGGAAGCAAGAGGAAACGGTTACAGTAAGGGGATATCCCTAACTTCAATGTTAACAAATCGCACGTATCAATCATTCCACCTTCTTCAATTTCTGAAGAGTAACAATTTCTAGTAGCCTAATGTGTAATGTAACAGAACGTTTTAAAACATCTAACTCTCAACAGTTTTTTTTTGAAGGCTAAGATTTTAAGTTGTAATATCTTCCCCACACGCTTGTTTTCACTGCAACAACTTCATTCATTCATTCATTCATTCATTCCAACAGGTTTCTTTCTCTCTGCTCCTGAAGCTCTCTGACCTTGTGCCATGTTCTCTTGCCCCTGAAAAGTTGTCTGCTCTTCTCACACCTCTCTGTTCCAAATCTGGATATCCACTGACCACTTTGCAAAGTTTTATAGTCGCGCCAAACGCGTCACGCCAAAGCTCCTCGCAAATCTATGCAGGATAGGGCTCCAGAGTGTGACATGCGATATATGCAAATTGGAGGATGGTAGAAGCTGTACATCGGGGATTTTTTTTAAAAAAAAGAAAATATAGCAGAGCTCCCTCTATGGGCACAGGTCATGCGAGGGGAATCATTCCCTGTGCTGAAAATCCCAAAGTTGCTGAATCACCCCCAAAAATGAAACAAACATTCCCGTATAAATTGGAGAGAGATTTTAGTGTTTCGTTTTAATTGAATGAAGCAGAACCTATTCAAAGACTAGTGAAAGGGGGAAAACCAGCTTTAAATCCCTCAGAATGGAGACTCCCGAGCAGGAAGAGGCTTATAACGAGTTAAAAACCGAACTGATACCAGCCCCGGATTAGGATTACCGGATGCCAATAAAGACTTCCACATACATTATAGTAATGAAGGAGGTTCTATTCCGCAGTGGTAACACGAGATCATGGTGATAAAAGGAGACCCATAGGTTACTACTCAACAGCAGAGGGGCCAGTAGTCACTGGATTGCCAAGATGCATAGTCACCTTAGATTGCGTCACCTGGGCTGTAAAGGTTGGCGAGCTAATAATGACAGGGAATATAATCCTCCACACCAAACACACCTTGGTGGAAATGCTGAACACAGGCAAGTTGAGGTCCGTTTCAAACATGAGAAGGGCTAAATGGGAAGCTGTCTCCCTACCTCCAAGCAAATCAGTCATAATAATAAGGGACACAGGAGATAACCCAGCAGAATGAATTTTAGACAAAGGAGAGCCACACAATTGTGAGGATATAGATATGCATGTAGAAGGAGGTAGGATAAAGGATGGACTTTTAACAACAGCTGAGGAGACCCCTTTTTGTAGATGGTTCACGCAAATATGTGGAAAGATACCCTGGTCAAAGTGGGCAATAATAAATTAGAAATTAGAAATAGTAAGATCAGAAAGAATTCACAGAGATCTATCTGCACAAGTGGCAGAACTAGTGACACTCACAAAGGACTAGAGTTATCTGAAGGCAAGAAGGTAAACATATATACAGACAGTAAGTACACATTCAGGGTAATACATGACTATATGACAGCATGGGATCGAAGGGGCTTTGTAACCATGGGCAAAACTCCTATTAAACATCAACAAAACATCAAGGCATTGCTAAAAGCTAGTGAGAAACCCAGAGAAGCCGCAGTAATAAAAATTAAAGCACAGCAGAAGAACCAGGAAGAGATAACCCCGATTGGTTAAATTTCAAAAGGAATGACGCTACAGGTAAAACAGCCTTAGAGCAGGAGGCAGTTGGCGAGCTGCCAATAGCAGTAATGGCACAGACAGGAGACAAAATCGATATTTGGGACTTACATGAGGATACCTCGAAAGAGGAAAAGGGGAAATGGGAAGCACAAGGAGCGAGCAAAGGGACTGTTAACATTTGGAGACAAAATGATAAATTAATGGCCCAACTAAAAGGGATGTGCAAATTGGTAAAAGATAATCAAAAGAAAAAAGATGCACAGAGAGAGCTTGAAATGCTCCCTGACATCCCAACAACAGGAAGTCGAGTCCTAGTAAAAATATTACCTGAAAAACCAGGGTTTGCACCAAAATGGTACGAGCCATATGAAGTTATAATTAGTGGAGACACTTGTGCCTATCTAGACATAAGATGGAAAGGTGCATGGAAACATTGGACCTAGCTGAAATTACACAAAGAAATAAATGAATGAATAAAAGTGACCAAAGTACTTTCCCCAAAAACAAATGATGACTACAAGCAAGAGTAACTGATGTATTCAGGTTGGCAATATAATTTTTAGAAAATAGTTAACTTGAAGTTATAAGATTGATACTTGTTTGTTGCACACATGTATAAGATTGCATATGTAATTGTACTACTTTGTGTTGTCGCAACTGTAAACTTGACTGGGCTAGAGAATAATCTATTCTACAAGCTCATATGCATTTACATGGGAATCGAATTGTATGTTATCCATTAGCCCAATCTGTAGAAGCCCTATTTGTGGCCACCCCCTGAATGACCCCCCACACCCCTCATGACTTACATACAACAGATACCTCATTTGCACCCTGTGAAGGACAAATTGGCAAATATAAAAAGGGTATACAGGGAAGATGTGTGGAACTTGTAAATCCCATAGATCCTGTGTGCAGGAACTCCAGGGGGTAGGAGGAAGAACCTGCTTGGATAATGCAAACTACCTGCTCTGTTTTTTGGGGCAGAGTTGCGGATCTGCATATGCCTTGGTCCCACGGAATGATTCCTAATGCTAAACAGTGTGTCTGTCAACACTATCAGGTAAATAGAGGTCAGTTTATTTGTACCTGTAACGAGCAGAGATGCCTGAATGTAACTGCGGGACGGGGGGTGGGGAGGTGCGCAGCTCATTTGTGGACAGCGTAATTGGACTCATGTCAGCTCAGGCGAATGGACATACCTGTTTGATACTTACCAACTGGTGGGTTCAAATGGGGAGTCAAGTAAACCGAGCAATTGGTATACACAAACCAATAATCAGGACACTAAATGCTACCGAGCTAAAAAGGGATTTGTATTCCTCTTCAACGGCACCTACACGACAGTAACACCAACCCACGCGATCCTTTTTGCAGTAGGAACAATAGTACCATGCCCTCAGAAGGGGCATATCTGGAGAAAGATAGTAACCCGGTCCATCAGCAAAGAACTCTGAGCTGATTGGTAAACCCCGGACACACTGGGATCATCACTGGGATATGGGTTCCTTGGAGCTCAATCTCTGCATGGGGGGAGAAGTGGCGGGTGGTGGGGGGGGGAACAGGAGTAATCAGTGCAAAAAATAGGAGCCATGTTATCTATGGACTAACAGTCCTGGGAAGCAATACGTCAAAAGTACTGGAAGCTGTCAACCAAGAAACACCTGAATTAAGATTATAGACCCAATTTGCAGTAGACTACCAGTTAGCCCAGCAGGGTGAGTATGTACAATAATAAGAGACAAATGTGTAACACATGTCACAGATGAATCCTATAACATCACCCAAGTCATTAATATCATAAGAAAATTGCTTGATGACTTTAGACAAAGACCCAGGAATGGGAGTAGCTGGCTCGAATGGGGATCCTATTTAATGCATGGACTGATCATGCTCTTTGCAATAGTAATTGTCTAGTGCCTAATTGTTGGATGCCTTAGTGTGTGTTGCAAAATAATGATGATTCGAATTGTGCCAGGAGCTAGTGTAATCATCGAGGAAGAATGTATGATGGGAACCCCTGAAGATACCAAGAACTATGAGGATGGAAAAGAAAATGAAGCTATGAACAATGCTGCTGTTGTTGGTCTGTGGATTATTAAATAATAATATTGGAGTGAAATCAAAGTAAAGAACACAAAATGGTTACCTGGCACACAAAATGGATTCTGGGAAGGGACAATAAAAGGCCCTGACTTTGGGCACAGGCATTACACAAAAAAGTTAAAACCTGTATTGTTTAAATTTCTACAGGAAACAGATCAGACCTAGAGGCACTTTAAACTTGAGATAAAAGCAGACCAAGAACAATGAATTTGATATTGAGATTAGCCACCAATGGGGACATAAATGCATAAATGTAGATAACAAGATCAGCCATTGATAGAGGACATAATTGTAAAATGTACCCATTCTATGTACAATGATGTGGTAACTATCAATGTCTATATATAACTGTCAATATCCGTACTGTCTACTCAACTTGTAACGATGTGCTAATGGCTAATGTCCGTACTATCCATTATCTAGAAAATATAAAAGTTGCTCAACTATCATTGTGTAGTTAAGAAGATGGCTGCCTGTACTGTGGAGTGCCAATGCTTCTCTCAAAGCTTTGTCCGAATAAAACTGTTTGTTGAACCTCCAATTCTGACTCTGAAGTTGTGAATTTCCCACAATACAAGAAATTTCATCTGTTCAATTTTTCACTACTGTTTCACTGGTAAATGAATTAAATATATCAAAAAGAGTCCATTCAGCACATCTGATTATGTGTGAATGGTGTATGAGGTTTCAAAGGGCTTTCTGAATGTGCTGCAGTGTGTGTGTCAGATGTTCAATAAAATATGCCTGTGTTAATAAAAGATTCTGCTGTTTAATGATTTTATTGGTTTAAATGAAAATGTAAACGTTGGAGTTCATTACTAATGATTAAACACAATTATAAGAGATGAGTTATTAAATGCAAAAGCACGTTTTTGATATTTGTGAACTGATAATATTTACCAAAATACATCTTTATTTCAGAACAACCATCGAGTACACAGAATACAAATTCTGACTGTGCAGGAACGTAAAATGGATAATGATAAATCATAGATCATTTTACAATCTCCCAATTTTTATTTCCATTTAAATCCATTTGCTATCAAACATTTTACAGTCATCAAGTGAAAACCATCATTCTCATGTTTAAATTCAATTTGACATGCCATTAGTTAACTTTCTATCAGTTTTCCCCAGATAGTACTATCAATTATTCGAGGATCACCAAACTATCTGGCTTATGCCATTAGGCTTATTCAGGGCAGGGCTGGACATGGAGGTAGGCCCCAAGCCTACCTCAGTTGGAACTGCGATTAAACTCCACAGTGTTGGCACTGTGGTTGCCTTGCCAACTGAGCCAACTGGCACCCATAACTTCCAATGTCTCTCCTATAATAGCCAGAAATGCCTCACTGTCCCATGGAGGGACATAATCAATCAATGTACTGATATCATGGCAAGTTTATCACAAAGCAACGCAATACCTTCCTGTGACATTTTGCACAAAATCACTTTTAAACTTAATGTAAGTCACTAGAAAATCTTAAAAAGTCACAATATTGGTGAGCCTTCAAATTTACGCTTCCCCAGATAATTATCTGACCTCAAGGAGTTAGAGACCAGGACACATTGGGATCCAGTGGCACTTTCCTTTAATATATGCTAAAGGTCATTGTAACACTTGTGAAATGTTCTCCACATTAAACATCTTGCAGTTTCCCTGATTATTACTGGAGTTGTTCTGGGAAGTTACAGCACACTACTGGCACAGTTTTTTATAATAGTGAATGGCTATAAATAACAGAGGTGGTTATTTTTGTGGGCTCCCCACTGGATTCCAGATCCTCTGCTAGTGTCCAGCAGCTGGATTTCTGGCTAATGTGTTCTGCCTAATGTAATCAGCAGTTCAATTGAATCTAATTTAAATACTATTAATGGGCCTGGGACTGAAATCGCCAGGCTTGCTTACCTGTCCCTGATCACCCCCATCCCCTCCCCCTCAACTCCCCTACCCATCCCCCCCCCAATCCCTACCCATTCCCCCCCCACCCAACTCCCCTACCCATCCCCTCCCCCCAACTCCCCTACCCATCCCCCCCCCAATGGTAGTTCACTCCAGTTGAGTTTAGTATAGCTCCACACTGAAGTAAAGAGGGGCAATCAAGGCCCCTCCAGAAGGTCAGGCACCAAAGGATGCCCGTAGGCATTGCCACCTTGGGTCCCTGGCATTGCCCAAGGGATTGTGTCAATGCCCAGGGGGCTGCATGGGGTGGCAGTGGAGGGGGTGGTTCAGCACTGAGGGGGAGGGGTGTCAGGACTGCCAGGGGTGGGGGTGGGGACTGCAGAAGATCAGGCTGGGCCAGGAGTGGGAGGTGAGGGGCTGTGTCCTGGCATGTTCAGGGGGCCAGTGATGACAGCATGGTGGAGGGGGGGATTGGCTGGCAATGTGGACATCGTGGGGCTGGCCAGCAATTGAGCTGGCCAGAAATTGGGAGGCTGGCAAACAGGGGCCAATATGCATGCTGATAGATGTTTGACCCTCTGGTTTGCAGTTTAGCAAAGGAGATGCAGTTCTGCTTCTTCATAAACTTATTTCTTTGATCCAACTCCACACACAACCACTAACCAACACCCAGTGCTACTTGTAGTCCTTTTATATATCAGTGACGTCTACTGAACAATTGACATGAAATTAGGACTTAATTGGAAGGCCTGTTAACCCATTCCTAACAGTCTCCTCTTCCTTGAAGAAAAAAAAATTGATGAATATTGTTTCTGCAGGAAAACAGAAAACACAAAATACACTATTTCCCCTAAAAAAGTACATTCATAGAAAGATATGCCCTTCCTTAATAAGGTCCAAAAGTTTCTTTGAACTAGCCCTCCTCTTAGTTAAACAATCTGATAACTGATAGCTACTATTGATCCATTTAATTTTTGATATTTCCTCTTTGTCCAACATTTGCTTTAAACTGATTATGTTAATCCTCAATCTTTTCTCGTTTATAGTTTTTATGAAGTGCACATTTTCCCAAAGGGATTTATTGTCAATATGATATTCAATGGTATTTTACCTAAATCCCCAACCCCAAAACTTCTGTTAATATCTGGTATATGAAAAAGGCCATATCCACTGTCTCTACAAGGCTTAGTGTCTCGGTGAGCAATGTGTTTTTTACCATTCTCCTTATTTCCTTTGGCTGCGATTCTCCCATCACGACCTGCAACTTTTCTGGCAGGTTATGGTGACAGATACACGTTGCCAGCCTTGTTCCAGGATTTGCACATGTGCCGCGAATGCATGCACATCTCCCAGAGCCACGCTGGAAACTAGTGGGAAGGCAGGTAAGTCATTTGAATCTTTTTAAAATATGTATATATCATTTAAATCCAATTATTAGGAACTTACCGGTCCCAGTTGAATCTCCCACCCCGCCAGGAGTACTTAATTCTGGTGGGGTTTAGACTAGATCTCCATGTTCGGGGAACTAGCAGGAAATCCCACCAGAATGGAAGAGGGCAATCTGGTCCTGCTCGGGGATCAGGTGACAGGGGGGCTGGTGCCATCTGGGCACGGGCACCCTGGCAGTGCCAGTCTGTACCCCCAGCACTGCCCAAGGGGCAAAGTGCCCATGCCTAATGTGTAACCTGGCACTACTCACTGGGTATGGGCAGTGCCAAGGGGGCTGGTCCTGTTGTGGGGTGGGGCCTAGGGACAATTGGCAAGGTCCCGCTGCCATTCTGCAGTCAGGATTGGCCTAGGTTGGAGGGTGGGTAGCGATTGAGGAGTGGGGTTGGTCTGCTTGCTGGGAGTCTGACCCTGGGTAGAGTGAATTGGGGGGGGGGAGGGGGTTGCCACTGATGTGGGAAGGGGGATGGTGGGCTGTACATCAGGGCGCTCCAAGACAGGGGGTTTCAGGGCTGGCCCAGGAATTGTTGTGGGAGCTATGATCAGGCTGTGGATGGGGGGTACTGGAGGGGCAGGGCTGTGCGAAGTCCCAGCCTGACTGGCAATCGAGATTGACTGATCAGAGCTACTGCGTATGCGCAGTTTCAGAACTGTCAGACTCTGGTGCAAAAGGCCACAATCCCCAGGTTTCTAATGATATACATGATTGTGACATCTGCAGTGCACAGAGTGGGGAGATTCAGGTGAGAAACAGTCAGGATATCAAACAGTTTTCCTGCCAATTCAGTGCTTCTGGGAAAATTGTGGCCTTTGTTTCCGACGTAAGGAAACGTAAGGACTTTTCCATTTTCCCCCCAAAAGAAATATTCTAAAACCTCCTGTGCCTGAAAACCCATCACAAATTGGCATAGGATGCATCGCAACAAACTTGGAGTTTCAGGTGCCTCAGATCACCCAAAAGAACCTCAAAATGCACTTCTGCATTTAGCTTGGACAACATTTTGTTTGCTCTCATTATTCTCCCGCCATAGAATCATTCATTTTTGTATTCAACTCCAGGACATCAAAACCAGCATCCGGTCTGGTATGTTTAAGTAACCACTTTTGTTGCCTAATTAAACTTTGGATTTCCTCTTTTTCTGTCTTAGAAACCACTGCGCCTTTTTGTTGTGAAATCCTACCACGGCTAATTATGGTTGGGCTAATACTCTGCAAGTACTGTTGCTAATGTAAAATGACATCTGAATCAGTCTATCCAATTTCCAGCCCAACATATTTAAAAGCACCTGAAGCCTGACTTCCAACCTTGAATTCCTTCCTCAGCACAGAGATACAATAGCTTCAGAATCACAATTACCACTCTACAAAAAAATACTGATATACATTATAAAGATACCAGAAAGATTTCCTTAAAACATCACAGGATTTGCTTTCAACTGGCAACAGCCTAATTTTAACAAAACTGATCTTAGCAAAAAATACCAAACTTAGAAGCATCGTTTAGTCCATATACACATTTAACCTCCAGAATACCCTTTCTGTGTTACTCTCTCTTCAAGAGGACAAAAAAAAAGTCTCAGTGAAGATGATGCCCCTGCTAAAGGCAGCTTTTATATCTATAGATTTGCATTCCCATGCATTTGAGGCTAAAACAGGGACAAGAGATCTTTAAAATAATCTTTCCAGCTGGAGGTGAATCCACGCCGAAATCCTGTTCTTCAAAATTGTCTTCAAATTCTATGTCACAAGCCTGGCCTTTGCCTTATAAGTTTTTTCAGGAAGGGCCTTTTCTGTGCAAATCCATCTGTGAGAAAGAGTACTTTGTCTTCTATCTGGTACCTCCATGTATACCCCAAATTCACCCCAATTGTGCAGTTCTTGCTGTTTGACGTCTTTTATAACATTTTCATCTAATTTATTAGAAGCCTCCAAAGTCTCATGAGCATGTGGGCTTCTACTCCTAGAAGCATTCGTAGTCTAACTGATATCCTGAGAACTTGTCAAGCAAATTCCCCATTCCACCTGACATCTCATTCTGTATGACCACTGCTTGATCTTTCCCTCTTGTTGTGGGATGTTCATTCAGTAGTTCTCATCTCTTCTTGTGGACACATTAACTTTCAGATTTACTGTCTGAATTGATGCTACAGCTGGAGTTTTACAGTGACCCCGATCTGTTAGGTCGCAGTTTGCTGACTAGCTTGATCACTGCCGCTCCACCTCCCCCCCCCCCCCCCCCCCCCCCCCCCCCCACCACCACCCACCACCACACCACCACCACCCCAACGGCACGATTGTGGCCCAATCGCAGCTCCCAGAAGCATTCTCGGGCCAGCCGCGACCTGTCCCCCCAACCATCCTGGAGCATCCCAATCTCCGACCTCACCCCCCTCCCCCACCGTGACAATCCCACCCCACCCCAGAACACCCTTCTGCATGGGAGGTAGATAACCACCCACAGGAGGCAGCCCCTGAGCCCCCTATCCGTGGGCGGAGAACACCCCACCGCAGACTACATCCTCCCAGCCTGCTCCGATTGCTGGCTTCCCTCCAGCCCTCAACGATTCCAATGCAGAGTGACAGTTGAATCCCTCATGCCCACCAATCACCTCTTGGCCTCTAAGCTCCAACCCCTTGTGCCATTAGCCCTGTGCCTTGGCCCCGCCCCCTTGGGTCTTCCCAAAACCTGGTGGGCAGTGCAAATGTGTCCCTGGGCATGGGCACTTTGCTCCTTGGGCAGTACTGGGGGTACAGGCTGGCACTGCCAGGATGCCCATGCCTGGGGACACCACTCTCACACCACCTACCACCTGGAGGCCCTGACTGCCCCCAACGGGGTCTCCTGCTAGTTCCCTAAACACAGAGAGTTACTGTAAACCCTGCCAGAGTGAACTGCTCCTGGAGGGATGGGAAATGTTATCGGGCCTGGAGAATTCTGTGCCAGGCCCGACAATCACATTTAAAATAAATTAAAAAGGAGATTTAAATTACTTACCTCCCTTCCTGCCAGTTCCCAGCATGGTCCCAATTACTCCTGCTCTCCGGCTGTGGGGGATGCGCATGCATCAGCAATGCATGCGCAAATCCCACAAAATGGCTGACACATGATTCTCCCATCCCGACGCAACAAAACACATGTGCATCGGGATGTCAGAATCATCCCCATTATATTCCTCTACAGATACCCTGTCTAATTAAACTAACCGGTCCTCATAATTCTATAGCACGTGAGTTCCAGGTATCCCTAATCCCTCACCATGTTTTTCTGTTCTTTCTGAATTTGCAGGTTTGTAATCTGTATTCATTATCTTTGATAAATGTACCCTAACAGCCTGATTACCATATTGCAAAACAACTGTTTTTCCATCTATGCCTATAACCTTCCCTTTCTCTGAAAAAGTTTTAACTTGGAGCCCTTTACTTCGAACCAAAACCAGCCTCGGCTACCACTGTTTAAGCTCCCTGTTTGCGGATAAGTAAAGGAGATATGAATTCTGCTTCTTCGTAATGGCATCTGGGCCCAAAACAAATGGTCAATTATTATTTAGATTAAAAATAATTTACGTGGTTGTTTGATAATTGTAAAGTTTGTGAGTGGATGATATTTCGAAAGACTGTAATGTTGAAATTTGTTGCTATACAAGAAAGCAAATGGAATTATTTCTTTCATTGCTAGAGGGATGGAGTTTAAAAACAGGGAGGTTATTTTGCAGCTGTGTGATGTGTTGGTGAGGCCATACCTGGAGTACTGTGTACAGTTTAGGCCTTCTCAGTTGAGAAGGGATATACTGGCACTGAAGGGAGTGTAGAGGAGATTCACTAGGTTGATTCTGGAATTGAAATGTTTGGCTTATGAAGAGAGATTGAGTAGACCGAGACTATATTCAACTGAGTTTAGAGGAATAAGGGGGTCTTATAAAAACATATAAAATTCTGAAGGTTTTAGATAAGGGAAGCAGGGAAGTTGTTTCCACTAGTGGTTGAAAACAAAACTCAGAAAAAAAATAGCTTCAAAGAGATCAGATACTGACTGATGTTATATCACAAGTCCACAATTACTGGCAATTTGCATGCATGAGCTAAATAGTGAGCGTCAACAATCACAATCTCATAACTGAGCCAGTGCTACTTCGATTTAACAAAGCTTTGCAACATGGTCATAGATTCAGGAACTTGTCCCAATCTTCCCTGTTCTGTAGCTATCAGTCCCATTGCTAATTGTAGCACACCCAGTGAAACTATGTCCGCAGTGAGCTAACTCAGCACAGGCTTGGTTTCAATGCAAGACCTTTCTGACCTATATGATTCATCTCCTCTGAGTGAAGTGCTTCTGAGAGTTGGAATGTCCCTGCCTCAGCTCTTTCTAATGAAAAGATAAACAAATAAATTATGATACTGCCTCTGACCTGCACTTCTTTTGAACTTGGCCCCATGTTGGAAGAACCAGATCATAGCATTAGATTATCTGCAGGACAAAAATAACAATGAAATTTTGGGTTGTCATAGAATCTGACAGCACAGAAGGAGATCATTCAGCCCATCATCCTGTTCCAGTTCTTTCAAAGAACTATTCAATAACTCAAAGAATATTGAGCTATGCATTCAGAGCAGGAAATGGAAATTGAGAACAGTAGACCCAGAAATGCAGATTTCCTACCCACCAGCCAACTTAGTTACGTTGGGAATTTGGGGAGTTAATTAAATTAATAGAGAGGAAAACAAAATAACAGACAAGCAACAAGATTAGCTGGTGTCCAGATAAATTGAGGTATGAATTGCTATATCAGAAAGATTGCTTACCAGAAATCAGTGGAGCTATAAAAATGATAACTTCTAAAGGCAAGGGATTTGAGATTTGTAAACACCTTAATCTATAAGGTGGCGTATCAAAGAAACCGAACATTCTAACTGGTAGCACCTTCACTGGGAAAGCAGAATAGTTTTCCACCCAACAGCCAGATAAGCCATCTCCAGCTAACCTGCAGGGAGACCAGTTCCATATATGATCAGAATCACAGAGGTTTGTTCCATTGAACTTTTAGAGCCACAGCAGATTGCAAATAATCTCCTATAAAAGACATAGGTAGACATTTCCCAAAAAAATTCTAAGTGCGGAATTCAAGTAAAAACCCACTGGTTTTTCAGCAATCTTCAAAATGAATCTCCCACATTTTGTGCATCACAGTGTGCCATAGCATGAATCACACTGAAACATTGGGAATGGGGCTTTCCCACTGAAGAGCTCGGTAGCATAGTGCTGAGTGGGCCACTGCGCATGTGCCGATCTGTCAGTAGCCTGCACTGCCAGCCTCCTGGTTGCTGGCCAGCTCCGTGATCCCACATCACTGGGTATGCAACACCCCAGCCTCTAGTGTCTCATATATGTCCGGGCCAGCTCTGATCCCTGTCTCCCCCACCAATTCCCCCCACCTGGCCTGCCTTGATCTCCAACACACCCCCACCCTGGCAGTCCTGATTTCCCCAATAACTCCACCATGCCAAACCCAGCTCCTGGAGTCCATCACCAACCCCCCCCCCCCCCCCCCCCCCCCCCCCCCCCCCCCACACACACCTCCCCCCACCTCACCATAGACCAGAGGTCTCCTAGCAGGCCGAACCGCCCCACGCCAATGGCCAGCCCCGACTGCCTTCTTTCTGTCACTGATCCTAGAGCAGAGTGTTAGCTGCACCCCACCCCCACCATTTGCCCCCAGAGGACTTGTCCCCAAAAGGTCCTGCACACTTCCTCCCCGCCCCCACCCCAGCCACTTCCCCTTGTCAATGCTCAGTGCCTGTTAGGCAGAGACAAGGTGCCTTCTGGGCGTTGCCACTTTTCCCATTGGCCAGGGAACCAGGCTGGCACTGCCAGACTGGTAATACCCAAGGAGTACCCCACTTTAACCTTACCTCCTTAGGGGCAGGTCTCCATGGCCTTTCTTTACTCCTGTTTTGGGGAGTTCTTTTAAACCCTGCTGAACTGAAACACTCCTCAAGTGGCAGGGGGAAGTGGGGAGGGCAGAGGCTTCGGTTTCGGGACTGTAAGATATAAATGCTGATTTTAATATTTTTATCAGTTCCACACTGATTTCCGGTGCAGAGCTGGAAATCCGATGGCTGGAGAAATGCAGAGTCTGCTACATAACCTCCTCTTATGGCTCCTGGCCCACAGCAGGCTGGGAAATCCATCACCATAGCTTTGTGCCTTCACTGAACCACAAAAAGACATTTTCTCCAACTTGGTCAATCTAAACTGTATTATGTGGTAACTGTTGGCTGGATTTGGCTTACAGAGTTACGAAAATTGATGTTTTTTTTCAGAGAAAGGGGTTTCTTAGTGTGTCCAGGGAATGTGGGTACATTTTGGGAACAATCAGTAATTTTAAATAACAAGGTGTGTTCAGTTATTCATATAATTAAGAATCATAGTGCGTTTGGCCTTCCTTGTTGCGTATTTTTTCAACTTGACTGGGTTGTAAATTGCTCCTCTCGTTATCCCAAACAAATATACACCACCAAAAAACAATGTTTCAAGTTAACCTTCAGTGTTTTGAGATGTTGTCACAAGTAACATCAGGAAGGTTCTTAACAGAATGACAAGGTGGTTCTCTGTCTGGCAGAAGAACCTGTGACACCTGGCTGCAACAGGTAGATTAGCATGGGGGAGTAATGATGGCTGGTGGTCAGTGATCACAGGAATATTGGAGCAGGTTGGTGCTTGCAGATGATGGAAGGGCCAGGGAGATGAGAGGTGGATTAGCTTACAGCGTAGCTTGTTGGAGTTAGAGGAAATACGGCTGCTCAATCTGATCTGCAAAATGTGCTGTAAAGGTTCTTACCTGGTCCATACAGCCCTTGTCACCTCCTTTCACCTGCTGGGTTTCCAACGTCTGGGAAACCTGGTCACCACAAGTCAGAAGTAAAAGTCTTGTTAAAATGGAAATATGCAGCCTTCTAAAAGGCTTCCAAAGAGCTGTTTGATCACCTGCTTCCCAACCCCTTAATGTTAAAAATAGCAATGGATGTGCTCAAAAAGGGTTAGGTTCAGGTTTGAAAGCTTCCTGCCAGACTCAAATCCAAACCAAATGGTTCCACTGCTCTGCCGTTTCCCTTTTGTTCTTCACTTTTTCTTTTCCTTTAGCAAGAATAAACACAACTCTTTTTCTAATATTATGACAGGAGCTGCTTCTATTACCCTTTCAGATACTCTAAGCCAGATTAAAACAAATCTGTTTCTACTTTTAAAACCCAGTCAAGCCTTAAGAAGAAATAAGAACAATTTTTAAACATTACAATGTGGACATTTCAATGATTGTATCTTCCAAAATGGAAGTTCAAGACTGTCCAACCAATAGTTTTGCAACCTATTTTCAACAGTCTGAGCAACGTTCATTGGATTGCCTGTAACACACTTTTTCAATGGGTAGGATTCCAGGCAAAGAAATTAAAAGCCAAATCTAGGTGTTAATCTTCTTAAGAGGTGCAGCTATTTCATAAAAACATTTTCCTTCCAACCATGCCCTAATCTCCTGATGAATGTTATAATTCAGCACGTTGTACTGAGACATGTTTTACAATCTATTTGGAAGGATTTCAGGAAAGTAGTATTTACTGTGTGAAATCAAGTGTGTCACTAAATGTTCAATAATAAATAATGTAATTATGTGTAGTGAGACAAATGGTCATTTTCTATATCTCTATTTTTATCTGACCACAAATACCCACATTTCATCATTTCTTACAGGAACTCATTTCCTGAAAAGCTCGTGGCATTCTTCATGCTTTTGCTTTGTAAAGTTACAACATATATTGAAGTTGAACCAGCTCAGAGATTATGTTTATGGGAGAGCACTCTCACTACAATCTACATTAAAATTATAGCATGAAATCAATGCACATGTTCACTAGTCAGAGTGAAGCTGAAGCCTCCAAGCAGTCGCACTTCTCTTTGATTCAATGTTTAATCAAGTCCTAATTCCAGTCTCTGGCTGGAATCACTGACCATTTAATGTGGTAAACACTTTTGTTCACCCCAGCCCGACACCGGCATTTCCACATCATTTAATTGTGTACAGCCTGAAAACAGGCCTTTGCTTCACAATGCTGCATTACCCTGGGCCTGTTTTCCCAATCCAGGCAGCATATACATTTTGTGCCACTTGTTAATTTAAACAATAGTGTGGGCCAATGCTAGGTGCATTGTTGAACGGCTGCGTGCCTGAGAAAGAGGGAAAACATTGTGAGAGGCTAGTACAAGTTAAAGCCGGCCTGCACCACTTAAAGGGGAGGAGTACCATGCATCAGGTTTTGGCCTGGGAAAGGTGAGATTGACATCACATGGGAAAGTGCAGGCATCAAGGTTTTTCAATGCTGCACTACACTGGAGGCCTTGGTGCAGAAGGTGGGGATAAGAGGGGAGGTCAGGAGGGCCCCCAGACATACTTCACAAAGGTATTGGGAGCAGATAACTATCAATCAATGCCAGTCGTCAAGCCAAATAGACTGAACAATATGCCATAAGAACTTCAATCACCTCACACAATTGTCCAAGGTCAGTCTTTATATCTTCAAACACCATATCATATTAACTGTATCACCTGGCTCACGTACAATTCACCACGTCCTCATCATTCACTTATCAACAATTTCCAATCTCAATTCATACCACACATTCTGAGCTTTATCTCACTCTCATGTGAGCTAAAACTGCAAGTTTAACATCCACATCTCACATAATCCAACTATTCAACCAATGCAGCCATGTCATCCAAACAGATTGTATTCCACTTATTGACATACTCCTGTCTCACTCTTACAGGAAAAGGTGGTACACAACCAGAGTTTGCAGTTCCTAACAGGTGGGGGACGGGCAGTGCCCTCACCCCAATGGAGAATGCAGGGCTCACCATCATTACAGAAAGTATGGCCCAGGGCCCAACTAGTGGTGGGGCTGAAAACAACGAAGATGGCACACTCTAGCCTAATTCATCTCTCACATCCTAGTTTCTCCTCACCTCATAATCCCTTCTGATTTGCTAGCTGCAGATGGAATAAATCTGTACCAATTGCTTTTCATGGAAGATTTAACACCTGCTGCTCTCAACAGATATTTAATTTGTCCAGTCTTCTTTCAAATACACAAGAAATGCAGCCTGAGTGAACTGTGCTGAAAGAACAAAAGATGGAAGAGCAGGAAGACAGAAATATTATCACTCACTTTCACACTCAGAGCCACTAGCATGAATACTGACACAGCACACACTTTAGAGGATAGATTGTGTAGGCTTGTTTCAACATCAGACTTGAATGTGTTCCAGCCAGAACAAGAGATAAATGAATAGCAAAAGTTCCAACTCACTGCAAGGTGAGGTTTCACTAAGCTTTGCTGCCCGGGACTTAGATGAAGCAGTCAGCTGAAGGTGGTTCATTTGTACATAGTGTTAAATGCTTGCCACATTGGCAGGCTTGTCAGAAAGCTGGCAGTCAATGTCAAGTAGCATGAAGAAGCCCAACACCAATTTGACAGAAGCCTTTGTTGAGAGCTTGAAGCCCATCCATTTTAGTTTGGCAGTGCTTGCCAGGAGTATTGGCACACTTGCAGACCCAACCACAATGCAGTGTCTGATGGCTGATGGCTTACCTTTCATTGCAGCACAGGCAGAAGATACGCAATGTCTGGGTGCTGCAATGAAAGCTTAGACTGAGGTCCTGCAAGGTCAGCTTGCTGCCATCGTCTTTGCGTGTATCAGTGTTCAAATGAGCTTGCAGGGTATTAGAATCCTCTGAGGAAGGGTTGAATGGCTTTCTTCTTTTCTTTCTCCTTGTTTGACCGCAACAAAGGATATTCTTGTCAATTCCATGAGTCTTTTAACTGTTTACCTGCAGCAACCATAAAAGACATGATCAGACCAGCTTCTTTGAGGTTTTAGAAAGAGAAGATAGTATTTAATTATGCTTAACCCAGTCTAAGTAAAAACAATATTTTTACAAGCACACAAAGTCTATACATAAGAATATATGGTGGAGAAAGAAGGCTAGATTAAGTAATTTGGAGTCCAGTCAAATTAAAGAGCTCTACAGCTTTTGAAGGTTAGTAACTTGGGTATTCCAGGCTGAATTGGGTGGTCCTGCTGCTTCCAGTGTGAGGAAATTTACAGCTGGATGATTTATCTGTTCTTCTGGAGGCAGTAGCATAGGGTTGAGTTCTTTTTGTTTGATCTTTCTTCAGCACCTGAGCAGTTAAAATCAGAGGACAGGGTTCAAACATTGTACGTTGGATGAAGAGAAGAAGCAAAAGAGAGAGATGAGGCATTGGGTGAGGGAGTAAGACACTTGTTCCTTCAATGTCTGAGTTCTTTGCCATTTTCTTTGAAGAAAGCAAGTGCCTAAAACACAAAGGAATAGCCTACCCTATGACCTGTTTCTCCAATTGTCCAGTAATCAAAATTGTAATGGCTAGTGTATTTCAGTTATCTATGGCATGATGCAACTCCATCATTGCATTCCCTCTCAGGTGAATGTTCCATTGTGCTCAGTACATTGAACAGCATGACCTCCACAAAATTACCACCATAGGCCAACTTCAACACTGCCTCTATCATCGGCTACCAGTGATTCACTATCACCAGTTGCTCAGGCACATTGGTAAGATCCATGGCCATTTCTTCAATGGAAATTATGAATTTCAGCCAGGCTGACCCAGCCCCAGTCTGGTCCATCTTCCTGACATTTTTCTCTCTTTTGGATTGCAACACCAATTTAAGTTTTTGTTAGCCTGATATCTTGTGCATGGAGAGCTATTGCCCTTTGCTGATTCTGTGTATCACAGTTACTCATTCACATGTATTCTGAGTGACTGTGGGCGGCATGGTAATACAGTGGTTAGCACTGCTGTTTCACAGCTCCAGGGACCTGGGTTCGATTCCCGGCTTGGGTCATTGTCTGTGGGAGTTTGCACATTCTCCCTGTGTCTGTGTGGGTTTTCTCTGGGTGATCCAGTTTCCTCCCATAGTCCAAAGATGCGCAGGTTAGGTTGATTGGCCGTGCTAAAATTGCACCTTAGTATCCTGAAATGCGTAGGTTAGAGGGTTTAGTGGGTTGGTATGTAGGGATATGGGATAGGGCCTGGGTGGGATTGTGGTCGATGCAGACTCAATGGGCCAAATGGCCTCTTTCTGCATTATAGGTTTTCTATGATTCTATGACTGGGCTTATTGGCTATAAAAAAAACTTCAATCTTGTACGAATCCAATAGAACTTTAAAAATACGATGCTACAGCTCACTTCAGTTATGGATAACACCCATATTCAAAGTAATGTTTCATCTGAATCCCCAAGTGAATCAGTTGTTAGATACACAAGCTGTTTGCTCTATGATATCTAACATCTCAACAACTGGAAAAATATTAGAAGGGTTTCCCAGCACTGTTCTGCAAAACTTCTAATTTTCTGAAAGGAAACTAGAACAGTTATACCTTCTATGTGTTACCTCTTTGAATAACTCCTCCTCTTAGGTCTGTCCTTATTATTTATTATTATTAATTTGTTAAAATGGTTTTATTATCCACACTGTGAATCTGATACCTGATCATGATGTTCTTAAATGTGTCCTTAATATCTTTCTAGTTTACCTCTAATTGTTTTAATTTTTGTACAAAGACTTCTAAACTTTTAATAGAGGAACATAAATTTTTAAAGTCTGTTTTTCTAATTTGCAGAGCTAAGCTCTAGGAATGGCTTCTGATAAGAAGATAAGGAGAGACCGTACCATCATAAATGCTCCTGAAGCTCCTTTGAAAGAATAATTTTAAAGCTTTCATTATCTTCTCTTATGTGAAGAGAACATGAAAGGCACTGGTGTTATTTTGGTGTATTGCAAGGTAAGGTCTATTTAACAGCTATTTAAATAAAATAGTGCTGTCCATGTATATGCTTTAAGGTTTCTGGGTAAAAATGGCTATCCATGAATATACGTCCACCTTCCCAATTCTAAAGTAAAAAGTATAATATGAATTCTACCAGTTTATGTGTGTTTTTCCTTACCAGAATTACTCAGATGCTGATAAAAAGTTTGCCTTCATAACGGTGATTTGCGAGATACGTTGTCAATGGTGAGGCTCTTGTGCTTTAGAAGAGACAGAACATAGAACATAACACGCAGTACAGGCCCTTCGGCCCTCGATGTTGTGCCGACCAGTGGAACCAACTTAATGACTCTCCAACCCAAACTATTCCAATGTTATCCATATGCCTACCCACTGACCATTTGAAGCCCTCAAAGTTGGTGAGTCCACAATTGCTGCAGGCAGGACATTCCACACCCTTAGTACCCTCTAAGTAAAGAACCTGCCTCTGACATCTGTCTATAATTACCACTCCTTAATTTAAAGCTATGTCCCCTCGTGTTAGCCATCACCATCCAATGGAAAAGGCTCTCACTATCCACCTTATTTAAACCTCCAATCATCTTGTGTGTCTCAATTAGTATCAAATAAATCGGTTGGACTTAAACCTGGTGTGGTCAGATTTCTTACTTGATTAGGAATAATCAGAATAACTTTGTCAGAGAGAGGTCATATCAAATTTAATAGAATTTTTGAAAAAGTGACGGTGTGTGTGGATGAGGGAAGTGCAATTGATGTAGTTTATGTGACTTCAGCAAAACCTTTGACAAGATCCAATGGGAGACTGATTGAGAAAATTGAAACACATAAAATTCAGGGAAACGTTGTGAGATGGATCCAAAACTGGCTTTAGTAATACAAAGCAAAAGGTGTTGGTAGAATGTTGTTTGAGTGACTGAAGGCTGGTGTCCAGTGGTGAACCACAAGGTTCAGTGCTGGGAACCTTATTATTTGTTATATACGTAAATAATATAGATGATAACGCGGGGGGAATGATAAGTAATTTTGCAGATAACACCAAGATTGGTAGGGTGGTTAATAAAGAACAAGGTGGTTGTAGGTCACAGGAAGATATAGATGGATTGGTCAAATGGGCAGAGCAGTGGCAGATGGGATTTAAGCCTGAAGTGAGAAGTGATGCAATTTGGAAGAAGCGATAAGACAAGGCAATGTTTAATGAATGATGTGACATTAGGAAGCTCACAGGAACAGACAGATCATGGGGTACTTATTCACAGATTCCTGGAGGCAGCAGAATAGATGAATAGGATGATTGAGAAGGTATATGGGTCAATTGCTTTACACAGAGTATAAGAGCAGGTAAGTTATATTTGAGCATTGGTCAACATAGGACATAGAACATTGATTAGACTACAGCTGGAGTACTGTGTGCACTTCTGATCATCTCACTGTTGGAAGCATATGTTTGCACTGGAAGGGGTACAGACGAGATAGTATTGTCTTGTACGGTGAGTGCCTGATCTATAAATGTTGTCCAACTGTTAACTGATCCTGAAATGGATGGCCCATTGTGGGATTTTCCTATGGGGGATGTTGCTACTTGGAATCCCTACAGTGCAGAAGGAGGCCACTCAGCCCATTTAGTCTGCACTGACAACAATCCCACCCAGACCCTATCCCTGATACCCCACAAATTAGCTGTCTAAGCTCTCTCACCTATGCATTCTGGGACAGTAAGGGGCAATTTAGCATGGCCAATCAACCCAACCTGCACATCTTTGGACTGTGGGAGGAAACTGGAGCATCTGGAGGACATTCACGCTGAAGCTAGGAGAATGTGCAAACTCCACACAGATAGTAACCCAATCCGGGAATTGAACCCAGGTCCCTGGAGCTGTGAGGTGGCAATGCTAAGTGCTGTGCCATTGTGCCACCCAGTTACCTAATCAAAATATATTCCTTTGTACCACTGATATTATGCAATCATAAGAGTTAGCAGCCAAGATTCAGTGCCTGGATGAATAATGAGCCATTCTGATTATTCATCCATCTATCATGATGCACCTATGCTGTTAACCCTTGACCAGGTGCCTCACAACACTGTTACGGCATAACAGGGTGTCTAAGAGGGAGTCCATTATCAAAGATTTCATAACTCAGCATTTGAAAGACAGTGATATACTCAGTCAGCATGGATTTACGAAGGGGAAATCATGCTTGATGAATCTATTGGAATGCTTTGACGATGTAACAAATAGAGTTGACTGAGGAGAATCGGGTGATATGATTTATTTAAACTTTCATAAGGCTTTCAGCAAGTTCGCATGTAACAGACTACTGTGTAAAGTTAAAGCACATGGGATTGCAGGTAATGTCTTACATAGAAACAGAAGCAGAAGTAGGCCATTTAGCTCTTTGACTTTGTTCCGTATTCATTATGATTTTGGCTAATATCAAATTCAATATCCTGATTTTGCCTCTTCTCCATGATCCCTTTAGCTCCGAGAATTATATCTAATTCCTTTTCGAAATCACACAATGTTTAGGCCTCAAGAACTTTCTGTGGTAGTGAATTCCACACACTCACGGCTCTGTGGGTGAAGAAATTTCTCCTCACCTCAGTCCTAAAGGTTTACCCCTCATCCTCCAAGTATGACCCCTAGTTCAGGATCTCCTCACCATTGGGAACATTCTTTCTAGATCTACCCTGTCTAACCCTGTTAGAATTTTATAAACTTTTATGAGGGGTTCTCTCATTCTTCTAAACTCCAATGTATATAATCCTAACCGACAAATAAGGGAGTTTCAGTTTATGGGTTACTAGCACCAATAAGGGAGAAATTGGGGGCTGGACCTTTGGGATGGTCTTCACCTGGTAGTCATGATGTGGAGATGCAAGCATTGGACTGGGATAAAACACAAAGAAAATCCCACAACACCAGTTTAAAGTCCAAACAGGTTTATTTGTAGCAAAAGCCTCAAGCTTTCGGGACAGCCTGAGAACTCCCAGCCACCTGATGAAGGGACAGGCTGTCCCAAAAGCTTGATGCTTTTGCTACAAATAAATCTGTTTAAACTTTAAACTGGTGTTGTGGGATTTTTTTTGTGTTATTGTCTTTAGCTGAACCACGATGAGGCTGATATTTCACAAGTTGCATAACTAGGAAAGTAGAAAGGGCTTTAAACTAAAAAAATGGGGGCAAGGGATTGAACTTGGGAAGATGTGGTCAATCACAAAGCAGAGACAAGGCAAGAGAGATCAGAACTAAAATGGGAAATGATAAACAGATTCTGACAGGAAGGGGCAGAGAACACAAATCCTGAGAGTAAATCAGCAGATAAAACTAAATACTGCATAAAGAATAGGAAGAACGTCAAACAGTGATGAAGGGTTTGATAAGAAAGGAAAAACTAGATTGTGAGAAAAACTAGCCAGTAATATAAAGATGGGTAGTAAGAGTTTCTACAGACATTTAAATAAGAGTTAACAAAGTTAGTACTGAATTGGTGATCGTGGATTGCTATGTTAATCCAAAGGCATGGATCAACTTCACTGGTGTACATTTATCCAATTTAAAAAGATCATTCTTTATCTAGTCTGATTGTTTTGACATCAGTATCATGATTCCTCGTTACAAGCTCAAAAAATTCCAACTCTCTCTTCCTGATCTTGGTTAGCAGAGTTCATTATCACAAGTGACTGTCAATCACAGATAGCCTGGCCATAAAGGAGTATGTTCATGGATCATAAATCCTTTCCTTCTTTCCTCCTCAGCTGGTTTCCATATAGTTGGAATGGGGTATGGCCTCAAACTGACAAGATTATGCAGAATATGACAAGTCACAAAAAAAAATTATTATGTGCTCTGCTGAGTACTACAGGGTTTCTCGAGAGTGGTCCAGGTTGCAGAAGTGTTGCTTTAGCACTTAAGTGGTCTGCATGTCACGTTTTACTTAGTTGCATGACTTTCATTATATACATGTGTGAGCATGGGTTGTACCAGGGGTTTATGAACCATCTGTTCAAAGTGTAGTCCTTATCACCTAGTAGTCATTCTCTCGCTTGCTGAAATAAAAACAGAAAACGCTAGGTAAACTCAGCAAGGCTGTTGGTTTTTGTAGAGAGAAAATGAGTTAATGTTTTGGATCTAAATGATTCTTCTACAGAAGGAAGGTAGAAATATGCAGATTTTCTAGAGTTGAGAAGATGGTGGGGCAGAATGGAAGACCAGGAGCTGTTCAGAGCAAAGGACCAAATTATCCTGGACATAAGGCGAAGGAGGGTGAAAATGGTGCCAAAAAGTGACGATAGATACTAATGGTGGGAGAAAGTGTTAATGAGAGCTAGAGCCAGGTTGCTAAATAGGGGTGGGGTAGGGTTGCATTGGGGTAGGGCCAATGAGCTGAGAAACAACTAACAATAAACTACAGAAGTCAGGGAGTGGGGCTGGTTTAAGATGCAGGGGGTTAGTTTACTGTCTAAAGTTGTTGAACTCAATGCTGAGTCCAGCAGGCTGTAATGTGCTCAATTGGAAGATGAGGTGTTGTTGTTCCACTTTGCGTTGAGCTTCACTGGAGCATTCCAGCAGACCAAGGGTGGGCGTGTGGGCATGAGAGAACAAAGCTGCATTAAAATGTAACCTGAAAGTTTGGGGTGCAGATGGAAGAAATATGTCCTGCAAAGCTGTTACCCAGCCTTCATTTAATCTACCCAATGGTAGATAAATTGAAGGAGATGTTAGTGAAATGCTGAAAGGAGTGTTTGGATCCTTGGACAGTGAAGTGGGGGGAGGTAAAGGAGCAGGCGTTACACCTTCTGCAATTGCAGGGGAAGCTGCTGTGGGAAGGGATCATAAAAAGGGGAATGAAGGGTTTAAGGCAATGGAGAAATGAACCCGGATATCATGGAAGGTGTGATCCTGTGGAATGTTGATGGAGGGTGGGTAAAGGGAAGAGCTTATTGGTGGCATCACGCTGAAGTTGGTGGAAATGGCAGAGGATGATCTGTTGAATTTGGAGGCTGGTGGGGTGAAAAGTGAGGACAAGAGAGAGTCTGTCAGGGTTCTGGGAGGGTAGGGGTGAGAATAGAAATATAGGAATGAGTCGGAGATGGTTGAAGTCCTGTCAATCACAATGAAGCAGAATCCTCAGTTGATGAAAAAGGCAGTCATGTCCAAAGGAGGTATCATCAGAACAGTTGGAGTGGAGTGGAGAAACCAGGAGAATGGGATGGAGTCTTCATAGAGAATAGGCTGTAGGAGACAGAGTGGGTTTGCTGAGGTGACTGAAGTGCAGATGGCGCATTGGACAGCCCCAGAATGAAAGCATCATGAATGGTTATGATGGTTATCAGAATCATAACCATCCTGATCATGGTTATCAGGATGCCACGCACTGATAAGCTGCATGTTTTGCCAAGATCATTCTTTGTCTACTCTGATTGCTTTGATATCAGTATCATGATTCCTCGTTAAGAGCCCAAAAAATTCCAACTATCTCTTCCTGATCTTGGTCAGTAGAGTTCATTATCACAAGTGACTGTCAATCACAGATAGCCTGGCTATAAAGGAGTATGATCGTGGATCATAAATCCTCTCCTTTCCTCCTTGGCTGGTTTCCATACAGCTGGAATGGGGTGTGGCCTCAAACTGGCAAAATTATGCAGAATTCCCACCTCAACACTGAGGGAAATTTTCTTCAGTGCGGACTAAGGACAGCAATGCCAGTGGCTATTAGCTTCCAAGTGTCTTTAAATGCCTGGCTTCTTCCAGACTTACAAGCTGGCGGTGATATTTACAAAATTTCCCAGTTTGTTGCATTCACAAGGTCGTTGAGGATCTGCATGCCAAGACAGCAGAATACATTTCATCCTCTCTTGCCAGAGAGAAGCAGATGGAATGGGCATATGGCTTTACAAGAATACAGTCTTTCCAATCGTACAGAGGGCAACTGACTCCACACAGAAAGTTCTATAAATGTTGCATGTCAATTCTGACAACCCAAAGTGCAGGGAGGAAACTCATTGCTGTAGGAATTCAAAACATAAGACCATAAAATCATCAGAAGAAGGAACAGGAGAAGGCCATTCAAACCCTCAAACCTGCTTGGACCTGCTCCAATATTCAACAGGATCATGGCAGATTCGATATTCCTCACATCCACTTTCCTGCCCTTTTCCTGTAATTCTTGATTCCCTTACTGATCACAAATCTGTCCATCTCAGCCTTAGCTATACACAAGAGGCCCTATTTTACCATTTTGATTCTAAGTGCTGGGCAGACTTGAAACTTGAAAAGTATTTCAGATCTGACTTTTAGACTCATTCTCAGGCCCCCAAATTGCACTCTTGCCTGAAAAAAAAATCAGCCATTCCAAAACATTTTGCATAAGCCTGTGGGTGGGGCTTAATGTACCCAAAATCCCGCGGCTCCAATCGGCACCTCAAACTGTATATGCATAGAAAACAATGATAGAATGTGGCTCTCCTGCCACATCCCTGCCGGCCTGGATAATGCATCTCCCCTGGCCTCTGCAGACATTGCCCCATGCTCACAACATTACTGATCTCTTATCCCTCCACTCCACCCCGCCCCCCTAACAATCCCGTCACCCAGACCCATCGCAGTCCCCTTCCCCACATCCTATCCAACGATCGCAGGCAGAGTGGTAGCAGACCCTCCCTTTCATCCCCACTGATCTCAGGCAGAGTGACAGTGGACTTCCCCTCTTCTTATCCACTGATCTCAGGCAGAATGGCCACGAATCCCCACTTCCCCCCACTGATCATAGGCAGAGTGGCAGCGAATCCCCCCTCCTCTCTCTTTTCACTGATCACAGGCAGAGTCACTCTCCCCATTACTCCTGCCCCCCCCCCCCAGTCTCAAACAGAGAGCTGTCGGATGCTCGACACTTACCTCCTCAATAACTGGAGCACCCCAATCGGACTTTTATGGAACATGTCCAGTTCGTGCCGATTCTGTACGGGCGAATGCGGTGGTAAAGGGGGGAATGCCGGTAAAGTTGGGGGTGCAATCCATTAAATCAATTTAAATGCACGGCCCGATTGCGGCCATTTTCAGGCCTTGGTAAAGGGGGAACCGGCATGAAGGTGGGCCCAGATTGTGCTACTCACCTCACGTCTGATTTTACTAAGTTTTCATGTCCAAAAACAGGTGCAACATAACAGTAGGGCCATACGACTCTTCTCTCTGTGACGGTGAGTTCCAAAGTCTGACAACCCTCTGGGAGAAGAAATTCCTCTCAGTTTTAAATTAACGCCCCTTTATTCTCAGACAATGCCCTCTGGTTTTAGATTCTCCCTTGAGAGAAATCATCCTCTCAGCATTTACCCTGTCAAGTCCATTAAGAATTCAATATGTTTTAATGAGATCAATGCTATCATATGGCAGATTAAGGTAGTGACAGGTTCCTGTTAAGTAAAATGGTCCAATGCTTTTTCTGTCAGACTTTGGCAGCCCATTCACAGTTCATTCCAGGAGTTTGCTGTGCCTTTTGCAGTAAAAAGCATGAAAAAATGTCAGAATGCTGCAATCCCAACATGTAGCCAGGCAACTGAGAGTCCTTTCACTTTAAGATATTTGGCCAGTGTCAAAACCATATGAGGACAGATATGGCAAGGGTCTTCTTCTCAGTTTTACACCGCAATACCCTGTCCATAGATGAATCTGAGTTCTTAAATGGAACGGTCACTTTGCACAGCAGGTTCCGTTTTAATGGCTCCTTGACATTACAGGCTGGAACCTGTGCTTAGAATTATACTTCCAAACTTGCTTGCATGCCACCTCTTACAACTCACATCTCTTGCATAATGACACATTTTTCACTGTTATCCTTTCTGTCTATTATTAATTGGAGATATTTCCTTCACGTTCTTGCCTTTATCTAATACTGTAAAGCTTGTTCCAGGAAATGAATTGTATATAATGCCACTAGTGGATGAGTACATGTAAAAGAGATGACATCATGTGAAGAGTATTTCATAGAGGGTGGTCCAGTGCAACTCCTCCTCAGAAGCATAAACTACATGCCTTAAGACTTTGCATGATAGGCTTGAGTAAACCTTCAGCAATCTGGGACCGGGGGACTCAAGATCAATTAAATGTGCCCTCCAACCACCAATAAACCTTAGGTCAGAACTAATGACACAGCCAAGTTTAACCTTAGGATAGCAACACATATCAGACTTATGGTCTTGTCATTCCTAGTCAACTCAAATGTAGGAGGTTGATCTACACAATCTTTGCAGTTAGAAAGCAATAAAAAATTCTCATACATTCTTTCCCAATGTCATGAGATAAAGACCAATCCATTCCCGGAATTCTTATTGCAATTGAACAACCCCCTACATCTCTTGGCATAAACTTATTCAGAAACTCCAAGATCATAGAATCATACAGTGTAGAAAGAGGCCCTTTGGCTCATCGAGTCTGCACTGAATACAATCCCACCCAGGCCCTAATGTAGGCTACCCTCCTACATATTATACCCACTAATCCCTCTAACTTATGTGTCCCTGGACACAAAGGAGCAAATTCATAGCATGGCCAATCAATCTAACCCGCACATCTTTGAACTGTGGGAGGAAACCAGAGAAAACCCATGCAGACACAAGGAGAATGTGCAAACTTCACACAGACAGCGACCCAAGCCGTGAATTGAATCAGTATCCTGGAACCATGAAGCAGCAGTGCTAACAACTGTGCTATCGTGCCGCCCTTTCTATTAGTGTATCAGTCCTAGAACATAGAACCCTACACTGCAAAAAACAGTCCCTTCAGCCCATTGAGTCTGCACCAACCATAATCCCACACAGGCCCTAATCTCATATCCCTACATATTTACCTACTAACCCCTCTACCCTACACATCTCAGGACGCTAAGGGGCAATTTTAGCATGGCCAATCAACCTAACCCGCACATCTTTGGACTGTGGGAGGAAACTGGAGGACTCAGAGGAAACCCATGCACACAGGAGGAGAACGCGCAAACTCTGCACAGACAGTGACCTAAGCCAGGAATCAAACCCAGGTCCCTGGAGCTATGAAGCGGCAATGCTAACCATTGTGCCGCCATGTAGTTTATAGTCCATTTATCAAACAGTAACCAAAAATAATAATAACTAGATATGAATGCTTTGTTTGACTTCATTGTTTGTCTTCATTGTTATTAGGTCTTGAGTGGTTTGTTCAAATGAAGTGATATGTTTATTTAGCAAGACACAGACAGCTGTTCTCACATAGGAATCATAGAATTGTTGGAATTAGATTATAATCTGGGGAAATGTTAAAGGGAACTTTAGTCAGAAGATTTTAATCAGAAGAAAATATATTACTAACAATCCACCTTCAAAATTCTATGGTAGGTAGAAACATATTCTCCTTCAAGATCTTTGAGAGGCTGAGACTCATGTTCACAGTCTCCATAGCAACCAGATCTCCTGCATCTGGAGAATCTATATCCATTCCTTAATGCAAGAACACAGCGAGGAACCATAATGTCTAGCCTCGCTCTCCTTGTTGATCTGTCACGCAAAATGGACTGTTCCAAACTCCACCAGTTTTCTCAATGACAAATCCATTGGATATATTGATGTTCAGTTGGTGAAGTCATAAATTGTGAATGCATGAGGGCTCGGGGCATGCCTCTTCAATCAGAATGTATCTTCACACCAAAAGAGCTGTTTAATCCTTCCAGGTGTGACACTGACATGGTGAATTCATTGCTGTTGGTCAAGAAGGATTTAAATATTCAGGATTCCATTCAGGTTATTCAATAGATTCATAGTGGTGGGAGGCAGGGTGGAGGGGGGGGGGGGTGCACAATGCAATGGGATTCCAACTTCTGAATTCTGAGAAAGTTAGCAACAAAATTAAACAGACTACATTTTTTATCTGAATACCCTCCAAATTGAATGAATTCCTTTACCCTTAACATTATCTTTCTTCAATGCTGTTACGGTCCCTTTTCTCCTATCTAGCCTCCTTCACCATTGAGAATGAGTACAAAGGAATGCCTATATTGAATACTATGCTCCTTTAAAGTCTCTTTCCCATGAGGAAGGAGGTTCATAGTTTGAAGATTAGCAGACCCCTTCACTTTCTTCAGGTTAAACTCCATTTCAGTAGCTTCCCTTAGCATTAAAGGATTCCCAAAATAAATATACGGAGTAAGTTTTGTCTGAGCGGTAGGCATCTTCAAGTATAACAATTCTTCAGAGATGTGCTGATCCCAACTAGCTACATTGCTTCTTTTACCTCGTTGTAAATAACACTGAGTGCAAATGAGAGGAATTTAGGTGTATGCTCTCATCCCATTATTTCCATAGTTCTGAATGGAAAGATAGAGGAATTGAATCAATGCCTCCGCAACCACTGAAACCGGAAATTACAATTTTTCCACAACTTTTCCTGGACCTCTCAGAACTTTCAATCTGAGGAGGGATGCACAAACATTTTTTGGTCTGTGCAGAAGAGGCATTATTGCCCAGTTTTATCTGTGTGTTGATCAGTTTGTTGTTTTTATTCCCTTTTTATACATTCATTCATGCGATGGACATGTAGTTGGCAAGGCCAGCATTTAAGACCCATACTAATTGTTCTTGAGAAGGCGGTGATGGGATGGTCTCTGAGTAACAGCTGAAGAGGCAGCCACCCTGCGGAACTCCGACAATAATATCCTGGGTGGAGAAGAATGGCCTCAAACAACCCCAAGCATCCTCCTTTGTGTTAGGTATGACTCCAGCAGTAGGGTCTGTCACTCTGATTCCCATTGACTTAGGTTCTTTGTTGCCATGCGCAATCAAATGCTGCTTTAGTATTTCAAATAGTCCTTCTTGCCTTACCTCTGGAATTCAATTCTTTTGTCCATGTTTGGACCAAGGTTGTAATGAGGTTTGGAGCTGAGTGGCCCTGATGCAACCCAAATTGAGTATTGACGAGCAGGTTATTGGTGAATACAAGTAGCTTGTCAGCATTATCAAAGATACCAGCATCACTTTGCTGGCAGCTCAATGTCGAATGATGGGGCAAGAATTGGTTAGATTATATTTGTCCTGCCTTTTATGGATAGGACGTACTTGAGCAAGTATCTAAAAGTGTCGGATGGATAGCAGTTTTGTAGCTGTCCAGCAACAGTTTTGGCTCGGGATGTAGTTGGTTCTGGAACACAAATCTTTAGTATTATAGCTGGAGTATCGTCAAAACGTTTGCTAAGCATTTCTACCCTGAGTCTGTGGCTTTTGCAGATACTGGTTTTGAAATACAAAGGATGAGGATAATGATCAGAAGCAATTGGTCTCAGCTCCCATTACATCTTCAACAGTACCTGAGAAGTGCACATCTTTCAGACTCAATGAAAGAGGTATTTAATCCAGAGACTCCAGAAGAGAAAAATACAAAGTCAGGAGTGAAAAAACAAACTGTTTCGTCATTTGACATTGTCATTGTAACACCCATTCTTGTTTGGTGTTACAATGAAAATGTCAAATGACGAAATTTCTCCTGGAACTTCACTGAAGTATAATTATAATCCCAAACCTAGCCAATCTTTCTATGTAACTAAAGTTCCTCAGTTCTGATAAAACTCTGGTAAATCCCTTCTGTATTGTAATTTCTGCTTAGTTCAAGGTCCCATTCTTGTTTGAAATTACAATACAGAAGGGATTTACCAGAGTTTTATCAGAACTGAGGAATTTTAGTTACATAGAAAGATTGGCTAGGTTTGGGGTTATAATTATACTTCAGTGAAGTTCCAGGAGAAATTTCATAGAAGTATTCAAAATTAAGAGGGTTCTGATAAAATAAGCAAAATACTATTCCTCAAGGAGAGAGAATCAATAACCAAAGGACATGGTTTACAACAACTGACAAATGAACTAATATATATATAAATATATATATATAATATACATATATAAAAAGAAGATTTTGTATTAATATACAGAACAAATTGAAGTATGGAACTAATTAATGCCTCCTTCAAAGAACCACGGTAGGCAACAAGGGCTGATTGCCTTTTTCCATGCTACATGATTGTATCTGGTTTAGGATGTGTGTTACATTCTTGAAGCAGCCCTCAAATTGTGTAATTATTTATAATAGATATAGCTTGATCTTATTTTAATCCAATTTAAAGTAAGATGCACCATAGACGCCTATCCAGTGAGATTGATTTGAATTTCAAAGATATAATCTGCAAAATGCAACAGTGATTTTTGTCAGCAATTTTACCTCCAAAATGGTGTCAGTGATATTGACATCCTCTTCCTGTGTGAGTGTCACTGATATTAACTTTGAAAGGGGGTTACGATATGTGTTGGAGATGTCCACTAGAAACATCACAGATAATTCAATTGTATGCCAATCATCATGTGAGCCAATGATGTCAATGCTCTCTTTATGATGGTGCAAATGTGTGAATAGAAGCTCATCTTAAGGCCAAATCAGACATCAGAGTTTCACACAGTTTGACAGCCTAAACCATAGAGATGGATAGAGGTTGGAGCTAGGCTGGAGTCTATTGAGGTGACTGAAGAGATAGGTTTCACTCCTCATGCAATGTCAATAGGAGGTGGTGACCTGGTGGTATTATTGCTGGACTATTAATCCAGAAACCCAGCTAATATTCTGGGAACTTGGGTCCAAATCCCACCATGGTAGATGGTAGAATTTGAATTCAATAAAAAAAACCTGGAATTAAAAATCTACTGATGACCACAAAACCATTCTTGATTGTCCCATCTGGTTCACTAACATCCTTTAGGGAAAGAAATCTGCTGTTCTTACATGATCTGGCCTACATGTGATTCCAGAATTACAGCAAAGTGGTTGACCATCAACCAGGGATGGGCAATAAATGCTGGCCAGCCAGCGTCACTCATGTCTCATGAATGTATAAAAAAATGGAGAATATTTCTGCTCAGTGCTGCATGCTGGTTAAGCAGCCTGATAATTTTGATGGGATGATAGTTAAGCAAGGACAGTAGGGATTGCTATCCTGAGGAAAAGAATAATAACAGAAAATGGACAAAGTGCCTGAATAGAGAGAGAACTGTTAACAGTATTAGCTAAATCAAGAACAAATTCACAGGAACTCTATCCCATTATGTGAATGTCACAGTGTTAGCTTTGAATTCTTATTACAGCTTTCATATGGTAGATGAAAGCAAAAAGAAAAGCTGATATTACACTGGTAAACCATATTAGAGAGATCAGGGAAGTACAACAAGGGAGCACTCTGGCAGTCATGGCTCAGGAAGCTTTCCTCTGTATTTAATTACACCATGCTCAGCTCCAAGTGTTTGATGTTAACACTTCAGTGTTTCAAATAGAAAGCAATCCATTCCACAGGATCAAAATCGTTCAGCAATACTCACAACAAAATTAACAAAATAACAGAAATAATTGTAGGAACTGTCCTCTGAGGGTCATTTTTTTCTCAACAGCTTCTTGTAACATTTGCAGCCTACCACACTCTGAATGAAAATGAGAATATTTTTAAGATTAATTCTCAGGATGCGTTGTCATTTATTTCCCATTTCCAGTCATGTCCAGAAGTTGATGATACAAGTGAGGTATTTGCCACATGGCTTCAGAGGACAATTAATTATATTAATATGGGACTAGAGTTACATATAAATCAGACAAGGTAAAGGCAATAGGTTTCTGTTCCTAAAGGACTTGAGTGAATCAATTGTTTATTTATGACAATACACCAGCTTCGTGACTAATTTTACTGTTATCAGTTTTTTATTTCGCATTTTATTGAATCGAATTTGAAATCTCAAGCTGCCGTGTAAACTAACACTGCCTGGATTCTTTGTGCAATATCTGCTTCATCAATCCAGTAACTAAACACAACATTCTTGTACCATCAACATGAACTCCTACAGTCCTGCTCCACCAAATCAACCTGGATGGAGCTTGTGGTTGTTGTCTGCCCCAGTCTTAACCTCGTCACAAATTGTGTAAACCAGGTTCATTTATCCAATGAGGGAGGTTGTTTGTGCTATTTTTGCCACTTGCTGGGCACAGGGAATATCAGGAAAACCAGCACTTCATCACAACATGTTCTTGATGGAGAGATGTGGTGGCATTGTGGGAGGAAATGGAAGAGAGAGTTCAATTGTTCATTTAGATTCATCCCCGCCCCCATCCCTGCCCCCATCCCCACCTCCCCCATTATCTTTATTTCCCCCTTGTTTGACTGTTTGAACTGACATTTGATGCTAAGAAAGCAGGCACATGTTTTGCTTTTTAGGTCATAGCCTGGAGTTCACAGAATCCTATGGGCTTTGTGGAGTACAAACTCAATTCATGAGTGAGTAGAAGCCTATACAATGGGAAGTGAGTAACGGGAAGTTGAAATTTGTTGTTTTAACCTGGGCAATTGTTTTAGATCCCCAAGTACGGGCTTGTTTGCTGTAAGTCATTGTTAACAGCTCTTCCTTTTGTTTTCAAAAAATGATTTCTGGTGAATGGAAACTAGCCTTGGCTGAATTATTACAGCCGTCCTCACAGCCACCGACAATACCAAACTGTCCCTTCTCTGAGGCTACAGATGTGGTAGATACATTCAAGCAGTAGATGTTCACACAAGATAGTCAAAGTCCAGCCATAAGTATCATGAGTTCTTCCGAGGCTCACAAGAGAAATTGTTTTTGGAAATAAAGAATGACAAAAGTATTAAACAACTGATTTTGTATCTGCATTTGCAATGGAAGATAGAGAAAACATCAAGATAATTGTGAGAATCCAAGATCTATGATGAGTGAAGAACTTAAAAGTAAATAATATTAGCAAAGGAAAAGTAGTGAGAACTTATTGGGATTAAACCCCAACAAAACCTATAGATATGAGGATCTACATAAGTGATGAGCAACCTAGGCTAGTGAATGGACACAAGTGACCCTCCTTCAACTCATTGGGCCACAAGATTGAAATTGGGCTTGTTCACTGACCATGACTCTTGAATAACATCAAATACATTTCATGCACACTGAATATTCAATAGTGAGTTATAAAAGATGCTTACTCTTTCATGTATTAATAGAATTAATAAAAGTGGCATGGTGGCATAGTAGTTAGCACTGCTACCTCACAGTGCCAGGGACCCAGGTTTGATTCCAGCTTGGGTGACTGGCTATGTGGAGTTAGTACATTCTCCCCAGGCCTGTGTGAGATTTCTCCAAGAGTTCTGGTTTCCTCCCATAGTCCAAAGATGTGTAGGTTAAGTGGATTGACCATGCTAAAATGCCCCTTAGTGTACCAAGTGTGCATGTTAAGTGAACTGATCATGCCAAATTGCCCTTCAGTATTCCAAGGTGTATAGGGCAGTTGGATTAGCCAAGGTAAATATTTAGGTTTACATAAGCGGGAGAGGACTTGATAAGATGCTTCTCTAAAGAGTCGGTGCAGACTGTTGCTAGACATATTAATAAAATGTTATGCTACTTAACACTCTTAAGTATGTTGCCATAACTGCTATAACCTAGATAACAGCCAAATGTTAAAAAAATAGATTTCACTAAGTTTTTCTGATTGATCCATTACAGTGGCACATCATTTGCACTGCTTAATAATGGCTGGCTATGAAAATCCATTTTCTTTCACAGATTCAGTTGTTTTTCGCAGGGTAACCCACAAGAAGCCTAACAATGGTAAACTTGCCCAAGACAAGGATCTTTTATCTTTTGCTGACAGCACATTGTTTCCTTATATTGTTGCATGTTTTTTCATGCACACTGCACTATCAACCATAACAAAAGCATGAATACAAACGAAAATATTTTCAAAATGTCACTGTTAAGGATTAGAAATTGGGAGATAGAGCTTATTAAAAACCAAGAACCTGCTGAGTTAAATCTTGAATTGAATGAGCACAGCCCAGCAGAAATGTTGGCTACTTTAGCTAGGCTCATATTCTAGTGAAGCATCAAGAGTGCTGCAGCAACCATTCGCCCTGAGAAAAACAACACGACCATTTATCAGATCACGGCATCTACATTATTACTGTAAAACCAGCAAGGATATCCTCTTAACTTCTCTTAGATTATCCTGGCATGTTACCAAAAGTCAATTTTAATCAAATGTGTCAGTGAAAAGGCTAAACTTTATAATGTTGTTTCCCTTTAGTCCAGGCAATGATCAGAAACTGAAAGGAGGCTTTATTTATAAAATAATTTATTATGAGAAAAAAATAACAAATGGGAACACTGTCCTTGTGTTAAATATGTGTGAGAGCCTGATTAATTAAAGTCCAGAACTCAATATAGACTTAAATCTGAAACCGTTCTTATGAATGGGAAAGAGTGCAAAATGAAATCTGAAAGCAGGAACATAAAAATCTGAGAAAAGCATCAGTATTGAAATTTAGAAAACAATTTGATAAAAAAATTCAATAATGCTCAAATGAAATGACTCCATGTAAAGTAAACTAATCCTCTGCACAAATCCATTAAATTATAAAGAATCAGTTCTGAATTTGATTCTCAGTCTCAGATTGATTAATGCTATTAAATGGCTTAATAAATATTAATTGAGAGATGCAGAAACATTATGGAAGTAATTGGCAGTGTATTTTAAATTACAGAATTTCTTCTGATATACAGCTTGTTGTCCACTAGTTATGAAAATTAATATCTCTTCCAGCCATCAGGATTGTAGTTTTAAAATTGAGCGTTACTGATAAAATCAGACACACTGGATAAATTTAATGATCATAATTGTGGGCTTGTCCATCAGCTGGAGGTGCAGTGACAAGCCTGTGGTAATCATTTCTGGGAGCCCCATTAGGACTAAGTCCCATTAGGCAACCCACTAGCTGCCATTCAGATGCCCAGCTTCATTGGGAACAACTTATTGCCAGAATTGCCAGTGCCCTGAGAGCTGACAGCCAATCAGAGGCTGGCAGCTGTCTGGCACTGGCAGCGCTATCCAGAGCAATGGCCACCACCAGTACTGAAACGGTTCATTGCTGGAGCGCCAGAGTGCAGGTGACTGAGGCAGATCGCCAGGGCCAGCCAGGAAGGTCTCAGTGAGGGGGAACAAAAGGGGTTGTTGTCAAAGTGAGGGGAGGGGATGTGTGATTCTGCCAGGGTCGCTCCCTTTGGATTCACTATGTCGGTTAAAGAGAATTCACCCACCAAATCATTGATGGGCGGACCCTCCAGGATTTGTTTACCTGGCAGGCTATCCACATGGTGGGTCCCTGCAACTTTAGCAGGATGAGGCTCAAAAATGACTACGTAGGCCTTCCATTGGCCTTTTTGAGGAGGAAGGCCACTGTTGATGCTTCAGGAGAAATCATTAAGGTGACAGGGTGTCCACCCGATATCTCCCCCCCCCCGATTAAATAGCACTCTTCTCACACTCACTACCCACTACCCATCACTCACTACCCCCTCCCCATCCCATCCCACATCTTAGTCCATCTCTGGCTGGTATTAAATTTCATCTACCTTTTTTTTAAATCACATCAGAAGTCAACTTTTCTCTGGACAATACGAATAGCAGAGTTACTTGGATAAATAACCAAGTTGTGTATTTTGCCAGATCTTCAGCCAATTCTCTGCTTGAGTCTTGCAGCACTTGGCAGTAAGTGGGCTTTGGCATAGGGAGGCTGAATGTTGACAACTATTCAGCAATTGCATAAATATTTTACATCAAATGAATCATTCCGTGTTTCAAGAATTGTTTTTGCTGAACTAGCTTTTGTCTGTTTTTACATGCTCAGAGAGTCCTCATTCTCACAATCTTTCATTTACAATTAGCTAACACTGATACCACTGTAACTTCTCAATGTAAGATATGTTTTGGTAAAGAAAATACACTTCTCAGTGAGCTGACTCTTTCACACAGATGTGAACTCTGAACGCTTTTGTTTAAGTGCTTAGCAAATTTAAGGAATAAGGTGTTTAATGGAAGTTGTATTAATAACACAATTGCCTGAATTTTACATATGATATGCATGCACGGTTAGTGGGACTGGAAATGGCCCAATTTCCCTATCCTATCCAAGATCAATTAAAGATCATAATGTTATAGTGGCAGCCGTAATGAATCTGGTCTGCATTGGGTCAGCAGGGTCAGTGGAGGTGGGCATTGTGAGTGCCAATACTAGTGGCAGCCCAATGTGAAGTTTAAAGGCCTAGAATGAAGGGATCATTGGAGCTGATAGGGTACCTTGCACAGACTGGTAAAATCTGGGTTTAATGGTCACAAGTATGGAGTGAAAACCCTTCCTATTGACAAAGGTGTCCAACTGGCTGGCTGGCACTTTGTTGGTGACATGCATGCAATGAATGGCACCTTGGATGTGGGGGAATGCTGTACTTGCAGCAAAGCCTTGGGCCCACTTGGACAGGCTGACTAGGTTTGTCCTGAAATGAATGAATGTTCTCAACATCTGAACAAAGCATCAGTCAGAAACTTGACGCAACCGTGTACAGCTGACTGGCAGACTCCACAGTGCCCTGGAACGATCCAGAGATATAAAGATTAAGAGTGACAGTGATCTTGAGGACTGCAGGCATTGCGTGTCCACCCACACTACTGGAGGCTGTTTCAGGACCAATCATTTGACAAGTGATTGTGACGAGCATTTCAGCACTGACCTCTGTCATGTCAGAGTCTTCCAGTCCCACTGAAATCTACAATGCTTTGTATGGTTCATCTGCTCTTTTTTTGAGGAACCCATTGCAGGAGGTCACTTTCAATGGGACCGGAAGATTCTGTTGGAAGGGCTGGATAATCTCCCTCTCACCACCCCATCCCTCCCTCCTCGCGGTATGTTTCCCCACAGAAGGGAGGGCTGGAAAATCTCACCCATTGAGTACGGTTCTCCTCAATGCTGGAAGGATCTTTTAGTAGCACAGCATTGCAACTACAATGTTGCAATCACAGGTTAAATGGAATAAAGATCCTTGTCTAATGTCTACGTGAATTAGGGTTTGGTAACCCACAAGGAGATGTGTGTTTTGAAAATTATAGTGGATTTTGGGTTGCTAAGTGCTGTCGTATTGACATAAAAGGAATTTTCTTGTAACATGTTTTCACATTCATGATAAGAAAACATTTTCAGACTTTGGAAGCTCGTAATTTGTGATTATAATGTAGCTTTGCATGATTCATTTTTTTAAAATATTGTATTTAGTGAGGGCGATTTTACGGTGCTGCTGCCAATTCAAATTGGAAATTCAGGCCTGTTCTGCCTATGATTTCAATTGTGTGGACTTCAACAATTTGCTTGGAGAGGTTGTCTTGTCGTGCAGTGGGTAGCACCTCTCTGCTTCTAAGGTAGAAGCTCTGGGTTTGGGTCCTACCCTACATTTGTTGGCCAGAGAAGATGTGTTCATAATGAAGCCAAATAGGTTGAGTGTGTCAACCTGCAAGTCTTTCCAAACATGCCAATGGCTGGTGGTAAGAGCGGAAGAAGTTTCTTGTCAGCCATGCTTGATATGGATGGCACGCCTCAAGCTATAAGCTCCTAGCAGTGGACTAGCAGCCTGTACTAGGGATGACAAACTATGGAAACAAATAAAATCTGTCTTAGTATAATACTAGTGTGGGAAGAGTATTGGAATTTGCATGACTCAGGTACCAAGTGTGCCACAATGGTTGGATATTTCTTCATGCTTCAGTCATGCCTCTGCCTCCCAATCTCCAAGGAGCTTTTGTTTATAACAACAGCAGAACAATGCTACAGAAATAATCAATTGTGCTCCCACAACAGTCACTCATTAATAACCTAGATGACTTTTTTACTGCAATTTCTTCGGGCACCTTTAGTCCTTCCTTATTAAAAGCATTATTTAGGGTAGTATCAAAACAGGTAATCAAGAAGCTCTGGATTTGATCCGTATCTGTGTGAACCAGACTGGATTCCTACTCCTATTAACTAAGCTTTATTGCTGTGTATGAGGGGGTGGAAAATGAAGCACTTGGTTGTTTCCCAGCTGTTATTCAACTACTCAGTATATGCAAGGAATGGCTGATCTGGTGAGTAGATGCTACCCAAGGAATCAATACCAGCCGGAATCAACATCTTCAGAAAGGAAGAAGGAAGAACAACTGCCTCCATTCTTGAAGAAGAATCGCATGGATTCAAAATATTAACCTCATTTCCCTCTCCATAGATGCTGCCAATCCTGCTGAGACTTTTCCAGCATTTTATTTTTTTATTGAGCTCCTTTATTCTTCTTGCCAAAGAATTTTAATAATTCTTATTTAAGAATTTCACATTTATATTCCACCTGACAAGTTTTTGCCCATTCACTTATCTCATCTATATCCCTCTGCATGCTCCCTGTGATAGTCTCACCACTGAGTGGCATGGTGGCACAGTGGTTAGCACTGCTGCTTCATGGTGCCAGAGACCTGGGTTCAATTCTGGCCTCAGATCACTGTCTGCGTGGAGTTTGCACATTCTCCTCGTGTTTGCGTGGGTTTCCTCTGGATGCTCTTGTTTCCTCCCACAGTCCAAAGGCGTGTGTGTTAGGTTGATTGGCCATGCTAAATTGACCCTAGTATCAGCGAGGTTAGCAAGGTAAATATGTGGGGTTACGGGAATAGGACCTGAGTGGGATTGTGGTCAGTTCAGACTCAATGGGCTGAATGGCCTCCTTCTGCACTGTACGGATTCCATGATTCAAGCTACACACCATCTTGGCTTGGAAATATATCATGATGTGGAGATGCCAGCATTGAACTGGGGTAAATAGACCAATTTGACTTCTTATTTGGAAATATATCTACGATCCATCACCATCACTGGGTCAAAATCGTGGAACTCCCTAACAGCACTGTAAGTTTGTGAAGGATTTATTTCTCAAATGAAAATATAGAAAGTATGAACTAAGGAGTATTTGTTTTGCATTTTATCACACTATTTTCCTGTATTTTCCAATCATGTGTGAGCACATGAAACAGGATTTTACTGTCCTGCCTACTACAGGAATTGGAGGAAGGGAAACGGAACATGGAACTTCCTAAGGTTTGTTGACCTTGGGCAGGAGTGATTGTACCCACAGCACTGCCAAACTCTCACGCTGCTCAATGTATAGCACTCCCATCAACCTCGCCACAGTCTCTGGCACTCAGGACTCACACCCAGGATCAAGAGGCTCTGCTTCACCTTCACAAACCCTTCAATGATGCCGACCTCACACAAATCCTCCTGCTGCTTTTATGGAGCTCCTGCGATTCAAATATGGTGGCACATCAGCCAAACAGAGTGTGACATAATCTTTCTGCTCTGTCTTTCTGGCAAGGCAATGCTGCCCACAGATAGAAGGAGCCAGTCAAAGCAGTGAAGAGCAGCGCACAATAATTCCCTGATCCAGATTCAGCAGATGGTGCTGCACATTTATACCATCCAGTGTTGTGGAGTGTATGCTGGATGATGCTATTTTACAGTTTGATTACCTTCCTTAACTCCTATCTTACCATCACTTTGTTATCTGGTATGAAATATAAGTTGCTTGTGTTATAGAGGTTGGACTAAGCACTTCTTGTTTTATGTTCTCTCACTCCAGCTCTAAGACACTCTAATCATCAACATGAACCAGCCTTATTAACCCCAGAAGGAAGAGCAACTCAACACCAGTTTTGAAGAATTTGCATTTGTTGGGATGGTTACAATCAACATCTTCGATACTCTGTGAACTCTGCCTGCACCAATAGGGTCAGGATCTGCATATGATGAGACAGCAGACATGAATGGGTTGCTGCCAGGACAGGGGGGATGTTTGTGCTTTGTGCCAACTCCCAGAGGGTGAGATAGCTCAAGGGTTCAGATACAGAGGTTGACTAAGTGGAAGAGGTGAGCTACATGAAAGTACTGATGGGCATGTACACCACTATGCTGGATGCATTGACAGGCCTGACAGATAGCCTCCTGTCATTAGTAAGCTGCATGAAGGAGTCTGATTCCAAAGAGGCAGAGAAAATCACACAGAACCTGGAGTCCAACCTTCCAGTGTTGAAGTGGTGACCAACTCCAGTATTACAGCAGTAGTTCCATCTAATGTCCACTATCCCATCTTCCATCAGGATACACTTTGTAGATAAAAATGCAAGGATGGGCTCAGGAGGGGCTAAGTGGCTAAATTGGAGAAGTTGTTTTTTTCCCTCTGGAGAAGAGATGGTCAAGAGGAGATTTGACAAAAGTGTTCAAAATCATGAAGGATCTGCATAAAAATGGACTAGGAGAAATGATTAACTTTGATGAAGGGCCCAGAACGAGTGGACACCGACTTAAGCTGATTGGTCCAAGAACTAAAGGTAGAATAAGGCCTGAGCATGTGGTAGAGACGGATTCGATTGTGGCTTTCAAATAAAAATTATTTAAGCACCTGAAGAAAGAAATATTGCAGGGTACTGGATAAAAAACAGGGAGTGAGACCAGATGAACTGACTTCACCAAGAACCAGCAAGGACCAATGGTCTGAATGGCTGAATTCTGTGCTGCTAGATTCACGGCTCACGTTGTGAGTTCCTCACACACTCAGGTGTCAGAGTAGGACATGAACCAAATGTGCAGAGCTTAAGCTTTCTTGCCTGAGTAGCAATCCCAATCACTCTTGGAGCTGTTAAGATGTTGGGAAGAGCAGACCGCCTCAGAATAAAGACATTGTGGCTCGGTTCAGGATAGTGGATTCACTGACAGGATGGCCACATGCCAAAATCATGCTGATGGAATACTATTCCCTGTAATTCCTGCACCTTTCTCCATTTATATTGGGGACCCACAATCTGCACAATCAAGAATCCCACTATTTTGGCATATCTGCTTGTCTATTCATCCTGTTTCTCCCCCCTGAGACAAAAGACAATGTAATCATCTCTTCCTTCATACTGTCCCTCTTTATCAATGTATGACATTATGGGTGGCACTGGATGGACAGTATATTTGCCTTGAATGATCTGATCACATAGAGGTCTCGTGTAACTTTGAGCTTAACAACCACTAACCGCACTGTCTTGACCCTGATGTGAAACTCCAGGTCATGTTGGAAGTGATATCAGAATTCTGTAACTACCTGTTTGGAGTGACCTCAGGCATTGGTCCTGGTCCTGAAAAAGGTATGAGAAGTGTTGTCACATAATACATAGGGTGGAATTTTCCTGCAACGCCTGCTATGGAAATCATAGCTGGCAGGACAGAACCATGTAATAGTCCACTGACCTCAGACTGGAATCTCTGATCTTGGCGTGAGCATGGCCAGAAAATTCCCGGCCATGGTGTGCAAGGTCATCTGGGGTAGCTCTCCTTCATCTCCCTCTTTGTAGAGCTTCCCCTCACTGCAGCTTCTGCTTGATGGTTGGTCATCTTCAGACCCGGACACACTGTGACTACACCCATCATGTCTGATACAGATGGCCTACTGAGTCTGCACTAAATCTCTAAACAGCATCCCACCCAGTTCTTCCTCCCTGCACTATCCCTGCCAGCGTTGGACTGGGGTAAACACAGTAAGAAGTCTCACAACACCAGGTTAAAGTCCAATAGGTTAATTTAGTAGTAAATGCTGCTAGCTTTCAGAGTGCTGCTCCTTCATCAGGTGAGTGGGGAATTCTGGAAGTGGTGTTGAAGTGGTGCTGAAAACTGAAAGCTGAAACTGCAAGTGGTGCTGAAATTATACAATCACCAGCAAACATTCACAACTCTGACTTGTGGTTGTTACTTAAGTTTCCTCTGAAAGTGCTTAAGAGGAGATAGTTGGACTATCTCAAGTTCAAGATGGTCATTAGCTAACACTTGTGTGGGCTGAATATTATTTGTCATTTATCAGCTCAAGCTGGAATGTGGTTCAGTTTTTGCTACATATAAGCGCAGTCTGATATCTGAGAAGCTGCAAGTGGTGCTGAAATTATGCAATCACCAGCAAACTTGCACAATTCTGAATTGTGATTGTTACTTAAGTTTCTTCTGAAAGTGCTTAGCAAATCAATCAGTTGTATCACAAACACTAGAAAGTCTAAAACGAATGAAAGCAGACGAATTACATGGCATCACTCTAGATACAATGACAATGACAAATTCAGCCCTGTTAATTCTGCAAAGCCCTCCTTATTAACATTTGGGAGCTTGCGCCAAAAATGGGAGAACTGTCTCACAGACTGGTCAAGTGACAGCCTGAAATTGTCATTCATATTCACAGAACCATACAACACAGATAATGTTCCAAGCACCATCATCACATCTATGATATGGGGGCTTCTAACCGAAGATTATTGCACATTCAGCTTTATCTTCTACACCAATGTGGTGAGATTCCCCATCGTTGGAACTGGGGTATTTGTGATGATTCCTCCTCCAATTAGGCACTTAATTGTCTTTAACTATTCATGGCTAGATGTGGCAGGACTCAAGTTTAGAATTCTCCCATTGGTTGTGGGATCAATTAACTCTATGGATACATGCTGCTTTCACAGTTTGGCACACAAGTAGCCTTGTGTGGTAGCTTCACCAGGTCGGCACCTCATGTTGAGTTATGTCTCTGCTGATCCTGGCAAGCTCTCCTGAAATCATCATTGGCATAGAGATGCTGGCATTGGACTAGGGTAAACACAGTAAGAAGTCTGACAACACCAGTTTTAAATCCAACCGATTTATTTGATAGTAAACTCGCAAGCTTTCAGCTTTATGACCTTCGTCAGACGAATGAGGTGTGCTGGTCTCCAATAGCACACATATCATCACAGACAGTTTACAGATTACTGATTAGAATGCGAATCTTTACACCTAACCTGCTATTCAAGTCTTAAAGTGGCTAACAATGTGAGTGGAAGGAGCATTGAGCACAGGTTAGAGAGATGTGTATTGTCTCCAGACAGCACAGTAAGTGAGGTTTTTTTGCTAACCCAGGCAAGTCATGGGGGTTACAGATAATGTGACATGAAGCCAAGATCCCTGTTAAGACCGTCCTCATGTGTGCGGAACTTGGCTATCAGTCTCTGCTCAGTGGCTCCGCGCTGTCGTGTGTCATGAAGGCCACCTTGAAGAAAGTTTACCCAAAGGTCGGAGGCCGAATGCCTGTGACCGCTGAAGTGTTCGCCAACAAGAAGGGAACAGTTTTGCCTGGTGATTGTCGAGCGATGTTCATTCATCCACTGTCGTAGTGTCTGCATGGTCTCCCCAATGTACCGTATTTCGGGACATTCTTTCTTGCAACATATTGGGTAGACAACGTTGGCTGAGTTGCAAGAGTATGTACCGTGTACCTGGTGAATGGTATTTTCACATTTGATGATGTCATCCATGTCAATGTGTGGTATTGTGGTCACTGTTCTCCTGAAGGCGGGGTAGTTTGCTGCGAACAATGGTCTGTTTGAGGTTGCGCGGTTGTCTGAAGGCAAGAAGTGGGGGTGTGGGGATGGGCCTAGTGAGATGTTAATCATCATCATCAATGATATGTTGAAGACTCTGGAGAAGATGTCATAGCTTCTCCGCTCCGGGGAAGTACTGGGCAACAAAGGGTACTCTGTCCACCGTGTCCCGTGTTTGTCTCCTGAGGAGGTCAGTGCGGTTTATCTCTGTGGCACGTCGGAACTGTTGATCGATGAGTAGAGTGCCATATCCTGTTCTCACAAGGGCATCTTTCAGCGTCTGGAGGTGTCTGTCACGATCCTCCTCATCTGAGCAAATTCTGTGTATACGGAGGGCTTGCCAATAGGGGATGGCCTCTTTAACGTGTTTAGGGTGGAAGCTGGAGGAGTGGAGCATTGTGAGGTTGTCTGTCGGCTTGCGGTACAGTGAGGTGCTGAGGTGACCATCCTTGATGGAGATGCGTGTGTCCAAGCGTGCAACCGATTCTGGAGAATAGTCCACGGTGAGTCTGATGGTGGGATGGAACTTGTTGATATCATCATACAGTTATTTCAATGATTGTTCACCATGAGTCCAAAGGAAAAAAAATGTCATCGACGTATCTAGTGTATAGCCTCAGTTGAAGATCCTGTGTGGTGCAGAAGTCTTGTTCAAACCTGTGCATGAAGATGTTGGCATATTGAGGTGAGAATTTGGTCCCCATGGCCATTCCGTGTGTCTGGATGAAAAGCTGATTGTTGAAGGTGAAGACATTGTGGTCCAAGATGAAGTGGATAAGTTGTAAAATTGCATCCAGAAATTGGCAGTTGTTGGCATTGAGTACTGAGGCAGTTGCAGCAATGCCATCATCGTGGGAGAAGTTGGTGTAGAGCGCCGAGACATCCATTGTGACAAGGAGTGTCCCTGATTCAACTGCTCCATGTGTGCTGAGTTTCTGTAGGAAGTCTGTAGTGTCAAGACAAAAGCTGGGGTTTCTTTTTACAATGGGTTTCAGGATGCCCTCGACATAGCCGGAGAGGTTCTTACATAGGGTCCCATTGCCTGATACGATGGTGCGGCCGGGTATGTTTGCCTTGTGTATCTTTGGGAGGAAGTAGAGATCTCCAATGCGGGGAGTACATGGAATGAGAGCCCGGAGGGTGTTCTGAAGGTCCAGATCAAAAGTATTGATCAGAGTGTTGAGTTGACGAGTGTGTTCTTTGGTCGTGTCATTGGACCGGGGTGATAATGATAATGATAGAGTGGGCGATATGCTGGGCCATGAGATTATAGATTGTGGTGGTATAGAATGTTACTGCAGCTGATGGACCACAGCACTTCATGGATGCCCAGATTTAGGCTATTACATCAGTTTGAAGCCTGTCTCATTTAATACAGTGGTAGTGCCACACAACACAATTGATGGCATCCTCAATGTGAATTGGGACTTCATCTCTGCAAGGTCTGTGCAGTGGTCATTCCAATCAGTACTACTATGGATAGATGCACCTTCAGCAGGAAGGTTGGTGAAGATGAAGTCAAGTAGATATTTCACTCTTGTTTGTTCTCTCAATCCTGCCAGAGATCCAGCCTAACAGCTATAATATATGTTTTAGAACTCAACCAGTAGAGATGTTCCTGAATCACTGTTTGGATATTGAAGCCCTGACTAAGAGCACATGCCGTGCCTTTGCCATCCTCAGTGTTTCCTCCAAGATGTGTTCAACATGAAGGAGTACAGATTCATTATCTGAAGGATTTCTTGCCCATGTATTACTCCTTGCCCATGTCTCTTGATGCCAAGAGACTTCATGCATTCCATAGTCTATCTTGAAGACTCCCAAGACAACTCTCTTTCCACTGTAATGCCAAGTCTTAGGGTATGTCACCTCCCATTCCATCGACCTGGTGATGACAGTTTCTAGAATATTGTCTATAAGATATGATTCCTTGTGCATGAACAAGCTGTCTGTAGGACAACTCTCCCAATTTTGGACAAGCCCCCAGAAGTTATTAAGCAGGACTTTACAGGGTCAACAAGACTGGATATGCTTTTGTCATTTTTGTTGCCAAGTTCAATGCCACCTGGTCCATTGTTTTTTTTCTTTGAGGCTTTACAGCAGTTTGATTCACTGAGTGGCTTGCCATGTCATGGAGAGAAGTTGAGAACATTCTGGAAAGAAATGTATCTATATCTGAAAAACTGTATTGGCAGAAATACAAACATATGAATTAGCCGCAGGAGTAGGCCATTTGGTCCCTCAAGTCTACTCCTTTATTCAATAAGATCATGGCTGATCTGATTGCAGCCTCAATACCACAACATCAATCCCCAATGTTTGACTCCCCTGTTAGTCAAGAATTCATGTACCTCTGCCTTAAAGTACTCAATGACCCCCCTCCTCCCCACAGAGAGTTCCACAGACTCACAAAAAACATTTCTTCTCACATCCATCTTAAATTAATTTGGTTGTTTTGGTTTACGATTTCCCCCTTTGCAATATAATGATAGCCAACAGATATAATAATCCCGTAAATACATGGAACATTATCAGGATGTATAAAACTTTTGGCATAATTTGAATCAGATTCCAGACTAAACGCTGCCTGCACTATTCACAAAGCTCAGACTTCAAAAAAACTTCTAAACAGGTACAGAAAGTGCAAAAATATTGAAAAAGACATTGATGGATTTCAGGAGGTCAGGTATTCCTGATCCATTGTCATTCTCTGCTGAAAATATTCAAAAAAGATAAACTTTACAGGTCATTGTGAAATGCAGCAGAATGGGATGAGATGTGATTGTGCCGGTGTGGCACAATGCCCAAAAGGTGTTTTTACCTTTTATTGATTGAATAGAAATTTCCTCTAATTAAATACTGCGAAGATGAAAGCCTTTGTCCCTCATTATTAACTCCATTTGCTCAGTACCAGCTCCATTCCTCCCTCTGAACACTTCCTGGAGTTGATGCAAATGTTCAAAATCTAGGCATCTAAACTGCATCTAAAGTGTTTCATGCCACTCACAGATTTAATTCTCTTGATGACTCTTTGCGTCCATTCATGTCTCATGATCAGGGCAACAGCAGCAGGAAACAGAATGACTTCACTGAACACAACACTCTCATCATTTTCAGGGTTCCAAACACTGGGAACTACAAATAATTGATTGTATGATGTGTGCACAGGACTTGCACAGATCCTGGGCTAGTTTGTGAGGTGGGGGGGGGAGGTTGGTGTTGTGTGGGAGAGGAGGATGTAGAGTTGGGGTGCACAACTAATTCCATGATGATTGAAGCATCAAGCAGCAAGATGTGAGTTCGGCATACTACTAAACAGTGCAAATGAATATTTCTTTACGGGTGCCAAAAATGTTTACAATGATAATCTGTCTGTGCTTCTCACGTGCCTTCTTTTTATCTTTCTTCCACTATTACTATTTTTGGGTGCAACAGAGACCCGCAACAGCTGATGAGGCAACCTGCTAATTTTATACCTTGTTGACTGTGATGACTTTGGAGGGTGTCCTTTGGAGGCCTAGAAGGCCCTGGTCTGTTTAGGGTTCTTCTGCACAGATGTAATTGTACCCTTTCTGGATGACCCAGTGAAGGTGATGGGTTAATTAGCAGAGGAGTGTTTGGAGGAGATGCACCCTTGAAGTCTCCTGGGCTGAAAGGTTTTTCTGGTACACCTCCTCCTGGTGGGTACCTGATGGCACTTCCCTGACAGCTTGAGAAGTAGGGCCATCTGGAGAGAAATTGAGGTGCCTGCTCCCCTCTCTTGCTTAGCCATTGCACTGCACCCAGAGTGAGGGGATGCATGCCTAAATGTAAGTCTGACAGCCACTGTGTGTCTTGTTAGACCTGAGTCTCCAAAGCAAAAAACATCTTTTCTATGGAGATTCTCAAATGCTCATTGGCTGGAGCTATAAATTCAGGCAGATAATGGACAGACTACTCCAACCTTTAGTCCAGTCCACACCCAGCCTTTGGCATCTCTGATGACTCACTGCCTGTCTCTGCATGTCCAATAGGTGTCTCAAATCTAAGCTAAAGGCTCATTTTCTGCATGGGGCTGAGCCAGGGTCTGGTCTCTGGCAATTCTCTGAAAAGTCAGACATTTCAGCTGTCATTTCCTTTGCCAGTTGTGGACCGCTGTCCGTGATGTGTCCGACATTGAGTCGGCTGTAGAATGTGGACTCACTGAGTTGAAAGTGTCTGTGTTCCAATCTGGGGAATGCAAGTTGACAATAATGATCGCTGATCCCTCTTTTTGCCCTCCCCATTCTCTCGACGGAATCTGGAGTGGAGGAAAGAAAGATTTAGGGGATGCCTAAGCAGGGCTCCCTTCTCAAAGCAATGTCTCATTCTGGAGGGATGAACAATAAATATTGGCCCAGCCAGTGACACCCACATAATGTGAAGGAATAAAATACAATCCTTAACTGGCTTATTGTGGGTGCCCTTTCTCATCATCAGTGTTTCTTTCTGGTTTGTTCAGAGGGCCCCTTACACGAAGGGATGAATATTTGAATAACTGGCATGCTAATATTGATTGTTTCACAATATAATTGCAAGTGTTTTGGAGCATGCAATCAGGAATTGTCACCTTAGCAAGATAAGTCGAACCTGGCCAATTATCAAACTATCAGACCTCCTTGATCATAAGCAAAGTGATTTAAGGCATCATCAAAATCACTATCAGGTGTCACTTACTCAGCAGTAACCAATTCACGGATACTGAGTTTAGGTTCTGCAAGAGCCATTCAGCTCCTAACCTCAAATCAGCCATAGTACAAACATGGATTAAAAAACCGAACTCATGAGGTGCAGTGACAATGACTGCCTTTGACATTAAGGCAGCATTTGATAGGATGCCTAGCAAAACTGGGGTCAATGGGAGTCACAGCGAGAACTCTCCACTGGTTGGAGTCATACCTGATACAAAATGGTTGTGCTTGTTGGAAGTCAATCAACCCAGTCTCAGGACATGACTGCAGGAGTTCCTCAAGGTCATATCCTAAGCTCAACCATTTTCAGTGCTTCATCAATTACCTTCCCTCTATCGTAAAGTCAGAAGTGAGGTTGTTCACTACAGTTTGCAGCCTGTTTACCACCATTTGTGACTCCTGACATATTGAAACTGTCCGTTCCCATAAGCAGCAAGATCTGGACAATATTCAGTTTGGGCTGATATGTGACAAGTAATATTCATGCCACACAAGTGGCAGGCAATGACTATCTACAACAAGAAAAATTATAACCATCTCCACTTGACTTTCAATGGTATTACCATTACCCTGCTATCAACATCCTGGGGGTTACCATTGACCAAAAACTGAACTGGACCAGCCACATGAATCATGTTATTACAAGAATAAATCAGAGGCTGAGAATTCTGCAGTGAATAACTCACCTCCTGACTTTCCAAAGATTAACCACCATCTACAAGGCACAAATCTGGAATATGAGAGAATAGTCTCCAATTGTGTGGAAGAGTGTAGCGCCAACAATATTGAAGAAAAGGCATAATCTATTTGCAGAAGAATTGTGGTTTGTTTATGAAGATCTGTTGGTTAATTTTTGCCCCATTCAGGAAGGGCAGATGAGTTTGCAACCTACAATCTATACAAGGCACGGCAAGTGTAGTCATAGTGTAGTCACTAGGTCTGCCACGTGGCCAACTATGGAGCAGAAGCTGTGTGAGAGGAAGCTCTGCAAAGAGGGGGGAGAAGGAGAGCACACCCCAGATGGGCTTACATATCTTGCATTTTGTGACAACACTTCTCATACAGAACTAGAAACAATGTCTGAAGTGACTCAAACTCACCAAACAAGTAGTTACAATACTGTGCAATCACCTTCAACATGACCTGGAGTTTCACATCAGGACAGGACAATGCTGCTGGTAGTTGTTAAGCTCAAAGTTACATGAAGCCTCTATGCGATCAGACCACTCTAGGCAAATGTGCTGTCTATCCAATGTCACCCCATTGTGTCATCCATTGAAGCAGCCTGGTGCTGTCCTGGGACTGTAAGCGAGGAGATATGATTACATTGTGTTTTCTCTCAGGAAGGAGAAACATGATGAAAGCACAAATGGATTTGCCAGGACAGTGAGATTCTTGATTGTGCAGAGCATCAGCAACTGCATGTATGTAACTCAAATAAACCTCTCCATATCAATGGAGAGACACACAGGAATTGCAGGGACCATTCCATCAACACACCTTTTGTGTGTGACCATGCACAGTGCATTTTGTGGAGAATCTTGGAACCAGTCACAATCCCTTCATTTGAAGGCAGTCTGCCCTTTTTGCAATCTTTGTATCTCCTGTAATGGCTGAGGACTGCTGCTTCCGGACAAAGGCAACTCTCTGTACACATAGCTAATGTCCTCATTCTGTCATCCAACTGTGTAAGGAGCTGAGCAAATAACACAAACCAGGCAAGGAGGTCAGGCGGGGAGGAAGTGGTCGAGCAAGGGAACAATGGTTTACTAAAGAAGCTGAATCTCTTGTGAAGAGGAAGAAGGAGGCTTATGTAAAGGTAAGACGTGAAGGCTCAGTTAGGGCACTTTAGAGTTACAAGTTGGCCAGGAAGGACCTAAAGAGAGAGCTAAGAAGAACCAAGAGGGGACATGAGAAGTCTTTGGCAAGTAGGATTAATAAAAACCCTGAAGCTTTCTATAGGTAATTCATGACTAAGATTAGGTAAGATTAGGGCCAGTCAAGGGCAGTAGTGGGAAGTTGTGTGTGGAGTTCGAAGAGATAGAAGGGGAGCTAAATAAATATTTTCCATCAGTATTCACACAAGAAAAAGATAAATTGTCAAGGAGAATACTGAGATACAGGCTATTAGACTAGATGGGATTGAGGTTCATAAAGAGGAGTTGTTAGCAATTTTGGTAAGTGTGAAAATAGATAAGTCTCCTAGGCCAGATGTGATTTATCTTAGGATTCTCTGGGACGCTAGGGAGGAGATTGCAGAGCCTTTGGCTTTGATCTTTATGTCATCATTGTCTACAGGAATAGTGCCAGAAGACTGGGGGATAGCAAATGTTGTCGCCTTGTTCAAGAAGGGGAGTAGAGACAATCCTATTAGCCCTACTTCTGTTGTGGACAAAATTTTGAAAAGGATTATAAGAGAAGGATTTATAATCATCTAGAAAGGAACAATTTGATTTGGGATAGTCTTTACAGTTTGTGAAGGGTAGGTCATGCCTCACAAACCTCATTGAGCTCTTTGAAAAGATGACCATAGAGGTGGATAAGGGTAAAGCAGTTGATATGGTGTATATGGATTTCAGTAAAGCAGTTGATAAGCTTCCCTACAGTAAGCTATTGCAGAAGATACGGAGGCATAGGATTAAGGGTGATTTAGCGGTTTGCATCAGAAATTGGCTAGCTGTAAGAAGACAGAGGGTGGTGGCTGATAGGGAATGTTCATCCTGGAGTTCAGTAACTAGTGGTGTACTGCAAAGATCTGTTTTGGGGCCACTGCTGTCTGTCGTTGTTTGTCATTTTTATAAATTACCTGGATGAGGACATAGAAGGATGGGTTAGTAAATTTGTGGATGACACTAAAGTCATTGGAGTTGTGGACAGTGCAGAAGGATGTTGCAGATAGCAGAGGGACATAGGTAAGCTGCAGAGCTGGGTTGTGGGGTGGCAAATGGAGTTTAACGCGGAAACATATGAAGTGATTGACTTTAGAAGAAGTAACAGGAATACAGAGTACTAGGCTAATGGTAAGATACTTGGTAGTGTGGATGAGCAGAGAGATCTCGCTGTCCATGTGCATAGATCCCTGAAAGTTAGCATCCAGGTTGATAGGGTTGTCAAGAAGGTGTATGATGTATTAGCTTTTATTGGTAGAAAGATTGAGTTTCAGATTCATGAGGTCATGTTGCAAATGTTACAAAATTCTGGTGCAGCCGCGTTTGATGTATTGCATACAGTTCTGGTCGCAACATTATTGGAAGGATGTGGAAGCATTGAAAGGATGCAGAGGAGATTTAACAGGATTTGCCTGGTATGTTGGGAAGGTCCTATGAGGAAAGGCTGAGGGACTTGAGGCTGTTTTCATTAGAGAGAAGGTTAAGAGGTGACTTAATAGAGGCATATCTGATGATCAGAGGATTAGATAGTCTGGACAGTGAGAGTCTTTTTCCTTGGATGGAGATGGCTAGCGTGAGGGGGCATAGCTTTAAATTGAGGGGTATAGATATTGGGCAGATGTCAGAGGTAGGTTCTTTACTCGGAGAGTAGTAGGAGCATGAAATGCCCTGCCTGCAACAGTAGTGGACTCACCAACATTGAGAGCATTTAAATGGTCATTGGATAAACATATGAGTGATATTGGAATAGTGTAGGTTAGATGGGCTTTAGATAAGTTTCATCATCACCACAACATCGAGGGCCGAGAGGCTTGTACTGCGCTGTAATGTTCTATGTTCCAAGTTCTCTGGATTAATTGGAGTTTATCACACGGAATTAAGCCATTCTGGCCTTCCAGTCCATTTTGGTTCTTTGTAAGAGCAGCTCACCTCCTCCCAGTCCCTGCCTTTTCCCTTAGTCCTGTACTTTATTCGTCTCTGATACTTATCCAATTCCTTTTGCTTGCCACAATTGAATTTGTCTTTATCGCACGATAAGGCAGTTCATTCCATATCATAACCACTCACTGCATGAAAGGAAACACGCCACATTTGTTGCCCTTATTGTTTTTGTCAATCAGCTTAAATATGTATCCATTGGTTTTGGATCCTTTGCCAAAGGTCCAGATAATTGTATCACAATCCTTCATGGATTTGAACACCTCTATTACCTCTCAATCTTCTCCCCAAGGAAAATACCCTCACCTTTTTCTTCAATGCACCCTCATCCCTGGACTCATTCTTGTCAGCTTTTCACTGCATCCTGTCCACAGAGTGTGCAGCTAATGAAAGTTGAGTTGGGGACACAGATTGGAATGGCTCCTCTAAACTTGGAGTTGGTCTTCACTTCAACACTGGTCAGGATGGTTTCCAAGGACTATATGATCTCCTCTGTCACCTTGGATTCAGATACCTTCATGCTGCTTACGGTAGAGGTTTACAGCATGAAAACAGGCCCCTCGGCCCAACTTGTCCATGCCGCCCCTTTTTTTAACCACCAAGCTAGTCCCAATTGCCCGCATTTGGCCCATATCCCTCTAAACCCATGTAGCTATCTAAATACTTTTTAAAAGATAAAATTGTCCCTACCTCTACTACTATCACTGGAAGCTTGTTCCAGACATTCACCATCTGCTGTGTGAAAAATTGCCCTTCTGGACACTTCTGTATCTCTCCCCTCTTGCCTTAAACCTCTACTTTCAGATTCACCTACCTTTGGGAAAAGATATTAGCTAGCTGATCTATGCCTCTCATTATTTTATAGACCTCTATAAGATCACTCCTCAGCCTCCTAGCTCCAGAGGAAAAGGTCCCAGTCTATCTAGCCTCTCCTTGTAACTCAAAACCATCAAGCCTCAGTAGCATCCTAGTAAATCTTTTCTGCATTTTTTCTAGTTTAATAACATCCTTTCTATAACAGGGTGACCAGAACTATACATAGTATTCCAAGTGTGGCTTTACCAATTTCTTATAGAACTTCAACAAGACATGCTTAACATTGTTTGTTAGGCCTGTCAATGAACCCAAATTCTCATGTCAATCCTCATCGCCTGTACCAGAGCTGGAGAGCTGCCTCACCTGGCAGGAAATGCGACACAGACTATGTTTTTCTCCTGGTCTGGCAGCAGCTCATTTATGGCTATTCTCTCACCACATGCAGATCCTGACTCTGCCTCAAAAGTTCAGTATTTGAGTTGGTTTTTGCAAGTGTCAGATCAAATGCTAAGTCTTCATCAGTGTTTTATGTTGCTCTCCCTCTCTCTCTCTTTCTGTCTCTTTCTCGTGGGGCTTCTGGGGCTTAACTTGCAGTCCCAAACATTTTAAAGCAGGAAATAAGGAGAGTTGGAGTGAGGAAACATGGAGCCGGGAAGTATAAACCAGAGGTCCACGGTCCATAATGTCATCAGTTTATATATGATGCCAGATAACAAAGTGAGGGTGAGGTAGGAGTTAGGAAAGGAATCAGACTGTAAGACACCATCATCCAGCATACACTCCACAACACTGGATGGTACCGATTCAATCACAGACAACCCCAGTCTGCTGAATCTGCCTCAGGAATTATTGTGTGCTGCTCCTCACTGATTTGTCTTTTCTCCTTTTGTGGACAACATTGTCTTGCAAGAGAGGACAAAATGATTGTGTCGCACTATATTTGGCTGGTGTGCCACTAGGAGACACATGGAAGCATATATTTAACTGATTCCCCTCAAATGCTATTTTTTTAATACCATTTTTTGCGTAACTTGTGCAATTGTCCACTGTATTCAGGACCTGAAATATTAATTGTGAATTTTTCATGCTTATTAGTGAAATGAAGTATTGTTCTTCAACTGCTGTAATAACTCCTGCCATTGAGGACTTACTTCTCTCATGAAAATAGTTTTGAAAATATGACATTTCCTATGGGGACTGTTTTTACTATTTTTCAGCACTTTACACTCCTTAAAATAAACCAGGCTGGGCTCAAGTTAGAAATCTTTAGCAGTTAAATTCCAACACTTCAAGCACATGCTCTTTCACCTTAATATGAAAATGTAAGAAGCTGAATGGACATTTAATAAGCTATCAGAGCTACGATTTGTTAGTTCTGGCTTTGCATTTACAAAAATGCTGACCAGCCAGTGACACAGATGTGCCACAAATGTATTTAAAAAAAGAAATTGTTCATTGTCGTGTTTTAAATTGGATTTACTGTAACTAATTATATTACAGTTTAATATGAAAATGATATTTGATTTTCAATTCTACTTTCCTCCAACAGAATAGAGCCAGGAATACGATAAACAAGAGGTTACAAACAAAGCTTGTTTCCATTCTATCAAGCTCCTATTCTGAGTAATGAAGGAACTTTATTTTTACTCAATTTTTCTCTATAAGGAAACGAATGCTGGTTTAAGAAACAGATGAAACAAATTTATTTCCCACATTATAAGTCAACAAAGTGCAAGATTTCAGAATTAACTGGAAGAAATTGAGAAAGTGATTCACAATCCATGGAACACTCTATGTCAGTACTGCTTCTTAGAAAAGGATTAATAACAAAATGAGGAAAAATGAGTGAATTTCACAATTTTTGTTAAGACTGAAATAACAACTTTATTGTAATCTTAAAAACTAGAAATTCCTCAGCTGGCACCCTGTCGAATCTGTTCAAGATGACTTCTGTACATTTAACCAAAGAATAATGACAGGCTATTCATATTTGATCAGAGCAGACACTGGTTCTACCCTACCTACACTGACATTTATCAATATGTACTCTGCAGCAGAAGGCATGCATTGCCTGCACACACACACCCCCCAATCAGGAAACAATGCCAGTGTGAAGCCAGTATGCTTCACACAGTCCCATTCCACAGACATGAAGATTGTGGAGTAGATTTGCCAAGGCCAAGTGGGACTGCCGTCTGCACGAGGGAAGAAGTCCCACTTTTTGGAGCTGGCAGTCAAATGCCTTCATCGGCCACTCCGTTAGTTTCAGTTGTGCCTATGGCCACTGCCAAGGCTGAGGAAGAAGATCAAGACCTGTGGATCCCTGGAGCAGGCAAGTCTTGCACTGGGCCATTCTGGTTAGGTTAGAGAAAGGGCAAGGTAGACACAGTGTGAGATTTAAGGGAGGGACCAGGTAGGAAGAAAGGAGGAGTTCAACATTGGGAGGGGTACATTGCACATGCCAAGTTATGACTCCAATCCTTTGCTTCTCATCTTTTAATCATTTCAGTGAAACAGTTGGGCTGCCCAGATTGCCCATGCCAAATATTTATAGCATGAGCAGCATATTATGAGGGTCAGATCATTCGATAACAAACCTAATCGACCCCTGATTATTCATTTGGATTTAGCAGGCAGGCTGTTGATTTTGGCCCACCCCCACCCCATATTATGGGGTTGGGTTCGGTGACGAGTAGGAAGCACTACCATGGGAAACACACCCTTTGGGTACATGTAGAATTCAGCCCTTTATCAATATCAGGTTATGGAACACAACATCTAAATGACCCTTGCTGGGACACGTTGAAGAGCCTGATCCAGATGGTAAAATACCTGAGTCTCCTTTTGAGGAGATACACTTTCTGCACTGAAGTGGCTCATTTCAAAGTTTGCCTCTTATTGTAACATTCATCAGCCTCAGTTCATGGGTTCCTCACTAGTGGTACCAGCTGTCTCTTCAGTGGCCAATCTTTGTCAGCAAGTATCCATCCATGCTTGTAAGTGAGCAAAGAGATAGGATAGTGGAGGTGAAAAATAATGATACCTGGGAATAAAAGGTAAAGTACCCGTAGCCCCAGTTGACCAAAGGCTATTTTGGTGGTGATTTAACCTGAAGTGTGGATCACCACACCTCAGGCAAGCGGTAAGGTGGAGAAGGCAGAGCCTACATGAATAACCTCAGTGAGTAAGGGAATTAACCCAACACTTTTACCATCATTCACCAGATTCCCAGCCAACTGAACTAAAGCGACACCCACAGAGAAAGCTTCTTAAGACTGCCAGACAGTGTAAATATCATGTTGCTCCCACACTAATGATTACACTTCTTCGGGATGGTCACAGACAGGTTGAAGATTGAAGAAGTTAAATCCTTTCGAGTTAATGAAGGCCCCTGACTGGCGTGCAAAAGCCTTGATGGCCATGTGTTAAAAACCCCGTTGATGTTAAATGAGGATATCCCAAAACCCAAAAGGATAATTTGTAACACTGGTTCTTAGTGGGATATACTTTCAGTTTGGTATATTGTGAAGAAAGATACACAAACTAGAGAAGAAAAGTTCAGCCTTGGATACAATTAAAAAAAAAATGTATCAAATTAAAAAAAGACAAGAAAGATGACAATATACTACAACAGTCCACTTAATGACAGTAATTGCAGCACAGTGACACAGTAGTTGACACTGTTGCCTCACAGTGCCAGGGACATAGTTCAATTCCAGCATTGGGGTACTGTCTGTGTGAAATCCACACATTCTCCTCTTGCCTATGGGTTTTCTCTGGATACTCCAGTTTCCTCCCAAAGATGTGCATCTTGGTGGATTGGCCATGATAAATCATCCCTTAGAGGGACGCTTTCTTGTCCCGCTCACCATGGGAATTGTAACAAGCCATTCAAATATCCATGACTTTGGGCAGGATTTTCCCATTTTTGGGGTGTCGCAGCTGGAAAATCTTGCCCTTCGTGTCCAAAGATGTCTAGGTTAGGAGCATTAATAGGATAAATGTATAGGGTTTCAGGGATTTGACCTGGGTATGATGCATGTGGTTGGGGGAAACGGGAAGTATGGACAGTGACTGTTGATGTGTTAATGTGCTAGGGATAAACAACTTTCCTTAATGTTTACATTTGTTCTTCTCCTTCTCCCCCCATCACCGCTCTTCAGAGTGATGAGATGGCTTTTGAAATGCAATCAATCGATCTTGCTGTTCTTTTGTCACTGCTGGAGCTGAGGAGCAGGAGCTGGAGGAAGAATTGTGGACACAGGAGGCCTGGGCCTTACCATTTGCAGGAGTAAAAGGAGATGGCCACCAGAGACAGAGGCAGCCGCCATTCACCCAGGGGTGGGGAGGGGGGTGTTCAAGAGAAGGAGGAAGCAGAGATCCCAGCAGTTCCATGCGACTGTTATTTGACCAGATGTTGGACATTGTGTGCCTCTGATGTCTCTGCCTCTGAAATGAGACAACACCTTTACAACCTGTTGCAGGACCTAACACCTAAAGGCGGAGGCAGGGTGGCTGTCAAATTGATGGCCACTCTGAGCTTTTATGAGATTTTCTCCTCACAAACTCCTTGCAGAGATATCTGTGGCACCTTCCAATCAAGCATGCACACCTCTGTCAAGCAGATTATAGAAGCGCTGTATACCCGGGCTGGGCAGTTTAACCTGAAGCAGGTGCAGCAGGAAGCCCAGGGTTCGCAGCCATTGCAGTGATGCCTAACGTACAGGGAGCCATCAACTGCACACACATCACCCTCAAGGTCCCCCGACAAAATCCACAGAGATTCATCAACAGAAAGGGATTCCAGTTTCTGAATGTTCAACTTGTGTGTGACCATAATATGAACATTACGCATCTCTGCACAACAGGGAGTGTGCACGATAGCTTCGTCTTAAGGAGCTTGGACACCCCGCAGGCACTTAAGGGGGAGCCCAGGCTGCGGGCATGGCTTGTGGGTAATTTGAGCTATCGGCTTCAGACATGGCGTGTGTAGAGGCCTGTGACTGAGGCAGAGTCCCGCTATAATGAGGCCCATATAACTACCCACTCAAATGAGGCATGTGAGGGTAGCTAGGGAGGCCTTGATCATCAGTTGGTTCAGTCATTAGTGAGCTATGTGTTCCATCTCCACACTCCCACAAAATTCCTTCTACCCCTGCAACATTGTCACACCAGAGTGGCGGGCCTGGTATTCTGTGTTAGTGAGTTTTTGGCAGGCAGGATGACTCTGGTGAATGATGCCCTGGTGAAAATTAATCTGACTCTTACTTGAGCTCCAAGTGTAAGCTGGCACTTGGGCCCATGTCTGAGTAGCAGGTAAGGCATCTGAAACCCCCAAAAAGGGCCCTGGGACATTGGGGTGAGGACAGGAGGGAATTGCTGATGGGGACAAATTGTTTCCTTTTCTCAGTAATACAGCATTGAGGGGCCTCCCCAACTGACATCAATATGAAGCATCCCTCCAGCAATCATCAATGAAAGAGAATTCCTATTCGAGACAAATCTGAGACAAATTAGTCGCAGGTGGGTGGTGAAAAAACATTTAATTGCAATAAAGATGCTTAAGTAATGCATTCTGAAATAAAGACTTGTGAACAGAAAACATTGAGGTGCTTAAATATCTTTCTAACTAGTGCAGTCCTTCATCCGTGTCATTTCTGTGTAACCACAACTTCTTAACTTACACGGACTACCACCACATCTCAGTAACTTCCCAGAATGTACATCGGAGGTGGAGGGGTCCCTGTTGCTTGCAATGCACATGGCAGGCAATCTCTGGAGGCCCTGGACTTTGAGGCCCCTGGTCTGCTGCTAGGTGTCTGGGATGTTTCCATTCTTCATTCTGCTGCCCTGAGATACCGGGAAACAGGAAGTCAGAAGGTGTAACCACAACCAAGATCACCTTCCTCCTTTCTTGAGATTCCTGTGGGCTCCTGGTTCAGTGTATGGGATGGGATGCAGTGAGCACAAGAAGCTTCGGCATCACCTGGCACTGTCAGTCCTAGAGGACCACCTGTGCCCTATCCATGGTGTTCAAACCCTCTGTGATGGCCACTAGAGTCAAGGGCCAGCTGTCACTCTCCTCAGCAAATGCCCTCTGATACTGGGCCACGTTCTGCAACCTCTCAGCCATGACCCTCTGCAACTGGGCCACTCTCTCAAGGGCTGCTGCCGTAACCCCGCTGTGTCTCAGTGCTGTCCCACTGGCTCTCTGCCATGAGCTGTAGAATCTTGAGAATCCTGTTCAGTCCCTCAGCTGTGGCCTACCGTGATTCAGCCAGCATTTCAGCCTGCCACTCATAGTGAGGATCCCCTGCCCCGGGCTTTCCACTGCATATGCCACCCTTGCAGTCTTGGCCTGGGAAGCATGCAAAATTGGCAATAGCTGGTCTGTCTTAAAGTTTTGGGACTCCTCCCAAAAGCCTCATGGTTGGTCCAGTGTGGCCATCAACCTACATTCCCCGGCTCTGTTGCTGCATCTCCAGCAACTGAAAGACAAATTATCTCAGAGGCCTAGCATGTAGCCAGGGGCCAGCTGTGTCCTCACCCCTGGCATGCCAGAGACCTCAGACATTCCCTCCTCCACCATATTCATTATTACATGTGTCATGCTCACCAGAGAGTGACCCAGAAGACTCATCACGAACTGGACTCACCGACATGTCAGTATCTGGGATGGTGAGTTGTGAGGTGGAAGCTGATGGATAAATGGTGCCACCCTCAGAGGTCCCTTCACCTACATCCTCCAAAGACTAATCCAAGGTGTCTGGACCAGAATAGCCAAGAGCTGCAGTTTGGACCTTGAGTCTAGAAAGACTTGGGGCATCCAGATCTGTCCCTGCCACACAGGGCACAAGGTTAAGTGCACAAGGGAGGGAGAGGAATCTGGGATGCCCAGTACATGATTCACATTTTTTCATTGAACATAGAACAAAGCCCAAGAATAATTACATTACAAGAACAGGCCCTTCAGTGCTCCAAACCTATAGTGACAAGGCTACCATTTGTAATCCTCTACCCTTCCAGGGACCAAATGCTTCTATTCCCACCTCAGTCACATAGCTGTCAAGTCACCCATTATATGTCACTCCTGTATCTGCCTCCACAACTTTCCTGACAGCCAGTTCCAGGCACCCACTCCCCTCTCTGTACAAATAAACATGCCTCCTACATCTCCTTTAAACTTTGTTGCTAGCTGCTAAAACTCGTGCCCCTGAGAAGTTGCCTTGAAGTGAGTGGAGGAATGATAGGTGCTCACGTCTTGATGGCATGCTGTCACTGACAGTCCGCTTCTCCATTTCTCTGGAAAGTTCCAGTGCCTGCTCTCAAAGGAGGTGAGGACCCAACATCTGGCTCACCGCCCCGTGTCTTCACCCTCGAACAGGTTTTATAGTTTCTCTCCTCCAGCGGAGACAGAAGGGGCCATGAAAGAAATGATGGCGTGACTCCTGCACAGTATCAAGAGGTAGCCCTTACAGGGCAAGTGGGGGGGATAAAAAGTAACTACTTCGGGATCAGAGGCTGAAAGCATACAGGGTGCTGGGAATGGGAGGATCTGGGGGGAGAGCTAAAGGAAGATGAAAGATGGGATTCAGCACTCATCTTTGCTTCACTGTTGAGGTCATTGATTTTTTCCCAGCACTGCTTCCTGGTTTGGGGTTGCCAATGCCCTGGCACTGACTGGGGTACCAACTTCCTCCCAGGCTGCACTTCCATCAGATTCCCTGGGTCTGCGTCCTTTTAGAGGAAAGAGGAAGTCCTGCCTTGCCTCTGGTACATTTGGTAGCCTGCACAGATCACCGTCAGAAAACCGAGGGGTTTGGGGCAGGGGAGCAAGTTGGGGGCAGGTGGGGCAGGGCTGGTCACGTGCATATTGTCTTATACTGTCTGCCTGTCCACTCTTGAACTGTTAGTGTAGCTGCCCCTTGTTAGAGCAGAACAGCTGCAGGTAGTTTAGTAGAGCATTCCAGCAAATTACATCCAGTTTGCTTGTTAGCATTAAGGGGAAGGCAAGTGTATACTTACAAGTGTAGTGACGGGGAGAGGGGTGTAGGTGGTGAATGAGTGCCTCAATGATTGGGGACAGGGGAGTGAGAGGGAGGTGTCACACAACCATCGGAGTCTGGAGGAGATGGGAGTCTTGTGTGGGAGGGTCCAGTTTGGGAGTGAGAGGGATCACTCTGCCTGATATCTGTAGGGTGATGGGAGGAGGGTGGATCTCTGCCTGAGATTAGTGGAGGGAAAGGGAAGTCTGCTACCATTCTGCTTAAGATTAGTGGAGGGGGAGAGGGGGATCTGTTGCTACTCTGATTGAGATCAGTGAGGGGGGGAGGTGGAGTCCACTGCCTTTCTGCCTGAGATTGGTGGGGGGAAGGGGGAGGAGCCTGCAATCGCTCTGGGTGGCAGGGGGTCAGTAATATGAGGGGTGGGGCAATGTCTGCAAGGGCCAGGGGGAGTGATTATCTGGCCTGGGTGGGATGTGGTAAGGGAGCATTATTCTATCTTTTTCTCTGCGCGTACACAGTTGGAAACAAAGCTGCAGGGTTCCTGGCACGTTAAGCCCACTCACAGGTTTGTGCAATGCAATTTGGACTTGCTGATTTGTTTGCAGGCAGAGTGCGTATGGGAGTACCTGAGAAAGGGTTTAAAAGTCAGATCTGAATCTCTCCCAGTTTCAAGTCTATCCAGTATTAAGAATCAAAATGGTAAAATAGAACCACAGTCTCTTATGAAGTTAATTATTGTTTCTAGCTCTCTAGTGGTTAGCACTGCTGCTTCACAGCTCCAGGGACCTGGGTTCGATTCCCGGCTTGGGTCACTGTTTGTGTGGAATTTGCACGTTCTCCTTGTGTCAGAGTGTGTTTACTCCCACAGTTCAAAGGTATGCAGTTTAGGTTGATTGGCTATGCTAAAAATTGCTCAGAGTCCTGAGATGTGTAGGTTAGAAGGATTAGTGGATAAATATATGGGGATAAGGCCTGGGTTGCATTGTGTCCAGTGCTGATTTGATGGACAGAATGGCCTCTTTCTGTGCTGTAAGGGTTTCTATGCTTTCTAACTTTCCTGAACTCTTGAGAAATGCCCCTTTCTAAATCCAGCTCCAGTTACCATCTGTAAGTTCTCTTCCAGTTTGGGAAAACTTTCCTCAGTTTAGCATGGTGTTCCTTCTCTTTGAGCTTTTTAAAAAAGCCACATTTTGCAAGAATCTGTTTTTAGGGAGCCTGCTTTCTCCAGCTGCATGTGGCTATAGTGACAACTGCCCCTCTCCACCTGCATTCAGTTATTCTGCTGTAGATATGTTTTCCCTCCTTTCATGTTACTCTATCAAGGTAACCCCAAGAACTGGATTTTTAGCAGCAAATTATTTCCACGCCTCTCCACCTTGAACTCCCTCTTTTACAGTTCTAATATCTATTTCTAAACACCATTATTCACTCCCCAGTCACTTAGATAAACATTTGTTTCACTACTGTTACTCTAATTTGCATGTCAGAAACACCTTCAGATAGCTGGACTCACTGGGTCACCTTTTATCCATTCTATTTTATCCCAGTTGGTTTTACTCAATTCTTGAATCTCCCTTTTACTCTAGTATCTTGACAATGTGTGTATCTATGGAACCTCCAGAAATGGTGCTGAATCCTCTGGCTCTCTCAGCCTGAATTACTGTGTAAGATTGGAAATTGACGTACAGGTTGACCCTCAAGACAGTAATCTGGCACTAACTTGGAGTGATGTGCAGTTAACTGGGACTGCCGTACATATCTGATGTGCACCCCTAAAATGAACTAATGTCTATAGATTCAGGACCACTATGATCTTGACAACCACTAGCATAGGATGCTCACCAATGCAATCGGAGCTCACTTCGCCTTCCATCTCAACATGCAAATCAAACGGCCTCTAGGACATTTCGCGTATACATACAATGCCCTTGCTGGAGGGCCCTCCTCTGTTATGTATGATATCTCTGCTAGCTGGACACAACTGGTCTAAGTGGAACACTCTCCTTAAACATAATTCAAGGTACTAGTAGATGATGCAATGCTGTCCAGCCACTCTGCCAACACCTTGCTCCTCTCAGGAGGTGAGGGGAGAAGTTTTTGCCTGCCAAGTGCAGCATTAACAAGAGTTACTGCCCTGCCATTACCTGTAAACACTTGCAAAGGCTGACTGTCACCCACCAACTGAAAAATGTATAGGTGCCCATAAAATTGAGTTTAATTGCTTCTTAACAACCGCAGACGCTCAGTTCAGAATCAGAAGTGATAAGGCTGATATAATTGTGGGTCCACTTTGATGGTATTGTGGGCTTGACCTGACACTATTCCCTATAGTTTAATGGTCCTCTCCACTCTATCTCTTCCCCCCAAGCCCCAGATTCATTGCCATTCATTTCTGTTCCCTAAAATCCTGGCCATAGAATCAGAAACTATTTGGAAATTCATCCTGAACAAAGATCCACCAGAATATCATTGAATACTAATTCAGATGAGCACAATGCTCCTCAGTTGCAGGTGATTGAGAATAAAATTGTAGTTGTATAAAACGTTGGTTAAACCTCATTTGAAATACTGCGTCTAGTTCTGGTTGCCTTACTACTGGAAAGGCATGGACACTCTGGAGAGAGGGCAGAGGAGGTTTACCAGGATGCTGCCTGGTATGGAAGATCTGAGTTACGAGGACAGGTTAGGCAAATTGGGGCTGTTTTTCTTAGAAAGACATAGATTTAGAGGAGATCTAATAGAGGTGTACAAGATTATGAGGAGTACAGATAGAGTAAACAAGGTTAAGCTTTTTCCTAGGATGGACTCAAATAGCACAAGGGGTCACGGGCTTAGGGTGAGGGGGGTAAGGTATAATTTGGATGCTAGAGGGAGTTTTTTCACACAGAGGGTGGTGGGGGTATGGAATGCGCTGCCAAGTAAAGTGGTGGAGGCAGGTACTCTGGAGTTATTTAAGAAATACTTAGATGGGCACATGAACAGAATGGGAATGGAGGGGTATAGAAAACTGATTTAAAATAGGGATCATGAGCCTTGGGAGTCCCTGGGAAGTGTGTAAATAGATGACGATATTGATGTAGTTGTTTTTATCCTACAGGTGCTTTGGTCCACCTTGTTGTCTAACAAGGGGCATACACGTGATAGGTCGTGAGAGGGCTGCTCTTGGATTTTTTTCGAGAGTATCCTAGTGCTTCACATCGTGGGTGGAAAGTGGAGCACCTGGAGGAAACCCACGCAGACACAGGGAGAACCTGCAAACTCCACCCAAGCTGGGAATTGAACCCAAATCCCTGGTGCTGTGAGACAGCAGTACAAGAATAATGTAATGTATTGAGTTTCTCACGCGTATAAACATTGATCCAAGGATGAAGTTATTTCAGTAGTACCAAAGCATATATGGATAAGAAAGAATGTAGAACTATAGGAACAACCACAGCTTTCTGCACCAGGCTTGACCATAATGCAAACGGATTATATAAGTTTCAAAGAACACAAGTTAACTCAGGGTGGGGTTAGCAGTTCAGTTTATAATGCACTGGAATTCAGAGATCATTATCTGGAGGAATAAATGTGGCTCAAATACAGAGCTCCGTGTGTTTATTACTTCCTAAGTGTTAGGATAAGGATCATTTGAAAAAGACTAGAACAGTGTTATGTGAGACAGAGAGAGAGAGAAAACAGAAATCATGGAAAGACAAAGATATAAAAGGGAATGGTCTGAAAATTCTGCTTAAATAGTGTTACAATAAAAAAAAGCCTTAAGTAATATGTGGATATATTGGACTTTAAAAGGACCTGAGTTGTATCTTGTTTTAAAATGTTCAGTGGACACCAAAGATGGCTGATGACTTCACCATTAACCACAGACAGGAACGGATGCAGAGGAGCTCAACAGAAAATTGAAACACCATTTCTGTGGGTCCAGACAATTCAAGGTACTTGTAAAACACATTCTAAGCCTGGTTATCATCCAGGGATATAATGATAATCTCACCTCAAGTTCCCTGGCTATAATGGCCTAACCAGATTGGGATATATATCTAAGGATTAGAAAATCTAAACTGGCTGTCTGTCAAATGTTATGATCATAGTTGATGTTATAACTGGACAGTAAGTTTCCAGAAATGAACACTGGCTCAATGACTGTAACTTTTACTTTTTTAGAATAAAACATGGAGGAACAGAGTGACTAATTAGTTTTTTTACCAACAAAAAAGTTGAATTATTACACAATATCCCTTCATTCCTCCTTGTTTCAACAAAAAAAAGCACAGATTTTTAGATTAAAATGGACTCAAGTGTATTTTAAGATGTAATGCACTCAGTATCTCAATGTCTCTTTAAGCACACAGATTGGCTGTGGTCAAATACACTCATTCTGCAATGAACCCAGAATCCTCCCAGATGATTGCCACTAGTTTTGAAATAGGGAATTGAAATGTAAGAATGTGCTATGACTGAACCAGCCAAATTCCAGTTTTTTAATGGTTTTTCAATGCCTGTGTGTCTATTCTCAATGAATTAAGAAGTGTAAAGAAGATAAGAATTTTTTGTCACTAATCCTAGGAAAGAATGAATTTGATTAACCCTTTTTTTAAAGTTGTAAACTGATCAATTCTTTCCTTGAAAGATTTTCAAAGTCTTTTATTGTGTCTGTTTCATGAGTACTGCCAGACTTGTCAATCACATTAGTTCTGTACATTATAAATATTAGAAGTGTGGGTGTGGAGAATGCATGTGGGGAATGGGGAGAAATGAAATGAGAGGTTATGAGTTTTAAAGGCTTAAGGGCCTGACATTCATATTTACAACTAGGTTGATGTTCCAGTAAATGGAAGTGGGGCATCTAGCCTGCTGTTCACCATGTCATCTCAAGCCTACCTTAGGAGGCAGTGGTCCTGATTCCAACATGCCCCATTTCTCCAGAATGAAAATGTGGTGGGCAAAAGTCTCTTCAGAGGAAATGTGTTTGGGAATTTGGGAACTTTGCTGACCTCTGTACCCATTTCCTTGAAGCCTGACCACAAGTGCTGAATGGGAAAGCACTGGCATAGTAATCCATGAATTACATATGAATAATCTTGAATATCAAAGGCAGAATGTTTTGATTCCATGCAGGTAGGACCTTATAATCTCAACAGTACTGATGGTTCCATTATGTGGTTCCATTGTTTAATAATCCTATTAATAGAGTGTGGTATCCCACCATCAAGCAAAAGAGCTGGAAATTAGGACAGATGACAATATTTGTTATTGTAATTGATGACATGCCCGAAATCACACTTTCATGGTTATAGTTTAAATCTTCAAAATCCTGAAACTGCCTGGGCTCTAGCAATTCTTTTCCGTAAATTAACTTTGTGTGCCTTGATCAATGCATTTAAGTATTATTGCTTTTAATTTAAGAATTATTTTATGTAGATGAGCTAAATGATTCATTGCAGATGAACAGCTTGCACGGAAAATAATCTGACCTGGAGACTGTGTGACCTCCATTAGTAAGTGATGTTGAAGGAACATTTTGAATGGGCCATTTTTATTACTTAATTTTTCCCTCAGTGAAACAGGATCTTAGCATTGTGCCATTGCAAAGGTATACAGTATAATTTAGCTGTGACATCACTCAAATTAACCTACTTCAGGAGGTGGCCTCGCATCACTTCAAGCTCACATAAGTTACATTATAACCCTGGCAATCTGGAAACATTTTAAACATAATTTTTTAACATCAGGGGGTTGACTGTAGCATCTGTCAATGACTGACATATTCTTGGGCACCGGTGAATGAGTATTTGCATACACAGCCTTTCCTTGCCATAGACCAGGTTGTGGTATTGTGAGGGTCAGACACCTTCCTCAAAGTTGTTCCATCTGAGCAATTAGCAATAATTAGAGTGTAGAAACACATGAATAGTACTGTGGCACATTCAGCTGTCTTTGTTTTGCACTTTAACTCCGGCATGTCTCAGTGCTAGCACTCTCACCTCTGGGTCCAGAAGTTGTGAATTCAAGGTCACTTGCAATCCAACACAGAAGGAGTACTGCACTATTGAAGTACCATTTGCCCTGTCAGGTGGAATATGAAAGATCCCATGGCACTATTTTGAAGAACAGGAAAGCTCCCCCTCTACTCTGACTAATCATTAATCCCTCAACCAACAACACAAATACAAATGATCTGGTCACTATTGGATTGATGTTTGCTGAGCGCAGTGTGCAAATCATTTGCTGCGTTTCCTACATTGCAATAATGACTAAATTTTAAAGCTTGGCTGAAAGTACTTTAGATTGTCCTAGAACTGTGAAAGATGCTGTAAAATGTAAGTTTTTCATTCTTACCAAACTCACTCACTTCGCAACATAGAATCAAAACATTTATATAGTACAAAAACAAAGCATAGGTACAAATAAAGGGGTTGGGTTTTCCTGACCTGACACGGGGTCAGGCCATGTCAAAACACAATGTGCACAATCCAAATTGAAGATTTGCACAGCCATTCCCATTGCAATCAATGCTAAAGGATGCAAGATAAGGAGTGAGGGAGGTGGGCCTGGGTTGAGTGTGGGGGTCATGTCACAAACCCAGATCATTGGTGGCTACATTGCAGAGTCAAGACTTTCAGAACTCGACAATTTTTGTGGAATTAGATTAGTTTCTGAAGGTGATACCATTCGTACCAGCTCAGAGATGTCATGAACGTTGGAGAATTCCTGTTTGAATTTGTAAACCATTTAACAGTTAAGTTCAAAAGATAAGGTGCCATTTATGATTTTGATAGGCATAGATTTGGGAGAGGGCAACCTTGGAAAGGAAAGAGAGATTGGTGACATTTCTGATGGTAGTTTGCAAGGATGGATGTCTTGAGGGTCATTTTGTTTTGAAGAGGTGGTCAATGGCAGGTTTAAAGAAGACAGGGACTGTACGTTAGCTGAATGAACCAATAACCATTTGACAGCCAGAAAATTATGTAATCGATGTTACAGTGGCAATAGGGTGGAGGGGGCAGGAGATTAATCTTCTGGCCAAGATCAGTTGAAGGGGACACAAGGAAAAACAGGAGTAAGCAACAGAAATATACAAGTTCAAGTCCAATGCAAGGGGGAACCTCAGAGGAAATTTGGTCCAGTGCTAATGGACAAGAGGAAAGTGGTAGAGTCTGATCAAATGATCTTAATGGCAATATCCATAAACTCTCCATATTACATGTGACCCCATATGTGATTAACTCTTAACTGTTCCTGAGCAAGCCACTTAATTCAATGACAATTAGGGATGGGCAGCAAAGGCTGGCCCAGCCAGTGGCACCCACATCCCATGAAATAATATTTTTAAAAGGCAAAGAAGAGGGTTTAAAGAATACAGTCTGCAGAGAAAATGAGCCACTGTTTGTTTCTCAGGATGGTTATGAAATAATTTTACTGGATTATCACTGGCCCTGAAGCAAGTGATATTTAATATTCTTTGATTTATGCCAATCCTTACAATCATGTTTCTTTTCATATTGTTGTTCCTCACATATTGTTGAAGTACAAGTATGATCCAGCACTGTATGAATCTGCTAAATGAATCTGCACTTCTACACTCATTACAGAACTAAAACTCATTCTGACCAGTATTATGTGAACAAACTTATCATAACTTTCACCTTCTTTCGAACATAGAACTCTATTGGCTATGTGTCACTTCAAGAAACTTGTTACATCTTTTTGTCATCATTATATTACATCAATACCTAATTCATTTAATTTTGATATCATAGTAATATTGAACACATGCATGAGGATAATGGGACGTGTCAAAAATTAACAACTCAAGCAAATCAACATTCCTGGGAGTCAAAAACAAAGGCAAACAGCTGTGTAATTATTCCCTCTGTGAAATAGCACACAACCCAACAAGTCCTGAATATCTACAAATAAATGGGCCGTGCCTATTCTTCATACAGAACCAAACAATCCATGATTAAGTTATTCTTCCTGCCTACAAACTGCTGAGAGGACTGATTTTGTCTTTTGCACTGATTTTGCACAATAATCTTGAACTAATAGAAATATTAAAAACTAGAAGCAAGAGCAGGAATAGATCATTTAGCATTTTGATTCTGCTCCGCTATTCATTAGGATCACGGCTGATTATCAAATTCAATATTCTAATCTCCTCCCACCTCCCACCCCCCAAATATCCCTTGATTCCTTTAGACCCAAGAGCTATATTTAATTTCTTCTTGAAATCATACAATATTTTGGCCTCAACTACTGTCTGTGGTAGTAAATCCCACACATTCATGACTCTTCTTACCTCCATTCTTAAAGGTTTATCCCTTATCCTCAGAAGTGAACCTAGTTCTGGACTCCCTCCAGAACTAGGGAAATTTTTTTCTGAATCTACCCTGTCTAACCAAGTTAGAATTTTATAACTTTCTGTGAGGTCCCTTTCAATTTTCTAGACTCCAGTGAATACAATCCTAATTGACTTAACCTCTCCTCATATGACAGACCTGCCAAGCCAGGAATCAGCCTGGTAAACCTTCTGCAGAAAAGACATCCTTCCTCAGATGAGGACACCAAAACTATATACAATACTCCAGATGTGGCCTCACCAACGCCCTATAGAATTGCAGTAAAATATCACTATTCCTGTGCTCAAATCTTCTTGCTACGAAGGCCATTTGCTTCTTTACTGACTGCTGTATCTTCGTGCTTTCAGCAACTGATGCATTAGGACACCAAGGTCTCGCTGAGTATCCAACTCACAGTTCATACCCATTCAAGTAATGATCTGTCTTCCTTTTATTGATACTAAAGTGGACAACCATATATTTATCCACATTGATCTATAGCATCGTGGCAATTTCCTCTCACCGTGTGCCTCGACTTGATAGACATGGGAGGACCAATTTTAATGACAGTAGATCAACACCAAGAAAAGAAAAGAAAACTAACATTCCAGATCACATTCTTCATCACACCTGTTCTAATCCCCAAGGTTCGAGTGTGAATGTAATGACTGGCTATGTGACTGGGTTGTCGACACAGGGGAGAAATGGAGTGGGGAAAGGCATCCACTTAATGATGACATTGAGGTGAGTATATATACGTATTCAGTGATAATACAAGAATGCACTTATTCACTAATGTTCTAGTTATTTGCCAAGATCACTAGAATCTAACTTGATTCTGTTTTATGAAGTTCTACGCCTCTAATCTTTAAAGTTGAATTCCTGAAACAAATCAGATTTGCTCTGGAGAGTTTTTAGTTTGAAAAGTTAGTGAGAGTTGGATAATTGAGCATCTTGTGTCCATCTTTAAAAAATACTCTCCTATTGTTGCCAGAAACGCAGTAAAAAAACCCAATTACTGTCCACTGCATTAAAAGCAATGTTACCAAGGCAGAGTGTAAGTAGCTCAGAGGGAATATCCAGAGTTCTTTGGGCAAACTGTTTTTGACCTCCATTTAAAAAAAAACAATGATGGCTGGTTATCATCTTGAGGACACTTGTGTCCCATCCCAACAAGATACAAGACTACTGTCACATTGTAGTCGCCATTTCACATTCCCAACTGTCCCAATTGAATCGGGCCAAGTTTTTTGCAATCAGCGTTCGCTCCTTAACTTCCACTACAATTTCAGAAATAAATTACATTTGGAAGTGGCATCTCAGACTCTGGTGAGCTGAGAAGCTGGATTCTCACCACTTACTTGGCAGTAAACAAGATTCTAGCCACACTCGCACACATACACACACACACACATGCTATAATTAGCAACCTTCACTTTGCTGAGAAAGCATTGGTTTTGATGCTAACCCTTATCTTCAAAGACACAAGAAATCTCAGAAACCAAATCCAGAGTTGTGAATAGACACCAGGCTGACAATCCAGTGTAGCACTAACAGAAAACTTTACTATCTGATGTGCCGCCTGAGACGTCAAAGCAAGATCCCACAGATCTAAGGTAGATGGAAAATATCCCATGGCACTACTTCAAAGAGGAGTGAGGGGTATTTGGGTTGGCCCATGGTTAACGTCCCAAGCAACACCAGAAATAGAAGATCTGGTCATAATACTTCATTGCTGTTTGTGGGATTCTGTTGTGTACAAAATTACTGCTGTGTTTCTCCTAAAATACAACAGTGACTACACTTCAAAACCATTGAATTCATTTAAAAACTCTTCACAATAGCCTAAGGTTGTGAAAGATGCTGCAAAAACTCCAATCTTTGTTTCTTTTTAAATACTTGTCTATTCTCAACATTCACTGGATTTATTAACTGATGCAGTAAGGACAGCATGGTGGCACAGTGGTTACCACTACGGCCTCATAGTGCTAGCGACACTGCCTGTGTGGAGTTTGTACATTCTCCCTTTGTCTGCCTGAATTTTGTCTGGGTGCTCCAGTTTCCTCCCACAGTCTGAAGGTGTACGGGTTAGGTGCATTGGCCATGCTAAATAGCCCCTTAATGTCCCAGGATGCATAGACTAGAGGGATTAGCGGGGTAAATACGTGGCGTTACAGATATAACATCTAGGTGGGATTGTTGTCGGTGCAGATTCGACGCGCTGAATGGCCTCCTTCTGCATTGTAGGGTTTCTATGATTCTATGAAAATTCATATCACTTGAGGCATTACATAGCTTGCAGTGGAATGAAGGTGAAATACATAGTAAAGTGAGATTAGAAACTTTGATGGTACTCATGATAATCTAATCCAGAAGGTTTATTTTAACAGTAACCAGTTTGAAAGATTTATTAAGTATAAGCGTATTAAGCTTAATCAATTAGTTACTTCTACTTGTAAGTAGACACACCAGCTTGAATTCTTCTTTCCTTCTTGCCATTCTGGTACCAATAAGAAGCTGTTTTCTATTGTCTTCTTCACCTGAAAACCTTATACCCTTAAGAGGTAGATGGACATATTGATCCTTTCAAAGGGAGATAATATAAATGGTTGTAAAGGACAGACCCAGAGAATAATCGAAAGTGTAATGAAAATTCATAAAGTTGAAAAGAAGAGAGAGGTGGTAAACATGGGCCTGGTCAGTTTGCAGGGTTTTACTGAAGGACCCAATGCAGGAATTGCCACTGCTGAGGTTGTTTATTACTCTTGATGTCTCTCAGACTAAGGTTGAGCCCTTGTGATTGACAAGGCAGCCTGACTCATTAAATGGGGAGGTTGTCCTATCACTGGAAACTGTCATCCTTCCACTCAGATTCAGACAGTGTGCTTGTCAATGTGCTGATAGTTTGGATAATTCCAGACGAACAAGCAGTGGAAAATTTTCAGTAACAAGTTGAACCCTTTCAGTTGATCAAACTCCAGCAGTACATGTGGGCTAGAACTGATTTTTGTCTTAGCTCTTTACACTAGGGGGTGTGTTCCTACAGGGATATCATATTGGCAAAAAGAAATGTTCCCTTTGAGGATTTTGCAATAGTTTGTAGACTTAAACATGGTCAAAAGGCTTTCCAAGTGTGCCAAAATAACCCCTCCCTTCTGTTTCCTTTGCTTTGGGAGGGACACATTGAATATCGATGACCTGGGCCATAATATTACTGTGTCCCCAGCATGTAGGAATTGAATTAAGTTTTGATACAAACCTCAAGTTAATTTGTGGTAGGCAAATTCTGTCATACTGCTGAGCTCAGTATGTCCTCCTACTCTGTTTCCCCGGTGATATCATTAATACTCACTGTTTAAACAAAATATACTGGGCAAATAAGAAAAAAGATGGTAGAAAGAGAGCAAACCCTGTGGATGGAACATTATGTTTTGCCAGTTTTAAAAACTGACTACTGCTGTGAGTCAACTATTAGTAGTGTTCTTTATTCCAACATTAAATAAAATCAGGTATGTTCATTCCCAATCTCCATCACTGTCCAATACAATAACTTGAATTAAGATGCTAGTGCATTAAAAAAGATACAAAAACTTATATAGTGTCTGCATTTATTTAAACAATACCTAGCTACATTCATATAGCACCTAGCCACATTTAAACAAGATCAATTACCACTTCAGGAAAGCACTTCAAAGACTATAAATCCTTTCTGAAATGTACAAAATGCAGTAATATAGTTTTGTCAGTGTTATAATGTGCAAAACAAGAAAAGTAATTTGTGTACAGATTCCACAAACTGATATAATGATCAAATATCTATTTGTGATTTTTTTTTTCCCCAGGGGAATTAAGAGCCAACAGATATGCAGAATCACTTGGGAGGAAGGGAAAGATAGTAAGATGAGTACGGAGGAGGACTATTAGTCTTAGTCTGCTCATTCAAAATAAACCAAATATATTTAAAAAAAACTGAACACATTAATATTTTCAAATCCATCATGAGCACTGGAAGGTGATTACACTTCATATGAAATGAGTCTTCCTGTCATTAGTTCACATTTTACCTTCATCATTTGGAACCTATACCCCATTGATTTAGTTTGAATGTTCTAGGTTTATTTTTTTCTACATTGTTTAATATTTCATATACTCCTTACGGCGATTCTTTTCAGACTGGCTCCAGCTTCTCTCATCTGTAATCAAAGGATTGCTCCTGCCTTCCTGTAAAGCTTCCAATGGTTGAATATCTATCATCTGTCTCAGTGAACAAAGGACAGCACAATATCCAAGGTACAGTCCTTTCAGAACTGCAATTTTAGCACAATCTCTGATCTTTATGCTGCCTACATGGCAATTTAACCCACTGATAACATTATTATAGCTATAGCTATCAAAACTATAGTTTCCTTTTAAAATATGGAAAAACATTAAGGAAAGACCATGGCCTAGCTCGAATATTAATTGAAAAACTCAGCTAATGTCTGGAAACTTAACTTCAAATCTTGCCATGGCAAATGGTGGAATTTAAATTCAATAAAAAAAATTATCTGGAATAAATGTCTACTGATGACTATGAAACTATTGTCAATTGTCGGATAAACCCATCTGGTTCACTAATGTCCTTTAGAGAAGGCAGTCTACTGTTCTTACCTAGTCTGGCCTACATGTAACTCCAGAGCTACAGAAACATAGTTGACTCTCAACTGCCCCCTGATGAGAAACCAGGGATAGGCAATATATGCAAGTCTGCCAGGAACACCGATGTTACATGAATGAATAAAAATAAATCTGGATGTTTGAGTGCTGATCTCCAGTTATTTTAAGAGAAGGGTTACAAGTTGTTCATGGACTATGAACAGGCCTGTTTTTTTAGGTGATTACCTGACAATATGATACTTGAGGGAGAAGGGCAGTTTGTTTTGAACTATAATCATTTTAATTGATGGGGGAAATCCAGTAAAGACACAAGTTAGGGATTTACTGGAAATCACATGATAGAGACAAGTTTTAAGTTTTGAAATCAATGTGTTTCGGGGAATAGGCTGAGAAGGAAAGTTGCCCTAATTCCCCCTGTCCCTGCCTTGTCTGAAGTTCCATGTGTGGTTATTGATTTGCTGCCAGAGAATCCTCACCAAAGTTAACTCAGCTTCATTTGAAAATCTCAAAAGTTGAGATGAGAAAAATTGATCCAGCTTTATATTCTCCTTCGTATTGAAGCTCCATTGTTGAGACTCTCCAGATAATTATGAGGACCAGTGGCCCATCTTCACACATGGAAACTCCAGATCAACAGCATGAAGACTTATGAAATTTATTCTTAATTTTATAAAGCCCATTCCACCAAAGCCCACCTCTGCGGAGACATATCTGTTTGGCCTTTGTGTATGCACATATGTGTTGAGATGATTTTATAAAAAGGGGTAGATAGTTATACTTCTAGAGTACTGTTGTATGTGGATAGACTTGCAAACCTGTCAATTGTTTGTAATAACAGCATCTTTTCAAGTTAAACATGAAAAGTTTGACACTTCTTCACTCCCACTTAACTTCACAAATATGCACAAATTTAAAGGATAATATGGGTTACAAAATATATCTAATGCTATAATATTCTCAGTAAATACACAGTCCCTTTAAATGCACAGGCTGACTGTTGTCAGATACACTTTAGTCTGAAATCAAGTGGAAGTTACCAAGCAAGCAAATCTTTGTGGATTTCTCTGCAAACCTCCCCAGATGATTACTACCCCAGCTTTCATATGATTTATTCCAAACTCCAATCTCAAAAGATATGCTATAGAATTCTCATTCAAACAATGCTTTCTCTTAATTGTTCCCAACAAGGATCCACTTCCAGGTTTTACAACTCTCCTTATTCCTTTGGCTTGAATGCTTTCAAGCTTTCACACGAACTCAGATTCAGCCACTAATTACTTCACAATTGCTTCAACTAATCCTCCCCACACTATATAAGATCTCACAAACCTTACAATTACTTAAGATAAGGCTTTTCACTACCAAATGCTTCTAACATTTTTCAGCTCTATCTTTATCTTCAATGAACATACCAATGCCAGTTTCTCTGTCTCTTTGATTACTGATTTCTCAGAATATATCTTTCATCCCTTTCTCCTGGAACTAACTGTCCTGTAGTTTTCTCTGAGACTTGCTTGCATGCCCATTCCTCTTTATTTTTTTATTTCTGCTGCTGGCAAAACTGCAGGTGTTGTACTCTTTCTAGCTTCCTCATGTCATCTCCCTGGATCCAGTTAAACTAAAATCTCTAAAAACGTCCCTATATGAAAGTTTCCCCCTGTTACTAAGCAACAACTAATTCTTTCTCCAAACTTACGTTTACTTTGCCCATCGTAATCTCTCCCTCAGCACAATAGACATTTGCACTGAAACCAAAACCGCCAATACAGACGAATACCTTTGTTTAACATTAATCTAATTAGAATTGTATCCTTTCCTATAGAAAAATACTAAATTTCACCTCCTTAAATCTATATTTTTTTCTAATATGTAATAATATAAATATAGGTCATATAAAACTATCTGTTCCCTAGTACAGGTAACATTAAAACAGTAATTTCATTGAATATTGAATGATAATTATAATATTATGTTAATTATAATTAATAATAAAAAGAAAGAAGAAAAGGAAATATTTTATTGAAAGGAGAAAACAGTTCATATATATAAATATACAAGAAAAAGACTTTTTTTTAAAAGCACAAACAATAACTCTAATTGATCTGTTCTGTGACAACTCTCCAAAATGGCAAACAGAAACCCTGGGTGACACAATGGCATAGTGGTTAGCACTCTGCCTCATAGTGCCAAAGACCTGGGTTCAGTTCTGGCCTTGGGTGACTGTCTGTGCGGAGTTTACACGTTCTCTCCTTGTTTGCATGGGTTTCCTTCCACAATCCACAGATGGATGGGTTTGGTTAATTGGCCATGATAAATTGCTTCTTAGTGTTGGGGATTAGCAACACATCTTCATGGGATTACAAGGAGATGGCCTGGATGGAGTTGTAATCAGTGCAGGCTCGATATGCTGAATGGCCTTTTTCTGCATTGTAGTGATTCTATTCTGTGATTTAAATTGATCTATACTCCAACAGGAACCTAAATTGGTAAAACTCAAAGATATCTGAAGTAACTGCAAGGTTTGTGAGATCTGTGAAGGATTAGTTGAAGCAATTAGTGGCTGAATCTGAGTTCATGTGAAAGCTTGAAAGCATTCAAACCACAGGAATCCTGTAATAGGTTACCAAGCCTGAATAACCTTACACAACAATGGACTCTTCACCCAGTTGCTTCCTATGTCATCATCAGTGCTTGGCTAACCCATTACAGCTGCAGCAATGAATGCCTTTATGCTAAATTTCAGGCTCCATTCCAGCTTTTTGAAGTCTTGTTCAGACTTTCCCAAAATATAGATCTGAACAACCATGAGTCTTTATCAATCTTTCTCAAGACTTTTGAAAGGCTGTAGACTTCTCAGAACTGTTTACACATCCTAAGTGACGTGTCTCACATTTATACCTTCCGTGAATTCATTTCCACTCTGTTGACCAAACCAAGTGTAAGGCCATTCAATGTCCTGAGCTAGTAGTTCAAGGTTCATCAGAGTCAACACAGTAAAAACAGTTCTTCTTTGTAAGCAATGGTAAAAATAACTTAGAAGATAGACTATAGCACAAACAGGCCTTTCGGCCCACAAGTTGCACCGAACATATCCCTACATATTAGGCTTACCTATAACCCTCTATCTTAAGTCCCATGTACTCATCCAAAAATCTTTTAAAAGATCCTATCGAATCCACCTCTACCACCACTGCCGGCAGCCCATTCCACGCACCCACCACCCTCTGAGTGAAAAACTTACCCCTGACATCTCCTCTGTACCTATTCCCTAGCACCCTAAACCTGTGTCCTCTTGTGGCAGCCATTTCAGCCCTGGGAAAATATGGTATGTTGATTATTAAAAAAAATGTTCAGCAGCTAAGAAAGTAGTGCATGGAAAAATTCTTCACATCGAATTAATAATATTGCTTATTAAATAATTGATCAACAAGCAAAGCGCAATCACACCTAGGTTTACATCAGTGTCTACAAAGTAAGATTAAATTAAGATTTACATAAAAGTCAAAAGTGCAGAAGAAATAAAACTGCAAAAAATTGTGATTGCCAGCTGTGGGCTATAATGATGTTGTATACTTCCTAATTTCCTTTAAATGGGGCCCTATTTTGCAGGATTGGGCTAGGATTGATGGGTAAGTGTCTCTAAAACTGAATGTAACTTCAGGATTTTAGGCATGTGCAGATTAACACTGAGATGATGAAACTTCATGAGGACAGCCTCAACCGGGATCTTGGGTTCATATCACACTATCTGTAACTCCCACGACTTGCCTGGACTTGCAAAATCTCACTAACTGTCCTGTCTGGAGACAATACACATCTCTTTAACTTGGCTTAATGCTCTCTCCACTCACATTGTCTGTATCTTTAAGACTTGGTTAGCTGTAAAAACTCGCATTCCAATAATTATTTTGTAAATTTGATTTGTCTTTATATGCCTGTTTGTGAATAGAACTCGCACTCACCTGTTGAAGAGACAACAAGTGCTTCGAAAGCTAGTGGCTTTTGCCACCAAATAAACCTGATGGACTTTAATCTGATGTGAGATTTCTTAGTTATAGTCACCAGACAGCCCAGGGAGACACTTTCCACCACTCCTCCACAATGCTGCTCAGTGTACTTCTTGTTTTAAAATTTAAACACTTGGAGGACGGGAATTTCCACCCAAATGAAAAGACTCGTCTGACAGCTAACAGAAATCCTGTTCCCCGTTGGTAGAGGCAATGGTCAAAAATCGGGATTGCCGATGGGTGTCAAGACAATGGTTTTGACAACTACTCAATAACTGGCCAATTTGGGAAAAATCACTGCTGGCTGACTTTCCTACATAGTGTGGAATTGTAATTTAGCTCTGTGCCTGTGGGGGTCCTGAACCCAAACCTCAAAGTTCTGCCCTGGAACTCCCCAGCCTCATCTCACAACATTTCTACTTTGCATCCTTCTGATATTAGAGGATAGTCACATCGAACTGCAGCACGGGTACAAACAGCACTTCAGGTTTTTCAAAAGAAATGGGCAATGAACCAAAATATTTTTAAATCACTGCAAAACTGATATCATCTAATGAGATATCAATCTCCATAAACTGCTCAAACCCTTGATCTGAGGCTGCTGACTCTGGTGAGGAACTGATCTGAGAAAATAAATTATGACGCCTATTGCAAGCTGGAGTTTGCCCAGAACAAACAAATATTTGCTAGCTTGACCAAACAGTCTCCAGTCACAGGGCAACTCCTTCTTGACTATAGTTAGTGTTTTATGCTAAAAGGCAAATTGTTATCTTGTAGACGGGGTTTAATCTGTTAGTAACCACAGGGTTGTGTGAAGAAACAATTTTACTTTTGATGGACCAAAATATCCAATCCTGGCATCACTGGGCATTTGCTGTGTGGAGATGTTGCATTTCAGAACGGAGCCTCACCCTTCCGGGTTAGATTGGTTTGTCTGGTAGAAGGTGTCAAAGTAGCCAGGAGTTTACAATAGCAACATGAATATCGATGCCTCTGAGAGTAGGATATTGTGAGGCCCACATATTATCCCTGTTCGGAAACTATTGCAGCAATTCTCCAGCCATTCATACCTGCTGTCGCTGCAAGCAATTTGGCATTCAGCCAAATCTCTGTCACTGCAGTGGGATGGGAGAATCCCTGGTTATAAGTGAGGTTGGAGAATCTGGCCCTATGTTTATTCTAGTACAGTGCGGAACCCAGCACGCAAAGACCCTGAGACAAGAGGGCAATGGCGGGGGGTGCAAAAAAGCATTCTATGCTTCAATCTCTCCTCAACAGAATCTGTCTACCCTTTGATAAAGAACAGCTTATTACTACAGAATTAACAAATATCCTCTCACACATTACTTTGTTCTCAAAGTTGTAAGAAGTGTCCATTATAAGCTATTGATCATTTTGACCAGTAAAAGAAAGAACATACTGAGTAATCACATATTTCAAGATAAAACTAGAAAACATTAATTTACGGTAAGGCATACATTTATAAAGAAATCAGGAACTGATCTTCAGAGAACTGACACAGACGCAAAGGCCAGAATTCTCTGACCCTTCACGCTAGTAGGATTCTCCGTTCCTGCCAGCAGCGCACTCCCACCTTCAGGTTTCCCATCAACGTTGCGTGATGTCAATGGGATGTCTTGAAGTGTGAAGTTTGTTTTTGTTATTAGCGTTCATGGGATATGGACATTGCTGATTGAGTACACACCTATTGTTCATCCCTAATTCCATTTGAACTGACTGCCTTGCTAGGGCATTTTAGAGGGCAGTTAAGAGTCAAGTATATTGCTGTGGATGCAGAGTCACTTATAGAACAGACCAGTTAAGGTTGGCAAATTTCCTTTCTTTAAAGGTCCCTAAAGCACTCTGAGATTTGTTGTACAATAATTGACAATGGTTTTATAGTCATTATTGGACTTTCAATCCAGATTTTTATTGAATTCAAATTTCACCATCTGGAACCAAATCCCCAGAACAGTATCTTGGGTCTTTGGATTACTAGTCTGGTGACAATGATCATTGTGCTGAAATGCATTAAATAACAACTGCAGGATATTTTATCCAAGTCAAGGTGTGTGAGATTTGGAGAGAAAGGATGATGCCCCAAAGATGCTGCTACTCATTCATTTCAGTGGGTGGAAGCCACACATTGGAAGGTGTACCATAATACTCAGCTTGCACTTATAATCAAAACCATTTTTATAAACCAAATCACAAAGTTTCTTAATGTTTCCAAGAGGCACTATTCAGATGATATTCTTAACTGAACTTTGGATGAACCTGACAAGATGCATTCTACCTCACAGTCAGCAAAGAACAAAGAACAAAACAGCACAGGGAACAGGCCCTTCGGCCCAACGAGCCCGCGCCGCCACCCTGATGTTCCCACCTCTACCCGTGATCCCTGTCTATGTTTATAGATCTATGGATTAAAAACCAAATTTGAGACAATTTAGGGAGAATTTGTTTTGCCAATCAGCCTAAGAGCGCATCTTTGGGATGTGGGAGGAAACCGGAGCACCCGGAGAAAACCCACGCAAGCACAGGGAGAATGTGCAAACTCCCACAGACACAGGCCCAAATCCATGCATCTGCACAGCACAGCGATAGTCACTGAGCTGTCGTGTTGCCCATCAGATGGTCCAGGTCAAGCATACACTAACGATGTGAAGCACTAGGATACTCTCGAAAAAGATCCAAGAGCAGCTCTCTCACGACCCATCGCGTGTATGCCCCTCGTTAGACAACAAGGTGGACCAAAGCACCTGTAGGATAAAAACAAGTACATCAATATCATCATATATTTACACACTTCCCAGGGACTCCCAAGGCTCATGATCCCTATTTTAAATCAGTTTTCTATACCCCTCCATTCCCATTCTGTTCATGTGCCCATCTAAGTATTTCTTAAATAACTACAGAGTACCTGCCTCCACCACTTTACTTGGCAGCGCATTCCATACCCCCACCACCCTCTGTGTGAAAAAACTCCCTCTAGCATCCAAATTATACCTTACCCCCCTCACCCTAAGCCCGTGACCCCTCATGCTATTTGAGTCCATCCTAGAAAAAGCTTAACCCTGTTTACTCTATCTATCCCCTTCAAAATCTTGTACACCTCTATCAGATCTCCTCTAAGTCTACGTCTTTCTAAGGAAAATAGTCCCAATTTGCCTAATCTCTCCTCGTAACTCAGACCTTCCATACCAGGCAGCATCCTGGTAAACCTCCTCTGCACTCTCTCCAGAGTCTCCACGTCCTTCCGGTAATAGGGCAACCAGAACTGGACGCAGTATTCCAAATGAGATCTAACCAACGTTTTATACAGCTACAACATTAAGGGCAGCTCTTGTACTCTATACCCCTTCCTATAAAGGCTAGCATACTATATGCTTTCTTCACAACCTTCTCCACTTGCTCTGCCACCTTCAGAGACTTGTTTACCTGCACCCCCAGGTCCCTCTGTGTTTCTATACTCTTAATAGGTCTACCCTTTATCATATACCTTCCCCCTACATTCTTTCTCCCGAAATGCATCACCTCACATTTATCAGGATTGAATTCCATCTGCCATCTGTCTGCCCAAGCTACCAGCCTATCTATGTCCTGCTGCATCGCCTGACAATGCTCCTCACTATCCGCAAGTCTAGCCATCTTTGTACTGTCTGCAAACTTGCTGATCATTCCACTTACTCCCTCTTCCAAGTCATTTATATATATTACAAATAGAAGAGGTCGCAGTACCGAGCCCTGCGGCACACCACTAGTGACCGACCTCCAGCTAGAAAAACACCCTTCCACTATTACTCTCTGTCTCCTATTACCAAGCCAGCTAGCTACCTGTCCTTGTATCCCATTAGCCTTGACCTTCTCCACTAATCTCCCATGAGGGACTTTGTCAAACACCTTACTAAAATCCATATAGATGACATCAACGGCTCGCCCTTCGTCCACCATTTTTGTCACCTCCTCAAAAAATTCTACCAGATTTGTAAGGCACAACCTCCCCTTAACAAATCCATGCTGCAATATGAAAATGCAGTTAGGCTGAGTGAATTAAATAAGAGGCTGAGCAACAAATGCAGCTCTCTACATGACTTATCCACTAAGCTCAAGGAGAAGCATTCAAACGAGGTAAACACTCTGGGAGAAACTTTAAATCCTTCTCCAACAGATTGGTGCTCAACTTCAGTCACTTCATGGATTAGAAGGGAAAGATTTTCTCCTTGCATCCGCTAATATTTTTGCCAATTAGAAAAGAAAATTTGTGTTTCAATTTTATCTGTTATGATCTTGATACACTACTGAACATCACTTCACAGTCAATGAAACTCTTCTGAAGTGTAGTTCCTATCCGTAACAGAGGGAATCTTGGTGGCCAGTTTGCATATCTCAAGTTTCTGCCAGCAGTTATGAGAAAAATTGACCAGAGAATTTGGTTTAGTGGAGATGATGACAATTAGATGTTGACCAGACATGAGGAAAAATTACTCTGCTCTTTAGCAAAATATGCCACAGAATCTCTTATGTCCAAATGAATGAAGAAGTGAGGTCTTGTCATCAGCAAGACAGCATCCCTGATAGTGCAGCACTCCCTCAAACACATGAAGTGGGTTGAAGACACAACTTCCTGATCTTGGGTTGAATGTACTACAACTGTGCAAAGGCTGACATTCATTCCTGATTCAAAAGGCAGATTTCCCTACATTTTTGTTAGAGTGTCAGGCTCTGACTGAAAAACCAGTGAGTTTCTCTCCAAAAACACGACCAAGTTTTCAGACCAGATCTTTTTGGCATTCAACGTATAGAAAATCTGGGGATGGGGTATACCATCAGTCTGGCAGAGTGGAGCCTGATAGAGCTGGCAAGACAGGACCCATAGAACAAAAAAAAAGAACAATACAGCACAGGAACAGGCCCTTCGGCCCTCCAAACCTGCACTGATCACATTTATTTATCTTGGCCAATATCTTATTTCTCTCTATTCTCCGTTTGTGAAATTGGGACACCATCTTTAAAGGATCTTCAAAATAATTTTCTCCAATCACGCCACAGACATGGAGATCCATGCCCAAAAGTATCAGGGGTAAATCTTCCACCTACCACTATTTGCAGTGGGTGGGTGGCATAGCCCAATGCTTATGGAAAGCTGGGGGGGGTAATGACACCTGTGTGGAGGAGAGTCACCCTGACGCTTGTGGGGGTGTCTCCCATATCCATAGAGATTTATCTTTTTATTTTGATCGAGTGTCCCAAACTCTGTGAAGCCAGATTGGGCCCCACGCTACCAAAATGATAGCAAATAGCACGCCCCCAGATTTTTTTTTACAGAGTACACTAAAAACAGGGCTGTGCAGCATTTTCCATCTTCAGCCAGCACTCTGCGCACTGTGGGCGATATTCTGCCCATATCAACTTTCCTATCTATACTTATTCACAGGAGGATCACTCACAAATCAAAAAGCCTTGAAGCTGTGCTAGTTCTATCTTTAAAACGTATAACAGATTGCATCTGGCAAAATCATTTTCAGCAAAACGTGGACTGGATCAAAAACATCCAATCACCAGTCATTCTGTTGATCTCTGCCAGGTAATTTGGTTAGTTCAAGATCTGTATTCTATATTATTATGGGCATCTATCATCTGCCAACGGTCCTTCAAGATGTATTATAGTTTGGAAATACTCTGTAACAACAATATGTAAGGGCCAATAATTGTGTGAAAAGTATTTTTACAGGATGTATTTTTAGTGAATGCTACACACTATTGTCCTTGCATGTAACCATATGGTAATAATATTAGTTTATTTGAACAGTTAATAGTTTTTTTCTGTAAATAGTATGATGCATGGACCACTGATGCAGTTCATTGAAAAGTTCAATTTTTTCCAAAGGAACACATGAAGAACAAACCAAATGCTAGGGACTGGATTCCATTCCAACCTTGGGTTACTGCATGAAATTTTTAGATAGTCCCAGTATCTGCGTGGGTTTCCTCCCGGTGCTGCAGTTTCCTCCCACAGACCAAAGATGTGCAGGTTAGGTCGCTTGGCTGAGCTAAATTGTCCCTTAATATCCAGGGATGTGTGGGTTTGGTGGATTAGCCATGGTAGATGCGTGATAGGGTGGGGGAGTGGGCTTGGGTTGAGATGCTCTTTGGGAGAGTCAGTACAAAGCCAATGGGCCAAATGGCCTCCTTCTACACTGTAGGAATTCTATGGATTCTTAAGGGTAGAAATTGCTCCTTGTCCTGGTTGTTTTCCATTGTATTAAATCAGGACCTGAGTTACTCTCCATGTTGTATGTGACAAGCAGTTGTATACGTGGTCAGGGCTGTAAACAAGTCTTTGGATATTTATGTACGTAAATGAGGGCTTATTTTCACACCCATTTCATATTTTCCTGTTGAAAGTAGTTGGAGTATGTGGTACTTGGCTGCTTTAAGGGGTGATCTGTCAATGAAGTCATATGTTCCAGGAATCCAATTAGAAACCAGGTGGGGGATCACGCTGGTAGAGCATGGGCTTTTGGCTCAATTTGCCCAGGAGGTAGACTGACAGTGTTAAAGCTGCACTGCAATTAGCATGTCATGTAAATAAATGTTTTGTGTTTGTACCCATCTGGTGGAGCCAAGTTATTACAGAGTTAAATGCAAGGTCTGCTTTGATTAGCATTCTACAGCCACCGACAAACCATACTTTTAATTTTAGATCAATGAGTAATCAGGGCTATAGATTCAGGGGGAGTGGGAGTGCATTCCCCAAGGCCTCAGCAATTGGATCCTGACCCTTTGCTGCTCCATGCCCCACAACCTTATCCGCTCACATCTCCACCCCAACTTCTCCCTCTCTTGGGTAATTCAATCTTCATTTCTCAACTAAGTGAATTGCCTGTGGTGGAGTGACCAGCACTAGTAATCAAATGAGATTATTGAAACCAGGCTCAATTTTATTGCCTTTTGACCTCCAAGTTAGAATTGCTGTCTGTGAATACAGCACTGATGCCTAAGCATATGGCTCACGTATGATGCAGGCCCTGAAACAGCCATCACACCCTCTGCAACGACCCTTTTGCTGAAACCTGACTGCTATGTGTGCATTCCAGACTAACCAGCTGTCCTTAAAAGGAACATTGGAGCCACAGTCAAAATGGTGCATTTTATTTATTTGATAGATACCTGATTCTGAAATCAGGAGAACAAGCAGTGCTGGTCCTGTCGTGCACTGTTCTTGTTCTTTGATTTTTGATCCTCCAACTCCAGCGTACGCCTCAAGATGACTGAGCCCCTCCCTCCTGCCCATTTAATCCCTTCTAATTTCAAAATGTCCTGGTTCACCCAGAAATCTCTCCACTGACCTGAATGGCAACAGCGATGAATACCTCACAGCTAGAACTGTGGAGGTATTGCTCCACGAGGTGGCTGAATGAATGATCACCTAAGTTCAATATTCAAAGACCTTCCTTCCCTACAGGACAACAACTTGGCTGATTGGGACCTGGTGCTCTGGTAAATGCCTCAAAAGCAGGTTGAACCGCAGGCAGGGGCTTTTCAGACAGGTGCTTTTCAGTGACTGTGCCTGCACTTTTCCAAAGAAATTCAAAAGTAATCCCACCACTACCTCAAATACTTATCCCCCACAGTTTCATTTCGCATGTCAGGCAACAGTGCTGAGATACCTGACAGATGTGACCATACTGAATATCCATTGCCGTTCACACAGATTGTGAGAAGAGTTGTTGCTGGTTCCTTTTATGGTAGAAATATTAATTGAATTGATAATGATAAATATGTGGAGGCTATTGATGGATTATGTAACTGGAGGAAATATAAAAAGCTACAACGCCACTCAAAATTATATTTTAAATTGATAAGTTTTTTTTGACAGTTTTATTTTAGTTACATTAACCCCCTTAATGGGAGTCAATAATTTGTTTACTTAGTTCCCAAAAGGTTTTATAAAAATACAGTCCCAAAATGAATTTCTAATTTGATCCAAAAGCAGGAAATGCCAGACAAAATCAGCAGGTCTGACCACATTTGCGGAGAGAGAATAGAGTCAAAGGTTTGAGTCAGGGTTATCCTTTATCAGAGCAGTGGTTCTATTCTCTCCACAGATGCTGTCAGATGTGCTGAAATTTTCCAGCATTTTCTGTTTGTGTTTCAGATTATAACATCCACAATATTTTTTTTTCTAATTTGTGTTGAAGTTTTACTCATTCAGTTACCACAATGTAAAGAGCCCATTTTACTCACCTAGTTCACCAATGTCCATCAGGGAAAGAAATCTGCCATCTTCACATGGTCTGGCCTCCCTGGGACTCCAAATTCACAACAAGACTCTTAAACACCTTTTGAAATAGCTGAGCGAGCCATTCTGTTTAAGGGAAATTAGGGATAGGCAATAAATGCTGGCCCAGCTAGTGACACCCACATCCCATGAATGAATTAAAAAAGAAATAGTTTTATGCTCGTTGCTCTCTCTCAAATTGGTATAAAAGGGGTTAGCTGGGAGACTGGGTGGGTTAAATAGGAAATAGACATAGGTAATGCTGTATTCTGTGAATAAACCTGTTATGAGAAAAATATTCTTGCAGAACCAGAAAATCATATTCAAAGTCAATAGACCTTTTCTAATCCATTAAAATATACACCCCACCCGTGATGGGCAGGACCAGAAAATTTAGGTCTCCATGTTTATATATTCCACTAACTGGCCTAGGATTGATGTAACAGTTAGATATAGTACTTGAGATGAAGAGAATGAAAAGGTATGGGAGGGGAGGCAAGATCAAGCTATTAAGTTGAATGATCAGCCATGATCATAGTGAATGGCAGATTAGGCTCAAAGGGCTGAATGGCCTCCTCCTGTTACTATTTTGGTGTTTCTACGTAACAGCAGAGATCCAATGGAGCCAGGTCCCCCAATAAATTCCAGTCCTCTGCTCACATTTGGCCTGCTGTAGAATTTCCACACCCACCTGCACCCCACTGCAGTGCGACAGACCCATGTCTATTAAAGGGGAGTGACATAAGCTTTAAAACAGCAAGTCTACGTGCAACCAAGTCTATTTACACTTAGTGGTGAGGTTTGCTGTCCGTCAATGGTTACGAACCGACTTACATCATGGTTAGCATTCATGGAGAAGTAGAGTGGAAAATGTGAAACAGTGGCTGTTTTGTGAATGTGTAAAGGCATGAATGAATGAGTATCCTTATGTCTGTCAGTGAGCTGATCGACTAATTCGTTTCCGAAATAAAGGTGCACAGGAAGGGCCAATCCCACTTAAAAATAAAATTGGTAAAAAGCCAAATGATTGGGAGTGTTTCCTGGAAACTGGAGAGTGTTTCCAATGCTATGCTTCTGGATGTTGGTAAGCTGCTTTGCATTTCCCTCTGTATCACTCTCTCAGTTCTATTCATGCCAAACACCGCACTCTCAGCTAGTACACAGATAGTTCTTTCTATCACTGCCCTCTCTCCTCGCTCCCATCTTTAGACCTTGGTACTGAGTGCCTTGCCCAATGCAACAACATGTACTTGTGGGCTCCCTTTGGCCGAGGGAACCAACACAACCTTGATATTTTTTTTCCACGACATGGTAAATTACAGCAATGCTGTGTAACTGGTATAGATTGCATTTGATTCCATCATGCATACAGCACATAAAAAAATAGGTCATTCATCCAAACTGATCCATGCTCAGATTATCAGTCTGCTTATTCCAATATTCCCAGGGGTCTGTGTAGGGTCTCCAAGGGTCTGAGGAGCTGGCAGTCACTACCTGACTGGCAAACATTGTCTCAAAAAGAAATATTACAAATACTACAGTACAGAAAGAGGCCATTCAGCCCATCCAGTCTGCACTGACCACAATCTCATCCAGGCTCCACGCCCATATCCCTACATATTTACCCACTAATCCATCTAACTGACACATCTCAGAACACTAAGAGCAATCTTTTTTTAAGCAAGGTCAATCAACCTAACTCGCACGTACTTGGACTGTGGGAGGAAACCAGAACACCCGGGGGAAACACATCCAGACACGAAGAGAATGTGTAAACTCCATATAGACAGCGACCCAAGCCGGGAATCGAACCCAGGTCCCTGGAACTGTGAAGCAGCAGTGCTAATCACTGTGCTACCCACTGGGAGCAAACACCAATTTCAGAAATACTTACAGCAATGAAATAGGCCAGTCAGAGCAAGGCTTCTTGGAGCAGTGAATGCCGATAGGCTGACTGGAGATCCAAAAGGCATTCCTCTGATTGGCCTATTTGAGTTATTCCATTTCACCGTGGCTAATAGCAAGGATTGATCCTGAGAACAAAGCCACAACAAGAGGAAGCAGCAAGAGGCAGTGAGAGGCACGAGAGGCATGGAGAGACATTTGGGGTGGGGGGGTGGGTGGTGGTGTTAGGGCAACTGTGTGTGGGTAGAGACAGTAAGTGTGTGTGTGTGTGTGAGAGAGAGAGAGAGAGAGAGAGACAGGGAGGTGGGTTAGGGTGACTATGTATGGGAGGAGGATAAGTACGTGTGAGGGGTGAGTCCGTGTGTGTGAGGGTGTGTGTGCATGGAGATGAGATGTTTGAGATGGGGGGAGGGGGGAGTTGAGGTGGCGAGTGTGTTCGCGAGGGAGAGAGAGGTATGTCTGTCCAATGTGCAAATCAGCTTTTCAGCACCATTCCTCCCATTTTAACAAGAAAAAGAAAGACTGAAGTACTTTTTTATTACTAGATTATTTACTTCTGAAGCAACATCTCTTCCACAGTTTAATGTCAGGGGGCCACGAGAGGGTGACTTGGCCATTGGTTAATGTGAGGGGGTCATGTAACTGTCAAGCGTATTTGTGACTGTGTGCCTCTCCCTAATTCCTAATATATGCATAGATAAAACCATTTCTGAGTTCATATCTATTCCATGGAACAAGGAGTGTCAACATTATGAGATTATGTGGTATTCCTTGATGTGATTGAAAAGTCACTGGCAACTCCATGGTGTGAAACACTTTGGTCTAACTGAAAGCTGGAACAGTCTCAACGAGCAGAATGACCCACATCTGTTTCAATATTTCGATGTGTGTGTGTGTGTGAGAAAAACAGGTCGAGACAACTGCAGAATTAAAAGCTAATGTTGATTCTGCTTAAATTATTTCAATGTAATTAATCTCAGGAATGAGTATTTTATCTGTGATATATGATACCTGGTAATGTGACATGTAATGGAGTTTAATGATTAAAGATCATAATTAGCACATTTTAACAAGTCCAGACCCGCCCACAAGTTAAAGATATAGACCGGAATCTTACCATCGTTAACACTGATGGGATTTTCCCATCCCGCCAACTGATTTGGCTGGCCACCAAATTCTAGGATTTCACTGCAGTGAAGATCCTCCTATATCATGTGGGGACACATGATATAGGAGGGACGAGGGAGGGGGATATTAAGCAGAAATTTATGGAGTTGGGGTGGAAGCTTAAGGCAAAAACTGGCAGAGTGGTTATCTCTGGACTCTTGCCTGTGCCAAGGGATAGTTTAGAGAAGAATAGAGAGAGGGAATGTTTGAACTCGTGGCTGTGGGGATGGTGCAGGAGGGAGGGGTTCAGGTTCCTGAACAATTGGGACTCATTCTGGGATAGGTGGGACCTCTACAAGAGAGATGGTCTACACCTGAACCAGAGGGGAACTAATATCTTGGGGGGAAAATTTGCTAAGGCTATGCAGGGGGCTTTAAACTGATTCGGGGGGGGGTGGGATCCTAAGTAGTTGGGGTGCTAAGAGGGATGAGAGTAAGGGGGTCATAGAGGAAAACTGTAAAACACAGCAGCGTACGGGTGGGGTAGGGCATGGTTTGAAATGCGTATACTTTAATGCAAGGAGTATTCGCAATAAGGGGGAGGAACTTGCAGCTTGGACCAGTACCTGGAACTTCGATGTTGTGGCCATTTCAGAGACTTGGGTAGAGCAGGGACAAGAATGGATGTTGCAGGTTCCGGGGTTCAAATGCTTTAGTCGGAGTAGAGAAGGAGGTAGAAGGGGGGGAGGAGTGGCATTATTAGTCAAAGACTGTATCACAGTGACAGAAAAGAAGTTTGATGAGGACTTGTCTGTTGAGGTAGTATGGGCTGAGATTAGAAACAGGAGAGGAGAGGTCACCCTGTTGGGAGTCTTTTATAGACCTCCTAAAAGTTCTAGAGAGGTTGAGGAAAGGATTGCAAAGTCAATTCTGGTCAGGAGTGAAAGTAATAGGGTAATTGTTATGGGGGACTTTAACTTTACTAATATTGATTGGAATAGCTATAGCTCTAGCTCGTTAGAGGGGTCAGTTTTCGTACAAAGTGTGCAGGAAGGTTTTTTGACTCAGTATGTAGATAGGCCAACTAGAGGTGAGGCTACATTGGATTTGGTGCTGGGCAATGAGCCAGACCAGGTGTTAGGCTTGGAAGTTAGTGAACATTTTGGTGATAGTGACCATAATTCGGTTATGTTCACCTTAGTGATGGATAGGGATAGGCATGAAGCTGGGGGCAGTAGTTATAGCTGGGGGAAGGGTAATTATGAGGCCATCAGGAGAGAATTAGGGTGCATAGATTGGACTAGGAAACTACAGGGACTGGGAACATCTGGAATGTGGAGCTTATTCAAGGAGCAGCTGCTGCGAGTCCTTGATAAGTATGTCCCTGTCAGGCGAGGAGGAAATGCTCGAGTAAGAGAACCTTGGTGTACAAAAAAAGTTGATTTGCTGGTTAAAAGGAAAAAGGAGGCTTATGTCAGGATGAAGCTTAAAGGCTAATGAATGTACTGGAAAAAAAGAAGACAAAATGCTATGGAGCACTAATGAATGAGATTGCCAACTTGCTTATATTTAGCAGGTGTGAAGTAGATGGCCTCGAGTTGGAATGCAAATTTGGGGCAAGGCAAGAAAAGGTAAGAATCCATTGGGCAGATGTGTCATCTCAAATAAAGAGTCCTAATTTAGTGCCCAAGTGATCCAGCAATCATGATGCTGTTATCAGCGTCAAGTAGAAAAGGGGAATTTTTAAAATTATCCTTTCATGGAGCATTGGTGTTTCTGGCTCGGCCAGCCTTTATGACCCATCCCTAACTGCCCTTGGAATGATGATAGTGAACGAAATTCTTGAACTATATGGTTATACCTTTAGTGCTTTTAGGGACAGAGTTCTAGTATGTTGACCCAGCAGTAGTGAAGGAATGGCAATATATTTCCAAGTCGGGATGGTTTTTGGCTTACAAGGGAAATTGTAGGTAAGGGTGTTCCACGGCAGGAAGGGAAATCCAACACTGTATGTGAAAACTGTATTCTTACTGCTATTTTTTGAATGGATTTTCTGCTGAACCAAAAAGGATGGCTGCTACAAGCCATATGACCAAAAGATTGGTGCCTTGTTGTGGGACCACCAGGAGTAACAAGAACAAAAACAAATCCTTTGTCAGCCTGTGGGATCTCAAATCTAATTGAACAGGCCCCTTGTAATCAATAAAAATTAAATAAGCGTTGATGAATTGGCCACCCAATCAAAATTAGCACAAAAGAGAAAGCTCAAAATTCATTATCCTGAAAGAGATGCTAATAATCAGTTTGTCTGCTTAGAGGAAACAATGGAATTCTGGCCAGAAGCAAGTAAATTGATTTTTAAGCTGCAATTAACCATTAAAACAACATGTCACATGTGTTTGTGTGTCCTTTTCCATTACATCCTTAGCCTCACAAACAGTTTGTTGTTTAACATGCCACCAAAAACTCCTCAAGCCTATCTTTGCTAGAAAATTTCCAACCACTTCTTGCAAAACCAACCCAGCTTCTGTATACCTATTTCATCTGCTATATCTGCACCAACTGTAAAGTGAATTCTACAACCCCAGTCTTCAGTCAGCTGAACTGGAAATATGGCATGAAAGAATTCCTCATTAGACTCTTGAAATTATGCAGAATAATCTTCATTTCTGTGAGTCTTATTCTGTTACTATCCGTAGTTGTAAAACTTTTTTTTCTACTGCCTTCATAGTTCATGTGTAGCTATGTGTGTGTTTCTATGTTTATGCACACGTTTTTTTGTGTGTGTATGTGTGAATATGTGTGTGCACACATTTGCGTGCATGTGTTTGCATACAACTATGTGTGTGCCGATGTGTAATTGTCTCTGTGTACCTATGCATGGGAAAGTTGCAAACACTCCTCCCCTGGGTTTTGAATGTAAAATAAACCAACCTTCCATATTAATAGTAACACCAAGTTCACTGTGGACTATTATCATATTGAATCACAAAAAATTAGGTTTGGGAAAACACACCATCACATATTTTAAAAATAATTCAGAACACTCTTTGCTTATCGACAGGTGGCAAGAGGAAATCAGTATCGACTTCTGTCTCATTCCTTTCTACAATAGCAACCATCTGCTGCTCCTGTCTTTCTAGGTTGTAAAGGTCATGAGTTTAAAATGTATTGTTGAAGAAACGTTTGTGAGTTCCTGCAGTGCATTCAGAGATGGTACACTGCTGTCATTGTGATTGATCCAGGCAGGGAATGGATGTTAAAATTGGTATATGGGATGCCAATCAAGTGGACTGCTTTGTCCTGAATGGTGTCGAGCTTCTTGAGTGTTGTTGGAACTGCATTCATCTAGGCAAGTGCAGAGCATTCCATCACATTCCTGATTTGTATCTTGTAGATACTGGATCTCTAAGGAGACCTTAGAGCAGGACTTTGTGCCGGATATGCACACAGACCTATACTGCATCTCTATAGTCATGAGTGGGATCCAGCAGTGGTTAGGCAAGAGAGAAATGGACAGCTCTGGCATGAAGAGTCCTTACTCCTCAGGCAGAAAGAGGCCCCAGGGCAGCTACGAGAAGGACAGCATCATTTGCATACCCTTGGGAAGTCCTTCAGGACTCTTTGCGATGACTAGCCATTTCAAGTCCTGTGACCCAAGCAATTCCAGCTCCTCAGGTCGAGAGGAGTTCAGCTGCTCCACAGTAGGAGACCCAGAGTAGGCTGGGGCCCTCCAGGCTGAGAGCTTCCAAAGGATGTCCATCAAGGTCATCATAGGCAAACTCTGCAGCAGACTGCATCTCACACTTTCGGGAAAACACTGAGATGTAGGGTCAGAAAATTTAAGAAATGCAAAGAATAAAAAGGTAGCATGAGTATCCACACTTTGTATATCCTTTAAACAGATATCTAGCTGGAATGTCTTGACACTAACTTTATGTTAGCTCACCACTGAGTAGTCAATATGGTTCTCTGATCGTTAGAATGCCATCACTATGATTGGTTGCTGTCCTGATGTCTGAGACTGCTGAAATTAAAACATGGCTGCCTCATATGAGATCAATGTCAAACTCAACTACACCTGATATGTGATGTTTATCATCAATGAGTTTACTAATTAATGCCTAAATGGAAAGTCCTCATTTTCAGGCCCATATATGGCAAGGCAAAAGCTAAGCTGAACAACTACGCGCTCCAGTGGCTTCCTAGCTTCCGGAGGATGAGAATTTTATAATGCAGAAGTTTAACTTCTCACTCAGAGATTGATGCCTCCCACTGAGATGATGAGGATTGCGACAGTATGCCAATCCAGGATCAGGTTGCAGCATAGGCAATGTTGTACCTCCCTTCTGAAGCATTTTGTAGCAGTGTTGTACTTCTCTTCTGAAGCATGTTGTGTCCGCCAAATGATCATATTCATTCACATGTTTTGTGAGTAGCCTTTGTCTCCAACCCCGGATATGCTGAAGTTTCTCGATGACCTATGGCACATACAAGGGATTCAAGGTGTAAGAGTCATGGGAAATCTTCGGGCATCTTACCCAGTGAATTATCTGAATATTTCACTTCTAGTGGTTACAGATCAGCTGTATGTTGAGACCCATCTCTGTTGTTGAATTGTAGTTGCTGCTGCAGGGTGCTTTTAAAGCCATATGTGTGCAGCTGATGGCACCCTGGGCATTCAGCCTCTGATCTTTGGGTGAGAATTCTCCAAGGCAGCCTTCACGATATACGACAGCGCAGAGTCGCTGAACAGAAACTGATAGCCAAGTTCTGCACACATGAGGATGGTCTCAACTGGGATCTTGTGTTCATATCACATTATCTGTAACCCACATGACTTGTCTGGGCTTGCAACATCTCACTTATTGTCCTGTCTGAAGACAATACACATCTCTTTACCTATGCTTAATGCTATCTCCACTCACGTTGTCTGCACCTTTAAGACTTGAATAGCTATAAAGAGTTGCATTCTAATCAATATTTTGTAAACTGAGTGTGTGCCTTTATATGCTCTGTTTGTGATCAGAATTCCCGACTCACCTGACGAAGGGGAAAAGCCCCGAAAGCTAGTGGCATTTGCTGCCAAATAAACCTGTTGGACTTTAACCTGGTGTTGTGAGACTCCTTACTGTGTTTACCCTATCCAATGGCCACATCATGACAACCTCTAAGCACACTCAGGCTTCACCTTCTTAGCATAATTTCACATCTTCAGCTGTGCCAAGCAAAACACAACTGCTCTAAAGAGTACCTTTGCACTTAAGCCCACAACATGGAGTCACCAGCCTCTGGCTGCTGCCTTAAATCTCCAGGACTTCTCTCAAGAACACTTTATTTCAAATCTCCTCGCAGATCTCTGTTTAACTCAGTCTTTTTTATCTTGAATCAAAGGGATTTTTCTCTGATCCTTGTCTTTCTCCCTGCCTGGGACTTAACACTGGGGCCTCTTTCTGTCCCATCCCCTGATTTGGAATCTTCTACTTATCCCCCTCCCGATGTCTTGCTCCCTGAGGCACTTTCTCTCTGTAAGAGGTCCGACAACACCAATTTTAAATCCAACCGATTTATCTGATAGTAAACTTGCTAGCTTTCAGCCTTTGTGCCTTCGTCAGGCGAATGAGGTGTTGTGGTCTGCAATAACACACATATCAGCACAGACAGTTTACCGATTGCTGATTAGAATGCGAACCCTTACACCTAACCTGCTATTCAAGTCTTAAAGTGGCTAACAATGTGAGTGGAAGGAGCACTGAGCACAGGTTAGAGAGATGTGTATTGTCTCCAGACAGCACAGTAAGTGAGGTTTTTTGGCTAACCCAGGCAAGTCATGGGGGTTACAGATAGTGCAACGTGAAGCCAAGATCCCTGTTAAGACCATCCTCATGTGTACGGAACTTGGCTATCAGTCTCTGCTCAGCGGCTCTGCGCTGTCGTGTGTCGTGAAGGCCCCCTTGAAGAATGTTTACCCGAAGGACGAGGGAGAATGCACAAACTCCAACAGACACAGGCCCAAATTCATGTATCTGCACAGCACAGCGATAGTCACTGAGCTGCCATGTTGCCCATCAAATGGTCCAGGTCAAGCATACACTAACAACGTGAAGCACTAGGATACTCTCAAAAAAGATCCAAGAGCAGCCCTCTCATGACCCATCGCATGTATGCCCCTCGTTAGACAACAAGGTGGACCAAAGCACCTGTAGGATAAAAACAAGTACATCAATATCATCATCTATTTACACACTTCCCAGGGACTCCCAAGGCTCATGATCCCTATTTTAAATCAGTTTTCTATACCCCTCCATTCCCATTCTGTTCATGTGCCCATCTAAGTATTTCTTAAATAACTCCAGAGTACCTGCCTCCACCACTTTACTTGGCAGCGCATTCCATACCCCCACCACCCTCTGTGTGAAAAAACTCCCTCTAGCATCCAAATTATACCTTACCCCCCTCACCCTAAGCCCGTGACCCCTCGTGCTATTCGAGTCCATCCTAGGAAAAAGCTTAACCCTGTTTACTCTATCTATACCCCTCATAATCTTGTACACCTCTATTAGATCTCCTCTAAGTCTACATCTTTCTAAGGAAAACAGTCCCAATTTGCCTAATCTCTCCTCGTAACTCAGACCTTCCATACCAGGCAGCATCCTGGTAAACCTCCTCTGCACTCTCTCCAGAGTCTCCACGTCCTTCCGGTAGTAAGGCGACCAGAACTGGACGCAGTATTCCAAATGAGGTCTAACCAACGTTTTATACAACTGCAACATTAAAGGCCAGCTCTTGTACTCTATACCCCTTCCTATAAAGGCTAGCATACCATATGCTTTCTTCACAACCTTGCTTGATAAAATGCCATATAGAGTATATTTATATTATATATTTGTGTGCATACGACTTTTTATGTTTTGATAGGAAGAATGAGATATAATATAAACTATTTTAAAGATAGTTCAGATATAAAGAGATGTCAGGCTGTATGTGCATGAATTGTTGGAGATAGCAGGGCCAGTGGTGAAAATGATGAAACGAACAGGTTCCTCGATCTTATAAACAGAGGCATGTGTGCAAAGACAAGGACGTTACAGTGAACATTAATAAAACACTGGTTCAGCCTCAACTGGAGTAGTGTGTCCAATCCTGTGCAGGACTTTAGAAAGGATGTGAAGGCTTTACCAGTAAAAAAAGGGTTGCAAGGATCAACAACTTCAGTTGTATGGGTAAATGTGAAAAGTTGGGGCTGTTCTCCATCGAGAAGAGATGAGTTTCATGGAGATTTGAAAGAGGTGTTCAAAATTATGAGATGTCTGGACCGGATAATAGAGAGAAACCTGTCCTTTTTAGTGGAAGTGTTGAGAACTGGAGGACATCGACATGAGATAAATGTACCAATTGCGATACAAGGAGGAACATCTTTCTGCAGTGCATGATCACAATTATAGAATGCACTTCCTGAAAGAGTGGTGCTGACACATTCAGTTGTGTTTTATATCTGAAAGGAAATTAATTAGAGGTTACAGAGAAGGGATTGAGGGGTGAGAGTAGCTACGTTGTTCTTATGGAGAGCCAGTGTGGATTTGGTGGGCCAGCTGACCTCTGTTTCTGCTGTAAGCATTCTATGATTCTATAAATCCGCTCCCACACACTTGACGTTGCTCCTTGAACCAGTTCAGCCAGTTTCCTGCGCAGTTAATTGCAAAAACAAATGCAGAATTTTTTTCCCTTCTACTAATGCTCCTATATTTGACTTCCTTCCTGGAATACAATGTGCAAGTTTTGTGCATCAACAGCAGATTTGAACAAGATGTGAATAAGTTATCTTTAGTTCTGTGCTTTCAGTGGAGATTGCCTTTTACTGGACCCTACTTGTGTCTTAAGTGGTGTTTTGCTGCCATCTGCTGAACCACTCTGAAAGGGTGCATTCACTTCTTCGTAGATTTGTTCCAGTGTGATAGCTCCTTATTATTTTATATATTTATAATTTCTAGATGCACCAAATTTTCCAGAAGGTGGTCATGCAAGGACTGGAACCATGGGTAAAAAGATAGCCAGCTCTGTGCTCGAGTTAGCAATAGTCTTGCATATTTTTAAAGAATTTTTGCGGTTTGAATTTCCAACAGCTGAATTTCTGTTCCTGCAGCACAATAAGATGTCATAAAGTGCAGGGAAAAGGTTCCCCCATCACCACAGAAGACAATTCAATGGCATCAATGTGTTCATAAATATGGTGGCAGTGTGATTAGCCCTAGTGCCTCACATTGCCAGGGATCCATGTTCGATTCTGGCTTGGGTCACTGTGGAGTTTGCACTTTCTCCCCTTGTCTGCATGGGTTTCTTTTGGATGCTCCAGTTTCCTCCCACAATCAAAAGGCATGCAGGTTAGGTGTATTGGCCATGCTACATTCTCCATCAATGCACCTCAACAGGTTCTGGAGTGTAGCAACGAGGGGACTTTCACTGTAACTTCATTGCTGTGTTAATGTAAGCCAACTTGTGACACTCATAAAAAAAACATGAACTAAATATTCCAGCTGCGGCATCTTCTGCAGAGCTCAAGGATGATGAAAGTCAGGGAGAATGATTTCCTTTGTGTCATTACCTCTCCCTTTCCTCGCTGACAGCCTCCTAAGTCATCTTGTGTTAGGGACTCAGATGAGTGATAACACTTTAAGGAATGGCCACTCTGCCCCTCAGTTGCAGGCTGCCCAATATTTCCGTGTTTAGGATTTCTTACCTGAGGGAGTGTCAGCTGAACAAGTGACAGCTGCTGCTTCTGCAGAAGTGCAGAGACTGCAGTCTGAAGAAAATCCCAATAGATGTGTGCACAGTGATGCCAGTCACCGTGCTGCTCATTGCTAAGTGGAATTGAGGATGAACAGCCTTCCTCCATCTCCATCAAATCAACACAGGGGAACTTCCTAGGAATGGGCACCATTTCACCTACTCAAGAGCACTAATGGATTCACTGTGGTTACACTTAACAATCTGGAAATATCACAAACTTTGTACTATTGAATACAGTACACTTGTAGATATCTCAGTCTGTGTTTATACACTCAATAAGAACGGTAACAGAATGAATGATGTTCTTACCACTGACACTGAGGCTGAAATGTTGAGATCCATCTTACATTGGCATTGCCAGGAGCATCCCACATCCCAAAGATGTGCTCTTATGCTAATAGGCAAAACAAATTCTCCCTAAATTGTCTCAAATTTGGTTTTTAATCCATGGATCTATAAACATTGACAGGGATCACGGGTAGAGGTGGAAACATCAGGGTGGCGGTGCGGGCTCATTGGGCTGTTTCCCGTGCTGTTTTGTTCTTTGTTCTTTGTGTATGGGAGGGGGGTGGTATTCTCTGAGTGCCCCGTTGGCTGGTGGCACAATCCTCTAGTCCTGCAACTGTGAATGGAGTTTCCCATTGAATCCACTTCCTGCAATGCCAGAGTTTCACTGTTGGAGGGACCAGAAGATCCTGCTAGCGAGAATGGCTGGAAAATTCCAGCTTACATTTGTGAGGCAGTGGAAGCCTTATTCATACTCTCTGGGTCTTTCATACAAAGTTTCAGTGTTCAAAGCCTTAATGATGCTCTTTGCAGCATTCATTGCCCATCCGTACTTGACTTCAACATAACTCAATGATCAGACTCCACAAGTAGCTGGAGATCTGCAGCGTTATCTGAAACATCAGTATTGGTTACAAGGCAGTTATCCCACAAGTCAATGCTACTTTCATTGGTCTGGGTGTAGGAAGCACAGCTTGTAATACCATGTATTGTCCAAGCTTCAACACCCCATTTACAATCCCTGGCATTAATGTGAAAGGGCCAGGTTCTGAAGGGTTTCTTATGATGTATCACATCAAAGGATTATGATGATGAGGGTAACCCCCTTTTTAATGTAACTGAGTGAAACTCTGTTGTTTTTTTCTCCTTTGTTGGAGATGGACATTCCTTTGGCTTCCCTATAAATGGTTCTGTCATTGAACACTAGTCTCCAGGGCCTGCATGATAGCAAGTATGAGATCAGTGGATCCTTTGTGCATCTACTTTGCACAAGGAAGTGAATAGCAATGGGCCCCTCCTGCACAGAAACAGCCCCGGCTACGTAGACATACCTTCCAAATATGCTGCTATTGATTGCATCCTCACCCTCCTCCATTTTGGAATTGTCAGAATGGACAGGGTCATTCTCCTTCTCCTCTTCCTCATCCTGGAGCTCTAACCATGGCATTTTCCTTTGGGGTTGAAGGTTCTTCTGCAGCATGCAACACACTGGGAGGAATTTTACCAGCTCACTCTGCCCATCCTCCTCCTCTGTCCTTGTGCCCATGGCACTGCCTCTTCCTCCTGGCCTTGTCTTCTCCTTCCAGTCTCTGCCAGCTCACAGATTGACTTGCTTCTATGGCACCGATGTGAGAGGATGCTATGTCCCTCTTGTAGCTTGACACAATGCACTCTTCTCAAGAGCAATGTTATTCTTGCCAACTCGGAGCAAGAGTCAGTCATGGGCAAAAACATTGTCATGCCAAATCCTGCAGCCCCATCCATCTATTCTGTTATTATAAAGAGAGACAATTGCTACTGAATTTTTGCCATTCCTGTTGCATTTAACATAGCTTTGAAACAAGTTACAAAGGGGATCATGCACCTCTCTGAAAATGGTGCTCCGACTATCAAACCCAATGCACAAAGTTCAGATCTGCTATTACCAGATCTAATCTGTGCGCATTATGATTCAATATCCAGGTCACCAAAATCAATTTTACAGGCAACTTTCTCCACAAAACATGTATGTGTGAAATGCAAGCTCTTACCATTCCCATCCCCTGTAAAAATGGGAAATATTATGCTTGGAGACAGGATTTCCAGATTGAGGCCTCCTCTACCAATTTTGTTCTCAGTTATGTGGCAATCTACGCCTCAGTCTCCTGGAAGCTAAAAGGACTCTCACCATTAATCAAGGAAACCAGATATATATTACCAACCTATACTCATTGGCGTAAGAGGCATTTGTGCCTTTCACTAATTCAAGGAGCTGGTATTAAATCGCCTTGAATTGCATTTAAACACATTGAGCAATTAGGCAGAACAATGAGCTTCCTGCCACTATAGGGTGAGTTTCCTGTTTCATTTTCTTCCTGCCGACTGGTTTAACACTTAAGCAGATAATTCTCTAGAAACTGAGAGTCTGATGCAGGACTATGATTATGACCTCTTATGCAATTCTCTGTGTCTGTCACCATCTCATCCATTCCAGCAGTCTCCAGAAAATCCAGCCTACAGCTTGGGGATGATCCACCTGGTCAGTACAAAACTACCATCAATAAGATGAATCAGACATTAGAAAAGCACCATGAAAAGATAGAGTTGCATTTCAAAAAGCTTAAAAACAAGTGACAAGGATACAGTCCATAAAATCAAAAAAATGAAACTGAAGGTCCAGATAGGTCAGGTGTCAAGAAGGAGGTTATTTAACCTGAGCATTGTGCATCAAGCTGGGAAACACAAGTATACAACTCACCAATATAAAGACTAGGGAAAAAAAAATTGTGCTTGTGGAATAAAAAAGATGGGAACAATCTTGAGAGAAGATCAGTCACGTCATTAGTGTACACTTAAACTGGACCAACTGATGTGCAACACAACAGCTTAGGATTATCACTGTTTGCTGTGCAGATACATGGACCTGGGTCGGATCTCTGATTTAGATCGGTGTCTGTGGGAGTTTGCACATTCTCCCCGTGCTTGCATGGGTTTTCCCTGGGTGCTCCGGTTTCCTCCCACACTTCAAAAACATGCTTTTAGGCTGATTGATGTTAACAAATTGTCCCTAAATTAGACCTCCCCAAATCTGGCATAGAGAAAAGTCATAGGTAGAAGAAGGTAGATGAGGCATTCACTGAATGTTAAAATGGTGGTGCAGTCTTGTTGGACCAAAGGGCCTATTTTCTGTGCTGTGTTGTTCTTTGTTTTTTGTTCTTTGGGGCCAATTGATGGTTGGAAAAGGAAACCAGACCAATATTTGTTGAGAAGATGGATTGGGGATTTTATTTTTCCTGTGGATATTGAAAAAGATACCTTAAAGTATCAACAATTGGTTAAGTGTGAGGGGAAATCATTGATGTAACATTCGTGTGGCGTTTGAATGGAATCAGCTCAATGGATCAAGTTTTTCCAGATTTCTTTATGGACTGATTTTTTTTTTAATTTTTATTTATGAGATGTGAGCATGACTGGTTTGGCCAGCATTTATTGGCCATGCCTAGTCGCCCTTAAGAAGGTGGTAAACAACTTGAACAACTGCAGTCCCTGAGATGTAGGTACACTCATAGCACTATTAGAGAGGGAGTTCCAGGATTTTTGACCCACTGACAGTGAAGGAGCAGTGATACATTTCCAAGTCAGAATAGTCAGTGACTGAAGGGGAATCTGAATGATGGAACTGACCTTTATTGACAAAACCGATAGCTGTGGAGAGAGGGTAGTTGGTTTGAGCTCTGGGATTTGATGTACCCCCAGGTGAAAATGGATTGGAAACTTGAATAGGGAAGATCACTATGTCACAAGAGACAGAAGTAATTGGTGTCTGATTTACATCATAGAAATTTCCAGAAAGCCTCTCAAAAATAGACTATCCAGTCTGGAATCTTAAATAAAGCATTACAGACAATCAGAAAGTTGTTTAATATATCCATAGCAGAAGGAAACATGACTTGGCCCAAGTTTTATCGCAATAGAATCTGTTCTGCAAACAGAACTAAAGCTGTCAGAGAATTCTTGGAATTATGCAACCACTGTTATGCAACTACTCTGAAAGTTTAAAGCTTTGAAGTTTTTTAATCATTAAATAATTGCAAAAGATATTTTTTCCTTTTTTAGTTTGGCCAATTGTGGGATCTATGTTGGAAACATTTCTGTTTGTTTTGTTTTTATAGAAATGAATTGCAAATAGTTAGAGAATGAAGATTAAGTTTAATAATGGGACCAAATTAGGATGGTCAGTAAATTGGTAGATTGGTGGCGGATGAAGCATGGATTCCTGCCAGTGGGATTTTCTGGTCCCACCAAGGTCAACAGGGATTTGAATGACTCATTGCATCCACGATGGCAAAATCTGCTGTGATGGAATCAAGAGATCCCAGCTGAATTGTTACACTATGTGATAAAGAGCAATAAACAGATGCAATCTCTAAAAGTTAAGATTAGAAATAGTGTAAGAGCAGTAATCAAGTGGTGCAGGTTTAAAGAAGAGAGTGCATGAACAAGGCCTGAAAAAGGAAAATGAGAGTCTGTGCTTCATGTATGGTGAACATTCTTGTTCACTCAGGAGGTCCAAGTTTCCATGACAACATGCACGTTTTGTAGTCTGGAGTTATAGGTTTTAACAATAGGGATTCCAGTTTTCTTTCCTTTGTGTGAGCTGGGATTTCTTCCACACTTAGAACAAAGAACAAAGAACAACACAGCACGGGAAACAGGCCCTTCGGCCCAACGAACCCGCACCGCCGTCCTAACGTCTTAATGACATATAGAGACCAATATAGGGACAATTTGTTACCCAATCAGCCTAAGAGCACATTTTTGGGATGTGGGAGGAAACCGGAGCACCCGGAGAAAACCCACGCAACCACGGGGAGAACGCGCAAACTCCCGCAGACACAGGCCCAAATCCATGTGTCTGCACAGCAACAGCGATAGTCTCTGAGCTGTCATGTTGCCCATCTGATGGTCCAGTTTAAGCATACACTAACGACATGAAGCACTAGGCCACTCCTGAAGTAACATCCAAGAGCAGCCCTCGCACGACCTGCCGAATGCATGCGCCTTGTTGGTCAACAAGGTGGTCCGAATGGCCTGTGGAAACAAATAAAGTATTTAAACAGTCCTCCTATATCCCTCTATCTGCAGACCGCTCATGTGGCTTGCTGCCTATTATTGATGTGTTGGAACATACAAACATATATATATATATTTATACACAATCATACGAATTAGGAGTAGAGTGGGCCTCTTGAGTCTGCTCCACTATTCAAAAAGATCAAAGCTGATCTGATTGTAACTTCAAACCTCACATTCCTGTCTGCCCCCGTAACCTTCACTACCTCCCCCCCGTCCTTGTTAATCAAAAATGGATCTAGCTCCGCTTTAATGCATGCCAAACCACTTGAATAGTTCCAGAGACTCTCAATCTCATGAGTGAAAAGAATTCTTCCCATTTACATCTTAAATGAGCAATACCTTATTTTTAAACAGTTACTCCTAATTCTAGAGTGTTCCACAAAAGGAAACATCCTTAGCATCCTGTCAAGACTTTCAGGATTTTAAAAGTTTCAATCAATCTCATTCTTTTAAACTCCAATGGATGCAAGCCTCATCTGCCCATTCCTAGAATTAGTATAGTGAATCTCTGAACTGCTTCTAATGTATTTACATTTTTCCTTAAGACAGTAAAAAGTCTCACATCAGGTTAAAAACTAACAGGTTTATTTGAAATCACAAACTTTCAGAGCACTGTCCCTTCTTCAGGTGGGTCAAAGACAAGTCAATATTTTCTGGTTGATAATCTATTTTGCTTCATTATGAATGACATCTTTATCCATCAAGTCCTGGAACAGGACTCAGACTTAAAACTTCTGGCTCAAAATTTGGGATGCTACCCATTGCACCAGACCCCAATTATAGGTCCATTGAATATAAAAGCAAGAAAACGTATTTGATTTTGTACTGGGTGGGCCACAGTGTGAATAACTCCTTCACATCTTAGCAATTCCATATCTTAAGATTATTTAAGGAATGAAAGGACTCAGAGAATAAATACTGATACATTCACTAGAAGAATGAGAGAAAAATTAGAGGAAATTGTTTTAACATGGGATTATTATGAAATGTAATGTTTTGCCACAAGTACTCATAAGGCAGAAATTATAATGAAATAATGGATTAAGTATTCAATAAACAAGAATGCAAAAGGATTTGTCATGAGTGTATGGAAATGAAATTGAAGAGAGAACTCCTGCCAAAGAGCTTACACCAATGAGGGCACAATGAACCATTACCTCCGCTATGCTATTATTCCTTCAATTAATGGTCAACTTGTTATACGAGAATTTTTTAGCAAGTTATTTTCTTGCTAAAATACATGCATTTTTTAGGAAGTTATTTTCTTGAAAATGAGCCAAATATTAGGAGATGTTGAAGGAGATTGCATAACTTTAATTGTGTGGCCAAATTCCCCTCCAACTCGATTTTCAAGTTTGCTGATGAAACCACCGTAGCGGGTCGGATCTCAAACAATGATAGACAGAGTGCAGGAATGAGATAGCGAATCTGGTGAACTGGCGTGGCAACAATAATCTCACTCTAAAGTCAGCAAAACAAAGGAGGATTGTCATTGACTTCAGGAAGTGTAGTGGAGAACGTGCCTCTGTATACATGAATGGGGATGCAGTAGAAATAAATGAGAGCTTCAAGTTTCAGGTGTCCAAATCACCAACAACTTGTCCTAGTCCCCTCATGCCAACACTACAGTTAAGAAAGCCCACCAGCCCCTCTACTTTCTCAAAATTAAGGAAATGTGGCATGCCAGCTATGACTCTCAGCGATTTTTGGACCATAGAAAGCATTATGTCTGGTTGTATCATAGTTTGGGATATCTCCTGCTCTGTCCAAGACTGCAAGAAGTTACAGAAGGTCATAATTGAAGCCCAGTCTCCCACTATTGACTCTGTCTACACATCTCGCTGCCTCAGAAAAACAACATAATTAAGGACCCCAACCACCATTGAAATGTTCTATTCCACCTTCTTCCATCAGGAAAAAGATACAAAAGTCTGAGGACACGTATCAACTGACTCAAGAACAGTATCTTCCCTGCTGCCATCAGACTTTTGAAGAAACCTACCTTCCATTAAGTTGATCTTTCTCTACACCCTAGCTATGACTCTAACACCACATTTTGCACTCTTTCCTTTCCTTCTCTATATACGGTATGCTTTATCTATATAGCATGCTACAAACAGTACATTTCACAGTACACTAATACGTGTGACAATAATAAATCAAATAAATAAAGATGGGAAGAGGTTCATGCAGAACATAACCACCGGCATTACCTATTATGCCGGCTGATTATGCTGTTTCTCTGCTGATATTGTTAAGCGATGCAGCAGAACAAAACAGGATCTGATAAACCCTGAGAACCATTCCACTTGCCTCAGGTAGCTGACTTGCATGAAAAGTGTCAGAGACAGTTAAAATGCTAATTTCTGTACAGTGAACAAATGGCCAGTTTTAATGTAACAGAGATTTGATGGATGGCTCACAGTTGTTCAATTATAAAAACTCAACATGATTCTGAACATATTCCAATGTGTTTAGAATATTGAGTTGATCAGTGGGATAGATATTGTTTCAACATCATGTTGGAGGATTACGTGCCTTGACAGCTGAAAAACAGTGAGATTCTCAAAATCAAAAAATAATTTCTGCTGGAGCAGGAGTGTAATGGAAAAACTACCTTTAAATGCTTTCAGCATTTGGGGATTTTCACCAGATCGGCATTTGTTTTCCTCACAATCTTCCTCTATGAATCTTCTCCCACTCCTCTGGACTTCTCCTATTCGATGGATTGTGATTTCACCAGTGTCACACGCCCACCAGTGATTCATTCAAAAGCCCATTATTCATCTGTGAGCTTTGAATAATGAGCACTCCCAAGTAATTCAATCATTGGGAGCCTTCATAGATGAAACAAATCCTGTTTTCACCCAATATTCACAAACATACGTCTTTAGCAAGTGACTTTTCAGGAGTTTTTCAAGTGACTTTAACATAAAAACATTTAGACAGGTTTTCAATTTATGGCCAGCCATAAATCTGCCATTGTACTTTGGCCATCTGTTATAGAAACCATTGAATTTTTTTTTAATGAAAACTGTTTCTATGATCCTAGCTGCGTAGATATAAGAATATATCCTAATTGATTGATTTTGCTGACATCTTCATCTGCCAATTGCAGAAGCAGCAAATGGAGATGGTCATTAATGGACATACCTAAAGGGAATGACCTCCCTAAAGATATAGGCACTGACAAAAGATGCAATGCAGTAAAATGACTCCAGGCAATTTTAGTTCCTTGCTTTGCATTACAAGACAAAAATAGAAATAACCACATTATCCCTTCGAGGACAAGAACAAAACTGAAAGAGATTGTCCTTCATAATATGCACCTGATTTAAACAAATATTGGACCTACCTATCAAGTTTCATATAGGTGAGTAGCTTGTTAGGCAGTTTCAAAGTCAATCATGTTCCTTGGCTACAGAGTCACTTGGAAGCCAGGGCCAGGTAAGGTAAACAGATTTCCTTCCCTCAAGGACATTAATGAACCAGATAGTTTTTTTCTGACAATCGACAATGGGCAATACAGTGAAAGAGCAGTTAGCATTGCTGCCTCACAGCATCAGGGACCTGGGCTTGGGTTACTTTCTGTGTGAAATTTGCATGTTCTCCCCATGTCTGTGTGGGTTCCCTCTGGGTGCTCTGGTTTCCTTCCTCAGTCCAAAGATGTGCACGTTAGATGAATTGGCCTTACTTAATTGCTCCCTAGTGTCTGGGGGACTAGCTAGGATATATGCATGGGGTTGTGGAGAAGGGCTTTGGTGGGATTGTGCTGATTTGACAGGCCAAGTAGCCTCCTTACGCACTCTAGGATTATACGATTATGTGGTTTCATCATTAGATTTTGAATTCCAGATACTTATTGAATTCAAGTTGCACTATCTGACTTTGTGGGACTCAGGTGCCTGAGCATTGCCCTGCCTTAATAAAAACAGAAAATGCTGGAAAGATTCAGCAGTCTGCTGGCTTCTGTAGAGACAGAGAGAAAGAGAGAAACAGAATTATCAATTTTCTGGCTCCACCGGAGCGAGAGGACCATAATGGGAACTGCACTGCGGCGATATCAGAATGAAATCTTTCCCACACTCTGTTGGCAACGTCATCAGTTTCATGCCCAGCGAAGGCGAGAACCTAATTAATATATATTTAAATACACTTATACATTAAAAATAACTTAACATCGTGTCTTCGAGGAGGGGTATTTGTTCCCACTTACCAGCATGACATAATGGGTATCATGACTGATCTCCAAAAATGAGTTTGGCTGTGATGACTACGCTAGGGGTCTGGAGGGCAATGTGTCTCAAGGCTGATCAGGGATATGACTGGGCACTGCCAGGGTTTGTCCTGAAGTAGGTGGGGCCTGAAGTGGTATACTCTATAGGTGATCCTGTAGCAGGGGTTTGCTCCTGTGGGGGACGGGGTTCAATGGTGCCATCAGTGGGGAGAGGGGTCTTTAACATTAAAGAGGAGCCAGACTTCCTGATGTCTTTATGATCTTTCCTGCTCAATAACAGTGCAAAACATATACCCCACTGCAAAATAAATGTCAAGGTGTTGGAAGATTGCAATTGGGATTGCACTGCTCAAGCCAACGAGAATCACACAAGGTTTCCTGCCCGAGATCATACTGTCATTTTTTAACGTATCATTTTGAGTCAGTGTAAGTCTTTTGTAGAACAACTTCAATATTAGTACTACACATGCTCCTTTCGACTTTTTTGAGTTTTAAGAGGCAAAGAAGTAAAGGGTGTTTTTTTATATTTTTATTCACTTGGTTTATATTTTGCAAAAGCAGTTGTATACTTCGCTGATGTGACATCAACCCAATGAGGGGAGAAATTCCTAATGTGGGAGGACAATATAAGACCATAAGACATAGGAACAGAATTAGGCCACTTGGCCCATCAAGTCTGCTCCACCAATCATGACTGATACTTTTCTCATTCCCATTTTCCTGCCTTTTCCCCATCAACTCTGATCCCCTCATTAACCAAGAATCTGTCTATCTCTGTCATAAAGACACTCAATGACCTGGCCCCCATAGCTTCTGCAGCAAAGAGTTCCACAGATTCAGCATCTCTGGCCGAAGAAATCCTCCTCATCTCTTGTTTTAAAGGATCATCCCTTTAGACTGAGCTTGTGCTCTCTAGTTCTAGGTTTTCCTACAAGTGGAAACATCCTCCCCACATTCATTCTATCGGGGCCTCGCAGTATCCTGTAAGTTTCAATAAGCTTCCCCCTCATCCTTCTAAACTCCAGTCAGTACAGACCCAGAGTCCTCAACCGTTCCTCATACGACAAGCTCTTCAATCCAAGAATCATTCTTGTGAACCTCCTACAATATGGTGATGAAGACCTTTATTAACATATTAATTTATTGAAATGAGGTTCCAATTTTCTGGGTGTGAACTTCTTTACAACACTGGCGAAGGGCAGTGAAAATCCAAAAAAATGAGATTTCACTAGCAAGATTCTTACTCTCTTACGCAATATTTTATGCCCACATTGCAGCCAACATGTGTGCAATATCACGGCATTAAAACCACTTACTGCTTTCCCTATTAATTGGCAAAATTAGTTCAAACTCAGTTAAATTTATGAACATTATTCCATCTTTAACTTATTTAACACTTTTTTTCATGTCCAGAACTCTCCTATTCTTTCTTTATCCATTTCGACTTCTCTGATACTATTCAATTTTGCAAAGTTCAAAATATCAGACTGGGATTAATGTTTCATGACTCAAAGTGTTGTCTATTTAGTTCTGTAAATATTATCCATTGGACTGGACAACAGATTTCAGTTTTTACATATTCTTTACATAGCTTTGGGACATTCGTTTAACCTTTCAATTGAATATTATTTGTCTTTGGTAAAAGTCTCGATGCTAGGCATTGGTTTTGTTATATATTTATGTACACTGTTAGTCTTTGCTGTTCATTCTTTTGCCAATCCCCCTCCCCACCTCTGTTGCTTGTGTTTATTTCCATCTGCAGAGGTCCCAGTGAGCCGCTACCATTCTCTGAATGAGCTATTCATCAGCAAATACTTGAGGTTTTCCCACTCCTTACTCCTAGACAGGCCTGCCTCAAATTTTTCTCTCCAGTTTTGTTAATTCCAGCTGTTCTCAGTACTCTCTCATTGCTAAAGTGCCAGGAGCACTTTGTTGTGTCTCAACTTACAGTGAACTTAACCCCCGCACTTTGGCAGCAACATATATTTTCCCTTATCACTAAGGACTGAGAATCTGGTTTGAGTTTGCCCTTTTGCAGAGCCATTAAAATGTTTTGTCAAATTGTTCAGATTATTGCTTATCATCTGACTAACTGTAAAACAATAAAATTCATTATGTCCTCATCTCCCTCCAGCTTCCTGTCATCTAGTACTCCTCTTATTGTTCAAACATTGCCACCTAGCCCAACATTAATTATGTTAATGAACTACCTACACCAAAGGAACGGGAAAGATTTGGAACAGATAGACCAATGCAAAATGGGTTAAATATAACAATCTAAATAACACATATTAACGTTAAGCTGAATATCAGATCATACGGATGTTAGCTGTGGCTCAGTTACTTGCACTTTCACTTCTGGATCAGAAAGCTCTTAGTCCAATCTAAAGACTTGGGCAGCTTGGTTGCATAGTGGTTAGCACTACTACCTCACAGTGCCCAGGTTCAATTCCAGCCTTGGGTAACTGTCTGTGTGAAGTTTGCATATTCTCCCGTGTCTATGTGAGTTTCCTCCAGGTGCTCCTGTTTCATCCCACAGTCAAGAGATGTGCCCATTAAATTGATTGGTTATGCTAAATTGCCCCTCGGTGTCAGGGGGATTAGTATGCTATATACATGGCGTTACAGGGATAAGGCCTGGTGGGAATATTGTCAGTGCAGGCTCAATAGGCCAAATGGCTTACTTCTGCACTGTAGAAGTTCTATGATTCTATTCTATAACTTGAGCAGAAGATCTAGACTGATCTCCAAAGTTGCACTAAGGGAGAGCTGCACTTTCGTAGGTGCCATCTTTAAAATATGTTAAATTGAAGAAAAGTCTGTTCTATCCCATGAATAAGTCCCATGCCAGATGAAGCGTGAAAATAGATGCAAATCCTTCTCTTGTAAGGTAGTTTATATATAGAATGCAGCATTATATTTCTCTGTCTCCTACCAAGAAAGGATGTCCCGAAGCATGGTATATTGGGGAGACCATGCAGACACTACGACAGCCGATGAATGAGCATCGCTCAACAATCACCAGACAAAACAGTTCCCTTCCTGTGGGCGAACACTTCAGCAGTCATGGGCATTCGGCCTCCGACCTGCGGGTAAATGTTCTTCAAGGGGGCTTTCGTGATACACGACAGGGCAGAGTCGCTGAGCAGAGACTGATAGCCAGGTTCCGCACACATGAGGACGGTTTTAATAGGGATCTTGGCTTCATGACACACTATCTGTAACCCCCGTAACTTGCCTGGGTTAGCAAAAAACCTCACTTACTGTGCTGTCTGGAGAAAATACACAATTCTCTAACCAATGCTCAGGATTCCCTTCACACACATTGTTAGCCACTTTAACACTTGAATAGCAGGTTAGATGTAAGGATTCGCATTCTAATCAGCAATCTCTGACTGTCTGTGCTGATGTGTGCTATTGCAGACCAGAACACTGCATTTGCCTGAGGAAGACACGGAGTGTTGAAAGCTCGCAATTTTACTATCAAATAAATCGGTTGGATTAAAAATTGGTGTTGCTAAATTCTTACTGAGTTCTTCCTACCAACTACCCAGTTTTCTAGTAGTCTCTCTTTATACTGTTTCGATAAATCAACAAATAAATTAACAAAGTAATCAAATTGACAGCCCCTCAAAGAGGCATCATAACAGATACAAAACCCCAAAGGAAAATCTAATTAAATCAAGATGTTGTATTTGGGGCTGAAGAAGCACTCCAAACTCTGTGCTGTCCACAAGTCACAGAAGGCCTCAAGTGTAACAGTGAACACTGCTAGTACGCTTGTAAGTCTCTCTGGTACAAATGTAAGTCTGTCTTTGTAAGTGCTTAAGTATGTAATTAATGAAGCAATGTCCTTCTCCTGTGCATCGTAACAATATGATTAATACACTGTTAAAACCCATCGCGTTATTTGAAAGAACAGGCTAGCTATTAACAGTATCTTGGCCAGTATTTATCCCTTAACCAGTATCACAAAAAAAGATCTAAATTCTGTTTGCAGTTTGGCTGCTCTCTTTTCTTTAGTGCAATCCTTCAAAGGCAATTCTCGAAGATGTCCTGAGGTTATGAAACAATCGAAAGATTGTCTTTTATTAGGCAAAAGATTTCAATATTGAGTAATTTTAGTAACATCCTATTGTGGCTTTGATGCTATCTGCTGAGATACATGATTATCAAAGCATAAGAACATTATTGGTGACTTACTTCTTCTAAAGTACATCAAACTATTACAACACATCTGATAAGCAGCCACTGCACTACAAGCAAGAATTTTTTTACATATTTGTGTATTCCTGAGGCATTTTGCTCAATATAATAATTTAGTAAACTCAATTTAATTCAAATGCATTTTCATCAAATAAGTTGAAGGAACCAGACAGCTCTGGGACCATTTGATGTTCCAGTACCATTAATCTCAATGAACACTCATAACGTTTGCTGTCTCCAGGTTAGTTTGCAACTGAACAATTCATTTTAGAAGAGAAACACAAATGGGACACAGCTTCGAATACCAAATGGCTTGAATTAAACCTTTAATACATTTTCAGTTGCGTAGCAACAATGTTACAGTCTGCATAGAATGGAAATTACTCAGTAACTCCAGAAAATTCAACAGTTATTAACAGGCTAATTCTAATTTACATGAAAAAGACACAGTAGAGCAACTCAGGGTGTTTTTTTCTCTGCTTGTTACCTTTAACACAAAGTTGACAAGTACAAAATGATATACTTTACACTCATTTTTCGATAAAATTAGAGGAAATTTATACCATAGGATATTAATCATTACTCAAGTATCTTACAGTACATAGTGTTGTGGTTCAAATAACTTGAAGGCAGAAGAACATTTAGTACGGATTGGGAATAACTCGAAGTAAGAATAGTAATGCAAGGATGTGTTGCACAGGTTTTGTCAATGTGAGGTCGAAATCGTTTCTAATTTCTTGTGCTCAATTGGGCATTCCACCTGTTCTACCAACTGAATTGCTAAGATCGGTACGCTCATCAAGGGAAGTTTATTTCGTTAGTGCCTTTATTAGTGTCATTAACACCACAATGAAGTTACTGTGAAAATCCCCCAATCACCTCATTCCAGCACCTGTTCGGGTTCACTGAGGGAGAATTTAGCCTGGCCAATGCACCGATCCAGTATGTCTTTTGGAATGTGGGAGGATATCGGAGCACCCAGAGGAAACCCTTGCAGAGGGAGAGTGTGCAGACTCTATACAGACAGTAACCCAGCTGGGAATCTAACTGAGGCCCCTGGTGGTATGAGGCAGCAATTCTAACCAGTGCGCCACCCCATAAGGGTTGGAAAATGGTGGGAGTGAGCCGTGAGTGCAGTGTTGCCAGACTGATTTCCTCCAGACCTTGTATTAATGTAGAATCATAGAATAACTACAGTGCAGAAGAGGCCATTTGACCCATCAAGTCTGAACAATCTTACCTAGGCCCTATCCCATAACCTTACATATTTACTCCACTAATTCCTCTCCGCATCCCAGGACCCCAAGGAGCAACTTAGCATAGCCAATGCACCTAACATGCACATCTTTGGACTGTGGGAGGAAGCCGGAGTACTCAGAGAAAACCCACACAGACTGTGATCCAAGCCAGAAATTGAAACCGGGTCCCTGCCATTGTGAGAAAGCAGTGCTAACCACTGTGCCACCCTGTCTTGTTTCCAAAATCATTCTTTTAGCTTCAGTAATGATTATTGTGTGACCATCCTACCCGTGATTTCAGAATTCCTTGCAAATTTTAAATGCTTCCTCATCACTGTTGCAACCGCTACACCAGGAACGCAACACAAATCCTGATTCCTTATGCCCAGTAGTGTCAGAATGCAAAATGTAGGGAATATATTGTACATTTTTCCCTTCCCTGTCATTTGAACACTCATAATAGAGCAGCTGGGGGGGGTGGGGGGAATCCCAGATGTGCAAGCAGAGCAAAACTAGAGTGATTTCTCATCCAAGTCCACTTGAACCTAACCAGGAAATCAGCACTCCGCCAAAATTCTACCCAAACTGTGTAGTATAACTTGGGAGTCAGTTAATCATGCCAAACTTAGGTAAACTGTGAAAGGTCATGACAAGAGTGAAGCAAACATGGCTTTGGCTGCATATCCACCAGAATTTAATTACAACTAATTTAGAAACTTAAGGTCAGCAGAATCAATTCAACTGTTCTAGGGAAATTTTTAAATAGTTTAAAAATTACATTCAACTTTCTGTGATATTAAAGGTTGAGTCGGCCTTTTGGTATCACTCGGTAGAGTCTACAGTGCATTCCTGCAATCACAGAGGCACAGACTGGATCATTACCTTAACTGGTCAGTAAATCCAGGAAGGCAGGTCTGGTCATTCTTTATAGCTCTGTAGCAGACATGTGGTAGAACTCGGTCACAAATTTAATTTTTAATATTTGAAAATAATGCCAAGTTAGAATAATATAAAAATGACAAACTGGGGCCAAAAAAACCTTCAACATCATGAAAATCCATAGTTCTCTTTAATATTGTAAACATGTAAAAATAGGAAACATAAGTACTGGCATCTTAACTGATACTTGTCTGCATTTTGCAACAATGTTGTGATTAAAGTTAGCAGGTATGCAATAGAAGGCAATAGTACAATATACAAAGTAATATTAATTGTTCATTTTAATGGGTATTAAAATATCTTAATATATGATTTGATAGTAAATGAAAATGTTGCAATGCTCTCCATCTTTAGATGTGTTCTCAATGCCATTTTCTCCAAAGTCAGCTTTCCCTGGATGACTATCCCTCCTGCACTTGATGGATCTTCCTTCTTGCAAGCCTAAACCTCATGGAGCTGACACTGGGGATGGAAAATGTGACTAAATGTTGCATTACAGGTTCACGTACTGAGTAAGGGGCGCCAAAAACTCCTACCATTTGTCCGTAGGGAGGTGTATTCCCTCTTCGATATGATGATCTTGGAAAGTAACACGGCCGAGGCTTATGTCACAACCACCTGAGAATAATGAGGCTTTTATTTCAGAAATCTGCTATACAGCAGCATCTGTTTTCCAGCAAGTGAAAACAACAATCTGTCAGGACAAAGTCCAGATGGCACAGCAACCTTCTGCAAATCTGTCCCCTGTTGCAACTTGAACTGGAATCACATCTCGGAGCTCAGCAGCACTTGGAATACCAACAACCAGCCTGTTTCACTAGCAATTCATCGATTCTCAGGCCTAGAAAATAATAACATTAAAATTACATACTACCTCTTTGTAATGTGGTTACGACAGATTCCAAAAACCTCCTTCTAACTGAGAATTCCTAAAATAATATGGTGCATGAGTTGGCACACATATAGATAGATGAGGGGAGGCAACGGCTTAGTGGGAATATCACCAGACTATTAATCCAGAAACTCAGCTAATGTCCTGGGAACCCGGGTTCAAATCCAGCCACAGAAGACAGTGGAATTTAAATTCAATAAAAAATATCTGGAACTAAGAACCAGAAAACCATTGTTGATTGTCAAAAAAATCCATCTGGTTCACTAATGTCCTTTAGGGAAGGAAATCTGTTGTCCTTTCCTGACCTGGCCTACATGTGATTCCAGAGCCACAGCAATGTGGTTGACTCTCAATTTCCCTCAGGCAACTAGGGATGGGCAATAAATCAGGCTGACCAGCAATGCCCATGTCCCATGAATGAATATAAAAATGGCGCCCACATATACATGCACACATGCATACACATACAATTTTTCCATTGTGTGTAAGTTCACACACTCCTGCCACTGGATACAAAATCAACAAGGTCATATGTCCAACTTACATTCAATTCTGGTGCAGTTTTTCCTTTGACAATAATCATTCACTTTGAGTGCAGAATTATTGGATATACATGTGGTCATTTGTATCCGAGCCACTTCTTTGAAAAAACTATCCAATTAGTCTCACTTGCCTGCTCTGACCCAAAACCCAGTAAAAGATTGCTTTTTAGATATTTCCCTTTTGGAAGATACTATTGCATATACTTCTTCTTCAAGCTATTCCAGATCACCTGGTAAAGAATCTTTCCTTTATCCTACCAGCTTTCCTTACTGATTACTTCAAATCCATTGTGGTCATCGACCCTCCTGCAATTTCTTCCCATCTATCAAAACCCTTCATAATTTTGAATGCTTCTATCAATTCTCTTTCTTTGTTGTAACAAGCACCAATTCTCTATTCTTTCTAAACAGTCGATCTTCAGAAACCAGAGTTTAGTGAGCAACACTGTGACGATAAGTTAATGTGTGATTGGAGAGTGTGTTATATTCCTCCGAGTTACTCCCATTTGTCAAAATGGAAGACTAAAGAGCGTATGCAACCAGTTTAATCTACAGGTGGAGTTGCAGATTGGTGCTGCATCTTTGCTGTCATTTTTTTTCCAAGTGTGATGATGCTGGTTCCATGATTTATATTTGGCAGTAATGGGAATGAGTTATGGAAAATTGACAATTCCCCCTCAGCTGTCTCTCATGACAGATATCTGCAAGGGCTAATGGTTTATAATTCATCTCATGAATGCTGGCAAGATTAGTCTGGGGTACAATGACACAGGATGCAAGACATGAGTAGGGGATTTGTCTTTATTTGAGCTGCTTTATAAAATCCTCACTGGCCACTTTCAGTTCAAAATGTCCTACTCAGTGGTCAGTTCCAGATTTTTAAATCTAAACATGGTGAGAGATGAAATGGGTTGATGGATTTGTATACAATTTTCCACCTGTTACAAATAACAAATGGACTGGAGAGTACAGGATATCAAAGGCACCTCTTATAAATCGAGGACTGTCCACCCAGGTGGAAAATTATGCCCTGAGGCGTAACTCAGGACAACATTTGTTCAAATGTTATATACCTCTATTGGCGTTCCAAAGTATATTCCATAAGAACACATTAGAATTCATATATCAAAGAATACAGAATATAGCAGAAGCAAAGAATTGTCTTTTTAGTTTTTAAATGTTTTAAAAATGTATGTTATATTAAAGAATACATGGCTATTACTTCATGGGATATTATTTTCTCAGAGATTGATAATCAGTGATATTAATGCATTATAACAGTTTGATCACTGCTATTATTCATATCAACATTCAATGGCAAGTAAATGACAAGGCAAGCCTTTGTAAAAGATATTCAACATGCTTGGTAAACTGCTGGCATATTCAAGCAATGACATTACATTTCACACAAAAAATATTGCCTAACTGATTTGTAGCAGGGTGTAACGGGTCAAATACAACACCTTTTTTGGCAAAGTATGCATTTCATTGCTAAAGGATCTGTGTTCCTTCAATGAAAATTGTTTCAGGATGAGGATTATACTGCTCTGACCTGGAGACTAAGCTAGTGTTGTTTTGGCATATGGGTGGCACGGTGGTTAGCACTGCTGCCTCTCAGTGCCTCTCAGGCCACTGTCTGTGTGGAGCCTGTGTGTTCTCCCTGTATCTGTATGGGTTTCCTCAGTCCAAAAGATGTGCTGGTTAGGTTCATTGGCCATGCTAAATTTTCCCTCAATGTCCAGAACAGGAGATGGAATGTGGCAGCCAGTGGATTTTCACAGTAGATTCATTGCAGCCTTAATGTAAACCTACTTGTGACACTAATAAATGAATTATCAACAACTTCAATATGCAGCTGCCTAAAGAGATTTCTTTTGATTATTAAGTATGAATATTGCTGACTAGTTACAACCTAAATATATATTGTCTCTTAATGCTTTCTTTCATCTTTTCTTCCTGCTCCTTTATAGTCAGAGTTCTGTATCAGTTCTTCCTCGCAGAGGCTGGATTATGACCACCTTCCCAATCTCCGACAGTGCGTCTTTTCAACCAGCTATGGAGTAGCTGGTGGACACTTGTGATTCAGTCTTTGGAGATGAGTCTAGATCAGCTCCACGCATTTCCATCTTCCGCCCTACCCCCAGCCCTCATGCTTGGCAAATTGGGAAATTAGAAAGAGGTTAACACAGACTCAAGGAGCATAACAACTGAAAAATAACCCAGAGTATGTTTTCAGTTATCCAACTAGATTAAAGCAGGGCCTGTCAAAGGTGAAGCAACAAGTGCATCTAATATTTCACCTTTTATCCAAATATTGTGACTAAAATTGCAAGCAATTTCCTTTCTTTTCTTACAGAGAAGCTCTTATGTATTGGCACTTACAGGGATTATTTGCAACTAAATAGGATTATTAAATAATTTGCAGTTGTTTGTATGATTGTCTGTTATCCCCTGTTCAATGATTGGTCACACTGGGACTGGGTAATACAATCTCTGTTCACATTTATACTCTTTGTCAGACTGCCACACACACTCTGCTTCCCATTCATATTGACACCCTTCTTTCTCCCCTTACCCTGTTCATACTGCCATGATTCACTCTCCTCAAATGTAACCTGGTATTTAATTGTCACCAAATTTCTGATTCCCCTCACCAATTCCAGCTTGCAATCTTTTTTCCTAATTCCCCTCAATGCTGCTCTGGGCTCTGGCTACTCCAGGAGATGGAATGCCCTTGTGCATATTGACACGGATCATCTTAGAAAACAAAGATCACTTCCTGCCGGCCGAGGAGAGATTTATGACATTCAACGGCTGGTATTCTCCAGTCTTCTATGGTCTGTCACAGCTGCCAGTGAGAACAGAATTTGGCACTCAGCCAAAACTCCATTGCAGTGAGCCTGGAGAAGCCCAGCCGCAAGCAAGGTCAATAGCCTGGAGTAGCAGCAAGCTGGAGTTGAGAACCGCACTCAGGAGGAATGAAAAGTGGCGCTAAAAGGAGAAAACCAGGCACTGTGATGAAAGAGGATAACTGGGGTCAGTGCTCGTTTTCATTTATTGATCTGCAACCGCTCATTGCCTATGCAAAACAGATGATTGGCAGGGATATACCCAGTGCAATGTGTGTGATAATGAATGTTTTACGTATGGAATTATGGGCAGACTTTCTGGCCTTTCCCGTTGAAGGTGTCTTCTATGGCACATTCTCCAGTGGCAGGATGGAGAGCCATGTAAAATGCCAGAGACATTGGCAGGAATGTAAGATTCCCAGATCAATAAATGAAAACTTGCACTGGTCCCAGTTATCCTCTTTCAGCACAGTGCCTGGTTTTCTCCTTACAGTGCCACTTTTCATTCCTCCCGAGAGCTGTTCTCACCTCCAGCTTGCTACTACTCCAGGCTATTGACCTTGCTTGCGGCTGGGATTCTCCAGTCCCACTCTCCGGTGCCAGGATAGAGAGCCGTGTAAAATGCCGGAGACATAGGTGGGAATGTAAGATTCCGCCAGTAGCCAATGGTGAGTGCTCTCATCGCTGGAAAACACACCATCAGGGGGAAAAAGGGGATCAGGGAAAAATATCTCACCTCCTAGTCTTTACCCATAAGAGAATTGTCGCAATTGTTTCTGGAAAAGCTTATTATTATTGGTGACCATACATGTGATGCTCCTGACAAACAACTCTGTTCTTTTACTCCCAGGAAGTAAGGAATAAGTTATGTCTATGGAGCCACTCCAAAAATGTGAGAAGAATTTTTAGGTGAAAATAATTACCAAACTGGTTTCCAGAACATTAGACAGCCGTCGAACGGTTCACAGCCACTTCTGATGGTTTATCCTGGATCAAAGTAAAGCATTCAATTTAAAATTTAAAGCAGGCCAATAATAGTCAATCTATATTATAAACATACACATAGTGTTCTTACATGTCTACTTATGTAGACCTATGTATACACACAGACACACACACACACACACACACACACGCGCGCACGCGCACGCAACTATGGTCCAATTTGGTCTAAAATCATTGGAGAAAATAGTATTTTAATTAAATTTAAAGAAAATAACAATTTTATAAATACTGCTCAATTTTATAAATCAGTTAAGACCTCCTGGAATATCAATGTAAAAGTCTTCAAAACAGTCCAAGTGTGAGGCCTTCCACATTGGGGGTTCTCAGCCTCTATAGGTCTTTCAGAAGTTGACTTCTGGACAAAAGCTTCCATTTGGATTTATTTTCTGGAAAAGTTTATGCTTCTCAAGACAAAGAATTTTGGGGCTGGGGAAATATATTGCACAAGAAAAAAGATTAGCAGACACAGCACAACAGATAGACCATAAGATGTAGTCAGAGCAGAAATAGGCCTTTCAGCCCATCAAGTTTGCTCTGCCATTTGATGAGATCATGACTTATCTGGTAATCATTAACAGACCATAATCATCAATTCTCTTATTGATTAAAAATCAGTGCATCTCAGTCTTGAATATACTTAATGGTCCAACCTCACCACCTCTATGTAAAAAATTCCACAGATTTACTCCCCTCACAGAAGAAATTCCTCCTCATCTCGGTTTTAAATGGGTGACTTTTTACTCTGCAATTATGTCCTCTGGTCCTAGACTCTCCCACAAGGAGAAACAGCTTCTCAGCATCTACCTTGTCAAGCACCCTGAGAATCCTATACGTGTTAATAAGGTTGCCTCTCATTCTTCTAAACTCCAAACAGTGCAGGTCCGACCTACTCAACCTCTCCACGTAGAATCCTTCCATAAATGGGATCAACCTAATGAGCCTTCTCTGGATTGCTGCCAATACCAGTATATCTTTCCTTAGATAAAGAGATCAGAACTATTCACAGTATTCCAGATGTTATCTAACTAGTGCCATGTATAGTTCTAACAAGACTTCCTTGTTTGTACTCAATTCCCTTTGAAATAAAGGTAACTTTCCATTTGCCTTCTCTACTCCTGTTGAACTTTCATGCTAGGTTTTTGGGATTTATGCACAAGACTTTTCAAACCCCTTTGTATGGCACCTTTCTGTAGTCCTTCTCTATTTAAATAATACTCAGCTCCTTTATTCTTCCTACCAAAGTACATCACTTCACATTTTCCTACATTATGGCAGGAATTTTCCAACTGGTCACGCTGACAGTACTTTCTGGTCCCACTGTCGATGATGCAACCCCATTCTCGTTCCCCAACAGCAGGGGGTGGTGTCAATGAGAAATCCACTGACAGTGGCAGGACCAGGAGATCCTATTGCTGAAAAATTATGCACCATCTTCTGCTACAAGAAACATGTGATGGGGAGGCCAGAGAGTCCGCCTTATTGGGATGATTCTCTGACCTTGCTGACCTGGTGCAGATTGCACTAATCCTGAAGAAAAGTGTGTGAGGTTAAAAATTGACTTAGTTCCTAGCTCTAAATAATTTGTGATTCTGTCAGTCCCTTTCTAAAACTAGATCACATCCTACTTTAAGATAGTATTAAATATGCTTAGCCCGTTCAATTCCCAGCACATGGAATTCTCAGGCCTTTGGACGCAGCAAAAGAATAGCAAGAATTGTTATAAGTCTCCACCAGCAGAGATGCAATGGTAACCCTAGGGGCTAGGAGCCCATTGAAACTCTCCGGTTAGTTGGGGACATGACCAAGCAATGCCCATTGGCAGTGCCCACCAGACATCCTAACAATTTCCACTGGACACCTCTGGGAGAATTCCGCCCTATACTTTTACGAATATATTTGTGTTCATTAGTTTTGCCTTCTGTTTGAAAACTAAATAATATGAAGGGAACATACTCAATTCTTGTCAGTATGAAAATCGCAATTTAGTGATTCCAGTTTTTTTAAAAAAAAGTCTTCCTGGAGAGAAACTATATTGTATCACCTAAATTTCAGTTCATTCACCAAGTTTTTTTTTTCAGTCTGGTGGAATACAGCTTGAATCAGACAAACTTTTTTGTTAATGGTTAGTAATTATGGGTTAATACTTTATAATCTCTTTAGGCCTGCCTGCAAAACTGATAGAGACCAGTGGAAGAACACAGAGGCAGGCAGATGGAAAGCGTTGCCAGCCAATCTGTATGCCAGTTCTCCAGCTCCAATCCAGAAGCTGGACTGGGGAGTAACAAGGCAAGTGGGTCGTCAGTTGATGCTGTTTGTTGTCTAAGGCTGACTGAAATTTTCCAACCAACCTCCGGGTCTCTGAAGGCATCAGAGAACAGGGCAATTGCCTGGAGGTGACTTCACAGCAGACCAGGGATCAGCACTCCACAGGCAAATATGGGCCTGCCTTAACTTCAGCTGAGGCCAGAGGCCTCCTCTGCACAATAGTGGCCTGGCTGCAAGTTAATAAAATGTTTGATATATAGTATCTCAAAAGGGCAGTGCCCTCTTTCTCTCACTTACCATGATAAGTCAGCACTTGCTATTTCACTGTTGGGTAAGGGGGACGGTATGTGTGTGTTTGTGTGTGTGTGTGTGGGGTGGGGGGGGTGGCGGGGAAACTCTACTGACCCTCCAGCTTTGAGAGTCCACATTACATCCTTAATTGGACAACAAGCCTGCCCTCTGGGATTCCTTTGTGGAAAATCATAGATGAGTGGTTGCATTCCAGACAGTGTGGGCTTCTGACCCTATCTGAGCCTGACAGCAGGGTTTCAAAGCCTGTGGAAAAGTCCTGGACTTAGTCGACCTACATTACATCGATTAACAAGAGTCAGAAAAACCCAGCCACCCTTACAAACCAAGAGCTGAATAATAAGAAGGGTGTGGTGGTGGGGAGGGGGTAGGAACGTGGGGAGTGGGGTATGGCTTGCTGCACCCAAGAGGCAATGTTAGCTGCCTGCTTTGGAATCCACCATGCCACTTGTGTTATGCAGGCGTGAGGGGGAGGGGGAGGTGAGTAGGACAATTGCAGGGTGGATATTTGCCCTGCCTTAGGTGCTCCCACCCGCCATCAAAAATATATCCAGCCTAAACACAGTCCAAAACTTAACTCGTGCCACTGTGTTTTAGTCAAGTTATTTTGATTTTTTTACACCTATGATTCTAGAATCTTTACACCTCAGCTTTCACGGAGCGCGAATTCCCGGTTTTACTTATCAAGGTGAAGTTCACTTTAACTACAGCACTTTCTCAAAAGAAGAATTTACGAAGCAGGACATCGGAATAATAATTAAAAATTAAAGACGAGGTTCTAAAAACATTTGATAAAAACAACAGAGAAACGAATCTGAAGCAAAATCTGACATTGAAAGATGGGGTGTTTCATTAAGCTCTCCAGAGAGGCAAGGCCATGCAGATCATAAAGATCAAAGTTTCAATTTCTAGTTTGTGATGAGGTAACCGATTTTAGCTGGGGCAGCAAAATGGGATCTGCATCTGGCTTCTGTGCCTTTTGGCTAAAAGTTGAAAAATTAATTAGATTCCTCGCTGTTGACTGATGTCCTGTGACTGTTGTTGCAATGCCAAATCTAAATATATGGTCATTATGCTCAGCTGTCATGGTGACTGAATAACTTGCTTGTACCTACTTCCACAGATAATTGCCCAAGACCCATGAAATTATATCCCAAGATCAGTCAACATCTTCCAAGAAGGGTAAAAATTTGAAATCACTTCTCAGTCTTTTGGCTAAGATCACAAGGATGGTTAGAGGGAAGATTGGACCTCTCGGGGACAGAGGAGGGGATCTATGCTTAGAGCCTGAGGGGGATGGGGGAGATCCTGAATGAATACTTTGCGTCCGTATTCACGCGGGAGAGGGGCCTGATGTCTGGTGCCGGCTTTGAGAAATTTGAGGACCCGTTAAAGGAAATAATCATTACGAGGGAAGAGGAGTTGGGGCTTTTAGGCAGCGTAAAGACTTATAAAGCTCCGGGGCCTGATGGCATTTACCCCAGGCTGCTAAGGGAGGTGAGAGGTGACCTTGCTTGGGCCTCTGACGCAAATCTTTGTCTCTTCTTTGGACACAGGTGAGGTCCCAGAGGACTGGAGGATTGCAAATGTAGTAGCGTTGTTTAAAAAAGGGTCAGAGGGAGAACCCAGGGAACTATAGGCCGGTGAGCTTGACTTCAGTTATAGGTAAGCTAATGGAGAGGATCCTCAGGGACAGGATGTATGAGCATCTGGAGCGCTGCGATCTGATCAGGGATACGCAGCATGGCTTCGTCAAGGGGAAGTCTTGCCTTACGAATCTAGTGGAATTTTTTGAAGAGGTGACAAAAACAGTTGATGAAGGACAAGCCGTTGATGTCGTCTACATGGATTTCAGTAAGGCGTTTGACAAGGTTCCCCATGGTAGGCTGATAAAAAAGGTGAAGGCGCATGGGATACAGGGCCAGGTATGTAGATGGGTTGAGAACTGGCTTGGGAGGAGGAGACAGCGGGTAGTAGTGGAAGGCTCTTTTTCCAACTGGAGGTCAGTCACTAGTGGTGTGCCACAGGGCTCAGTACTAGGACCTCTTCTATTTGTGATTTATATAAATGACTTGGAAGAGGGGGTAGGTGGTGTGTGATCAGCAAATTTGCTGATGACACTAAGATGCCTGGATTGGCAGGTACTGAGGAGCAGTGCCAGACAATACAACAGGACATAGATAGGCTGGTAGATTGGGCAGATAGATGGCAAATGGAATTTAATCCGGATAAATGCGAGGTGATGCATTTTGGCCGGAATAATGTAGAGGGGAGTTATAGGAAAAAAGGTAAAACTATCCGGAGTATAGAGACGCAGAGAGACCTGGGGGTGCAGGTTCACAAGTCTCTGAAGGTGTCAGTACAGGTGGAGAATGTGATAAAGAAAGCTTATGGTATGTTAGCCTTCATAGGAAGGGGTATAGAATACAAGAGTAGGAGTTTGATGTTGCAAGTGTATAGAAAGTTGGTTAGGCCTCACTTGGAGTACTGCGTCCAGTTCTGGTCGCCATACTACCGGAAGGACGTGGAGTCCCTGGAGAGAGTGCAGAGGAGATTTACCAGGATGCTGCCTGGTATGGAAGGGCTGTCTTACGAGGAAAGGTTGAACATACTGGGGTTGTTTTCCCTTGAAAGACGTCGGCTGAGAGGGGATCTATTAGAGGTATATAAGATTATGAGGGGTATAGATAGAGTAAATGGTGGTAAGCTTTTTCCACCATTAGAAATGGATAGAACAAGGGGTCATGGCCTTAGGGTGAGGGGGGCTATGTATAAGATGAATATTAGAGGGCAGTTTTTCACACAAAGGGTAGTGGGGATGTGGAATGCACTGCCGAGTAAGGTGGTGGGAGCAGCCACGCTAGGGTTGTTTAAGGGTCTCTTGGACAGCCACATGAGCGGTCTGCAGATAGAGGGATATAGCAGGACTGTCTAAATATCTTATTTGTTTCCACAGGCAATTCAGTCCACCTTGTTGACCAACAAGGTGCATGCATTCGGCAGGTCGTGCGAGGGCTGCTCCTAGAGGTTACTTCAGGAGTGGCCTAGTGCTTCAAGTCGTTAGTGTATGCTAAAACTGGACCATCAGATGGGCAACATGACAGCTCAGAGACTATCGCTGTTGCTGTGCAGACACATGGATTTGGGCCTGTGTCAGCGGGAGTTTGCGCGTTCTCCCCATGGTTGCGTGGGTTTTCTCCGGGTGCTCCGGTTTCCTCCCACATCCCAAAAATGTGCTCTTAGGCTGATTGGGTAACAAATTGTCCCTATATTGGTCCCTATATGGGAATCTTCCACAATAGGCATAGCCTAAAGTCACGGATATGTCATTAAGACGTTAGGACGGCGGCGCGGGCTCTTTGGGCCAAAGGGCCTGTTTCCCGTGCTGTGTTGCTCTTTGTTCTTTGTACATGTCAGATTAAGCTCTAGATCGGGTGCAATGCTCACCTCATGGACCTTGTTTGTCTCTTTTGTGGGGACCATGAATTGAATTCAATTTGAATTTAAATTTGGTTTTAAAGCAAGAAATGGATTTATGTTTGCCCAGTCCATTCTGACCACTGGTTTTATAGCTTTAAGGATGGAGTAAAACACTATTTAAAATAAAATAAATAAATAAATTTGTTATTGATTGCCAGTGGGCGGCACGGTGCCACAGTATTAGCACTGCTGCCGCACAGCACTCGGGACACAAGTTCAATTCTGAGCTCAGGTGACTGTGTGCAGAGTTTTTATGTTCTCCCTGTGTCTGTGTGGGTTTCTTCTGGGTGCCCCGGTTTCTCCCTCAGTCCAAAGATGTGCAAAAATGGGTTAGGTTGCTTGGCCATGGCAAATTGCCCCTTAATGTCAGGAAGATTAGCAGGGTAATGACCTGGGTTTCAGAGAGAGGGCCTGGGTGGGGTTATTGCCAGTGCAGGCTTGTTGGGCCAAAGAGCCTTCTTGTATACTGTAAGCATTCTATGATTGGCTTTATTCTGAATGGGGATTCGGTAGTATCTTTCGGGCCACTGCATGGGAAACAGGAAACAATAGTGCAGAAATCCATCTGAAATAAAACACTTACTTTATTGATCAAATTTCCAAATGGCAGTTCTTCCTTTGGCAGCGCTGAAGATGCACAGAGTGGGTATGGATCAGAACTGGGTTTGTATGATGCTGAGCACAGAGAAATCACTTCCTCAGTCTCCCCTCCAGTTAGCGAAAGGTTGCTCTGTTCAGAACTGCTGAAACCGCTAACACTCTCTGTAGAGTTACACTGGGAGGATGCTTCCGAACTCTCAGCTGTGAATGGAGAGAGAAGCTAAGTCACATCATTGTCAACTGCTCCTTCAAGCTGCCTATGCCTCATTCAGTGAAATCTCCTCACACAGCAAGTTCTGTCAATAAAGGCGATGAACATGTTAATCACACATTTCCATTGATTACTCCCTCTAGTTTGGGAATGCCCATTTCACAGAGTATTTTATTCTTAAGAGTCAACCATATTGCTGTGGATCTGGAACCAGATATAGGCTAGATGAAGTAAGGAAAGCAGATTTCCTTCCAGATGGGCTTTCATCGCAATCAACAATGGTTTCATAGAATACCTACAATGCAGGAGGTGGTCATTTGGCCTATGGAGACTATACTGACTCTCCAAAAGAGCATTTTACTCAGACGCCACCCTTGCCCTATCCCCATAATCTCCTGCATTTATCCCACTAATCCCCCTAATTTACACATCTTGGGACACTAAGGGGCAACTTAGCATAACTGATCCATCTAGCCTGTGCTGGACTTGGGAGGAAAATGGAGCATCTGAAGGAAATCTATGCAGAAGCAGGGAGAATGTGCAAACTCCACACAGACAGACATCCAAGGCTGGAATTGAACCTGGGTCCCTGGCACGGTGAGGCAGGAACGCTAAACGTTGTGCCACCATGCTGCACTCATCATTAGACTTTTAATTCCAGATTTGCATTGAATTCAAATTGTATCTGCTATGGTGATATTCGAACCTGGATCACCTGAGCATTATCATGGGCTCTAGGTTACTAATCCAGTGAAAGTACCACTGTGCTGCTGGGATGCCAATATTATGTAACATAACAGTGGGCTGCATCCAAATGGGGAAAAAAAGATGCATAAGGCATTGTTGCAAGCCGATGATGAGGAACATGACTGAGATTGTTTTGGCTTTGAGAAATATTTTAAAAAGCTGACACTGAGGGAAAGATTATTGTTGCTGCACCAGCTCACAGATTCTCTATTTCATTCCTGAACTCTGTCTCGTCTTTGTTTGAGATCCAACCCACTTTGGTGGTGTCAGCAGCAAACTTGAAAATCGAATTGGAGGGGAATTTGGCCATACAGTCTTAGGTGTATAAGAGTAGGGGGCTCAGAACACAGCCTTGTGGGGCACCAGTGTTGAGGAGTCAGACGGGAAGTCGACACTGCATAATTAAAGAGGCTCCAAGAGCAGAATTTGGGATCCCAACATTCTGTTCAGTGGGAAAGGCACCTCACTAGTCTCAAAATAGGAGAACTCCATTGGCAGAATGGGCAACTGGTCTAACATCACCCATTTTACACAACTGCTCAAAACTAAAATTACGCCAGAAAATGCTGTGAGGAGTAACCTAGCAGCTCTAATACATTTGGTTCCAAAACGGAAGAGCTTAAGTCTAAAAACTCCAGCTATTTCCATTTCCATTTCCTCAACTCTCAGTTTTAGGTTGTCAGTTAAAGTACAGCCTGGTGATAGAGGGTTTCAGGAGGCAGGAGGGAAGATTGGCAAAGATCTGCCATTCTCCACTTAGTTACACCAGCTGTTGACCCATCGCTAAGCAAATATCTAGAGACATATCCTCCTAAAAATAGAAAAACATGTGTGATCAACAGTATTACTGTCAGACTTCTTCACATCTCCCATTCTCTTTTCATTTTTAGAAAAATGATCTGATAGAGGTTTATAAAATGTTGAGAGGTATAGATAGGGTGGATTCTCAAAGGCTATTTCCCAAGGCTGAAATGGTCGCTACGAGAGGACACAAGTTTAAGATGCTGGGGAGTAGGTACAGAGGAGATGTCAGGAGTAAGTTTTTCACTCACAGGGTGATGGGAGAGTGGAATCGGTTGCTATCGGTAGTGGTGGAGGCGAACTCGTTGGGGTCTTTTAAGAGACCTCTGGATGATTACGTGATATTTAATGAGATTGCGGGTTATAGATAGGCTTGGCGACTTGTGGGCCGAAGAGCCTGTTTGTGCTGCAGTGTTCTATGGTCTATGAAATATCTCCCTGTTAAATCTCTACATTTCAAGTATTACTGCTCAACCACAAAGATAAGTGAGCTCTTACAATATATGAACTGACAGGATGTATCAGCCCTTTGAAATTCTTTATCTCTGCTTTCCAGATGTGACTTCAACTATCAGCTTAACCACGGCGATAAAAATTCTGTTCTGCGAGCCCTGTGTTCGGCCATGAGGATGCTTGGTCAAAGGCATAGCATGGTGTCTTATATTCCAGATGTTTAACACCATTCATTGTCTTAAATTGTTAACATCCTTCTTCCCAAGGAATACATCAGGTGAAAGAACTATAGAATCCCTATTGTGCAGAAGGACACGATTCAGCCTATCTAGTCTACACCAAACATAATCCCACCCAAGCTCTATTCCTGTAACCTCACTTATTTACCCTATTAACCCGCTGACACTATGGTCAATTTAGCATGGGCCGTCAACCTAACCTGCACATCTTTGGAGTGTGGGAGGAAACCGGAGCACCCAGAGAAAACCCAAGCAAACCCAAGAAGAATGTGCAAACTCTACACAGAGACTGACTCAAAGCCATAATTAAACCCGGGTCCCTGGCGCTGTGAGGCAGTAGTGTAATTACTGTGCCACCATATCACCCATAATACTACGCTGAACATTATGAAAATTACTTAGATCTTGTCACTCACTCATGAAAGGTCTTCCACTGGGGTCATTCTCTAGGTCATCTTCCTCAATGCGTGTTCGTGCACTATAAAAACAGTTGCTGATACCAGCATTGCTTCTTGAAATTGATGGTGAGGCGCAAATGGACGCATTGAGGGAACCGATGCCAGAAGAGGAGGATGAAGATTGGCTTCCCGAAGAGGAGGCACTGCCATTAGAGCCAATGGAATTTGGTCTCTTGATCTCTTCTGCAACAGACATAACTGACAATGTTGGCTTTTGAAGGAAAAGAGAGAATACACTGTTTGCAAAAATGTAATCAGCACAAGAAGTTAGCCTATGTATTTTACGGAATGTATTCATTCTGTGAATAATATGGATCCTCCATACAATATTGGAGTCAATCCAGTTTGCACAGATTATGAGAAACCATGTGCTCAGCGGATTTGTATAATAATATTTTCACATCAGATACTTTGGGCGTAATACATTTGGTATCTTGTTGCTATGCTGTTACATAACCAGGAACAAAAATCTGCTGGAACGCTTCAATAAGACCCTTAATCAATCACAGTCCTTAACCTCATACTGATAAGAATATAATGATTGCTCACAAAGATAACAAAATTAATGAAAATGCAATGCTTGAAGCATTTGGCAAAAGTATGGATTCAGTATTCATGAAGTGTCATTAGATATTTTGATATCAGCATGTGGGGTATGGTACTTCCCCTTTTATCAAGAAGATGAAATGATCAAAACCCAGTTCCAAAAATCTACCTGCAATTTTAGAAAGCAACAGTAATAACACTGTTACTAATAATCAGTAACATACTGATTATTTTAATCTTCAAGTTCTGCAGGAATACTAGAGGTACCATGAAAGGCAAAGTTTAAGAGCAGAGAAAGGTATTCCTGGCAGGGGAGAGTGAACTACAGTGGGTGGCCAGTGTGAATATATAACTCAGGTATCATGTCTCGTGTAGCACCACCTTCGGTATCTGACTTCCAAAAAAACACAGCAAATACATAGTTCCAGGCTAGGATTAACTCCAATAATGTCTGAAGGCTGCTGCTGCTGCTGAAAACAGAAAATGTGGACAACACTTATAAAATAATAAATTTCCACTTGGCCATAAGGATTTTATGTGCAAGAGAATTAACGAAAAAATGACTATGAAAAACAATATTATTTTAAAAAATTTATATCAGTCAATCATAATAGTGCAGTCTTTCGTAGCAATAGAATATTGTAATTTCTCTATTATGAATGAAGCTTTATGCTTTCTACATTTTAGTGAACATATGTGTTTCTGAAGCTATAAACAGCACAGAGCAAGTAGCGAGGAATGAATTCTTTTTTTATTACATATCTGGTGATGGCAACAATCACATCAAGGTTAGCTGTGGCAAAGGTCAAATCCATTCCGAATGTCTATATATATATAACGTACCTTAACCTCAATCACAGGGGAGCATGGTATTTCAATTTCTAAAATGTTGTTCTTGTAATCTTGCAGAAAGCTCTCAAATTAATAGCAGCTACTGTTCAGGTTAAAATAAACCTTTTTTGCATCTTTGGATTTTTACTGAGTTGAGATTACCAAAACTCTTTTTTTTCCTGAAAGTATTTGGAGAGAAGGCTGTGAACTCAGGTCCCAAAGGCAAAAGGACAATGCTCTGACACACTGCAGAAGCCAGTCCCTCGCAGAGTTCAGTTAACCTCCGAGTTAAACTCATACCTTTCCCTTTTGTGACGCAGTCAACCGATCTGTCACTGATGGCTGCTTCGCTAGGTTTGATGTCCATAAATGGCTTACTGCCAATGCCCATGAACACCCTCTCCTGCATCTGGAGCTCTAAAGAAGGAATTTCAACATTGACAGGGACTATTTTACATTTTCTTAATACATAAGCTTATATATAAAAAAATCTAATGAAAAGAAACAATTTTCAGACTCTCAAGAGTGATGTAAGGTAAGTTACTTGCAACTAGCAGCACAACCCATGCTAGTTAGTGGACATCCTGTTACAGTGGAAAAGTTAAAGCAGGCACCACTCCCCTACTTTCCATCATATACCCAGATTTTTAATGCAAGCATTTAGACTGTGATTTATTTTCAGAGATGATTTGTAGTCAGTGCCACAACTGATCCATGACTAGATTTGCACTTCAAACAAAAACGTCATAAATTAAATGGCTTCTAGAGTATATTTTCTTTTACTGGTGAATATTCCTGGAAAACCTTATGTTTACAGTCATACTAAACTTGCATTCATGTGAGCAAACATTTGTCTTCTGTAGACCAATTACTTCTGTTTAAATATTCTAGATTTATTTCTCTACTTTAATTGGCACATTGATATCTGCAGCAGAAACATTCCCAATTAATTTATAATCTTATTTCTCACATGCAATCATAAAACTTTGGGGTGGATCAGAGGGTGCTTTAGAATCTTCTGAGGCATTGTTTTATATTTACTCCTTAAATATTAAGAACAAAAAGCTTTTTGGGTTTTGTATATTTCCTTTACACTTGCAGAAAATATACTAATAAGGGAATGAGGAAGGGAACAGAAATAGTGGAAGGTAATGGGATCCCAACATCAACAAAGGGGAGACTGTTTCTATGAAGGATGGGATTGGATGGATGGGACGGATATGGATAGCAAAAGCAGGATGGAGAGAAGCACAAGAACATAGGAAATAGGAGCAGCAATAGACTATTCAGCCCTTCAGGCCTGCTCTGTCATTTGATAAGACTATAGAATCCCTATAGTGCAAACTGAAGCTATTCAACTCATCAAGCCTGCACCAACTCTGTGACAGAATATCTTATGCAGGTCCTCTCCCCCTGCCCTACCCCCATAACTTCACATACGTACCATGGCTAATCCATCTAACTTAAAGATCTCTAAGGAGCAATTTACCCTGGCGAATCCACCTAACCTGCACATCTTTGAATTGTGGGAGAAAAGCAAAGTACCCAGAGGAAACTCATGCAGACATGGGGAGAATGTGCAGACTTAGGGTTCAAGCTGATCTTCTACTGCAACACAATTTCCCTACACTATTCCCATATCCCTCAATGATTTTAATAAGTAGAAATCTATGAATCTCAGCACTGAACATACTCAATGAATGTGCCTCCTCTGAGACAAAGAATTCCAAAAATTCACATCCTCTAATTGAGAAAGTCCTCCTTATCTCAGTCATAAAGAGCCTCCCCGATATTCTGAGATCATGTTCCTTGGTTCTAGACCTTCCAGCAATGGGTAACATCCTTCCTACTTCTATCTTGTTGAGGCTTGTAAATATTTTGTATGTTTGAATGAATTTACCTCTCGCGGATGATATGGAAGATTTGGAAAGAATGGGATATACATGGAATGACAGGGATGGTATGAGAAGGATGGGATGATATGAGATGGGGATGATATAGGAAGGGCAGAGGAAATGTGACACATCAAAAAATGGTTGAGACAATTATTTGATAAAACTTATTCTTCAAAAGCTACTTTTCGTGTTATAAATGAAGAGTCACTAAATTTGAAAAATTTTCGAAAAGTTCTCAGGGGAATTAAAAGAATACATCAGTTTTGATTCTATAAATGAAAAGGATAATAGACTACTCCTTTCAGAGCTTCTATACAGTTTAATTCTAATGGGTAGATCACTACACAAACTTTGAATCAAGAGAGGAGCCTTCATAATGTTGCTACAAAACTTAAATCCAAAACAAAGACTTTGGGTGGAATTTCCCAGCTGCACTTTCCTCCTAGCCGGAAATTCCTGCCCAAGATAAACTAACTTTTGCACGGTTCACTCCCACCCATTACAATTTTCATTGTGGACGGGATAGGAAAATTCCACTCTTTGTCATGGAACAAAATTAAGTAGTTAGGAACCGGTTTTTGTCAATGATAGATGTAGAAATTATTAAGGAGAAATAAAGATTTAGAGTATATAGAGTATGAATATAGAGTATATATTCATCAAAAAATACTGTGTCATTTCAATTCAGGAGAAAAAAAACCCAATGAAACTTTTATATTCTATGGGTAGAATTTTGTATCCTTTCTCGCTGCCAGGAATTCCAGCATTGGGATTTCTTGCGGAGACCAACGCAAAATGCCATAGATATCGTCAGGACTTTATTACAGTCACAAGCCCAGGTTCTGGACTAATTTTGTATTCATATTTTGAGCCTCATTTTAACACATGTAGCCCTCTCACTCTTTCTGGAATGGGAGATCTTGATTCTGTTCAAGTCTGGCAAAAAGAAAACTAGAAATCTCATATTTAAAGAAGTACTGTCGCAATAACAATACTAATTTAATCACAAGTATTTTATAGATCACTGCCAGTTGTTAATACTGCACAGTATCTGCTGATAATGGATATAACCTTGGGATTCACATTTTAATTTGGAATTCCATGGGAAGTTATTAAGTTATTTCAATTAATCAAAGTCATTAATTTAATAGTGTTTACAATGATAATTCAAAATGAGCATAGGGATGCTCATACTCAAACATTCTAAAGGCTGACTAAATCTTACGCTTGAACAATTACTTCATACTGCCAGCACAATTATGGAAAAACAAAACTTTTGTAGATACTTTAAGAAAGGCAGGTATATTAAATATTTTCCTTCCCTTATTACACGATTGCAAGGTCTAACTCATATTGGGGTAACATCGCTAGCAATCCTTCTGGCACTTACCCTCTGGCTATTTCCAACATGTGCCTTGGCAGTCAGTGCTAATAATCATTTGATCATGGCAGTGTTACGACCAAGTTTAAGCTGCCAATTCTTTTGACATTCCCACATCAGTACTTTGGGTAGACTTCGGCTACGTATAGAACTGACAATCTGGCTGATCGCCCCTTACCGCAGCTCCCACCATCTGTCAATGGGATTCTGAGACTAACTGTTGAATTCACACGGAGTTAAGCCAGCAAAACTCAGCACCAACATAACTAACTGGACATCATTGGAGCTCTTTTAAACAAATTAAAGAAGAGCATTATTAGTCTCTCCCAGCTGGGCTGGGAAAGGCTAACACTACAGCAACCATAACTTATACTTTTAGAGCATCTTCAACAAGCCACATCAGGGGAACATTATCAGGTATAATTTGGCACCAAACCACATGAGGAGATATTTAGGACAGATGACCAAAAGCTCGGTTGAACAGGTGAAATGCCTAAAAGAGGAAAGTTAGGAAAGGAAGAGCTTAGGACATGGGAAGCTGAAAGCACTGCCACCAATTAAACCTGGGGAGATAGGAGAAAAGCATCAGAACCTAATTTTAAAACTTTAGGCCACATGTTCTTTAAATAAGTACACTTCACATTGCCAAGGGGAATGTTCTGCTTTTTGCACAGAGGAGGGCTAAAGACTTTTTGAAATTGTTTTGAAATAATATTAGAGGTCATTCAGATTGTGTAGTCACCACAAAGAGCACAAGATGCAATGCTTTCTGTAAGGATCTTTTAAAGCAACCTATCACCAAACAACCTCATGCAATTGGGGTAAGATTCTTGTGAGGTTGTGTTGCTGTAGGTTTTCTTTCATTTGGTATTTTCCACAAAAGATTCATAATGCGATAAGTCTGAATAAGCTTGATCCAATAGAACTAAATTTAGGTTTGTGAAGTTCATTGGTCAACACCCAATGAAAAATGATGTCCCCCAACATCCACACCTATACGTTTCAGAGAGAAATTGTTTAGAATAATGGTAATGGTTGTGCTGGCCCGCTACATTTTGTTGGGAATGTTGCAAGGATTGAATTATCTATTCATCAGAAATCAGAAATTTTCTTCCACTTTTCTCTATCAATAGTCACAAAAGCATGCATTGTGTGCTCAATGACATTATAACAAAATGTGTTCAAGCCATCACCAAGTACCAAAAAGATGACACTGAGAAAAACAAAAATTACAACAATACAAAATATATTAATCTGAATGGGAGGCAGTGGGAGGGTTGAGCTTGCTCTAGATTATTACAGGCCTTGCAGCAGTCATCTACTTATCAATTAAGTCTTATTAATTTACTGACCTCTGTTTCTCTCAGCTTGACTGCGCAATATCTTATCCAAGTCATCTGTCCAGGCTTGTTTTATCTCCGGCGTTGGAGCATGAAGAATGTAAGTATCCCGGGATTTCTGTCTTCTGAACCAAATTTCAAAACACAGGCCACTTTCACCAGAGTTATGAGTCATTCCAATATCAGAAGTCTGGAATGCAAAATGATTTGTCATATTATACCGTAGGTCAACATTAATTACGTCAATTACAGCAATCCATTTTAGTTTGCCTTGCATTTCTTCATCCATTGCAAGATGGTGGCTTACCCACCATCTTCCAATCAGGATCAGCATCTTCTATATTTATTGTATATTTCTAACAAAACAAATAATCATCCTGATGTAAGGATTACAGAAAAGTCTTCCATCTATCACACTCCAGAAATCACAATCAATGCATCACATTTCAGAAGTGTCTTTTTTCTTGTAATTGTATAAACAAAAAAATCTTTTAGCAAATTAATGGCAGTTTTTGGACCAGGAAGCAGTACATACTGCAGTAGTCCTCAAATTGCCCTCAGACTGCCATATTATAGATTTCCTCCACAGACACAGGAACAGAGATCAGATTTGACAAAATTGATCAGCGCAACTGAGTTCCAGATTTTAAATGAGTGATGATACAGTTCACCTACAGATTAATAACTAATCCTGATTGTACGTAACTGCATTTAATTAATGTACAGGACATTACATGTACTTCGTCTTGTTAGACATAATACATACAGGGATTCAATCTTATCTAAGTTGTGACTGAAATTTGCTGTAACAGTTCACAGTGAAGTAAAAATCAGTGCACTTGATTCACACATGGTAACAAATTCAAGAATATTTCACCCCATCATGCCCTGTAAGAATTTTGTAACTTTCAATGAGATCAGAGGTTGACAGACACTCAGATACATGGACTAAAATTATAGAACAAAGAACAAAACAGCACGGGAAACAGGCCCTTCGGCCCAACGAGCCCGCGCCGCCTCCCGGATGTTCCCACCTCTATCCGTGATCCCTGTCTATGTTTGTAGATCTATGGATTAAAAACCAAATTTGAGACAATTTAGGGAGAATTTGTTTTGCCAATTAGCCTAAGAGCACATCTTTGGGATGTGGGAGGAAACCGGAACGCCCAGAAAAAATCCACACAAGCACGGGGAGAATGCGCAAACCCCCACAGACACAGGCCCAAATCCATGTATCTGCACAGCACAGCGATAGTCACTGAGCTGTCGTGTTGCCCATCAAATGGTCCACGTCAAGCGTACACTAATGACGTGAAGCATTAGGATACTCTCAAAAAAAATCCAAGAGCAGCCCTCTCACGACACATCGCGTGTATGCCCCTTGTTAGACAACAAGGTGGACCAAAGCACCTGTAGGATAAAAATGTTAAAATATTCTTCGTCTATGTGTATGGGATAGAATTCAGACATTGTCCTTTGTTGCAGGGTCATAACAACCTTAGAGTGTTTGATGCTTTCTGCTAAAACCCTACAGATGGCACAGTGTTAGCACTATTGCCTCACAATGCCCAAGATCTGGGTTTGACTCCCGGCTGGGCCACTGTCTGTGAAGAGATCTCCCCATGTCTGTGTGGGTTTCCTCCAGGTGCTCTGGTTTCCTCCCACAATCTGAAATACATACTGGTTGTGTGCATTGCCATACTAAATTCTCTCTCAGTGTACCTGAACAGGGGTCCAAGTGTGGGGGCTAGGGGGTTTTTACGGTAATTTCATTGCAATGTCAATGTAAGCCTACTTGTTACTAAGAAATAAACTTTATTTCTGTCCTGCAAACTGACAAATGTATTCCAAACAAAATTCACTGAGCGAAAACAATTAAACTCCAACTGACTGGGTCTATATTTGTTGAGCAATGAAACTTGTGATCCTTAAAATCGATAATATTAGCACAGCTAAACTTCATAGCACCTGACAGCACAGTAGGAAGCCATTCAGTCCATAGTGCCACAAAAGTTTTGAAAGAGTCAGTAACTAATTTTACTTGAGTGTTAATTTTACTTGGAAAATGGATGACTCTCATTCCACCCATACAACCCCTTTCCACCTTTAGATTCTACTTAAGTGGGTGCTGAAAAGATTGTGTCATACAAGTTATAGATAGGCTCGAAGAAGAATATATTACATGCTTCCTGTTAGCTCATATTATAGGTGTTATGTTAAAGTTTTCAAGTGTTTTAAAGTCTTAAAAGTTTAAAGTTTATGTATTAGTGTCACAAGTAGGCTTACATTAAGACTGCAAATCAGTTATTGTGAAATTCCCCTAGTCACCATACTCCTGCACCTGTTCGGGTATACTGAGGGAGAATTTAATACATCTTTCAGACTGTGGGAAGAAACCAGAGCACGCAGAGAATATCCACGCAGACACAGGGAGAATGTGCAGACTCTGCACAGTCACCCAAGCTGGGAATCAAATTTGGGTCCCTGGTGCTGAGACAGCAATGTTAACCACTGTGCCAAAATACTACTGATGATATAGAGATGCCGGCGTTGGACTGGGGTAAACTCAGTAAAGTTTTGCAACACCAATTTTAAATCCAACCAATTTATTTGATAGTAAATCCAATAGTAAATCCCAAAATACTACCCCAATGTATGAGAAGTGTGTGATAGTTCTACTAATATATGTTGTTTTGTGCAGTCCAGGCCCATTAAGCTGCAGAATCAGACACTATTTTGTTACAGATGCAACTGGAACAATCTGTGAAAACCAGGAAAGCTACTAATTGATCTAATGTCGAAATGAGAATGCACCTTACAACTCTGACCTTAACCTTGCTTACAAAGACAAAACTTAAATTGCAATGGTTCTAACTCAGATAAAAAAAAATAACCTAACCCTTCTGTACCTGCAATAAAACATAATATTCAACTTCTCATGAGAAAAAGCAAAGAATTTAGCCAATATTAACTAATCATAAGTTTGCTATAATTTAATTAATACCTTTAACAGTATTTTATCAAAATAGTTTTATATTATTCTGCCAGATACTTTAAAGTCTCTGTAAAAACTCTAAAGGTCTTGCAGGAGAATAGATTAAACACAAATATACAGGTAAGTAATGGTGTTATGACATCATAACTTTGTTTGTTAATTAAAGCTTTCATGCTAATGTATTGAAAAGGCTACTTAAAGTTCAAGCTAATTCACAGACTATCTTCACAATGTTCTCACACAGTTTATATGTTGTCCCAGATTCAAAAATTCCCAACTCGGCCATCTAATATTAAATAGAATATTTGATATTCTGTGACATATATCTTATTTCTATCAAACAATACAGCTGAGAAGATGTGAAAACTAGAAAATATACAAACTGTACCTTAAAGGACTGTTTATAAATATAGATGCCATTGCTTCCTTCTACCTTTCTGGTCTTGCTGAAAAGTATGAGTTCGTCAAAAAGGAAGATGTGTCTGTACCATTTCCTTCGCCCACACCATACAACAAATTCATCTTGACGTAATAACTGGCCCTGCTCCTTTAGGTTTACCTAGGAACAAGATGTTTGGCATTAGCATTCTGTTCCATGTTGTAGGAATTATTAATTCAAGCAGAAAAATGGGGTCACCCCATTGTAGTTGCTGCTGGATTTTCCTGCTTGTGACTTGCTCCTACAATCAATCAGCTGTTTAAAATTTGGACAAAATGGAAAATTAGTAAGAGTGGAATGATTTCAAAATAGCTTCTAACAAGTTTGAGAAGATATAAAGATGTACTCGGTGTTGTCATGGTGCTGTTCTGAGCACTTAAATTGAACTGATAAATGAAATAGATGGGAACTTCCTGTGGGTCAATGATAACTGTGTAGTCTCTAGTGAGATTCAACATGGTGGCACGGTGGTTAGCACTGCTGCCTCACAGCTCAGTTCCCAGCTTGAGTTACTGTCTGTGTGGAGTTTGCACATTCTTCCCATGTCTGTGTGGGTTTCCTGCAGGTGCTCAGGTTTCCTCCCACACTCCAAAGATGTGTAGGTTAGGTAGATTGGCCATGCTTAATTGCCCCTTGGTGTCAGGGGGACTGTCTAGAGTGAGATGGGGCCTGGGTGAGATTGTGGTCAATGTGGACTCAATGGGCCGAGTGATCTCCTTCTGCACTGATTTGTATGGTTTGTTATCAGCTCAGATGAACACAAGCTGTTCAATCTTGATGGTTATTCACAGGGTAGAATTTAATTGTGCCAGCGTGGATTCTGGCAGCCGATCCAGATGTAAAGCGACATTACCCATAGAGAAGGGAACCACTGGTTAACCACAATTTTAAGGTTGACAGCCAATAAACACAATAGAGGCATGAAGCCCACCAATTAGGCAGTGGGGGCAGAAGGGAAGTATTGGACCTTCCATTACTTGATGAGATTGAATGTCCAGGTGCCATTTTTAAGCCACACATTGACATTTCTGCAGTGACTACAAGGCAACAGTTTCGGTGTTACAGGAGCTGAAAGGAATCCAACTCATCATTAACCCTTCTTCCTCTTTGTCACTGAACACCCAATTTCGTTGCTGCCCTTCTCCACAGACAGTATTGGAGACTCTCCCAGCTGACTAAGACAGTATTGACAGAGATTACAGTGGAGGTGAGGAGCCTTGGCATCCATAGGTACACCTGGATGCAATGTGATAAAAGGGTCAACAACTTTCTCCATGTCATTTGGGTCAGTAACATTGCTTTGACAAATAAAGGGTCGTCTGGACTCGAGACATCAGCTCTTTTCTCTCCTTACAGATGCTGCCAGACCTGCTGAGATTTTCCAGCATTTTCTCTTTTGGTTTCAGATTCCAGCATCCTCAATAATTTGCTTATATCCAGTGTCAGTAACATAGTGGCCAAAATTTCCAGCCTTTCCCACCAGTGTGATCTTCCAATCCTGCTGATTGCCACCACCACCTCCCCCCCATCCCCCACTGCATGTTACCTAGTGACAGAGTGTGAACAACAGAATAATTCATTGAGAGCAACAGGACTGGAAAATTTCAGCACTGGCCAAAGGCCTGCACCACCACAAAACATGTCTGTGGTAGTGGTTGTGGTGGTGGTGGGATGGGGGGCTGGAAATTCCACCCATTGTCATTAGAACAAAGTGCCTCTCATTAAGGTCTCAGCATGAGGAGGAACAAAACAGAAGGAAAAATGAAATATAATCCCCCTCCATAGTCATATCATGAAGTGTGGCTCCATGTGGGATAGCAGGTACGGGCTTGTAGTTCCATCGTTGTGCAACTAAGATCACGTACCAACCGCCTCAAGAATAGCTTCTTTCCTGCTGCCATCAGACTTTTCAATGAACCTACCTTGCACTAAGTTGATCTTTCTCTGCGCCTTAATTATGACTCTAACATCTCATTCTGCATTCTCCGTTCCTTCTCTATGAATGGTATGCTTTGTCTATGTAGCATGCAAGAAAATACTTTTCACTGTATACTACTACATGTGACAACAATAAATCAAATCAAATATTGGGTGAGGACAACATTGAGTTTGGCTGTGCCGCCCTCTCCACTGAACCTTAGTTTGGCCCACTTGTGAAGGATGGTTACAAGGACAAGGTTATAAACATTTGCATATGCAAGAGCTGTTCCGGCAAATAATGGAAAAATGTGAAGTGGCAACCTAAAATACATCACCCTATCTGGATGACACAGTATTGCAAATAATCATATTGTACCCTTGCATTATTGATAAATCAGCTGTCTCTCAATTTTAAAATACTGAGGAATTTGTAATTGTCATAATTTATAGAGGAAGTGGTAATCTTTCTGTGACGTTCATAGTATTTCTCTGAGTAGAATAAGTGATAAGAACATGGTTTCTAAATTTAAACAAAAACAGTGTATAAAGCTTCACCATTCTAAAGTGAATCTACACTCACATCACACTCCTGTATAGCGTCCATTGCAAGCAAATCATTTCCATGGCGGAGCTGGAAACACACAATCTGATGGGCTGCCTGGATCTCCTTGCACTCTTTCTCCTGGGCTGTGCTGCACGCTTTGAACATATCCCTCAGCAGTAAGTTGTACTTGCTGATTCTCTGAATAGGCTTCAATAGGTAGGACGCAAGGTCCATCTTGTCACCCAATTCCAACTGTTTGGTCTGTGGCGAGGAAAAGGAAGCATTTCATTGCATGAATTTGTCAGAGCAGATTTTCAGATAGTATTGTTCGAGCGTTGTCATGAGAGATTTTGAATGTTTTGAATACCCATCCAGTGAATTTTACTCAGACTGCAGTGGGGGGGGATGGGGGTAGATTTTGTACAAATGGCAATGTGAGCACAGAATCTCGCAAGTGCTGGAAAACAGGAGTCTTGTTGGCAAGTTTTCATTTTCTGACATTCCTTTCCCCACCCTCCACCCTGTCCCACCAGTGAAGTAACAAGGTCCCATTCAGGTTATGATGTAATAGAAAACTTAGTCCATTGTACACTTAAGTTTTCCCCATTTTAAAGGAAATTGAGTGTGGCTGACTATGATATGTTTGTGGCTCATGGTCAAAATTTTGAGCTAAATTCTATACAATGCAGACATGTTTTGTCATTTTGCAATGAAATGACTTTATTTAAATCCTCCATTCTACTATTCAGCACTCTCTTCTGATGCACATTGGAAAATAAACTGTTGATAATATTACTCCAGGTGCTATAGAAAACATTCTACTTCCATATCAAATTCCCTCTGATCACGGGAGACAAAGGTCAAGATTTTCCAGCTTCGCCGCTGTATGTTTTCTATTGGTGGAAATGGCTCACCATTGGCCACCAGCAGGACCTTCTTGTCTTGCTGATGTCTATGGTCTATGTCTGTCAGGGAACCCACTACACTGGTTTCCTTTGGCAGGACAAGAAGAGCCCAGAGGAAACCTGCAGGAAGGACTAGAAAATGCTGCCGATAGAGTATTGTCATCTTACGTCAAATACTTGTACAGGACTGCCAGATTATTATTTTTCTCATTGTCTTCCTTTTCCATTAAAGGAAGAGGGATTGGCCACAGCATGGAAAATGCCATGAGGCAATTCTAAGCGATGTATCGAAGTACTTTGTAACGCAAGTTTTTTTCTTGTTAATTGATATATTGGGATGTTTTACTCTCTCTGTCCTACTGACACAAAATATCTAATGTGAACTAATTTCTGAGGATAAAACTAGCAAAACAAACACATCAAACGTGTTGAGAACCTCATTTAATTGTTTAACAGAAACTGAAAAGGCAACCAAATCCTTTCCTATAGTGTACAAGTCATTTTCAGAAAGCTATCTGATCTTTTCCAATAAATAATCCCTCAATGGGATTAGCAAACTTCTGGGTGCTGATCTGATGCTCAGAAAAAGCCTTAGTAAAAGAGGAAGGAATAATTAAAGAATGAAAAAAATAAAATCTGCATTATTCCTTTATTTCCCAAACAAGGAACCTCACAAAAATCCTAAGTGAAATGGATTTTGCTCATCTTATTTCCAATTTTTTTTTAATTCATTGAAGGGACATGGGTATCAGTGACAAATCCAGCATTTATTGCCAAATCCATCTAATTGCCCATGAGAAGGTATTGGTTGGTGGATTGCATTTTTGAACCATTGCAATCCATGTGATGTAGGTATATCCACAGTGCTGTTAGGAAGGGAATTCCAGGATTTTAACTCAAAGATAGTGAAGGAACAGTGATATATTTCCGAGTCAAGATGGTGAGTGATTTGGAGAGGAACTTGCAGGAGTTGGTATTCCCATATATCTGTTACCCTTGTCCTTCCAGATGGTAGTGATTGTGCATTTGGAAGGTGAGTACAGCACTTTAGAGTTTGGATCACTATTCTTATTTCCTAGTTTTTACTGGTGTCTCGTTTAAGGTACACAAGACCAGTTTGGATCAGTATTTCCCAGTTTTTGTTGTTTTTCCTTGCTGAGTTCCTAAAGAGTGCATCTTTTAGGTGGAACACTGCTGCTACTGTGCACTGGCAGTAGAAGAACTGAATGTCTGTGGGTGGAGGTGCCAATCGATGTCTCAGACAGCAAACAATTTTCAATTTTATATGTATAGAAAAATCAAAATTAGTGCTCCTGGAAGTGTTACTGGGATACTATAGCGAAGAGTTTTATTTCCAGCAGACTGGTGTGATGCTATAACTTGAAACATTTTTGAGAAGGGTGGAGCTAAAAAATTTTAACTTGGTTTCTCGTGTTTGGAAGCAAATTTGGATTTTAAGGAGACAAATTTTGAACTGCTATCTCCAGTCAACACAAGGAAGGGTGTCAGCCTGAATATCACTTTGAGTTAAATCCGGGAGAGCTGGTCAGAAGGCTGAAAGCAGTGAGTGTCTCGGGAATATAAGGATCCAACACAACTGCACAGATAATTGAACCACATACTCTGAAGAAGCTGTTGCCGTGGTTGCTGAGTAGGAAATCGGATTGTGGCTTGTTCTTGCTGTACAACGCATACAGATCAAACTGATCCTTCTGGAATGAAAGAGAGTAAGAGAAAACTTTTGTCAAGAACAAAAAAAAAAATCACTTTTGACTCATTTGCTCTATTTTGCATTTAGTTCTGAATGTCATAATCAAGTGAATAACAGTTTTGTTTCCAAATAAAACAAGGTTTTATTTTTACCTAGGATTAGAGATTCAAGGCAAGAGTCACTTCATGGAGGCAAATTAAGCAATAAGATTACTAAAGATTTCCTGAGTTTTTTCTGCTGACAGCACTGTTGTGATTTGTTACGATGGGAAATTGTTCAAGACTAAGAGCTGGCAAGACATCGTAGCCGCAATGTGAATCAGAGAAAGCTACGTAAGCCAAAATAAAACTAAAACATGAAAGGAAATGGGGAAAACCTAGAGCTTTGAAGTAATAGTATTAATGCATTTAAGGAGGCTTGATGCATATATAACAAAAAATAAATGGAAGAATATAGAATTAGGGTGAGAAGTAAATTTTCTAGCCCAGCCTGTGGGGCAGAAGATTTCATAGAATCCCGACAGTACAGGACACCATTTGGCTCAACAAATTGTTGAGGAAGAATCAACTGGAGATAGCCAAAGGGAGCAGGTCTCTGGGGTGAGCCTGCTGTGAATGCTCAGGTGGGTAGGGGAAATAAGAGATTGGGCCTGGTAATTGGAGACTCCATAGTTAGGGGGACAGATAGGAGAGTAAATAGTAATAAACGGGATTCAGGGCTGGTGTGTTGCCTCCCAGGCGCCGGGGTCCAGGATGTCTCAGAGCGGGTTTTTAAGATTCTTAAGGGAGAGGGGAGTCAGCCCCAAGTCATAATTCATGTAGGGACACATGATGTAGGTAGGACAAGGGAAGGGGATATTAAACAGAAATTTATGGAGTTGGGGTGGAAGCTTAGGGCCAAAACAGACAGAGTGGTTATCTCTGGACTCTTGCCTGTGCCACCGGATAGTTTAGAGAAGAACATAGAGAGGGAATGTTTGAACTCATGGCTGCGGGGATGGTGCAGGAGGGAGGAGTTCAGGTTCCTGAACAATTGGGACTCATTCTGGGATAGATGGGACCTCTACAAGAGAGATGGTCTACACCTGAACCAGAGGGGAACCAATATCTTGGGGGGAAAATTTGCTAAGGCTATGCAGGGGGCTTTAAACTGATTCAGAGGTGGGGTGGGATCCTGAGTAGTTTGGATGTTAAGAGGGACGAGAATAGGGGGGTCATAGAGGAGAACTGTAAAGCACAGCAGCATACGGGTGGAGTAGGGCATGGTTTGAAATGCGTATACTTTAATGCAAGAAGTATTCACAATAAGGTGGAGGAACTTGCAGTTTGGACCAGTTTCTGGAACTTCAATGTTGTGGCCATTTCAGAGACATGGATAGAGCAGGGACAGGAATGGTTGTTGCAGGTTCCGGATTCAAATGCTTCAGTCGGAGTAGAGAAGGAGGTAGAAGGGGGGGAGGAGTGGCATTATTAGTCAAAGACTGTATCACAGTGGCAGAAAGGAAGTTTGATGTGGACTTGTCTGTTGAGGTAGTATGGGCTGAGATTAGAAACAGGAGAGGAGAGGTCACCCTGTTGGGAGTCTTTTATAGACCTCCTAAAAGTTCTAGAGAGGTAGAGGAAAGGATTGCAAAGTCGATCCTGGATAGGAGTGAAAGTAATAGGGTAATTGTTATGGGGGACTTTAACTTTACTAATATTGATTGGAATAGCTATAGCTCTAGCACATTAGAGGGGTCAGTTTTTGTACAAAGTGTGCAGGAAGGTTTTTTGACTCAGTATGTAGATAGGCCAACTAGAGGTGAGGCTACATTGGATTTGGTGCTGGGCAATGAGCCAGACCAGGTGTTAGGCTTGGAAGTTAGTGAACATTTTGGTGATAGTGACCATAATTCGGTTACGTTCACCTTAGTGATGGATAGGGATAGGCGTGAAGCTGGGGGCAGTAGTTATAGCTGGGGGAAGGGTAATTATGAGGCCATCAGGAGAGAATTAGGGTGCATAGATTGGACTAGGAAACTACAGGGACTGGGAACATCTGGAATGTGGAGCTTATTCAAGGAGCAGCTGCTGCGAGTCCTTGATAATTATGTCCCTGTCAGGCAAGGAGGAAATGGTCGAGTAAGGGAACCTTGGTGTACGAAAAAAGTTAATTCGCTGGTTAAAAGGAAAAAGGAGGCTTATGTCAGGATGAGGCTTGAAGGCTCGGTTAGTGCAATGGATAGCTATAGATTAGCCAGGAGGGAGCTAAAGAGTGAATTGAGGAGAGCTAAGAGAGGACACGAGAAGACTTTGGCTGATAGGATTAAGGAGAATCCTAAAGCTTTCTTTAGATATGTTAAGAATAGAAGATTGGTTAGGGAAAGATTAGGGCCAGTCATAGACAGCAGTGGGAAGTTGTGCGTGGAGCCTGAAGAGATTGGAGAGGCACTGAACAAATATTTCTCTTCGGTATTCACGCAGGGAGATGTAAATGTAGTTGTGGAGAACACTGAGATACAGGGTTGCAAACTGGAAAGTATTGAAGTAGATAAGGAGGACGTGCTAGATATTCTTGAGGGTTTGAAGTTGGATAAGTCCCCTGGGCCGGACGGGATTTACCCTAGGATTCTCTGGGAGGCAAGAGAGGAGATTGCAGAGCCTCTGGCTCTGATCTTCAGGTCGTCGTTGGTTACGGGTGTGGTTCCGGAGGACTGGAGGATAGCGAATGTGGTCCCATTGTTCAAGAAAGGGAAGAGAGACCTTCCAGGGAATTATAGGCCAGTGAGTCTTACTTCTGTTGTGGGCAAAGTATTGGAGAGAATTATTAGGGATAGGATTTATAGTTATTTAGAGAGAAATGAATTGATTGGGGATAGTCAGCATGGTTTTGTGAAGGGTAGGTCGTGCCTTACTAACCTTATTGAGTTTTTTGAAAAAGTGACCAACGAGGTGGATGGGGGTAAGGCGGTTGATGTGGTATATATGGACTTTAGTAAGGCGTTCAATAAGGTGGCCCATGGAAGGCTTCTGCAGAAAATGCAGATGTATGGGATTGAGGGTGATTTAGCTAATTGGATTAGGAATTGGCTAGCAGAGAGAAGACAGAGGGTGGTGGTTGATGGGAGATATTCATCGTGGAGTTCGGTTACAAGCGGTGTACCTCAGGGATCTGTTTTGGGGCCCCTGCTGTTTGTGATTTTTATAAATGATCTGGATGAGGGTATTGAAGAATGGATTAGTAAATTTGCGGATGACACTAAAGTCGGAGGAGTGGTAGATCATGAAGAGGGGTGTTATAGTTTGCAGAGAGACTTGGACAAGTTGCAGAGCTGGGCCGAGAGGTGGCAAATGGAGTTTAATGTGGAAAAGTGTGAGGTAATTCACTTTGGCAGGAATAACAAATGTGTAGAGTATAGGGCTAATGGTAGGACTCTTAATAGTGTTGAAGAACAGAGGGATCTTGGTGTATATGTGCATAGATCCCTGAAAGTTGGCAATCAAGTCGATAAGGTTGTTAAGAAGGCATACGGAGTCTTAGCTTTTATTGGTAGGGGGATTGAATTTCGGAGCCGCAACGTCATGTTGCAACTGTACAAAACTCTAGTGCGGCCGCACTTGGAGTATTGTGTGCAGTTCTGATCCCCGCATTATAAGAAAGATGTGGAGGCATTGGAGAGGGTACAGAGGAGGTTTACCAGGATGTTGCCTGGTATGGAGGGCAGGTCTTATGAAGAGAGGCTGAAGGATTTGAGGTTGTTTTCGTTAGAAAGGAGGCGGCTAAGAGGGGATCTTATTGAAGCATATAAGATGATTAGAGGTTTAGATAGGGTGGACAGTGATAGCCTTTTTCCTAGGATGGAGAAAGCTAGCACGAGGGGATAAAGCTTTAAATTAAGGGGTGGTGGTTATAGGACGGATGTCAGAGGTAGGTTCTTTACCCAAAGAGTGGTAAGGGTATGGAATGCCCTGCCTGCTGCAGTTGTAGATGCGCCAAATTTGGTGGCGTTTAAGAGGTTAGTAGATAAGTTTATGGATGAAAAGGGAATGGTTTAGGTTGGAGGGTCATTGCTTTTTCCTTATTGATCGGCGCAACATCGAAGGCCGAAGGGCCTGTTCTGCGCTGTAATGTTCTATGTTCTATGTTCTAAATCTGCACCAATCACAATTTCACCAGCCTCTATTCCCACAACACCATGCATTTACCCTGCTAGTCTCCCTGATACTAATGGGCAATTTAGCGTGGCCAATTCACCTAACCCAGAGCGCCAGGAGGAAACCCACGCAGGCAAAGCGAGAATGTGCAAACTCCACATAGTCCCCCAAAGCCAGAACTGAGCCTGGGTCCCTGGTGTAGTGAGGCAGTGTGTGCCACCATGACACCCATTTGACAGACTATTGAAAGGTTTGTTGACCTCAGGCAGGAATTTCTGGTCTCGGAGGCAGATGGTAGGACCAAATAATCCTACCATAATATTCATGTTGATAAATAATGCCAGGGGAAGCCTGCTAGTACAGAAACTAAGATAAAATAAATCTTGTTACCAACTTACATGTTTAAGGAAGCAGCGTCCAACTCTGATGGGCTCCCTTGCACAGCCTTCCAACTCTTTCAGAAAGTAATGGCTGTGGAAATCATATAGCTTCTCCAGGTTTCCAAAGATAACCCCTCGTTGTCCCCGCAGATCCTGGGGGAGATCCATGCGTTCCATCTCAGGGAAGTAATGTTTAACGACATAACCAAGGGAGCGGACATACTCTCTCTCCGTAATTAATAACTCTTCCATAATGTGCTGCAGTTTATTACTTGGAATTAAGAAGGAACAAACAGAAACCAAAAATAAGCCTAATGTAAATCTTATTAACAATTATTTCTATGACATTAAAAAAATTAATATATTTATGAATAAACATATTAATTGCCAAGTAAGATTTCATTATTCAGCACATACATTTTAAAATGCAAAATGTTTTTGCCAGGCAGGTGAAAATCTTCACATTTTGAATACTTCAGACTGGATTGTCATATAGTCATGGAGACTCTACAGAGCTCCTAAATGATAGATGTGACCCAGAGCTCCCATCCCCATTTCTGGCCGACCCTATTGTCACTTACTAGGGAAAGGTGTGGGGCATTAATTTCACATGATAGAAACCAGAATTCAGCAACACTGCTAATTTTCACAGTAGCAAGGACCTTAACCTGCAGTATCAGCCTTACCAACTGGCAGAGTAGTCAGAAATGCTTTTGAAGGATGATATAAAGTTTTTAAGTCGCCTGCCTGGAAAAATTTAATAATCAGCTTGTCTGTGTCAGTGAGATTAAAAAAAAAACTCAATTAAGTTATTTAAATCCCTGGTCTTTTAAAAATTAAAAGAAGACTGCCTGTGCCAATGAGAGTTGACAAAATCTGTCCCAGCAATCAAATGTGCAAACAGAAGCAGAAGCAGCTAATTTTACTCATTATCACATTGTTAACCACATTCATAAAATGTTGGCAGAATGCAGATTTTAGTCTATGATGCTGACACAATTGAAGCAGAACAAACAAAAAATAGAAAATGCTGGAAAACCACAGCAGGTCTTGCAACATCTGTTAAAAGAAAATGGAGCTAAGGGTTCAAGTGTGGAAACCATTCATCAATATGAAGCAGAAGAATGTTTAGGAGGCATATGGAGCGAGAAGAGGAGGAACAGAATGGAAGATAAACAAACAGTGATGCAAAAATGAATCATAGAAAGTATATAAGGAATTGAAGTAATTTGCAAAATGTCATGCCCCTCCAACAATTCTGCTGTAACTTTCAGCGAATGGTTGAAAATTAGATCAAGATTTGAGTATGTTGTAAGTTCCTATATTTCACACTGAGGCTGACATATTGTTGGCATCTGGTGAGAACAAGGCATTCTGCACACAGAACGATTCAAGCTGGGTTCATGACCTGGATCCCAATTAAGAATATAACCACCTCACAAAGGAAAGCATCAGGAGCAGTTTTCATTTGGTTTTCAAGAGATATTTGCCAAATAAATTCCTTCATAGAACACAGAACATAGAACATTACAGCGCAGAACAGGCCCTTTGGCCTTCGATGTTGCACCGACCAATTATAAAAAAAGCAATGACCCTCCAAACTAAACCATTCCCTTCTCTTCCATAAACTTATCAACTAACCTCTTAAACGCCACCAAACTTGGCGCATCTACAACTGCTGCAGGCAGGGCATTCCACTCCCTAACCACCCTCTGGGTAAAGAACCTACCTCTGATATCCGTCCTATAACTATCACCCCTTAATTTAAAGCTGTGTCCCCTCGTGCTAGCTTTCTCCATCCTAGGAAAAAGGCTATCACTGTCCACCCTATCTAAACCTCTAATCATCTTATATGCTTCAATAAGATCCCCTCTTAGCCGCCTCCTTTCTAACGAAAACAACCTCAAATCCTCAGCCTCTCCTCATAAGACCTGCCCTCCATACCAGGCAACATCCTGGTAAACCTCCTCTGTACCCTCTCCAATGCCTCCACATCTTTCTTATAATGTGGGGACCAGAACTGCACACAATACTCCAAGTGCGGCCGCACTAGAGTTTTGTACAGTTGCAACATGACGTTGCGGCTCCGAAATTCAATCCCCCTACCAATAAAAGCTAAGATTCCGTATGCCTTCTTAACAACCTTATCGACTTGACTGCCTACTTTCAGGGATCTATGCACATATACACCAAGATCCCTCTGTTCATCAACACTATTAAGAATCCTACCATTAGCCCTATACTCTACACATTTATTATTCCTGCCAAAGTGCATTACCTCACACTTTTCCACATTAAACTCCATTTGCCACCTCTCGGCCCAGCTCTGCAACTTGTCCAAGTCTCTCTGCAAACTATAACACCCCTCTTCACTATCTACCACTCCACCGACTTTAGTGTCATCTGCAAATTTACTAATCCATCCTTCAATACCCTCATCCAGATCATTTATAAAAATTACAAACAGCAGGGGCCCCAAAACAGACCCCTGAGGTACACCACTTGTAACCGAACTCCACGATGAATATCTCCCATCAACCACCACCCTCTGTCTTCTATCTGCTAGCCAATTCCTAATCCAATTAGCTAAATCACCCTCTATCCCATACATCTGCATTTTCTGCAGAAGCCTTCCATGGGACACCTTATCGAACGCCTTACTAAAGTCCATATATACCACATCAACCGCCTTACCCTCATCCACCTCTTTGGTCACTTTTTCAAAAAACTCAATAAGGTTAGTAAGGCACGATCTACCCTTCACAAAACCATGCTGACTATCCCCAATCAATTCATTTCTCTCTAAATAACTATAAATCCTATCCCTAACAATTCTCTCCAATACTTTGCCCACATGCCCATGGGAACAAAAAACAAAGCCTCTCCTCAAGAAATTATAAATTTGGACCAATGTCTGAGGTCCTGAAAGGGTGCATCTGTGCATCCCACCAATTCAATTTCAAACTGGCAAGAAATGTCTGCTATCTGATTATCTCGGGATCTGGCAGAGGAGTTAAGGATGGGGATCCAGTCACATTGGTTCCACATCCTTTTTCTTACGGTGGGTAGAGGTTCAGGTGAATGTTTGGACAGCATGGCAGCACACTGCTACCTCACGGTTCCAGCCTTGGGTGATTGTCTGTGTAGAGTTTGCACATTCTCCCTGTGTCAGCATAGATTTCCTCCCACAGTCCAAAGATGCACAGGTTAGGTGGATTAGCCATGTTAAATTGCCCTTTAGAGTCCCAAATATGTAGGTTGGGGGATTAGCGAGGTTAATATGTGAGGTTCTGAGGGTTGAGATGGGAAAAGATGCTCTGAGAGTTGGTGTAGACTTGATGGGCTGAATGGTCTGCTTTTGCACTGTAAGGATTCTATGATTCTATGAAGCTGGCAAATATGGTGCCCATAAAGTGTACTGAAGGGTACTGGACGCTTTTATTGTTGCAGCAATTATACCCATCCAAGGAGTGGACAGCACAACACTCCAGATTTGATGGTAGATATGACTTGGAGATTGAGGGATTGAAATTTAATTGTCCTAAAGTTCACCTCAGGGAACAAAAATGTACTGGTTTCTTATATTAAAATATAGTGGATAAGGTACTTTGCACATTTCAGAGTTAAGATCCTTACGAGGAAATTTTCTTTGTTTTCTTCTTCAATTCCTGCACTGTGCCATACTCTGAGCTTGGCCCTGGAACTCTACTTAGGTCAGGACTCATAGCCGCAGTAACGCCACTGCTATTTCTGTTCATTGGGGTATTCCTTGTGCCTTTGTCTTCGGAGCAGAAGCTTGCATGCCGGGACAACTGAAAACCCTGTGCTGCTTGCAGGATCTTCTTCGAAGGATAACTTTTGTGTCGAATGGGAGGAGAGAAGACATGATCAGAATACGAAGGGAGAGAACAAATCTGTGAGCTGCTCTTGTCACTGGAAACCTCACCTGAATGCAACCACAGGGGCCAGTTAACTGTTGAAGAGTTTGCAGGTGCTCTGTTTGGATTATTTGTTGTGTTTTCTTTACAACTCTGAATGTTCCTGGTAGGCAAAGGCTTACAATTTTCCTTTCTTTGCCACATCACATCATCTTCAGGCCGAGAGCTCCCACACACATGAGAGCTACTTGTGACAATATCTTTACTGCCCTTCTGAACAGTGCCCTTTGTCTCTCCATTAATGTCCAATGATGGACTTGTGACAGCTTTCAGGGTCTTCCGACAAAATTCCAGCCTTTCCTCCAGGAGCTGCCGGACCTCCTGACACCTCAGCCAGGTCACATTCCACATCTTCATCCCTTTCGTACTGTTTAAGCTATGAACCTGGCTCTTCACCTGGCGGAATCTTTCCACGGAGTACTCTGCAAACCTCTGATGATAACTCTCAAGCTGATCCAACATCGCTTCGTTGCATGTTCCTGATTGGTTCAAGTAATATTTACAATCCTCGGCAAACTTTGTGGCCTAACGAAAGAGGAAAAACATGCAATGAATGTTTGTTAAAGAAAAGAAAATACTGCAGATGCCGGAATTCTGAAAGGAAAAGAATAAATACTGGAAACAAACAGCACATTAGTGAATAACTGTGGAAGAAGCAGATGATAAGGTTTGAAGAACCTTATTTATTTGCTCTCTACACAGTTACTGACTGATGTTGCACGTTTCCAGCATTTTCTGTTACTTATATTGAATATACTTTACCATGCAGGACAAAGTTACCAAACCTATATCTTTAACTGTTTTCCTTGGGCTTCTGTTGGCTATTTGTGTATTTAGAATCATAGAATCCTGCATTTCAGGAGGAGGCCATATGACCCATTGTATCTGCGCCACCATAATACCACTTAAGCCCTATCCCCATAACCCCATGATTTACCCTAGCTAGTCCCCCTGACACTAAGGGGTAATTTACCATGGCCAATCCACCTAACATCTTTAGACATCCTTTATCTGAGGAATGTGGATTTTAAATGCGTAATAAAGGGTTGTCACTTCCCGTTTCCACTACATTTTGTAGGGAACAAAACATGCAGGTCAAAATTCTCCAGCCTCGTTCACTCTGCTACCACTGCCAGCGAAAATGGAGAATTTGGTATTGAGCCAAATCTCCATTCACAGCAGCAGGACTCAAGAATCCCAATTGCGGAGGAGGTCAGAGAATCCTTGCCACAGACTAACAGGTGGGCCCACTCCAGTTATCCTCATGTGGGGATTCCCCAAAATGTTGAATTTATCTTTGAGAAGAGGTTAATGGAAACATCAGAGAAAGGAGGTAAAAGTCACTCCATTTCTCAAGTGTTTCTGTGGAATGGTTTCTCAAAGTGAGGCTCAAACCCAACTCCTGGTTGAATTCCCAAGCAATATTTGAATGTAGATGACCCAAATGGCCCAGAGGGAAACAGTGACACCCAACCAGAGGCATTCCAGGAAGGGAGAGTTGAATTCAACTGGGCTGTCAGAATAGATCCAACAGCTACAGACCAGTCAGATCAACATCAGAGGAAAGCTGGTTGCAATGATAATCCAGGACAAAATTAACAGTTACTTGGGCAAGTGCTCATAAACTTCCAAACAGGTCACCCTCTTCAATTCCATGGCTGGAAGTTTACTGGCATACTGTCCTAGAACCGGTGTGAGCGAGGCTCGCAGAACAGCATTGATCTTGAGTGGAATCTTACGAGCCTCAGGTAGGCCAGGCAGTAAAATTCTGGCATATATGTTGGTTAGACCTTAGAGTAGCTGCTCGAAAGTCTTTTACTCTGGAGTGCCAGTCAGTCCTGGCAAGGAAAATTGTGGAATGGTAACTGGATTTTATTATACTTTATCTAGCTCATGCAATTTTTAACATCACATGAAGGAATCTCATGAATATACCATTTATTTTATAGTTCTTTGAGTTACAGTGCAAACCTTATCACAGTAGCTGTATAAGTTAACTAGAGCCTCCAGTTCCACCTGACGCCTCTGAGCTCGAATGTGAAAATTGTTCAGCCGTAGTTTGAAATTTTCCACCATATCTCCAAACGCTGCAAACTCAGGATACGAGAAACCATCCAGCTGCTTTGCTTCTTTCAACAGCTCCAAGCCTTTTTTGTGTTCCTGCTGCAATGAACAATTGTGGGGAAATTGGGGAACGAAAGATGACTAATTGTAGGACTTGAGGTGAACAACTGCATTTACATAGCAACTCTAACGAGCCAAGGCACTCCACAAGAGTACTGTTAAAAGTTTAACATCAAGCTTCATAAGGAGCTATTAGAACAGGGGAGGCAGGATTTTTTTTCACAAGTGTCCTTAAAGGAACAGCTAAAGCTAGAGAGGCAGAATACAAAAGCCTAGAACAAAATTTTACTTTTACTAAACACTGTTTTGCCCTGTGCCCTTCATTCATTTTGTGCCATTATTAAATTTTCAGCCACGTTCTTAACACTTTACATGTAGCTGATATTCATCCACTCACTGACAAGCTACTTGAACTCACAGAGTGAGTGACTGAAGTGCCTGAAATCAGCTTAACATTGGGGACAGATTGAATGCAATGTGCACAGAACCACAGATCAGCTCGAACATTTCTACAACAAAGTTGAGTTATTACGTAAAGTCTGCCTATATCTGATTTTATCATCAATGGGTTCGTAACACTAATTTTGATCATTTCATTGACTTTTTTAATATTGTGAATACGAGAACAAACAAGAATTTTGATTTTTTTTTCCACCAAGTTAGATGAAATATGCACGAAACAAACAGTGGGTTTATCATTTTTTTTTAGGACTTTCTGTGGTTACTCTTCCATTAGAATATCATAGCATCAAGGAAGATGTCACAAATTGTAATTTATGTCATGGCCACAACCACAGACCATCTATGGAATCTTATCAATTTCATTGCGAAGAACTGTTACTGTTAATTACATAGGTAAAGTTGAAACAGATATAAACAGGGGGTCAGGGATAGTTTAATCAAATTGCTAGATGGCTAGAATGCAGTTCAGAGCAAGTATGAAGGGCTGAGTGACCTACCGCTGTCTCTAATTCTAATATTAATGTCTAGAATGCAGGTTCGATTCCTATACCGGCAGAGATAAACTTGGGGCATATCTCCTTCCCAGAGCGTGGAAGGCAATGGAAACCAACACTGACAAAAACTGCCAAGAGCTCAAGATAAAGCATCAGCCGACAATGAGACAAGGGGCTACTTCGGGGGGGCAGGGAACATATAATATGTAAATTTATAATGAACTACAGGTTCAACCGTTTCTTAAAAAGAGAATATAAGAACATAAGAACTAGGAGCAGGAGTAGGCCATAGAGTCATAGAGGTTTACAGCATAGAAGTGGGGCCTTTGGCCCAACTTGTCCGTACCAGCCTTTTTTTTGAAACTTTGAAACTAATCCCAATTGCCCGCATTTGGCCCATATCCCTCTATATCCACCATACCTATGTAACTATCCAAATACTTTTTAAAAGATAAAATTGTACCCGCTTCTACTACAACCGCTGGCAGCTTGTTCCAGACACTCACCACCCTCTGTTTGAAAAAATTGCTCCTCTGGATGCTTTAGTATCTGTCCCCTCTCACTTTAAATCTATGGCCTCTAGTTTTAGATTCCCTTACTTTTGGGAAAAGATATTGATTATTCACCTTGTCTATGGCCCTCAGCCTCCTACACCCCAAAGAGAAAAGTCCCAGTTTATTCAGCCTCTCCTTACAACTCAATAACTCCATCTGGCCCCTCGAGCCTGCTCCGCCATTCAGTAAGATCGTGGCTGATCTTTTCAGCTCCACTTACCTGCCCACTCACCATAATCCTTTGTTTCTTTACTGTTCAAAAATTTATCGATCCTTGCCTTAAAAACATTCAATGAGATAGCCTCAACTGCTTCACTGAGCAGGGAATTCACAGATTCATAATTCTTTGTGTGCAGAAGTTCCTCCTCAACTCAATCTTAAATCTGTTTCTCCTTATTTTGAAGCCATGCCACCTAGTTCTAGTTTCATCCACCAATTTTCCTGCTTCTTTCTTCTCTATTCCCTTTGTAATCTTATATGGTTCTATCGAATCACCTCTCATTCTTCTGAATTCCATTGGGTACAGCTCCAGTCTACTTAGTCTCTCCTCATAAGCCAACTCTCTCAACTCCAAAATCAATCTAGTGAATCTCCCCTGTACCCCATCCAGTGCCAGTTTATCCCTTCTCAAGTAAGGAGACCAAAATTGTACACATGGTACTCCAGGTGTGGCCTCACCAGCAACTTACAGAGCTACATCACAACCTTACTGTTTTTAAATTCCACCCCTCTAGCAATAAAGGACAAAGTTCCATTTGCCTTCTTAATTATCTGCTGCACCTGCAAACCAACTCATTGAGATTCCTGCACAAGGACATCCAGGTCCCTCTGCAAAACAGCATGTTGCAATTTTTTACCATTTAAATAATAGTCCATTTTGTTAGTATTGATACCAAAATGGATGACTCACATTTACCAACATTGTACTCTATCTGCCAGACCCTCATCCATTCACTTAGACTATCTACATTCCTTTGCAGACTTTTAGCATTCTCTGCACACTTTGCTCTGCCACTAATTTTAATGTCATCAGTGAATTTTGACAAACCACACTTAATCCCCAACTCCAAATCATTTATGTAAATCGTAAACACTGATCCCCGAAGCACACCACTAGTCACTGATCACCAACAAGAAAAATACCTATCTACCCCCATTTTTTGCTTTCTGTTGGTTAACCAATCCTCTATCCATGAAAATACATTACCCATAACACTGTGCACCTTAATCTTATGTAGCAATCTTTGGTGTGACACTTTATCAAATGCCTTCTGGAAATCCATCCACAGTTGCCCATTGTAATGTTCTCAAAGAATTCCACCAAATTAGTCAAACATGACCTTACTATGCTGTGTCTTACCAATGGGACAATTTATATCCAGATGTCTCACTATTTCTTTCTTGATGATAAATTTAAGCACTTTCTCTGCTGCAGAAGTTAAGCTAACTGGTCTATAGTTACTTGCCTTATGTCTACCCCCTTTTTTAAACAGTGGCATCACATTTGTTGCTTTCCAATCTGCAGGAACCACTCCAGAGTTCAGTGAATTGTGTAAATTACCGCTAGTGCATTTGCTACTTCTCCCGCAATTTCTTTTAGTACCCTGGGATGCATTCCATCAAGACCAGGAGACTTGTCTACCTTTAGCCCCATTCACTTGCTCAAAACTACCTCTAGTTTCTAAGTCCTCATCTGCCATAGCCTTCCTATTATCAATTTTTGGCATGTTATTTGTGTTTTTCGCTGTGAAGACTGACACAAAATACCTGTTCATTACCTCAGCCATTTTCTTATTTCCAGTTATTATATCCGCTTTCTCATCCTCTAAAGGACCAATGTTTACTTTAGCCACTCTTTTTTCATTTTATATATTTGTAGAAATGTTTGCTATTGTTTTTATATTCTGAGTTAGTTTACTCTCATAATCCATCTTACTTTATAGCTTTTCGTGCTTTCTGCTGACCTTTAAATATTTGCCAATCCTCTAAGTTCCCCTAATCTTTGCCATTTTGTATGCATTTTCTTTCAATTTGATACTCTCCTTCATTGCCTTAGACATCCATTGTTGATTATCTCTTTTTCTACAGTCCTTCTTTATCAGTGGAATATATTTTTGTTGAGCACTGCTTTGAAAGTTCTTCACTGTTCCTCAATTGTCCCAACATAAAGCTTTTGCTCCCAGTCTACTCTAGCCAATACTTCCCTCATTCCTTTGTAGTCTCCTTTGTTTAAGCACAAGACACTAATATTGGATTTTATCTTCTCTCACTCCATCTGTATTTTAAATTCAACTATACTGAAATCGCTTCTTCCAAGAGGACACCTAACTGCAAGATCATTAATTATTCCTGTCTCATTACATAGGACCAGTTCTCAGATAGCCTGCTCCCTAATACGTTCCATTACATACTGTATAGATAGGAGAGAGCTGAGACATTGAGTGTAATGGGAAGAATGCTGTGAGGTTGAAGATGTCAATAAACTGTCAGTGAAGAAAAGCTCTATGTCTTGGTTTCAGCCTCACCAGCCAGTTTGGAACCGGTTAATGTTCCATTTAATTAGATAGTTCTCATTTCCTATCCTATTGTTTGCATTGCTTCTTGGTAATGTGGCTACTTCAGGAATATTTATTGTATAATATGTTTTGCTATGTACTGTGCACATAAACTGAAAGCAGCTATTTGTATTTTAAACAACAAATGGAATCAAACTTGTCCATACATTGAGTAACCCTATGAACGTCTGTCATATTGAGGATTATCTCTTTAGTTTAATAAGCCAAAATGCATTATTTTTAGAAGCTATTCAGTAAACACATACTAAAGTATATTTTCTGATTGGTACTACTTCTATAACAACATTACATGATTGTTATAAATACTAGTATTCATTTTTATTCAGGTGTTAATCCATTTCAAGGCCAGATTTTTACACTTTCCGATTGAAGAATAAGAATTCAATATTTAAGAGTTTAATCAAATGTCTATTGTTGTTATATATTTAAGTCGTTTTGTGATTGCTTTAAGAACCAGTCATATGATTTAATGATGATGTCATTGAGTGGTTCATTGGCAGTTTTTTTTTAGTTTTTTTTTACACTGTACAGGCAACAGCTCCTGAAATAAATCTGTTATTATTTTGAATCCACCTGTGCAAACCATATCTTTTTCTTTAAAACCCACAACCACAACCCCCCCCCCCCCCCCCCCCCCCGCCCAACACCGGCACATAGTTAGGACATTACAATTGCACAATAAAACATACAGGTACAGTCAATTGAAGCAGTGCTAAATATAACTTACTGTGGCCAGCATAAAGAATCCAGAAAAATTATGCTGTTTTTGTTGCATGGTATCGAGTGAATCTCCATTTGTAATTAAATCCTGCAAATACGATTCACCTTCGTTAAGAAGCCAATTGCTTTGCTGTAGAAAGAACATACAGACAATGTCAACAGGGTTTTGTATTGCTCACTGCCTGTGCCGTTGGGGAATGCAAAGAGCAATCACCATCGGTGGGACCAGAAGATCCCGCCAGAGGGAAGATCAAAAAAATTCAGCCCAACATCTATTATTTTCCCTTCATCCATCAAATCAGTCGTCTCTGTGAAATATGCTATATTGGGTTTTGTTACAATCAGAAAAAAAAAATCCCCATTCTGGGGTACTGTTGTCTGAAAGGATAAGAGTTAAATAATATGGAATTAATACAGGAATATTAGAAGTTACTTTGGTGCACTTACAGTAAAACATATTTTAACTAGAGTCAAAACCAGCTAATGAGCACATGGTTATAACAGTGTGTATTCATAGATGAAAAATAGGTACACCTAAAAAATACTATTCTTGCCACTACACTGGCTGTTACACTAGCATGTAAGCATACAATGATACCCCAATAATTAAAACCACAATCAAATAAAAGAACATTAGTCGTCAAGTTTTATTATCTTGCTGAACACTGCCTTGAATAAACTAATCTCAAACCTGTTTGAATCTCTCCTCCAATCTCCTCAAATCCTTCAAGAACTCTAGATGCTGCAGACAATGATTGGACTTCATTACTAGAGTATGCACATTCTCCTCCACCATATTGTAGAGAGATGTTACAGAATCAATGGTGTCCCTGCAAATAAACAGGATAAAAGTTTATAAATCTTTTTTTGCAAGTGAGAAGCTTTAAGTAATATACATTTACAGTTATTAGTGTTGGAAAACAGATTGTATGCTAAACAACCAGCAAAAGCTTAGTGAATATGAAAATATTCCAAGTACCAAGTTACACCATATTTCACTGTCTGGCAGATAATATAGTGAAAAAAACCATGACTGCTTTGTGCAATGTTTGGGGTTGGGAGGGTACTTTAACTTAACATCTGCTGGAAGTTGAGGATGAGGGTGGCGGGTGGGGAGGAACCTAACAGAGCACAGGGGATCTGGAATTCAGGATTTGCCCCACCCAAAGTCAGTGGAGTACAACATGTAAATGATGCAAATGATGAATATCATGCCTGGACCCTTGCCTGATTAGCAAGCTAGACTTCTAGCTAATTGGAGAACACTGTGGAGATCAGAGACAATGTCTGTGTCTGTGTTCCAAGGATCAATGCTTCAATCCCAGGAAAAGGATTCCCCAAATCCAGGGGCATGAATGCTCCAGTCCCAAGGATGTTTGGGGTGAGGTCAGAAGCCTTAATGGGAGGAGCGAGAGATGAGTGATGAAATCAAAGGTCACAGATAACCAAAAAGGGTCAAGAAATCACAGGTGATTTAAGAAGCTACTGTTCAAAACCATACCAAATCAGAATAGACTGATTAGATATACAATCTGAGACAGGTGCATTGGTTTTTTTAATTATTCATTGATCGGATATGGGTGTCGCTGGCTGGCCAGCATTTATTGCCCACTCCTAGTTTCTTTTGGAAGGTAGTTGAAAGTCAATCACATTGCTGTGGCTCTGAAGTCACATGTAGACCAGACCAGGTAAGGCCAGCAGACTTTCCTCCCTAGAGGATATCAGTGAAACAGATGAGTTTTTCTGACAACTGAAAATGGCTTCATGGTTATCAGTGGATTCTTAATTCTAGATTATTTTCGTTGCTTTTAAATTCCACCATCTGCCATGGCGGGATTCAAACCTGAGTCCCTAGAGCATTAGTTGAGTTTCTGGATTAGTGGTCTAGCCATAATACCACTAGCCCATCACTTTCCACATTTACATAGTGGACAGGTACTCCCAGGTCAAAGATCATAACAGCCGACAAACAAACTGTGGACTGTTGGTGTGGCCCTGGAATAGACCATTGGCCAACACTCTCAGCTAAAGGAGGGGAATAAGTAAGTATGCATCTGGAACAAGAGGATAACATTTCAGCAGCTGATTGCCTACTTTGATTGGGTTTTATTTCAAATCATCTTTCTTACGCTAAATCCTCCGTAACTAGAGGATTTTTACAGTAACTTCATTACTGTGTGAGTGTAAGCCTACTTGTGACTAATAAATAAACTTCACTTTATTCCCACATTATCAACTCATTTTCACCAATAAAAGATGGATCTTTCTGAGTTACTGGTGAATGGAGGGAAATAATAAATGGAATTCTTCTCATCTAAACATTGCAACACTAAAATTCTCATGTTCTTATTCTGTTGGAGTCACATTTTCCCTGAGGTATGGACCATGACATGAAATGTAAAAAGACAAATGGGGAGTATAAGATTTTGCGAGGAGGGAGGGGGTGTTGGTAGAGAGATGATGGTGATTATTGATGCCTTTCTCCACACTTACCTCCCTGATGTCCCTCTGACTCTCTATCTAGAGTTACCTGCCTGGATAAATCTTTGGTTTTTTTCCTCTGCTTCTGATCGCACAGACCTAGTCAGGAAAGGCTGAGAGGCAATGCTGGAAAATGGAATGCCTCACGCTTTCAACTAATCTATTCTCTACACCAGTTGGAGAGCATAGCATCTGTGGAACAACCCAATGGCCTATTATCAATCCTTTTCAATGATAATAGGATTGAACATGAGTGCAGTTGCAGACTAAGAGACAGATAGATCAGCAAAATTGTGGAAAATTCAATAAGAATGAACAAAGCAGGAAGAAAAGCGAGCACTTAGGAGGAATCACGGAACATAATGGGCACAGGCAGCACCAAGGGTAAAAGGCAAATGCAAGTGAGTAAGAAAGGATAAATGGCAGATGGAGTTAACTGACTGAGAATGTAATTGGTATACTTATATAAAGCCTTAAGCCTGGCAAAAAATATGGAGCTAAAATTAGTGCAAGTAACTAAATATGTGTATGAAGTTTGGATTTTGAGGAGGCTTTTATAAATCGAATGTGTGAGTGAAGTGGAGGAGATTAAGAAAGAATTCTGAAGTGCAGCGTTATGTTGCCTTTAGGCCTTATATTGACTGTAGGTCTGGTCATCGCTGATGGATTGGATGCTCAGTAGGTTAGAGTGAGAAAAGCAGGGAGAGCTACCTGAGATATTCAGACTGCAGAGGAATGGGGGAAGGGGACTGTGGAGGTTGTGGAGAAATTTATAAACAAGTCAGATTTTCAAACCAATTCTTTGAAGATTGAGAGATAGATAGAGGCCATTCAGATGAGAGGTGATAGGTAAATAGGTATAGAGTAGAACATGGCTGCCACAGTTGTGTTGAGATTGAAACAATGTAGCATAAAACCTAGAACTTAGCAAGAAGTATATGTTAAATCTAACATAGAAGTGATGAAAGTGGAAATGAAGGTTTCAGTGGCAGTGGAGGTGTTGTACACTACCTGAATATTCTCTGCATTCTTCATTGTTTGTTAGTAGTTTTAAACAATGATTATGCAGTTGATAAATTATTGATGTCAATACAATAGATGCTTTGGCAAAAATTAAAATCAATAAATGTCCTTAAAATGTTAGGTTCCCACCTGTAATCCTCAGAGAAGCTGAATCTAGATTCCTCTTTCTTGAGCCTGGCAAGAATTGCTCCACCTTCCAACTGTAAAGTAACTAATCGGGCATCTTGCAGAACATGTTTCATCGTCAGCTTGTGCTTACTGATGCAATCAAGCACTTCCTTAAAACAAAATTAAAGATAAAATTGCAGCCGCAGAATGAAGATTGTTAGAAAGCAATAGTACTATGGGTCCATCAAGTTTACAATCAGAATAAAAGATCTTTGGTAATATTGTAGACTGGCAAAAGGGCACTGAGATGTGTTAATAAAATAATTGTCCCTGTGCAACTCAGTTTGCAATTAGTCAAGGCGATCTGTGATCGATATTTGTTCAAAAGTTGGAAGTTTGTTTCTTCTCAGCTATTGGTACTTCAACTTTCTCTTCTCTCTGGCCAAACTGGTGAGAGAAATATTAAAATTCCTAACTTAATGCAAACACACAGACAGAAAGATCAATGTACAAAATCTAAAAGTGAACATAAAGACTGGAGAAGATTTAGGTTTTCTAGGATGAGAGGTCAGAGTTTTAGGATAAGAGGTGGCAGATTTAAAATAGGCATGAGGAGAAATTACTTCTCTCAAAGGATCATGAATCTGTTTTTAATTCAGCTGTGGGACATGGCCATCCCTGGTTTATTGCCCATCTTTATTTGTCCTTGAGAAGGTGGTGGTGACAACTGAATGGTTTGCTAGACCATTTCAGAGGGCATTTGAGAGTCAACCACATTTCCTGTGGCTCTGGAGTCACATGTAGGTGAGACCGAGTGAGAACGGCAGATTTCCTTCCCGGATGGACATTAGTGAACTAGATGAGTTTTTCCAACAATCAATAATGATTTCATGGTTGTCTGTGAATTCTTAATTCCAGATATTATTTATTAAATTCAAAATCTATGACCTGCCGCGGCAGAATTCGAACACGGGCCCCCAGATCATTAGCTGAGTTTCTGGATTTATAGTCTAGCGATAATACCACTAGGTGATTGCCTCTTCTGTGGAATTCACTACCTCAGAGTGCAGTAGATACCAGGTCTTTAAGTAAATTTAAGGAGGAGATAGACAGATTTTTAAATTAGTAATGGGTTGAAGAGTTATGGGGAATGGGCAGGAAAGTAGAGAGTTGAGGCCGAGATGATATTAACTGTAATCCAATTGAACGGCAGAGCAGGTTCAGGGGCTGAATTGACTACTGCTATTATTATATTCTTAATATGTCAACAGTAAGGTCTTCTTGGGTTTCAAATAGTCACAAAACCATCACAAGCAGATAAATAATTTATTTGTACAACTTTCTTTCAGGTACTATTTTAATACAGGTGTGAAACTGTTTACTTAAGTTAACGTCTTCATTAAAAGGTTGACAAGTGATTTGAATTCCTCAGTCTGAAAAACTGAGTCCAACAAGTTAACATTAGAACCAATTTTCACCCAAGTACTGAGACACAATTTCAGCTTGAATCAATTAAAAACAGACAGCTTTGAAAGGTCATTTGATCCACAAAATTAGTTTTACAGCTGGCTGTAATGCTCAGATAATTACAACAACTGATCATCAACCTTCATTCTAGAAAAGAAATCAATGTTTTGTTATCATTACATTGCCTGATTTGCACAAACCTGACTCCATCATCATTTACCTACTGTTGACTGGTCAATGATTCTATCTGCTTATGTAGAAGTGAATTAGCTCCATGCATTTTTTTAAACCATTTCCATCAATTGCTGATATTTTCATGTTAGATTCAAATATGTTTGTCAGCATTTTGAAGAATATGTCAGAAAGTTTTGTAATCATGTTATCTCCGCTTCCTCTTTTTTTTTATTTTCTGACACATTCTTTGTTCATTTTTGTCTTTTGCTTGATATGTACCTGTGCACTGATACCAGTTTTGTCAAATTCAAATGTCCTAATGGTGTCCAGCAACAAAGTGGAAGCTTCTCTGCAGTTTGTGACAAACAACTCCAGTTTCTGTAACGACAAAAAGTACAATTGATGTTCAACAAATATCCTTTGTAAATGGAGCCGTGTAAAATTCAATCAGCCTCCTTTACTCTTATTTAACAATTCCTTAAATCTGACACTTGAAAAAAGTTAAAGAGAGCTGCAAACTTTTGCCTGCTCCTCATCGAGTGGAATTTTGGGCCCTAGAATAAGTTAATGCCCCCACATTAGTGGAGGAGTTAGAGCGATTTTGTTTGTAAATAAATGTTGGAGCGACTGGATTCTCACTCTGAAATCATAGTGTCATATTGCACAGAAATAGGCCTTTTGGCCCACTATGTCTATGCCAACCATTAAATACCAATCTATACTAATCCCATTTACCAGCATTTCCAGTGCCCATCCAGATGTTTCTTAAATATTGCGAGAATACCTGCCTCCACCACCTTCCAGTGGTGCATTCTATGTTTCCACCATCCTCTGGGTGAAAACATTTTTCCTCAGATCCCCTCTAAACGACTGATTCCTCGCTTTAAATATATGCCCACTAGTCTTAGGCATCTCTGATGTGGAGATGCCGGTGTTGGACTGGGGTAAACACGGTAAGAAGTCTCACAACACCAGGTTAATGTCCAACAGGTTTATTTGGTAGCAAAGGCCACTAGCTTTCAAAGTGCTGCTGCTTCGTTAGGTAACTGGGGGTTCTGCTTACAAGCAGGGCATATAAAGACACAAACTCAATTTACAAAACAATGATTGGAATGCGAGTTCTTTACAGGTAATCAAATCTTAAAGGTACAGACAATGTGAGTGGAGAGAGTGTAAAGCACAAGTTAAAGAAATGTGTATTGTCTCCAGACAGGACAGTTAGTGAAATTTTGCAAGGCCAGGCAAGTCGTGGGGATTACAGATAGTGTGATATGAATCCAAGATCCCGATTGAAGCCGTCCTCATGTGTGCGGAACTTGGCTATCAATCTCTGTCAACGATTCAGCGCTGTTGTCTGTCATGAATGCAGCCTTGGAGAAGGTTTACCTTAAGATCAGAGGCAGAATGCTCGTGACCAGTACTTCCCTGGAGCAGAGAAGCTACGACATCATCTCCAGAGCCTTCAACGTATCATTGATGAAGATAAACATCTCATCAAGGCCATTCCCACACTCTCACTTCTTGCCTTTAAACAACTGCACAATCTCAAACAGACCATTGTCCACAGCAAACTATCCATCAGCCTTCAGGAGAACAGTGATCACAACACCACACAACCGTGCTATAGCAACCTCTGCCATCATTTCACATGAGAAACCATCCACCAGGTACACGGTACATACTCGTGCAACTCGGCCAACATTGTCCACTTGATATCTGCAGGAAAGGATATCTCGAGGCATGGTACATTGGTGAGACCATGCAGATACCACGACAATGGATGAATGAACGTCGCTTGACAATCACCAGGCAAGACTGTTCTCTTCCTGCTAGAGAACATTGCAGTGGTCACAGGCATTCGGCCTTTAATCTTCGGGTAAGCGTTCTCCAAGCCGGCCTTCGTAACACACAACAGCGCAGAGTCGCTGAGCAGAAACTGATAGCCAAGTTCCGCACACAGGAGGACAACCTCAATCGGGATGTTGGGTTCATGTCACACTATCTGTAACCCCCACGACTTGCCTGGACTTGCAAAATCTCACTAACTGTCCTGTCTGGAGACAATACACATCTCTTTAACTTGTGCTTAATACTCTCTCCACTCACATTGCCTGTACCTTTAAGACTTGATTTCCTGTAAAGACTCACATTCTAATCATTATTTTATAAATTGAGTTTGTGTCTTCGTATGCCCTGATTGTGAACAGAATTCCCACTCACCTGACGAAGGAGCAGCAAGCTCTCCTGAAACTAGTGGCTTTTGCTACCAAATAAACCTGTTGGATTTTAACCTGGTGTTGTAAGACTTAGGCACCTCTGCCATGGGGAGAAATTTATTATAACCTAACCAATCTATGCCTCTCATAATTTTGTATATCTCTATCAGATCCCCCCTCAGCCTCCTCTACTCCAGGGAAAAAAAACCCAGCCTATCCAGTCTCTTCACAGAGCTGAAACTTGCCATCCCAGACAACATCCTGGTGAATTTCCTCTGTACCCTCTCCAGTACAATCATGTCCTTCTGATAGTGTGGTGACCAGAATTGCACATAATACTCCATCTGTGGCCTAACGAATGTTTTATAATGTTTTGTAGAATTGTATAAAGAAGGAACAGCACTTTGAAAGCTAGTGGCTTTTGTTACCAAATAAACCTGTTGGATTTTAACCTGGTATTGTGAGACTCCTTCCTAAATTCTATGCCATGGTTAATGAAGACAATCATTCCATATGCTTTCATCACCACTCTTTCTACCTGTGCTGCTACCTTCATAGATCTATGAACTTGCATTTTGGAAGGTCTAATAAAGGTAGGATATACACAATGAAAGGTCAGTCTGTCAGGAGTATTGAGGAACAAAAGGACATTTTGGACCATCCTTCCATGTGGGACCTTGTTGAAGGCCTTATTGAAGTCCATGTAAACCATATTGACTGCACTATCATCATTAATGTATTTAGTTAACTTTTCAAAAAACTTAATTAGCCAAACAAGAGTTCCTACCATTCCATCTCTGATCAATCCCTGTCTTTACAGGACTTGGGTTTGATTCCCAGCTTGGGTCACTATCTGTGTGGAGTTGCACATTCTTCCCATGTCTGCGTGGGTTTCTTCCAGGTGTTCTGATTTCCTCCCACAATCCAAGGACGTGCAGGTTAGGTGGATTAACCATGTTAAAAAATTGCCCCTTATTGTCAGGAGGGCTGACAAGGTAAATGCATGGGATTATAGAGATAGGGCCTGGGTGAGATTGTCGTCGGTGCAGACTTGATGGGCCGAATGGCTTCCTTCTATGCTATATGATTCTATGGATTCTATGATCCCAGCCGCAAACGAGGACCAGGATTAGAAAGTACAAGACTGACACCTGGTGGCCTATACTCAATACTGTCAATTTTTAGAAGAATGTGAATTCATTTATTTGATGTTTCCATCGATTAGATGTTTGATATTAGCATCAAGGGAGACGGTTGAAAGCCCTCCCACCCTCTGATCAATTGAGGTCCTTAAATGGCCAGTTAAATGCCATTTAAGGGTCTCTTCCCACTGCTGCTGATGGCCTTCTTGCAGGCTAGGTAGTGTGTCCTTCTGATCAGGCACTGAAGCCCCATGTAGTGCTCTCAGCAGCAAGGACTGAAATGTTCCCCTGCCGCCTTGAGTTGGACCCCCATTCTCTTCACCAGGTCCTGCATCATGGGCTCTGGTGAGCCCACCCCACTCATTTCCCTTCCAATTGTTCTGTAATGCCTCTGATTCTGGGCCTTCTGCAGTGTCAATGTAGCCACCTGGCTTGTTGGTGCTGCTGAGATTGAGGAGCAGCCAACCTTTTCATTGGCCCACAGGTATTGGAGGCATGACATTCAGTGCCGTGCAAGCGACTGGCACAGGCAACTAATTATCTGAACACTGTAAAATAGAATTGCAGCTTCCAGGGCTGGCAGGGGCAGAGCTGCCAACTCTCCATTAAATCTTGGCCCAAAAGTGCTTGGTTAGAATTCAGGGGTTGATGTCAGTACATCCTATGAATATTTCAGTTATTTGTTACATGGACTTTTAAAGCTTTATCCTTTAGTGTAGGAGTAAGCTAGAATGTTACCCTTGTTACTGTGTCCTTGCATTAATTCTGTAAAATGTTAATATACTAAAAGCAGTATTATACAAGCGTACAATCTCTCTAATGCTTTAATGTAGTACAATTTACTTCTTCAGCATTTTAGTTATGTCTGTGCTACTCCCACAGCATCTAGATCAGAACTAAGCTAATAAAAGAAAGCAGTAGGGCCTAGAACAGGAAGCATCTCAGACTGGAGTTAGCTGAGATTCCATTGCAGTTAGATCTGCGATGTTGAAATCAAAATAGGAAATGTTGGGGAAATAAAAATAGAAAATGCTGGGGAAAAGAACTCAACAAATCTGGCAACTTCTGTGGAGAGAAAACAGAGTTAGGCCAGAATGACCTGAAGTCATCTGTGGCTGGGATTCTCAAGATTCTCTGCAGTGAATGGAAACTTGGCTGAGTGCCGGTTAGGTGGATTGGCCATGGTGAATTGCCCCTTAGTGTGAGGGGGGCTAACAAAGATTACTTGGGATTACAGGAATAGAGCCCAGTTGGAATTGTGTTGGTGCAGGATCAATGGGCTAAATGGCCTCCTTCTGCAGTGTAGGGATTCTATGATTCAAAGTTCTCCATTCTTGCTGGCAGAAATGGCAGGGTGAACAACATTGGAGGATTCCAGCCTAAATGTTGAGTCTGTACAACTCTTCTTCAGAGTTGGAAATGTAATGGATTTTATGTTTTTGAAGATGAAAGCATGATGAAGATATTTTAGATGCACTATTTATATCAATTGAAAGTAGCAAAGTCAATTCTGCCTAATTTTGTCTCTCTGAAAAAAGCTAATTGTTTTTAAAAGTATTTAATTCTAAATGTTGGAAATGTATCAGAATTTATAAAGAAGGAGCAACAGTTCGAAAGCTAGAAGCTTTTGCTACCAAATAGACCTGTTGGACTTTAACCTGGTGTTGTGAGGCTTCCTCCCATATTCTGTGCCATGGCTAATGAAGGCAATCATTCCATAGGCTTTCATCACCACCCTATCTACCTGTGCTGCCACCTTCACGGATCTATAGACTTGCATTTTGGGAGGCCTAATAAATGTGGGATATAAACAATCAAAGGTCAGTCTTTCAGGAGTATTGAGGAGCAAAGGGACATTTTGGCCCATCCTTCCATGTGGGACCTTGCCAAAGATCTACCTGAAGTCCATGTAAACTACATCAACTGCACTACCCTCATTAATGTGGAGCAGGCACAGTAGGTATTGGTGGCAGCACCATGGCTAACACTGCTGCCTCACAGTGCCAGGGACCTTGGTTCATTTCCCACCTTAGATCACTGACTGTGCGGAGTCTGCACATTGTTCCCGTGTGTTTCTTCCAGGTGCTCCAGTTTCCTCCCACAAGCTGAAAGACATGCTGGTTCAATGCATAAACCATGCTAAATTTTCCCTCCGAACAGGTGCCAGAGAGTGATGACTAGGGAATTTTCAAGTAATTTCATTCCAGCCTACTTGTGACTAATAAATAAAGTCCAAACTTTAAAAAATGGCAGGGATTGATTGGGGGTCAGTAGAAATTAAATGACAAAGACGTCATGGACACAAGACAAAGAGAATGGCAAAGATAGTGTTAAAGAGTAAAGCAGGTGTTAATAGTGGCATAACGGTCAAATAACAATGTGTTCAAAGCAGAATAAGAGTCACTTTCTGAAACTCTGTTTTCCCAACCCACAATAAAAAATTATATTCTTGAGGTAGGTTTATCAAATTTGCTGGCAACAAGACAACTGGAAATTTGAACAGGGGTAAATATAAGGAATTGCCCATTATTTTATATATATATCTCAAATATTTTCCAAATAGGAGTGGATTTACAGAGAGATGTACTAAGAACTTGAGATTGGTAGTTACCTCATCACTTTCAGCCTCATGGTGATGTGACTGGATTATATAGTAGGGCAATAAAGTTATACTGGAACACAAATACATTGGTTGGGCCACACTGGGAATAGAGTGTTAACTTTTGGTTACATGCCAAAAAGAGCAATATAACTGTTTCCAAATAAAAAAGAAATTGAAATATAAAGTAAGATTAGGGGGACTTAAGGGAAATTTCACTGAAGTATTAAATATCTATTGGTAAAGATAGGACAAGTCCACAAGATTACTTCAAGGAAAAGTAGAGTCAAGAGATTGAAATTGGACTGAAGTGATTTGAAAACAGATGTTTGAAAAAAGTGTTGTTACTCAGTGCTGAATGTTTGGAAGGAATCCTTCAACTTGACAGTAAAGTCTTTGACATTGAAGATGATCAAAATGAGCTGTTGTTTCCATCAGTGAAATGGCCTTTCTTTTGTCATTTTCTCAGGAAAAGATCATTTGATTCAACAATTCTGTCCCATTCTCACTATGTTTGTTGCATTATGATTGAATCTTTCCAAACCCACTCCACTCCCACAGGAATAAATTTTCTGTAGGAGGTAGGGAAAAAGGAAAAATAGTGACAATAATGGAGGGAAGGTGGGGGGAAGGAATAAGTGTATCAGTCAGAAGGAAAATACCTCAAAACTAGTCTGGGAGATCAAATTGATCATAAAAAGGAGCAGGAATGTCTTTCGGTTCCATAAAGCTTCTGAAAGCTTTTCACAAGTTGTAACTATTCACATGAAAAAGTTACGCATGGCTTTTCTTCCATCGCTGATTAATTTTATCCTCATGTCCCCAGACATTTGAATCGTTCATCACAGTGAGGATTTGAGTATGAGTAAAGCAAAGAATGGCAGTGGCATTATATATTTCAGGGCATGTTTATTCATATAGATTCTAATGCATTCAACATGATGAAGCGACAACATCTGGCACCGTTGTACTGACGTCTTTGACACCCGGCTGTAATATTGAAAGATATTGTACTGGCATTAATTATAAGAGCTCTATTAAAACCATTACCCTGTAGCTATTTGATTCAATAAACATTTATTCGTGCAAACTGTTGCACTCCGTATGATGGAATGGAAACATCTGGCATCATTATATTGAAGATTCAATATTGTAGAATTGCAATTTCCTCCATGAAGTGGATCACTAACAATTATCAACAAATTGTTGCAATTGTATCTCCTGCCAAATAACAACCTGCATGAAAAAGTATGGGTGGTAAAGTGTATAGCTTTTGCTTCTCAACATTATATTGATATTTTCACTTGCGTGAAGGTTTCATAAGCCAAGGGCACAAGATAAGCTTTAAAGATTCAGTCTTCTATAGAATTACAAAGCAAGGGCTATTTGCCCAGCACAACTCACCTTGGTGTTTATTTTCCAAGGCAACAGTTGTCTTAATCCCAAATGGCCAGTTGTGTTCCCATATCCCTTGATCCCCTGTTCCTTGAACTAAACCTAGCTGACATGGTCGCTGTTATAAATACTGTCATCATACCACAGCTTCATAATTCTATATGAAAGCAGCCTCATCCTGCCTAACCAACAGGTTTTTTTCTCAAAATACGTGGTTCATAAAATTTGTAAAATAAAACAAATACTAAAAACCTTTCAAATTTAACATTGCAGAAAGTGCAATCAAATTCAATTTTCCTCCATACTGCATTCTGAAATGCCTCAATATAATTGCAATGCTCAATGGTCCAGATCTTCCGAGAAGCAGCAAACACCCTCAGACTGCTGCTTTTCTGCACCCCACCAGAACTCCACATTTCTGGTTGAGATTCCTGTTTTTTTTTTCAGAAATATGAAGCGTACTTCAAACCAACTACTTCCTTGTAGCACTGGATCACTGGGGATGGGAAACGCAATCCAAGCAATATTATTGGGTTTACCCTAAAATCTTTCTCTGAACAAAGATGGAACATTGCAATTCTCTCATTTCTCTGGTAAAACTTGTGTGTCTAAGGAGAATTAGAAGATTATGGCAATGCTTCCACAATTACCACGTTTATTTTCTTGAGCATCCTTATACATCTGACCAGATCTTGTTGACTTAGCAACTTTAAGGACAGCCAACCTTTCTCATTTTTCCTCTTTTATCAATTGTTATCCCATCTAGTATTTCAACACCTCCTCCCATTGTGACTGGGCAGTATCTTCTTCCTTTGTACAAACAGGAACAAAATGCTCCATTAGTATCTCAACCATCCACCTGTTTCCATGCGTATAACCCAGTCCCACCCCTCCTCTGACACCTTCTTATTTTTCACTCCCTTTTCAATTGGCTATCAGCCTTTCCTCACATTCCTTCATTGCCCCTCAATTTCTTTTTTCACTTCCCCTCTGAATTTTCTCTACTCAACTTGATTTTTTTTTGCATTTTCAACTTGATATACTCTCTTTATTGCCTCTTTCATCATCTAGATTGCTCTGGGCTTTGGTTGCTGCATCCATTTCTATTTCATGGGAATGAACCTTGGCTGTTCTCTCTATCATCTCCTCTGTAAAGGCATTTATTACTCTTTTAATGTTGCCTGCCAACCTTTGGTTGTAACTTGGGTGAAGACAAAGCAGTGACCCAGCTACAAGCAGAGGATACCAATGAAAATGTAGGCAGCTCTCCCATGCCAACTGGAATGTTTCACTTGGCTGTGGTGGCAGTCAGAGTGCCTCCCAGTAATAGAGCCAGCAGAGATCCTTAAACCATCCCTCCCATAGTTACCATACCACAATGGCTGCAACAGGCTGCCCTGTGGAAGGATTTATTTTCCACAAGGATGATCTGGTAGCTGTTGCCTCTTTTTGCATTGAGACAGAGACACCTCATCTCTCGCACTGTCTCCAGCATTGCTACAGATCTTCAATAGATCCTCCAACCTTAGGTGCCATCCTTAACAGGACAACAAGTGTATCCTCTAGCCATTAAGTGGCGAGACACCAAACAGAATCTTCAATTTTATTTCAGTGAAGGATTGGGGCCTGGAAGTTCTCCAAGTTCCTGACCTCAGAAGAAAAACCTAGGAATATTTAGAATTGTGTTCAAATTTGTTTTGAGCAAGGTATCTGTCATTCCCACATAATAATATTTTCTATGTGACTATTTGCACTTCATGTCAAGATCCTTTATAAATCTGAACATTCAGCAAAAACAGCCTTTTCTGAAGATTTTTTTTTAAGTTGACAGAAAAGCCTTCACATTTCCACAACATTTCTCAGGAGAGGTATTGTGGAAGTGAATTGAAGGGTATAGAGAAGATGTGGTTCAGTGATATAGTCTACAGTGTAATTGGACAATCCTCTGAGGTTTTGTGTTGCCTCATTGCTCTGGTAACCATCATTTCAAATTATATATCATTCCTTTCACATTCCCAGGCTGTTCAAAAGCTATTTACACTGAACAAATTGTTTGTGAACTATAGACACTGTCATTTTTGTAGGCAAGTGGATAGAAAATTTCTACATAGCAAGATGCCACAGATACAATGTAATCCATGACTAATTAACTTCTTTTTAGACGAGAGGTGCTCCCCGGGAGGTTCAACCGTGAATCAACTAGACCTATATCGACACCATGGCTACGAAAGCAGGATAGAAACCAAGTGCACAATAATGAATATGTCAACCTTGAGCCCTCCCAGCTCAGAAAGAAAAATCAAGTCAATGGCTATGCAATGTCTCCAGGAGCTAGGGATTGCGTTAGATAGGGTAGTGTTTTCCCAGTTCAAAAGCTCACAGTTGTCCAGATACAATATAAAAGGTGATTGTTCATTTACAGCTCTTCAGACATACATCACAATAAAAAAAAGGAAAATAATACCTAACGTATCCTCCGCCCCACCCCTGCAGGGTAGCCCCCTTTTCATTCATCAATCATCTTTCCATGTCAGAAATCAGTACTCTACTTATACAGTCTGAGAAGGCTGCACAGTTGATCCTCATTGCACCAATTCCTTATTAGTCTTTCATGTCACTTCCTGTGGCCACCTTGGAAGGGAAAGCTCTTAGCCAGAAACTGGCAGATATTATGAGAGAAACACTGCCTTGCAGCACACAATCACTTATCTCTTCTACAGCTTTTACCACCAAGAAGAATAAGTGTGGGAATGTTATGGAAAGATCACAACTCCAGCCTCCACTCCAAGTCACGCACTAGCCCAACTTGGGTCCACACCACTGTGCTTTCAATGTCACTGGGTCAGAATTATACCTAAAACTACTGCAGGAATCGATTTGAGAACTGCATTTGTTCAACAGGAAGATACACGTCGTCATACAATTAGGAATGAGTTATAAATATAACTTATCTGTGAATCCCACATTCCAAGAAAAATAAATATGTCATCTTATTCCAAAAATATTACTCTGTACGGCCTTTTGCACCCCAGGTCAACAAACATTCCTGACATATTCACCCATGATCGTTCATGGTCCAGACTAGCCAATCCAATGCAGGCCCAATTTGGACAACATAAGAAGTGTAAGTGATGTACCAATGGTACATAATTAACTGAATTATGATTCAAACAATAGGATTTCATATCTAAAGAGGTGCAATCAATAAAGGAAACATATTTATCATTGTTTTGGAATGATTGATATAATACAGAAATGTAACGTGATCCATGTTTCTGTGATCTATTGAAAGTAATAAAGTTTCTTAGTGATGTGTTACTGACCGTACGGAATTGAATCCACTCAGAATGATTATAAGGAAATCTGCCCTCAAGATTCTCAGTCAGCTGGTTGTTGTCAATGAACTTATGCAAGGCTTTCCAGGAAGTCAAAACTTCAATCTGATAAAGTAAAAACAATATGCATCATATAAGTAGAAGTTATACACTAAAGAGCAGCTACAGATTAAAGAGAATATCTTAGTTCTATAAAGATCAATTCCTTAACCTGGACTTCGCTGGGAAATAGTGGATCCACAAACATTGAAATTTCATCAATTTAAATTAATGATAGGATCATCAGAAGTTACAGACACATGAGGTTGCAAATGGATATGTTTTCATTGTGTTCAATCAAATAGAACAAAATAACCAAATGTCTCTGCAATGCTGTAAAGGCATGAGAAATGACAGACATTTTTTTGAGAAGATAAAATGTTCCAATTACCCAATTTCAAAAATAGGTGCGATGCATTTCCCCATGGGAATGAAGAGAAATTAAATGGGACATCAAGGTGGAGCTTATTGAAATGGATCTTGTGATTCCTTTGTTCATGGGAGTGAAACATCACTCCCATTTATTGTCCTTGTAAAGATGGTGGTGGGCTGTCTTCTTGAACTGCTGCAAGTCTATGTGGTGTAGGTACACCCACAGTGTGTTAGAAAGGGAGTTTCAATGTTTTGACCCAGAAAAAGTGAAGGGACGGCCATATATTTCCAAGTCAGGATGATGAGTGACTTGGAGAGGAACTTCCAAGCGGTTCTGTTCCTATGTGCTGCTGCCCTTGTGCTTCTATTTGGTGAAGATCAAGGGTTTGGAAGATGCTGTCGAAGTTGAGTTCCCTCAGTGCATCCTGTAGAGGTATAGACTACTGCCACTGTGTATCAGAGGAGGGAGTGAATGTTGAAAATAGTGGAAAAGATGTCTGTCAAGTGTGCAGCTTTGTTCTGGATGATGAAAAGTTTCTTGAGTGTTATTGAAGCTGCATCCATCCAGACATATGGAAAATATTCCATCACACTCCTGACTCATACCCTATAGATTGTAGACAGGCTTTGCAGAGACAGGTACCGTACTAGTCACCACAGAATTCCCATCCTTTGAATTACTGTTGCAGGCACAGTATTTATATCATTGGTGTAGTTGTCCCCAGAAAGTTGATAGTGGGAATCAGTGATGATAATGCCATTAAATGTCAGGAGGAGATGGTTAGATTCTCCCTTGTTCGGGATGGTCACTGCCTTGCACTTGTATGGTGCAATTGCTGTTTGTCACTTAGAAACCCAAGCCTGCATCTTGTCCAGGCCTTGCTGCATGTGGATATAGAGTGCTCCAGTATCTGAGGAGAAATGAAAGACACTGGACACTGTGCAATCATCAACAAAGATCCTTCTTTTGATGAAGAAAAGTCATTGATGAAGCAGTTGAACATTGAGCTTAGAACATTGTGCTGAGGAATCCTTTAGCTATGTCCTGAAGCTGAGATGATCGGTCTCCAGAATCCACAACTATCTTTCTTTCCCCAGCTCAGCAAGCTCAGTTAGTAATTGTGCTTTCAGGTCCACTCTTGGTGAGTCACATCCTGTTCCCTTGATAACCTCAGTGCTTCTTTCATGCAGTGTTTAACATGGAGGAATACTGATTCATCAGCTGAGGGGAAGCAGTAGGTGGAAATTGGAAGGAGATTAACTTGCCCAATTTTGACCTGATGCTTTGAGTCTTTTTGGGTTGGGAGTCAGTGCTAAAAGCTCTTACGATCATTCTCTCACTGACTGTTTACCACTGTGCCACCACTACTTCTGGTGCTTCTGTCCTGCTGGTGGAACAGGACATTGCCAAGGCCGGTGATGGTAGTGTTTGGGACATTGGCTGTAAGATATGGAGCTGTCAGTATAAGTATTTCAGGTCATTGCTTGACTATTTTGTGGTACAGATCTCCCAGTTTAAGCACAAACCTACAGATCTGAATAAGGAAGAATTGATACACATGAAAAGGTTCCTTCTTCGCAAACTAGTAATTAATATTATAATTCTCCATTCCATGCCTATCTGATCTCTTGGGCCTTAGCCTCCTACACTAATGAAGTTCAAGGAAAAATGCCTCATCATTCAATTTAGCATTTGACAACCTCTTGGAATAACATTGAGTTCAACGATTTGAGATCACAAAAATTGCCCCCATTATCTTGGACACTGGCTGCCGGTAATAATTCTGTTGTTGTCATCATTCACTTAAAATGTAGGTGACACCTGCCAGGCCTCATGGCACATGCACCCTGAAGTATCTCAGCAGGCCAACCCTGGAGTCACAGGTCTTTGGGCAGAGAAAACAAGAGCTACTCTGAGGAAGGGAGAGCTCTGGAAGCAGGGTTCTGATCTCTCTCCTTCTGTGTTTAATTGCTTCTCTGCAGTCAACTTCTGGGTCTTATTGGATAAAGTGCATGTTCCTCTCACAAATACATGTCAAATTTATCAACTTTTCAATGAAGTCTTTAAAACATTTCCTTGACTTCCTTCAGATCCTTAAGTTGTGTATAGAGAATCCTTTTCAGAAACTGATTAGTTTTGGCATGTGGATGCACTGCCTGGAGCAATAGAGCTGATTTTATGTGATCATGGTTGTGGTGCTGGAGAAATCAGCTTCAGTGAAGATGCTAGAGTTCATTCATCTGTCTTTGAGCATCTTGGGATAAACACTGTTGGAAAATTTCACAGCATCAGAGTGCCTCTGCTGGATAACACAATTAATCTCACTGCCATCTCTCTCTCTCTCTGTCTCACTCTTTGTCTCTCTGTTCTCATATCTTGGCAACTATCTTTCTTAAAAGACCAATATCAAAGAGGAGATCAAGCAGAGAATGAACTGTGTCAGCAAAGCCATCCAAACATTATATAGCCAGGTCTTTGCAACGGAGATCAGAACAATGGACAATGTTGTTTTTGTCACACCACTTTTCTTAAATGACAATGAGGCTTGGCTCATCAACCATAGGTATTCTATCATTTACATTTAAAGGCAACTTTTATTTGTTCTATTGCCCTCTCCTTTTCCCTTGTATTCCATCAACCCTTCTGCCTCTCTTGTTTAACAACCAATCATGCTTTCCCTGACTCTACCTCTTACATCTTGATATCCAGCTCTGATGAAAGGCCATTGGCCTGAAATGTTAACTCCATTTTCCTTCCTCCCCAGGTGCTGTATTTTCTGCCTTAACTTCATGATGTTGGCATCTGCAACATCGTACTTGTTATTGCACTCTGTCATTTTAGCAAAATATACTATTTGCGGTCCTCCTTTAAGTCTAAACCCTTGTTTCAAGTACCTTTTCTAGACAGTTTTCAGTTGTATTGCTCAACTCAGTGTTGATGATTGCTGGGATGCATTGAAGGGTAGGAGTAGAGAAGTTGGCACAAAAGTATCATTGCCATGATGCCAAGCTAGTTTAGAGTAACATAGTGAGTGACTATTGCCCAACTTGTATCAGCTCCTGAATGAAGTTTAGAAATATGTAAATAGAAAGCACAAAGCGCCAATGTTACTGCTCCATGAGGAACTAATAAATATCATTTTCATTTTAAAGAAACACTCTTTCACAGCAGAAGTCAAGTTATAATTAATTTACCAGCCTACTTGAATTTCTCAAATAGTTTAAACAGCACTTACAGATATTCCTGGACATTTCTCCAGTTTGAGAGTTGCCTCCTTGTCTGTCAACACCAGGGCACAATGAATGGAGTGGGGAGCATGTTCCTGCAGAATTGAACAATATACTAATTGATGTAAAAGAAATATCAATACAACATATATTCAGAGCACCACTTTAATATTAACAAGTATAAATAAACTCAACTTAGACTGTCAGACATTCAGTTTCTTTCAGCCCTCAGTTGCTGCTGAAATATTTCCTGAGTAAAGTAGGATTCATTTTTACTGCATAGGGTAGCACAGTGGTTAGAACTGCTGCCTCACAACTCCAGGAACCTGGGTTCAATTCCTGGCTTGGGTCACTGCCTTGCTGGAATTTGCACATTCTCCTTGAGTCTGTGCCAGTTTCCTGCGGGTGCACCAGTTTTCTTCCCACAGTCCAAAGATGTGCAGGTTAGGTTGATTGGCCATGCTAAATTGCCCCTTAGTGTCCTGGGGTGTGTATGTTAGAGGGATTAACAGGGTAAATATGTGGGGTTTTGGAGAAAGGGCCAGAGTGGGATTGTTGTCAGTGCAGGCTCAATGGGCCAAATGGCCTCCTTCTGCACTATGTTTCTATGAAAAGCTTCATCTCTGTGGAACACCGAGAAGAAAATCAGACTGTGAGGATCAGACAGACACAACAAAGCTGGCCTAACTGACTTTCTGTTTAGAAGGAAAACAAGACAGATTCTATTATTAATATGCTATCCAATTTATCTTTATTGCAACTTGTCTGTAATTCAGGCAAGAGAGGGCAGAGAAGGGAGGGAAATCTCCAACCTTACGTGCCTCCCGAGCCAACTCTTCTAAGTTTTGAAATAAATAATAGGCTCAATTGCCAAGCCACCATTGTGGAGAGAGAACCCCTTCATGGAGAGACCTACATTTGCAGCTGTAGCCAGACAGGTAGGGAAGACCACATAGCCTGACTTCTGTGCTGACCCCCTGGTCTGGTGCTGGCAGGTCACCTCCAGGCAGCTGGCCTAGTCTCCAATGTATCGAGGAAGCTGTAGGCTGACTAATAAATTCTAATCAGCCTCAGCCAATGCGTCTTATTAGGCAATTAGTTTCCTTTTTTTGGCAATAGCCACCAGTTGCAGAGGGTAGTCGTTTTGGCCCTCATTCTACCTTTAGGGAAATGACTTGAGGATCTGATGATGCTGGTAAACATTCAGGCATACAAATCTTCATGCCTGCTTGCCTCTGTCTTGCCCCCTTACAATTCAGCCTTCTATTTCTGTTTTTCATTTCTATTCTCCTGTCTTCTGGTTCTAATAGTGTGATAGATTGGAGAAGGTAAATATTCTGAGGGAAGATGTATTAGCAGAGAGTTGAGAAGTCCCTTGGGCCAGATGACATATATCCTAAGATTCTTTGGGAGGCAAAGGATGAGATTGCAGAGCCTTTGGCTTTGATCTTTGTGTCCTCACTATCCACAGGGATAGAGCCAGAAGACTGGAGAGTGGTGAATGTTGTTCCTCTCTTCAAGAAAGGAAATAGGAATGACCCTGGTAATTATAGGGCAGTTAGTCTTACTTTGGTGGTTGGTAAGTTAATGGAAAAGGTCCTGAGGGCCAGGATTTATGACCATTTGGAAAGATACAGTTTAACCTGGGATAGACAGCAAGGATTCGTGAAGTAAGTCTTGCCTCACAAATTTTATTGAATTCTTTGAGGAGATGACTAACTATTGTAGACAAAGATAGAGTAATGGATGTTGTATACATGGATTTTAATAAGGTGTTTGAAAAGGTTCCCCATGGTAGGCTCATGAAGAAAGTAAGGAGATGTGAGATAGAGGGAAATTTGGCCAATTGGATAAGTAACTGGCTATCTCATAAAGACAGAGAGTGTTGGTGGATGAAACATTTTCAGACTGGAGACCAGTTACCAGCGGTGTACCACAGAGATCAGTGCTGGGTCCTCTGATATTTGGAACTTTTATCAATGACTTGGAGGAGGGAGCTAAAGAGTGAGTCAGTAAAGATTGATGGAGTAGTGGATAAGATGTACGCTTATAGGATCCTATATGGATAGATGCAGAGCTGGGCTGAAAAGTGGCAGATGGAGTCTAACCCTGATAAGTTTGATGTGATTCATTTTGATAGGACAAATTTGAATGTAGATTACAGGGTCAATGGCAGTGTTCTGAGGAATGTGGAGGAACAGAGAGGTCTTGGGGTTCCTATCCACAGATCTCTGAAGGTTGCCACTCAAGTGGATAGAGCCATGAAGAAGGCTTATAATGTGTTAGCGTTTATTAACACGGGGTTTGAGTTTAAAAGCTGTCGGGTTATGCTGCAACTGTACAGGATATTGGTGAGACCACAATTGGAATATAGTGTGCATTACTGGTCAGCTCACTATAAGAATAATGTGGAAGCATTGGAGAGAGTGCAGAAAAGATTTACCAGGATGCTGCCTGGTTTGGAGGGTAGGTCTTATGAGGGAAGGTTGAGGGAGCTGGAGCTTTCCTCTTTAGAGTGGAGGAGGATGAGAGGTGACTTAATAGAAGTTTATAAGATCTTGACGGGGATAGGTAGAGTGGACATTAAGAGACTATTTCTTTGGGTGGATGTAGCTGTTACTAGGGGGCACAACTTAAAGGTTCATGGTGGGAACATAGGAGGAATGTCCGAGATAGATTCTTTACTCAGAGAGTGGTTGGGGTATGGAATGAACTGCCTGCTGACCGTGTCGGATGGGCTCTTTAGGAACTTTCAAGTGGTTATTGGATAGACACATGGAGCACACCAGAATGATAGGGAGTGGCATAGCTTCATCTTGGTTACGGACAAAGCTTGGCACAACATTGAGAGCTGAAGGGCCTGTACTGTGCTGTACTGTTCTACGTTCTATGTTATTGATTTTCACAGTTACTTTGTTTACACTGTCAGTGTTCCTCTGCTTTCCTGATTTCTTTCTCTTTGCCAGTTTTCTCTGTAACACATTTTGACCAATCTTATGTATTATTCACACTGCTACATGGAGGAAGAACAGACTTGAATGAAGATTAGTGAAATGATGTACAAGGCAAAAGATGCCTGGAAAATTCAAGTGATTGTGGCAGATTGGAATTCAGTCCTAATACCCAATAAATGATTTTTGCTTCCTATATAGCAAATGTTGTTAAAAAATGAATTTTGAAACTGATGTGGGAAGCTGGGTGAGTAATTGGGGAAAAACCTTGGTACATAGAAGTGTCAAAGAAGACGAAAGAAATTTAGCATGCCCACTACAACTCTCACCAACTCCTCCAGATGCACCATAGAAAGTTGTCTTTCCAGTTACATTACAGCTTGATATGGCTTCATCTCTGTGCAAAGCTCTGTCCAAGACTGCAATAAACAACAAAGCCCAGTCCATCATGCAAACCAGCTCCCATCCACTGACTGTCTACATTTCCCGCTGCCTTGGAAAATCAGCCAGCATAATCAAGGACCCACGTAGCCCGGACACGCTCTCTTCCACCTTCTTCCATCGGGAAAAAGATTCAAAAGTCTGAGAACACGTACCAACCAACCCAGAACAGCTTCTATCCTGCTGCTGTCAGACTTTTGAATGGGCATTAAGTAGATCTTTCTCTAAACCCTAACTGTGACTGTAACACTACATTCTGCACTCTTTCCTTACCTTCCCAATGTCCGCTTAGTGCACAATAAACAGTACTTTTCACTGTATCCTAATACAAGCGACGATAATAAATCAAATCAAAAAAGTAGACTGCATAGCAGACCCAAATGTTGGGAACCTTTGACTTAGGTAAGTGGTGTCTTCAAATAGAAATGATGAAAGTTACCTCAATTTGTTTCAGATCTCTGAGATAAAGAAGAGATAGGATGGTGTTTGGGTGGATAAATAGCTTCAAATAAATAAACCAGGGAGGACCAGCAATCAGAATCCCAGTGGTATAAAGGGGCAACTAGATTAGATATTAGGAGAAGGTGCTTCTTTGTCCAGGGAGTAGTGGATGTGTGGATTAGGATGTGCAACGAACCAAGATGCCATTTCATGCCAAAACTGGACTAGTTTCTAGCTGGATTTTAAAGCACTTCATACAATAGGCAAACCTACTGTAATGTAGATCAAGGCATGAATAATCTCTTGAAATACGTTTCAATCATCTCAAGTTGGAAAGGAATTTTCCAGATTTTCTTTCCCCTAAAATTCATTGGTGTACTTTCCCTGTCCCAGAAGGTCACCTGTTTTGTCTGTGAGGAGGAGCAGTGTATCCATTGTAAGGCATTGTTCTATGAGTCAGGATGAATAAGCTAGTTTCCTGTCTGTCATAATTTGTGTGCTCATAACAATGATGAGAAGGGGAAGTGGATCTTTAAACATGTCCTGGGGACATTCCGTATCCAATTTTATCTATATTCACCTGAAGAGATCCAAAAGCTTTAAACAATGCAACATGAGGTGGACGCTTCCGGGCATCTACAACGATTGTTAATCCCAGATCCCGAACTTCCTTCCTATGATAAAAAAAGTTAAGAATAAAATTAAAGAATCTTTGCTGAACAATTAAATTTTCACTTCAGCTTTTGTTTAATATTTATAATCATTGGAATAAGCACCATGGGTGCCCAAAAGATTGAAATGTGGTACGATGCCCAAATATATGTGTGGGAACTCTTTACGAATCTGTTCCATTCACAACTAATAGCAGAAATTTTCACCCTCTTGTTTTTCAACTATTAGTTATTTTTGTGACTAATGTGACTCTAGAGCTACCGCAATATGGTTGACTCTCAACTAACCTCTGAAATGGCCAAACAAGCAATTCAGTTCAAAGGCAACTAGAAATGGGCAATAAAATGTTGGCTACACAGCAATGCCCATGTTTCAGGAATGAATAAAAAAAATGAGAACACCATCAACTTCAAGACACACATTACCTTGATGGGCATTTGTGATGGTTTCTTTATTGTCACTGGATCAAAATCCTAAAATTCTCTGCCTAATACTGCTGTGGCAGTTTCATCAACTAAAGACACTGCAGTAGTTCAAAGAAATGGCTTATTTCCATCTTTTCTTATGAAGGAAGGGTGATTAATATATATCGCTATGTCAGCACAATCAAATCTCATGGACAAATACGTATAAAAATATCTCTGACAGCTTAAGTGTTGACTGGATAAGTTATAGGAGATGATTTTGTGGTCTCTGGTATAATTCTCGCATCTAACTCAGAAGATTGGTTTCGAGTCTCACTCTAGTAACTTGTGTAAATAATCCAGGCTGACACCTCGGTGTGATATTGAAGGATTGCTGTATGCTCACGGTGCTGTTTTCAGATGAAGCAATAGAACACCCAGAACACAGTTTAAAAGATAAGTCGAGTGGTTCTCCCAAGCGTCCTGGCCAATATTTAACTATCAACAAATATCACTAAAAAAGATAATCTGACCATTATCACATTGCTGTTTGAGGGATTTTGCTGCCTTGTTTGCCTTCATTACAGGAGTGACTATGTTTTAAAAATACTTGGTTGACTGTTAAGTGTTTTGGGACATCCCATGGCTGTGAAAGACATATAGAAATGTGAGTCTGCCTTTACTTTCTAATGGAAAATTATGTTGCAATTAGAACTTTATTGCCATTAGGTGGCAGTGCTAAACAGTTAATTTTTGACTTGCACACTGCCAACAATGGCACGGACAACAGATAATTGGAGCAATTGGACACTTAGAGAAAGATACTAAGTAAAGTTGGCACATCAATTTTACCAGCTTTCTTGCATCATTTTCATAGTATCTACAAAGATCATTTTTCCTCTAACCGAATGAAATAATAACACAAAGTCGGTCTTATATAAAGTAGAATCCCATTCTGTCTGAGTCCCCACTATATCCCAGTAGTCATACCTAGATATGCGGACAGCTTAATGTTTTCATGTTTCAAATAATCTAAAAAAAGTCAGCATTTCCTGCCCATCCCTAAGTGTTCTTCAGAATTGTGGTGAGCTGTCTTTCTGAACCACCATGGGCCATCTAGTGCAGGTACACACACTGTTAGGGAGAGAGTTCCAGGATTTTGACCCAATGATGGTGAGAGAACATGACATAGTTGAGGCAAGGTGATGTGTGGCTTGGAGGATAGCTTGCAGATGGTGTTCCCACTCATCAACTGCCTTTGCCCTTCTGGATGGCAGAAGGGTTATGGATTTGAAAAGTGCTGTTAAAGGTGCTGTGACGAGCTGCCGCAGTGCCTGTTCTGTATACTACAGTACAGTGCTGAATCAGTGGTAAAAGGAGTAAATATTACAAATCGTTAATTGGGTGCTTGTTATGGCTGCTTTGTCTTGCATGTGCCATGCTTCAGTGTTGCTGGAGCTGCACTCATTTAGGCAAGTGGAGAGTATTCCATCACACTGCTGACATGTGTCTTATTGATGATGGACAGACTCTGGGGAAATCAGGATGTGATTTGCTCTCTGCAAAATTTCCAGCCTCTGACCTGCTCTTGTAGCCAGTAATTATATGGTTCAATTCAATGCCGGGCCAATTGTGAGGATATTGCTGGGTGGGGATTCAATAATGATGCTGTTGAACTGTAAGGGGAGATAGTTGGATTATTTCTTGTCAGAAGAGATTATTATATAGTGTGAATGTTACTTCCCACTTTCAGCCCAAACTTAATGTTGTCCAGGTCATGCTGTGGCATGGACTCTTTTAGTATTCAAGCATAACAATGTGAAATCATCAGCAAAGCTCTCCACTAATTCAGACCTTATGATGGAAGAAGGTTCACTGATGAAGCAACTGAAGATGATTGGTCTTAGGTCCTAGGACCTAGAACTCCTGCAGTAATGTCCTGAGACTGAGTTGATTGATATCCAATTACCATAAACAACTTCATCGTGCTAGGTATGGCTCCAACCAGCAGAGTGTTCTCTCACTCATTCACATTGACTTCAATTTTGCCAATGCATCTTAATACCATGCTCAGTCAAATGCTATCTTCATAGCAAAGGCAGTCATTCTCATGTCACTACTTCAACTAAGCTCTTTTGGATAAAGGCTGTAATGAGGTCTGGAACTGAATAGCCATGACAGTTATATGTAAATTAGGTCAAGGAAGGATGGCAGATTTCCTTTCTTAAAGCATCTTCATGAGTCAAAAGGATTTTTACAACAACCCAGACATTGTATAACCATCATTAAATAAATCAGCTTTATTAATTACAGATTTTATTAAGTAACTTTTTTTAATTCTCTAATCTGCATTGTGGGATCTGAACTCAAGCCAACTAGAGCATTATTCCAAGCTTCTAGATTACTAGCCCGGCAGTGTGCTAGCATGATCCTATTCTTCATAACCAAGTATTGGAGGTGCTGAGTTCTAAGTCAACAGCACAAATGATAACATGCCTCAGCTTTGAGTTTCTCATTGTTCCAGCATTGAACTTCTTGAACCATTGAGCATTCTTTTTAAAGGAAGGATCAAAATCCAGCCAAGCCAAGTCAATTAAAGCTCATTTCCTGCCTGGTCTGAACAGTCCAGCCAAGTCTGAGTGGAGCTGAATTGTTTCTTGGCTGGCCAGCACACTACCACTGTTTTGACTAGATGTAATTTTCCTGCTATTAAATGCACCAATCTGTTTGCAATCTGTCCAGTACAGAATCAGCCTTTATTTCTTGCAAAAGTCAAACAAGAGCTGAAAAATGTGCAGTCCCTTAAAGTTTGCAATGGTTTCCTGACATCAGGCAACAATAGAGAAGGAAAGTTTCACCTGGGGATGCTGTACAAGTAGAGGAGGAGTCTGGCAAGGTCATCACTGGTGTAGCTTGGACTCTGTAAAAGGCAGTTATCGTTGCAGATTTGTAACACAGCTCTCCCTGCTTTATCCCTGCTTCCTGGAATGATTAGAAAAGAATGTAAAGTTACTTAATAGGTACTTGGTACACCATTCACTCAGCTCTCTTATTTTGGCACTTGCTTCATACTATATATATTTAAAATGTAAGCTCCAGTCACTGAATGAGAAATTTCTTCATATCTTCTATGATGCCCAGTTACAGAATGAGAATTTTTCTTTGGTTTGCTATCATGTTGAGAGTAGATAGCATTTCCATAGTTCACAGAAGTAAAATGTAATTTATCAATTTCCTAACCATTTTGTTACTAGATCATCTTTATTACTGTTTTCACACATACATATTTTTAATGTCTCTATGGAATTGACTAAACTACTCAATATCAAATTTGGAAAATTATCTTATCATCTTAGCATGGATGGTTTCCCTAAGGTGTTCCAGTTTCCTCCCATACTCCAAAGATATGCAGGTTAGATTGATTGGCCAAAATAAATTGTTCCTTTGTGTCAGGGGGACTAGCAGAGTAAATATGTGGGGCTACAGGGATAGGGCCTGGATAGGATTGTTATTGGTGCAGATTCAATGGGCCAAATGACCTCCTTCTGCACTGTAGTGATCCTATGATAACCTGCTGGAGTCTGAATAGTTTTAGAGCAGATATATTGTTGTTAATGTGATTTATCTGTTATATGTGGGTGAGGTATTTAATGAAAATGTTTAGTCACCAACACATTTTAAAAACACAGAAAGGCCAAACAAAGGCTGAAAAGTCAGGGACAAGTCTGTTCAGGAAATTTTCTGTTCTGCTAATTTTATAACCACTTGGATTGCAGGCATGTCTGCAGTTCACAGCCAGTTCTCCAGGTTAAGTGAGGCAGTTTTGTGAGGGTCAGTCAGGCAGGTCACAACAAGACGATGTAAGGGCTATGACAGGTTGACCAGTGAGGAAGAAGGGGACAGTGGTCACCATTGGGGGTTGCCTCTATTGGGCACAAAATCTCTGAAGAGAAGAGATTGATCCTCAGTCTGCAGCAGACTGCTAGTATTTACCTGGCAGCCTTATTACATGGGGTGGGCATCATAAACTATCAGCAATGGCAGGCAGAGGGCTTTGAGTGATCATTAAGGGCCTTAGTTGGCCTAAGAGCAAGTAGCAGAGCCCTCCCCACCCACCAGCTTCTACCCCAATCGCCAGCAGCAACTCACCATTGGTAAAAATCCCAGTGGAGGCAGGTAGCAAAGGACATGGTGCCTCTCGCATCAAACCACTTGTTTTCTTACCCCCTTGCTCACCAGTTCACCCCAAGGCTTAGCCCTGATCTCCAGTTAGCAACTGTCTATCCGTCTATCTATGTTAACAGGTGTATCCTTAATCTCAACACTGAGCTATTTCAACTGAAGCAAGTTGGTGGAAATTAGCAGAGTTTTTTCAAAAGGACTTATTAAACTTCCTGGAATGGTCAGCATCTTCAATACATTACAAACAGTGCCTTTCCAATTAGTAGTGAACAATTCATATTATTTTCCCAATATGCAAGGCTACCAATGATAAGGATGATGTAAATATTAGGGCCTGACATGATATCCCAGTGCAGTAATGGACAATCTACTTCAACACCATCAAGGTAAGGTTACTCTGACTTGCTCTTTCTCCAGTACCACTGCCCACTGCTATCAAGATCCTCAGCCTGAATTTCTTTTCTATAAGACAAAAAGAAAACTCCAAAAAACATATCACTGAATTATAAAATGATACAGCACAGGAGGCCTTTCAGTCCATCACTCTGGTAAAGCTATCCAATTAATTTCACTGTCCTCTTTCCAAGGAGTCCTGTACTTTTTGCTTATGAGTATTTTATTTATCCAATTTTCTCCTGAATCTGCCTCCAGCACCCTTTCTGACAGCACAATTCCAGACACAAACTTTCTATGAAAAAAAATTCCCTTATGCCACCTGCTTCTCAATCACCTCAAATCTGCTTCCTCTGGTTAATGTCACCTCCCTGTCTACCTGGACAAAAGGGTGCTCTGGATCTCTGCTGAGGTACTGAGGTCCCACTTTGGGAGGACAGTCTGGCTCTGGCATTTCTTCATTCCCAGTGGTGACATTTTGCTTTCAGTCCAAGCAGAATTACCAATACATTTCCTCCTAGATGGTGTATGCTAGTAACATAGTCCTTCCATCGGTCAGCTGCACAGCTTCAATTGTGAGACACAACTCTGGTTTATGAATCTGGAGAGTCCCACACATCTTTGCAGGAGCTAATAGTCTTTTACCAGAATCTGATCAGAATCCGGAACCTGGGGGATTTTCCAGATCTGCCAGGGTGGGAGATGATGTAGAGATGCCGGCGTTGGACTGGGGTAAACTCAGTAAAGTCTGGCAACACCAATTTTAAATCCATCCAATGTCATTCGCCTGACGAAGGCCACAAAGGTTGAAAGCTCGCAGATTTACTATTAAATAAATCGGTTGGATTTAAAATTGGTGTTGCCAGACTTTACATGGTGGGAGATGCCATGGACGGTGGGGGAGGGGTGAGGTGCAGGAGAGGGGAGTAGAATGCTGCAGGCCAGCAAAAAGTCCATCGACAATCCTCCTACTGTATTGTGCTCTGAATTTAACACAATAGACAAGCTGAGGTCTAACCAATATTTTATAAAGGTTTAACATAAGCTCCTTGCTTTTGTAATCCGTACTCCTATTTATAAAAATAAAAGTGCTACCTGCTTTCTAACAACCTTCTCATGTTGTCCTGCAATTTCTCATCATCTCCGACCCTCTCAGAATCTTTTCTGTTTCACTTCACTTCACTGGAGCCCTTATTCTGATTCAGGGTCGTGGGGAGTCAGAGCCTATCCCAACAGGCATCAGCATCAGGCAGGATATACCTAGGACAGCATGCCAGTCCATCACTGGACGGACACACACACACACATACACACACACACACAACCGACTCATAACTGAATTCAAGCTTGGGATCAATCTGGTGAACAGAGTATTGAGAAGAGCGGTGGACCATTGAAGAACATCACTGTATACTCCACTCTTGTCTGAAAAATAACATTCACTATTATTCTCTGTTAATTCCTAAGCTGTATTTCTTTCATGAAATATCTAGGAGCATGTTTCAGTCACTGGGCTACAATTATGTAATGTATTTTGCATCTGTTAATTGGACTGCACAGAATTATCAAAAGTGAATAATTCTGCTTAATGTTTATTGAATAGCATTTTCTTGATATTTAAAGAGGCGGTATATGTCTTAGAGATTTAAAAATGCACTGGGTTTGAGAACTTCTGACTCCAACATTGTTAATTTTCGAAAATAATGCCTTCAATGTTCTTCATGCTATCATACATAGGACTCTGGTCTAAATTCTCAAAGGGACTTTGGAGGAAAGGTTGGGTGCAAAATGAGAAAATATGAATTATATTGTTTCTTTGATACATTCTTGTCTCTGGGTGATTTTGCCAGGGGTTAGTTAAACTGGTACTGGTTACCTACCCAACCGCAGTCAGTAGTCAATTAGGAAACTTAAGTGCCTACTTGGGTGCAAATTACTGAAGCTGCCCTCACCTTCCTGATTCAAATGGGCCATCCAATGAGGCTGCAGCCTGACAGCTAACTGAGGTAGTCAACCCAAGGAAGGCCAGGGTGCTATCGACATCTCCTATGACTCACAGAGTAACATTACTGCTCTGATCCTGCCCCATCCACAGTAATGGCCTGTCAGTTGTGAGCATTATTCAGTTTTAACTTTGCCGAACTGTTCAGAAAGCACCTCCACTTTGCCATGCTCTCCCACTGCCCTACTTACATCAGCAGTATTCACTTTTCCTGGTGGTGCTGCCAGCTGGCCAGCCTTTGCTGCAGGCTCTCAGGGTCTCCCATCTCAGAATCCCACTATCTTGATTGATAGCGATGCAGAAGTGGGTGCCTCTCCAAAGGACAGACTGGAAAACACCCTGATGACATGCACAGGCTCAGGATGCCCATGTTATTCTGAAATTTGCTGGAAAATTCAGACCCTGTTTCCCTGTGCTTTTACATTTATAGCTGATAGTTTGACTGAAATGAAGGGTACCTGGTAAACAAGCAACTCCTGAATGTAACAGATCACTGTTGAGATCCAGCAACTGCGCAGCAAACCTCTTTTGGTGATGTTCTGGTGTGGAGGAGTCACTGGTTGGTAAACGAGTAGTAGGTGATGGTGAGATTTTATCAGCTCTTTGACTCAATGGAAGAGGTGCATCTGATTGTGTTCGAACCTCTGTACTGGAATCTGTTGAGGAAAAGAAAGGATCGCTGTGTTATTCCACCAAACACTACAAGACAACCCTGACTGTGAGAATCAGATTTACTTAGGGCTGGATAAAACAAAGAAATATCATCTTCCCTACAGAGTCCAATACCCCTAGACAACTGACCCCAGCCACTTTTCTTATTTAAACAATATTTTTAATGAAGGGACTAACTGACAAGGCTGGTATTTACTGATCAGTTTCCATTGACATATGATGATGTTGGCAGTGATGATTGGCCTTACTCTTCAGCCTATAGCGATTTGATTAGCCATTTTAGAGGGCAGTTAACATTGGGATTACAACAAGTAAAATACTACATCCTTCCCAATGGCAAAGAAGTCATCCTGAGGAAGACACCAAAGGGTCATTTTCACTTGGATGTGGGCAGAAAACTAGCTAGATACATTCCAGTTAAAAGCATGATTGGGTCAGGTGTACAAGGGGCAATCCATCCATAACCATTGGCCCCTAACGTGGACCAAAAATGATCTTGCCCCTTGACCTGTTTGAAGGCAGCTGATTTAAAAAGAGACACAAGGACACACATAAATAACCATTGGAATAGTCCTCACTCCAGATTTCCATCTGGAGAAAATCTGAGATAGAGGTATGGCCATTAACAAAAACATAGATCAGGCTTGTCTCTGATGCCTCTTATGGTTGGATTCTATTTAGACTCTTACATAAAGAAATATTACTTCAGCAAACTACCAGATAATAGTGAAAAACAAATGTGACTTGTTACCTTAATAAAGAAAGATAATTGGGAGGAAATAGGGAAAAAAAATTAAATTCTAAACATTTTAAGCAAAAATGAAATGTTGAATTAACGTAAAAGACCTGTGAAGCTGTTAGTTCCAGGGAGAACCTATTAGTATATTGGACAATGTAGTTTAAACATACAATGCTGCTTAGTGTTTTTATGTAGATAGTAACCAGCTGCAATTTATTCTGTATAAAACTGGTGTGTACCTTTCGTTTCTCATGATTCAATCTGATTAAAATGGAACATTCATTGTTAAGATAGCACTTGTTTTATCATAATCCAAAGCAGAGTACTGTACACTATTTGGCAAGGGTAATCACACCCAAATCTTCTTGTAAATCATTACTGGAACTCTCCACTCAAAACCCGTCCCCTGGCTTCCTGCCCTCGCAAACATCACTCCCCTAAATAGCCACCGATTGACAAAAACCCACAAGCTGGTTGGAACTATCTAGTGATCTTTGCTAACTAGATTTGGGACAGGCCAACTTCACCTGCTGGGGTCTCAATTCAAACTCCTTATGCACTTACGGAAAGTCACAAACAACGCTGCATATTACCAAGGAGAATTCCCTCTACAGGCTCAGTGGCAGACTTATCATCTTAAATTCAACAAATGAGGAGATTATCATTTGGCTTTGGGGACTTGCATTCACTAAATAAAGCAGCAAGGAGAATAAGGTCATTTGTAAATCTCTGTTCCTCTTGAGGCTCAAGATGAATTGTGCAAATGAAAACCAAATCAACACTAAAACTCATGCAGTTCAATTACAGACTGTTATTAAAAAGTAGCCTGCTTCAGCTGCCAGTTCCTGAATACTACTGCACTAGCCTGAGACTCAAATTGACCTTGTTGGAATTTCATTAGACTCTAAAGGGAGGGAGCCCAAAGTGAAATCTGGATTATAAAATAATACAGGCATCCAGCCAAAAAAAACAAACCCTGCCAGTTATTTTAAATGCTGCAAACAGATCCCAAACTGATAATTCAAGCTCTAATCAGATATTCAGGTTCGTAACAGAGAATAAATATCTGAGAAAACATTTTGTAGGGATTTATATCAACAATTATATAAGCAAGAATTGGTTAATTTTTTATCAGCTGTTTATATGAAGTTTTACGTTCCCTGTAAATACATTTAGGAAAGTTTGATGGTACAGGCTCAAATCAACTGAACAAAATTCTTGGGCTGAATGAATTGGTTTACATTCACTCTAGGGAAATGTACTGTTAACAGTCCAGCTTTGATAGTTTCTCAACTTCCTGGTTGCAATATGCTAGTCCATAATATCTTTACTCCCTTAGTTGTGAGTTGTTATCTGAAACAGACAACTAAAAATGCCTTGCAGAATTTGTGTGTGGAAAATGGAATGCCCAAGTTTACTGCTTGATGTGTGAAGGACGAAAATGTGCAACGGGCGAATCATGGTTTTTAATCCATAGATCTATAAACATTGACAGGGATCACGGGTAGAAGTGAGAACATCGGGGTAGCAGTGCGGGCTCATTGGGCCGAAAGGCCCATTTCCTGTGCTGTTTTGTTCTTTGTTCTATATAATAAAACTAAGATTTCTGACTTGGAATCTTACAGATTAACTACTAGAACACACAACAGTTAAGTCTTCTTGATTTTAAAAGAATACACAAGATTACATGAGACTGTACTGTATAACAGAATATTGTGATGAAAGTTCTCTGCAATATGGTTGCTGTTTTGTATATTTTACTATGTTAAAGGCACTATATAAATGCAATCTATTGCTGTTGTTGTCCTTTATAAAATGATGTATTCTTCAAAGCACAGCGAGGGGGCCACAATAGTGCACAACCAGTGGCAGGGTGGCACAGTAAATAGCACTGTTGCCTCAGTGCTAGGGACCCATGTTTAACTTCTGGCTTAGGTCACTCTCTGTGTGGAGTTTGCACTTTCTCCCTGTGTCTGCATGGGTTTCCTCTGATGCTCTGGTTTCCTCCCATAGCCGAAAGATTTGTGGATTAAATGGACTGGCCATAATAAATTGCCCCTTAGTGTAAGGGGGACTACTTAGGGTAAATAGGTGGGGTTATGTGGACAGGGCCTGAGTGGGATTGTCAATGCAGACTTGATGGGCCAAATGGCTTCTTTCTGCACCATAGGATTCTATGATAAAGTGTTGCATTTAACACACATCAGTCACATTCAGAGGGCACAATGCATTGTAAATGTAAAGCAAATTTTTAAAATGATAAAGAAAGCTGGACTGGAGCTTTTGCACAGGGAGGACCTAAGGAGTGACATTAGAAGGAGAGGCTAGACTGACAGCTGAACATCAAAAGACAGCAGTAGAGTTGTGCAATAAAATGAACACAGGTCAGAGTGTGCTTATAGTAGGAACCCATCTCGAGGAACAGCAGATGTGAACAAGCAGTTTAACCTTTGTTCTTTTTGTTTATGATATTACCGGATCTATTCAATGGATTGTTGTTCTGTATCATATGCTATACTGCTCTTTATATAGCACCCTACAAAGAGGGTAGGAAGTTAACATCAAAGCAGTCTAGGTGATAACTAATAGTAACTTGCATATCAAGCTTGAAGTTTTCTGTTATGGGTGAGCCTAGCCTTTGAGATTTGACTGCGCCTTGAGGATATATTTTCCCTCAATAAATTGTCTTTTAAATTTCCACATGCCTGAAAGTGAGATTGTTTCAGTTTTTAGTGGGGAGGGGTTGAAAATAAAGTGTAAAACCCATTTTAGATTGCAGATTTGCACACTTGCTTCCATTGTGAAGTGATTGTACCAGTATTGCCAACAACTTGGATGAGCTCAGGAAACAGCTTTTTGAGTTCTGATGAAGGATCTAACATTAACATACTTTTCCTCCTTTTAGATGTTGACAGATTTGCCTGGGGCAATTTTCTGCAGTTACTTATTTGTCACAAGTAGACTTACATTCACACAGCAATGAAGTTATTGTGAAAATCCTCTAGTGACCACATTCTGACACCTGTTTTGGTACACTGAGGCAGAATTTAACACTTCACCTAACTTGCACTTTTGGATTGTGGGAGGAAACTGGAGCACGCAGAGGAAACCCAAACAGACATGGGGAGAACGTACAAACTCCACACAGATAGTGACCTGAGGCCAGAATTGAATCTGGATCCCTGTGCCGCCTGTCTGTCCTCTGTACTAATTTTAAACAAAACTTTACTATATTATAAGGAAAAAATGTGTCATCTAACATGCAGTAATTTCACAACCCTCTCCTTCCAAGCTCAATGCTTTCTAATTTCCTCATACCTTTACTTGTCTTTACTGTCCTAATGACGCAGCTGAAATTTCCATAGGACTCTGTGAAGGAAAAACCAATGGAACCTTCCCAAGGAGCAATGTTAGTAACTCGAAGCAGAATTCTGTTCTCCACTTTCATCAATAATCTGAAGACATTTAAAACGAGGTTTAATTATTTCTTGACTTACTTTGTCCTTCTACTCTTTTTACCTTTAGTCTCTGGTCTAGGAACGTTGAACTTCTCAATGAATAAAGAACAAAGCAAGCTCAAAACTCCCACTGATGCAAAGCTCAGAAGGCAAATTCTTGCAGGGAGGGGAAAGTAGGCAAGTCTCAGGATAGTCAATCCATCTCAGGCTCTGAGATTTTGTGGTAGTCAGTGGCAGAGATACTGGGACTAAGTGGTGGTGCAGGCAGAGATTGGAAGCAAATGAGATAACTAAACTATGTCATTTTTAAAATATATTTTGTATTGGCTTAGCAACATGCTGGCCAGGAATCTCCCAAAAAGGTTTTAAGTCCCCAGTTTGCGTAACTCCCGCTGTATTTTTTAAGCGGGATTTTCAGATTGATTGTCCCAGACTTTGAGCACCCGCGAGAGTGCCCTAGTGGGATTCAGTTGAAAATCAGGAGGTGGGGCTTATACCCACCTGAGAGGCCAGCAGCATAGAGTGAGTGGGCCACTGCACGTGCACCAAAAAATTGCCAGCCATCAATCAGATTGCCGGCCAGCCCAATTACTGGTGAGCCCCATGACTCTCCATCGCTGTCTCCCCTCATGGTAGACCCCCCATTCCCCAATCTGGCCTCTTGGACCTCTCTAGGCTATCCCTGATGTCTTCCCCGTCCGTGGGCAGTGCGAAGGTGCCCCTTGTGCAGTGCCAAAAGGCCACGCTGACACTGCCAGTATGTAACTACCCAAGGGCACCCCCCCTTACCCCCAACCTCCTTAGGGAGGGGCCCCCATGGGCTCTGTTCTCTCCAGCAGGGTCATGTTGTTTGTTCCCCGCTGGAGTGAACCATTCCCAGCAGCTCGGAGAAGAGACACTAGCAGGCCCAGAGACTTCAGTCCTGGGCCCACTAATCACATGGAAATACTAATTTAAATATAGAAATCACATGAAGTTGATGACATGACAAATCTAGGCCCCAGAGATGCACAAAGGCCTGAGCGCCCAGCAGGAAGCCCACAAAATGGTCTTTGCTGATATCTCCCAGCCCATTGCACTGTTAGAGCATCGCAGCAGGCTGGGAGAATAGTCTCCTCATGTTCAAATGTCTGGAAGTTTTCATAAAACAAAGAGTAATGGACAAATGTGTGTTAAATAAACTTATCACAGATTTCTGAGCAAGAATATGCAGGAATAATGTACTATGGAAAGCATCAAGCTTGATACATAAGTTACTGCTATCAATGGGGTTGTACACAGCAATTCGAAATCCACTTCTTTGTATCTCAGTGAACTTTTAACAAGTTGCTGTTAGTTGAGCTTTCAATTCCAATTTAATATTCAAGAAGTTCATGCACTGGATAGATTCTAAGAAAGATTTTCATTCCTGTAGCTCTTATTAGGCAAGTGAACCTTTGAAAGATATGAACAGAATAAGAAGAGTGAGAAAACATATCTTGGAAGTCCATGTGCTGAACTGGAATAGATCAACATGGGCTGGAATACTTTGACTTCACCCAGGGCTGGGATTCTCCAGGCCCACTATTTTGAATGGAGATTTAGCTGAGTGCCAAATTCTCCGTTCTTGCTGGTAGAGGTGACAAGGCGTACGAGACTGGAGAATTCCGACTGTGAATCCTCTCCTGCCAATGTCACATTGAACAAATATGTCTTTTAACAATGAGAAAGGGTACAGAGGTTCTTTTTGTGCTTGTGTTTATTTAGATCTGAGAAAACAACCCCCACAATCAAACACAACTGGAACAACCTTTCTTTTCCCCATTTCTTTGGACAAAACTGTGCCAAATGTAGCAGTTCCAAATGATCTCATCTTCAATCATATCCTGCCTTGTTGTTTGCATGCATTAAGATTTATATATTGTCAATGGTTTCAACTGGTACAGGAATGTACAAACAAATGACACCTGCTCTTATGGCAAATGCAAACAGGACTTTGTTTCAGGAATAAGACTGAAAGGAAAGTTTCAGGTTAAACCCGCCAGGAAATAGGAGTGGCAGACTGGACACATTATTGACAAGGACTGTAACTAATAGGGTGGAGTTTATAGGCACGGAATTTATTTTTGATGAGTCAACTTTACAGATCTCCAATGGTGAGGGTATAATTGGCAATAGCATTAAGTTGCACAGAGGCACATCTAAGGATAAGTTTCTTGGTGTTAAATTTAACTTCCATTTGGGACAGTGATTAATATTAGCATTGATCTGAGTAAGATCCTATGCTGCCTATGTAGGGTCCTGTTAGGATTGGGCCCAATGTTTCTTCACAAGAGATCCTAATTTCTACCCCAGTCCAGATCATGATTCATATTTGGGCTGCCTCAGCAACATTGGTTTGTCAGCCTTGGACAAATTATTTGAGATAAAAGAAAGTCTCAAGGGTCCAGTTTGTCTATATACTGGAATACACCATCCATTTGCCTGAGAGAAACATTGGAAGAGATTTAAAAAAAGATTCCCCCACCTTAAAAAATTGTACGAATCTAATAAAAGAGATATGCTCGAGTGGCAAGGAGTGGGGGTAGGGGCTGGGCAGGAGACAGTGAAGGGGGGTGGACTGAAGGTTCCTGCTTGTTTCTATTTCAATTAATTTGTGTCTGGATTCCAGCGCAATTTGAGTGTGATCAGTCAAATCAGTAGGTAAGATTGGGGAATTTCGAACATCAACTCATCTACACTCAAAAGCCTAGCAGCAGGAGTAGGTAATTTAGCCCCTCAAACCTACTCTGCCATTTAATATGATTAAGGCTGATTTCTAATTTGCCTGAATTAGCCCCGCCACAAAGTTACCAGCGGTGTACCACAGGGATCAGTGCTGGATCCTCTGCTATTTGTGATTTTTATCAATATCTTGAAGGAGGGGACTGAAGGATGGGTCAGTAAATTTGCTGATGACACTAAGATTGGTGTAGTAGTGGATGAGGTGGAGAGCTGTTGTAGGCTGCAAAGAGACATTGATAGGATGCAGAACTAGGCAGAAAAATGGCAGATGGAGTTTAACCCTGATAAGTGCAAAGTGATTCATTTTGGTAGGAAAAATTTGAATGTAGATTACGGGGTCAACGGCAGGGTTCTGAGGAATATGAAAGAACACAGAGATCTTGGGATTCATATCCAAAGGTCCCTGAAGGTTGTCATTCAAGTAGATAGAGCTATGAAGAAGGCCTATAGTGTTTTAGCATTTATTAACAGGGGATTTGAGTTTAAAAGCTGTGGGGTTATGATGCAACAGTACAGGATATTGATGAGACCACATTTGAAATATTGTGTGGAGTGCTGGTCACCTCACTATAAGAAGGATGTGGAAGTATTGGAGAGAGTGCAGAGAAGATTTGCCAAGATGCTGCCTGGTTTGGAGGGTAGGTTTTATGAGGAAAGATTGAAGGAGCTAGAGCTTTTCTCTTTATAGTGGAGGAGGATGAAAGGCGATTTAATATAGGTTTGTAAGATAATGAGGGGAATAAATAGAAATGATGTTCAGACTCTGTTTTCTTGGGTGGATGTAGCTGTTACTAGAGGGCATAACTACAATGTTCATGGTGAAATATAAGAGGGATGTCTGAGATAGGTTCTTTATTCAGAGAGTAGTTGGGATGTGGAATGGACTGCCTTCTGTATTAGCTGAGTCGGACAGTTCACGAACTTTCAAGAAATTATTGGATAGGCACAGGGAGCACAGCAGAATAATAGGGAGTGGGATAGCTTCATCTTGGTTTCAGACAAAGATCGGCACAACACTGAGGGCTGAAGGTCCTGTACTGTGCTGCACTGTTCTATGGTCTATGTGCTAAAAAGCTGGCTACAGCCTGAGATTCAACCCCTGACACCAGTTTGAAAGGAAAGGCTCTTCAAATTGCACTCAACTTCTCAGGCGAGCTAATGGCAGATAGACAACTAGACACCATGAAAAAAATAAATGCTTCCTATGACAAACCTATTTTTAGCTGGATTAAAAATACCGATCAACACACCAAGAAATGTTTAAAATTGAAATAAAGAAATTACACTCTGTTACGCTGCCCGATTGAGCTGATGGAACTTTTTATGCTTAATGTTTTGCAACTGTATTTTACCAGTAATTTGAATGTGTCCCAACCAGCCCAATTTGAAGTGGATATTGGGTGCAATTGAGAAATTGCAGCTTAGGAAAAATCTAAACCCCTGGATATTTAAATACATCCATTATCTCAAACGGCTAAATTATTGTGATTAGGTCTCCATTTTCTGTTATTGCTCTGATTTTTATTCTATTACATTTCTTAAAAGAGCAAAGTTTCACCATTAGGTTATGATATATTATTTATGTACCAGACAGTGGATAACATCACTTACAATGCATGCAATCATCATCTATTTGCGCCTGTCTGCTTTGGACACACTCCAATGCCAGGAATTGGAAATGTATCTCTTATTCTTGTTTCACAAGACTCCAGGACATGACCTCTGCCATTGAATCTATCTTTCTATACTCCAAGATGAAGGGCTGCTACTGCTTCACTGTGTCTTGCATTTATCATCATCAAAAGCACCACATTTACACTGCAGTATAAAACTGTCAGTGCTGAACTCTCTTCCATTTGGCAAAATTGATCACAACGTAAGTAAGACTGATGATCGGCGAACTAAGGGCAGGGATGATGAAACAGTTGGTTGCCAGCTTCACTCTCAAAAATGTCATCAGGAATGCAAGCTAAGAATGCTGAGTAATGAAAATAAACCATAGAAGGGAAAGAGCTGCATTTCTTAAGATGTATTTTGCCTCAACGCATGATCATTGCCTTTGTTGTCTTTGTATATATACAGTGCAAACATGTTAATGAAATGCCTAAATATTTCTCGGAAGCACCTTGTCTCACTGAGTAGTCATATTCCTTTGTTGTATTCTGACAATTCAGCATTATTAACTAATTCTAAACTATTACCAAATGTACTGCAGCTATTGATGCATTGAAGGGGAAGCTAAATAAATATATGAAGCAGAAAGGAATGGAGGGGTGTGCTGATGGTGTTAGATGAAAAGGGAACTTGGTGGAGCATATAAACACCAGCAAGGACCTGTTGGGCCAAATGGCCTACTTCTGTGCTGTCCATTCTATATAAGTTTTCTGGTGGTTATACAGCATGGAAGTTAGTCCACCTCCAGTGCTCTAGTAGCACAACAGGCCAGGAGATATTACTGGGGGCCATTTTGTGGGCTTCCCGCTGGGTAGCATTCTAGCATGGTCTTCACAACCAGGATTTCCTGCATAATCAGCGCCATGCTGGAAATTGGCGCAGAGCTGATTACAATATGGAAATAGCAATTTGCATCCGATTAGCAGGACCTTGAATGAATTCTCTGGGCCCACTAGCATCCTCCCATCATCAGGAATGGTTCATTCCAGCAGGATTTACTCCTCCTCCCCAGTAACAGGGAACAGGTCTTCAGACTCTGCTGGAGGGAAGAGAGATCATTGAGTCTCCCCAAGAGGTTGAGTGGGAAGGCGGGATGCCTCTTAGACAATGAAAGGCTCGCAGTGCCATGTCCAAGCTACAAACTGACAATGTTAAATGGGCACCTTGGCACTGCCCACTGGGAATTTGGCAGTGAAAGGGGGTGGGACAAGAGGGGGAGAGGCCTAAGAGCTGGCCAAGGTGGCAGTGCTAATCTCCGCACTGGCAGATCGGCACATGTGCTGTGGCCCACTCAATGTTATACGGTCAGTAATAGGCCCAATTTCCAGAATGAATCACACTAGGGTACTCTGTAATGCACAGAGTGTTGGAGATTCATTCTGAAAATCAAGCTAAGGAAACTAGCAGGAATTACTCCCATTTTCCTGCATGTTGGGGACTTCGAAGTTTTTTGGGAAAATACAAGCCCGTATCTTGAAAGAGGGCAAAATAGTGTTCAATTGTAAAATACAAAATATAAATGTTAGATTTCTTGCCAAACTCACATTTGTGGATTGTTTGTGACCACATAATAGAGTTGTATTCGCCTCTGAGATAACAAATACAGAAATGCGGCAGAACTTTTAAATCTTATCTTTCAAGACAATTTTGGCGATAATAGAATGGTTTAAAGTTTCCAGTGAAAGCAATAAAGCTGACAACCTTAACTTAAACCGTTTACTAGCAATTGCACGTTGTATCTGTTTTAGGGATGGGGCAAAGTGTTGTACGTTCCTACATTTAAAACTGGCGTGACCAACTGTGTAATTCTTCATTGCTCCAAAAATGGTTTGGGTATGATACTGGTATCAAAAGGTTTAACTGGGGCACAGGTCATTGATGAGCAGTGTGTCTCGCTCCAGTTGTAACTTGATGCTGACTATTCTGAAGATGATCAGCCCACTATTTTTGTAGTTGCTCCCAGAGATCCTGAATACCTCCCATTCCTCCTTTTTTTTATTGTTGAAGTTTAAAAACATCTGCAATTTGATTTAAATAACCACAGGTTCACTCTCCTGCAACTTTGTATAAAGCAAGAGTAAAGTTTTTTTTTGTGTCACAAGTAGACTTACATTCAAACTGCTATGAAGTTACTGTGAAAATCCCCTAGTCGCCACACTCTAGCGCCTGTTTGGCTACACTGAGGGAAAACTTAGCATGACTAATGCATCTAACTCGGACATCTTTGGATTGTGAGAAGAAACTGCAGCACTCAGAGGAAACTCATGAGAGCACATGCAGACTCTGCAAAGCCATGACCCATGCCAGGAACTGAACCCAGATCCCCGGCACTGTGAGGCAACAGTGCTAACCACTATGTCACCAAGACTGCAGTGAATTAGCTTAATTTAGTTGAGATGAGAGTAGTGATGTGACATTAATGCCCCCAGGGAAGGAAGGAGGCATTAGCCAGGGTTTCCACTTATTATTAATAACTAGTGCCCCAACTGAAAAGCGAATGCGCTTGGAATTACAGCTGAGAACATGTATGGAATGCCATCTACAGTTCAATAGCTTATTTGTACTCATTGTCTAGATTTATACATGATGATAATGATCAGTGAAGTATTGGAAAATAGTTGGTTTCCACAAAGCCCTATCGGGGCAGCAATTAATGTTTTTGGTTAAAACAAAAATCTGGAACTAAAAATATATGGGAAAATAAAATTCTCTTAATGCACTCTTTTCATTTCTGGGTCAGAATTGCAACTGGCTTCATTGGGATATCTCAATTACACATCTAAAGGAAGTGCTAAAACGATATTGTGATAGACTTATATTTATAACATTCCAAGGACATTGCTTTTGTTTTTCAAAATACTAGTTAATACTCTTTTTATGTACTAGTTCTGTTTTAGTAGCCTGTATTAGAAAAGATTGGTTTGAGCATGGTGAAGAACTATTAAAAATTAAAGCATGAAAGGAAACATGTGCATCTGTCATTCAAAGCCATTGTCTCTACTTGTAGCAGCCTGGAGCATTTGTACTGGAAAACTGGAACATAGCCAAATAGGAAGAGCACTAGGCGTTGGCTGGATGCAGCCATTACAGTTTGATTCTAGATAATAAATGTGAGGCTGAATGAATGGCCTAAGGCTTGGGTGTTTGATATTAAAGTACATACTGCATCATCATGCTTTACAAATCTCTTTTGCTCTGATATGATCTCAGAATTTAAGGCAGCTTTAGAAGTGATGAAAGGGTTACTAAAGTCTGAGGTGGGCTTAACAGTCTGTGGATTTGCTTCAAAGTGTTTTCAACAAAATCGTTGAATGATGAAAGATTAATTTGTTGCTTAGATGACAGCACTGAAGAATAGAATAAGGGAATGATTTATCAATTTGTACCTGGAGCATTCCTAGTTTGCGTAAGGACATTGTACAATGTTGCTTGCTATATAGCATCAATGTAAGTTGCATTTACAACATGCTTTTAATCCTTGCTCAGAATAGAAGCAATATTGTTCTGATAACGCACATGCTTTCTTAAGCATCTTGGGCATCTCGTTTCTAGGTTCTTTTGTAACTGGTTTTAATTTTGCATCAGTTTTATTCATGAAATTTCATTTTCCAAGAAATGGATTAACTGTTTGATGGGTTTTACTATTTATTCCTTATCAACTTAGCAGACAAGGGTTCTGTCAACATAGTTGTGCAGCTCAAAGTATAAATAAGAGGTCATGTTTTCAATATTTATTGAAGACAGTCCCCCATCATATTCTGTTTCAGTTTTGTTCAGTACTTCCCACTCAATGACACGACTTAGATCAATAGTATCCTGCTAATTGCATCATAACACAATATGTTCGGCATCAATAGACATCATGCTGAGTACACATTGCACCTCTTGTAGCTGGACAATAGGCTCCTGGCAAAAAGTTGCTTTTGATATTATGCACTAAAGGATATGATGCTATGAGGACTGGGAAAACACAATGTTTGATCCCACAATCTCAGCAATCTTTAGTGGAAACTGGACTGGGGGAAAGGGTTCAAGAAAGGGAATGACAGTCCTGTTCCCAGATCCAGATGTCTTTCAGTTGTGCTCCAGTGTTAACCTGCTCTTGCCAGCAAGTGAAATTGCCCCCCGGGAAGAAAATATGGTCCTAGTTAAATGTGCAGATTGCATCTCAATTATGTCATTTGCACCCACTTTGCAATTTTAGTTGAATCTTTGAGTGGGGGAGCAGTCATATTTCTATATTAGGACAAATTTAACATGATCAGTAAAAGCCTTAACAGATAAGTCATTACATTTTCAAGGGTTTTTTTGAATGACAGAAGGCTGGGATGCTAGCCTCCTTGTTGAGGACCTCCATCCATTCCAATCACATCGTGATGTCAATCACACCATGGAGAGCTGATGGTGGAGTAGTAATGTAATTGAACTAGAAATCTAGAGGTTGAGCTAACGTTAGGAGGACATGGGTTCACATCCCACCAAGGGGCTATGGAATTTGAATTCAATTAATACATCTGAAACATAAAGCTGGTCTCAGTAAATGTGGCCATAAAACTATCATTAGTTGTTATAAAAAGCTATCTCTTTATGGAAAACAATTTGACGTCCTTATCTGGCCTACACGTGCATCTAGTCTCATGGTAATATGGTTGACTCTTAGCTGCCTTCTGCAATTGTCTAGCAAGCCAGTCAGTTCATAGATAATTAGGTGTGTGCAAAACAAAAAGCACATAATCCATTAAGAAAAGAGTGAAGAAAAATAAAATCCTGAGACTTCCTGTTACAATTTACTTGACTGCCAAAATGCCTCCTGTGAGCCTATGGTTGCAACTTCCTGCAACCAAATTCCCAAATTTCCAGATCCAAACTGTATCAATGTCTCATTCGATGCAATCTCAAATGTAAATGCCCTAATCGGGCCAGCAATCCAAAAGACGTTTTGGTTAGGAGCATTGACCATGCTAAATTCTTCCTCGATATATCCTAACAGGCACCCAAGTGTGGCAACTAGGGGACTTTCACAGTAACTTCATTGCAATGTTAATGTAGGCCTACTTTGACAATAATAAATAAACTTTAAACTTTTTGTCAGCTCAGCACCCAATTAATGACACCAAGAGATGGGAATAAAAATGGAAAATGCTGTAAAAACCCAGCAGATCTGGCAGCATCTATGGAACATGAAATAGAGTTAATGCTGAGTCAATTCTGAAGGACTGGCAAGTCCAACACCAGCATCTCCACATCATCAATTCTGAAGAACAGTCGAACTGATAATTCAGCTCTGAAGTCGAGTCATATTGACTGGAAGCATTAACTCTCTTTCAGTCTCCACAGATGCTGTCAGAAATGCTGAGCTGTTCCAACATTTTCTGTTTTTAGATTTTCAGCATCGGGAGTATTTTGCTTTTATTACCAGGTGAGCTGCCTGCGGATCATGAGTAGCAAAAGCAAACGACAGGCATGATGGGGCCTTCCACTGTCTTTGCAGAAAACAAAGGCAGAACATTAAAGGACCACATACGCATAAGTGGCCAAATGTAAGCCGCTGCATATGATCTGCAACATAATTCCCTCTTGCCAAGAGTTTCCATCATTAAAAAGACCTTTAATTTCTGCCCCAACTGAACTCAAGGTAAATGAATTGAAAATCAACTTCTCGCCTTCCCTAGCTTACTCACAATCTCTGCAAAGAAAGTGGCATACTGTTAGTTAGGAGCAAGTAGGTTACCAACAATCCCCCTCGACAGGCCTTCAATTTGACATTTCCAGCATGTGCAAGAGGCTTCAGAACATTGACATGCCATCCAGGAACACTATTTTCAAAGCATTCCCAATCCTGTTTGGCCTTCAGGCAAAGTACCAAGAAAATGTAAGGTAATAAGATACGGGCATTATGATCAGTTAGCCCTTGCTATCCCCAGACTCTGAGCTCACTGGCCACTTCGAATCTTGCAAGCACCACATCAGCACCACCAGCAGCCTCACCACAATCCCCCTCGCCACCCTTTAAAATCATTCTTAATTCTGGGTGTAAATTTGCTGCCACAACAGAAAAGACAATTTCAATATAAATGAGGGCATGCATTCCTTCATTCAATATAAGACACAAAATAACAGGGCTGATGATCAATGTATCAGGAAATGAATGGTTCAAATCATTACAAGTCAAAGAGAACAACTTTATTTATTTTCTAGTAAATTTGTTTCAAATGATTTGTTCAAGCAATGAATGTGGCCAAGAATAAGGACAAAAAAAGGAGGAATTTGCAGGGCTGGGGGGAAGGAGCAGGGGGTGGACTAGTTGCAGCTCTTTGAAAAAGCTAGCAGAGACTTGATGGGTCGACTGGCTTCTTTCTGCACTGATTCTATGATTCTAAGAACATAGGAATGATTAGGGACAGGAAAGGACTTGTTACACACAATAAGTAATCCTTCTTTATCACAATATTGTTGAAAAATATGTGGGTCCTCCCATTCTGTCACCATAATTTCAAATGTTTAGCAGGAATTCCATTGGCACAAAAATTATAGCAGCAGTGTAGAACAGCCCAAGGAATGTCAGCCCCATAAATATTTTTACCCTTCAGCTTAATTGCTGACATTTGCATGAAAGGCAAAAGATTATGCAAATTTTCTCATAAACTAATACAAAATCACAAAATAAATTGATAAATTAGAACGTAAAACTGTTGTTGCTGTCTTATGAATGTTAATATTCTAGTAAATTAACTTGAAAATATCTACAATATTATTTCATGTTATATATTAAAACTTGAGATAAATATTTATAACTTTGATAAATACTGCTAAAATTCAAATGCCTTCAACTTCAATTCTTTTCCCACAATAGTGATGTAGTGAGGCAGACTTCATCTGCTTCCATAACTAGGAATTTTCAGAACAGACCACTGGTCTGTCACCAGGGGCTTATGGTTTGAGGTGCATCACTCCACAGCAAGCATGCTTGACCAAGAGTCTTTCCCACTCTTACCACCAGCCATTGGAACGTTGGAAGGATTTGTAGGTTGATACTCAACCGTTTTTGCATCTTCCTTGACCATTAAGACTTGGGGTGGGACTTGAAGCTGGAGCTTCTGGCTCAGAGGCACTGATGCTACCCATTGTGCCACAAGATGTCCAAATGCTTTCAAAGCACACCAAAGTAAAAATGAATGGACAGAACACTTTCTGGGGGGGGGGGGGCATATCCTGGCTGAAACTGTGATCCTGCTTGCATACTGTGACCCAAATTACAGCTTGAGTGCTCTGAAAAAGCCATGAATTTCAAAGTGAATGAACTCTGAACACCATCACTTTTATTTGCACAAGTGCTTGCTTTTCTTCCTCTTTCGTCAAGTGATTTGCAAAAGGAAACCTTAGCCCAATTCTAACCAATATTCATTTCAGAGGAATATTCATTCCAAACAGAGGAAAACAAAATAAGTTTGTTTCATTTCTACACAACAGCTGAGGCCAGAAGTTAACACCTACTTTACGGGAAAAGCTCTTTTTTAAAAGAATTGCTGAAAACAAAAATTACTGGCAGCTGCAAGATGAAAATTTGGCCAAGTACTTGGCAAACTGCCAAGTGCCCTCAGTGAACTGCATAATTTGCATATATGATAAATAAAATGACTTTGTTGAATTAATGCATCCATATAGAAAAAAAACAAAATTAGAATAGACTAACTCTGAATGATCACATTTTTTTAACAATGGTTATGTCAGTTAAGTCATCTATAAAACAAAATCTAACTTTAATAGATTTTTAACAATAGATTTAAAATATCTAAATTAAAATAAACTTAATTCTGAATCAAGACTTTTTTATCTTTTTAGCTATAATTTTGTCAGTAAAATCACCTTTAAAACAAAATCTAACTTTATGGGTCAATAGTAGAATAAAAATCTAAATTAAAATAGTACTAACTCTGAACTTTCACTTTATTTAACTTTTTAACTGTAATTACTCAATAAAGTTACCTTTAAAACAAAATCTAATTTAATATGCTTATTTGCTAAAAAATATGCTATTTTTTCAGCTATTGATTTTTGTGATCAGAAAGCTTTGAATAATCATTTCAGAATAATTTATCATTGTGGCTGCATAAGAAGTAATGATAGTTACAAGCAGAAAACTTGTTCCCCAAATCGAAGGGTTATCCATAATGTGTAAATAAGTGGTTTTATTTCAAATATGATGATGTTTTTATTAAAATAATCATTTGCAATCATGAAGCGACGGGCAAAGAGTAGCTTTTAAATTTCAAAATAGAAATACAGCTTCCCATTTTCTATATCTTTTGCTTGCTTTTTTTAATGCCATCCAACTGGAAAAGATTGGGAACCGCAAATGAGATGTTGGAGCTTGGTATGGTTCGTGCTCTGATCAAAACGACAAGAAACTACAAAAGGTCAGGAACGAAGCCCAGTCCAAACCAGCTGCCCACTCATTGACCTTGTCTATACTTCCTGCTGCCTCAGAAAAGCAGCCACCATAATCAAGGATCCCATATATCTCAGTCATACTCTCTTCCACCTCCTTCCATCGTTACAGTTGTGGACTCGTCTACTTTGGGGGCATTCAAATGTTCGATGGATAGGCGTATGGATGATATTGGAATTGTTTAGGTTAGAGGGTCCACTGGCCGGCGCAACATCGAGGGCCGAAGGGCCTGTACTGCATTGTAATCTTCTATGTTCTATGTTCTATCGGGAAAAAGATGTAAAAGTCTGAGGTAACGTACCAACCAACTCAAGAATAGCTTCTTCCCTGCTGCCATCAGATTGTTCAATGTAACTACTTTATATTAAGTTGATCTTTCTCTACACCCTACAATGTGATTGTAACATTACATTGTGACTCTCTTCTTTCCTTCTCTATGAATAGTCTGCCTTGTCTGAAGAGCACGCAAGAAACAATATTTTTCATTGTATACCAATATACATGACAATAATAAATCCAACCAATTCAAATCAAATTAATAACTGCTTGCGGCTTCAGAGCCATAAGGTGCTGAACCCCCACCCCCCAAAACCAGTCTCACCCTGGCTGAGGCAATAACTGTGACAAATATGTATTCTTAGATGTTTCACATAATTCGGAATATCTTTACCTTTTCCCTGGGATTTTTGTCTACGGATTCTTGGAGACATATAACCAACTGGAGACTTTTTTGTAACTTGCATAGCTTTCCTATTCGTCACAATTTCTGAGGACACAGTGTCACCGGTTGGTAAACATGACCTTTGACCTTCAGGAAGTGAATGTCTGTTGGTAATGTCTGAAGATGGTGAACATATATGAGGATCATGTTTGACTGTGGATTGACATGGTTCCCTGAGTGAGGTAGGACGTGGAATAGAATGTCCCGCTAATCTGTCCTCATTTGTGATCTTAGATGGTGATGGAACAGGAAATCTGCTGGGTTTCACAGATTCCAGCTTTTGCCTGTAACAGACTGGAGTTTTTGAACCACTGTTCAGCTTGTGATTGGTCAAGACTTCTTCTTTATTCTTTTTAGAAGGTTCTGTCTCTTGAAAACTGAACCCAAAATTCAAAGGGTTCTGCAGAGCTTCGATGTAAGACTCACGATAGCGACATTTCATCTCTTTGTGTTCCAAGTCTCGGCTTGACCTTCTGTTTAAACATGGTGTACAAGGCTCTGCAACAAACCTTATCGACCCTCCACATGCCCACGTGCCATTCATTGGAACTACTGAAGACGGAAGATGTGCAGTCCGCTTATCAGAACACTTTTCTTTAGAAAAAATCATTAAATCTACATAGTCCCCTTCAACATTTTCAGTCGAGGGTTCGCATAGGTGTGGGGAGACCTTTCCCAATATCAGAGGTTGCTGAGTCAGACATTCTGCACCTTCTACCTGAGGCAAGTTAGAGGACAAGCTTCTATCATCTTTAGTATCAGAGTCTGGCTTGGAAGGGTTAAGTAAACAATTAGTTTCCATTCCAGTTTGTAATGTCATCCCAGTGGAACCAAAGTCGTTTTGCGTTTCCTGAACAGAACACATTTTGAGTCCAGATGCTGGTGCTTCTTTGACTTTTGTTACAAATTCAGGATTCACTATTTTAGTCCAAAGTACTTTCACGACCCCATTCTCTGTGGCTAATAGGCAAGTGTGTAATGGTGTGCCACAACGTTCACTGTTTATCATTTCCAACCATTCTGCTGTAAAAATATTGGTGTAGGAGACTTCTGGTACCAGCTTTTCCTCCACATTGCAGAGGTCTTTGCTCAGGCATTTCAACACAATTCGTGTAGATTGCCTTCCAATCGGTCGTATTTGTAGATAGAAATCACCAGGGCGCAAAAGGAAGATGTTGAAAGATGACAATTGTATCACTATCCTCTCATGGAGACACAAAGGCCAGCCTTCATGACGGAACAGGAGGCTTGAATATCTAGTCTGAGGGGAAAGAACACACAAGCTGCATTAATAGGAAACTTAGTCAAGCAAAGTACTTACATGTAACGTTTTCTGTGAGCCACCTAAGCAAGTTATTCTTAATATGAAGAAGGAATCCTGCTGTCAATGAGCTGTTAAAACAAAAGGGCTTAATGCAGACATCCAATGCACACTATCTGTGATCTTAACCTACAGGCTTTTGAAGTTTCAATAAGGTTCCAGTTGCACTATTGATCTGAATAAGGAAACTGTTGCAGGAGGTTTTTGGCTGATTTTATTCATTTTAAACTCAGATAGCCAGTGATGTTTGTGCACTTAGGCTGGTTAAGTTAGATAACTTGGGAACACGAGAATTTTTCACATTTACATGCAAATGTTTAAACAGTTTCATCTCAAGACATATACGTGTTTGTGGATATGGGCGTTATTGTTTTGAAATCAGTTTCACCGATAGGGAGAATGACAAGAAAATGACCATCACTTGGAAGTTTAGAAAATCTTCCTATTCATGTAAGTGCTTGGTGCATTAATGAAAACAAAACGTTAGCATATAACCTTTGATCATTGAATGAACGGCTCTTGTACATAATGTAATTATCTTTGTGCTGTTCCTCCAGTTTAAATGAAGCATTGAGTCAGATTCTTTGGTCTTCCCTTAGCATTTTTCTTGGCAGCGGGAAGCACTGCACTATTCACTGGTGACTGAAGCCTCTGGTATTGCCACTGTCGATGGGATTTCCTATTGACTGCACCTCATGCTGTCAGGAAATACGCAATCAGGTGATGTGCCACCAGCGGAACCAGAGAACATCATCATCATGAGCAGCCGGAGAATTCCACCTAGTATTGTACATGTACCTAATTATTAGACATATAGAAACATAGGAAATGGCAACAGGAATAGGCTATTTAGCCCTTTGGGCCTGTTCTGTCATTCAATATGCTCATCCAACTCAATTGATTGCACCCACCTTCCCTCATATCCTCTTTTTCCCTTTTTATATCTACATCTAACGCCTTCTTGAAGTTTCAGTCTCAACTATTTTCTGTGATTGCGAATTCCATAGGCTTACCATTCTCTGGATGAAAAAGTTTCTCCTAATGTCAACCCTAAAATATCTACCCCATCTTCTTAGGCTAGGATCTCTGACTCTGAGTCCCCATTATCGGAAACATCCTTCCTGAATCTATCCTGCTTAGGATAGATTTATCGGTATCTACAAGATCCTCCTCATTCTTCTGAACTCCAGCAAATATAATCCTGACAGACTCAATCTCTCCTCAGTTCTGATATTCCAGGATTCAATCTGATAAACCTTCTCTGCACTCCTTCTATAGCAAGAATATCCTTCGTCAGATAATGAGACCAAAACTGCACATAGTATTCTAGTGTGGCCTCACCAAGGCCCTGTATCATTGGAGCAAGACATGTCAGCTCCAGTCCTTGAATGTAGGCAATGCTTAATTAAACAGACAAAAGCATTTAACAATCTTTTCTTAGCTAAGATTATAGCTTTAGGCTTTCTAAAAAATAAAAAAAAAATGCCTGTAATCCTTGGTTTCAATTGAACTGATTTTTCTATGCCTAAATTGAATGTGCTATGAAAATATATGGCTAGGGTTCCCACCGCTTTCTGTTGGTTTTACTGGTAAAGTTCGTCAAAAAATAGACCAAACCAATTATCAAGGAGTTATAAGTGTTGGTTTGTTTTGAGCGTAAATTGAGTTTTGCAATCTTTATTGCTTATTTTTAAAAATTTACATCAGAAGCACGGTGCATGGGCAACAAGGTATCACAATGATTAGCACGGCCGCCTCATAGTGCAAGGGACCCGGGTTCAATTCTGGCTTCAGGTCACTGTCTGTGTGGAGTTTGCACATTTTCCTGTGTCTGCACAGGTTTCTTCTGGATGCTCTGATTTTCTCCCACATTCCAAAGATGTGTGGGTTCGGGTGATTGGCCATGCTAAATTGCCCCTTACTGTCAGGGGCTAGGGTAAATATGTGGGGTTATGGGGATAGAGTCTGGATGGTATTGTGATTGATGCAGACTCGATGGGCTGAATGGCTTCCTTCTGCCCTGTAGAATAATGTGAAAACCAGTTCTCAACCACAAGATCAGCCATGTCCCCAATCCCAGTCAATACACAAGAATGGTGAACTTCAAACCATTTGTGAAGGGTCATCAAATTATGCTTTTCTTAAGGTTTTCAGAGGTAATAGGAACATTTCAAAAGTTCTTAAATACTGGAAAAGATGTAATTTACTAAGAAACTGTCTATTCTCCACCAATGAAACTTGTAAATGATTCAGTACAATTTGTTTAATTTATCTTTTGTGTTTCAGTAAACATGCTTAATAAAAATATTTCAATTTTATGTAATAATTCATTTTTGAATATGTTTATTAAATTATGTTTTATATCTCTTAAATATATCAAGAAATGTATTTATTCCAAAGGCACAATTGACACTCTCTACACTCCCTGCTGCCTCAGAAAAACAGCCAGCTTAATTAAGAATCCCACGCACTCCAGACATTCTCTCTCCCACCTTCTTCAGTAGGGAAAAAGATATGGAAGTCTGAGGACACCTACCAACCGACACAAGAACAGCTTCTCCTTGCTGCCATCAGACTTTTGAATGGACCTACCCACATTAAGGTGACCTTTCTCTAAACCCTAGCTATGACTGTAACACCACATTCTACACTCTCTCCTTTCCTTCTTTATGAACAGTATGCTTTGTCTGTATAGCACGCAAGAAATAATGATTTTTACAATATACTAATAACCTGTGACAGAAATAAATCAACTTCAAATCAAAATCAATAAATAATTACATTTCATTATGCTGCCAAATGGCTCATTGAAGATTTCACATTGGTATTTTCGTAAATAAGGTTGAGCAGAAATATGAAATATTGACCAGGTTCTTCCAATCTTCAGATGGTCAGAGACCAGAAAGATCTCCCAAATGCATGATGGAGCCCCTTGGAAGTCCCAAAGCAATGATTCCAAGGGACCTAGCCAGAAACATGGATCTTCTGAAGGGTAATTCCATTGCTCCCTGCGTCTCCATGAAGAAGTCTCCAATTCTGAGTTGGAATCAGAGACTTTGGACAGTTTTGATTTACTTACCTGAATAGTTGCCCAGAAAATTTCACACAGAAGTTGAAGAGTAACTCTTGGTTACCTATACAATCCACCACCGTGTCCTTCCCATAATTCCCGCCTCAACCTCTTGATACCTCTGCTAATTCCCTGATTTCCCCACCACTCGGTTCCCTTCTGACTGCCCAACTCTCCCCAGTGACACCTAACAGGGCCTGACCTGACCTCCCCACCCCCAATGATCCATATGCCTCCTATGCCAAATTATAGCACATCTATACCCATTAAGCCCCTAACACTCTATAGAAGCAATGAAGCCATAGTGTCTTGACTCAACATCAGATTTGTACTCAGTTGCCACCCTATCCCATCCCCCAAGTTACCCCATTACCCATCCTGTTCCCTTGTCCAAACCTCACCCATCCAACTCCCTTACCTTATCCACTCCATACAGGAAAGAAATTGCTTGATTGACAGCTGGGTTCTCTGATCAATACTGTCAATTTCACAATATTTGTTTACACAAGATGAAGAGATCTCAAGTAAATGCAGTTTCAGCTATTTATACTTTAAAAGTTCTGGATGATTGGGACTTTTATAAGATTGTAATAAAAATTAGTTTTTTTAATAAAGTTTTTTTTTACATGCAACTGACACTATAGCTTCATTGCTTCTATAGAGTGTTAGGGGCTTAATGGGTATAGATGTGCTATAACTTGGCATAGGAGGCATATGGATCATTGGAGGTGGGGAGCAGGCATACATTGGCATGGGGGTATGATGAAACCATTTGAAGTTATTCTTTAAACAGTTTACTCCAGAAGGCTGTAGATTACAGCAGCTCTAGCATGTTGTGAACCATGATTCTTCAAAAACAACTGGCCTGACACCTTGGCAATAACCAGGACTTGCCTATCACTGCAATGCAGCTGTCTCGATTGGCAATATAGGCTGCAGGTTCACCACCCAAATCAGCCCACATCTTTAAAAGGCACTCTTGAAAATCGGAAACTCCGTGAATAGAGTTGGGAATCCTGAAATTGGGATCTGCTGTGCATTTTTAAAAGGATCGCAAGTCATCCTGACCTTGCAACTATCAAACCTGTGTTCCAGCATTCAATGGGGACAAAGCCAATGGAAGAGAGCAAGGCAGTCTTTGCCCAAGAGAAGAGAGTATTAAGAGGTGTGTGGCAATAGCTACCTGTAGAAAGTGATGCAAAGGTCTCTTGTACATAGATTTACATTGAATATATAGCACAGAAACAGACCTTGTGGTCCAATTAGTCTATGTTGCCAGTTTTGTTTCACCTAAATCTTCTCCTGTTAATTTTATCTAAATCAACCAGCAAATCATGCTATTCCTTTCACCCTAATATGACCATAACACAATAACAAATAGGAACAGGAGGAGGCCATTCGGCCCTTCAAGGCTGCGATACAAATTAATAGGAGCATGGCTGATCTGACATTTCCCACTTTTCTGCCATTTCCTCGTAATTCTTGATTCCCTTCCTGATCACAAATCTATCTACCTCAGCCTTAGCTATACACAAGGACCCTGTCCCCATTGCTGTCCGAGACAGGAAGATTTTTTTCTCTAAAAACTTACAAAAAGAAGAAATTCCTTCACATTTTAGTCTTAAACTGACGTCCTTTATTCTGAGACTATGGCTTCCAATCCTATATTGTCCCATAAGGGGAAACATTCTTTCAGTATTTACCCTGTCAAACTTCTTAAGAATCCTCCATGTTACAATGAGATCATCTCTCATTCTTCTAAATTCCAAGGAGGAGAATCCCAACCTGTTTTAACTTTTCCACGTAAGACAATCCCTCCATACCAGGGATCATCTCAGTGAACTTTTTCTTAACTGCCTCCCATGAAATAACAGGACGAGTTTCACAAAAAAAGTACCCAAAAGGCGGGAAAACAGGAGATTTTCCCACCTTTTTTTGCGGGGTGGATTTTTGCCACTCTGTGTTTCAAAGGGGGCCAAAGGGGATTCAAAGACACGAGCTCACTGCTGCCCCCATCACTGGCCTCCCGATCACTGAACAACCTCCCACCAATCACCGAGCTCCGTGACTCCCCCTTCCAATGACCGCCAGCCTCGATCACTACCCTCCTTCCCTTTTCAACTAATCTCTAATGGAGAATGCGCAGTAGGACCTTCCCCCCACTATCATCACTCCAGTAGGCCACACCCCCCTTCCAGGAGTTGGCAGTGTCTGATGCATGGTGGGCACTGCCAGGGTCCTAGGTTGGCACTGCCCAAGTGGCACACTGCCTATCCTCAACCTCCTGTGGTGGGGAGGAGGGGGTGAGCAGCTCAAAGTTTCTGTTCCCACCAGCAGGATGATTACGCCTGGTCCCCGTTGATGAGGCCACACATGATCTCCACTGGTGGGAACCTCTCCTGGCACTGATGGGGGGGAAGGGTGGGGGAGGGAACGATTCCATCCCAGTCTCACTTATGACATGGAAATGATGGTTTCCATAATGTAATCAGTCTCACTTTAAAAAAGAGTCCTTGCAAACTCGTGACTAGCTTGTCAGCGCACTAAATTCCACTACACTGCGCTACAGGAGCGAGACCGGAAATTCCTACTCAAAGTCAATGGAGATTTCCGTTGTCGGAGCCTCGCCCGCTCTGATTTCATGGCAGATGAAGCGATAGAGTTCCAGCCAATATCTTTTCTTCAACCAGGGGATTAGATGTGGCCTCAGCAGTACTTTGTACTTCCTCTTAAATGCATCCAAACTTCTTGCTTCAAGAGAAAGTGCCTTCCACATTTTGAACACTTTTCTCACAGTTGCAAAAAGACCAGACAAAAGATCAAATCTGAAATGACATGCTGTAAGAAAAAGAGGATACAAATTTAATTCAGACAGTAGACAGAGAAACATAGGGGCTGGCAGAGAGAACGCATAATAGTAAAGACTTGTGGCATTTGTGGCCAGTTTGTTTACGATGGTTGTCTGACTGAAATAAGCCTCCTCTGTGTTCACAAGAAGTATTCTAAACCATTTCAAGAGAGGAACCTCAATAACTAACACACAATGAAACTGCATTAGCAAATGTGTTGTAGAATTGATAGCGCAACACAATCAGCTACAGCCATTTTCCCTATTACAAATCAAGTTACATTGCAGGAACGTGAGGCATTGTATTTAAATATCTGTGTCTCCTGGCAAAATAAGACTTTCAGTAGTACATTTAGACAGCAGATTTGGTGAAGCTATGAAAATATGCGTTTCTGCTGCCATACTAGTTTACGTCAAACTTATCGCTTTAATTAAACTTTTATTAACCTGTTTTAATGGATGGGATATTCCACACCCCCGTGGCATGTTCTGCCACTGCGGAGGCAGCCTGCCATAGGCCAGCGGGGGGTCCATCTGGTCCCACCACCGTCAACGAGGTTTGCTTGAATTCCACAGCGGGAGATCACCATAAGAACATAAGAAATAGGAACAGGAGTAGGCCATCTAGCCCTTCGAGCCTGCCCCGCCATTCGATAAGATGATGGCTGATCTGAAGTGGGTCAATTCCCCTTTCCTGCCTTCTCCCATAATCCTAATGTCTATCTACCCATGGCTTAAATATATTCAATGAGGTAGCCTCCATCATTTCAATGGGCAGAGAATTCCAGAGATTCACCACCCTTTGAGTGAAGAAGTTCCTCCTCAACTCTGTTCTAAACTGCACCCTCCCCACCCCCCCCTTATTTTGAGGCTGTGCCCTCTAGTTCTGGTTACCTTTTTAAGCAGGAAGAATTTCTCTACCTCTACCCGAACAAGCCCCTTCATTATCTTGTAAGTCTCTATGAGATCCCCCCTCAGCCTTCTAAACTCCAACGAGTACAGACCCAGTCTATTTAATCACTCCTCATAATCACCAATAGTGGGACCAAAAGGTTCTGTCAATGGGAGCAACTGGAAAATCCCACTCACTGTTTCCTTATGTAGCTCCGTTTCAAATTCAGTTTGATAATGCTGCTTCAAAATGCTTTGGGATGTTTTGTGACACTAAAGGCAAACTATGTTGTTGGGATTTCAAGCCAAATTCTCATTTTATGGCCAGCACTGGCGACTGGTTGAGAGCAATGGACTGGCATCCTGAAATAGGGCAACAAAACAGAATGTTCTAGAAATACAGTGCAGATTCATCAGCGCCTGATCAAGAAAAAGAAAACGAACATTATAAATGGAGCCTTCATCCGAAGCCAAAAGGATTGAGGTGGGCTTGTGCCAATGTGGGCTCCTGGCACAGTTCAACAGACCACAGTGTTTGATGCACCATACAGATGAGAGTGTGAACAGAATTAGCATGCAGATGCAATGCTTGCTTTCTCTTGGACGCTTATAAAAGTTCTGCTAATCCATGGGATTTAGGCAAACTTCAACTGTTCACAAGTTGGAATATGTTCACTTCCTTCGGGAAAAATGCAGAACTAACATTCAGTCAATGAGAATTACTAGGAAGCCTGAAGAATCATTTAGAGCAATGCTTTTCAGCTCTCTATTTTTGAACGTTTGGCAGAATTCCTATTCAGAGTCATTAACGCATATTCTCCCAGAAGAAGTAAGGCCTCTTTCCAACACACACAGCAAATAAACTTTCACAGTTGAGGCCGGATTTGAACTGCACATTCATGCAAAACAGTTATATATCTGTAGAAAAAACAAATGAATCACATGGATGCTGCACAGTTATTATCCTCCTGTTGGGTAGGAACAGTGCCGAAATTCAGTTCCAAGTGACCAGCTGTTTATCCCACTAACAATGTCTGCATTCAACATTCCTCTGGTCATGGGCCAGAGCTTTTCAAACACACCCACCTCTCGGTCACAAAGAAACAGGGCAAATAGTAGAGTCGGTAATAAATCTATAGGTTGGTCACTTTGGAACTAAACATTTTTTTCCCCTCTGATAGACATTAAGGATCAAAATACTAAATCTAGTTAGGTCAATCTCAATCATGATGTGGGACTCAATCAGGTTAGGCTTGATTGAGTCCCACAGCATAACAGGAAAGTTAATTTTGAGTCAAGCACTAATTTGACAGAAACAGTTAAAGCAGTCACAATGTAGAGCTAAGAAAAGGAAATAGTAGGCTGTAATGCGGATTATTTACATGCATCGGAAGCATTTTGTTAACACAATGTGTTCGTGCAATCAGCTTGTGCCATAATTGAACTGAAACTGCCACGATCAAGATGAAAAGTAAATAAAGGGGCTTAAGTTACACAGCACCATTATTTGGCACATCTGCATTCAAAGAAAGAGTTAAAGCAACATTGTCTTCGGGGATGACAGTGCAATATGGTTGATGGTTGCATTGCATCATTTTAAGTATTTTTACATGGATGTGCTTTTTAATTATACAATTTTTGATTTTATCTTTTTCTGGCTGGACTTTAAACAAAATCGGAACTCTTTTCAAGCAATAACAAAACTGCCCAACATGCTGCAATACACACAAGTTTACCAAACTTCTTGGGACACATGAAAGACCACATTTCTTGTTGATTCACACCATCCTGAGACATTTTAAATGTTTCTGAGGTGCGATATCAAAATGCAATTAGCTGTTCTGAAACAATAATTGCAGCAGGTATGAACTAATAGAACTTCTTCAGAATATACATTGGATTGAATTTCGGAGCCGCAACGTCATGTTGCAACTGTACAAAACTCTGGTGCAGCCGCACTTGGAGTATTGTGTACAGTTCTGGTCACCACATTATAAGAAAGATGTGGAGACATTGGATAGGGTACAGAGGAGGTTTACCAGGATGTTGCCTGGTATGGAGGGCAGGTCTTATGAGGAGAGGCTGAGGGATTTGAGGTTGTTTTCATTAGAAAGAAGGCGGCTAAGAGGAGACCTTATTGAAGCATAAAAGATGATCAGAGGTTTAGATAGGGTGGACAGTGATAGCCTTTTTCCTCGGATGGAGAAAGCTAGCACGAGGGGACATAGCTTTAAATTAAAGGTGGTAGTTATAGGATGGATGTCAGAGGTAGGTTCTTTACCCAGAGGGTGGTAAGGGTATGGAATGCCCTGCCTGCTGCAGTTGTAGATGTGCCAAGTTTGGGGGCGTTTAAGTGGTCAGTGGATAGGTTTATGGATGAAAAGGGAATGGTTTAGGTTAGAGGGGCATTGCTTTTCCTCAATTGGTCGGCGCAACATTGAGGGCCGAAGGGCCTGTTCTGCGCTGTAATGTTCTATGTTCTATGTTCTAACAAGGTGCTTCAAGGACCCTTGCCAAACAAAAGAGAGATAAACAACTGACAATGCTGACTGAACCCAGCTTGGTTGAGGCTGTGAACACTTCCTGCCTGTCTATCTGTTTTTCTCAGAAATGCTGTGCCCAATTCACAAAATAACCATCCTGAGAAGACAAATCTACCACAAACTGAGATTTTATTAGAAGAAAATGCGGAGATTCATTCTATACAACATCCGGGGAGTTGGAGAGGGGGGCACGCAGTGGGGGTGGCTGAATAAAACAGTTGGAAAACTTGCAACAAGATCAGCCAAGAAACAGCTAATCTACTTGTATTCATATGCTTCATCTTTCATGAGCTGCAAAAATTCCTGTAAGCCTATCTTGTTCCTCTATATTGATGAATGTGGGTCCAGACAAATATGAGAAATGTGGTTGTGATTTATCTTTTTTTTTAGTTCAGGAAATATTTTCAATAAATTTATCTTGTTCTTTGTTTAACCTGAGAAAATCTGTCTGAGTAATTTTTTACACCCTGAAGCATAAATTATAGCAATCTTACAGACATGGTGAAGCATACCCTCACTAAATATACTACTAAACATGTTACAATCAAACCTGGAATGGGAGAATAATCATTTCACTCCTCCTTCACATGGATGTAACAGTATTCATATTCCTACAACATAACCTCTACCTTACACTGAGATTTAACAAACTATCAGCAGAGCTTGCCAAATAATTTTTTGTTCCAGGATCCTAAACTATGAAATATCGGCAGTTTAATTCTCATTGACTTTAACAATATGCTCATTGTAAATTAGATGGAGGATACAGTTTCCCTTTATTTTCAAATCATATTTTACTGCTCTTAATATCTTACATGACTTCTTTGCTTTAAAAAGTGAGCCAGACTTATTCACAGCAATAGCAGATGAATGGAAGTACTAAACATCTTGAAATGTTGCATTATCAAAACAATTTTCACTCCCTGAACTCTTTCAGCTTTTAATGATGATTCTGTTGGTTTGTTTGACAGGAATGTTCTGGCCTCAAACGTGTCAGGACTTATTTGGAGCAAAACCCTCAGAGTCTGGAGCTATTTCTTTATTCAAAAATTAAACTTGGTAAAATTTAAAGTGCATTCCTCAAATTTAAGTACTGTTTTTACCTCAGTTATCGATCAGATACTAGAGAAAACTAGGGGAAAAAAAAACAAATTATATTTTTCATAACTCCATCACTTTTACAATCTGGTAATCAAATATTTCAAATTTTGTTAGACTTCTGGTTATTTTGCACGAATTGAAAATTACTAATTGCTTATAATACTCATTCAGATATTTCTGTTAAGAATTTTAGACAACTTATGTTAATTGAAAATTGAATTGTGTTAATTGAATCAGTGAGCTTTTGTTTTGATTGAGGATATATTTAGTCACTCTAGTTTGTATTTTGAGGTTACACACCATCAAGAGGCCATAGCAAGCCAATGCCTGCTGCATGCAAGGCTCAGGCAGTATGGGACCTTGGAAAGTTTAACCCTATTTCTGTAAAGTTGCTCCGATTTTGAGCTTCAGGTGAGAAAGTGCAAGTGCATTGCAGCAAACCTTGGGGGACATAGTTCACGTTCCTCTATTGTATTCCAATGCTGACACTTAAAAGTGCTAACCACAGGGACAATCAGGAAGGACACAAATTAACCGAGTGTCCAATTTCAGGTCTAGCTCACGTAAAAGTACCCAGAGGCCTTAGGCCTCATCATTAGCGTGAATTGGTGGTGTGTTTTGTACCTTCATGAAGTATACTCAGCTAAAAGGAAAGAACACTTAAATGTGTTCCTGTTATCCAAATTTCTGTTAGAACATATTTGAGGTTTTTCTTCCAAACAACATCATCCTGTCAATTTATTTACTGAATTTCAATTTAATAAATGTTTCTTCCACCATGTACGTGACCTAAATGCAATGAATATTTACAAGTTAAATGTGATTATGTTATCAACAATGAATTCCGGATCCATTGGAATCCAGAGGGAAAACAGCTCACAATACAAACAACATAATTCACAGCCATTTTCCAAAACAGGGATCTCCCTGGAATGTGTGCCATGTGAAATAGCTCAACCTTTCCCAGTCAACCATAGGGCAATATTCCAGCCATTCCTACCAGTGATATCTTCCAGTCCTGCTGACAACACCTCTGGTTCTCCAGCAGTAGGGGTGCAAATAACAGGAAACCCTGTTGACAGTAGTGGGATCAGAAGATCCCATCACTAGTTGATGTTTCCAGCCTCTTCTGCTCTAAAACATCTTATAGGGAACATGTTAAATCCCATTGGTAATTTATGAAACAGACTGAGTTGTTCATGTTTGTGTCATTATAGCTATAGATGAGGATATAACACAGAAATTTTAATTGAAAGGCTGAGTTCATTAGAATATGCCTTTTCATGCAAGTTATGCTAACTCCAACAAATAGGTAGAATAAAACCTGGACAAAATGGTACAGCCATTCCTGTTGGTGAGATTTTCCAACGCTGCTGATAGCAATTCCCCTGCCATGGATGCCCTGGCAGCAAAGGGTGCAAAAAACAGGAAAACCTGCTGACAGCAGCAGGATGGAAAGATCCCAGAACCAGCCAATGCTGCAGAGTGTGAGAGTGAGTGTGTGTGTGTGTGTGTGTGTGTGTGTGCGCGCACGCATAGATGATCCCACACATTGCTTTTCTTTCAATTGTTAGGTTGAAATTACTTTGCATGCCATCCATGCACAAATCTGATCATATTTCAGCACTATCATGCAGAGAATCAGAACTTGTCCTCATCTAAAATAAATTCCAAATAGATTTTTCAAACAAAATTAATTGGAATTTAGTTGGCAAGGTTGGAAAAAAAAACAAAAGAGAAGGTCTGTCATAGGGTAGAAGTGATGTAGAGAAGCCGGCGTTGGACTGGGGTAAACTCAGTAAGAGGTCTGACAACACCAATTTTAAATCCAACCGATTTATTTGATAATAAACTTGCAAGCTTTCACCCTTTGTAGCCTTCGTCTGGCGAATAAGGTGTTCTGGTCTGCAATATAGGGTAGAAGGCAAGAAAGGCTAAAACAAAAAGGATTCATGATACAAAGCAAAAGGGAGTGGCAACAGAATAAGCAAAGATTGAAAAGATGAGTCAAGGAGAAAGAGAATGGAGAATCATAAAGAGCTGCAGTCCAAAAGCAAAAAAAAACACAGTAAAAACAGGAAAAACAGCAAAGAAACAGGAAACAAAATAGGGCTGAGATTCTGATCAGAAACAGTTGAACACAATGTTAAGCCCAGCTAGGTATATATTTCCCAGTGGCAAGATGAGGTTCTTTGCTTCAAGTAAGTTGATACTCTATAATTGTATTGCTGGTGGTAGTGGTGATGGGGTTGAGGCGGTGGGGGGCGGGGTGGTGAGGAGGGGATGAGTGGGACTATTCAGCTGGGTGAGGTCCAGAGAGGACACTTATTTCAGGTTAGTTGCTGATTGCTTTCAAATTTGTAGATGTGTGGTTTTTACTGATATTTAAATTTTAAAGGGAATGGTGTATATACTGGGTGACTAGGGTTTATCCACTGAGCATATGGCCATTGTTTCTGATAACAAAAGCTAAATTACACACAAGAGGCATGGCCTTCTGGCTCTTCATGCCAGCTGGATTTTCTGGCCACACTGTGAAAACTGGCAGTGCAGGATAATAAGAACATAAGTAGTAGGAGCAGGAGTAGGACATCTAGCCCTTCGAGCCTGCCCCGCAGGCTATTGAATAGATTAAATCTATTGAATAGATTCAATGGGAAATTTCATTGACAGCAGCAGGATCAGAAGATCTTGCTGCCGGCCAGTGGCTTGCCGCCTCCTACCACTGAGAAAAATACCAACAAGGCCAGAGAATCCCAGCGAAGATGGTGTGAGGTAGATCATTTGAGTGCCTAGCAACACATCTGCTGTGTTGAGGCCCAAATCAGCAGCACTGGCATCAAAAGCTCACTAATGGTCAATTAGTCTGCCTACACTACATCCTTCCAATTTCCATTCCATGCAGCCACAATAATGTTCTGCAACAACCTATAGTGCTGAAAAAAATCAGTAACTGCACAAGTGCATTTTGTGGCTCCTATCTTTTCGTGAAAATTATTCTGCATGTGTATGTATTTATATATATATTCACCGCCAGCATCGTGGATGTGGACTGTGCATAGCAGGCACTTCAAAATCCTGGAGAAGTACTACCAACACTCCCTCTGCAACATCTTGCAAATCTATGTCAGGTTAGGCATACTAAAGTCAGTGTTCTCATTCAGGTTGACATTTCCTGCATTGAAAGTATTGACCACACTTGATCATTTCTGCTGGACAGACCATATCATCCATTTGCCTGACACAAGACTCCAAAACAATGCTTTGGAGCTTGACAAGCAAGTTCCAGGAGAGCAGAAGGAACGCTTCAAGGACACCCTCAAAGCTTCTTTGGAAGAAGTGCAACATCCCCATCAATACCTGGGAATCTCGGGTCAAAACCACCCAAAGTGAAGGAACAATATCCAGGAGGATCGAAACATCTTCAAGTTTCACTGCCAAGCATTAAAGCGGCAAGTGAAAGGAGCGTGTGGCAACTTGACACCATCCACCTGCTCCTCCAACTACTGTCTATCCCACCTGTGACGGAGACTGTGGGTGGAATTCTCTGGTCTCATCCACAACATTCCAGTCAAAACTCCATTCACTCTCAGCGACACTGGCAAATCCCAGCCACAAACAAGGATGGAAGATTTTCGTAGAATCATTGAATCCCTTCAGTACAGAAGGAAACTATTCGACCCACCGAATCTGCACCAACAACAATCCCACCCAGGTCCTATCCTTGAAACTCCACATGTTAACTCTGCTAATCCCCTTAACCTACGCATCCCAGGACACTAAAGGGCAATTTAGCATGGCCAATCAACTTAACCTGCACATCTTTGGACTGTGGGAGAAAATCCGAGCAACCAGAGGAAACCCATGCAGACACTGTGGGTATGTGCAAACCCACGCAGACAGTGACCCAAGCTAGGAATCAAACACAGGTCCCTGGAGTTGTGAGACAGCTGTGCTAACCACTGTGCTACTGTGCTGCCCATAAATTGGTTTGTAAGTCGTGCATTGGTCTCCTAGTCATCTAAGAACTCATTTTTAATTTATAACCTAGTCATCCTTTATCCAGAGTGACTCACTGAGTATATGAACACACATATACACGTATATGTGTATCATGGAACAGATTTCTAACAATCCTTTCCATGCAGGATGTGACATTTCAATATTGCTGACAAAAATATTTAGCTATTTTCATGTTCCAAAGTCCTGGTGCTTTGGGGAGGATGATTAGGTTGGATGGAATACACTATTTTAAAGTATATTTATTTACATCTGTTCTCCCATCCAACAGTCAAGGTTGTGTGATAATCCTGAGTCAAAATTAGTTGCTCCCCAGTGCATTTCGACTAACTACGGTTTGCTAGAACAAGACACAATGCTGGATAGAAGGAAGCATAAAATGTTTTTTCAGTCCTGTAAGCCACTCCTTCTTCAGTATCTATATAATTGTGCACATGTTCAATTAACTGACTCTATCAGTTTGCTGGATTTTCTAATCAAAGATTTTTAATAATGTCTCCATGGCCCTCAAAGATAATTAGGTGAAATTTCAGATAGTCTACTTCATTTGTTTAATTCTCTTATATAGATGACATATCCTCAGTTCCATAGCAACATAGGAATCACTGTGTTCCAAGGATAATATTATTAACTTAGTCTTACTTTAACCTTTATTCCTCTATCCCATTTGTGATCAGCTGTTTACCCTTTTTTAAATAAGAGTTAATTTGATACAGCCTTGAGAGTCTATCCTAATGCACAAACTGATGAAAAATGACGGCAAAAGGTCATGTTCATTGTTCATGTCATTGTTCATTGTTCAAGTCATTGTTCATGTGGGGACACATGATGTAGGTAGGACAAGGGAGGGGGATATTAAACAGAAATTCATGGAGTTAGGGTGGAAGCTTAGGTCCATAACAGGCAGAGTGGTTATCTCTGGACTCTTGCCTGTGCCAGGGGATAGTTTAGAGATGAACAGAGAAAGGGATAGTTTGAACTCATGGCTGCGTGGATGGTGCCGGAGGGAGGGGTTCAGGTTCCTTAACAATTGGGACTCATTCTGGGATAGGTGGGACCTCTTCAAGAGAGATGGTCTACACCTGAACCAGAGTGGGACTAATATCTTGGGGGGAAAATTTGCTAAGGCTATGATGGGGGCTTTAAACTGATTCGGGGGGGGGTGGGATCCTAAGTAGTTGGGGTGCTGAGAGGGATGAGAGTAAGGGGGTTATAGAAGAGAGTTGTAAAACACAGCGGCGTACGGGTGGGGTGGGGCATGGTTTGAGATGCGTATACTTTAATGCAAGGAGTATTCGCAATCAGGGGGAGGAACTTGCAGCTTGGACCAGTACCTGGAACTTCGATGTTGTGGCCATTTCAGAGACTTGGGTAGAGCAGGGACAGGAATGGATGTTGCAGGTTCCGGGGTACAAATCCTTTAGTCGGAGTAGAGAAGGGGGTAGAAGGGGGGGAGGAGTGGCGTTACTGGTCAAAGACTGTATCACGGTGATCGAAAAGAAGTTTGATGAGGACTTGTCTGTTGAGGTAGTATGGGCTGAGATTAGAAACAGGAAAGGAGAGGTCACCCTGTTGGGAGTCTTTTATAGACCTCCTAAAAGTTCTAGAGAGGTAGAGGAAAGGATTGCTAAGTCAATTCTGGTCAGGAGTGAAAGTAATAGGGTAATTGTTATGGGGGACTTTAACTTTACTAATATTGATCGGAATAGCTATAGCTCTAGCTCGTTGGAGGGATCAGTTTTTGTACAAAGTGTGCAGGAAGGTTTTTTAACTCAGTATGTAGATAGGCCAACTAGAGGTGAGGCTACATTGGATTTGGTGCTGGGCAATGAGCCAGACCAGGTGTTAGGCTTGGAAGTTAGTGAACATTTTGGTGATGGTGACCACAATTCGGTTACGTTCACCTTAGTGATGGATAGGGATAGGCATGAAGCTGGGGGCTGTAGTTATAGCTGGGGGAAGGGTAATTATGAGGCCATCAGGAGAGAATTAGGGTGCGTATATTGGACTAGGGAACTACAGGGACTGGGAACATCTGGAATGTGGTGCTTATTCAAGGAGCAGCTGCTGAGAGTCCTTGATAAGTATGTCCCTGTCAGGCAGGGAGGAAATGGACGAGTAAGAGAGCCTTGGTGTACGAAAAGAGTTGATTTGCCGGTTAAGAAGAAAAAGGAGGCTTATGTCAGGATGAGGCTTGAAGGCTCAGGTAGTGCAATGGATAGCTATAGATTAGCTAGGAAGGAGGTAAAAAGTGAATTGAGGAGAGCTAAGAGGGGACACGATAAGATGTTGGCTGATAGGATTAAGGAGAATCCTAAAGCTTTCTTTCGATATGTTAAGAATAGAGGATTGGTTAGGGCAAGATTAGGGCCAGTCATAGACAGCAGTGGGAAGTTGTGCGTGGAGCCTGAAGAGATTGGTGAGGCACTGAATAAATATTTCTCTTCGGTATTCACGCAGAGTGCTGGAAATGTAGCTATGGAGAGCACTGAGGTACAGGGTGGCAAATTGGGGAGTATTGTAGTGGATAGGGAGGATGTGTTAGAAATTCTCGAGGGTTTGAAGTTGGATAAGTCCCCTGGGCCGGACGGGATTTACCCTAGGATTCTCTGGAGGCAAGAGAGGAGATTGCAGAGCCTCTGGCTCTGATCTTCAGGTCCTCGTTGGTTACGGGTGTGGTTCCGGAGGACTGGGGGATGGCGAATGTGGTCCCATTGTTTAAGAAGGGGAAGAGAGACCTTCCTGGGAATTATAGGCCAGTGAGTCTTACTTCTGTGGTGGGCACGGTATTGGAGAGAATTATTAGGGATAGGATTTATAGTTATTTAGAGAGAAATGAATTGATTGGGGATAGTCAGCATGGTTTCGTGAAGGGTAGGTCATGCCTTACTAACCTCATTGAGTTTTTTGAGAAAGTGACCAGAGAGGTGGAGGGGGGTAAGGCGGTTGATGTAGTATATATGGACTTTAGTAAGGCTTTTGATAAGGTGGCCCATGGAAGACTTCTACAGAAAATGCAGATGTGTGGAATCGAGGGTGATTTAGCTAATTGGATTAGGAATTGGCTGGCAGATAGAAGACAGAGGGTGGTGGTTGATGGGAGATATTCATCGTGGAGTTCGGTGACGAGTGGTGTGCCTCAGGGGTCTTTTTTGGGGCCCCTGCTGTTTGTGATTTTTATAAATGATCTGGATGAGGGTATTGAGGGATGGATCAGTAAATTTGCAGATGATACTAAAGTTGGTGGTGTGGTAGATAGTGAAGAGGGGTGTTTTTAGTTTACAGAGTGACTTGGACAAGTTGCAGAGCTGGGCCGAGAGGTGGCAAATGGAGTTTAATGTGGAAAAGTGTGAGGTAATGCACTTTGGCAGGAACAATAAATGTGTAGAGTATAGGGCTAATAGTAGGGCTCTTAATAGTGTTGAGGAACAGAAGGATCTTGGTGTATGTGTCAATAGATCCCTGAAAGTAGGCAGTCAAGTGGATAAAGTTGTTAAGAAGGCTTATGGAGTCTTAGCTTTTATTGGTAGGGGGATTGAATTTAGGAGCCGCAGCATCATGTGGCAGCTGTACAAAACTCTAGTGCGGCCGCACTTGGAGTATTGTGTGCAGTTCTGGTCGCCACATTATAAGAAAGATGTTGAGGCATTGGAGAGGGTACAGAGGAGGTTTACTAGGATGTTGCCTGGTATGGAGGGCAGGTCCTATGAAGAGAGGTTGAAGGATTTGAGGCTGTTTTCGTTAGGAAGGAGGCGGCTAAGGGGGATCTTATTGAAACATATAAGATAATTAGAGGTTTGGATAGGGTGGACAGTGATAGCCTTTTTCCTAGGATGGAGAAAGCTAGCACGAGGGGACACAACTTTAAATTAAGGAGTATGAGTTATAGGACGGATATCAGAGGTAGGTTCTTTACTCAAGAGTGATTAGGGAGTGGAATGCCCTGCCTGCAGCTGTTGTAGATGCGCCAAGTTTGGTGGCGTTTAAGAGGTTAGTTGATAAGTATATGGATGAGAGGGGAATGGTTTAGTTAGGAGGGGCATTGCTTTTTATTTTGGTCGGCACAACATCGAGGGCCGAAGGGCCTGTTCTGTGCTGTATTGTTCTATGTTCTATGTTCTATGTTCTATGTTCTATGAATGTAGCCCGATCCATCATGTAAACCAGCCTCCCATCCATTGACTCTGTTTACCCTTACCGCTGTCTCAGCAAAGTATAAATAAGGACCAGACACACCCTGGACATACTCTCACCCACTTCCTTCCATCGGAAAAAAGGTACAAAAATCTGAGGTCACGTACCAACTGACTCAAGAACATCTTCTTCCCTGCTGCCATCAGACTTTTGAATGGACCAACCCTGCATTAAGTTGATCTTTTTCTACACCCTAACTATAATTTTAACACTACATTCTGCACTCTCTCATTTTCTTCTCTAAGAATGGTATGCTTTGTCTGTATAGCATGCAAGAAACAATACTTTTCACTGTGTGCTAATATATGTGACAGTAACAAATCAAACCAGCTGATCCACTGAGCCTGTCACATTTTGGCACAGTGTAACTTTCATGCTAATTCCAACTTTCATGCAAAATCCGTCATTCACTGGCTACCTCTACGTAACTATGCAATCTCTTCAAACAGGCAAAAAAAAGAGAGAAAAAAAACCTCTAGGCTCATCTACTATCCATTCAAATCTTTATTGTAACCTAATGCTTATTAATCTTGCATCTTAGTTTATGCTTACAGCCCATGTTAATATCCTGCTACAGTTTGAATATTGCTCCTATCATATTGGTCAGCTTAGTCATCTACTTTCAAGAAAGAATAGACCTACCGTCTGACTTCCACTGTGATGCATTACTGAATCACTACGGTTATAAGCACATTTCAACTTCCTATGAGTTTTTTTTCAATTAGAGTGATGAATAATGATTGTTTAACTGGTAGAGTAATTGCAGATTCCTGCAGTTTTCACTTAGGTTTCGAAATATCATTAGTTTCCATCTTCTCTTACACAGGATCTCTCGGTTGTAGCAGTATAAACCAGGTGGATGTTCAAAACCTCTGATTTTATCCATTTATTCCTTAACTTTCTATACAGAATGCAGTAAGCAGCAAATGCATGGGTTTTGAAATCTATTAAAGTAATAGATTGCTAAATCTTCTTTAAATAATAATGTGAATTGTTCATTGATCTAATTCTGTACCTTATTATTCATTCACCACTAAAATCTTGGCACTGTAAATTTTCTTAGAATATTTAAGTAAATCTTAAGTCTTTTACTATATTTATGATAACCTCTCAAAGCAATCAGAAACACCTGAACCAAGCAAACAAGTTTCTAGTTTAATATAGCAACTTATGGAGCATTTTGCTTATGGAATTTCAGCATTTCAGCATTTCACTGGAGTATATATTCAAACATATTAGGTGAAACTGAGGTCAAGGAAGCTGAAAGTGGGTCCAATGGGCAAGTTGGAAAGACAAGAGGAAAAATAGAAGAGAAACTAAAGAAATATGGGGGCTCAGGGCGAGGGCAGGAGGTGGTCAGGGTAAAGAGAGGGAAACAGATTAATGTAGCTAAACAAATTGTCTCAACCTTACTGACAAGAAAGTTCATGAGCTCCTGGCATGTTGGGACATGGGATATGGGTTTAGAGAAACAGTCAGTCATGAAGAAAATGACACAAAGCTTATCTTTGCTCTGATAATCCTGAAATAATGAACGATTGTGTCAGGGAAAATTAAAAGCTAATAATGTTTGACAAGATCCAGTCAGATGTATAGATGAAGCAATTGATTGTCAAATTAGTTTAAATGTGTCAATTTTAAAGCTAAATAAATGGCATTGTGAAACTCCATCATATAATGCCTGAAGCAAATGTATTCAATGGCCCAAGCTATGACTATGTAGAGGAATTCTACAGGTTGTGTAGTTCATTAAACAGAATGGTCCATCCAACAATATAAAGGGCAGGAGACCCAGATTACTTTTATAAAGAGAATACCTTCAGAAAGAAGGTAAACAGGTTCATATTAATTCAGATCACAGCAATTAACCTGTCTTCCTGCTCTTTGCGATTTAAATAAAGACAGGCAGACAAGTACATTGTCATTTGTCACACTTACACAAGCCTCTTGCTGCACAGTCTCCAGGATACGCTTTGCTGGAATTAGGAAGTCCAGTAAACAGCAGAGCCCATCTCCCTTGTACACTGTGTCAATAACCCTGAAAATCTGGCTGAGGACCGTGGGTGCAGTAGCATCAAATGGAGGATACAAAGCAGAGAGAATGCGTTGAATGCAGGTGTCCAGCGATTGTGAATTCTGGGTGAAAGAAGAAATATATATTAGTAAGTTCTTCCAAACACAACTGTTCAATTTCATGGACTAATTATGAGTTCTGGTCAAAAACAAAATTGGGCAACACAGGAGAACATAAGCGGAACATATTTCCATGGGTTTTGTATTATAAACATAGAAATAGGAGTAGGAGTGGGCCTCAAGCCTACTCCATCATTCAATAAGATCACAGCTCCATTGTGGCCTCAACTCCACAGTCTATCTACCCTCAATAATCTTGCTCCCTTGTTAATCAAGAATCGATCTACATCAGCCTTAAATATTCAATGACCCTTCTTCTAACACTCGTGGAAGAGAGTTCCAAAGACTTATGGCTCTCTAAGAGAAAAGATCCTTCTTCTCTCCATCTGAAATGGGAAACCTTCTATTTTTAAACTATGTCCCTTATTTCTAGTCTTTCTCACAAGGGGAAAAGCCTTTCAGCATCCACCAGGAAGTCCCTCTGGGATCTTCTATGTTTCTATCAGATCACTACTCATTCTTTTAACCTTCAGTGGATACAAGCTCAGCCTGACTAACCTTGACTCACAAGATAACACCCACCCCATCCTCCCATCTCAGGTATCAGTGAAATGAATGTTCTCTGCACTGCTTCTAGCACAGTCATATTCTTTCTTAAATAAAGAGACCAACAGTATACACAATACAAGAAAATCCTGCCACTGGCAAATGTCAACAAACACATGACTGGAATTCCTGGAAGTCCTGTCCATGATCAGAAAGGGAGGTTTTATGTGGGAAGTGAAGTAGAGAGTTGGAGAGGTATACAAGGCGATTCTAAGCCTTGACACAGAGACAACTTAAGGCACAGCCACCAATTAATAAGTGATTAAATTTTGGGATGTTTAAGAGATCAGAATGAAATGAGTGCAGATACCTCCAAGAGTTTGAGGGCTGCAGGATATAATACAGAGAGGTAGGGAATGTGGCCATGGAGGACTTTGAACAGAAGGGTGGAAGTGTTAAAATTAAGAGCACAGAATTGCACAGTGCAGAAGGAGGCCATTTGGCCCATCATGCCCACAACGGCTTTCCAAATGAACATCAAAGATGTCATTTGAGCAAGAGCCAATGTAAAAAATGTTCCACTGGAACCATCTGCCAGAGCTCCTTGGCAAGTTGACATGCGTCTGGGCATGCAGGAGCAGCCTGCTCAGAGATCCCCTCTGTGTAATGTGTAATGCCTCAGAAGAACTTCTCTGTAGATGGCTCCAGTTGTGAGATATAGATTTTAGCAGGAGGCTTCAGAGGTGGCTGACGTGGGAGGAGGTAGCAGAAAGCAGATAGGATTAGGATAAGTTGTGCTTGACTTGCCAAGTACACATTGTAGCTATCTGTGTTTCTAGAAAATCCAGATGTGATGGATTTGGAAGATTTAATTTTAATTAACTTTGCCCAACGAAGACTGTATAAACACACAGAAACTTGTCATTTCATGTTCACTTGTTGTAAAATTTAACCATTCAAGATGCAGTCATTAATCAAATCAGGTCATAGAAACCATAGAAACTCTACAGTGCTGGTGGCTGTTCAGCCCATCGAGTCTGCACCAACAACAATCCCACCCAGGTCCTTTCCCCGAAACACCATATGTTAACCCTGCTAGTGTCTTTAATCTATGCATCCTGTGACACAAAGGGACAGTTTAGCTTGACCAATGCACCTAACCCACAGATTTTTGGACTATGGGAGAAAACCCGAGCACCCAGAGAAAACCCATGCAGGCATGGGGAGTACGTGCAAACCCACACAAAGATCCAAGCTGGGAATCGAACCCAGGTTCCTAGAGTTGTGAGACAGCAGTGCTAACCACTGTGCTATTATGCCACCTACTCAAATATTAATTTATCATAACAAGCCAGATTTACATTTTCAATGGTACATCTTGAAATATTATATTGCAAGGATTATGAAATTAGAGAGAACTTTCAGAAGGGGGTTAACAATTGATTTTGAGTATAGACAATGTTGGTATAAAGGGAGTGTGACATGTCGTGTTCCCTAGGGAACTGTACCACTGTCTCAGCCTTTCATCATATATACCAATGAATTGGATGAGCAAATACAGAATTTATCGCCCAAGTTTGAAATCGACACTAAGTTAGGAGGAGCAGGAAGATAGAATTACAAAAGCGTCATAGAAGGATCTGGTACATTAAAGTTAACCTGGGTCTGAGTACGGTGCTGCCTACCTGTGATGTAAAAAGGTACTTGACCTAAAGTGTAGGTTAGCAGTACTGTACAGAGCTAGGTAGCAACAAGCAAGGGCATGCCATGCAGTTCTTTCCATACTTGTACCCTCTACTACAAATGTGTACATAGTTCAGCAATGTTAATAACACCTTCTTGGTAACTTCTACAAGACTGCTTAATGGTATCTAAGTGGCACACACCACAGGTAACATCAACCCAACAAACAGTAGACAGACTGAGTGAGTAGGAAAAACCGTGGCTGGAGTTCAATGTGAGGAAAGGTGAGGTCATCCAATTTGGATCCAAGAAAGGCAAATTAGAATATGGTCCTAATGTCAAGAAATAGGAGGAGCAAAGGCATCTTATTCTTTAGGTACGTGAACCACTAAAAATTAGTGAACAAATACATAGAGAGCAACATTCAGTTCATCTTTATCTCATAAAAGATGAAAGATCAAGATGAAGAAATAGTGCATCAGTTTTAGAGATCTTGGTCAGAACTCCTCCGGAGAATTGCACTGGAACACAGGAAGGATATCTTGGCCTTGGAGGGTGTCACAAAACAGAACATTCAGAAAATTGATACACAGAATTTTACACACAGGAGGCCATTCAGCCCATCGTGTCTGTACCAGTTCCCAAAAAAACTACACAGCTAATCCCATTCTCCAGCCTCATCTGTATCTGTATCTAGCATTGCACTGGCACTGAAATTCATTCTCATCTCTTATTTTATTCATTTTCAGCCAAATATGATACCTTTTTGGTAATTATACCTCATTGTTAGGGTTGAATTCCGCATTGCCCCTAAACATGCTCTGAGTGCCAATTTAGTTCTTTGAATTGTGTACTATAGTCACTAAGCTTAACACAATCTTTCACACTGATCAAACTTCCTTCAAGTCAACTTTAGGAATTGCAAAAATGTGTCACAATGTTCTTCAGTCCTTCATTTCCCAAAGGGAATGTAAAATGGAGCAGCATGGTGACACAGTGGTTAGTACTGCTGCCTCACAGCGCCAAGAGCCTGGATTCAATTCCGGCCTCAGGTCACTGTCTGTGTGGAATTGCACTTTCTCTCCGTATCTGTATGGGTTTCCTTTGGGAGCTCCAGTTTCCTCCCACAGTACAACGATTAGCGGGGTAAATACATGGGGATACAGAGAGTGTATAAGATGCTCTGGCTGAGAGTAGGTGCAGACTCAATGGGCTGAATGGCCTCCTTCTATATTGAAGGGATTCTCTAAAAACAGGATTCTACCCTATCCTTGTCATCATCATTCTGTTGGGTACTGCAATGTGAAAGGACCAGTGGATTCATGGCAAGCAGCCATTGAACCAGCTACAAATCCTCAACAGACAGGGTAGCAATATACTGAACAAACTTATGTCACATTTCACCCTGAAATGTGATTCCAAGTGTGTTTTCATCCATCACTAAAACAGTGCATTTCCATTTCTGTAACAGCATCCAACTTCATTCTTGCCTCAACTCACCTCTGATGAAACCCTCAACCATGTTGTTGTTACTTCTAGACTTGACTATATCAACATGTGCCTGCTGGTGTCCCATATTCTACCCTCCATAAACTAGAAGTCAAAAAATCTCATTTGTCCCTGTCCTACTTCGTACCGAGTCATATTTACCTATCACCTTACATTCGCTAACTTATACTGTCTCTCAATTAACAATGCTTCAATTTTAAAATGCCCATCTTTTTTTCAAATTCCTCTGAAATACCTATACTTCTCTAATTCTAATATTTTGACAATCCCAGTTATAATGGCTCCATCATTAGTGGGTATGATTTCACACACTATAGACCACAAATCACTCCATCTCCCTATCTCCCTTTTCCCATTTAAGATGCTTCTTAAAATACATTTCAAAGCCTACTTCTTTGACAAACCATTTGCCCAAATATTTCCTTCTGCCATTCAGTATCAAATCTTTACCATGCTTCAGTAAAAGGCACAAGATAAATATAAATTATTGACTGTTGCTCCTTGTGAGTTAGAGTTCATACCATTTTAAAACAATAAAATTGTTTTGGCATTTAGGGGGCATTGCCTCATGGTATTTTAGGATTTTAGTGAATGTTTTGTGATGGAATTCTATAACCTGGTCTATTAGGAAAGATTGAAAATCCTTTAATGGATACCTTCCTTTATTTTTGCACTTAATTTTTACTCATTATCCATTTTGAGGGCTGAGGATACAAAGCAAGATTGTACAGGAGATACATATATTTGGTACTTTATAATACTGAAAGGGGAGGTTGTATCTCTGGAAGAGATATTGGAATGATCATGTATTTTCATCACAGTGGGTTGATTTTACTGGAGGATTCGCAGAACTATAGAAGGGATCATGGAATTTGTCATTCTGGGGACAGGGTGCTGGGGTTTGGTTGATAGTGAGACTATGGAAAAGATCTGAAATGTCAGAGAACTAGGGTGTCAAAGAACTGGGATCATGGGATGGGGGGAGTATTGATGCTTTAGTTAGGAGGGAGGGGGCAAAAGGCAAGGAGGAAGACCCAGCTATCACAGCCATGGGAAACACAGCATTACAGCTATGACAGGATTGGTTTGAGTGTGAAAGAGAGAGAGAAGAGAATGAAAGAAAGAATTAGCTGGATGACTAACAGAAATTTAATGAGCAGCTCCCTAGCCCAGGAAGTGTGACTATGATATAGCAGAAGCCATCACCAGGTAGAAGTCAAATATAGATATGATACACACTTATGTACACGGACACACCTTTGGCTTTTAATGCCATTGCAATGACTACATTACACAATTCATTCTGACTCACAATTCTGAAGCAGTATTTGCAACAATTTGCAGGAGTGTTACAATGTTGCCTCCAGGTTACAAAGGCAGTTTTGATCCATGCGACAAAAATGTCTTTGGATTCAGCTGTAGTCCGGACAACCTAGGCTTTTCACATATAAATTATAAGCAACCTACACTTCAATGCAAAATTTGAAATTCTTCTCATTCATATATATTGGGAGAATGGTCTCCAAGGAGTTAAACTGCTGCATTTCTAAATAAAATTAAAACTCTATATTATGCATAAATTTAAATAATATTTACCGTATTCAATCCAGTTCAGCTGGTGTTTATGTTCCACATGTGCCAATTTCCACTTTATCTAATTCTATCATGTTATACAATTTATCTTACTGCCAAATGACAGATATCATCAGTACTATTTGTTTTGAAGTGTGTTACAGATAGTTGTTATCATTTTGTGCTATTTCATACACAGGTCATTTTGTTTACATTTCTTGTCCCTTACCCGGCCCCTTCTACCCCCAGAACAGACAAAATCACCACAACAGTTAATTCCCATTCCAATTTCTTCCTTATGATATTTTGAGCTGATTCCAGTTTTGAATAAACAGTGTCACCATATTTTTCTTTAGTCCATACAGAACAGAGCCAGACTCAAGAGGCGAATTTAGAACTCACCAAAAAATCAGACGGTTTCTGGTACGCTTTGGCAAGAAGTATTCAACTCTCCATTCCTGCTCATTTCACATACCACATATAATCTGCATGATTGTAGCTTCAATGCTATTTAAATAATCTCTTGAGCTGCAGTATAAATACTCTTTGATCCCAATAGTAATTAAGCAGTAATTTCAAATTACCTACCTCCAATCCTACTCCGCTGCCCTCCGTAGGCAGTAGTTTCTCCTGCAGTCCCAATACCTTTGGAATCATCTGGTCCACTGCTTTTTACAAATAGTTTAACATTGAAACGCTTGCGGCTGTGTACGAATGTTTCTAGTTGAAAATTGGACTTAGCAAGTCCTTTAAACTTCAACTTATGTGTTGATGTAACAATACGATGCCCCAGGGAATGAGTTTTCACCTGTGATTCGCTACACGTCTGCATGAGACATGAAAGGTAAATTAAGTGCTTTCAACACTGGGAGGGGCAGAGATTATAAATCAGGAGCAGCCAGCTGCATGATGCTGTGGCTTAGAGGGCAGAATTCTCGTCCCTCTTGAGTCAGAAATTTGTGGATTTAAGTCACACTGCAGACACCTGGGGTTGAGTTTTCAGGGTTTCCCAAAATGGGAATGGAGGTGGGGATAGTCCTGTAAATATTGGCACTAGGCATTGCCAATCCTGGTGCCAGTAATCATCGCCAAAGTGATGAAAGGTGGGATATCAATCCCACTCTCCTTGCCATCAACGTCAATTGCACTTGTTGAGCCCACTGAAGTCAAAGGATGGGATACTCATGGGACAGATTCAGAAGCTGTTAACTTGAGAACAGTTGAGGAGAATAGGTAGACGGTGGGGAACCAGTCAAAGCTGTTCCAGGTCATCGGTCTCACCCTAAAATAGAGTCTCCCGACATCAGGCAATTAGGTGCCCTTAGTGCTGCACGGGCGACAGGAAGAGTGGACATTAAGTAGTCATACTGTGTGATCCCTTCCCCGACCCCCTGCCCACTGATATCATGGGGGCAGAGGAGCGGGGGACAAGGGTGTCATCACAGTAAGGCAGCCACCCCGCTAAAAGGCTACAAATGGCAGGCGAGGCATGACTCTCAGATTTTGGACCAGTGGTGCTGAGAGGCGAGAAGGCATTGTGGGCCATGAGAGAGGGGCAAAGTGCAGAAAGGCCAAAGTAGAGGCCAAATCCTTTCAGGAGCTACCACCAAAGATGTAGCTACCGTGACGTGACTGAGACCCAATGCCAAAGGTGGCAGTGATCCTCCACACAGATTGGCACTGACATCTGTCTCTCCTCAGAAGCCAACTCTCTCAACTCTGGAATCAACCTAGTCAATCTCCTCTGCATCCCCTCCAATAGCAATATCCTTTCTCAAGTAAGGTGACCAAAACTGTACACTGTATTCCAGGTGTGGCCTCACCAGCACCTTATACAGTTGCAACATAATCTTGCTATTTTTAAACTCTATCCCTCTAGCAATGAAGGACAAATTCCATTTGCCTTCTTAATTACCTGCTGCACATGCAAACCAACTCCTTAAGATTCCTGCACAAGGATACGCAGGTTTCTCTACAGGTTTCTTGTCGTCAAAAAACTCATACCTCGCAGCTTTGGTCATCATGCCCTGTCAGTAGCCATCAAATCACTATAGCTTTGAAATTCTTCACTCCGAGATCCTTTCAAAAATCAACTGCAGACATGAGTGGCATCTCATAAACAGCTGTAGACCAATGCATCTTGCAAGATGAAAGACTTTAGCACAAACCACTGATTACATAGACTCATAAATCCCTACAGTACAGAGGGAAGCCATTTGGCCCATCGAGTTCGCACCGTCTCTCCAACAAGGCATCTTACCCAGGCCCTATCTCCACATATTTACCTGCTAACCTTCGAACCTATATATCAGGGGCCCACTGAATGGCCTTTGGGCAGAGTTAGCACATCTCCCTCAGCAGGTTCCACCATTGTGAGACTAGAAAATCATCTCCATATCAATCCAGCACTTTCCTGACACAACAATATGTACTTTCAGGGGGCCATTGTTTCTGAGCCAAAAATTGATCCAGCTCCTGCTTCTTGTCTTCCTAACAAACATTCAGCCCTGGCCAGAAAAGTTAACATAACAACTAGGAGTAGGAGTAGGCCATCTGGCCCCTCAAGCCTGCTCCATCATTCAATAAGATCATGACTGATTTTTTCATGGACTAAACTCCACTTACCCACCCACTCACCATAATCCTTAATTCCTTCACTGTTCAAAAATTTACCTATTCTTGTCTTAAAAACATTCAATGAGGTAGTCTCAACTGCTTCACTGGGCAGGGAATTCCACAGATTCACAACCCTTTATGTGCTGAAGTTCCTCCTCAATTCAGTCTTAAATCTGCTTTCTTTTATTTTGAGGCTATGCCCCCTAGTTCTAGTATCACACGCCAGTGGAAACAACTTCCTTGTTTCTATCTTATCTATTCCCTTCATAATCTTATATGTTTCTATAAGATGTCCTCTCATTTTTCTGAATCCCAATGAGCACAGCCCCAGTCTACACAGTCTCTCCTCAGAAGCCAACTCTCTCAACTCTGGAATCAACCTAGTCAATCTCCTCTGCATCCCCTCCAATAGCAATATCCTTTCTCAAGTAAGGTGACCAAAACTGTACACTGTATTCCAGGTGTGGCCTCACCAGCACCTTATACAGTTGCAACATAATCTTGCTATTTTTAAACTCTATCCCTCTAGCAATGAAGGACAAATTCCATTTGCCTTCTTAATTACCTGCTGCACATGCAAACCAACTCCTTAAGATTCCTGCACAAGGATACGCAGGTTTCTCTACACAGCAGAATGCTGCAATTTTTTACCATTTAAATAATAGTCCATTTTGCTGTTATTCCTATCAGAATGGATGACCTCGCATTTATGAAGCTAATGTTTCACGTCTAGCTTCATCAAAGCTCTGAAGAAGGGTTACCTAGACTCGAAAAGTTAGCTCTATGCTCTCCCCACGGATGCTGTCAGACCTGCTGAGGTTTTCCACCTTTTTCTGTTTTTGTTTCAGATTTCAGCGTCTGCAGTATTTTGCATTTATCTAAGGTTAGGTCGATGGTGAAGTACTGAGAGAGTGCTGCACTATCAGAAGTGCTGTTTTTCAGAAGACTCATTCAGTCACGACCACATCTGCGTTTTCAGGTGGACCCTCTGGCCCTTTTCAAAGATCTGCTGAGTATGCCCTGACCAATCTTTATTACTCAATATTTAGTCACCATTTTAAAAAAATAGCCAATCATTACTGTTTGCAAGAACATTGCTATCTGCAAATTGGCTGCATGCTTCATTCATCACAAGAGTGGCTTCAATTATTACAAAGTGCTTTGGTTTGTTCCAAGGTCATGAAAGGCTCTACATGAATACAACTCTTCCTTATAAAGCATGCCATCATCTACCAACCAAAAATAATGCAGAATAAAAGGTTTTCATTCAGATTCATCATTCCCAGCCATTTTTTAAAGGTACTTCCTCCAGGAAAATAAATTGTTCAGTAAAATGCCCATGACTGAGCAGCATCGGGAATCATTCTTAGAAGTGTCATTGCACACAACTTATATAATTACAGATTCATAGAAAACCAACAGTGCAAAAGAAGGCCATTCAGCCCGTCAAGTCTGCACTGACTCTCCAACAGAACATTTTATCCATGCCCTATCTCCATATATTAAACCCATTAGTCTTCCTAATCGACACATCTTTGGACATTAAAGGCCAATTTAGCATGGCCAATCCACCTAACTGGCACATCTTTGGACTGTGGAAGAAAATTGGAGCACCCGGAGGAAACCCATGCTGATACAGAGAGACTGTGCAAACTCCACACAGAAGGCCTCAGGCAAGAATTGAACCCAGGTCTCCGATACCATGAGGGAACAGTGCTGACCCATACTTGAATGTGATTTAAAATTTAAACATTTTTAAAATATTCAACTGTTCAACTTTTGGAGGTTTTCTGAAAAATTCTTTGTCTTCCCATTTGGGGCAGGACCAAGAAGACAGCAGTGATTCAGTCTACTTCCAGTGTATTGTGGAGGACTGTGTATTGAGTGAAAGGAGGTATTCCGGTTTCCAGTGGAGTTCAGCCAGAGAAGCAGTCCAGAGACCAAAAAAAAGATTGAACCCTTAAGCACTGTGAGCCTTGGAGACTGAAGTAAGGGGGAGGTAGCACTGAGCAAACACTCCTACCATCCTGTACTGACAAGACAAGCAATGGGATCTCTACTTTTGGCTGCTCTGTCTCAGTGCTGCTTTAAAAGAAAATTTCAAACCTCAGTGAAATATCACCTTTGGACGCACTTTATTCTATAAATCCTGCAGAAAGTCCATTCAAAACACAGCTTACTTGACATTTTAATCAGTAACAAATTTGAATTACCACAGTATTATGTGAAGTATCATTGGATTTGCCAACTGTGATTTAAACTTTTTCTTGGAAGTTTCATCACATAACGTGCCCCCAAGCTCCAGTCATTAATCAGCCAACACATCTATCTTTCTGATGTGCTGCTTTCCTACGCTAATTGGGAAGCAAAAAAGATTCATTACCCAATTCAATGATTTGTGTTTTTTTCTTTCTTGGGATGTAGGCATCGCCGGCAAGGCCAGAACATGTTGTCTGTACCTAATTGCCTCTTGAACTGAGTGGCTTGAAAGGCCATTTCAGAGGGAATTTAGGAGCCGACAGTCTGGAGTCACATGGAAGCCAGCTCAGGAAAGGATGGCAGACTTCCATCCCTAAACAACATTAGTGAGTTTGAGTACGGGTGAACCGGATGTGCCTTTACAACAATCAACAAAGGGTTCATGGTCATCATTAAACTTTGAATTTCAGATTCTTATTAAATTCAAATTCCTTCACCTGACATAGTGGGATTCAAATCCAGGTCCCCAGAACATCACCTGGGGTCTCTAGATTACTAGCTTAATGATAATAACACTATGTCATCACCTCCTTGTTGGACTGTTAGCCAAACTGGTTTTTTCCTCTAATATTTTTATATCTGACAAAGAAAAATCTTCAAAGAAAATGACAAAAGAAAACTTTTTTCGTGTCTCAATGCTTTTTCTCCAGTGTTGCACACAGCAGTGTCCTGCAAATCTATCTTCAATTTTTGATGGCTCTGTGCCAATCCTAGAAGATTAGATGATTGATAAATGTAATTTATGGTAGATCAATAGGCTATTCAGCAAAAGCCAACTAAAAGCATTATTTTACAATTTAACCACACTGAAAGGGCTTTACTGCTGGATCACTCAAAGGTATACATTAAAGAGTGTTTCATTTTTCAGCCTCCAGCAGTTGACCTAATCGCTTCAATAAAAAAATGTTCTGACCCATAACTACTGACAAATTTACATCAAAATCAGTGATCTATGTTGGCAGTTGTTATTCACCATTCTCTAGCTCTTCCCCAAAGCAGAGAAGAATAAAACTGATTCAAACTCTTCGTCAGAATTAGATTTACGGTGGTCAATTCTGAATTGAAAGTATATCTGAATTAAAAATAAACACCAGTAAATGAAATGTATAGCCAAGCTCACATCTAAACAGCAACTGATAGGTGGCATTTAATATAGCTGTGAGGTGTCTCAACTACTGGCTGGAGAGCTGGCGAGAGCTTCCTGTCTTTTAGGGAGGCACGTCAAGTTAAGTGCCACTCGAAGCACTTAATAGGACAGCAGCAGGCCTATCTCAAGATCAAGGACCAGATCAGTCTCACCTACCTCTGGGCAATCAGAGGCCAACAACAGGCCTGGCTCTGGGTGTTATGATGCCTGCTCAAGGCCTAAGATCACCATTGGATTCTAGACCATGCGTAAGTGAGAGCAGGATCATGATGAAGGAAAGAGTGAGTAGACGAGGGGAGTTGCAGAGGGAATGGAGTCATTAACAAGGACAAGACGTGTAGCTCTCAGTCAGCTCCCTGTCCTGATGCTTCCTCACAAAAGACACAAAGTACCTGACGCTGAAGGACTATACCGAGGATTCCTCCCTCCCATTCCCCCAACTCCATCCCCATCAGAAGCCTGCAAGCAATCATGCAAGGTTTGCTGTTGTGCTCCCCTCAATGAGTCCCCACCAAGCTCCCCCCACCCCCCAACTTACTTTTGGGTTTATGTCAACAGTAGTGGAATGAGGCCCTAAGATGGATATTAATTATGGCTGGGTAGGAAAGTCGACCATGGGTCTTCCCACCACAGACTTAACCAATGTGAAGGCAGGGAGGTAGTAGGGTTCTTATCTGCCATCCTCTTTCCTGATTAAATGCCAGCGCATCACCAAACTCACCATTGGAAAGGGCATTAAATTCTGTCCATGCAATATGGGCATTTTAGTCTTCTCTGTTATGCATTGTTATTTTGCATTAAAACGTCCAACTCTCTGTCATTGGAAGTGGGAACAAGGAATTCATATGCCTATGGATATGGATATGCTTTGCAGATATTCTTGCAATTTCTTTTTTTGAGAGAGGCTGTACAATTGATCTGTGGAGTTCCAATATGAATATGGATCGTGGCTTTCCCTGGGAACGTAGCAAGGATGATACCTTTCATGATTCACTACTTGCTTTGTAGAAGAAGAGGACACAAGAAAAAGCATAACCTATACCTTGTCTGTGATAATATAACTAGTCAAAAGTGTCTCAGTCCTGGGTTTTCGTTGAGGATGAAAGGTAAAGGACATTATCAGCTGCAATTAAGTGGAATATACATGTAAATTCCAATCACAATAATGTATTGGAACCTCTCTATTCTTACAATGACCACTAATCATGTAATTTTTAGCTGTTCTGAACTGTTGTATTCCCTTAAGCATTTTTTTTATTTCTCTCAAGCAATGGTATTATATACACTGACATCAATATTCGAGCCAAATAGTATTGAAAGGAGAAATGTAGTTAGGAGAGGCCAGACATTTCAGCACATATGTAGCAACTACCTTTTCTAAAAAGGTTGCATTTGTGTGTATTTAAAAATCTATAATTGACTCCTATCCCAGCACCATCGCTTAGCACTCTATACTCATGAGTGTTTACACAGAGGAGCACTGAGTCAAACAAATCCATCTGGACAATAAAGCAAAGTGGACACCAATCATAAGCTTGTATGAAACTATTGACTCATACAATCCCTACAGTGCAGAAGAAGTCCTTTTGACCCATCAAGTTTGCACCAACTCTCTGACAGAGTATCTTACCCGTGCTCTATCCCCGTAACCCCATACATTTACCATGGCTAACCCCTGAAATAATACATCTTTGGACACTAAGGAGTAATTTAACATGGCCAGTCTACCTAAGTTGCACATCTTTGGACTATGGCAGGAAACCAGAGCACCTGGGAGAAACCCACAGAGACACAGGGAGAATGTGTGGAGTTTGCACAGTCGTCCAATGCAGGGTGGCGCTGTGAGGCAGCAGTGTTAACCAAATTGAAGTCAAGTGAACTTCTGCATCTTTCCAAATGTCAGGAAGAGTAAAGAGTGTCTCTCCAAATATTTCATTTAGTTCCTGAAGTTGAATTCAAATCTCAGTCAGTGATTAAACATTTTAGTTTGAACCCTATCACTGAAGCCTAGATTAATAGAGTGAAAAACTTCCATATCTTACATTTGTAAAACAGCAGAATCTTGAATATGAAAGACAACTTCCGTCAGGCTGTCAAAGCAACATTGCTTTGTCATGATGGGAATGAGAAGTTCCTATAGTTTTGGACTCTATTGTCAGAAAGATGGATTGGTTTGGGGCTGGAACATTGACTGAAATCAGCCTCACTCAACAACTGATCTTCAATAAAAAGCTAATATTAAAATGCTCCACAAGTCAATAGGCAAAACATTTGTTCCAAGTACTTCTGGCTGCATTGGTGAGAGTAGTATTTCAAAAAGCTTCTGAATATTGACTGTGATATTTAGACATAATCTATTTATTTCTTTATTATATATAAATGAACTATGCCAGACTGGAATCCTAAACCCAAATTAGCATTTCCTAATTTTACTTCACGATTTAAATATCAGCAGACTTCTCTTCAGTGGCCTAGCATGCAGCTGCGATAGACTATTAAAATCCTTTCCCTAATAAAATCCAATAATCAGCAAGCCACAATAACATTGGTTTTTAAGTTAGATAGTGTTTGAGTTCTCAAGGCTTCTAAGCCAGGCTCTCCAACATACAGGTAGAGGTAGAGGAATATTGACAACCCTCATACTATAAAGTCTGGGAGAATTTCAAATGAAGTTGACATAGCAGCAAATTATAAACCTGCCTCACAGTTAAAAATTGCAAAATTCACTAGGCTGACAAAATCCCTTAGCATGATTTCAGGGTGGAATTTTGTACCCCCTCCTGTCATGACATTGACGGTGGTGAGGTATTTAAACAGCTGGGAGGATCGCAAGTTGGGTCTCCACCTTACCACCTCCACACTACATCTGTGGATAACTTTCCTGGCGCCATTGAGAACTTTAAGTGGCCAATTAATGGGTGGAAGACTTACCATGTGGGGAGCATGACACACAAATGAGCGTGGAGTGTTTCTCATTCAAAAATACGAAGCACCTGATAAAGGGACCAAACATCAAGAATGGGGATCACACTGAGAGCCATTTCCTGTGCTTGCTGCTAGCCCAAGCCTCCGCTGTGAGCCCAACCTTGTAGTCCCCCTCCTCTTCCCCCCATCTCTCCCCCTGCACCCCCCATCCCCTCAACCACTCACCCCTTCAACCCCCCCAGTTCATCTCTGATCTGGGATATGTCTGTGTATCATACTGGCAGCAGCCACCATCTCCCCAGTGATGCTACCATTGAGCATGGATATGCAAGGCACATTGCAAGACTATGTACTGAGTAATTATTTATGTATTTGCCTCAACACACTGATGTAATGTCAGCCATACCAGCACAGTAAAACAAATAGCACCTATTCACATCCTGAGCAGACAGAAGTGCTTCAGCCCTTTGTTTACTCACTGCCCCATAACATAAGATTGTTCTCTGATTCCTCTCTCAGTAATGGTGAAGCATTTCCATGCGAACTCAATGAGAAATTATGCCAGAGCCTGACATTTTCAGCCATTGATTTCTTTATTAGAGGTTACTGACATCTAGTCATGTTGTTAGATTTAACACCATTTATGTCATGTTTATAAATTTAATTCTTTAGCAACATAAATGTTCCTACATAAAAGAGGTCGTTGCACAGTTAAACATGTTACTATCAGCAACCCAAACAAATGAGCATTCAGGAAGCTGACCTTTGGCTGATATTCTGTGGAATTTTTCTTTAAGAAAATTAGTTTGCTTTTGTCCAGTGAAGGAACCGTGTAAATCAAGATATTGTGAAATGTCTAAAAGTTTTAGATCCGAGTTTATTTCCACAAGATTCACGGTATTATTTCCCATAACATACATGAACACTATGCGGTTAACTATCTCGAAGAAAATCTGAAGCCAACCAGCACAAATCGTAATCTAACCAAGTATCAAACCTTCATCTTGAAGTTCTGAATCAATAAATTGTCTCACTCAGTGTACACCTATTTGTAATTCTCACATTTCATTTAACATTACACAAAATAGGTCCATCAAAGATAGTTTAGGGCTGTATAAAGCCATCTGCCTCATTGATAGAGTATACAAGAATTTAAAACAATTCTGTTCTGAACAAGATAAGCCTCTGATCCCATTCTGAGAGCTGTGATAATCAAGAAGACTCAAACAATCAAATTGGGCGATATTTTGGTATATGCTTTAATACTAATCTCAAATACAGATTGAAATATCTAAAATGAAACAAGCACAGATGCCTGAGTATACAAGTCACCATGCAAATACATATAATATTATGACTGTATGTGGAAAGCCAGAACTTTGTCCAAAATTAATCCCAATTTTACAAAAAGCAAATTCATGCTACCTTCGCATGAATCTGCCGGTAACAAATGTAAAGTGGAATGTAGAAAGGCCTTCTTCACAAACTGTCTAAACGACAAGTTGTGTGAAAACAAAGCTAAGTACTTACCTGGATCCCTTTTCCTTTGCAGACAAATAATCAAAACATTTGGCTGCAGTGGCTAAATCCTCAGAACATGAGCTGCTACATGTCTTTGACTCAATCAGTATTGGCCCCACCCCCCCACGCCCACACAATCCTGATTCAGTTTAGCAAACACACCTGATAATGTAACAAATACATATTGGCTGAGATCATTCTGTCCCAGTAACTAATTCCTCCCTGCAAAGTAACACTGTCTAGGATTGCCTTGCAATCATTTTGCTTGGATAGCTAGTTTGGCAAATTTTGGAAATCAATATTAATGCTGTGAGACATCTAAAACATTCATTACTAAGTAACATTTTGGGGAGATTTTTACAGTAGATAATTTCTCAGATTCAGTGTTGCTATGTATTGCTGTGTACAACCTCCTTGCCTCTGTGAATTAAAATGCAACTTTTATCACCTCTTATCTAGATAAATTATAACCTGAGCCCAGAATCATAACAACAATTTACATTTACATGACACTTTAACATTCCAAGGATCTTTACTGGAACCAATTCAAATGGAAAGCTGACAAGGGAATAAAGACACATCAGAACATGCGATTCAAAGATTTGTCAAAAAGAATTGACAAAAAAGAGGATAAAGAGGTAGATGGCTTTAAGAAGGGAATTCCAAAACTTAGGTCCTAAGTATTTCAAAATAAGACTGTAAGCCATGGGGTGACAGAACTTGAGAATGAGCCAAAGGCTAGAATTGGAGGAGAAAGTTTCTTTTGTTTATCAACTATTGCAAGATATCAGGTGTCTCCAAGTGAATCTTTCTTGCTGCATTGACCACAGGCATGACGCAAATCGAGAGGTGGCACTGGACTGTTTTGAAGACACAATGGGTGCAAGATTCGCTGCTATCATACAGCTGGAGGCAGAGCTACAGAGACACTTTAATGCTTCACTGGGGCAATATGTGCTTATCAGTCACTTCCTGCGTGGCCAACATGACATTCCATCGGAATAGTGACAACCCCAGTGACATGGCGGAAGGTGATGAAGGAGCCTGCACATCTGACATAATGCTGGCATCCCAATTTGGACTATGCTGAACAATGTAGTAAACTTGTCAATCACTTATCAAACAACAAGCATTCAACTGTTAGAAGGGTTCTCCACCAGTGTGACCCAGTTGCAAGCATGGTCATTTTCAAGATATTCAGCTCACAGGAAGAGTCTGGAAGACTCGAGGGATAATTTTAGGAGTGTTGAACTGACTAGTTGGATCTGGCTAAGATTGTTACTGCATCCTCACAGGGTAGGCCAAGGATTTGGTGATCTGTCCACACACAAAGGCTGTTTTGAGGGTACTGTGATGACAAGGAGATGGAACAGAGGCTTCAGAGAGGGTTACTGATGCTCTCTGCTAAAAGGAACTGGAGTCTTATGCTTCTTAACAATGGTAAGAATTATTTTGGCAGAGAAGCCAGTGTATTCAGCATCTCAATGTGCAGTATATAAACACAAGTTTTATTGTCACTGCAGATTGGTATGAGACTGGAGCAGGCTGGAGAAGCAGGTGGAGAGGATTGGGGAATGATACACATTTCAGGATTGGTGAATGTACCTTTGTGTTTATCTTCCTGGTTCTGATTCAAAACTTAATACACAGGCATGACACTGCTTTGCTGTCATTAATCTTACGGGCAATTGCAGTTACTCCTTTGCTTTACTGGCATGATGGCCTAGCCTGCTTGACTGGCCACTGTTACATCCAAGTGCTCTCAAGGAGGGAATGTGGAGGGGCACAATAAGAAAAATAGTGAAAGGGGACATAATGGAGGAGGTCCAGCACAAAAAAAACCTCCACTTCCCACCCTGACCTTATCTCCTGACCACCGAATCTGCCCCTTTACAGATGCAAGTGGAACATTCTCTGACAGGGCTTTCACGATCATCAAAACTCAAAAAACATTAACCAATAGCATCTCCGCACTCACAGCAGGAATTTGAGCAACCTGCCTCCATCTCTGCTGAAGTCACAGAGGTTGCAACACCTTGAAGTGCTCAAAAAATGTCGAGTAAAGATTTATCCGAGGGAATGTACATGGGCATATCGCATGATGTTAGAGTTATAAATTTGTGTTTTACGTTTGGAACCGCAGAAATATTTCTTTCCACCACTTCCTCATTCTGCCTGGTCACTTCCTGCAAGTGGTCTTTTCACTTGTAATGAATGGGCTCACAAGAACTGACACCAAGCAATGTTAGAGGTGGATGGAGGGGTTTATGGAAGGGATGGTGGTTTTAAGAACTACTTTGTATTGACAGAGTGTGGAGGTTGGCATATCTGGGATGGCAGCGGAAAGTGCATGTGGTTGTCAGATGGGTGGAGCTTTGGAATCTAACTAATGATCACAATAACAAAGGCATCTTGAGCAGCAAGTGTCACTGTTGACACACAGACAGAATCATTTTCCATCTCCTCCTCAAATTTATATGAAATCAATGCCTTGCTCTGATTTATGTTCAACCCACATTCTGTGCAATATATTATTGTGGGAGCAAACTACATCACTGCTGGAGATTCTGGTTGCTCGGTAATGAAGGACACTTCCAGATCAATCCTGGCAGCTTTAGCACTTGCTCAGTCTGTCGATGGCTTGTTCAAAGACATTTCTGGCTATTATGTGGCTCTCATTGCATCACTCTTGTGACTCATTAATTGGGTTTCTATGGGCGTTATCAGCCATGTTTTAAGTAGCTTTCCATTGTCTCTGAGCAGCCGGCTGGTAAACCTGCTTTGATGTGCAAAGAAATGAAGGAGTGGGAACTGCCACGGAACAAAAGCATCAGGGCAGCTGTCCAGCAGTCTTTCTCACACATGCATGAGCATCTTTTTGCAGATACCCCATGATAAGCACTCCAGAATGTTGTGTGGGTGGTTTTGTTTCCACTAGTGTGCAGGTGATGACACCCTGAACCTTTGGGAAGCCAACCAGTGCTGCAATCCCAAGTGCCTGTTTATTCTGACTGGCATCATCCATGGCAAAGTTGGCATAATAGACCTCTCCAGCAAACAAGCCATCAGTCTATTAGTCTTATCAGGCACTCACAACAATGTCCTGTAAATATCTCCATCTCTGGAAAGATAGTTTGGCAAAACGTTGAGGCTGGTGGTGACTTTGATTGTCATTGGTGAAGCACAGCCACTAGCTCCACCTGACAGCAGGTCTTAATCCAGTGGGCTGCGAATATGTCTCGTCATCTGACATGAAGACCTGGAGCCTCCCCGAGCCGCTGGTGGTCTGACACATTGATAAGATTATCCTCTGCTTGTACATCCTGTCTGACTGCTATCACTTCCTTTCATCCGCAACTCTCTGCTGATTCCTCCTTTCTTGTGGAGAGCCAGACACTAATACACATTGCAGCTTCCACTTCTTTGTGCTCCCAGCGATGCTGTTGTTGCTGCCACTGGTCACTTTGGTCATCACCCAAAGTCTAAAGTAGAACAATCTAAACAGTACAAACAGACCTGAACTCCGAAACAGGAGATCAGTTATACACAAATCTCCAAAGTTGTCCAAGTAACCGCTCAGCACAAGAATTATGAACAAAGCCTTTCACACAAGTAGGCAAGGAAGCAGCTGTGAGATTTCAGCACTTTTTAACTTGTTTCTCAGACGTGTCTCCAACACTTTCAGTTGCCACTGTGTTCTCATCTGGCTTTTATCGGCAAGTTCCAGGAAGTCCATGCAATCCTCAGACCCACAGATAAAGAGCAAAAGCTATGTTAATGTCATAATGATGGTGAATTTAACATTGTGAAACTGACAGCACACTTCTCCCAAGGGAGCTGCTCACATGTAACCTAATGCACTACAGTTAAGTGCAGGGATTGGCAGGTTTCAGCCATCTTCCTGATGCATTTCCCCATTGTTAACTTTCATCTGTATCCAAACCCATGTGCTTCTGTATAAGAAAATTCATGGTCCAATGACCTGTCAATTACAAAGGGGCACATCTAATTCCGTCACTGTCCTCCAGATTGGTGGTCATTCCTTAGCAGTGTGACTGGTGATTTTCCAGAAATCCAAGTGAAAATAATAAAAACAGAAGATGCTGGAAATATGGGTCAGGGAGCAACAGTAGAGAGAAATTTCAATCACCAGAGTTTGGGTGAAAGGTCATTAACCTGAAACAGTTATTCCTCTCTAAAGCTGCTGCCAGACCCTCTGAGTTTCCGGCATTTTCTATCTTACTTTCTGATTTCCAGCAACCACAGTGTTTTGCTTTTCACTGTGTGTTGCAATGACATTTATGTTTAACAACAGGTCATGTCCGACTATAGCATCGGGTAAAAATAATGGGCCCCCACCCAGGATCATTAACCAATTAACACCGCAAAAGAGCATTGTTTGGGCTAAAACAAACTTGCCTTGCTCACACAGCTGTCTGGTCCCAGCTGCTCGGTTCTGCTGACGTGAAGGGTTTGTGTGATCTTGGGTGGCAAAGAGTTACGATGCTGCTTTTAGTAGTTCAAAAATACAAAAGCACAGGAGTAGGCCATTCAGTCTCTTAATCTTGTTCCTTCATTCAGTTGGGTCATGGACGATCTATATCTCAAAATGTCAACGTGTGGTGACTCGGGGATTTTTCCCAGTAACTTCATTATAGTGTTAATGTAAGCCTTACTTATAACCAATAAATATGCTTACTTTATCTTACTTCCATTCACCAACCTTGCTCCAGTAATCTCTAATGTCCTTAACCACCAGAAGTCTAGCAATGTTTATTTTGAGATGTTCAGCTTACTGAGCCTTAACTGTCTTTTGGTCGAGAAAATTTCAGATTTCCGCCATGTTTGGATTAGATTTAGTGCCCTTTCCTGAGGCGAGTGTGGTGGCAGGTGGGGATGGGGTGGCATTTAATTGGGTGGGAGATGCTTAGGGACTATGCCATTTTTCCATCTCTGCCCTGAATAAGTCTGGGGCAGGAAGGATTGCGGACAATCAGTTGAGGACCTCAAATGGGCAATCAATACCTACTTAAGGCACTCATGTCACCTCCATGGGTACTCAACCAGCACCAAGTGGTGCACTCACCATCTCACCATCATCGCAGCCAAAAAGTAAACTCTGCCATGTTTGCTTGCAAGCTTTCATGGAGACTCCTTTGTTCAAAGACAATCAATACCTGATTGAGAGCTTGGCACTGAGAAGCAGAGGCCTACTAAAAACTAACTTTTGCCCTTGCCCTCTCCCCCATTCTGCCATCACTCACTTCTGGCCTGAGTGCCATGGTGATCCTGGGCCTCAGGTGGGTGTAATGCTAGCAACTGCCACTGCACTCTTGGTGACACTGCTGGACAATACACAGCCTCTGGCTCCTGACTGGGGGAACAAGACTTCTGCCTCTGGTGTCCTTGATCCAGAGCAAGCCAATCAGTGCCCATTTTTTTTAAAACTTTATTCCAATTCAATCCAATCAAATCAAATCCAATTCAGAGTCCCAACAAGTTGAGGCATTCCTGATCCAAGCTGTCAAGTCAGGGCTCTCACCTCCTGTCTTGGGTTTTATCTACATGATCTAAGCTGATTGGAGTAGGCATTGCTCCTCCTCCAAGGCTTGATTTCATTTGCATCTTAGCCAAAAGGCCGAGATGCCGCTTTAAAAAATTCAAATGAAGCTAAAACGTAACCTAATGACTTCAACCAAGCACAGTATGTCGATACTACACTTGATCTTAGTCAAAAGGCCAATCAGTGCCCATTTGTGCTTAATTTGATGGAACTTCATAAAAGGAGTTGACACAAGGCTCTAGCTTGCGTTCCAATGGATACCTCACGTATTCCCTCATTTAACTCTATCTACCACAGTTCTTCCCATTCATTACTTAATCAGTTAATGTCCTGGCACAATTTATATGAAAGAAATGTACTGTGGATACTGGAATCTGAAACAAATCTCAGCAGGTCTGACAGCATCTATGGGGAGAGAATAGAGCTGACATTTTGGGTCTCGGTGACCTTCAGCATTTTCTGTTCCGGGCACAACGTTCTGCTTCCATCTACACTATGTACGGTGTGATTTTGATATTATATATGTCATTCCTTCATCCAAATCACTCAAAAATCTAGCGAAAGCTGAAGCCCAGTACAGATTCGCCGGGGAACCCCAGCAGTCACATACTGCCAATTGGAGCTCAGATCCATTTTTCTAGCTCTCTGCTTCCCATCTGTTAATCAATTTCTCATCCAATCCAATTGGCTGCTTCCATTTCTATGTACTCTCATCTTTATTAACAGTATCTTATGTGAAACCTTGTTAAATGCCTTTAGCAAACCCATATAAATAACATCCTTTGATATTCCTTTATAACAATACATTGAAACATTTTCTTTGCTCTAGCAATCAATTCAGAATTCAAATTACAGAATTTGGCATTTAAGACTTTATACAGGATTCTTCAGTTTGAAAACTAGGGTCAGCACTAACCTGCCAGTGTTCACCACGATTGAGCACAATATCATTATCACTTTGTAGTTCTGAATTCCCCATGGCAATGCTTGAGCCAGAGTCAACCTGCCTCATTTCAATTTAAACAAAAACTTGGCAGTTAACTGTTCCCTGATGCATGCACCATGGCAATGCCTCTACCAATCTTGCCAACAATTAAACACTGTCTTCTCGTGAAGTATAAATTGTTGTTTCTATTAGATTAGTATTTTGCAAATCTGTCCTGATGAGTGCAAGACTAAAAGCTTCAACTATTTAACATGAACATGGGAATTACAAACTCTAACAATAGCACAAGAGTCATCTGCAGTATCCAGTGAAGGAGTAACAGTATTAACTGTGACTGTATTTTGTCAATGGACAATAGACTAGCTACATTTGCCATATTACTGATCCCAGTGCTCACATTTCAGTTTGTAATGCTTCCACTAAATTGCTGGTCTATCAGTTTATTTGCGTTGATTGCCAGTGTAAGGTGCAAATTGGACTGCCAATTCTAACAGACAAAATGCCCACCCATGAATAGGTCCACATATTATATGAACTGTGCATAGTACTTAAAATTTATATTATATATAATATAAATAAATCCATAATGTTGTAGAAACTTCCTGACTGCACTTTATCACATTAAAATTATACCCCAAACTAACTACAGTATAACTATTGAGCTTAGTCCAGTGAGAATCTGAGTGATACAGAGCACCAACATCCCAGGTTAATGCCAAATATCTCCGATCTCATCCACACCCGGGATTCTCCAGTGCTACTGAAAGTGAACGAGGTTTTGGCTGGAATGCCAAATTCTTTGTTCTCACTTACAAAAGGGCAGGATTGGAGAATCCTGCCTAAATCTCTGGCTTTGGAGTGTGTGCGTGCGTGCGTGCATGCGTGCGTGTGTGTGTAAGTAACAACATCTGTGCATGCATGTATATTGCATGTGTGTATGTTTGAACATGCTCATGCACATTTGTCCCATGCAATTACATGTATATATGTATTGCCATTGTACATTGCCATGTATGCATGTTTGTGCATGTATGTGGACATTGAGCGAGCATAGGATTAGGCTTGGCTGTGACACTCTGGTGATTAAGTAGCTTACTAACTCTTGCTGTCAAAACTCACATTAATAATCGGTATTTTAGCATAGTGACGGAGAGTGCACAGTAACTATAACTCAGTCAATATTGATTCAATACAGAAAACGAAAGTAATAAATAAGGTCAAGATAACTTTTATCATGGATTAATGTCCAATCCTTTAACTAACACCAACAATGAGAGTTGGGGAGTATTGCAACATGTTTACTCAGCAGTGGTATGGGGAAGGGGAGAGGAGCTGCATGTAGTAAGTGGGAAACCCAGAAAGCCAGGTTTCCCCAGGTGCTGTGAAGTTTTAGTTCCATTGTTTTAACATCATTGACAGCTTTCTTGCCCAGAAGTCGCTTGATTGATAAGTTTAGCATCCATTTGAGCAAGACCACTGGAGTAGAGGCTGCAGGGCAATATAGGTCAACTCATGTGGGGCCTTGAAGTTGTGGGGAGGGCGGGGGGGTGGTGGGGGGGAATTGGAGACTGTAGGTTGGAGCATTGGATGGGAGAGAGAGTCAGAGACCTTGGTTGGGAGGAGTCAGAAACCTGAGGAATGTAACATCAGAGGGTTCTGGGATGGTTTCAACTCTCAGTCAAAGAATCATAGAAACCCTACAATGCAGAAGTGGCCATTCGACCCAGCAAATGTACACTAATCTCTGACAGTGTATCTTACTCAGGCCCTCTCCCCTGCCCTATCCCTGCAACCCCTGCACATTTATCATGACTAACCTACCTAACCTACACATCTTGGGACAATAAGAGGCAACTTAGCATAGTCTATCTACCTAACCTGCACATTTTGTGATATTTAGCATGGCCAATTCACCCAGCCTGTACATCTTTGGACTGTGGGAGGAAACTGAAGCATACCCAGAGGAAAGCCATGCAGATAGGGGGAGAACGTGCGAACTCACACAGATAGTGACCCAAGGCTGGAATTGGGTCCCTGAAACTGTGAGACAGCAATGCTAACCACTGTGCCACCAGAGGACTGGAGATCACAAGAGGGCATCAAAGCCCCAAGGGGTTAAATTGGAAGTCTCAGGGTGATACAGTAATGTGAAGATCAGGTGGAGTGGGTGTATGATCGTGGATTTACAGAGCTGAATTCGGCAGATGATGGAAACCCCTTCACCTTCTGGATCCAACAGCTCAGTAAACCCAGCCACCCAGAACTAAATTCAGAATGGTGCCAAAATAAGAGGCTGCTAGCCTCACTATAATTAGTTATGTTTCTTCTCAGGGAGGCAGTGGTGTGTTCTCCTCCTGCTCTCTGCCCCCAAACCTGCCCCCTGCCCCACCCCCCCACTCCGGTTAAAACCAGAGATCGGCTGGTTATAGGCAAGTTGGGGTTTGGATGAAGATTTTTAATACTTGAACCTCACTCCCAACTCAAACTTTGTGATTAAAATCTCCCCCACTCACTGGTGTAAATGAAACATTCTGCAAATTTTCCTCATTTGTCATATTTGATGCTACACACATAAAGAAGTTCAATGCTGTAAAATGAAACTCCATAGCCTTAAGCAATAAACTTGTGGAGTGAATTAAGAGGACAGCTGTTCATGTTAGACACCAGTCTACGTATCGCATACCACTTAATAGACCCAAGATTAATCAGCTATAATGTTTTGTGCGCTCTTCCCAAAACATAGGCGTTTTGTGTTGTCAGCTGCTCTTCTACAAAGAAAGTCAATCACTAGCATAGCTCACTGACAATAACAGGCCAGGCACGAACAACTAATTCGGTGAGTTCATCCTGCCAAACAAATCAAATGTTAACCGTAGTAGTCTGAAAATTGGCCTTTAGGTTATCAATTACAGGATAAAAGCAAATAGAACATAGAACATAGAACAATACAGCACAGAACAGGCCCTTCGGCCTTCGATGTTGTGCCGACCAAAATAAAAAGCAATGCCCCTCCAAACTAAACCATTCCCTTCTCTTCCATATACTTATCAATTAACCTCTTAAACGCCACCAAACTTGGCGCATCTACAACAGCTGCAGGCAGGGCATTCCACTCCCTAATCACTCTTTGAGTAAAGAACCTACCTCTGATATCCGTCCTATAACTCATACCTCTTAATTTAAAGCTGTGTCCCCTCGTGCTAGCTTTCTCCATCCTAGGAAAAAGGCTAGGAATGTTTACTCAGTTGACTTATTGACTCGCCTTGCCGTCAGAACTTGCAATATGTTTTTAAAAAATGAGTGTTCATAAAATCTCTACAATACAGAAGGAGGTCATTTGGCCCATGGGTGGCACAATGGTTAGCACTGCTGCTCACAGTGCCAGGGAGCCAGATTCAATTCCAGTCTCGGGTCATTATCTGTGTGCAGTTTGCATATTCTCCCTGTGTCTGCATGGGTTTCCTCCAGTTTCCTCCCAAAATCCAAAGATGTGAGGGTTAGGTTAATTGGCCGTGCTGATTTGCCCCTTAGTGTCTCAAGATATGTAGGTTAGAGGATTAGCAGGATAAATGCACAGGGTTATGGGTATTGGGGCTGGGTGTGATTGTTGTCACTGTAGGATTCTATGTTTTTATGATCCTAGTCTGCACCGACTCTCAAACAAAGCATCCCACCAGGCTCTATATGCATAATCTCACATATTTACTCTGCTAATTCCCCTAATTTACACATCTTGAGACACTAAGGAATAATTTAACATGACCAATCCTCCCAATCTGTACAACTTTGCACTGTGGGTGGAAACCAGAGCGCCTGGAGTAAATTCCACACAGTGACCTAAGTCTGGAACTGAACCCAGATCCCTGCGAGATAGCAGTGTTAAACAATATGGGCCCATTAAACAATAGAATATTAAACTACAGGATGCCAATAGTAGTTCTGACAATATTGTGACAGCGAGAAGCCGCTAGACACATTGAATTTTTTGCATTAAAGCAAAATACTGCAAATGCTGGAAATCGGAAATAAAAACAGAAAATGCTTGAAAAACTCAGCAGATTTGGCAGCAACTATGGAAAGAGGAACTGAGTTAACATTATAAGTCCATATGACTCTTCTACAGAGTAGTTCCACAGAACGGAAACAATTTTATGTTTCAATTTATAATTGAGCATTTTTTTAACTGTGTGAAATTAACTTGCATCAGATATTAAGATTTTCAACACTGATAAACATTGGGTGATAGAACAGAGAGAGAAGAATTGTGACAGTCATAGCAACATGGTTATGTGTATTCGTACACGTTTCCATTGTTTGATAAAAATATGATTACGATTTTACTGGCAATACCAACCAGTTGAAATATTTATGAAATCATCTGCACATATTCATGTGTAGCAACCTTTTCCTCCACTGCTTTTGAATTTTCTCCCCAAGGGGATCTATTTTCTGTCAACATATAACAACCTCAGAGATTAAATGTAAATCTGTCATCAAATCCCTCAGATTGACACTTACAGACTCAAGGAAAATATCTTCAGGGTATTTTAAACCTGCAATGCTATTAATAAAAAAATACTTAACACTGTTGTTGGATGTTGGTTACAGTTTGGTAGGTCTGAAGTCTTCATAGTCATACATAGATTAACTGTAAATCCTTATTGATTAGGAGAATTATTTACACATATACTGTAAAGGTCCTGTAGTAAATTCAAAGGCAAATCTCTCTGCCTTCAAGCAATAATTGGTTTATTAACAAATATGTAAGTATAGAACTAAGAGTCTGATAAAACTGCTCAGTTCTTCTCTCTTCTCCTCCCTGACTCCAACTGTGAGCCTCCCCATCCCAGGACACGCACCCTTGCTCCCAACAGGCTGGGCTTCCGTGCAGCCTCTCTATAGTTCCAGCCCAATCATGAGGTCCTCAAAGGATCCCCCTTAAAAGGGATCACATTACCACACACCTTCCCCTCCTAACTCCTGAGACACCAGAGTCAATTTAGCATGACCAATCAACCTAACAGCATATCTTTGGACTTTGTCCAAGTTTTTGTGAGTAGCTAAAACCAGCTAAGTCTCTATTAAGTACAATGCCAATACTATTTCTCATGGTACAGGTGATACTGTCTCTGGCAGAGAGAGGCTGCCAAGCGTGTCCGCATTCGACATTTGCATTTCTGACCTATGCTGGAAAGAGTGGCTGTACACAGCTAGAAATAGAGCCCATCTCTGCACCCTCACAGAGGCAATTGGTGGCATTGGTTTATCCTTTTAGGATAATCCCAACAACAGCTTGTGATCTGATACAATGGTGAAATGTCTACCATTGGGTTGCATAGTTGTTAGCACTGCTGCCTTACAGCACCAGGGACACAAGTTCAATTCCTGGCTTGGGTCACTGTCTGTGCCGAATCTACACTTTCTCCCCATATCTGCATAGTTTTCATCCGGGTGCTCCAGTTTCCTCCCACAGTCTGAAAGACGTGCTGGTTAGGTGCATTGGCCATGCTAAATTCTCCCTCAGTGTACCCAAATAGGTGCTGGAGTGTGGTGACCAGAAGAATTTCATAGTAACTTCATTGCAGTGTTAATTTAAGCCTACTAATGACATTAATAAACAAAATAAATAAATATATAGATGAAACTTCTTCATCACATAAATTTCCACCAGATTTTCTTTGTCAATCTGAGAATATTTTTTCTCAGTGTCCTATAAACACAATTGGCCACTGTACTCCATCTGACATCTTATCGGACAAGACTGCTCCTACTCCAAATGGTGGTGCGTCACAGGTAACTACCAATGGTTTGATGGGATTAAAATGCACAAGTGATGTAGACGACTGTTAAAGCTTGCTTTACTTTTGCAAATGTCTCTTTTTGCGCTTCTCCCAATTTCCTTTGTTGATAATTATTTAAAAGCTGGTGAATGGTGCTAAAATTGTCGACGCATTTTCTAAGAATCTCCTGTAATTATTCACTATTTCAATGAACGAATTTAAATCTGATACATTTTTAGGCTGCAATACGTCCTTAATGGCTTAAATTTTATCTTTCAAAGGATGGAGGTCTTCAGCATTTACCCTGAAACCCAGGTATGTATCTTTATCCGCATGAAAAATCCATTTCTCTCATTTCAAATGGATGCCGGCTTCTTTAAATCTTCTCATAACCTCCTCTAAGTTTGCCCTGTGCTCCTCAGTGGACATTCCCATAATTAGGATGTCATCCAGGCATACCACTGCTTTAGGAATGTCCTCCAACAAACTTTTCCATTGTACACTGGAAAATGGTACAAGCTAATAAGATTCCAATGGGTAAATGTATGGATTGGTATAGGTGTTGATGGTAACTAACTGCTGGGAATCTTTATCCAACTCCCGCTGCTAGTAGACGTGACTGAGATTTAACTTAGTGTACTTAAGGCTATCTGCTAATTTGGCATAGAGGTCTTCAATTTTCAGAATGGGGCATCAATCTATCTGAGTTCCACGATTTACAGTTCATTTATAATCCGGACAGTTTCTTACAGTGCAATCTGGTTTTAGAGTAGGGATTATGGGCGCAGTCTATTCAGAAAATTGAACACGTTTTATGACACCTGTCTTCTAATTGCCCTAACTCCAATTCTTACTTCGTGATGGAGTGCATGAGGACTAGGTGGGCCTGAAAAAATCTTGGCAGTGTCTCAGAGTCCAAATAAATTTTGGCTTTAGCCCATTTTATTCATCCCAGCTCCTTTTGGAAAGTGTCAGGGTAGCTTCAAAGTAGCTCTTGATATCCTTCATTCTGAATATTTATCATCTCTGGCCAGCCTAATTGTGTCTGTTTCAACCAATTTCGACCTAAGGTCTGTGACTGTCAATCACTAGAACAGGTAATTATGCTGTTTGGTTTTTGTAGGATACAGTAACTATAGCTGACCCTAATGTCTTTAATGTCTCTCCTGTATCAGTAAAATAGCTCGTGAATCACTCAATCTCAAGGGTTGCAGACCTTTTTGAAGGTATCGGAATTCTTGCTACCCAAAGACTGTTAGACTCCTCACTAGGCTCTTCTGTTGACCTCCATTTTAAGAAATCTCCATTGACCATCAAGATTATTTCAATATGAGATATCTTATTCAGTTAGACCTGGTTTAAAATATACTATTCATATCCCCTTTTGGTTTCCTCATCTAGTTAATTTAATAGAGTTAAACTAACTGTTGTTCTTCTTTTCTCATGTTCTGTCCTGACTGCTTGATTCTGCCTCATGCTTGTAAATAATCCTTCCATTTAGAATGGAAACATACATAATTTCTGCACTGGCATGTTTTGTGGGAGTGCTTTCCCTCACATCAGAAACAAGCTTCCATCCCAGTGCTGTACTACCGTTTTTGGGCTCTGCTGCACCCGCACTCGGATTGTTCCTTGCAGTAGCCGTTTCTCGCCACATATCGTTCACCTTACTGGGTGCGCCTTGAAGTTCACTCACGCCATATTCAGCGCATTCAATCTGCACAGCTTTTCCTAAAGAAATTTTAGTCTCAGCTAGTAGTTTTCTCTGTATGTGAGGCTGTTGATCCCACAGACCAATCTGTCTCATAACATTTCCCCTAAAGCTGTGCTGAATTCGCAGTGTTCTGCTAATCCTCTCAATCTGGCCACAAAACCACAGATGACCTCCACTAATTCCCAGACCACAGAATGAAATTTATATTTCAACGTGATAATTGAAGGGATTTAAAATGATCTTTGACCATTTCGACTATATGGTCAAAAATGTCTGGAGTGTCAGATGATGTTAGACTCCTCCTAGGCTTTAAGTTTGTGGGTCACAGACTGTCAGTAATATCACTTATCATTTTTCATCCACTGTGATCTCATTAACTACAAAGAAATAAAATAGTTCTTTGATATATTTCCCCCCAGTTTTCCGCTTCTGGGTCAAATGGCTCAACCTTTCCGATTAAAAGCATTTTTATATGGCGCGTGTACCTGTCTCTTCGTAGCTTCGACTTCTGCACCAAACTGTGCGTTGCAATCTCCTGATTACTAATAAGGTTTTTCCTTATTGCCAGTATAGCAAATTTATAGGTGAATTGTGGCCTCAAACAATAATTGAAATATTGTAGAGTCTCATAGAATGCCTTCTCTTTTTTTCTCTGGCTCCAACAGACATTATTCCCTGACCTAGGATGTGTATCTTTGCTCCCGATTGACTTGTCTTCCAGTGTGGCCTCTCTATTGGGTCCAACCTGATCAAATAACCTTCAAAGGATTGCCCCCTGGAAGGGGCCATATTATCACAGTACAAGCCAGGAGTTGTCTTCAAAATTTACTGGTTTTCAAGGCTCTGTCGAACACTAGGCTAACTCTGAGTCTGGGTCTTTTTCTCTCTTAAATTACTGTGTGGGTAATGCTGCAATTAGCCTCATATTAACCCCTTAAGTGCCAGACTTACAAATACCATAATTAAATATTAAAGCAAGACGACGTTCACTGAAGGAAGTACAAACTAAGTTTTTTTGAAAAGACAGTTCATGGAGCTCTTTAGCAATGTGATTTTAAAGTATCCTTTATAATAAAGCCAAAGAAAAAGTTAAAGTTTATTTATTAGTCACAAGTAGGCTTATATTAACACTACAAATCCCCTCGTTGCCACATTCCAGCAAATTACATTAGAATGCTTAATGTATGGCCATTTAATGGTTATCTATACAGAAATTGCTTTTGCTGTAAACTCAACTAGCAATCTTGAATCAGGCAGTTTCAGACAACTTCTGCACTTGCCTAATGTTTAAATTCATTAAAATAAGTGGAACCATACAAATATTGTGGTCCCTCGTCATAACTCACTTAAGTACACGAACTCTGCTGGGAATAAGACCTGGAATAAAAGGTCTCTGTGAAGGCAGAAAATCAATAGCATTTAAACACAAAGAATCTATTAAAATATTTATATTTACAGTTGACAGGAACTCACAGCTTGAATCTAACACAACCTGTCAACTCTTTTTCTCATGTACCTGCACGTTACCTCAGCACTTCATTCAGCATTCCCCTGTCACACCACAACATTGGAATGATTGCTGAAAAGCTTTGAAAGTAAACAAAGCAGAGAATTAAGCTGTTCCTTCTGCCAAATCAAACTAGCCTGAAATATTATCTTAAACTAAGTTTATCTCAGGATGTCACGAGTTGTGCTTGATTGGTTTAGAGTTTTAATAGTTTCTTCACTGGATTAGATCATGTGATGGAAAATGGGGACTGTTACAAGGATGTGTTTTTTTAAAAATTACAATTTCTATTTTCTCTTTCTCTGGCTGCACTTTAAAAACCAGCTGAAATCCTCTTTTGATTTGATTTATTATTGTCAAATGTATTAGTATACAGTGAAAAGTAATGTTTTTTGCATGCTATACAGGCAAAGCATATCATACATAGGGAAGTAAAGGAGAGAGTGCAGAACGTAGTGTTACAGTCATAGCTAAAGTGTAGAGACAGATCAGCTTAATGCAAGATAGATCAATGCAAAAGTCTGATGGCAGTAGGGAAGAAGCTGTTTTTGAGTCAGTTGGTACATGTCTTCAGATTTCTGTATCATTTGCCTGATGGAAGGGGTTGGAGGAAAATATGTCTGAGGTACGTGAGGTCATTGATTATACTGGCTGCATTTCCGACGCAGCGAAAAGTGTAGACAGTGTCAATGGATGGAGGCTGGTTTGAGTGTAGACTGGGTTTCGTTCACAACCCTTTGTAATTTATTGTGGTCTTCATATCAAGCTGTGATACAACCAGAAAGAGTGCTTCCTTGGTGCATTTGTACAAATGGAGAGAGTTGTAGTGAACATGCCAAATTTCCTTAGTCTCTGAGAAAGGTGGGCTTTCTTAACTATAGTGTCTTCATTGAGGGATCAGGACAGGTTGTTGGTGATCTACACACTGAAAAACTTAAAGCTCTTGACCATTTTTAGTTTGTAGACAGAGGCATGTCCTTCACTTTGCTTTTCTGAGGTCAATGACTATCTCCTTCATTTTGTTGACATTGAAGGAGAGAGTGTTGTTGTCACACTAGTTCACCAGATTCTCTTTCCTGTACTCTGTCTTGACATTGTTTGAGATCTGGCTCACAAAAAGTCAGCAAACTTGCAAACTTAAAAATTGAGTCAGAGGGGAATTTCATGATCGGTGCTTATGATGTCTTTACTCATAGTTTACTGGACATTGTGGGGTCAGATAATGGTCCTCAATTTGCTAAGAAATTATTCCACAACTTTACACAGGAATATGGTTTCATGTGTGCGATTAGTTTGCTTAGATATCCTCAGTCAAATGGAGAGGCAGAAAGAGGACTTCAATCAATCAAAGAACTGATAAAAAAGGACAAGAACATTAACCTAGCTTTTCTTAATTACAGAACCTCACTAATGAAAAAAAGCTTCTTATCATTGGAATTATTGATGGCAAGGTTGCAAATATTACAAGATGGCTTCAACTACACAACAAGTTCTAAAATCTAACATTACCTCAGGTGACCATGAGAAAGTTAGGAAGCAAGAATGACAAAGGGACAGTCAAGTTCATAATTTCAATTTCAGGCATAGAGCATCCATAAAGCCTGAGGACAGAGTATGGATATGAAGCCAACAAAAATAAGGCATCGTAATAGAAATAGCTTGACAGCCGAGATCTTATAGACTTAAGGTGGACCAGAGATATAGAAGAAGAAACCAAAGAATCTTAAAATCATTTAGAAGGAAACCAATGGAAGCTCGGACAATGCTATTTAGATCTGGATGGAGACAGTGAACCAAAACTAAATAGAGACTCCGCCAGGTGCAACACACTTCACAAGAGTATAATTCATTCTAAGTCATGAAACTAATTCAGGATCAGGTCTGGGAGATTGGTCAATGTCAGAGATAGACTTAGTGAAACATAAAATGCTGCAGTCAGGGTCCCAGCCAATAGGGGGGTCCCATACTAAGAGATGGGGCTTGCCCAAAACTGAGTGACCCTTCTTCTATTATCACCATTCATTTTTTAACAATCATTCCTCTAGACTCCAATCCCCCACTGGTCAAAGTGGCTTCAGCATTTCCCCCTCCCCCTGACTTCTCAGTAGCAAAAGTGAGGGAAGGATACAACCCACCATGTTTGCAATCTACAGCCTTTGATCTGATTACATAGAATTTACAGTGCAGGAGGCCAGGTCCTATCCTGTAACCCCATATATTTACTCTCCTAATCCCCCTGGCACTAAGGGCAATTTATCATGACCAATCTACCTAACTTGCACATCTTTGAAATGATTTATTCATTTCACACTGCATGGCTCATTGTTTGGTGCAGGGAAACCAAACACATTAAAAAATCATGACAGTTCAATGTTGTTTTTGCTATTAAAAAAAATCAAGCCCGTTATCCCAGTCATTAAGAGATAAACATGTGGCCAATTTTGACTTCAGCAGCAGTTTGTAACCAAGCACCCTCCCAGCCCAACACTCACCTCAATCTCTGTTCAGATATTGATGGAGCAAGTGGGTAGAAGTTCAGAGAGCTCACGCTGTGACCTCAATGGTCACCAGGAATTTATAGAGCCCTCAAACCATTCTATTCACAAAGTCAAGATGCTGAATCACATCAGAGAAAACAAGACTCTGAAGGTTAGGAAGTGTGAAAGAGAAACTCAAATCAAGGTGGTATCCACTTGCTGCACTACTCCTTTCCCCCTTTCAGATTGAGTTTTTTTAAAAAACAACATACTCCACTTGGTCTGAAAGACACTGAAATTCTTTCTGCATTGCCCAATTTCTCATCTGGTTAATGGTGGATGAGCATTTTTCAAAGACACGCTATTCCTCAAAGTGATGACATTGATCTAAGAAACAGCCCTCAAAATAACCACACACCCCAGCTCCAAGCCGCCATCTCAGCCTCAGGAATCACACCATTTCTCATCCCAAAGTAAATTTGCCAAAGGATGGCTGTGGGTGGCTGCACTGCTCTCAGCCTGAGTCAGGGGGCATCTCTGTCAATGTGATGTGCCATTCACATACATGATGCATCAGAACCTCTGAAACCAGTTCATTGAACTGGGAGAATGGACCCATTCCAATACAATACTCGCAATAAACTATTTCTAACTTACCTTCATATATCAATTAGCATGCAAGTTTCAGATGGATAATGATCTTGATTGCCCCTAACCCAATGCTAAAAGTAGGGGGGCAAAGGGGAGCTATTTGAATGCATTGATCAGTGATTTGATTTAATTTGATCTATTATTGTCACATGTATTAACATACAGTAAAAAGTATTGTTTCTTGCATGCTATATAGACAAAAATATACTGTTCATACAGAAGGAAATGAGAGAGTGCAGAATGTAATGTTACAGTCATAGCTAGAGTGTAGAGATAGATCAACTTAATGCAACTTAAGTTTATTCAAAAGCCTGACGTAGCAGGGAATAAGCTGTTCTTGAGTTGGTTGATACGTGATCTCAGACTTCTGTATTTTTTTCCCGAAGGAAGAAGGAGGAAGAGAGAATGATCGGGATGAATGGAATCCTTAATTATGTTGGCTGCTTTGCTGAGCCAGCAGAAGTGTAGATAGATTCAATGGATGGGAGGCTGGCTTGCATGATGGATTGGGATACATTCACGACTTTTTGTAATTTCTTGCTGTCTTGGGCAGAGCAGTAGCCATACCAAGCTGTGATATAGCCAGAAAGAATGCTTTCTATGGTGCAATCTGTAAAAGTTGGTGAGAGTTGTAACTGACATGCCAAATTTCCTTAGACTTCTGAGAAAGTGGAGGTTTTGGTAAGCTTTCTTAACTATAATGTTGGCATGGGGGGACCAGGACAGCTTGTTGGTGATATGAACACCTACAAACTTGAAGCTCTCGACACTTTCTACTTCATCCCTGTTGATGTAGACAGGAACATGTTCTCCTTTAAGCTTCCTGAAGTCAATGACAATCTCCATCGTTTTGTTGACATTGAGGGAGAGATTATTGTTGCCACACCAGTTCACCAATGGGCGAGGGGATGCCTGATTTTATCTTTAAATAATCACATGGAACTGTGACATTTGACTTCCAGAAATCAAAGCTCAGACTAGCACTCTGCAAATTATTATCCATCCATTACCACTTGCAAACATTTACTTATTGCACCTTGGTCCAGGAATGTGACAGAGAGCTGGAGAATAGTGAACTGAGGCACACAAAACAGCGAATGCAATTTCAGACCATTTATTTATGGGCTTTTTTCATTATTAATGATAAGGCATCTGTAGAACCTTTTTTTGTAAATATTAGGTGGGATTGCAAAACTCAATGTGCAGCAGTAATCAGGAGCTAATGCATTCAGTTCAAATGCTAAATATGTCTATCAGTGAAACAATTTAACAAAAAGTAAATGTAATACGCCCCATTTGGGACTCACTGTCAGGAGGCCAATGATGCCATTTGGGGTGGGGCTTGATGTCACTGGTGGGCAGGGCTTGACATCACTTGGGGTGGAGTGCCGCATCACCACCGGGTAGGGTGGCATCATGGGGGTCACTCATAGAAGCAGAGTGTGGGGCCCTCAAACCTCTGATTAAGATACCAGAGAAAGACTAACCCTGTGAAACCTGAGGCTTTGAGACGAGATGTAGGAGTAAGTACACAGTTGAGATAAAGACTTGAGAGAAGGTGTAGACTAAAGACTGAACGTAAGAGCATCTGAAACTGATGTACCTATGATGCTCTGCGACGCAATGTCACATGATTAATTAACTGAGATCTGAAAGTACCACTGGGATAAGATCACTGAGATACATATAAATCTATAATTAAAAATTTTTTAATAAATTACAGGCAAAAATAGCTTTTCTCAGGAAACATGCAAACTGTAAAGAAACCCAATCCAGACACCAAACTCAAAACACAATGGAAACAATTTGGCTTGACTATTTAAACCATTTTCCCAAAAAGGGAAGCCAAACTAACAGCAATGTCCTGCCAGACACCAAGCATATCTAAGTGTTCTCTGAAGCGACATCATCAAAGTAGACCGATTCCCATAACGTTCTCCCAGCTGAATCCCAAGTGTCAAATTTAAATTAATTAATTTAATCAATAACTGGCTTTTCCACCATAAACTCAACAGCTGTACTTCACAACAATCACCACATATCAAAATATTCAACAGGTTTAAGACATGTATTTGAATTTAAGAGTACATTTAATTGACACAGAAACTTGTGATGTTGCCAAATTCTGAATTGTTTGTGGAATTGTCGTGTTTACAGCAGAGGACAGAATATTCCAGTATTAAGCCAATATTCTAAGAACTGTTGACGTCTTGTCAGAGATATCAAAAAATCAACCGTTAAGTATAAATTTTTCAATTTCAGTTGAGTAAACTCAATCAATTTTATTGACTTGGTAATTGAGGCTTTCATAGTGACTGGTTTACTGTTGGAACTGACTTTACACATAACCAGAATTTTATGCTCACCCCCATCCCAAGCATCATTAACCACAACCCAATCCCAAGTTCTGAGGTGGGGGGAAGGGGAGATAGGATTTCCTCCAAGACCCTGCCCACTTGAATGGGGTTTTATGGTGGGGCAGACATTACCTCGGGTGGAAGTTTGCTCCTTATCCAATCAAGGCCCTAAAAGCCTTTTCCCACCCAGTTTCAATTTTTAGGCTAATAGACACCATATTGTGAAAGTGGAAGTAACCCCACAAGTTATATCCACCTCCCCTTGCTAGGACTATTAGTACTTACCCAAAATCCTGGGATTTTGCTTCAGGCATGGCACTGCTGTATCTTTTCTGGCCACTTCAGGGATGTGCCTGGATGGGCAAAGAGTTGTTGGTCACTCTGAATTCCTTCAACATGAAGCTGGAAGTCCCGCCTGCTGACAATCAATGCTCAATTGAATATAAAATGGCAGCAGGCCTGTCAGAGATCAGTTCCCCACTGACTCTCCAGGTGACAGACGCTGTGCTTTTACTATCTTAAAAATTCCAGCCATAATTTCTGTGCAACTATCTTCCATTCACTGCATCACACTGCAGAAATCATGTTATACCATTGGGAAATACTGTTGCATTTTGATCCATGAGTTCTTTGACATTATTTATAGAGATCCGTTTTAAATAGATTGTGTAGACTGTTTGCTGTGGTGTTATGGGAGATACTACTGCATTTTGATCCATGAGTTCTTTGACATTATTTGTAGAGATCCTTTTAAAATAGACTCTGTGGACTGTTTGCTGTGGTGTATATTTGAAATACAGCATGTTTGCTGAATATTTAGTTTGTTGCTAAAAAAATATTGTTCATTGTGAGATTTTTCTTCTCATTTGTTATTTCAGACAGAAGTAATTGTCTTGCTGAAGACAGAATAACTCAGGTCTTACAGATGTAAAACTTCACTTTGGCAATTCCCCTGTGAAAATGTAGACGGCAGTGTAAACAGGAAATAAACTAAATTAGAAAGCCTTTTTGAATTAACCTGGTGAGCCCAAGCTTCCATGTGAATAGCTTCATTCAGTGTAAAGAAAATGAATCCAAAGATCATGCTTAACGTTTTTCGAGTGTATTGGAAAAGGCCAACTTTTTAATTAATGACATTGCACAGAGAACGCTGCTGCAGATCTCAAGAGACAACAATCCACTGAGTAAATAAAAATTCTCCTCACAGAATTGTTGGAAACTGTTAGGCATTTAATGCTGAAATGTCCTTGCTAGTCTAAACACTAACAGCTTTGTCTTAAGAAGTTCCGTTCAGAGCTGTTATACCCACCTTCTCCATTTACTGCTTATTGTTGGATAGCCTGTTCCCAACAGAGAGAATAAAGAAGTTCATAAGAAGACCAAGGAATTAATATTTAATACATTACTTTACTTCTCAAATGAAACATTCGGGATGGAACTTAAGGCCTGGGACCCTTCCCCTGGAAGTGAGTATCACATTACTCCAATTAAGTTGAAGGTGGGGAATGAATTTCTCTCTTAAATGCCAACTGAGGCCTTTAAGTGGCTACTAATGCCCACTTAAAAATCCTGATCCACAGCCAGTCCAATTTTCTAGTAAGGGGATTGTGAGGCTTGGGAAAGAGAGTGCGAGGGTAAGGTGGGGATGGGGGGGTGGGGGGGGAGGGAGGAATGGTGCAGTGGGGAGGGTGAGGAGAGTGGTTATGGAGTGTCCAAATAGAATCTCTCACTCAAAGGTTTTCAGCCTCTAATTGAGAGCCCTGTCTCCATGGTAAGTTGCTGATCTCTAACTGGCTGGAAGTTATCAGGAACAGGATTTTCACCCTACTTGTGAAATCCCACATTTCAATGTCCACCCTGGAGCACGAAGGCCCATATCAATATTCTCCATTTAAATCCCTGAGGCTCCTAGGGGTCAGGTTGGTAGGGGCGTCGATCGGCATTGGGCACCTCACCAACCTCATTAAATCCTTTCGTAGGATTCTAGCTATACTTTTATTGTGAATACTTTAAAAGCACAAAAGACAACAATGATAAACAATTTAGAGGTCTAAAGATGGCCCTAGCCATTCCAGTCTTCGAGAGCCTCATGAATGATCCCACCATCATCATTTTGAGCCCTCCCAAAACTGTCCAGATTCTAAATGATCCTTCACTCAGGTATTCACTAATGTACATTGGGTCCCAATGTGACAGTGCCTTGATTTCTCAGAGAATCCCTACAGTTCAGAAGGAGGCTACTTGGCCCATTGAGTCTGCACCGACTCTCTGACAGGGCATCTTATCAAGGCCTACTGCCAGTAACCCCATGTATTTATTTCACTAGTCGTCTTAATCTACACATCTTTGCACATTAAGGGGTAACTTAGCATGGCATCTATTCAAACTGCACATCTTTGCGACTATGGGAGGACACAAAAGCACTGGAGGAAACCCACATAGACATGGGGAGAACATGCAAACTCCACACAGATCTTAAAATTCACATCCTTGTTTTCAAACCACTTCAGGGCTTCATACTTCCATATCTCTGGAACCATCCTTGCTCCTCCTTCCAATTCTGCCAGGATTAGCTCCAAGGCCTCAAAGTGGGCTGAAGTTCATAAGGCCCAGGCAGATGATGCTTGCTGCCCTACAATTCACTTTATTATTCGGATGAATCACAAACATAAATTGATTGAATTCCCAGGGGACTAGGCATGAATTGTATTCGGCCCCAGGGGTTGAGACCAGCTTAGGCCCACATTAAACTGTGCATAAACTGGTCCCAATCTGGTTTGAACTGAAATGCTTCAGACTTCTGGTCTTTCTCATTAACCCATCACCTCCCTGCTTTCTGACCTTCAAATCCCAGTCTAGCAATGCCTTAATTCTAAATTTTCTTCATTGACTCACTAATCCTGACCTTTCAACACCCCCAATCATACAAATCTCATAGAGTTCTACATTCTTCCACTATTGGCCATTCCCTGACTGATTGCACATTTGCCACACCCTTTTTGACCCTCTCCATTCCTTCAAGAACCTCTGAAAACCTGCCTTTGTGACCAAGCATTTAGACACCTATCGTACTATCTTCTTCAGCCATGATCTTATTGAATGGCGCAGTAAGGTCAAGGGGCCAGATGACCTATTCCTGTTCCTAGTTCTTATGCCCTTATGTTCTTTGGTTCTGTGGCAATTTTTATTTCATTCCACTCCTGTGAAAAGTATTGCAATATTTTACCACATTAATGTTGCTATTTAATGCAAGTTATTATTGTTGATACCTTCGGGTTACAATAGTTAATTCTGTTGGGAACCAAAAGTAATAGCAGCAAGATAGGTGAGACGAAAATTGTTAATAAAACTTTTGAATACGGTTAATACCGTGAATTTACAGAGGATATAAGCAGAGAAAGAATGGCCTGGCTTTTTCAGATTGCCAAATATGCCAGGGTCTTCTGACCATGCACCTTGGTATAAGATTTTTTAATGGGTTATTATTTTACTGAAGGTATCAAATTTGATTTTGTTTTATAAGCAGCTGAAACAATACATGACTACACCCTGGGTCTGACGAAAAGAATTAGACATTTGAATGGCAGACAGATTAAATCAAGTTTATTACTACATGAAATCTTCTATGTCAGCTAGAACAACTTCAGAAAGTGCAAATGAGTGAAAGATAGTAAGAATACTGGGCAAATACATCAAGGGAACTATGTCAGCTGCAGGGATATCAGACTGAATCAAAGCACAGACATCCCTTTAGGATTGAAATTTAAGTTGAAGATCTATCATTAATATTGGAAACAGAAGTCAGAAACCAGCTGACATGGAAGATTTCATGCAGCAGAAACTGGTGTGACCCGAGTTTCGATAAGGAACAAGAGCCTTGAGATAAAATTGACAGGAATTGGATTTGAAGAGATGATACAAATGTTGAAAAATGTGGGATAAAGGCAGCAGACTGAATGGTGAAAAATGAAATAATATCTAGAGAAAGTTAAAAAAAAGTTGCTCCCCGTCATCAATTTACCAGGAGTTGCAATTCAGAAATATTTACTTTCAGGAATACCAATCCCACAATCTAAATAGTCAACAATCCACAAACTGAGGAATGCTTTCTACCAGGACAAAGCATTGCACTTGCATGGTTTTTAAATGTCAAGAGGGTTTTATAAGTGACTATTGTAAATTTTTACCATCCTAATGCACATTTTATGCTGAGTTAATTGGTGAATACAATGATTCAAAAAACTAAAAAGCATGCTATGCGAATGGATGAATTATAAATTGATCGTAATGAAATTCAGACCATCCATGTTTTCATATTTTCATTGCATCCCAAGTGACACACTGTGGAAACATGGAAGATGAAAGGAAATTTTCTTTTAAGGGACCAGCAGGAAGCAACGATAGTTTTGTTCTATTTTATGAGTACTGGTTGCCAAAATTCTATTTAACACAAATAGAATTCATTAGAAATATCGGAGTTTGTTTCTATTATAATCCTCAGCCACTGTTATCACATATGATTTGAATAATGCACCTTCTGCAAAATGGGATTCACTTGTAGATCAGAAAAGTTTTGGGTCAAATTCTCTTACTGCAATCATTTTGTAAGCATCAAAGCAAGTCAAGTCTGCACAACATTGTTAGTGCTGCTGCATGATATGATTCCAGTGCAATCCAGTATAATGTGGTTGACTCTCAACTTCCCTGGGCAAGTTGGGATAGGCAATAAATGCTGGCCAACCAGTGACTCCCAAGTATCATGAATGAATAAAAAAATCTTGCCTAATACATTAGCCGTATGATGCTCATTGGAAATCTGGATGTGACTAACTTAAATTTCTGATTAACAAATGAAAAAGGACAAGTAGGCACCATTGTTGAGTAGTTATTCTTGTGCATATTTCTGTGCATGTGTTAATAGAATTTTAAGGAACCAAGGAAAGAGTGTGGGTATTTTTCAATCATTGTGAGTACTTCTTTGATTGTTAAATGGTGCTGGATATTTAAGTAAACACATAAATGTTAAGCACATCTATCTTTAAGTAGTGAATGCAAGTGGGTGTCTTCAGCTACAATTAGTGAAGAAAACCATGTCACCACAGCCACACCATTGGCTAGATACTCTACTGGACAATACTGCTTAAACATGGCTTGCTCTGATCAGCTGAAAGTTTTGGAAACTCAATGCACCCAAAGGACCTGATTCACTAAGTTTCCAGTTCAAACTTTGTGCTTTTCCCTAGAACAAGATTATATCCCAGGTATAAATTTTTGATTTTTTTTCCCTATATGTTGTCTCAGGCACAGTGGTTATCACTGTTACCTCATAGCGCCAGGGACCCGGGTTCAATTCCAGTTTTGGTTCATTGCCTGTGTGGAATTTGCACAGTCTTCCTGCATCTGCATGGGTTTCCTTTGGGTGCTCCAGTTTCTACCCACACTCAAGATGTGCAGGTTAGGTGGATTGGCCATGCTAAATTGTCCTTCAGTGTCAGGGGTATTAGCAGGGCAAATACATGGGGTTATGGGAATGGGTCCTGGGTGCAATTGTTGTCATTGCAAGCTCAATGAGCTAAATGGTTTCCTTCTGCATTGTAGGAATTCAATGAAAAGCAGCTGTTGATGCTCCAGGATTTGTGCCAGTTACAATGAAAACACAACATCAAAAATCAAAAACAGAAAATGCTTTAAAATCCCAGCAGGTTTGACAGCATCTGCAGAGAGAGAATAGAGCCAATGTTTCAAGTGAGGATAACTCTTGAAGTATAAACCTGACTCAAAATGTTGGCTCTATTCTCTCTCCACAGATGCTGCCAAACCTGCTGAGATTTTCCAGCATTTTCTATTTTTGTTTCAGATTACAGCATCCACAGTATTTTGCTTTTACATTAAAACCAGCCTTCTAGTCCCCATCTCTCACATCCCCTCATCCCCCACACTCTCCCTTCCCCAAACACGCCAACACATGCCTTCTATGCATCACTTATGACTCCTCATGTCCCTCTACCCAACCCCATGACTCCCATATCTTTGTGCTAAGCTATTCCCTTCAACCACTCAGAAACTTCATGTCAACCTATGTCCCTTCAGTGAAAGTTATCAATCAAGTAATATTTTTCCAATGGATGCAGTTATCCCAATGAACAGCCAAACCTCTTTGCAAAATGTTTACTTTTGAACAAAGTGGAAAATTGTAAATGAATGACTTATTTTTAAATCTTGATTCTACATCCTTTTGTTTCTCTATGGTTTACTAATTCTGTATAGAGTACATAGTGGGTGAATGAGCAAGGGGGTGCCACAGCTTGACATGAAGGATTTGAGGGGCTATGGGAGATGGGGTAAGTGCATAGGTTGGCATGAGGTATATAGTTATGATCTTTTGACCTTAACTTTAAAAAGGGTTTCCTCCTCCAGACTATGGTTCAAGACAACCCTGATGAACCATGAATCATTAGTCCTCTAAATCTGACCCAACTCCATAAATATTGCAATGGTCTAGGAGATGCCCATCCCCACTGTGGAACTGGCCCATACGCATAACCAACACTGGTAAACTTTGGGGCTATCAGGAAATAAGATAGCAATTCCAGAATCAGGTCCCGGTCATCATTTTGCCACCTCCATGGAGTCTCCCTGACTCCATAAAAATCCAGGCCAATAGCACTAACATTTACAATCTGTGAGAATGGATCAGGTCAGATTGGAATCATGCCTGAATAGTGTAGGATGTTACCGTCACATGCTGAGAAAATACATTTATGTTGAGCGTCCGAACTTAACATTTGGAGTTCAAAGCCCCACTTCAAAACTAAGCCCATTCGATGCCTCAATACATTTGTTAGAAATGCTGCTTTTCAAATTAAGATTAAATCTGTGTATTCTGGTGGTTCAGGTGGACATAAAAGATCCCACAGCATTGTTTAAAAATAAACAGGCTACTCTCCAGGTCAACTGATCGCAAAGCATCCCTCAACTAGCGCCACAAAGAGCAAATTAATTGAGCATCTAATTGTCTGTCTCTGGGAAGTTAGCTGTCATGTTTGCCTGCTTAAGAAAAGTGACTGCCTTTCATAAGTAATTCATTGACACTGAAGCACAGTGTGAGATCTCTAGATAATGCAAAAGGGTGCAAAGAATTGTTCCTTTTTATTAATAAAGTTTATATCCTATCAATCTATGGAGCACTATCATTGGCTCAGTTCCTTATGATGTACAAAAGTATTTTTTATTTATTTAAACAAAACAAATCAAACCAGATTTACAATGGAGATTTTCACACTACACTTGATGCTCTGTTGGAACACATGAGTTTTCCTGGCAATTGATTTGGGTTTTCCAGGAATCAGACATTTCCAAAGCCATCATTCAGAACAGAGACATCCATTTAAAATGTTAACACAGTTTTTTTAAATAGTTGCTTCCACAAAGCATTTCAACTATTTGTGAATTAGGAAGAGACAAGTAAATCAGCTCACACTTCTCTCAGAATGGGATAATTGACTCACAGAAAAAGCTGAAGGCAAGATAGGGCTGTACAAAACTTCAATGAAGTTTTAACTCAAGGGCTGGCATGAAATGTACACAAACTCGCTGAGTTCTCTACACAAAACGTGATTCCATTGAGAAAAATCCACAACCCATGTTGCTACAACATCAGTCAACAAGCCTTATCTGTGCTTATCAGCCATTCCCTGAGCACTTAACAATCTTCAGGTTAGCTTACTGCTCCCAAATCATGAGAAAGCTTTTCCCGCCGACAGCTCACAGTTCCTCATTTTTCATTCACATAGTTAATCATTTCCCTGAATATATTTCTCTGCATTTCTGTGCGGGAACTTATGCCAAGCATGGAAAGAATAACATTGTTAATAATTTGCTGAATATTAAAGAAACACAACGGGGGACGCTTTCATTTTTGGCCACAGCAGAAAGTAAACTAACTTGCATTTATTTGTGGTAAAATGTCACAAGGTGAATTGCAGGAGTGTTATTAAACAGAATTTGACACCAAACCATGTTCGGAGACATTAGGACAGATGACCAAAGGATTAGTCAAAGTGATCAGTTTGAATGAGTATCTCAAAGAAGGCAAGTAAAGTGGAGAGGCAAAAGGGTTTAAGGTGAGAATCCTAGATCAAAAGGTCACCAACAGGATGAACTGAAAACAACCAATAAAATACACTTCAAATCTGGAGCGTACTAACAGTTAGAGATTTCTTCAGGAACCCGTTATTTTAGAGATGTAAGACCTCATTTATTGTATATCATTAGTTGCCCTAAGAAATTGGTGATGGCTGTCCTAAACCATTGTGTCTTTTCGAGTATGTTACTCCAACAATAGTGTTGGATAGGAAAATCCATAGCAATCCAATGATATTGAAGGTATGGCAAGATATGTTTGGGTCAGGATGCTGTAACACTTACATATCAACTTGGAGGTGAAGTGTTTTCCTGTCCTTGTCAATGGTCGAGGTCTCAAGATAGGAAGGTAGCGTTACAGCAACCTTGGTGAGTTGCCACAGTCTAGGACTAAAAATAGCCACTGGGTTTGGAATTATACTATTTTCATTTTACGCTGGACAGCATGGTGGTACAATGGTTAGCATTGCTGCTTCATAGCGCCAGGGATCTGGGTTCAATTTTTGGCCTTGGGTTACTGTCTGTATGGAGTTTGCACATTCTCCCCATGTCTGCATGGGTTTCCTCTGGGTGCTCTGATTTCCTCCCACAGTCCAAAGATATGCAGGTTAGCTAGATTGGCCATGCTAAATTCTCCTTCAGTATACCTGAGCAGGCACTGGAATGTGGCATCTGGGGATTTTCACAGTAATTTCATTGCAGTGTGAATGTAAGCCTAATTGTGACTAATGAATAAACTTTTAAATGTTGAATTAAATGGCGGTTTAATCAAGCAAATTACTCTGTCTTAGATGCCATTGAGCTTGTTGAGTGGCGTTGCTGCTGTACCACTAGAATGGTGACAAATCAATACTGCACAGGACACAATTCTAGCCACTGAGGACAGCATATATTACTGAAGAAAGTGGAGCCAGATAATATTACTGACACTGCCTTATCTTGCAGAATAAATGTGAACTGGTTCACTATGGAGCAGACTGCAGATCACTTTGTTTCAATCAGCACTGTGAGCAGCTGAAGATTCACCTCTTCCCTAGACAGATTAGAGTGTTCCCACTGGCCTGTACAAAGCTGTACCAGTTATTGTGAATGAGGAGGAGTTGCAAGGATATAATTACAGTTCAGGCAGTTTTAAAATGGGAGCTGACTACTATAGAAAGCAAACAGCAATAGTTTACAAATTCAATGGTTTGTATAGCAGCAGGAGCAGCAATACTCAGCAGTATTGTTGAAACAATTCTGCTGCACTGAGCTAACTGCATTCCTAGTGTAAATGTAGTGAATGGTGCACGATGAAAACATTGGGTGCAGATAATAGAATTAGTACAGAACTCCACAATTGTTTTTCTAAACTGGAGATGATGAGCAAAATCAGCTGCAAGCATGCTGCCTGAGATATGGGTCAGCACAGTGGTACAGTGGTTAACACTGCTACTTCGGAGTGCCAGAGACCCGTGTTCAGTTCTGGCCTTGAGTCATTCTGCGTGGGTTTTCTCCAGGTGCCCTGGTTTTCTCCCACACTCCAAAGATAAGTGGATTAGCAGGATAAATGTTTGGGGTTATGAGGATAGGATACGGGCCAGAGTAAAGTGCTGTGTCAAGAAAGTCAATGGGCCAAAAGGCCTTCTTCTGTATTGTAGGAATTCTATGATATGCTCCTGTTTCAGACATCCACAAGGGCAACCCCATCAATGGAGGAAATGCCCATCCAGCCTATTTAGGGTATCATTATTCAAAATATCCCATTAAGATAAAAAGATGCATCCTATTAAGTTGAATTTGGAAAACAACTTGAATTGAACAACTTAAGGATGGCTAAATCACTGTGACACTATCTACTTATATCTTTCACATTAAGCATCTGGAACAGATTCAACCCAACACAAAACAGCTACCACGAACAAAATTCATACCTTGCATTAACACAGAACCAAACCCGGTAGTATCATCGGCAGTCATCAGAACCAAATTCAAGGTCGTCCAAGTTATTTTTGGGAGGCAAAACCCCAGAAATAGTACTCCCGACATTAGCAGATGCATTTATACAAGATCCCTCAGCTTGCTATTTCAGCACAGGTGTTATTCTCTTCAACAGAAAAACGTTTTCATATTCTTTCTAAAATAGCAGACTTTGTCAATTGGACACCTTCCAATCATTTATAGAACGTTTATAGCAACGTCATCATTATATAACATCAGATTCGAACAGATGATTTCATTGCAATTGTATTTCAAAACTGAGGAAGTGCAATTCAGGTTAAATGGCTCTGCGCACAGTCTCCCATATCTTTGCTTCTTCATGAAAGTTGTTCAAAAGAAACTACTCTAAAAGTTTTTAACTTGCATTTTACATGGGAATGTCCCTAACTAAGAGGTATAGCTGAGGACAGTATTTAGTTATTAAGGAGTATGAGAAGTTTGGACTGTTAGCATTTACCATGACTATAATACATTGAAAATAAAGTCATACAGACTTGAAATGTTAATTCTGTTTCTTTCTCCTCAAATGGTGCCAAACCCACTGAATTTTTCCAGCATTTTGTGTCGTTATTTCAATAATACATTGGACCATGGTTAAATGACATATTTTTAATACTCTCATCATTGCTTTCAAATCTCTCCATGACGTGGTTCCTCCCTATTGCTGTAAACTCTCCCAGCCGTACAACTCTGCGAGATATCTGTGCATCTCCAACACCGAGCATCCCTGACTTTAACTGCTCCACGCATTAGAGGCCATGCCTTCAGCTATCTGAACCCAAAGCTCTGAAATTCCTTTCCAAAACCTTGCTTTTCTTTACCTCACTTTCCTGCTTCAAGATGATCATTTAATAAGAGATTTCCTATCTAAACTTTTCATCTTGTACTCATCGAGATAGCTAGCAAGAAATTAACAATCATTGCTCCCATTTTGTTTACCAATAACTGTTGCTAATGATTCTCCGGTGGACACTAGCAGCATCTTTAGACCATTCTTTTTCTTTTCACCAATCTTTTTTTGCCTTACACCATCATTCCTTTTGCCATTCACACTCATTCCACTGCACTCCTTTACTGCCTTCCACTCTATCACAAACCTTCCCTTTTGGTTTTTCCTCTCTTCCCAACCTTCCTGCCACTGTATGTATTTAAAATCTATTACACCTCTATGTTTTTCAGTTCTGATGAATGGTCATTGGCCTAAAATGTTTATTCTCTTTCTCTCTCTACAGACAGTGTCTGACCTGTTGAGCAGTTCCAGAACTTTCTGTTTTATTCCAGCTTTTTCCTGTTTTTATTTCTGTTGTAATTTATTTTTCTATGTGTAATAAATGCTAGCCCAGCCAGTGATGTCCAAATTGTAAGGGTGAACAAACTAAAGTGAGAAGTAATTAAGCAGACTTTAAAGATATTGACAAGAAGAAATTTTGCAGGCATGAAGTGGGGGAAAACATGAAACAGTGACGTGAACTTTTATTGATAGAATAAAGGAGGACATTTATAGGATTATTGACTGCAAATCCAATAAATCAGGCCCCTCTAAAGTAAAGTTCATTTATTTGTCACAAGTAGGCTTATATTAATACTGCAGTGAAATTCCCGTGCAAACCTTTATTCAATACCTAATAAATTTATTAAAACAATCCCTTAAAGAAATCTTAAAATGGGACAATATAGATGGATTCTTCAGGGTACTTACGTGTAGTGCACTAATAATAATGAGATAAATAAATATAATTGAGGGAGTTGATAACTATGCTTAAAGGTAAAGAAATAATCCCAAGATACTTTATAATGCATTCCACTGGAGTGCAGATGATGTAAAATAGGTAATTCTTACTGATTTTTGCTTCATTTAAGAAGCACAGAAACATTACATAATGTTCATGATCATATTAAAGAGCTGGTAAAACATTAGCAATCTGTGGTAAATTGTGTACTATTCTTTACAGCGGTTTTATTTGACTGTGTGACTTGCTAGACTACTTCCAAAGGCAGTTAAGTGCCTGCCATATGGGCTTGAGACTGGAAGTACATAAAGGCCTGAGAAGGTTTATTTCCCTAAAGGAACCTGTTATTTTTATATGAAAATCTGATAGCTTCAAGACCACTTTTACAGATTTTAAAACTTCACTTCAAGTCTTCAGATGCAAAGCTGAGATTTGAACATATGTTCCTGGCCTCACCCTGCCTTCATGCTTACCTTGATTGGCTGGGTCATTGAGTATAAAAGTTGGCAAGTTATACTACAATTGTACAAAACTGTAGTTCGGCTGTAATTGGAATATTGCATGCAGTTCTGGTTGCCACACTAACAGAAGGACATGGATACTTCAGAGAGGGTACAAAGAAGATTTACCAGGATGTTGTCTCGCCTGGAGGGTTTTAAGTATGAGGAGAAGTTGGATAAACTTGAACTGTTTTCACTGGAAAGCCGGAGGCTGAGAACTGACCTGATAGAAGTCTACAAAATTATGAGAGGCATAGACAGGGTGGATAATCAGAGGCTTTTTCCCAGGTGAAAGGGTCATCTACAAGATAGCACATGGTGAGAGGTGGTAAATTTAAGTGAGATATGTGGAGAAAGTTTTTCACAGAGAGTGGTGATGTCTAGAATGCACTGCCAGTGGAAATGGCAGAAGCAGGCCTGTTAGCAACATTCAGGTGCGTTTTGATAGACACATGAACAGGAGACAAACAGAGGGATAGACAGCAAGTATCGGTGCAGGCTTGGTAGCCCGTTCCTGTGCTGTATTGTTCTATATATCCACGTAAGAGCTTCTGTTGATGCAGAGGACATTCTGAAAACCGAAATGCAGCAAACATACTTACTTTACTTCTTATTCGTGATGCTGAGACCAATTATGGGATCCTTTCTGATCCTAAATGAGATCATCTTCGATAAAACATTGAGCCTAGAAAATCTTGCCCTTCTCAAATCCCTGCTCTTACTTGCTGGCTCAAGGGGCTGACTGGCCCATTCCTGCTCTTAATTTGTATGTTCCTATGTATATGGTGACTCCTAATGTAGACTTGGGCACCCCTATTTACTAAAATGTTAAACTCGGCTGGTAGAGGATGTGACTCAGAAAGAGTTGTTGGTATAGCTCCTTGTTCCTGCAACATTGTCAAAGCCTATAGTATCTTAGGAGACGAAGCATCGGTGTGAATTGCAAATAATGCAAGAAAACCCTCACTACTTGTGGTGTTTAAGAGGAAATTGGATTATTATCTGAAAAGATCAAATGTGCAGGGAGAAAACAGGGGAATGACACTCTGCATTATTCATTCAGAGAGCTGGTGCAGAAACAATGGGCTGAATGGACATTCTGTGCTGTAACAATTCTGTTTACAGTACAGCACAGGAGACAGGCCCTTTGGCCCTCCAAGAAATCAGCAACTCAACAGCAACTAATCTTTAAAGAAACTGTTAGCCCCAATCTCAAAGCTGTACCTTGGTGTAACACTGAAAGGCTTTTTCTCCTGAAGTTACATTAGGAAGGTTCCAAGGATTTTGATTTCAGTTACATAGATATATTGAAGAATTTGAGTTTGTTCTCCGTGCAGTACAGAGGGAGGTTTAACAGAGGTGTTTAAAATTATGATGTGTATAGAAAGAATAAAGAAAGACAAATTGTTTTCAACTATTGAAAGTCAATTAGCAGAGAGCACAGATGTGGAGATGCTAGTATTGGACTGGAGTGGGCAGTTCATTATTCACCTGATGAAGGAGCAGTACTCTGAAAGCTCATGTTTCCAAATAAATCTGCTGGACTTTAACCTGGTGTTGTGAGATTTCTTACAGAAGGCACATAGTTAAGGTGATTCAGTAATTCATCAAGTGAATATTTACATTCTGAATGAAACAGTCCAATGGCAAGTAACCTGGATTCTGCAGTTGTAATAGTAGTAAAAGTGTTTGAATGGAATTCTCCCATCCCACCCATGGCAGGTTTGGAGCAGAGACAAAATCAGAAACCTGCTGTATATAATCATATTACAATTCTCCCGATGGCAGATTGATGGTGGGTTAGCCCTCCCGCTAGCTGGTGGTGTATATGCTATTTGCAATCATTTGCATCTCATGAGTGCTCATTAAAACAGTTGCCTACCAGCATTCTATCAGGTTTTCCAATCTTACCTCATGCCAGATGGTAAATGACATGAAAATTACATTGGTCTAAAGAGCATCATCCTAAGGCTGTCTTCAGTTCACTAGAGATTTCAAGGTGAGTGTAGCAATCTTTCTGACATAGGGCTGCATTGCTCCTGATGCACTGTTCCCCACTCTGCCGGCAGACTAGTTCCTGCCCTTCATTTCCACGCCGAGTTGGTCTTAATAGACAGCACAATACTCCTGGACCTACGGACCCTCCTTTGTTACCATCTCGGATCAGTATTGTGACCGGGATTGGGGAGTATAGGACTTTCCTTCTTCCTGGTGATACACACCAGTTTCTATCTGGATAGCAGTGTGCTGTACTCATGCAGCCATTGCAATGAAGATTCGAAATGGCCTGACAAAGACAAGGTGGACAATATGGATGGAGAACTGTGTAGGGGATTGGAAAGGCGAGGCCTCACAATAATAGGCAAAGGGGAAAAGAGGTGGGTGAAGAAGGTGTTTGATAGAAGGTAGACCATGGGGACAAAAGTTGAACCCTGATAAGGCTGCATGAAAAGCTTATAAACAAGGGGTTCAAAAGGGAGCCACGTTGTTTACTGGAAGGGGATGTGGTGGGCAGAATTCCAAGTATAGCACCTCACGGGTGATGGACTAGGGAGAGGGTGGTTGAATCGAGGGGTAGGCTTCATCATGATGCTGCTGGCCTTTATCCTCTGGACTGCTGATATCTTGCACAGTGTGGTGGAGACAGGTGGGCTAGAGTGAGTGATATGAGTGTGCTGAACTGATATTTAAATCTGGCATCGGGACTTTCAAATCTACCAGCTGGTGACGAGCAGATCTAGTCGCTGACTATCTTGAGACTTGGAACGGAACTTGCCTGTACATAATTAATGAGATCTCTTGCACAAAAGCCATTCTGATCAGTGGGAAAGGTACTCACCACTGCACTTCTTCTCAATATCAGAGAATTCTGTCCTTTGTAGTTAACAGTATGAACCTAAGGGCAATTTCTCCCATCCGTTCATACACAATTAAACACAAGAAATCCAGAGGCTGGTGTCAATGATATACATCTTCTCCACGGGGTGTACTGTTAAACTTCCCACAGATGGAAGTCTTTAGAAATCATTTGAATTGGCATGAAGATTCACTTATGCACCATTAGCCTCAGGCTGCCAGTACTATCCTACCCAAGGGATCACTGTCCACCTTGGCTTAGCATCTGCTTTCAGTCACAGTGACAGAATAACCAGATAAAACTTCACTCCAAATCTTCTCCATCAGAAAGACTATTTTCATGACCATAATATCAGCCACTTTCACTCCTACCTCAGTCGATTTGCCTCTGAACCCAACAAGGGTCAGATGACGACTATTTCAAAAAGAGAATCTAACCACCTCGCCATAACATTCAATTACCATCAACAAATTCCCCACTTTCTGAATTCTGGAGTTTATCATTGATTAAAAATATAAGTAGACCAGCTGTATAAATGCAATGATTGCAATGGCAAGTCCAACATTGAGAATTCTGAGGTAAGTATCCCATCTCCTAACTTCCCAAAATATACATCCACTACCTAAGAGCATGTGATAGGATACTTTGTACTTGCCTCAATAAATGTGGCTCCAACAACACTCAAGAATCTCCATACCATCCAAAATAAAGAAACACACTTGAGTAGAATCCCATCCACCCACCGCAAATATCAATTCCCTGCACCAGTAGCATTGGCAGCTGTTGTGTATCATTTATAAGATGCAGTAAGAAGTCTCACAACACCAGGTTAAAGTCCAACAGGTTTATTTGGAACCATGAGTTTTCAGAGTGCTGCTCCTTTCTCAGGTGACTCGCCTGAGGAAGGAGCAATGCTTCGAAACTTGTCTAATACTGGTATCTCCACATCATCTATAAGATGCTCTGCAGCAACTTACCAATGTTCCTACCACAGCACATTGAAACCCATGATCTCTGCCACCTAGATGGAAAAGACAGCAGGTGCATGTGAACACCACCACCTGCAATGTTCCCCCCAAGTTATGCATCATCCTGACTTGATAATTTACCACTGAACCTTCACTATTGCTGTTTCAAAATCTTGGAACTCCCTACCTAGTATCCTACACCACACAACTGTTCTTACCACTGATGACCATATTCCCACAAATGGCTAGAAAAAATCATGTTCCAGACTAGATTACTCCAAAGTCCTCTTTGCTAGCCTCCCATGCTCAAGTTTTTATTCTAATTTCTGCTATTTGTATTCTATCCATCTGATGAAATTCTATCAGCAATACTGAAGGTGAGTAACCTACCCCTCATCATTGACAATAACCAGCATATATTTCTGAATGCACAAGGCATCCCAAAGATGAATTAGTTGATTCCGATTAAGTGTCTAGATATGGTATTCAAAATAATAAGTTGAATACGAAACAAATGTACTCTCTATTAATCTTCAAAAGTAATTATTTCCAACATTAACCTGCCATAAGTGGTCACTCAAGTTCAGTTATTTTGCAAAATTAGCAAAGATAAAATTTTAGTCTACAGTTAACAGACAAAAATACGACACAGACATCTGCAGTCAATCAAAAGCTTAGTCAACAGTTTTGTTACACCCAGAACATTCCTTTCTGTACTTTTCCAATACTGAATAATACTCCAAAGAGTACTTCTTAATGTGTTAATATTTGCATTCATGTCCTAGATTCTTTTAGGTTTATAAATAGTATTCCAGTCCCCGGTACATTAAAGTGTTGCACATCCAGCTAAGTAACTTCTCTAAGCCAGCGTTTAAGCGTTTTGAAAAAAAAAGATCTTTACCATTTTCCTTAGAGTATAGCCGACATCCCATTGAACAACTGCATTGCTTGAGGATGTATGATCCGCCTACACCGTCTGTATTCAGAAGAACAAGCCTGTGCTAAGGGTCAGCACTCCCCACTCATAAACGATCAAAGTTCTGCATTGAGCCGCGCACACTGTAAGGGCAGCAAGCGCAGAGAATGCAGCATGACCCGATGAATTCAGAGCTCTGTTCGGCACAGAACACTGATTAGCAGTGGGAGAAGTAATGCATGAATGTGACTCCTTCAGTGGACAAAGTAGGCTGATAAAAAATGGGAGGGAGGGGAGGGAGGTCTGGGAAAATAAATCCTGTCTTCAGAAATTCCCAAAGCTTGAAGCCTCTTTACCAGTTCAACAAAAAAACACTTCAACTGAACGTTTCAGCCAGCAGTGAAGTAGGGACTGAGCATTCATACAGTTCTCGAAAGGTTAGCAAACGGTTTCCATGAGAGATCTCTTCCCTCAAACATATTACTTTATTACGCAGAAGTTATATTTTGTTACTTTATTCGCAGGGGTCCTTAATTTTGAAACAACTATTTGCACTTGTCATCGAGAACCCGTGTTTCTCTCTTTATAACGCTCACAGAGCCAAGGAGGAAAAAGTGTCAAATTCTCTCTTTCACATTGTAAATAGGTTTTACAGCTTGTCCAAACACAAAGCCTCTTTCATAGAAAATGCCCCATTTTTTATGCTGTGCCCCACCGCTGTATAGAGCCCAGGTTAATTCTGGAATATTCAGCACTAAGTTTAGAAGTGCGTGCAGCCAGTGCTCAGTTTGAGCTACTGTAGCTCACTCTGTCACTGTACTGTCCAGAACGCCTCTTTCCACTCACTAACCGGCAACCCCGCCTCCAGCACTTCCTGACGAGGGAACGGCCTTCCCCTTCTAAGAAATATCATGAAACTGTTAAATAAAAAAAACCCTCAAAAGAATTCGTCCTCAAACATTTTATTGACCTTTTCCCCATCTTCCGGGTATTATGTGGCATTTGTGTGACGAATGGAACAACTTTATGGGCTGTTAACATTGTGACAGCCCTACTGTGGTATCCTTAGCAGCTCCTGAATCAATGAGTGCACCGCTTGGCAACATGATCTTTGCAACTTTTAAATGGACTGAAGATTGAAAGTGATGCTGATACTCAGCAGTGATTGCTAATTGCATAATCGTGGTGCTTGCAATTCTGAAATATCAACATTTGCAATATTTATAGGGATCTTTGAATTGTTGGCTTGTAGGACACAATATGCAGATGCAAGGGACATTTACAATAGATACAGTAAGAGGTCTCACAACACCAGGTTAAAGTCCAACAAGGTTTATTTGGCATCACAAGCTTTCAGAGTGCTGCCCCTTCATCAAGTGAGTGTCACGTAATTGCTTCAAATATGAATAGCTCCTAAACATGTTGATTGATTTTATCTCCCCAATTGTCCAATTTTCATCTCCCCAGATATTCACTGTTCAAGGAGCATCAGCATCAGCTATCTCACCAAAAGTTATTATTCTTTATGTAGGATTCCTCAGTGATGAAGCTAGGACCTTTTTTTTTCACTTCTATCACTGAATCTTCAGCAACATCGGAATGGACAGCAGGAAATAGGTTTGGTGATGCCATATTTCAGCCTTATTTATCTTGTTTCAATGTTGTGCCAGAAATGCCAAGTGACGTACAATATACCTGTCCATCAACAGATAATTCATTATAATAAATTCATTCATTCAATATACCTGCCCATAATTAAACAATAGGAGATGTGGTAACCAGAAGACACAGATTTAAGTTAATTTACAAAATGTATTATGTAAATGTATAATTTACAAAATATTATGATCTGCAAAGCACTGCCCTAAAGAAGCAAATGTTATAGTAACTTTCAAAAGGAAATTAAATACTTAAGAGGACTTTTTGAAAGGGATATGGGGGAAGAGAGGATTACTAGCTCATTCAGAGAGCTGGCATGTTCCATGGAACGAATGGTCTCCTCTGTGCTGTCTAATTCAATAATACTATGCTATCAATTAACTTCCTCAGCTGCACTTACCAGCCAAAGCTTTTGGACTATTGTCTGAATGTTCCTTACACGACGTTGGGAAAGAAGTATCGTTAAAGGGTTCAGTTTTGAGATGTTATAACACAGGACCAGTTAACACCACAAATGATCTTTAACAATGCAGACTTAATAGGCTGACTCCAATGCCCTTCCTATATCAATGTTGGAGGGAGGTATTTAATTGAGTGGGGCAATGTCAGATGAGGATCCCATCACCTTTCAGCCTCTGCCCAATTAAGGATGCCTGTGCATGGCCTTTCTGCTCCCTGCCCTCCGCTCCACTACCTGAGGCCCTTAATCGGGCAATCAATGCATATTTAAGGGCTGCACCCTCTCACAGCTAATATCCAAGGAGGCTTCCCATGGGAGAATCCCAAAAGTGAGAGGTGTCCTATGTTGTCAAGCATTCTATACTTGATCCAGAGGTCCAGCATTGGGAATTAACCCCTTCCCCATTAACTCCTACCCTGAAATCCACCTCCTGCCATTATTCACTTGTGGCCGTGGTCTTAGCGTTCCTAGGCCCTGATCAGTGCAATACAGGCAGCAGCCACCAAATCTATGTGTTACTGAGCAACAAAGAGCTGTTGGCCTATGATTGGCAGGCAGCTCTTGGCAGCGGAACTTCCAGCCCTGGGGTCCTTGACAGAGGGAATGTCTGCTACTGTTTAATATGGAAGGCTCCCAACATCTTCCGAACTGGTGAAAGGCATCCACATCACCTATAATTAAACTCTGTCCAGCAAAGTGATATGTTATATAAGAGATTGAATCCATTCAGAGTATTGAATTTCTGTATTCATGAAATTAAACAGCGCAGGATGGTAATTACATCAACTCTTTTTCTCAGAAAATTTATCAGTAAGACTTCATTCATAAGCAGGAGATAACATGGCAATTTTATTAGTTGCTGAATGTTTTGTAAACTAGCTGACATGTGTGAACAAATTATGGACAAATGCAAGTTTAATTTGCATCTTGAGATTAATCCAGTTAAATACCAGGCACCTTGAAAAGCACCAGTGCTCATTTGGCTATCTGCTTCTGCTTTGTTAAGAGTTCTTAGTGCCTGCCTGTGGATCTGGAATGCGGTGAATTGTTTTCCATAAGTTCTTTGCCAGATGTCTGCCTTTAATTGTCAAGGTTGTTTTTACTCTGAATCTAATCAACCCTCTCCTGTCACATGTAGAAATTTCTATACCTGTTGGATAAATAGGCATTGGATTTCAGCCTTAAAAATGAACCATTTTGAAAAACTTTGATAGTTTGTTGATTTTGATGACCCCCATTATTGTTCAGGACACATGCACAACTTACATTTTGCAATTTAGCTGTCCCAGCACAGAAAAGACAATCAGTGGGACCAATTAATGCCTGGATTCTGGATATGCAACATTCCCAGGTAAGCAGATTTGCCTGGACTACTAAATTGTTACATTTATTCCTATAATCTAACAGGCAGCAGAATCTGGAAAAGTAAACCAGGATAGATTTTTCTTCAAAAGATTTATGTGTTTGTCATGGATGTCCATGTGTGGGAATGTGTAATGGGGTTTATAATATTGTGGAGATGATGGGAATCTCGGCCACCAGCTAGAGTGCTAGCCACACACTTGCCTTGGGCAAAGGAGGGGGAGGCTGAGGGAAGGGTGTTTGTGAACAAGAGAGAGAGAGATTGATGGAGTTTAGCAGGAAGCATGGGTGGTTGGAGCTTTTAGTAGGTAGCCACTTCTTAATGTTGGGTGCCACAATTAGGCATTGAGTGCTTTTGAACTTAGGATTCCCCCGAAGTGCCCACAAGCAATCATGCCAGCATTTGCTTGTCGGCCTCAAGTCTGGTAAGTCCCCTGCTCATGACTGGGTAATACCAGCAGCTGTGAGATGAGGCACTTAAGTGGCAGTATTTGCTCAAAGAAGGGCCTCAATTAGCAGTGGTGTGGAAAGAGCAACCACGGGCCTTCCTGCCACAGGCAAAATTGGAATGGGGATAGGAAAAAAGCGGGATCCCACTTGACACCATACAACCACCAGCAAACTCAACATAAGGGAGGGTACTAAATTCTACCCTCCAGGCATAACCGTATGACCACATCCCACCCGCCTTCCAGCAAAGTGAGGTGGTATAATCGAGTAAGGACAATGCCTGATTTCTCTCCTCTCTAATCATACCAGCCTTGCTTTGCCAGTGAAGCTGGTTTTGCATCCAGAAAGGGTGTGCACACAATTTAAATATTAATGATATAACTTAAATCTCACTAGAGTCTCACATGCCATTGTGGCTTATCGATGCTGAAAAGGAATACTGTACTTGTCTGGGATGGTGATTGGGGATAGAAGAAGGAAACTCGGCAGATGGGGCAATTGGCAGCGGGATAGACTGGCACAGAGGGCAACTCCTTTGACCTCTGATTAGCCACTGATTTACTCTTTCCCACCTTATGACCATCCCATGCAAATCTAAGTCACATGCTTCTCACTCTAACTTTGTTCTAAATGTTTTATATACTTACATACATTGATTCCATTTGTTGGGAGGCATTCATTCTTGTTATTATAATCTATTATTTTCTCTAACTCTGATGTTCTGGAAACATGACAAAGAATCAATCATTATTTGTTCAGTTGCACATAGGCACAAAAACTGAATCATTCAAATTGTACCTCAGGGGAAAATGTGTTGCCAGCATCAAGGACAAGTGAGAGGTAAGAGTTGGGAAATATGGGGAAGGAAGAAATGTGCTTGAGTTCCTGAACAAATAATGAGCACAAATTGTTGAATAGAATTCAAAATCATTTGGCAGAAATACTTCCATAACTGTCACTTCACTGCATGAATTAAAGACTAAGGTGCTTTCTTCTGCATACAGTACTTAATATATATGGTATCCATACCAAAGTTAAGCTGTTACAACACATTCATTTTTACTGAGTAAGCTATGTATTAAATCTCCCCACTCTTGTCTCCATATAATTGTTTCCACTTGTCTCTGCATATAGTTCAAGCCCCAACTACCCCCTTGACCCAATTACCAACTTAGCTATCAACTGAACCTACCCACTCGCCATCAACCCATCTCAAGCACTTCATTCACCTTGCCACCTCAGACATCTACTAATTTATGTCACCCACCCAAACCTAGTCGACTCACTTACTCACATTATCCATCCTACTCACCCACCAATTCATTCACTCACTGAGTGAGTCTAAGATGCTTTCTTGTGCATGCAGTACTTAATATATATACAGAAGTTAAACTATTACAACACATTGATATTCATTGACTGAGCTATGTAGTAAATCTCCCCACTCTTGCGTCTGTGTAATTATTACACTCATACATTAACATTCAAAGACTGGACATGTAAATCCATACTATGATAGGTAGAGCCATATAAAGGGGCATGCCCTGCTTTCCCCAACGGATGTTGCATATTTCTGGAAAGCTGGCTTCAGAAGGTCCCAAAAGAAGTGAGAAGCTGTATCAAGTCAGGGAAATTTATGAGCATAGTGAAAATTTGACAATCATTGCCACTGCTCAAATATTCAGGCCTAAAATTCATTACTATTGCTGCAGTGAAGCATCAAATTATATTTGAGTCAATGTAACAACCAGTGTTTCTTTTCACACCTTCACACATGCATTTTCACTTTGGTTGTCTTATTTTCTGATACAATTTTTATTCATCATATTTTTGCTCATTACTCTTTCCTTTGATCTTACCTCCGCTTTGTACTTTGCTGTTCACTTGATCAACTGGGACAAATTACATCACATTTCACTTTGCCCTTTATTTTAATCTTCAGCTTCCTTTCTTGTGCTCTCCATCTGTCTCCTTTGATGAGTTACTGTATCTTATCTTTTGACACTCCCCCACTCCAAGCCTTCCTCCCTTTTTTCTTCTTTTGCTTCACTCTTTTCATTAGTCCACTGAGGATATGCAAAAACCAGCTGAAATACACTTTAACCCAGAAACTAAGAGTGTGAGGTGAAGGAAACAAGATTGAGGTAAGTAGTTTGCTAAGGGAGCCAATCTAATTCACAGCAGCATGGTGTGGAGGCAGGAAAGGGCTTGAACTATATGCAGAGACAAGTGGAAACAATTACACTGAGGCAAGAGTGGGGAGATTTACTACGTAGTTTACTCAGTAAAAATGAATGTGTTGTAACAGCTTAACTTTGGTATGTATATCATATATATTAAGTACCGTACGCAAAAGAAAGCACCTTAGTCTTTAATTCATGCAGTGAAGTGACAGTTATGGAAGTATTTCTGCCAAATGATTTTGAATTCTATTCAACAATTTGTGCTCACTATTTATCCAGGAACTCAAGCACATTTCTTCCTTCCCCATATTTCCCAACTTTTACCTCTCACTTGTCCTTGATGCTGGCAACACATTTTCCCCTGAGGTACAATTTGAATGATTCAGTTTTTGTGCCTACGTCATGCAACTGAACAAATAATGATTGATTCTTTGTCATGTTTCCACTACATCGGAGTTAGAGAAAATAATAGGTTATAATAACAAGAATGAATGCCTCCCAACAAATGGAATCAATGTATGTAAGTATATAAAACACTTTGAACAAAATTAGAGTGAGAAGCATGTGACTTAGATTTGCATAGGATGGATTTAATATTCGAAGTTATAAATTTTCAAAGGGATAGGGAGTGTTGCAGAAGGGATGCCAGTGTCGTTAAAGATCGTTTCACTGCAGTAGAATTTAAGGGTTGTGTTAAGACAGAACCCATATGGATAGAGTTAAGAAATAGGAAGGGAAATAGTTCAATTCTCGTGTGCATTACAGATCACCACAACATATGGAGATGAACTAGAGGGAGAGATCTACAAAAGTTCAGAGAGCTTTGCAACAACAACATGGCAAGAAAATTGGGTGATTTTCACTATCCCAGGATAGACTGGTGTGTTTTTAGAATATATCCAATACTGCTGTTTGAATGAGGGAAAACATCAAATGTGGGCTGTATGTTTCTCTTCTGAAAACTTGGAGGCCAGCCACTGAATGTTCAATGTGGATATTATGCATCCATTTTCTGTCTGTATCAATTCTAGAGCAGGATGTTAAATGGTTCCTGAAATCAAGTGGGAGACTGATTCGTTGTGCTATCTGAATCCAGCGCCTATTGTAGAAGAATGCTAGGTTGTTGGAGTACAGCTCATTCCTGTCCTATTTCTTTGACTCTTGAAAGGTCTCATTAACAATCTGCAATGGGATTGCTGGAGGCCACTCCTAGAAGCAAAGGATTGTTAACCTTTGTAGGATCTTTGAGAGAACAGGAAAAATACCTATCTTCCACAAAGATTTTCCAAGGCATTCTTGACTTTACACCTCAATCATGTCCTCCACTGGTCTTACTTGGCAGCTTAGTCAGCACAAGGACAAAGGTTTGGCACATGCAGCTCACCAATAAAATCTTAATAAAGGCTATCATGACCAGTATTTCATAGCGCCTCTCTCTGCTTTATTCCCCCTTTACACTATTTTAATTTCAGTATGACCTTCTAGCATTTATGTCAATGATATGACCTCCTGTTTTGCCCTTGCAAACCAATCTTTCCACTGAGGCCCCAGCATCAACCTATCCCAATTTCTGCCTTTTATTCTTTCTTCAAAACATTGTCATTATTTGTATCCTCAAAATATCTCTCACTATCGAGTTAATTTCTGTTAAAGTGCTTGAGGTATTGTCCTAGCTTTGTTCATAGTAATTCAGGAATAACATTGACATTCCCTGTTTCCTTAGGCCTTTGCAGTGGCTGTAATGCTATTGTGTTCCATCTTTCTGAAATGACTTTCCACTCTCATCCATTCCCATGCTACTGCTCTTTCAAGGTTCTAGTAATGAGTTAAAACAAAAATATTACAGGGTAAGTATTTTTAATTTGTGCTTCTGACTTGGATGTTGATCTCTGCACCCAAATTTCTCATGTGCGCATCAATGCACAAAGCTCCATGCCGGAAGTACAAATTCATAGAAATTATGCTTGTGAAAGTGCTACATATTCTAACTAGATAAGTAACTTTGACCAATTTAATTGAGTAAAACCAAAGCCAGGCTTTATTGCTCCCTGCAACACTTACACACCCTTGTCGTGAACTCTCACAATTTTTCTGGGTGTCCCGTCAGGATCAGGCAGGAGGTTTGGCACCTCAGTGAGCTCCTTGGTCCCATAGCAAGATCCTATCCCACATCTAATGTCATTGAAGCTATTTTATTCTAACTCCAAAATGCCTCCACTTTCAAACCTATCTTGCATCCACCATTGCTGAGATCTTGGGCACCAATCTCAGAAAGTCTTCCAGCCGACATTCCATTTTCCACCCTCCCCTAATTCAACCCAGAGTTTGTATGTCACCTCATACCCATTCACTATCCTGATCAGTCCCATGCTGTTCAGCCCCTCAATACCCAGAAAGTAACTGCCCCTCACTTTGTTATCCATTCCTGCAATATTAAATTGGTCCTCATACAGTGGAATACAGTGCAGAAGGAGGCCATTCAGCCCATCGCATCTGCAACAGCCACAAACCCATCACAGCCCTATTCCCGTATTTTTCCTGCTAATCTGCTGACATTAGGGTCAATTTAGAATGGCCAATCAATCTAACCTCCACATCTTTGGACTGTGGGAAGGACCCAGAACACCCAGAGGAAACCTGTAGAGACATGAGGAGAATGTGCAAAGTCCACACAGACAGTTATCTCAGGCCAGAATTGAACCGGGTCCCTGGTGGTGCAAGGGAGCACTGCTAACCACTGTTCCACCATGCCACCTTCACCCTCCAGCTCCCCACTGGTTACTATTCTTTCAGTCACTTTGCCCCCATTCTCCAAATCCCAACTCTTTTTTTCATGTTACTACCTTATTCTTGATTTCAAAACTCTTAAAACCTCATCTTTTGTCTTCGTCATCACCTCCAATCACACTGAAGCCCTGTCATCATCTTTGACTTTCTTTGGTACAACCCATCATAATGAGTCAGCAATTCCTTTGCAAACTCTTTCAATTTTTATTTCCATTGCAGTAATCATAAATGTAGACTGATATATTAATATATATAATATATTAATATTGTATATAACATAATATATAATATTATGTTAAATACAATAGGCAGTTGATTTTTTTATCACCCAGGTTTTGCTGTCACACAAACGTGGAATTTCTTCAGACAGAGAATGGTGAATCTGTGGAAGTCTTTGCCGCAGAAGACTGTGGGGGCCTGATCATTGAGTATCTTTAAGGCAGAGATAGCTAGGTTTTTGTTAATAAGGGGGTCGGGGTTATGGGGAAAAGGCAGGAGAATGGGGACAAGAAAAATATCAGCCACAATTGAATAGCAGAGCAGACACAATCGAGTGAGTAACCTAATTCAGCTCCTTTGTCTTATGATGTGGTCTTATCAACCATCCTATTTTTCTCTTCTATTCAAAAACTCATTCTTTTCCTCTTTTATTTTTTCATTGTAGAGGGGTGGTTGTAGAGGGTTGTTTTTCAAACTGAAGGCCTCTGATCAGGGATGTGCCTCAGGAATAAGTGCTGAGTCCACTATTATTTGTAAGTGGAGTCACAGGTGGACACAGTGGTGAAGAAGGCATTCAGCATGTTTGGTTTCATTGGTCAGAACATTGAATAAGGAGTTGGGATGTCTGTTGAAGTTGTACAAGACATTGGCAAGGCCACACTTGTGTACAGTTCTGGTCACTCTATTATAGAAAGGGTATTATTAAACTAGAAAGAGTGCAGAAAAGGTTTACTAGGATGCTATCTGGACTTATTGTTTGAGTTTTATGGAGAGGCTGAATAGATTGGGACTTTTTCCTCTGGAGAGTAGAATGCTGAGGGGTGATCTTATACAGGTCTTTAAAATAATGAAGGACATAGATTAGCTAGATTATCAATATTTTTTCCCAAGGAAGCGGAGTCTAAAACTAGAGGTTTAAGGTGAGAGGAGAGAGATACAAAAGTGTCCAAAATGGTAATTTTTTTTACATACAGGGTGGTAAGTGTCTGGAACAAGCTGTCAGAGATCATAGCAAGTCAGGCACAATTTTGTCTTTTAAAAAGCATTTAGATAGTTACATGGATAAGATGGGTATAGAGGGATATGGGTCAAATGCAGGCAATTGTGATTAGCTTAGGGGTTTAAAAAAAAGGAAGGCCTGTTTCCATGCTGTACACCTCTATGACACATTTGTGAGACATTGGCATCACTGGCTGTCCAGCATTTATGCCTATCCCTAGTTGCCCAAGGGCAGCTGAAAGTTAACCAAACCACTTGGCTCTGGAATCACACATTGGCCAGACAAGTACGGCAGAATTCCTTCCCTAAAGGACATTGGTGAACTGGGTGAGATTTTCCAACAATCATTTCATAGTCATCAGTAGATTCTTAATTTCAAATATTTTTTATTGAATTCAAATTCTACCAGCTGCCGTGGCAGGATTCGAATCTGGGTCGCCAGAACATTAGCTGAGTTTCTGGATTAATACTCTAGTGATAATACCACTAAGCCATCACCTGCCTTGTAAAGAGCTAGAAGCCATTTTTCCACACATGAAAAATACTACATGAAAAATGCTCTTCAATTGTTGTCTGTTATTAATATCTATCCTTAAAATATAAAGAATGTAACAAAGGAAAAAGTGGCAATGAGGCAGTAATTGCAGTGATAAACCAAAGTGTATATAAAGAGGCTCTTGAAACACCCAGGTAAACTCAAATGTAGCGACATTTGCTAAGTGCACTCACTGGTGACTATGTTTTATTACTTTCTGAGGAAGTTATGTATTTATTGATTTAATCTACCTAAATAAGGTCATTACACAACAAAGCTGTAGCGTTATTTGCAGAAGGTCATTGATCAACTAAACCTTTGAGATAAGAGTAAAGCGGAAATAGATAAAAGTTATTGGATTTCTTTAATAATTTACAAAACCAAACAATGTCTATCTCCCTTGAGCTGTTACAAAGTTGAAACTGGTTGGAAAATTGTAACTTCATATAGAACTGCTGGAATTACTACCAACAAGTTCAAATATAAAAGAGGTGATTTCATTTGAAGCTTGCTTTCAGACAGTGCTCAATAAAGTTGTTACCAGGAGGGCCACTAATCAATTAAGATGATCAATTCTCATTTAAATAAAATCAGAGAGTTGTCTGCGCTAAATCATTTCTAATGACTGTGAAATTTGACAGCGTTTCCACATAACTGAATCAACAAGGAGACTTAGGAGTGGGTCAGTCTGAACCTGTTCTCCATGTAACTGGCCAAGGTGAAATGCACTTACTACATTTTGAGATGGCAACACTGTATAACAGGACGTCTTCTGGTGCAGTAATCGCATCCCTGCCTCTAAATCAGTAGCTTTGGGTTTGAATCTCTTCCCAGGAAGCAACAGTCATAACATGGCAAACAGGTTGAATGTGTCATCCTGCAAATTCTTCCAACTCTCCAATGGCTACTGTTAAGAGCAGGGGAGACCCCTGTCAGCCATCTTTGATGTGGGGTGGTACCCCTCAAGCTATTAGTCCCTGTTGACTAGCTCTGGGAATCACTAGCAATGGAAACAGACGAAAGTTGGTCTTGGTGCACCATTAGGTGCAGGAAGAGAATTTCCCATCCTGCTTGCCACAGGGATCATAGCGGGAAAGGGGTGGACGATGCAGAGGCCCATTGACTTTGAGCGGGATTTTCAGGTTTTGTGGCAAGCACGGCTGGAAAATCCTGCACTGTATGACACTACAGATATTTTACTTTACTCAAGAGAGAATGTTCATTCCTTATAACAGCTCCTCTGTGGACATTGTGCAGGCAAAAATAAGAACTTAAAAAGAAAGAGGCAAAGGAGTAGGCTCTTCAGCCTCTCGAGCCTGTTCTCTTATTCAATTAGATCATAGCTGGTCTGCCATTTTAATTCAAACTATCCACTTGACTCCATTACTCTTGCCAATTAAAATTTTTTAATCCCACTTTTTAAGTTCTCGATTGAACTGGTCTTGGCAGTGTTTTGGAGGAGAGATTACAAATTTCCACCATTCTTTATACAAAGTGCTTCCTGACATTGTCCCTGTAAGATCTAGCTTTAGAATTTGTTCTGGATTCTCACATCAGAGTGAAGAGTTTCCTTCTATCTAACCTACCAACTCCTTTGATTATCTTAGCCACCACAATTAGCTCATCCCTCAATCTTCAAAATTCAAGCAAATGTATAAGTATTTAATGCTTTTTCACAATTGTGATGCGAAAGGTGAAGTTTATCTCCAACTTAAAAAAAAACAGACTCCAATGTATAATTTTGTTGGCCCATGGGCTGCCCAGTAAAGCTCACCCAAATAAATATTAGGATTGAAGCAGAACATATTCATCGAATACCTACAGTGCAAAAGAAGCCATTCAGCACATTGAGCCTACACGAACAACAATTCCACCCAGGCTGTATCTCCATAATTCCATCCTGTTAATCCCCCTGATATTAAAAATCAATTCATATTGGCCAAACAACCTAACCCAGAGCATCTTTGGAGTGCAGGAGGAAAGCAGGGCACCTGGAGGAAACCCATACAGACACAGGGAAAATGTGCAAGTTCCACACAGACTGTCATGAGAGGCCAGAATTGAACCTGGGACCCTGCCACTGTGAGGTAGCAGCACTAACTACTGTACTGCCCACACCCATATGCTAGTGGGTTGTCTGCCAACTGAGGAAGTTTGCTGCTGAAAGTTACTAGTGACAGCCTGAAATATTGATTCCATGAACTCCTGTTCTGAAATCAAAACTGGTGCCAGCAATGTCACTTGATTGAATTAATGGAATATAATTACTAAATGGAAAACAAATATATAAGCATAAGCTCTTTGCTGGGACAAATAGTCTGGTAATGAAAAAGCCCAACTGGAATTGGTCTTGATTGGGGAGTCAAAGAGATTGTGCAATACACTTTTTCACAGTACACTACCTTTTTATGCTAATGTATTTTGAATTGGAGAATAGAACTAGGAGCAAATGAAGATTACAAACTTATATTGTTTAACTGATTCTCTCAGCCCCCTCAATGTATTGATAGATTTTAGGATTGATGTAGCGTGAGTGGACATAAATTCTGACCAGCTCCTTGGTGACTACTTGCTTAGATATGTTTCTTCATGAAGAAGAAACCTCATGTTTTATTCAAGTGTCTTTCACAAAGCAAAGTTTTATGATGCATAGGAAGGAGCAGCTTTATAAATGATTACACAATCTCCTAATGCATGTGTTCCTGCATGACACACAGAAAGTTTCCTGTTATCAATGTCATGCTTGGAATTGGTGGAAGAACATGTCATCAGAAGGATAAGTATTTCTGACCATGCTTATGAGTTGTAACATCTGAACATCCCCCTTTTTGATGACCCCATGAGTACATGTTGAAACACTTAATGCTTTGCATTGAAATCCCATATCCCATTGCTCCTCTGGATAGTGCAATAGTGATTATTTTCAATGTCAGAGGTATCATGCTGTGAGACGGGTAATGCCGGCAATTTGTATTCATAATATATTTTAAAAGGGCGTGCATTTATAAGACAACTCTTTACGATCATCAGAGGTCTCTAGGCACTTTACAGCTAATGATATACCTTTGAAGTTTTTCCATGTATATGCAGTGATCAGCAAGCCAGGCAATAGCTTCCGCAGTGGCTAAATGGAACTCTCTGGGCCCTCCAGTGAATTTTGTCAGAGGCAGTTTTTAGTAATGTGAGACATTGATTGAGGTGCACCACAGCTTTAGCCTGGGTTCCCTGCAAGGCCCTACTTGCATCAGTTTTCTCCACAAAGGGCTTGCCCAGTCGGCATGGCAAATTGAAGGTAGGTGGGCAGCGGGCTGTGGGATCTGTGGTGAGGAGGGCGTGGTTTTCCATGGTGCTATGTTTGTTTCATTCCTGCTGCCATAGGCTATCCTTGGCATTGTGGTCTTAGCCATTCAGGCTGTCGCAATGTGAGGAGGGCAACAGCTGCATAGGTAAGGTCATTGCGTAATGGTAAGCTCAGGCTGATGTAGACCTTCTCTCAGGGCTGTCTTGTTGCAAGCATCCTCCTTATGTGAGAGGGTGGGATGTTGCTCAGGACTGGGAACCAGGGGAGTTGAGTTGATCAGAAGTTACCTGAGATTATACACCTTTGAACTGTAGTGCTTCTTGCAATATAGGGAAAATAGGAGCTGATTTGCATACAACAAGCAGCATTATGATAAAGCACAGATAATCTGTTATCGTCATTGTTACTGACTGAAAAATAAATTTTGCAGTGATTTTGTTCTGAGATAGTGCCATAAATATCCTACATCAACCCAAGCATGCAGCTGGACCTCAGTTTAACAGCTCATCTGAGCATGTCTGATAGTGAAGCACTCTCCTCAGTTCCACTTTGAAAGTCAGCATAGATTTTTGTACTCAAGCACTGGAATGGGACTTAAACATTCAATCTTGTTTCGAGATAAGAATGCAATTACTGAGCCATGCAGTCCTGCAGCTCCTTAGGTTTGGTGATTCTGGGTTCAAACCCCAGCAGAGCCATAATTCCTTTAAACTGATCTGTACAATGGAATACCTCATTTACAACATGGCAAAAAGTGTTTGGGTGGGACAGTGGTTAGCACTGTTGCCTTAGTGCTCCAGGGATCTGGGTTCAATTCCAGCCTCTGGTCACGGTCTGTGTGGAGATTCTACTCATGTCTGCATGGATTTCCTTCCACAGTCCAAAGATGTGTAGGTTAAGTTGATTGGCCATGCTAAATTGATCCTAGTGACAGGGTAAATATGTAGGCTTATGGGAGCAGGGCCTGTGTGAGATTGTGGTCAGTGCAGACTCGATGGGCCAGATGACTGCCTTTTGCGCTGTAGGATTTTATGATTTACATAAATATGCATTGATTTTTCCTGAGTAACTCACAATATTTTCCCAAATATTTACCAGCTGCTACTTTTTGCCAATAACTGAGGATTTAAGCCAAATTTTAAAATGTTAACAATCCTTAATTCACGAATAATATGATACAGGCACTTATTCTTCAGTGTTGTTTAATGCCTTTGCTGAAGTGTTTACCTGAAGTCCTGTCTTTTCTAAATAAATGAGTTTGTACTCGATAAACTCAGTCGCTCAGTGAAGCGACTATGTGAGCAGAATTCGGATTGCTCAGTTTGAGTACGTGCAGAATGTCTAGTTTCCCAGGATGTCAGTCAGTATTGATGCAATACTGCGTTTAGTTTCTACCACTTGCAGCCCGGTAGCTACTCTTCAAATCATTTTGAAAAGTTTATGGAGATAATATTAATGCATTATTGCTCTTTTTTAATTAGAACAGGCATATGAAGGAGAGAGGCAGGGGGAAATTTTCACTCCCAATTCAGGAATTTTTCTAACTCTGCAAACCTGACTCAGGATAAAATGTCGATTTGTGTTGTGGGTAGCTGGGGCTCATAGGAATCAGGCCTGTCATCCCCCACATCTCCAAACCACCTACCTCTCCACCCACCGTCCTCCACCATCCATGCCTCCATCCCTCCCCATACTCTCTATGAACTATCGATGTCAATACAGGCCACCTCAATTGCCACCATTTCTTCTATGCTAACTGTGCCTCTCCACCCACTCCCAACACTTCAGACCCTCCATGTTAACCTATGCCTCTCTTCTCCCAGTGGACCTCTGTAGTCCATACTGCCAACTTTGTGTCAACCCATGTCATGCACGTGACTTCCACTCATCGCCATGGTCCTTCAGAGTTCTTATGTCTACTTTGTGCCAGCTCATATCAATCCATGATACCCTATCTACTGACCTTTATCCTTACACTCCTCCATGCAACTCACCCAAGATTCATTCAAAAGACACAATGAGATGAACATCTTCCAACATAGAGTTTTCCTCTTATGTGCAGTTATTCTCTGGAGTGTTGCTGGACCAGGTCCTGAATCTCCAATTCTTATCCTTTTATTAGCTCTTCTAAGATATTCTGCCTCTTCGTTATTGGTTCAAATCTCTTCATTTTTCTCCCAATGGACCTAGTGCAAGGTCTTAGGTAGGATTACCTCATTGCTTTGTAGCTAAATAAGGACTTATGCCTTACAACATTTCCTTTGTAACTAAATAAGCTTAATCAGTTCAAGCCACTTTCAAGTTGTAGGTTACTCCAGTTCTAGTAGAATTTGCAGACCTTAGCTGCCCCTTTTTATTTCCTGGCCAACACTTTTTAGTGCTCATGTGTCTACTTTGTGTCAACCCATGATACCCCATCTACTAACCTTTAACCTTACGTCCCTCTATGCCAAGTCACCCAATATTCACAGGCAGAACCTCAAAAGACACAGTGAGATGAAGTTAACTAAGGACAAAGAACAAAGAACATTACAGCATAGGAACAAGCCCTTCGACCCTCTAAGCCTGCACCAACCATGCTGCCCGACTTAACTAAAACCTCCTATCCTTCCGGGGATCATATTCCCATCCTATTCATGTATTTGTCAAGATGCCCCTTAAAAGCCGTTATTGTATCTGCTTCCACTACCTCCCCCAGCAGCAAGTTCCAGGCATCCACCACCCTTTGTGTAAAAAATCTGCTCTGTACATCTCCTTTAAACTTTGCCCCTTGCACATTAAAACTATGCCCTCTATTAATTGACTCTTCCACCCTGGGAAAAAGCTTCTGACTATCCCCTCTACCTATGCCTCTCATAATCTTGTAGGCTTCTATCAGCTCTCCCCTCGACCTCCGTCATTCCAGTCAGAACAAATAAAATAAAGTTTTTAAGGGCTGAATTTTTGTACAGTCAGAGGGGCAAGATCATGTTTTCTGATCTTCTCCACCCCCCGCAGATGATATAGCATTTTGGACAGGAAACTCAGTTAAATACATTTTAATAAATTCAAATACACAAAAGACCTCACTGCCATATGTTTCTCTCCCCCAAATTAAGAATTCACCTCGCACATTATATCAGTAAGGTTTATAACTGTTTTTGAAATACAGTCAAGGAGAAGCCACCATGGGTGCAATAGTAAGTATAGGTTCCAGTGGGGAGGGGAACAGGCTTGGGAAGGACAATTCGGTACACTACCACCACACGAAATTTAATAGTGAACTCAAAATACGGTATCCATGAAGTGCTGTGGAACAGCAACAGCATAACTGTATTCAACCTCAATGTGCAACATCATGGCCCAAAATGTCCCTCACTTTATCATCACCATCAAATCAGAAGAACTACCCTAATTCAACAAAGGTTGCAGGAGAGCAAGCCAGAGGCAACCCAAGCATATCTAAAAATTAGGTAGCAACCTACTGAAGCTACCACACTTCAGTAGTAGGAAGTACTTTCATATCAGCTAAACAGCAAAAACAGCATGTGATTTACAGCAAACTAAGCAATACTACAACCAATGGATCAGATCAGATCAAAGCTCATCAAGTCATGAATGCTGGTGAACAATAAAACTAACTGAAGGAGAAGGTTCCACAGGTCTCCCCATCTTGTTGGTCCTCAGGGTAGCATCCTGGGTCACCAGCCTCTGCTGCTTCATCAATGACCTGCCCTTCCTGATCCTTCCAGTTGGATCAAAACTGGAAATCTTCACTGTTTATTGCATAATATTTATTTCTATTCACAACTGCTCAGATGATGAAGGAGTACATGCCTATATGCAGCAAGATCTGAACAATATTCAGGTTGGGGATGATAAGTGACAATATTTGCACCACACAAGTTCCAAGCAACAGCTGTCTCCAACAAGAGCGAGTCTAACTAACTTCTATCGACCTTTAATGGCATCAGCATCAGCCCATCAAGAGTTTGGAAGTCATCAGAATCTTGGACCAACTATATAAATTTCAGGGCTAGAAAAGCAGGTCAATAGTTCAGTGTCTGTTGAAAGTGACTCACCGCCGGATACTCCAAAGTATTTCCATGGATACAAGTCAGGAATGTGATAGAATACATTTGTCTGTTGAGTGCACCTCCAACACCCTGAAGAGGTTTGATACCATCCAAGACAAAACAGTCCATTTAAATAGCACCCTATCCACCACCCTAAACATGCACTGTGGCAGCACAGCAACACATTGTCTTTTTTAAGAATCCCTACAGTACAGAAGGAGGTCATTCACTCCATCGAGTCTGTACTGACCACAATCCCACCCAGGCCCTATTCCTGTAACCTCACACATTTACCCTGCTAATCCCTCTGATGCTAGAGTCAATTTAGCATGGCCAATCAATCTAACCCGCACATCTTTGGACTGTGGGAGAAAACTGGAGCATCTGGAGGAAACCTAAGCACACATGGTGAGAACGTACAAACTCCACAGACAGTGACTCGAGGCCAGAATTAAACCTGGGTCTGTGAAGCAGCAATGCTAACTATTGTGCTACACTTCCAAAACCAGTGATCACAAACACCTAGAATGACACAGGCAGCAGACACATAAGAACAACACTGCTTCTAAGATGTTGCAGATAGTTGAAGTAATGAGGTGCTGACAGAAGAATTTATAAACATTACAAATTTGAATAACAAAGATAAATTTGTCAATCCTCACAGCACGATCACACACAAAAGGTAATGGGACTCAGACCTACATTGTGATTTCTTCAAATTTCTCGGAAGCTGTGAATTTAGCACCTGGAATTTACTACCATAAAATACTCAACTATAAATGTAAATAACATCAATCCTGAAGTTGACCATCTTTAAATTATGATGACTGATATTTTTGAATATGACAGACAATGAAATAAATATTTTAAAGGCTGCAAAATTGGCTCTGAATGATTGTTCTCCGAGGAATGCTTCTTCGAGTTTCATCTCCTATTTTTAGCAGCTGTTTTTTGTATTGACAACAATCAGATTCTGGGCTGCAGTTGGGCAATGGTCTATGAGTTAGGAGAAGAAGATGAAGCCACTATTCAGGAATGTGTGTTTTTTTTTCTGCTCTGGCTTTAATTAACTCTTAAAAACATGAACCAGAAGAAGGTCAATTTTTTTTTTATGAGCCTAGCAGCCTTGCAACCTCAGAAGACAAGCTGCCGAATTACAAACATTAGTAGCTTGGCTTGTCAACTTTTTTTTAATTCAATGGAGAACATTCCTATTGTATGAAATGTTCACTTGGATCTCCACATGGTCACTGAGTGCATAAACATTGTGAGGTAACAGTCAAGAGACAGCAGGAAGGAATGGATTTCTTCCTTTTCTTCTGGCTAGCCTCATGTTAGCTGGCGGCCCACAAACTATTAAGTGTAAGTTTATTTCTTAGTGTGGCAAACTAGCTTACATAAACATTGTGATGAAGTTACTGTGAAAAACCCCTTGTTGTCACATTCCAGTGCCTGTTTGGGTACACTGAAGGAGAACTTAGCATGGCCAGTGCACTAACCAGCACATCTTTCTGACTGTGGAAGGAAACAGGAGCATCCAGAGGAAATCCACACAGACATGAGGAGAATGTTTTGAAGGGATCTGCACAGTCACCCAAGCAGGGAATTGAACCCAGGTCCCTGATGGTTAGCAGTGCTAACCATTGTGCTGCCTCATATTACACAATAACATAATTTTATTATATGTAAAATATTGTTATATATTGTATGTTATACATTATTAATATATATTAACCATAGAATAAATATTCTAATCATTTTGCAAAGGAATTATATAAACTTCACTATGAAGTATAGCAATATTCAGAAATATTTGCTATTGTGTCACAGCCCTTGGTGCTTTTTAACCATAGCAGCATCCTAAATACTACCGTTAACTTGCTTTGCAATTCAAAAGTATTCCATTTTAGGCATATTTGTTGAAATCAATTCTTGTATTCCAGGATTTTTGCTCGAAAAATTCCTCAGAGCTTTGCTGCTGTTTAATTTGTGGGAACACAGCTGAGATCACGTTTACACTTCAGGCGAGCGTGAACAAATGAAATGAGGGATTCCCTGGCTGCAGTTATTAAGGAGTGTGGATTATTGTTATAGAAACTATGGTTCTGCAATTTGCGATCGCCGACTCCTAGCCTGGAGAGTGGGCACAGCCAGATTTCCAAACACTTACCCCAAATCTATGACCTTTCCTGGACATTGCACGTGAATGGAAATCAGTTGACGGCACCGATTGGATTTGATATGCTGACATCAATTCTAACTCCAGGTGGGCATTCTGTTCATAAAAGCTGAGATCAACTCTGATTTCAATCAGCCTGTCAGGACTCACTGTTTCATCTAGGTTAAGATTGACCACATGTTATCATATCCGCATTACCTTTAGACTAAACATGTTTTAAACTGCTTATCTATTTAAGACAGTCAGTAAATAATAGTTCACAGAGAATTTTCAAATTTAGCACTAGAATTGGATAAATAACACGATTTGACAAACTCGTCACTGTGGAATCGCTCTGTAATGAGTCCAATGTTCTCTGACTCATTTTCCCATGCAAAGGGCGGGGTGAAATAACAACTGTTACTTACAATAATTAGTCTGCAGTCCCGGATGTAAAGGTGTAAAATTATGATTGTTACAGCCTTGCCTATATTTCTGGAGATGTATGACTACGGATTAGAACACTAACACATTAATTATTAACACTAGACATGAATCAGTGTAATGTCAGTTTGGCCAGAGTTTTCCTGTATCATTTATTTGCGTCTGATAGAGCTCACAACAGAGACTAGGGAATGAAGTATTCTATGATCCTTGTGCACTATGCCAGCTTGTACAAAAACAGTGAAAAGAGTAATGAGGTGTTACCAATGGTAAAAGCTAATTGTGTGATTCATCATTGCTGCTCTATTATTTATTTCCCTTAAGAAACATTTCAAAATATCTCAATTTCCAGTTTTAAATCCATCTCATTTCTTCTGTTTGTCAGATTCTATATCAAACTTAATACATCTATTGCACATTGAACTTACATAAGGTGACAATCTCAGGTCTGTGCTTGCAGAAAAATCATGCAGAAAATCAAATTGAGTCATTAGATAGATCAAGAAAATAGGAAGGTCAGACTTTGCCTTATTTAAAAGTTTAACATTTATTTATTAGTCACAAGTAGGCTGACATTAACTCTGCAATGAAGTTACTCTGACAATCCTCTAGTCACCACACTCAGGTGTCTGTTTGGGTATACTGAGGGAGAATGTAGTTTGGCCAAAACACTCCATACAGACAGCAATCCAAGCCAGGAGTCAAACCCAGGTCCCTGGTGTTGCAAGGCAGCAGTGCTAACCACAGTGTCACTGCGTCACCATATAATATCTAACGGCCACTTTTGAGAAGTAATAACAGGAAACACTCCAGTGTAGCTGCTCAGCCAGAAAGAGAGAGATTTGAATGTAAGAAAAGGTCAGGAAACAAGTAAGAGAACAATTTTGGAGATACCACCAACATGGCAACATGCCCATGAAGATTGAAGCATTTTATATATTTTGCACAAGGTGCGCAAGTACTATGGTTATGATACAACATGATGTTTAACGTGAAATGAAACAAGTTCAGTAGCTTTATCATTATTGTGTTATGGCCTAATAGATAATCTAATGATGATGAACGTTATGTGCCACTCCCTAGACCATTCCTTAGGAATGTCTGGAATTCTGTGGCTGTTCATGCTGCAAGCGAAGACGGAGAACCTGCAGCGGGACCAGAGAATCCTGCTGACGTGAATAGGCCTATTTTCCTCAAGCTTAAAAAGATTATGTAGGTTAGTCTGCATCTTTTAATCAATGATATCTCAGACATAATATGATTAATGAATGGAACTTTCACAGGCAAGAGAAGGCAGGTTTTGATGTGTGTAGGAAGTAGATTCATGAAAATGTCATCAGATCACAATCCTGCCATCGTTCTGAACACTTGGGCATGAGATTGAAGGTAAGCAGGGAATTCCAAGTGTAGCTATTAGGCGAAGTATTTAAATATTCTAATAGGTATTTAGTCACTATTTTAATTGAGCACTGTGGTATTTTGTTGGAAAGTTATCATTGACAGGATGAAATGCTCGTGGCTGAAAATTTCTCATCCTGTAGCAGGCAAACCAGATAGACCATTGAAAGGTCTGTTAAGCTCAGGTGGGAATTTCCGGTTCTGAGGCACACATGGCTGGAAAATTCCACCCACATTTTTGCAACTAACCCAGAAAGATTATGTAGGTTAGTCTGCATCTTTTAATCAATGATACCTCAGACATAATATGATTAATGAGTGGAACTTTCACAGGCAGGAGAAGGCAGGTTTTGATGTGTGTAGGAAGTAGATTCATGAAAATGTCATCAGATCATGATCCTGACATTGTTCTGAACACTTGGGCATGAGATTGAAGGTAAGCAGCGAATTCCAAGTGTAGCTATTAGGCAAAGTATTTAAATATTCTAATAGGTATTTAGTCACTATTTTAATTGAGCACTGTGGTTTTAACAGTCACCTTTCAGTAAGTTGCCAGGATCGCCAAGGTGAACACACAGTGGAAAAACTTCTTCAGTGAAACTGAAAAGTAGGAAAAGTTTTGATTATAGAAACAAAGAGCTCCAGCCATGGCCATTGAGAGACTAGTGGTCAAAACGTTTCTTCTCTCAGAATGCTACCACAGCTTGACTGTTTCTTGCCAACTTCTTGGAAACACTTCACTTGCTTTTAGTTGTATCTGCCTGCTCGTCTTTATCACTACATGGAGGTAGCTTATGAGGCTGAATCTCTACTGAGAGGCAAGACCAAAAGCCACACCATTGTCAACAATCGTATCAGCTGCTCACTACACGGTGGAGGGGACAGGTTAAGCTGAAATGAGCTGAGAGCCCTACATAGCATCTACAGACAGAACACCTGCTCCCTCAAAAGTCTCAACAGCAGTGCCTCAGGAGTGATTTCATGAAAGGTCATGGTTGACATTTCCAGTCTGCTGCAAAACACCATCTCTCAATGGAGAAGCTAAACATGTATTGCCAGTGGCTGGCATACTGACAGACACCCCCACGATCTCTGTCTTTCCTGGAGGTTGTGAACTCTTTTCTTTTGCAAGGACAGGGAGGTATGAATGTTCTGGTAATAGTTGAATGTGCAGCAATGAAAAGCAACAATTGTAGAGAGAGAGAGAGAGACACATGGGTGCAAAAGGACAGTCGGCTGTGGGTGGATGTTGGCTGCTCAAATAGGGATGTGAAGTGCATAGACAGAGTGGGACAAGTGGACCTGTGAGATGTATTGTTCTGAGGGCCCCTGTATATGAGAATTCTGGGGAAGTCACAGTGTGAATGTTGGTATCTGGCAGCCTTATCCACTTCCCTGGCACACCTTCCTGAGGTCCTGTCTCTTCTTGGGGTGCACTCTATTCAGGCTGGAGGATCATGCTCTTCTGCTGTCCTCAGCCACTTCTATCCATGTTGTCTTAACTAGAGATTGTCTCCTTTCTCCCATTCCTGGAAATGTTTGCCTCAGATCTCACAGCAAGACACTGATGTAAAAGTGAGAGACCAGGGGAGCAGACTCACCAGAATTTCTCTCCATTCCCATGATTGCTGCAAATCCAAGTGTTAGTAACCCGTGGAAAGGTCGCCCGATTCAGAAATTCTACCCACCGTCCCTGAATAGTTGGGGCAGGAGAATGGCAATTATAAAGCTCACTCCCTCACCAATCTGTTACTGATCCCACTGATTCGTCAGGAACAAAGTTGAAAAAAATTTTGAGAAAAATTACAAGTCAGTAAAAGATCATTAAATGGTCAGGAGGCTCAACATTCAAAGGTTTTTTTTAATAGAAATTGAGATGGTTTTATTTACATTTTGTTAATTTTAGGAGAAAAGGCCATACATAAGCTTACACAATGGTTGTTCACCTCCTGCCGTTGCCGCCAGCGAGAATGGGAAATTTAGCGCTCAGCCAAATCTCTGTTTACTGCAGGAGGACCTGAGCGTTCCTCAGCAAGGTCACAGAATGGTGGCTTTTGCTATCAAAGAAACCTGTTGGACTTTAACCTGGTGTTGGGAAACTTCTTACTTTGTTTACTCCAGTCCAACGCTGGCATCTCCACATCAAGGTTGCAGAATCCAGCACAATATATATCCAAAGTATTCCACAGTGTAAAATTGTTTCACAAATATCTACCTCTCTCCAGCAACCAAGGAAATAGTAGTATTCAATGATCAAAAAGCACACAAACACTCTCTGCAACTCATCTTATTCAGTAAGAAACGCACACAAAGGTTAAAGTTCACATGTGAATAGGAGTATTCAGATCACATGTTCAAAGATAGTGCCTATTATTCATTTTTCTATTTAGGTATCAGAAATGCAATTAATTATAACTAGATTCCCAATTCATCCCAAGTAGTTAATGGCTAATGTATTTGGCAGCACTGTTGTAAGGTTCAAAACAAGGTAAAAGCTTTCAAAGGAAAAAAATTTGCATTTATATTGCACCTTTCATGCTCTGACAAGCTCCAAAGTACTTCACAGCCAATTAATTTTTAAGCATAGTTACTGTTGCTATGGAGGCAAACCATCAGGACTGCAGTTAACCACACTGTCAAATTCAGGTTTTGGAATGGATGAATGGTGACTTCCTGTAATAAGTCAGCAAAAGGTGAAGCCACCTGATTCAATTCATGTCACCAAGGCTGGAATTTTACCGCCTTGCCTGCCCTGGAATCGGAATGGGTGAGGCTCACAGAATGGAATTTTTCAATTGGCCTCGGGCAGGATTTTACAAATCTCTCCCAAGCTGCAATGTTCCAGTAAAACCTGGCACAAGCTGGAAGAACAACATCTAATCTTCCAATTGGACATGTTGCAGCCCTAAGGGCACAACATTCAGTTCGGTAACTTTGCCAACATCCCCACCCACTTTCCATGCAACCTTCATGTCAAATTAATGCCAATCCATGCCCTCATCTACACCTTGGCCCATTATTTCTATGCCAACTCATCAACTATCCAACCATGGGCAAACCTCAGGTGTTATGTTGCGATTAAATGAAATAAAGGTATAAATATCTATTAGTCTATCAGCCTTCACTAAAAACATTCACATTTGAAAGCCTTTCCACAACTTTTACATCTTCTCAAGTGCTTAATTTCTTATTTAAAAATTACAATTGGGCAGCATAGTGGCACAGTAGTTACCACTGCTGCCTCACAGTGCCAGGTACCTGGTTTGATTTCAGCTTTGGGTGACTCTCTGGAGTTTGCCAGTTTCCCATGGATCTTCTTTGGGTTTCTCTGGTTTTCTCTCACAGTGATGGTAAATGCATGGGGTTATGGGCATGGGGTTATGGGGGTGTGGTGGGCTTGGGTGGGATGCCCTTGCTGAGCGTAAATTGCTGAAGTAAATTGCTTCTTTTGCATTATATGGATTCTGTAATCTATCATCTTCATAACTCCATATTGAAGAGAGCCAGTAGTTAATCCTTTAACAAGTTCTTCAAGCTGTCATTCAAACTGTGAGCTTAAAACCCCCTTATTGAAATAATTAAAGCTTGGGAAAATCAAACAAGAATTTGCCCCCAGCAAAATGTCAACAAACAGGTAATGTAACTGCCAGAACAGTGGTTTTTCCAACTACTGCTGACACCAGCAGCCTGTTTTATTATAAAGGGTTGGAAATTAAAATAACTTTGCATAATGATAATTAAAAAGACTCCATCAGCCTTTAAGAGAACTTTCTCTGCTGCTCTGTAAATTTCTGACTCCCACATTTCAGCTGAAGGCCCTTGCTTCAGGAAAAATTCAGAATGGAATCCAAATGGTCCTGCTGCGTTCCAATTTCCCTTATGTGTGAGTCATACCCCACCCCCTTTCCCTACTGGTAAAATTGGATCTATTGGAAATTAGGCAGACTTCCTCATCTGGGTCTCACCCACCATTTCGGAAGTTTGATGGAGTCTCCAGAATTCCACAAATATATGAACCAGTCTGGATGTTAGAGTTCAAATTTATAATTATGATTTAACTATTGTGTTTGTGGCCTTTAAATAGTTTATTGAGTAGGTATCAAAATGTTTGGTGACATGGGGGGGTGATGTATTCCATAAATCTGATAAATGAATCATTTAGTTCTAAATTCACTTTAAATCCATTCATATCAATTGAATGAGCAGCAATATGACAGGTATCATTTATCCAGTTATCCAGCTTCTCAAATGAATGTCAAAACTCTGTCAATTATATAATTTTACCCAAATGACCCAAGTATAAAATAATTGTGAAATTCAACCTAAAGAGCTCATTATCTCTTTCGTTACTTTTGAATAGAATTATTTACCACGAAAACAAGATATAAAGTTTAAGTGATAAATAATGCCACAGAACAGACCAGTGCAACAATAGTAAAGTTTCATGTTGTTGTGGTAGTTCTGCAAAGGTTAAGCTTTGGAGACTTTTTTTGGACAACAATACTACTGACTGAATCTGGTGTTAAATCGACAACAGTGTCTGAGAGTAAAATATCTGTAGTTGAGTTTCTATTAAAACACTAAGCTGTCTCTTCATTGATCAAGTCATCGCATAAAGCTCAGCATTTGATGTTATAACTGAAAAAGTCTGAATTATGAATCAGTTCCTTTTTTTATAGTCTAATTCACTTTTTGGAGCTATTTTAAGTGAGAGGGGGCTTGATGCAGTATGGGACGGGTGGAAGGAATTGAAGGAAAGTCAGGAGCTCATCAGCAACTTGGGAAGAGGGGTAGGGAGAGAAGTGAGGGAAGGTGCAGAGGAGAGAGGGAACAATGAGAATGATTGCATGAAGAATGCAAGGGAAAGAAGAAGGCAGGGAAGAAAGATGAAAAGATAAGTTGAAAATCAATGCTTTAAATGGCTGCAGAAAATGCATCTTATTCTACACTATTGCAAGTTATGACTGTATATAGACAAAGGGTTGTTTCCATGCACTGATAACTCAGCTCCCGCATCCATCTGATCTGGAACCAATGTGAGCAACATGTCCCATCTGGAATGTATCGCATTTTAGGCACAAATTGATGTTGACACTTTCTTTTAGGTGGATCTCTCAGTTGAAGAAGAGTTTTGGGGCAATTAGATCAGCTATGAGTATTGTAGTCAATGCTACTGCTATCAGACACCATGGATTCTTTCCTGGGCTATTGAAATTGTGTAAGTCATATAGCGGTCACACTAGTCCTGATCTGTTAAATATTTAAGTGTGGTGTTCCCACTTTGGGTGCAATAGCAATCTTGGTACAAACTGCACTCTATGTCACTGGTTTTCGGAAGCAAAACTATGATTCAAGGGCAGCACAGCGGCATACTGGCTAGCACTGCTGCCTCACAGCAGTGCTAGCTGTGAGTTCAATTCTGCACTCGGGTGACTGTATGTGTAGTTTGCGCTTTCTCCCCATGTCTGCATGTGTTTGCTCCAGTTTCCTCTCACACTGCAAAGATGTGTGGGTTAGGTTAATTGGCCATACTAAATTGACTCTAGTGTCAGGGGAATTAGCAGAATAAATGTGAGGGGTTACAGGAATCAGTCCTGGGTGGGATTGTGGTTGGTACAGACTCAATGAGCTGAATGGTCTTCTTCTGTACTGTAGGGATTAATGATTCTCCTCCAATGTCACTTATGCAACAGCACACATAAAATCCTCCATGAATCAATGAAATTACATAGTGTAATGGAAAGCAATTATTTATCACACTTGAATTTAAAAATTCCTTAAGAGTGATAATCCAGTGCAGTTTTATTAATACATCTGAAAATGGATTTATCATTAAATATAAACATTCTTGGTAAATACCTAGTCCTTAACATGTGATAAATGCATTTCAAATTGCCTAAACTGACCTTAGACAATTACACAGAACCACTTACTGGTTCCATTAGTGTACACTATTCAGATTCTAGATCTTCCAACCCAGTCCACCAAGGAAATGGCTTCAGATGGGACGGATAATTTGACAGATCAGCAAACTGTCCTTTGACCTCAGGTGGAATTTCTGGCCTTGGAGAACTGTAGGCCCCCAAATCCTCCTCTTAGTAAATTAAATATCTTTTTAAAAAAAGAAACATTCCTTCTCATGTGTTTCTACCTAAAAAAAAAGTATATTTTGAAAAATCTCAAATAACCACAAAAGGATGCAATCAGTGGAAACTCACTTTTCCATTAATTTGATGTGGGACCATGGTCTGTTTTGAGTGCGGGTCCATCTTCTAGTCTAATCCTTTTTAACCCAGTGTTAGAGATTTTGGAAACTTGACTTATACTCATTGTAACTTATGTTTAAAATGCTGCTTTCTCTTACACTGATTTGGATGATTTCAGATGGTGGAAACCTATATATATATTTATATATATATATATATATATATATATACAAACACATAACCCACATGTATACATTTTCTGACGTACAGATATGCACATATGTGCGGGTAAGTTTTCCAGTCCCATCCACCCTGGGAATCATCACATGAGGGATGGACAATTTGACAGACTATTTAAACATCCGTTGACCTCAGCCATGAATTTCTGGTCTTGGGATGGGTGCAGCCAAAAAATCTTATCCATAAATATATATAAAACTATATAATCTACAATAGAAGTATTTCAAACAACATCTGTAATTAGTTATATGTGGGAATTTGAAATGATGTGAACTGTCAATACAGTCTTTCAATAAACAGCTGTGAGGTTAACTGATTTTACACTGCCTCCATTTGAAAACATCATTAGCAAGATAAGTTTGAAATATCTCTGTGTTCAATAACAAAAGATTGCACGCATAAAGTGCTTCCTGAGGCACAAGGATCGGAATTCCACTATTTTTTTGAAAACACTGACAATTAAAAGCCTTAGGATAGACTCTGTTTTTTATGCATCAGTCACATTGGACCACCCACATTCAGAAACATCTCTCTTTAGCAATGAGGCTTGTGTCTTTTTCTTCACAAGATCATTTCAGCAATCAGCTGCTGTTGCTTTTGGCTTCAGCACCAGCCATTGGCGTGAGTTTTAGATATGATTTCTTCCTTCGTTGGATGACATTAATCATCAATTAATCATACAACATTACCATTGCTGCTCGAGCCAATGGCAAATTCTCATGAAGAGTTGCACAAAAACAAAGGGACCAAAAAGCCTGCCTTGATTAAGTTCAGCAAAATAATAAAAATGAGCAAAAAGCAGTCAAACCTGCTTTTCAATTTTGTTTAATTCCTTTCTGCCTAAAACAGTGAGTAAAAACTGCAAAATTGCCATAAGATCTTTTATATTTAGCTGAAGAGGCAAGTTAGGTTTAAATACCATCAACTCAGGTTTAGTTCTAGTTAATCATTATCCCCAATTTTAATGGCAAGCAATTAAAGGAATGCCTTGAAACTATATAATGTGTTGGTGCAGGTAATGTTCCCTATAAAACATATCTATGAATCATAGATTATTATTCAAGTAATATTACCTGTGAGGTGTAAATGCAAAATGAAATGTACTTATTTTTCGGGTTTGGATAAAAGCTTTGGCGGAAATGTATTGAATTATTTTTAGTTGCATCTACCCGTACTTGTATTTAGACTATCAACAATACATTTATATCATAATGCCAAGTGGTGGTGTACTCAAAAGGTGTTGTCATTCATAATGCATTCTTTTTCTCATGCGCTATTTTAATTGTATCATAAGATAATTTATCTTAAAATGATTTATAAAATTCCCTCACTCTTTTTCCTTTCCTTGATCGCACTCAGAGCTGTACACAACACTGGGGCCAATCTAGTGTTTTATTAACATTCAAGATGATCTTTTTGCCTGTTGTATTTTATTCCTCTCTTTGAAAAATCTAGGATACTGCGTGACTTATCTACCATTCTCTCACCCTGTCCAGCCACTTTCAATTACTCATGGGCATATACATTCAAGACTCTCTGCTTCAGCACCCTCTTTGGTTGTATCCTCCATTTTTTATTGTCTCTCCATGGATATGAAAATTAATTTGAGCAGAGATTTGAGGGGAAGATACAATGTCTGAAAATGGATACAATTTCAGTCACATTACACTGACTGTGCCCCCAAAGCATGTCACCTCATTATCTTTACAAGTATTGCTTTTCTGATTTTTCCAATGAACCAATTCCCTCAGACTCACTCCTTCCCTCAGTTTTGCACACAAATTGCATGACTGACCAACAGTTTCTCAACAATTGTTGTTAAATTGTTGTAAGATTTCCAGGGATGGCATGATAGCACAGTGGTTAGCACTGCTGTTTCACAGTGCCAGGATCCTGGGTTCAGTTCCTGGATTAGGTCATTATCTATGTGGAGTTGGCACCTTCTCCCCATGTCTGCATGGGTTTCCTCCCACAGCCTGGTTTGGTGCACTGATCTGAACAGATGCTCGGGGAATTTCACAGTAATTTCACTGCAGTGTTAATATAAGCCTGACTTGTGACTAATAAATAAACTTCTTATAAATTCATGGGAGACATTTTTGAGGGAATTTTGACTTACTTGTAAAAACCAGAGAGACATGCTAGCTTTGGGCCTGTGGAAATGCAACAAACTGGGGTCACCAATGGCATTATTACATAATTATGATATTGGAGGAGGATTCCTGTAGGATGTTATGGGTCAGATCCCCAAAAACCATGAGTTAGATCAGTTGTGGTGGATAACAGTATTGGTTCCAGAAGACTTTGTAAAATATTAGCAATTACAGCAGGAAATCAGATCTTAGCCCATAATGTCTCTCCATGAGATCTAACCTTGCATAGAATCCCCACAGTACAGAAGGAGGCCATTTGGCCCATCAAATCTGTGCCAACCACAATCCCACCCAACACTATCCCCATTTTATTTACCCTGCTAATCTCCCTGACACTAACATTAATTTAGCATAGTCAATCAACCTACATCCGCACATCTTTCGACTTTGGAAGGAAAACAGAACACCCAGAGGAAACCCATGTAGACATAGGGAGAAAGTGGAAACTCCATACAGACAGTGACCTGAGGCTGAAATTAGGAACTGGTGCTGTGAGGCAGCAGTGCAACTTCTGTGCCACAATGCTGCCCCTTCATCATTTTCTATATAAGCAATTAATACATAATGATGTTAATCATATAGAAAGTATTAGTGTCAACAGATAACTTCACAAAATTCAGGCTGATTTGGTGTGTCATTATTGTCAATTCTGTGTGATTAACATAAGATGTCATTATTTCTACCCATTGTACACTAGTCATTTTCTGTGGAAAGAAATTGAGCAATTTAGTGCAGGTCTGCTTGGCCATATTCCTTAAAATGCAGCCCGCTTCAATTGTCCTGTCTCTGCTGCCCTGTGATGATTGGGGAATTGTTTTAAGCACTTCTCAAGAGCATGAAAATTGGTCTGCAAAGCACCCCTTCTTTGTCACTAGTTGGATTACTAAAGTCGGCAATGGGGAGCAGCAAGTATACACTCAATCCCAACCACAGGTGTACTGCCTGCCTTGTGCAAAAAATACATGCTCGTCCCATGGAGAGAACTGGAAGCCTGAAAGCCGGGCTGAGCATGTGACATCATTGACAGGCTTGGGTGGGGAGAAATCTGGGAGAGATTGCAGGACCAACAGGGACCCAGTAAATGGTTCCTGCCAGGGCATACACAGGTAAATACAACCTCTCAGGAGGAGCGGAAGGGTCACTTTAATTGGTTTAACCATCATTTTTTTTATAATCTTTGGTGGTTTTTGAAGTCAACCAATTTAATCTTCAGTCATTAGAATTAGTATTAGAATTAGACTTAATGACTTTTTAGTTTCCATTTACTGCTTAGAAAAATAGTTACGTTGTTTTTTTCAGAGCTGCCTTCTTTGCTTTATTGCGGAGAGGCCACCCAAGTTTCAACTTGCCTCAAGTGAAAAAAATCACCATGATTTCATTTTTAAAAGAAAACATTATTTTGTGCATTTAAGAATCAGATGGAAAGGAGTCCCTATTTCATTTTTGAAAATATCACAACAGAGATAACAAATCTAGAAGAGTTGGTTTCAAAAGTGGGCTTGGACCAAATGTTGTGTCTCTGATGGACAGCAGTGTTTATTCTACAGGGAATACTGCTGGATTATTATGATTTGCAAAATAGATTTAATAACTACCACAACAATTCAAGTACCGAAGTGACCAAAAAAGCTTCCCTGTGTTTTAAAGGTACTTGTAAATTTTTCTCATCGACAAATTATCTTTCATCCAATGAACAACCAGCAGCCTTTTTTGCTGTGCTTTTGTCAATCTTCTCCTAAAGCAAAAATAATGAATTGAGAGAATTTCTGAAAAAACTCCCACCAAAAATAAGTGAAGCCATTGTTAAAGGACTAATTTGGCACTGAGTAATAAAATGATCACCATTCTTGGAATTCTGTTACATTCTGAACTTTAGCTTCCCATTCTTCTAATCACAAAAAACACATACTTACCGCCTCATAATACCAACTACTGAAACCCTGGGCTTGAATTTAAGTCCTCACAATTGGTGGAAACCAGGATAGGAAAGCAGTTAAAATAGAACAAATGAATTGTTCACTCCTTTCCTACTTACACAGCAAGGATACCCAGCCTAGAGGGGCAATCCAGACTCCTGGCCCAAATCTGATCCACTGATATATCTGTTTCTGCATCACATTATCAGGGAGCCCTAGAAGTGGTCATTTTCTAAAAGTATTAAAAATATGTGCCTCAGAAGAAGTACAGATGCTTCTGCTTGAAGAGGAGCAAACTCATTTTAAATATGTTTCCATGATATTGGACATCCCACCCTTCCAAACAGTGGCATGTCCATTAGCGATAGCAATATGTGGTTAGATTGTCTATAGAATTCAAATGAGGCTTGTTGTGAGGTGTTGGTTACAGAGCAGTATGCCTTAAGGAAGTCTCTGGGGTCTTTCATAGGTTAACTGTGAGTCTTTATTAACTACTACAACTAATGTTACATGTACAGCAAAAGGGACAAACTAAGATGTGCCTCCATGCCAAGGTCTACACAGGCCTCTGCTCAATATTGCACTAATACCTGGGTTTGGGTCATGTGTCTTCTTGCATCACTCTGTGGGTGGTACTGTACTCATTCTCACATTAACACTATGTGTGTCAGACCCTTATATCACAAGGTGAGGGTCTTGTGCTTGTAATATTGGCAGGCACACCAATCACTTAGCCCAGTGATTCTGGATATGAAAATCAGCCCTTCTGCTCAATACCAGACTTACAGTACAGGTGATATTTAAGGCCATGACAAAACAATGCAGAAAACAAGATGATAAATTGTTTCAGGAATGTAATGTTGCAATCAGTACCTAATTACGGTTCACTATTTGTAAGATTTATTGATTGTCTTATGGGCTGATCAGAACAGAACCAGAAACATCGGTTTAACTTAATTTCTCACAAATACATCTCAGCAGTGCTAGATGATTGCTACCTAACCTGAAGCCTAGAGTCTCCAAGTCATTGGTTAGACAATACAATGGGTGGAATTATTGGTGTCATAACGATGAGTACAATGGAGCGATCCACACCAGATTCTATGGCATGTTCTGCATCATAATCTTCCCATACTCAGTCACGTTTTTGGACAGTTGGAAGTCTCATGCCAGCACTGGGCGGGGGGCCTAAACCTGCCAGTGAGTCTGGCTTCAAAGAGCTCGGACTTCATTTTGCAAAGGTTTCCTGATCTCACAGTGCACAGTCTCCCCAGTGAGATCAGGACCAACCTTGCCATTGGCCTCACCCCCTCTTCAACATGGGAAGATTCCAATGTTGGCTGATGACCTAATGGGTCAACTTGCCCGACCCTCCCTTCATACTGTCATAGTCCTCTGATCAAATCAATCTGAACCCCACCCTCTCCCACAGCAAGGTAGAGAAAAAGCCCTGAGTATTGAATTGTAGCATTTGGTGAAGGGGCAACATGAAGGGTCAATAGTGTTAGCCTTTTATCTTGACTAACACAATTCTAAAACTTACCTCAGAGAAAGAACCCTATTTTTCAATATTTAAGCCGAACTTCCTTTTACTGTTCTGCAGACGAGCCAATGGATGCCAATAAGGAACTGGTATATTAAAATACTGCAGATGCTGAAAACTGAAATAAAATCAGGAGATGCTGAAAAATCTCAGCAGAGCTGACAGGAGGGTCATCCTGACTCAAAACGTTGGCTCTATTCTCTCCCCACAGATGCTGTCAGATCTTACTAGTATCTTACGGATTTGTACTTTGAGACTAATCAAATTATTTCATAGAGTCATAGAGGAATACAGCAAAGTAAAGAACCTTTGGCCCACCACATCTATGCCCATCAAAGACAAAATAACTAAGTATTCTAATCTCATTTTCCAGCACATGGGGCCCATAGTCTAATATGCCTTGGCATTGCAGATGCACATTTAAATGCTTCTTAAATGTAATGAGAGTCTATGTTTTCACCACCTTTTCAGGCAGTGAGTTCCAGCCTAGCAATTTCTTAATTCTAACCCTGAAATATCAATCCTAATCCTCAATCCTAATCCTAAAACCCTAACTCTCAAGCCTTAATTCTAAAAGCGTAATCCTAATGCTACAACCTTAATCCTAAAAGCCGCTCTGGAAACCCTAACCCTAAAATTAGCTAACCAATGCAAGAAGGAAAATGAATTGGAACACTGGCATGTTGCAAAATGCCTATGCAACCTAACAAAATTGGAACAAGACAGGAAAAAAAACTGCTTTGATTCTATAGCATAAATGAGGTCTGAAGACAAAATGCAACTGTGCTTTGCCTGCATTTAAAACTGAACTGCTCTGGAATAAGTTCTTCTCAACATTTAATTCATCCAGTTTTTAATAGGTACCTCTCTACTGCAGGGGCGGCATAGTATCACAGTGGTTAGCATTGCGCCAGGGACCCATATTCAATTCCGGCTTGGGCAACTGTGTGTGTGTGGAGTTTGCACTTTCTTCCCATGCCTGCGTGGATTTCCTCTGGGTGCTCCTCCCAAAGTCCAAACATGTGTGGGTTAGGTTGATTTGTCCACGTGAAATTCACCCTAGTTTCAGGAGGATTAGCAGGTTAATTATGAGGTTACTGGGATAAGGCTTGGGTGAGATGTGGTCGGGAGAGGCTGGATAGGCCAAATGTCCTCCTTCTGTACTGTAGGGATTCTATAATTCTTAAAATAATGGGGCTCTAGAATATGAAAAGATCTCCGAGACATGAGATGGAGTAAAATTGAACCACCACATTACACTATATAATTAGGGAGATTCTCTGCATACCAACATCTATTGAAGATAATTAAAGAGGAGTTTGGCAGCTGACTAGAGTGCAGGAAAGGAAAGGTATCAATTAATTAACAGTTCTCATCTTAATAATAATAACTTTAAAAACACTTGATGACACTGAAGGGCTAATTGAATAAGTCTATTATCTGCAGTTTGATTTTTAAATTTTACTGCCACATGCAATCTGAATGCTTCACAATGAACTAAATCCATTGATGATTCAGAGTCAACTCCAGACAAAAAACTAATAAAATGGCTTCAGGTAACCGGCTTGCTTAATCATTCATTTCTAGTCATCTGGAATTCAGGAGCTGAATCAAATGTGAAGTTACCTGAAATGTAACATTCCTGAAAGGCATTTTCTTAGGGTTATGTCTGAAAATCATTGTAATGTGATTGGTGAGACAGTGCCATATCTTGCCATCAACCATACGATCAGACAGTGTAAAATTATTTTACAAAATAATGAACAACGGTGCTCTTTTAACAAAATAGAATAGATCCAAGTTACACAAAGCAATGCTCCCTGGCTCCGAACAGAGATTTGCCTGTGTCATTTTTTTTTTCTCAAATTCATACACCTTACAGAAAGACATCAGCATCTGCATCGTGCTGGCACAACACCACTGCAAGAAAAAGGATCTTTACATTTCTTTGTGTTACAATTACACAATACACAATAAATACACTTTATTTCAAACTAGCAATGATTTATTTCCAGTTGTTCTTTAAACAATCAGATACGTTATGCACTAAAAGACTTGTTGCTCCTCTTCTGAATAAGAAAAAGCAATTTTCATGAAACATTTTGTTTTCTGGCTCACTCTTACATCTCGTGGATATTACAAACTGCCATCCTAAATCTGCAGCTGCTGCAGTAACAAATTAAAATCTATTCAAAATGCTCATTTTATTGTTGAGCTTAGCTTAGCTCATTTGAACCTCTGAGTGAGAAGGTTGTCAGTTCAAGTCTGGAGTACAGGATCTCAGCATATAGCCTAGGCTACAAGCAATTAGATAATGAAATAGATAAGCATTGTCCTTCCCAATACCCTTGCTTTGTAAGAATTGTTGCCAGGAATAATTTAAAAATGGGACAATAATCATAATGGCCATACAAAATGTTCACAAGGTAAGAGTTCAATCTGAAGTAAATTATTAATCAGAGGAGGGTGCTGAACCAGCAATGCCGCACAAACACCCCTCATTTTAAAGGGTTTCAAATAAACTCCGCAAAGTATTGAACCACTTTGGGTGAAACATTAAAGGCGCATACTAAAGATTGCATGAAGCTAGTTAAACACAAGCATGAGATTCCTTAGCTGTGTTTATCTTGAATAGAAAACAGAATAAATAACCTTTCATCTAAATGGTGTTTTACGAAACTTACTGTGCGGAAATTGGCTACGACAGTTATTCACAGTAACTATAATTGAAATAGCAAAGGTAATTAATTAGATGAGAAACATTTTGGAATGTCCTGAGAAATGTGATAACAAACTGTCCAAGGTTGTTGATTCTGAATCATCACCAATACACACGTGGTAGCGCACAAACTGCTGTTGACTTAAGTGTGCAAAATGGCAATGCTTTATCCATCATAAATATGTCCAATCCCACCTTTCCGTCACCACATATCACTTCCTACCTCATATTTTCAATAAATTTGAAAAAAGAATTCTGCCATTTTCTCATCAGACAATGCAGGTACATACAGGGGAAGCAGGGCAGGAGGGAGGGTTTCAGATATGTGATATATTGGTACTCATTCTGGTGAAAGGGAACTTGTGGAACGTGGATCAATGTATCTGAACAAATCCAGAAACAATGTTCCCACTGGGACGTTATCTAATACTGTTTGCGACTGTTTAAATTAGTTCGGTAAGAGAGAGAGGAAAATCAGAAAAGAAAAATAAAGGAAGAAACAGAAAGGAACAGAAATAAAGGGCCAGATTCTGTGACCTTGTCAGCAGCTGGAATTCTTCAGTCCCACTGCTGTGAATGGAGTGCCAAATACTCCATTCTCATTGGCGGCTGTAGCAGGGTGTGAAGACCAGAGAATTCCAGCTGGGATTTTTTTAAGAATTCACTGTTGGGATGTAGGGCTCACAGGCTGAGCCAGCATTTATTGCCCATCTGTAATTGTATTTGAACTGAGTAGCTCACATGGCCATTTTCAGAAAGTGTCAGTCACATTGCTGTGTAGCTGAATGTAAGATGTAGAGATGCCAGCGTTGGACTGGGGTAAACTCAGTAAGAGGTCTGACAACACCAATTTTAAATCCAACTGATTTATTTGATAGTAAACTTGCTAGCTTTTGACCTTTGTAGCCTTCGTCAGGCGAATGAGGTATTCTGGTCAGCAATAGCACACATATCAGCACAGACAGTTTACAGATTACTGATTAGAATGCGAATCTTTACACCTAACCTGCTATTCAAGTCTTAAAGTGGCTAACAATGTGAGTGGAAGGAGCACTGAGCACAGGTTAGAGAGATGTGTATTGTCTCCAGACAGCATGTAGGCCAGACCAGGTAAAGACAGTAAATTTCCTTCCCTAAATGAATCAGGTAGATTTTTACAACAATTAGCAATGGTTTCATGCTCTTAATTTAACTTCCAGATTTTTATTGAGTAAAAGAATTTCACTATCTGACATGGAGCAGAACATGACTCTGGGCCTCTTAAGATTACTAGTCCAGTGACAATATCACTGCACCACCAGAACTACAAACAGCATAAAATTAGAAATACTCCACATATTGCTGAATCCAGGTGGAGGAGAAAAGAAAAAATGATGAACCTGGCATTAAATTGTACGTGCATTATTAACTGCAGTGTAAAGTGGATGAGTTTATATTTATTCATTCATGAGACATGGGCATCTCTGGCTGGCCAGCATTTATTGTCGATTGATAGTTGCCCAAGAGTCAACCACATTGCTGTGGCTCTGGAGTCACAGTAGGCCAGAGCAGGTAAAGACTGCAGATTTCCCTAAAGGACATTAAGTGAACCAAGTGGGTGATTCCAACAATCGACAATGGTTTTATGATCATCACTAGATTCTTAATTCCAGATTTTATTTATTGAATTCAAATTCAATCATGTGCCATGGCATTCGAACCTGCATTTTTAATCCAGGGTTTCTAGATTAATCATCTAGTGATAATTCCTCTACGCCATCACCTCCCTGTTAAAAAAGAGAGAGTTGCAAGCACATGTGAGGCAGCATGGTGGCACTGTTGTTAGCACTGCTGCATCACAGCATCAGGGATCCTGTCCCTAGGTCATTGTCTATGCGGAGTCTGCATGTTCTCCCCGTGTATGTGTGGGTTTCCACCTGTTTCCTCCCACAGTCCAAAAGATGTGCTAGTTAGGTGTATTAGCTATGCTAAATTCTCACTCAATGTACCTGAACAGGCACCAGAGTGTGACAATTGGGGGATTTTTCCAGCAACATCATTGCAGTGTTAATATAAGCCTACCTTGTGACAATAATAAATAAACTTTACTTTATGTTGCCGTATGGGATAATGTCATGACTCAAACAAGGATTGGAATGTGTACTCTCAATTCATAGCCATGAATGCTGGAGAAATAAAGAGAGAGAAGGGGCCATAGCAGCTCTGATAAAAAATGATAATACAGTTCTAAATAAAAATAGCAGATACCAGATGGTTTGATGACAGGATTTATTTGGCTTGCACTAAGGAAGAAAGGACAAGCTGTTTTTTTTTCACAGAGTTCCAAGCAGTAAGAAGGAAATAGATGAGTAAATTTCTTGGTAAATTTCAAGAGGGTGTAACAAAAATTGCATGGCAGTGTTAGGCAAATTTGAATACTCATTACAGATGACGAAAAGCATACATGAAGGAAGGAGAAATATTTCCAATAAGCGGAGAAGAAAACTCCTTTGGTCAATATGTCTCCAGTCCAACAAACAAGAGAGGAAATGTTTGATCTGGTTCTGAGAAATGTGTTAGTGAAAGTGGACTGAATTGCAGTTGGAAATCTTCCAGATAACAGTGAACACAACATAATCAGATTTCAAAAAATTGTAAACAGGAGACCAGAAAAATTAAAAGGTTGGAGAAGAGGTCATTTCAGTGATAGGTAGGTTGGTAAAAGTGATTGCAAGGTAAGGCTGTAACAAAGTATTATAAGGTTTTCATTTGAACAGAGCATCAAAAATTAATGAATGATTGATATCAAAGGAAAATAAAACAGAGAAAGGAGACTGATGAAACATTATTGAGGTTTATACAGGAGAGAGCCAAAAAAGTAACTGCAGGGGGGAAAGATTAAATTCTATCCTAAAACATTTTGTAAGTATGTAAGGAAGCAAAATTTGTATATTTTACAAATACAGTATAAAAAGTATATTTGGCATAACAGGTGCTATCTCACATCTAAAATGGTGTCTGCCACATACATGCACACTCTTAGTGTGAGAGGCATTGGATATCATTTTGGATAGATCAGTAACATGAGTGCTGGGAGCGTGCTGTTAAAAAAAAATCATATTTATGGAGTACTTTTCAGTGTTTCAGTTAATGTTTCAGTGTTTTATAGCCAATTAAGCACTTTAGGAAAGTAATCACTGCAATCGAACTGGCCAGCAATCGGGAAGCTTGCAGTGCCGGCTACTGTGCACATGCTGATCTTGGTGCTGACAGATTGGCACATGTGTAGTGGGCCGCTCAGTGCTATGCTGCTACCCTCTCCAGCAGAAATAGGCCCCACTCACCAGTTTCTAGAATGATTTACGCTTGTGCACTCTGCAGTGCACAGAGATTTATTTTGAAAACCCTTGCTGATAAAACCAGCATCATTTACTCCAGTTTTTATGCAAATTCGACACTTCGAATTTTTTTGGGAGAATTGCCTTCATTGTGTTTCATTAGGGGAGTACATAACCTTCTTTATTTTTAAACTCAAAAAAGCTTGCTGTTGAATCATTTAATGGGAATACACATTCAACAGTTAGTAAACACATATTTTTCTATTAAAAAATCACACTGATAATAAGCAGTCAAAGGCCACTTCTATTCTGTCCATCATAGAATCATAATGTCCATACCTGTTCTCCTGGTAACAGTCATGATATCTAAGTTCTGAGCCACCAATCTGCTGTATCATCAATAGTTGAACCAATATGAAGAACCACATATGAATCACAAAAACTCTGTTTACAGGTGCAGCAGGTGATCAGGAAGGCAAATGGAATGATGGCCTTTATCACGAGAGGGATAGAGTATAAAAGCAGGGAAGTCCTGCTGTAATTGTACAAGGTACTGATGAGGCCACACCTAGAGCACCGTGTGCAATTTTGGTCCCCTTATTTGAGAAAGGATGTATTAGTTTTGGAGGGAGTGCAGAGAAGGTTCACCAGGTTGATTCCGGAGATGAAGGGGTTAGCTTATGAGGAGAGATTGAGTAGATTCGGCTTGTACTCATTGAAGTTTAGAAGGTTGAGGGGATATCTTATAGAGACATATAAGATAATTAAGGGGCTAGATTGGGTAGAAATAGAGAGATTATTTTCACTTAGAATGGTAACAAGAACTCGAGGGTACAGCCTCAAAATAAGGAGGAGTCAATTTAGAACACAGTTGAGGAGGAATTTCTTCTCCCAGGGGGTAGTGAATCTTTGGAATTCTCTGCCCATTGAAGCAGTGGAGGCTACCTTGTAAAATGTGTTTAAGTCACAGATAGATAGATTTTGACCAGTAAGGGAATTAAGGGTTATGTGGAGCAGGTGGGTAAGTGGAACTGAACCATTATCAGATCAGCCATGATCTTATTGATTAGCGGGGCAGGCTCGAGGAGCTAGATGATCTACTCCTGCTCTGATTTCTTATGTTCTTACATAACAATTGTTGAAAGCTAGATGATAGACCATTTCTCTGGTGTACTAATTCACTCATAGTGAATCCACAAGAAATGGTACTGGACAAATTATTGGAGTTATGAAGCAATGCTTCTGAGACCTGAACCATACTAGCAGAACCCTGCAGTATTATCGAGAGCATGTATCCTGGGTTGCTTCAGTGAAAATTGGGGAAGCCCCACTGACAGGGTTCCCACTGCCAATTAGTCATGATTACTCCACTGATGGACCACTGACCCCCTCCATTGGGGTGAGGGAACACAGCCATTTCTGCCCTCTGTTGGATATATGACACCTTGGCCTGCAGAACAAAGGTAAGAACGTGACTGAGTATATTGTTATATCTTTGGGCGATGCACCTATCGTTGTTGATTAAGAAGTATATGCATGTTGTGAGGTGTGAGTGTGAACTTGATGCATGTGGGTATGAGATAAAGATGAATATACAGGGTGAGCCACAGTTGAGAGATTGATAGGTGAATGAAGGACTGGTGTGAATTATACAGTGTAACTAAAATTAGTGGTATAGTTTTGGGGATTTCACATTTGAGGATGAATTTACTAATGTTCACTATTCTTGTGAGGTCATTGCATTTCTTTAGCACTGCACTATTGGGGCTACTCTGCTGGAATTGAGCTGCAGATCTCCATTTTTAAATAATCATTCGTAGGATATGGGCATCACTGGCTAGGTTGGCATTTATTGTCCATCCCTAATTGCCCTTGAGCAGATGGTGATGAGCTGCCTTCTTGAATCACTGCCAAATCACTGACTATGGCCAAACTCCCCCCAACTCAATTTTTAAGTTTGCTGACAACACCGTCATGGAGGGTCGGATTTCAAACAATGACGAGACTGAGTACAGGAATGAGATAGAGAATCTGGTGAATTGGTGCAGTGACAATAATCTCTCTCTCTCAATGTTGACAAAATGAGAGATTGTCAGGGACTTCAGGAAACGTAAAGGAGAACATGCCCCTAGCTGCATCAGCGGGGCCAAAGTAGAAAGGGTCAAGAACTTCAAGATTTGAGGTATCCAGATCACCAACAACATGTCCTGGTCCCCCCATACCGACACTATAGTCAAGAAAGCCCACCAACGCCTCTATTTTCTCAGAAGACTAAGGAAATTTGGCATAACAACTTTTACAGATGCACAGAAAGCATTTTCTGTGGTTATATCATAGCATGATATGGCTCCTGCTCCGCCCAAGACCGCAAGAAGCTACAAAAGGTCGTGAATGTAGCCCAATCCATCTCACAAACCAGCCTCCCATCCACTGACTCTATCTACAGTTCCCACTGCCTCAGAAAAACAGTTAGCATAAGTAAGGACTCCGCGTATCCCAGACATTCACTCTTCCACCTCCTTCCGTCAGGAAAAGAATACGAAAGCAACTTCTTCCCTGCGGCCATCAGACTTTTGAATGAACTTTCCTTACATTAAGTTGGTCATTCTCTACACCTTAGCTATGACTGTAACACTACATTCTGCACACTTCTGTTTCCTTCTCTATGAACATATGTTTTGTCTTATAGTGTGCAAGAAACAATACTTTTCACTCTATGTTAATACATGTGACAATAATAAATCAAATCTGAATGTCAGTGAGCCGATTAAAGTGCTACTTGATTGTACTGTTGATTAACTTTTCCATCACTTTACTGATGATTGTGAATAGACTCATGAGGCAGTAATTGGCCAGTTTTGATTTATCCTGCTTTTTGTGTACAGAATATACCAGAATGGCTTTCCACATCACCAGGTAGATGCCAAAGTTGTGGCTGCACTGGAATAGCTTGGTCAGGGGTGCAGCAAATTCTGGAGCACAAGTCTTCAGTACTATTGACAGAATATTGTCAGAGCTGTCCAGTGCTTTCAGCAGTTTCTTGAGGGAAGTGAATCAAATTGGCTGAAGATGATCATCTGCAATGATGGGGACTGCTGGAAGAGGCCAAGGCACTTCTGGCTGAACATTGTTGCAAATGCTTCGGCCATATCTTTTGCATTGATGTTTTGCACTTCTCCATCATTGAGGATGGTGATATTTTACAGCCTCCTCCTGTGTTCAGTTGTCCAGCACCATTTGCAGCTCTTTGTCCCAGGACAGCAGAAATTAGATTTAATCTGTTGGGAATGGGTTTGCTCAACTCTATCTATCACATTTGCTTTTGCTGTTTGGAATGCAACAAAGTCTTAAACTGTGTGTGGTGGGTTTTGTTTGGAAAGGTTAATCAAGGAAAGCCAGCATGAATTTGTTCAAGTCAAATCATGTCTGATTCATTTCCTAAAAGATAGATATGGGATTTCTGAAAACATTTGACAATGTGCCACACAGGAGTCTGGTTAAACACGTGGAAACCCAGGGTACTAACGGAACAAGGCAGCATGGTTATAGAATTGGCTCAGTGACAGAAAGCATAGGTTTATGGTGAACGCTTGTCAGGAGATGATTTGCAGTGATGTTTCCTAAGGGTGAAATATGGATACACTGCTGTTTGCAATTTTTATAAATGATCTAAACCTATGTGTAGGGAGCATCATTTTAAATCTAGTTAGGGATAGGGAAAGTAGGTTTCAGCATGACCACATTTCAGATAAATTGTACAGTCTTTGAATGGATATAGATTAAGCTGATCAGATGCTACCAGAGCTGAGGAACTTCAGTTATGGGCTGAGATTCTGAACATTAGGACTGTTCCCCTTTGAATGGCAAAGGTTAAAGAGGTAATTTTCCATTAATTCACATAAAATATACAACATTATGTTCATAACCTGGCCAAACATATTGACTATGGTCTGTAAATCTTCCAATACACCTGGTGGCATGTGATGAGAATTGGAGAGTTTGCTGCTCTGCCAAACTGTAGAAGGCAATGGCAAACCATTGTAGTACTTTGCCAAGCTTAATTGTGGACTAATCCAGTGTAAACCCATGGTTGCCAACATCCTCTTGGGGCATGGAACCTGAAGGAGGAGGAAATACAGTGTAGAAACAGGCCATTCAGCCCAAACAACTTATGCTAACATTTATGCTCCACTTGGGTCTCCTCCCATTCTTCTCCATCTAATCAATTAATATAGTCCACTATTCCCTTCTCTCATATGTGCTTATCTGGCTTCCTGTTCAATGTATCTGTAATTTTAGTCTCAATTACTCTCTGAAGTTGCATTCTTCACATTCCCACTACTTCCTTGGTAAAGGATTACCTATTTGATTTCTTGAGGACCATCTTATATTAACTTTACTCTTCCCCACAAGTGAAAATGTTCTCTCTGTGTCTAGTCTATCAAAACTTTTCATGACTTTTCAACTGTTCAGGCTTACTGGATTCTCTGATTCCCAGTGCAGTGAACTAACTTCCAAACCTTGTCTTCGCTGGCATTGGCAGCAGAGTGTGAATGGTCAAAGAATTCTGGCTCATGTCCAGTATCTCTCTATGTTTTTAATATGAAAATCAGATCTGTGCACAGGTCACTTAGTATAGTTTCATAATGGGCCAATGCAAGTTTTTATCATAATTTGTCTTTTTAAATTTTAGTCATAAAAATCATAGAAACCTTATGGTACAGAAAGAGGCCATTCGGCCCATTGAGTTGGCACAGACCACAATCCCTCCCAGGCCCCACCCCCATATCCCTGCATAACTTACCCACTAATCCCTCTCAGCTACGCATCTCAGGACACTAAGGGGCAATTTTTGCATGGCCAATCAACCTAACCCAAACATCTTTGGACTGTAGGAGGAAACCAGATGACCCATAGAAAACCCACTCAGACACAAAGAGAATGTGCAAACACTAAACAGACAGTGACCCAAGCTGGGAATTGAACCCAGGTCCCTGGAGTTGTGAAGTAGTAGTGCTAACCACTGAGCTACCTAAGTCCTAAGTATTTAGATTGATTTTTAATAATGCTACTTTTAGTGGTGGATATTTGTACTTTAAAACAATCCTTCTGCCTCTCTACCCAATTTAGATTATTTTTCCCAAGCAATAAATAACCTGTATATTTTTCCTACCAAAGCATGTTACCTTACTCATGTAAATTTAAATTTATTTTTTAATTATATGACCATTTTGCATGTTTAATAAAAATCTTCTTGTAATCTGTTGTAATGCTCTTCATTATTAACTATTCCTGCCAAATATATAATATGTAAATTCAAAAAATTGTTAGAGCAACACAGCACGGGAAACAGGCCCTTCGGCCCAACGAGCCCGCGCCGCCGTCATAACTATATAGTAACAGTTCCATTATCCTATCCTAATTTTAGGTTATTCCTAATATGGAAGAGTCTCAATGTAGGGACAATTTGTTTCCCAATCAGCCTAAGAGCGAATTTTCTGGGATGTAGGAGGAAACCGGAGCGCCCGGAGAAAACCCACGCAACCACGGAGAGAACGCGCAAACTCCCGCAGACACCGGCCAATTCCAAGTGTCTGCACAGCTACAGCGATAGTCACTGAGCTGTCATGGTGCCCCTCAGATGGTCCAGATAAAGCACTCATTTACGACATGAAGCACCAGGCAACCCATGAATCAACATCCAAGAGCTGTCCTCGCACCACCGGCCGAATGCATGCTCCTTGATGGTCAAGTATGGACCGAATTACCTGTGGAAAAAAAAGCCATAGTTAAACAGTCCTACTATATCCCTCTATCTGCATACCGCTCATGTCGCTGTCCAAGAGACCCTTAAACAGCCCTAGCGTGCCTGCTCCCACCACCTTACTCGGCAGTGCATTCCACAACCCCACTACCCTTTGTGTGAAAAACTGCCCTCTAATATTCGTCTTATACATAGCCCCCCTCACCCTAAGGCCATGACCCCTCGTCCTATCCATTTCTGAAGGTGGGAAAAGTTTACCTCCATTTACTCTATCTATACCCCTTATAATCTTATACACCTCTATGAGATCCCCTCTAAGCCGCCGTCTTTCAAGGGAAAACAACCCCAGTCTATCTAATCGTTCCTCATAGGACAGTCCTTCCATACCAGGCAGCATCCTGGTAAACCTCCTCTGCACTCTCTCCAAGGACTTCACATCCTTCCGATAGTACGGCGACCAGAACTGGACGCAGTATTCCAAGTGAGGCCTAACCAACGTTCTATACAATTGCAACGTCAAACTCCTACTCTTGTATTCTATACCCTTTTCAATGAAAGCTAACATACTATATGCTTTCTTTATCACCTTCTCCACCTGTGAAGACACCTTCAGAGACTTGTGAACCTGCACCCCCAAGTCTCTCTGCGTCTCTATGCTCCGTATAGTTTTACCTTTTATACTATAACTCTCTTCTGCATTTTTCCGGCCAAAATGCATCACCTCGCATTTATCCGGATTAAATTCCATTTGCCATCTATCTGCCCAGTCTACCAACCTGTCTATGTCCTGTTGTATTGCCTGGCACTGCTCCTTTGTACCCGCCAATCCAAGCATCTTAGTGTCATCAGCAAATTTGCTGATCTCACCACCTACCCCAACTTCCAAGTCGTTTATGTAGACCACAAATAGAAGAGGACCTAGTACTGAGTCTTGTGGCACTCCACTAGTGACAGGCTTCCAGTCGGAAAAAGAGACTTCCACTACTACCCTCTGTCTCCTCCTCCCGAGCCAGTTCTCGACCCATCTACATACCCGGCCCTGTATCCCATGCGCCTTCACCTTCTCTATCAGTCTACCATGAGGAACCTTGTCAAACGCCTTACTGAAATCCATGTAGACGACATCAAAAGCATGTCCTTCATCAACTGTTTTTGTCACTTCTTCAAAAAATTCCACTAGATTTGTAAGACAAGACTTCCCCTTGACAAAGCCATGCTGCATATCCCTGATCAGATCGCAGCGCTCCAGGTGCTCATACATCCTGTCCCTGAGGATCCTCTCCATTAGCTTACCTATAACTGAAGTCAAGCTCACCGGCCTATAGTTCCCTGGGTTCTCCCTCTGACCTTTTTTAAACAACGGTACTATATTTGCTATCCTCCAGTCCTCTGGGACCTCACCTATGTCCAAGGAAGAGACAAAGATTTGCGTCAGAGGCCCAGCTAGGTCTTCCCTCAACTCCCTTAGCAGCCTGGGGTAAATGCCATCAGGCCCCAGAGCTTTATATGTCTTTAAGCTGCCTAACAGCCCCAACACCTCTTTCCTCGTAATCTTTATTTCCCTCAACAGATCCTCAACTTTGTCAACATCAGCAACAGACATCCGACCAGTCTCCTGTGTGAATACCGATGCAAAGTATTCATTCAGGATCTCCCCCATTCCCTCACGCTCTAAGCATAGATCCCCTCCTCTGTCCCTGAGAGGTCCAATCTTGCCTCTAACCATCCTTTTGCTCCTTACATAGGAGTAAAATGCCTTAGGATTTTCCTTAATCCTATCTGCCAGAGCCACTTCGTGGCCCCTTTTTGCCTTTCTAACACCCCTTTTAAGATCCCGTCTACACTCTCTATAAGCTTCCAGCACTGTCTCAGTCTCCAGTTGCCTAGATCTAATGTAAGCCTCTCGTTTCTTCCTGATCAAGTCCTCAATATCCCTGGTAAGCCACGGTTCTCTAATCCTACCTTTCCCATCCTTCCTCCTTGCCGGCACGTATCTTTCCTGCAGAGAGTTTAGTTTTTCCTTGAAAGACTCCCACATGTACCTCGTCGACCTGCCCTCGAAAAGCTTATCCCAGTCGGTATCTTTAAGATCTTGCCTAATCTGGCTGTGTCTAGCCCTCCCCCAGTTAAATACCTTCCCTTTTAGGCAGGTCTCGTCCTTTTCCATTAATATCCTAAAGCAGACAGAGTTGTGATCACTATTTAACACATGCTCTCCTACCTCGACGTCAACTACCTGCCCTGGCTCATTCCCCAGAACCAAATCCAGTATAGCCCCCTCTCTAGTCGGGCCATCCACATACTGCTCCAAGGACCTTTCCAAAACACACTGTACAAATTCCTCCCCGTCCACTCCTACAGCTCTGGGCTCTCTCCAATCTACTCCAGGAAAATTGAAATCTCCCACTACTACTATCCTATTTTTCCTACACTTATCTAGAATGTCCCTGCATATCCCTTCTTCCACGGCCCGCGGGCTGTTGGGCGGTCTGTAGTAAACACCCAACAGAGTAACCACTCCCTTCCTATTCCTCAACTCCACCCATAGAGACTCAATTCCTAAATCATCCATACTCCCTCCCTCTGCACTGCTATGATGTTGTCCTTAACTAATAAAGCCACTCCCCTGCTTCTCCTCACACCAACTCTGTCATGCCTAAAACACTTATATCCTGGAATATTCAATTGCCAGTCTTGCCCCTCCTTCAACCACGTTTCGGTCACCGCCACCACTTCTAAACTCCTTGTGAACATTATTGCCTTCAGTTCATTGTGTTTTTGATTCCAAAGTCTGAAGTGTCAATGTAAATCGTGAATAACCACAGTACTGGCATTGCTTTTTGTGGGACCTCAGTTCTCACCTCCTGCAACTTTGAATACTTACCGTTTATCCCTACTCTGTACTTTATTTTTCAGCAATCTCTTTATTCTTAATGATTTTAATCTGCAACTCCACTTGGTCTGGTGTTATTTCCTGTGCCCTTTTTGTGGCACCTCATTGACGGCCTTTAGTCAATCTACATAAATTGCCTTTACAGTCTTACCCTTGTCTCCCCTTTTTTCAAAACGACTCAGTGAGGTTTGTCAAGCAAGATTTCCTTTTCTAAAATCTATGCTGCGTATTTATTTGTGTATCTTTGGCTTTGAGATGGTTTTATTTTTTCTTTGAATGGGGATCCCATTACACTTCCAAGAAACACTTAACTGGCTTGTTTATATTTTTGTGGACATTTTCCATTTCTTTTCTTACGTATAGTTATAACATTTTCCTAATAGAGGTCTAAGGACTGTGAACAATTTTGATAGAGAGAAATTATTCCATCTGGCAAGTGGGTCAATTACCAGAGATCATGGATTTGAAATTATTGACAATAGCTCAAGAAGGTAAATGAAGGCTTTTTTTTCACTTACTGTCAGGAGCTGGAATGTTGTACTTGAAAAAGTTGAGGAAGTAGATTGTGTAAATAATTTTAATTGGGATTTGGACTGATACTTGAGCATAAGGAACTTACAGGGTTACAGCGAAAAGTAGATTGACTGTTCTTCCAAGTAACCAGCACAAACATGGCACTAAATGTTTTCCTTCTGAGCTGAAAGTTTCAGTGATCCTCATTTTCTCTCCTTCTCTATACACACACACACATACACACACACAGACTGATCTACTGACATCCACAGATGTATCAAGTTTAATTTAAATCATAAACATGCAGAAAGTATAACTACAAAACTATCCACAAGTATTAATGGACCAAGTCTCATGCTGTTGTTTTTGCTCAGATTCTCCATTGAGAACAAAGCTCGCATTCCAGATTTGACTCCATTCCAAATTCATGCCTTGAAATCCTAATGAACCATCGCTCACTCAATTTTTCTAAATATAATCAGAATCCTTGAGTAAATTAGGCAAAATTATGTTTCACCAAGCATATGTTTTGCCAACTGAGTAATCTTCGACAAGTTAAATGTTGTATACATAACTTTAATAAAAAACTGCAACATTTGTTGACTACTAATTGATAATAACAAATGTTAGCAGTATTGATTGTGCCTGTTTACCACAAATATATAACCAAATTACACTAATTTTAACTATTTTGTGATGGGGTGAAGCATGAAGCATGGGGCTAGATATTTATGGGGGGTGATAGAAAGACTGAATTGGGAAACTTCATGACCCGGCAGGCCAGTTCCCTTTAGAAAGGCCCCATCTCCTGCATTTTCATTTCAGAGAGATGAGGATGAGTTGGAGTCAGGCCAGCACCTCCAGAAGCAGGTCTGAAATGATAATGGTGGTAGCAGATAATCTGACCAACTGGCTGGAATGCCCAATTCTATTTATGGTAGATCAGTCTGTTTTTGAAATGAATATCAGACCTTCAAATGCTCATACCCCCCTTATCTCCTCATTCCTACGCCCATGCGCCCCACCCACTATGCCCACTCTATATCTCTTGCCTCCTATACCCAGTCCATGCCACTTCATACACTCCATGCCCTTCACATTCCATTTAGCCTCCCCGCTTTCACATCACCATACCAGCTCATGACTTCAAGAAAGAAAGTCTTTTAAATTGATATTTTTAAAAAACTCCAACAATCTAACAGAAGTCTCATTCAAACATACCATGCTAAAAACAAATATTCTTCCAGGACAGTCATTTATTAAAAAGTGATCAAAATATTATAAAATAGATGTTTATTTATTTAACCACAAATCCTTTAATAAACTCTTAAAACTGACAGTCAAACTGTCTACACGACTCCATTCTGAGCAAATGACTTCATAATGGGCCAATGCAAGTTTTTATCATAATTTGTCTTTTTAAATTTTAGTCATAAAAATCATAGAAACCTTATGGTATAGAAAGAGGCCATTCAGCCCATCGAGTCTGCACAGACCACAATCCCTCCCAGGCCCCACCCCCATATCCCTACATAACTTACCCACTAATCCCTCTCAGCTACGCATCTCAGGACACTAAGGGGCAATTTTTGCATGGCCAATCAACCTAACCCAAACATCTTTGGACTGTAGGAGGAAATCAGATGACCCATAGAAAACCCACTCAGACTTTTGAAAGTCAGCCATGCATTCATAGTGGGCTCAGCTATAATAATGATCTTTGGGAATATAAACCATAAAGCCACTCGAACTTTCCAAGTAAGAATTTTTTTTTCAAAATCACACATGATAGTGTGGCCAGCAATGCACCCCAGCAGTCTGTGACTATATTTCATTTTTCTCTAAGTGAAAGCTGCTGAATTTCTAAATGGCTGTGGATTAAAATCACTTCAGATCATGACACTTAGGCTTAGATTTTTGATATGGTGGAGAACCTCGCCATCAGTTGAAAATGGCCAAAAATCCAGAAAACCCACTTCTGAACATTTCCAAAAGGGTTAGAATGTGGCCAGTTTGGAAATTACAAATGCCTGTTTTGTGGAGACAACTGCCTCTAGCCATAACTGATTTTCATTCACCAATGAATGAAAAATAATGTTTCCAGATTAAATCTTTCAGAATAGATCTAAACTTTGTGGACTCCTTCAGAGAAGCGAAGTACTTTTTCAGGGAAGTATGGTACATGTTTAGAAAAGGTCCAGGAACACTTTTCAGGGAGGTCAGGTGCCTATGGGATCGAAAACCTCCCTTTGGGAGAGATAAGATGCTTTTTGGGATTGTTAAAAGTGGACATGAATGTGCATAAAAGTACATAAACACATTGGAGTTGTTAAGAGAGCTGTCAAAAGCAATTCTATTAAATGTAACTTTCAAAAGCAACTGTCAAGCTGTCAAGGCTTTTAAAACTTTGAAAAACTGTGTGGAATGTTTATAAAAACATTCTTTTTGCTTGCTTGCTATTTCACTCTGCCTGTTAACATAAGCCTGGGGGAGTTGGAGGGGGTGGGGTTCACGTTACTGGATTAGCGCTGCATGACTAATTTCACAACCTTCCATTATCACTGGGGGGTGCCTTCTATTTCAGTTTGAGTGACAAATATAAGTGGTTATGACTCTTAGAAGTGGGGCTATGAATTCCAATGTTTAATTTATAAAAAATGAGCATAAATAATTTTGTTTTAAATAAAGGACTGATAAATCGAACAAAATGTTTTTATGCAAGGGATTAAACACTTTAATGAAATGTTTGTGTTTATAAGGGATTATGCACTGAGTGATGTTTTATAAGGATTTAATTAAAGGAACGTAAATATAGTGAATGGGATTTTATGATTGTGTTTTGAAAAAAATAATCAGTATGCATCTCGGCATGAGTCCTGAGTTTTACCCATGGTGTTTACAAGGCTAGTTGGCCTTGAAGGTGCAAGGGCAACAGGTGATGGCAGGCATGGATTGACATGAGTTGGTGCTAACTTAGCTTTGGAACTATAAAGGGCTACATGGAATGGGTAGAGTGGTGTAGTTAGCATGTATAGGCAAGGATGCCCATGGGCATGTGTAGGAAAGGCATAAGTTACTAAGGAGACTGAAGGGTCACGGATGTGGAGAATGGTTTAGACTGGCATGAAAGGATATTGGGTGCATATGGCATGAGATGACATGGATAGGGCATGAAGAGATGTAGAAGATGTAGTATGATTGTTTGGAACACACAACTGAATATGGGATTGAGTTCAGTTCTGTCAACACAGTGATGTAAGACCTACATTGAGACCTAGGGGTCAGTGTGCTGTTGAGCAGAGACATGTGTTGACCTAAGCATAGAAATAGTTCTTAATCTGTCCCTATTACTGAACATGTGTATATACTTTCAATAATTAACAAAGCCTTTAGATTACCTACTTGAAAACTTCAAGACAGACCATTCCGTAATCCAACATTGTAGCAGATGTGGATCAAAACCCACAACCTCATAAAAAATAAAAATGTTGAAACAAACTGAAATGCTGGAAAATTAAGAAAAACTTCAACTAAACTTTCTAACCTAAAAGAGCTATCCAAAAGAACCAAATGACACGGAGGAAAGAATGTCAGAAAATTGAGAGCCCTATCTCCATCTTAGGACCTCTCCCTGTCCCCCTCCCATGCATTGTTCCTTAGGACACCTGCCAAATCATCCATTCCAGTACATCTGGCTTGCACCATCATTTTTCTTCACTTTTGCACAGATGCACAGGGCAGTTCCTCAGCCTGAAGACTGAAAAATTGCATTTGTGGCCACTTTCCCACTGGTACACGCACAGGAGACCCGAAGTTCGCCAGGAATTGAAGCTTCCAACCTCCAAATGTAAGTATAAAGTTCTTAACAACATTGTAAATGCATGAAACTGGTAACAAATGTAACTAAACCAGGCGTGAACTAAACTAGTATAACTCCATAAGTATTGCATAAAGGGGGCAGATTAAACACAAGGGCATGGCATATACAGGGTTAATATGAGACTCAGTATAGTACTGCCACATAGTTATGTAAGACATTACATGAACTTGAACTAGGGATCAATGTGATTTTGAGCTGAGATTTGTAAAGTCTTAAACATGGAGATCACTTCTAACCTGTACCTCTTATTAAAAATAGGTCAATATTTTTTCTAGTTAATAAAGGCTTACAATTAACCTATAAAAGGATACAAAGACTTGTTTAAGATATACCATTCCAAAGCCAAGCCATTCCAAATTCTTCCCAACAAAGGAATTGGGCCTTTTTTCTTGTTGCATTGCTTTTTAAAAATGTCTTGGACAAAATGCTGGTTCATCCAGGCAGGCTATGCATTCAGCCCACCTTCATACCTGGCAGCCTCCATGCTATTTCTGGGATCACCTCCGCCTCTTGCATTTTCATTCATCTCACCTCTTCTCCCCACCAACATTCTGGGGCACCTTCTCCCTGGTCAGGTTTGCAAAGGCTGGAACTGAACTGACTCATTATTTTCTGACCCGGGGGACCCAAGGAGCATTTTCTTCAGTATGTAAGACCACCTTTCTAGATGGGAAAAGTATTCAAATGTATCTCAACAGTCACACAAAGCTGATGAATGTAATTGTCAACTTGTCTATTATAATGATGTACTTTCAGAGACTTCATTAGTGGGGCTTATTAACAAGGCAGGTGAAGCATATCTTTGCAGCAAATTCCAAAGTATCTCTGTCTAGGAGAATCCTTCCCTTTAGGGTGATTACCCATGCCCAATCGCTCCCCCCGCCCCGACCAGATGACCCTTACTCTGCTGTGTTGCCCTTAGTGGGACAATTACCACATTTTTTGCAAGTCAGAACCCTCATTCATGGCAACAAAAACATATCTGACTTATAACACAGGTTTTAATTATTAAAACTGAAAGAAAAAGTATTTTCCTTTTGTATCTGAAAATCTGTTAATGAAATAAGTTCAGGAATAGATAACTGTTATAGATTTGATTCTCCTTTGGAACTGGGATTTCCCTTTGGCTCATACCTCATCTAATCTATGTGTATTTCCACGAAAGGGGTCTGACTTCGCCAAAAGTTGTGGAACGGAAGATTTAAACTTTTGGCCCACGAAAGGAACAGCGACAGTGGAAGTATAATTCTTGGGAATTGGGCGGGAATCCCATAACTGGATCCCGCCTGTCTCTTTGAAAGAATTGACTTTGTTTCTTTCTTTTGGGAAACAGTTTGACCTGGAAAGTGTCACTCCATTTTCCGTTTTTACTTCCAGCACTTACAGTTTTTAGTTTTCTGGAATAATTATGGCTTATACTGTCATTTCTTTAAATGACCTTGATTTCCTCTATTTTTTGCAAAAGACTTTTTAAAAAAATAAAACAACCTGATCAGGAAGGCACAATGGTTCTGAGAATCTACACACATTAATATTTGATGTCACTGAACAGGGATAATTAACTGTTTAAACTAACAATGAAGCACTGATAAGAAACATTTAAAGAAACTGGGTGAGAATAGTCAGAACATCATGTATGCTAACTGTGTTACCTTAGGAGGAATGTGTAAACAGCAATTTACCACACTGTCAGCAGCTTCCTGAGAGGATCTGATATGTGGGTTAGGTTGATTGGCCATACTAAGAAATTGCCCCTTCATGTCCAGGGATGCATAGGTTAGAGGGATTAGTGGGTATAATATGTTGGGATATGGTGGTAGGGCCCAGGTGGGATTGTGTTCAGTGCAGACTCGATGGGCCGAAGAGCCTGTTTCTGCACTCTAGGGTTCTATGAATCTATGATCTATGAATATCCTATGCAGGCAGCTTGCATTTTCTACTCACTGTAGAAACATTGCTATTTAAAGGGACAAGCACCTTGATTAGTGGTAAATTTAAATTTCTAACCTGATGGTGCATTTCCCAGGAAGTGAAAACAGAACATCAGTAGAGATAGACACTTTTGTGTGTGTTTAGGGGGGTGGGGAGGGGAGTGGGGGGGTTGGATTTAAGATTATTACCTAAAAGAACAACTTGCATTTGGATAGTTTGCACAACTTCAGGACACCCCAAAGTACATTAAAAGTAATGATGTGCATTTGATGTGTAGCCACTATTATGAACTAGGAAACATGACAGCCAATTTGAGCAAATCAAGCTCCCAGAAACAACCAATGTAATAATGACTAGATAATCTGTTTATGATGCTGGTTAATGGGTAACAATTGGCTAGGTAGACCTTGCCTACTTTTTTTCAAAATAACGCTATGTGATTTTCTACATGTACCCGAGAAGCTGCATAACTTTTTATCTGAAAGACAGCACCTCCAAGAGTGCAGTGCTGCCCTGGTGCTGCACTAGAACATCAGCCTAAGTTCATTAATTACAACCTTCAGCCTCAGAGGAGACGCTGCCAGCACACTACTAATCTCAAAATCTGGCCTATATTTACTGAAAATATTTGTTAATTGCCTTGTATTACGTGGAATATCTAACTTTTCAACTGTAAATGTTTCCTGACAGGTAGAGAAAAGTTAAAAGAAAATGAGACACTTAACTAAATATCAATGAAAAGCACACTTCCTAATCCGGTAATCAGCCCATAGAAAACACTCACTCATGACTATGCCATCAGTGAAGGCCCTGAGATGGGGCCATTCCTTTGTCAGAATAATAGAGACAAAAATAAAGAAAACAATTGTTTTGCCTCAGTACAGGCATATTATATTCCATTCCAGTCCATGCTTCCAAGAATTTGACACAAACTAGCTGTTAAGATGGCTGCTGTACGATTTTCAGCATTAAACCAAAGAAAGTATCAAGTCTCTGGTGAATACATAATTAAATATGGACACCAGTATCTGATAGCCATTTGTGGAATTCAAACATCTCATTGTTTAAGAACAGATCAACACCTAAAGACTAGGAAGTTTTCATTGGACAAAAGGTAAGATCAAAACTCAATGGCTGCTATCAATTTCCCAGTGTATCACAATGGCTTCCCCCACTCAAAGCTGGAGTGGGTGAGCCTCAGAAATATTAGCCTAGTGGTCATGTGATCACAACTGGCTTCAGGGACTGGACCTTGTTACTCAGGACACAGAAGATCCATCAACCATCGGCCAATCTGAGAACCAAATTCCAAAATTACTTTTAAGTCATCAAGCAGTCAAAGTACTTAACACGTTCACATTTCAAAGTTCAAGAAAGCCCACAACCTACTGTGAACCCTTCCCTTTATCAGAACCTCACTGTAATCTTATTTAATGAATCCATATAAGAAACCACAGGTCTGTCATGTGAAAGACTGAAAATTGTAAAGCAGATACTGAGTTAACTGTGATCTGTAAAAGTGCACTTTCTTTATCTGAGTACACACTTTGTGTCTGTGTATATGTGTGACACTGTGCTAATTTGTGGTAAGCATGTGAAACTATATAAACTTCTGAGTTTAAAAAGCACTAAGACCTGCTACTGAACTATTTAATTGGAATACATACTCCAAGGTTCAGAAATGACACACATTTTTTCCATAAAAAACATTGATTATGGGCAAGACAACAGATACATTCTGTTGGTGATATCAGTTACTGTTGACTTGTTTCACTCACATTCTTATTATCTTCTAGCTGCCCTTTGAAAGCTGAATGTCCCTGTTTGAGATGAAGAACGAGGTATGACATGAGGGGAGTGCAAAGAGGAAGAGCATAAACAACATCCATAACTAAAGGAACAGTGTTAAAAGAGTTAATCGAGATTTTGGTGGATTGCATTTTTGCCCACTTTGAACTCTAGTGTGCACATGACAACAGCAAAGTGCTGCCGTCTTTTTTAAGTGGTTCCTCCATGGTTAGAATGATAAATCAGCCAGCGAACCTCAAAGGCTGTGCAGCTGGGAAAACAATAGCAGGATTTAGTGCCAACGAAGTATATCCTGTATTTTTAGCTAGGATTGTATTTGATCATATTAATGGAAGGGCAACAACAGCTGAAGAGAGATTGAAATGTCTACAAGCGTAGGCTTGTCTGCAGTTCACTGGCTCTAAATCAGCAGATTTAATGACTGGAAAACAGTGGGAACCCATTCATAACAGCATTCCAATACTTCCAAAGAAATCTCCTAGCACTGTATATAATCCACAGATCTGTGTGCAGTCATTGTCACCAAGAAAGAGCCCTATCTTCTTTTCCGCTCCATTACAGTATTTTTTTTAAATTCCATGAATAATTATTTCATGCAAAAATGCCAAAATAATTGTTCCTCCGATGACACATACACTTTAAAAAGCAAAGGAAAATCTACAGTCTTAATTCTGTCAATGCCCATTTGAATTTTATCATTTCCAATCATTAATTTTTTTGTGCTTGATGGTCTTGAATCTCAACAGTGAACGAGGTTGATTGAAATTCTTCCAGTATTCTTGGTTCCTCTCTTTGTCCTCGTGGGTCCAATATGTAGAACATTGCCAATCTTCAAGATATGCAGCACATATCCGAATACGCCTAACTTTTCAGCTGTTTGAAATCTAGCAATACTGCTCATTTTGTATGTTGCTGCAATTAATACTTTAATACACTGGAGGATTGGGTGCCATCATATGCACTTTTCAGCTCACATTTAGGGCTTGAATTTCAACCCTGCTCAACTGTTGAGCAATGAGTGAATAGAAAAGTTTAAAGTTTATTTCTTAATGTCACAAATAGGTTAACATTAAGACTGCAATGAAGTTATACTGTGAAAATCCCCTAGCCGTCACATTTCAGCACTTGTCTGGATACAGTGAGGGAGAATTTAGCATAGTTAATGCACCTAACCAAAATATCTTTCAGACTGCGGGAGGAAACTAGAGTCCCTGGCGGAAACCCATGCAAACATGAGGAGAATGTGCAGTCTCACACACACCAGAAATCGAACCCAAATCCCTGGTGCTCTGAGAAAGCAATGATAATGATTGCGCCATTGTTCCGTCAAATGTAAAACTGCTCAGTGCCCAGTGAGACAACATCAAACGCTAAACGAACATTGGAAAGAGTAGTAGAAAAGCCAGAAGATAAGCCAGCTTGCATGTAAATCCTAGCTGCTGGATTTATGATGACAGCGACCGACACCTGAGTGAAGGTTGCACAGTCTTTTGATGAAACTAATGGTACTTAGAACTTGCTATGGAAGTGGAGGTAAAATAAGATCATCTAATAAGGAAGGGACAATTTTAAATAATATAATCTTGGCTTGCCAGCATTATTGATGGGGCCAGCATATTTTGCTCATGCTGACCAGAAGGCGGTGACCAGATATCTTATACCAATATTTGAAAATGCTCTGACAATTTGTTAGGTACAGGATTTTAACTCAGGAGTAGCAATTTAAGCCCAAGGGAAACCTGGAAATGATGGTGCCTCTACAGACTTACTACCTTAATGTATCGTGGTAGTAGAGGTTGTTGGTTTTGGAGGTGCTGTCAACAAACCCTTACCAATAGTGCAAATCAACCCTAACAAAATAAAAATTGAACATATCATACCTCCTGTTTAGGAATACTCATCACAAGAGACATTTCCTTATGCGAGTGACATCTATTGCAACATTTATTTCATTACAGTCAACCTGCCTGAAATGACTATTGTTTAACAGACCTTCTGAATCGATGCCCCATGCCAATGGAACATACCAAGCAATGCCAGGATGCCAAAGAACAAGTCAAGAGATTCAAGCAGAAAAGATCTTTGTCATGAATAAGCTGCTTTAAGAAGACAGCTATTTCAATCCCATAAACTTTTAGCAGAATATAAAGAGCCAATCACATCCCTTAATATTGGCTCTCAGGTTGCAATTAGAAGAATTACTGGAAAAATAAAAACTTATATGGTTAGTCACCCATTGGAGGCACCGTGTTAGGAAAAAGGAGATTGACTTGCGTTCACTTTTGAACTTAGTGCAATTAGAATGTGTACTTGTGTTGTACTATGTAAGTCATGGAAATTAGTCAGGGGACATCTATTTGATGCTTACTTCTTCATTCAGATATTGATTATTGATACAATCATATTGGATCAAAGATGGTTGATATGTTACCATGTTCCAACATTGGACACTAGTTTGAATAACTGTTCCTTCATTTGAAGATGTCAAAGAATTAATGATGAATGTGCAACATGATAAACAACAGAAGAGTTTTCAGTGCTGCGATGTTCTATAATTCTAATTTCAGTAGTTACTGAGGAATCATCTCAAAGTGATAGTCATTGCAATGCTCTGCTTTAAGTAGGTTTTGCTCTGAAACAGATATGGACTCCAGTCCACCCTCGTACCCAGCAATGCCCAAGCCCATGCCTTTTTGTATAAGTGAGGTTCTGAATGAAACATAGAACAAAGAATGCTAGAGTGCAGAAACAGGCCCTTCGGCCCATCGAGTCTGCGCCAACCACGATCCCACCCAGGCCCTATCCCCATATCCCAACACATTTACCCACTAATCCCTCTAATTTACACATCCCAGGACACTGAGGGGCAATTTTTTAGTATGGCCAATCAACCTAACCCGCACATCTTTGGACTGTGGGAGGAAACCGGAGCACCCAGAGGAACCCCACGCAAAACAAGCAAAATATGCAAACTTCACACAGACAGTGACCCAAGCCCAGGTTGCTGGAGCTGTGAAGCAGCAGTGCTAACCACTGTGCTATCGTGCCGCCCAGCAAGTTAAAGTTAAGCATGAAATGTTAGCTGGAGAATTCTGCAGAGGTTCTCAATTAGGTAATAAAAGGACCCCATTAAGATCCCAATGCACCTTGTTACAATCACCCTTGTAGATGTGTATACTTCTGTTCTATTCAGATAAACCTTTGTTATCATCTTTCACGGGGGCAAGACTTCCCCAAATCATCCAGTGTTCCATTCAGCACAGATGTGCATATAATTATGAAGGGCATAGATAGGATGAACAGTGGGAAACTTTTTCCCAGGTCGGAAGTGACAAACATAGGGGGTCACAAGTTCAATGTGAGGGGGCAAGGTTCAACACAGATGTCAGGAGGATTTTACACAGAGGGTGGTGGGATCATTTAAGACTTATCTACATCGCCACATGAACAACTGGGAATAGAGAGATACAAACAAATGATCTAGCTGAGCGCAAGAGCAGTGCAGGCTTAGAGGGCCGAAGGGCCTGTTCCTGTACTGTATTGCTCTTTGTTTGTTCTTTGTTCCAATTTCCTGCCTAGAAGAGCTTCATTTTGAACAATGCATACATCATGACAATCTCCATCTTATTTCACATTGATGTGTTGCATTGCTTTCAAAGTGTCACACACAATCTGTGCATAGAATGGAAACAATTCCTGAAATCATTGAAGTTTTAGATCAAAATTCATAATACAACATGAGTGCCATTTATTTCCTGTGGACTTTTGAGAACCTGTACGAGCAAATGACCCGATTGTCTTGATGTGATGTGAAAGGCGATGATGTCCCCATGACCAGAGTGCACTTTAGCTACAGTTACATGTCTGCAAGATAAATCTGAGCATGATTGCTTCCTGCATATGCATAGGGAAAGGGATGAGAATGCATGACTGTGTAGCATGTCCTTATTATGTAAGGGGCAGAACTTCTCAACTGGATTTCCATTTATATTCCTCTTTCTTCCTCACTTAAGGAATGTTGGTCCACCTATGAAAATAAAGATTTTCAAATGACAGTTCTGCTTCTATATTTTGCTTAGCATGAAGAGGGAATAATATATGAGACTGCATCTCTGCTTAATTTTTCCTTCAGCCATCCTGTGCTCTGTTTTTCCTCCACGATAATGACATGGCTTTTATAGCATCTTTTTTTAATATTCATTCATGGGATGTGGACATTGTTGGCTAGGCTAGAATTTATTGTTCATCCCTTTTTGTCATTGAGAAGATGGTGATGAGCTGCCTACCTGAACTGATGCCATGCATGGTTGTAGGAACAACCACAGTGCTGTTAGGGAGGGAGTTCCATAAATTTGTGAAGGAATGGCCACATGTTTCCAAGTAAGGATGGTTTTGGAGGAGAACCTGCAGTTGTGGTCTTCTCATGAATCTGCTGCCCTTGTCCTTCAAAGTAATAGAGTTTATGAGTTTGGAAGATGCTTTCCCATGGAGCATTGGAGTTGCTCAGTGCATCTTGTAGATGATTTACACTGATATCATTGTATTTCAGTAGAGGATGGAGTAAATGTTGATAATTGCAAATGGGATGCCAGTCAGGCGAGCTGCTTTGTTCTGGATAGTGTCAAGCTCCTTGAGTGCTGTTGGAACTGCACCCATTCAAGCAAGTGCAGAATATTCAATCACACTCCTGACTTATACCTCCATAGATGATGAACAGGTTTCGGGCAGTCAGGAGCTGAGTTACTTACTGCAGAATCAGCAGCCTTTGATCTGCTCTTGTCATCAAAGTATTTAAGTGGCTAGTCCTCTTCTGGTCAATGGTCAGCCTCAGACTGATTATATTAGAAGAATCAGTGATGATAATGTCATTGAATGTCAAGTAGAGATGTTAGATTATCTCTTGTTGAGATGGCCATTCCCTGGAACTAGCTAGATAGTATCATACCTACTCATATAAAGCTCTCACTTAGACAGTGGAGAAATACTTCCAGTGATGTTAACCTATTAGAAGCAAAGAGATAAAAGGCCAAGCCTGTGTGGACAGATTTAAAAATTAAAGGTTAAAGATTAACTAATCAGTGTAATTGAATGCGATTCCCAACTACTGAAAACACTGCTGAAACTTTTCAGGCTCACAAACTGTTGATTTCTGTCTGTCTCAGCATTTCCTATAAATAGCTGTATCTTAAAACTCATGGACAACTTACCTTGCATGCTGAGTAAGCGGAAAAAATAGGGAACACAAAACTGCAGTGCCACTGGCCTCATACATATAAATGAGCTCATTCCAGACCCCATCAGATACAGCTGAAAGGCGAAAAGTGTAAAAACACAAAATCAATTGGATCATCATGACTCTCTGTATGTATAAACATGGTATGACACCGCATTTTCACTATGGTAACACCTATTTAAATGGGGGCCATTCCTATGTTGTGAAGGGGAAGTCCAATTTGATGTCTTTTTCAGAGAATGAATAGGTCTTTGTAATACAAGTGATCTGTCATGTTAAATACCATTTTAAAAAAGACCAATAAAGAGCTTCCTCATAACTTCATCCACAAGTATAATCTAGAGGTTATTAATGTTCGGTATCAATTGAAGCTTGTCCTTTGCTGCCAGCAAAGGCTCTCCCTAGCATTGATCTAGTTTTAGATTTCATCCATCTGCTTATTATTTTGTCCCGATTAGCAACTTCTTCCATTTCCTTTTTGTTTTCTTTTTCTTCAAAAGAATACTGAAAAGATCAACATGACTTTAATCAGGAAATCAGCAATTCGAGCAAAGCAGGTCAAAGCACTTTCAGATTGAATTGGTCCAAACTTGATTCTGTCAACATTTCCACTTTCATGTGGCGAGGAAGTCAATTAACAGATAAACAGCAGGAATATTTTCAAACAAGTTAACTCTGCACTTTGGCAGGAACAATAAATGTGTAGAGTATAGGGCTAATGGTAGGGCTCTTAATAGTGTTGAGGAACAGAAGGATCTTGGTGTATGTGCATAGATCCCTGAAAGTAGGCAGTCAAGTGGATAAAGTTGTTAAGAAGGCTAGGAGTCTTAGCTTTATTGGTAGGGGGATTGAATTTAGAGCCGCAGATCATGTTGCAGCTGTACAAAACTCTAGTGCGGCCGCACTTGGAGTATTGTGTGCAGTTCTGGTCCCACATTATAAGAAAGATGTGGAGGCATTGGAGAGGGTACAGAGGAGGTTTACCAGGATGTTGCCTGGTATGGAGGGCAGGTCTATGAAGAGAGGTGAGGATTTGAGGTTGTTTCGTTAGAAAGGAGGGGCTAAGGGGGACTTATGAACATATAAGATATTAGAGGTTTGATAGGTGGACAGTGATAGCCTTTTCCTAGGATGGAAAAGCTAGCACAGGGGACACACTTTAAATTAAGGGGTATAGTTATAGGACGATATCAGAGGTAGGTTCTTTACCAAGGTTAGGAGTGGAATCCCTGCCTGCGCGTTGTAGATGCGCCAAGTTTGGTGGCGTTTAAGAGTTATGATAAGTATATGGAGAGAAGGGAATGGTTTAGTGGAGGGCATTGCTTTTTATTTTGGTCGGCACAACATCGAAGGCCGAAGGGCCTGTTCTGTGCTGTATTGTTCTATGTTCTATCTATGTTCTACTGAGAGCTCTAAATGGACAGGTGGGAGACATCACAACAATGTTGAGATATCATAGACGTCTTGACTAGTTGAGGTTACAGACTGCACTCTTTTGCGTAATAGAATTTTATTACTAGCTGTTCTGCCTTCACATCATGCCTCAAATCTAGATTTATTTCCATTGTGTCCACCTTTAGAAGCTCTGTTCACACTGCATTTGCCTGACGAAGACGAAAGTCGAAAGCTTGCAGATTTAAAATCAAATAAATCGGTTGGATTTAAAATTGGTGTTGCCAGAGTCTTACTGAGTTTACCCTAGTCCAACGCCTGCATCTCTACATCACAAAAGACACAAACAGACCATGATCTTACATGTACCATATAGTTACCTTTCAAACGCAAACTTAACATGAGTCCTTTTAGGATTTACTTATTTTTTGCTTCTATTACAGCCTCCTCACCCATGAAATGCACTGTTGCTCAGCTGGAGTGGGGCATTGCTGGTGCTGAAAAAGGGAATTAGTTTTTTGCAACTCACTGTCAATATGATCCTGGTTGAAGTAGATTAATCACATGGACTGTAAGTCAAACTTTACAATTGGGATAGCCCCTCAATCACCTATTCTATTGTCTATGTGAATATAAGAAATAGAGCCAGGAGTGGACCATTCTTCCCTCGAGGCTGCTCCATTCAACACAACAAAGGCTGATCTTACACCACAACTCCACTTTGCTACCTGCTCGTCATAGCCCTTGGTGTCCTGAGAGACCAAATTGTATTGGCCTTAACCTTAAATATTTTCAACCAAGCAGCACCTAGAACCTTCTGGGGCAGAAAATTCTAAAGGTCACAATTGTTCTTATCCCAGTGCGAAATAATCAGTTCCTTATCCTGCGACTAAATGCCCCTTACGTTCTTGAGTCCTTAGCCAGGGAAACAATCATGTATGCTTACAATCAAGCTTCTTTAGAATTGTTTGTGTCAGTGAGATCAACTCATTCTTTCAAACTCCACAGCTGTAGGCCCAATTTTCACAGACTCTTATCATAGTACAACCTCTTTATCCCAGGATCAACTGTTGTGAATTTTCACTGTACTATCTCCAACGTTGATAAATCCTTCCTTAAGTATGGAGACCAAAACTACACATTGTATTCCGGTGTCAACAAGGCCTGTACAATTGTAGAAAGACTTTCTATTTCTTGTACTGCAATTCCTTTGCAATAAAGACCAACATGGCATTTGGCTTCCAAATTATTTGCTGTACCTACGTAAGTGATATACTTTGAAATGAGCTCTTTCTTCTGCTGAAGCACAGAGCTACATTTTACAAGGCTTAATTGTATACTCACATCTCTTACACCATCAACCCTGGCTACAAACTAGTCAGTGGGGAGCCCAACCATGATACCATTGGCTGTCCAATCCACTTAGCCAGCAGCTCTGGAGATCTGCAGTGCTGGATGGATGCAATGGTCACAAGACCAAGCAGCTTAGGTACATCCAGGGTCAGGGGTTTCCATGAGAGAGGTGGATATTGATTCAAAAGGCCAGGTTAAGGGGAGGGCATGATCTGATGCCTCCTATGGGTCCAGGGAACTCTCCTTCACCTTCAGCCTTGTCCAACTACAGCTCATGCAATTAAACCAGCCAGACTTACAACATGTCATGGGGTTCCCTCAACCATGATTAAATACCAGCAGTTGGAGGATGAGGGCTTTAAGTAATCATCATTTATGTTTGAAGAGGCTCAGTAGGCTCAAGAGCAGCTGATTGCCCAATGCCCTCTCCTCACCCCCACAAAATGGGAGATAAGTCGGAGGTAGGTGACATTACGTATGTATGTCTCAAAGTAAAGTGCAAGAAGAACCACTAAATAGGCTTTTTAACTTAAACACTGAGGAAAACTTTATCATAGGTTTGCACTGTCCCGAAGTCAGGATCTAGACTGCTTGACCAGGTTCCACTCTGGGAGGAGTTAGCCCCATCTCAGGGGTCACATGACTTGCATCTTAAATGGGCAGTATGTACCCCAAACTCCCAACATACGTATATCACAGGTGGCTAGGTGGGGGCTACTCATTTGATTTTACAGAACCCCCAACCCCTAACCTTCAAACCAGATGTGGAGATGCAGTTGAACTTTCCACTCACCTGACGAAGGAACAGTGTTCCAAAAGCTTGTGGGTTTACTATCAAATAAACTTGTTAGACTTTAAGCTGGTGTTGTGAGACTTCTTACAGTGTAAAATCCAGCCCAGAGAATCTGGAGTTTTTTTTAAAGAGTGCTTAAGATTGTATTTTATTACGTACTTATGTTTCCTTTCAGCAATTTGTGTTGATATTTTCACCAAATCTATTTGTTTTCAAGCTGCACTTTTTTAACCAAACTGTGGAATGTTTTCAATTACTATTTCAAAGGGGATGTGTATGGTAATTTAAATATAACCAGTTTATGGAAGCCACATAGAAAACCATTTTGCATGTTTACTGATGTGTGTTCCCACTTTAAACATTGCTTTCCCTCATGCCATACTTGGCAATCAGATCAGGCAGAATTATGTCATTAACTGTGAAAATGTTCAGTGCAAGTTTTCTTTTCATTAATACTTAGGTCTAAATTGTAAACAGGTCCTGTGAAAACATCTTGATGTTTGATTTCACTTCATACTTTTGTTTTCCTACTGCACAACAACATGTTGCTTGGAAAAGTACTTACCAACGGAGCTAAGCATTAAAGTCTCAAACATTTGCATGGGACCCAGCAAAGTTCCATTGTTCATTCATTGAGGGTCAACAGGAACACCCATATACTCAGTCAGAATGTGACTATGCTTTTGTGGGCATGCATTACTCAATTTTCCCCTATTTCTTGCACGCAGGCAATAGGGTTGTCAATTATAATTCAGTGTATTTCTGGAGATTTCATTACATGTTTTGCCCAAATGCTCAGCCATTCGTCAGCTACCACATCCATGCTACTAAAATACTGCCTTCCTATGCCAATTGCAAATAATACAATCATAGAATTTTACAACAAAGGTCCTTCAGCCCATCATGTGCCAGCCATTAATCATCTACCAATTCTAATTCTATTTTTCAGCTCTTGGTCCATAGCCTTGAATGCTGTGGCATTTCAAGTGCTCATCTAAATGCTCCTTAAATGTTGTGAGGACTCCCACCACTCTCATTCATGCAATAGGTTCCCAATTCCCACCAACCTCTGGGTGAAACTGTTTTTTCTCAAAAAAAATCTCTTGCTCTTTAATAACCTTAAATCTATGGCCCTGGTTATTGATTCCTCTATTAAGGGGACAAATTTCTTCCCATATATTAAGTTCTCATTATCCAAATGGATAATGCTTGCCTTGAGATCCCCCCGCCCTACTATCCCCCGCCCTCGCTCCCCATGTTCAATATTTTAATAAAAAGTAGAGAAGTGTTCAAAGAAAGTGACAAAAAAAAACCTTATGATTTCTTCCAAGGTTGCACACGACACCATCCAGATTGATCTTCAATTCCTGGGGAGTCCAGGCCAATCTTGGAGGGTTGCAAATTCTATCAGGCAATCCAATATATCTAACAGCATGGAGAACTACCCTACTGCCAATCCAAATGTGCTTTATTTACAGTTTAAATATTTACAATCCTTCTTTGGTCAGATCTTCAACCACTCTTCAAATATCTTCCTTGAAAATCACAGCAACTAACTGAATTGCTATAGCGCCATTAACACAGAAAAATGCCCGAAGGTGCTGAGGTTTGAAAAATTGAGACAAAGAAGCAGAAATTGGAAGATGAAGGACAACCAAAAGCTGGTTCAAAAAGGTGGGCTTTAAAGATGTCTTAAAGAGCTGCAGAAATAGAAAGTCAGAGAGGTTTAAGGGGAGAACTCCGTAGCATTGAACTTATTCATAGAGGAAGGCAGCGGAATGAACAAGAGATCGGAAAGAGTTAGAGAATTCTGACGAGTGTTTAAGAGGTTCCAGAGATAAAAAGTGTGAAACCATGAAAGGGATTTTAAAACAACGGAGACCCCTTAAAATTGGGGCAATGGGGAGCTGGTAACCAATATAGTTCAACAAGGACAAGGTTAATTAGCAAGCAAGATCTTATATGGAGACAGGGGAGTTTTGGCTGAGTTGATGTTTATGGAAGATGAAAGACTGCTTGAAGTGTGCTGGAATTATAGAATTTGGGGTGACAAGGGTATCATCAACAGAAAAGCAGGGTCAGAGGCAAGTGATGTTACAGAAGTGAAAGCACATTGCCTTTACAATAGAGTGTACATTGAGATGAAAATTTCCTTCAACAAGATACTATACAGGGCACAGAACTCTACAGGGAATCCTAATTTTATTATGCTGTGCTCCATACACCTAAAGCTAAACATCTCCTATTGTCCATTCTGTAAAGAAGTCTCAATGCATCTGCTGGTAGTTCCCAATGGCTGTGCAGTCATTACAGGAGACATCAGTTATGATTACAAAGAACACGCTTGACTGCCAACCATCTGAATAAATAATTCAGAGTCGTAAAATGAACTGTCAGTTAATGAAAGCAACTTCCTGGAAATGTGGTACAGGTACACAGAATTATGGGATTTCCAGCTACACTAACTGCACATTAATAAAATGGATAAAACATTAATTTCCACTTCTCTCCCGAGACACACACAAACACAAGAATAGGAACTGAATTAGGCTCTTCTGCCATTCAGTATGGTCATGATTCAACTTGGTCTTCAACTCCACGTTATGGTTCACTCCCCATAGCCATTGATTCTCCTAGGGATCAAAAATGGGTCCATCTCAGCCTTAACTGTATTCAACCATGGAGAATGCACAAGCCTCTGGGGTAGAGAATTCCAAAAGTTCACAATCCTAAAAGTAAAGAATTTTTCCTCATCTCAGTGTTAAATGATTGTCCCCTTATCCTGAAACTGTGTCTCTTGTTCAAGATTCCCCATTCCGTAGAAACACCTTTACAGTGTCTATCTTGTCAAGTCTCTTCAGGACCTTGTATGTTTCAGTGAAGTCACAGGGGCGATCTTACAAAAAGAATTCTAAGTCCAGGATGCGCGTGAAAATGGGAGAGTTTCTGATTCATTTTTTTGGATCCAAATCTGCGATTCTGTGCACTTAGAATGAAAAAAAGAAGCAAAAACCCTTTTGCCAGTAGCAGGAGTGGACTGAGCTTAAATCATCCAAACGCTGTTTGAGAACAGCTGAGTGCACAATTGCACATATGCCAATCCCTCTGCTGTGAGAGCAGAGTGACCTTTCAATCAACCTCTTCTAGCAAGGCCACAGAGGCAAGTGAGCCCAAATGATAACGTCCCAGGCTCGTTAATTCAGTAGAAATGAGATTTAAGTTTAATTTAAATAATGTTTTCAGCCTTGCACTAGAAATGGACACAAGGCTGACCTCGTCGGATATCTGGTGTTGATAAGATTGTGAGAGGTGAGAAATTGCACCAGCTCACCCTGCCTATCAGCTAGTAGAGTGCAATAGTAAGATTGCATCTCCCCCCCCCACCTCACTCACCACCCCCCCCCACCCCACCAACACATTTCATTTTTCCAAACACCAGAGAAATATGAGTTCAATTTACTCAACCTCTCAACATAAGACAACCCTCTCATTTCATGGAAAATCTAGTGGACTTTTAGCGCATTGTGTCCAATGCAAGTATATCTTTCTTTAAATATGGAGCCACAATTGCACACGAGTAATCCAGGTGTAATTTCACCAAATTATAGCAAGACTTCTTTAATCATGTATTCCAGACCCCCTTGCAATAAAGACCAACATGCTTTTTGCCCCCCCAGTTGCTTGCTGCACCAGCATGCTAATTTCCTCTATTCTTTGTATACATCATCTCTCCAAACTGCAACATTTACAAATTTCAAACCTTTTAAAAAATATTTTACTTTTCTATTCTTATGACTAAAGTAAATAACTTCATACTTACACACATTTTCCATCATTTTGCCCAATCACTTAACAGTTTGTATCTCTTTGTGGCATCTCTGTATCCTCCCCATAGCTTACATTTTTGTCATCAGCAAACCTAGGTATATTATTCTCTGTGTCTTCATCGAAGTCAGAAATATAGATTACATAAAACTAAAGCACCAGCACTGATCTGGGTATGGTAACTTGGTTAGATTGCACCTGGAGTAGTGTGTGCAGTTTTTGCCCCCTTACATTAGGAACAGTATTAATGACATAGAGGGAGTGCAACAAAGGTTCACCAAACCTGTTCCCATGATGGCTGGACTATCCAAGAGGAGAGATTGGTGGAACTAGGTCTATATTGTCTAGAGTTTCAAAGAACGAGAGGTGATCTTATTGAAATCTACTCAAAGGTTGGGATGATATGGGGAGATGCAGGTAAGGTGTTTCTCCTGGCTGGGGAGTCCAGAACCTGGGCACACAACTTCAAAATAGGTAAAAGCCACTTAGATGAGAAGATTTAATTTTACTCAAAAGATTGTGAATCTTTGGAATTCTGTACCCCATAGGAAAGCTCAGTCATCGAATACGTTTAACCATGACGTGGCAATGCCAGTCTTGTACTAGTGTTGGAACAGTAAAAAGTCTCACAACACCAGGTTAAAGTCCAATAGGTTTATTTGCAAGCTTTCAGTGCACTGCTCAACTAATAAAGGAGCAAGATTCCAAAAGCTCGTGATTCCAAATACATCTGTTGGACTTTAATCTGGTGTTGTGAGACTTTTGAATATGTTTAAAGTCTAGATTGACAGATTTCTAAATACCAATAACATAAAGGGATATGAAGATAATGATAGATAAAGACATTGGTTGATCAACCATGATTACATTGATTGGTGGAGCAGAATTGATGGGGTGAATGACTCTGAACCACAACAGAATGGATGAAACTAACAAAGGATTGTGATGAATATTCAAGATTATGAACAAGTAATTGGTGCTCCTCATATAATATGTTATGTGGACAAACCAATAGTTCAGTCCTTACACTGATTTTAAATAGCAAGATAATTACAGGGATGTTTTTCTAACAACTTCAGTTACACCCTTGATGAAAGACATTTCCCAACAGCTGTGAGTTTCCACATTAATTCTTTGAATTTAGTAACATTCCCAACAAGCCCATTTGTAACTTCAAATGTGAAGGTTTCATCAGGATTATTGATTTTAGTATTGCACAAATGCATATTTGCTTCCCAAGATTTTGTACAACCCCTAAAAGCAACTTCACCCTCTTTCAGAGAAGTGAAAATTATTTCATCAGATTACACTGTGGGATAATGATGCCTTTGTACAACACCTTATCGCATCAAGATGTGTCAAAGCGCTTTACACTGAATTTCTTCTATGTTATATCCAAACATATTTATTCATTCATGGGATGTGGATACCATTGGCTAAGCCAGCATTTATTGTCCATCCTTAATTGCTGTTGAGAAGATGATGTTGAGCTAACTTCTTTAATTTCTACAGTCACATAGATTTTGATGCAAACAAACAATTTCTGTGGCCATTTCAGAGAGCTGTTAAGAGTCAACTATAATGCTGGGCATCTGGAAACATTGCTGATTTCTGTGAGATTCCTCCCACTTTTCCTCAATTTTTACCAGTCAGAAATGTATTTTGAATTGAATCATTACATTATGATCTTTTCTGATTTCTTTTCTTCACACTGAATATGTGAAGGGATGTAGGACTTTAAAGTCCTATGAGGCCTGTATCAATAAAATAAATAAATGTCTAGATATATGGAAGCTGCCAAAATGTGAAATGCATGAAATCTGCATATACCACTTTAAAGAGGCCACTCTATCAGATCCAAACCATTTTCCATTACATGTTTACAAAGGATGTAAACCAAATAACCCGGCGCTGGACAAATATAGAAATTTAGCTTGTTAGCTGAAACTTTAGGGGGAATAGGATTGATTCCAGCTGAAAGCAATTACTCAATTACAGCTCAAACACAGATGCAGTGAAAGTTTTTTAATGCAATGGGAGTTGATGTGATTTCACCTTCATTGCTTGCAACTGTACCTGCAAATTCAGGAAGAGACAGAGCAGCTGAGTATCATTAGTGATTAAAAATAAAATTATTTCTCCAATAGTTGGTGACATGATGAGAGGTAAGTGGGCACTGGGAGTGAGATTTTCCGCTTTTCCCAAACCAGAAAATCCTGCCCAAGGTTAATGGACCTTTGCATGGTCTGCTCCCCTAAGAGTTCCATGCTGAATGGGATGGGAAAATTCATCCCTGGGTATGGTGTAAGCAAAACTAATGATTAAAAAAAGATTTGAGACTGCATTCTCTTAAAGTGCCTAATTAAGAAGAGAAAGAGCAGCATAAAAATTATAAAATGGAGAAAGATCATGCAAGCCAGGTGAAAGTTCAACTTAAATGATATGGAATGGTGGGAACAGTGCATGAGCCCCCTGATAACAGCTGTGAAGTGGCAGAATGTACCAACACAAACTAGACAAGCATGCAGTAAAAGCAGAGAGGTTTAAATAGGGGGAAATTTTAACTTCTACATAGGTTTGAATAAGCAAACAAGAATGCCAGAATGCTAGCAATTTCTTCAATGTGTTTAGTATAATTGTCCTGGAAACAGGGCAACAGGTTATTTTAGATTCAATGAATATTATTAATCTAATTGTAGCCAACATGTTATTGACTTCAATATGGTGATTGAAAGGAAAAAATATGAAACAGTTACTAAGATTCCAGATTTAGGTAAGGAACAGAGGGACCTGAGCAAATCTGTTCTCATAGAATATTTTGCTGGAACAGGGCACTGCCCTGTCATTAAAGGTTTATAGTTTGAGGTGTACCACTCCACATCAAGCATGGTTGGAGTCGCTACCACTCATGCCGCCTGCCATTGGCATGTTGGAAGGATTTTGCAGGTCAATACTAAGTCTGTTTGCGATGTTATGAATGCACCTTCCTTGGTCATCAAGTCCTGGGAACCCAGAGCTCTAACACAACAGTAAGAATGCTACCCACTGCACCAGAAAATCTCCTAAAGAAGATCAGTGAGAAGTTAAGAAAGAGTAACATGATTCAAAACCAGTGGTTAGCATTGTTGCCTCACAGCACCAGAGACCCAAGTTCAATTCCTGGCTTGGGTCACTGTGCAATATTTGTTTTCCCTGTTTCTGAGTTGGTTTCATCTGGGTGCTCCAGTTTTCTCCCACATTCTAAAAGAAGTGCTGTTTAGGTGCATTAGCCATGCTAAATTCTCCTTCAGTGTACCCAAACAGATGTCAGAGTGTGGCAGTTACAGGATTTTCACCGTAACTTCATTGCAGTGTTAATATAAAGCCAATTTTTGACTCTAATAAATAAACTTAAACTATTTCCCCAAAGAGCAAAAGGTTGACTTATCAAAAGAAACAGCAATGGATGTCTAAAGAGATAAACGAAAAATGCAAAATGTAAACTAGCAAAGATCCAGTAGATTGGAGAGATACAAAGAAGCAGTGACAAAACTGACTGTAGGAGAAGCAAAAAGGCAAAATGAAAAGAAGCTTGCAAGGGATAACAAAATCAACACAAAAACCATTTACTTTATATGAGGAAAACAGTGCGGTTAAGAGCAAACAAAACAGAAAATGCTAGAAATAATCAGGAGGTCAGGCAGTAAACATGGAGAGAGAAAAAAACAGAGTTAACATTTCAAGTCAATGATCTTTGAGATCAAGATGTGAAAGCACAGAGGCAGGGAAAGATAGCGTGAGGAGAAAGAATAATAGGGAAGATCTGTGAAAGGGTGGAAGGGTAGAGAGTTTAAATGATAAAGGGATGATGAGACAAGGCAAAAGAAAATGGTAATGGGACAAGTAAAGAAAATTTTTGAAAATGGATTTTGATAAAATGCATCAAATCAAGAAAACTAAATTATCAGCTGCAGCTGCCATCCAAAAAAAAGGGAACGGAGAATATGATAAAGGAAATTGTTGAACTCAATGTTGAGTCCCGAAAGAATTAAAGAACCTAATTTAAATAAGAGACGCTGTTTCTTGAGCTTACATTGAGTTTCACTGGATCCATATAGAAACCTACACTTAAGGACAAAGTGGAACCCCTAAAAAAGAATGATAGTGATATAATAAATGGAAATAAGAACATGCAGTCACGTTGAAGAATTATTGTTCTTAAGAATTTACCATAGAGAAAGAGAATAATATGCTGGAATCACCATTAATACTAATTTTGAATCAGGAATGAGAATTCACCATTATTAATGTTAGTTAGTTAACACTGATCGAAAAGTATCAGCATAAAAGACTGACAGTCCCCCAGGAACAGGCAATTTCTATTCCAACATTTTAAAAAAGTTTATGAGAACATTGTTAATGCCCTAATTATGAATATCCAATGTTCTCTTGTTTCAGAAAGCATTTCTTTAAAATGGAATAATTTACATATCACGCTAATATTTAAGAATGGTGACAGAGGAAAAACAGAATCTTAAACCAGTTAGCCTAACATCTGTTGTGGGTAATTACTCAAGTCTATAATTAAAAGTAATGTGACTGGATATCTTGAAAAATTTTAGCTGATCAGAGAGAGGAAACCATCACAGAATTATCACAGTGCTGGAGGCCAATTGGCTTATAATATCTGGGGCAGCTCTCCAACTGAGCAATTAACTTGTGCCATTCCTCCACTTTCTCCCCGTAACCTATAGGTTGTTCTTTTTCAGATAAGAGTTGAATTCCCTTTTGACTATCTTGATGGAACCTGCCTCTGCCACTCTCTCAGGTAGTACATTCCTAATCTTAATCACCAGCTATGTGAAGAAAAAGTTCATGTTCTTCTTTTTCCAATTATTTTAAACCTTTACCCTCTCATACTCCATCAATTCATGAGTGGAATCAGTTTCTCCCTACTTACTCTGTCCTGACCCCTTCATACCTCTATCAAATCTCCACTTAGCCTTCTCACCTCCAATGAAAATGTCACAACTTCTCCAAATTATCTTCATGATTGAAATTCCTTATCCCTGGAATCATTCTTGTGAATTTTTTCTGCACTCTCTCCAATGCATTCACATCCTCCTTATAGTGTGGCACCAAGAACTGGACACAGTACTCCAGTTGAGACTGAAATAGTGTCTAATACAAGTTTAACATAATCTCCTTTATTTTTATACTCAATGCCCTATTAATAAAGCCTTGCATACAAGGGGCACGATTTTTCCAACAAGAAAGTGTCCAAATGGGTGGGAATACAACTGTTTCTGTTACCAAAATTTTAGATGAACTTAGTTCTTGAATTTCCTTCATGAACTTATTTTCATTATGACGATAATGATTATGTAAAACTTGGAAATATTGTGAACTGTGAGGAAGATTGTATAGAACTACAAAACGACAGTGATGTTGGTGGAATTGTTGGAGAAGTGACAGGTGAAGTTGAATGTGAGTTGATTAATTTTGGTAGGAAGAACGTGGAGAAACTGTACCAAATAAAGAGTATAGCTCCAGAGGGGACACAGGAGCAGAGGAACCTACATGTAAATGTGCATATCATTAAAGGTGGAAGATTGAGAGAATAGTTAATAGAACATCTTGGCATGATTTTCCCAGCCCACTGCACTACTCAAGTAACTGCTCAAATATCAGCAAGAGGCAAAAAAACAGATATCGCAACTAACCAGATGCAATTTTTCCAGTGCATTTTTTTGGACATAATTAGACTTGTGCTAGGGAACAGCAATACAGATTAGCATCTCTTTGGCAATTCTGAGACTCAATCGTCCGGGCTCATTAAAGTTTCTTGGCCCCATCAGTGCCAAGGTGGTGAGGTCTGAGAGTGTGGGGCCAGGCAGGGTAGATCCAGACAGTGCAGAGCCAGACCTGGGGGTGGAAGTAGAATGGAGGAAACTCTACAAGGGGTAGGTTTTGGTGGTGGGGTTGGGGGTGGGGTCAGTGATCGAAGGCCGTGTCCAGGCATCAGGAAGCCAGCCATTAGTGGATGTGGATTTGGGGCTGGCAATTGTGGGGAGGTGCTTTTTAATGAATCTTCCAGTGCGTATGCACACTGGCCCCCTCAAAACTCTGCTGCTGGGCTCTCAGAAGGGAATATACCCTGACCACCTCCTCCCCTCCAACCCCCCTATCAGCATATATCCCCGATGGCCTTTGTGATATTTCTTGGTCTGCTGCAACCGGGCTGGGAAAATCATACCCAAGATGTTCTATTAACTGCTCTTTCAATCTTCCACCTTTAATGACATGAACATTTAGTCACATTTGATGAATAGACTGAATTTTATTTATATGGATTTCTAAAAATACTCCAATCTACCTGTTCCAGGTCCAAACTGTTGACCTTTGCCTTGGTATCAAGAAGATTAGAATACAAAGGGGTGACAGTCATGTTATAGCAATAGAAAACCCTGGTTGGACTGCATCTTGAGAAATGCATTCAGTTCTGAGTACCATTTCTTCGAAAGGGTCTTTGGCATTGCAAACCGTGCAATTTACCAAGAGTTACCAAAATGATTCCAAGGGACCAATGCTCCAGGGATCGGAGTTCGTACCCTAGTGTGGAAGATGGAGAAATTTGAATTCAGCAAATGAATCTGGAATTAGAAGTCTAATGATGATCATAAAACCATTGATGATTGTCATGAAAACCATCTACTAATGAGGAAGTCTGTTGTCCTTACCTGGTCTGGCCTACATGTGACACCAGACCCATAGAAATATGGTTGACTCTTAAGTGCTCTCTGAAAATGGCTCAGCAATTAGGGATGGGCAATAAATGCTGGCCCAGCCAGTGAAACTATACATTCCATGAATTAATTTTTAAAAAAACTCTAAGGGTTACATGATGTAGAGCAATAACAAAAACAAAGATTGCATTATCTGAAATTAAAAAGACTAAGTCATGATTTGATTGAAGTAATTCGATTTTGAGGGGGACTGAGAGGATGGATAGGGAGAAAATATTTCTTTTGGTTGGAGAATCTAGAACTAAGGAACATAACCCAAAGAACCAAGTTTTTCCAAGTTAGGAAACAGTTCTACATGCAAATGGCTTTGAAGTCTTTTTCATAAATGGCAGTTGACCGAGGGTCAGTTGATAATTAAAATTTTAAATTTGACGCTGATAATATTTGGTTAAGAAAAAGCTAAGTGAAATTGGACAAAGGCTGGGATATGAAGTTAGGTCAGGATTCAGCCATGATATCATTAGGTGGTCAAACAGGCTTGAGAACTGAATGACTTACTCCTGTTACTCGGTTACCAAAGCTGCAAATTTCCAGTCTTGCCTGCCACGGGCTCCTTTCCACCAAAGCCAATGGATTTTTTGCTGTTGTGTTAAATATTTATCCTGCCCACAATTATTCCAAATGACAAGCAGCACCGGAAAACTAAAGCCTATGTTTCACATCAAGACCAATTTTTCAAAGAAACCAACAATTCGCTAAAAATGTGAAGAAGGATTTTAACACTACTTTGCAGGCACAAAATAGACGGGTAAACAATTGTGACCCACAAATATTCTCCCCAGATTCCTCCCATTTCCAGTTTTGACTGCTACTTCTAGTTAGGCCAGTAGAGTGCCTGGGTTCCATCTTTCAGTTTGAAGATTGAGATGAGGTTATGTTATTGAATTCCAATTACAATATTACCTTGGACCTTAGCAGGGCAGCCAGATTAAAAAATCTCAGAAGAGGATTGGAAGCAAAATGAATTGTTCATGCCCCACAAGGAAAGTTCAAACTGTTTTAATTTATGAACCTATTTGCTTAATATGTGTATTTTTTGGTTTTGATTCTCGTCTTGTCTAATTCTGAGTAGGTAAAGGACCTTCCTCTGACTACTCCTTAATGATGAATTGACACAGATAGATGTCATGTCACAAACATGCTTATTCAGAACTGCCCATTTTTCTGGAGAGGAAAGGTCTACCAAAACTTCAGTCTGGTGTGCAAATAGAATTTACTCAACATGAGCTAGGAATATGCTGGCCGCCATATTGGCAAAGACCAAATAATTGGGGGTCTTGCCTACACCAAGCAGTAGCTCCATTGTACATGCAAATAAGAGGCCACTAATGCTTATTTGCAGTTCAGAGAGAGGTCATTCAGCCCATCGACTGTGTACTGACAACAATTCCAGACCCTAATTCCCAGTTATTTACCCTGCTAATCCCTTGACACTGAAGGACAATTTAGCATTTCCAACCAACGTAACCCTCACATCTTTGGACAGTGGGAGGAAATTGGAGCATCAAGAGGAAACTCACACAGACCATTGGGACAATGTGTAAATTCTACATAGTCACCCGAGGCCTCAATTGTACCCGGGTCCCTGGCACTGTGAGGCAGCAGTGCTAGTCATCCTGCCATTGTGTTGCAACTTCGTGGGAGTGAAGCTCAAAGATAGGGTTGCCTGTGGTCACAGTGCTAACATAGGAATTTTGTGCTTTGTAATTTTTGTTTTCAACTTCAATACAGCAATTCCCTTGTCTGTTGAGGAGCTCTTAGCCATTCAGGTTATGAAGGTCCAAATAGATAAACTGATTGAATGTTCTCCTCAGCCATTTGCATCAATTTAGTTCATATATATTTAGACCAAGATGTATTTATGCACAAGCTGAGGGATTCACTCTGTTCAGTCGATAGCACCCTTATTTCAAAGTCAGATGATTATGATTTCAAATCCCACCTCAGCACAAGCGGCATGGTGGCACAGTAGTTAGCACTGCTGTTTCACAGTGCCAGGGACCTGGGTTTGGTTCCTGGTTTGGGTCACTGTCTGTGCGGAGTTTGCACATTCTCCCTATGTTTGCATGGGTTTTTGCCGGGTGCTCCCACTTTCTGAAAAACATGCTGGTTAAGTGCATTGAACTAAACAGGCACTGGACTGTGGTGACAAGGGGAATTTCACAGTAACTTCATTGCAGTGTTAATGTAAGCCTCACTTGTGACCAATAAATACATTTTTATTTTATTTTACTTTAAACTTTGAAGCTGTCATTGCAGAGGAGCACTTCACTTTCAAAGGTATGATTTAAACTGGGGTTTCATGTGCCACCACAGCTGGGTGCAAAAAATCCAATGGCATTATTTCAAAGGAGAATAGAGGAGTTATCCTCACTTCCTAGTCAATATTTATCCCTCAATCAACAGTGTTGTTTGTCAGAGCTTGCATTTTGTAATTGGCTGTGCACTTCCTCCATTATAGCAGTGACAATACTTCTAAAGTACTTCAATGGTGCTCATGACATTTTATGGCTGCGCAAAATGCAAGTCCATCCTTTCTCAATTGAAGGAATGTTTCATACTTTTTGTACTGACGCTGGCTCAGCATTTGCTTCAATCTATGCCAGTCTGAGTAATGAAGATTGGGTTACATTGCCCAGTCACACACTGCCAAATGATTAGATAGAAAAAACTAGTTTCCCACTTATGTGCTTTTGTGCATGTATAAAACATGATTCAAGCTGCAATTCAGTGACTACCCATTAAAAAATGTGTGAGGCACAGTCATTTAGTTTCAGTCAAAAATTTGAATTGCAGTTTATGCTTTAAATACAGGTGATGAGATAGGTATTGTCTCGCCTAGAGTAATATTGCCCTCAAACAAAGAATAATCAGTGCAAGTTAAACTTCTGCAGCAGCTTTCTACATGCTCCAACAGTCAAGGGGTTGCAGAGACAAGGTTAAAAACAACTCCAGTCTGATATGTTTCTATCAAGCCACAGGTTTATCCCAGCTTCCAGATAAATGAACTGGTGCCTGAGCAAAGACGAACCAGCAGAATTAGTAACTGAGCCCATTACAGGAATGCACATAGTTAAACATTCATGAAGTTTGGCACTGAAGCAACAAACAGGCAGGTACTGTACTTACTGTGAAAAGTTATGTTTTCCTTTAAGCTATGCTCTGAACCTGGTGGCGACAGCTGACAGCACTTTTCAGAAATTGTCTAACATGTTTCCAAAGTTCATCTGCTGTTCTGCTAGTCAGGCTGGAAGTCGGAACAAAAGAGTGCAGGTGGGAGGGATCAGTATGGTCGCTTCTCTGAAAGTTAGCATTAAATCACCTTTTGCAGCTAAACTGAATGGCGACGAGGGACATTCCCAGTACTCTGTCAAGGTGTCTGTTCTCATTCTGCTAATCTACAGAGAGGAAAGTCAGTAAACATACATTCCTTCCCTTAACAAAAGAACAACAAACTGGTGAAAACATGAATTTAGCTGGAGAGTGAGATTTTGTTTTGCAAATCATTAGCATATTTTAAATATGAATGTTTCTTTAAGACTAGGCAGTGTGCTCTGATAAGTTTGGAAACGCACTGAGGTCTGAGTAGAGCAGCTAACAGAAACATATATCCATTACAGAGATTTATCCATGTGCCTTTACATTAGTGGTGGGCAAACTGCAACCTGGGGGTCCACATGCTACCCATCAGGTCTGAGTGTGGCCCATGAGACATTTAGTTGACTGTTGCACATGCATAGTGTTACCAAATTCCATTAGTTTCCATCCGTGTCATTTTTTTTTCTGCCGGTATAACTGAAGTGAATACATGTAAAGCAAGACAAGTGGTGAGGTGCACACTGATTGGACACACTGAGAGTTGTGTGCTCCTTCTGTGTACGATCAAGTGTAAATACTTCTTTGGATTTTATTATTTGACGTTGATGTCAGTTCTATTAATATATAAACGATTAAGCATTTTTTTTCTCTATTCATTCATGGGTCATGAGCTTTGTGGCTGACCAGCATTTATTGCCTATCCCTAGTTGCCCATGAGAAGGTGGTGGTGAGCTGCCTTCTTGAATCGCTGCAGTCCATGTACAGTGGATTGGCCCACAATGCCATTAGGGAAAGAATTACAGCATTTTGACCCAGCAATTGCGAAGGAATGGCGATATAGTCCAAGTCAGGGAGGTGAGTGGCTTGGAAGAAAATTTGCAGGTGGTAATGTTCCCATGTATCTGCTGCCCTTGTCCTTCTAGATGGAAGTGGTCATGGATTTGGAAGGTGATTCAGTGATGGTAACACGATTTGAATGTCAAGGGGCATTGGTTAGAGTGTCTCTCATTGGTGACGATTATTGCCTGGCATTTTTGTGGAGGGAATATTCCTTGCCACTTGTCAGCTCAAGCCTAGATATTGTTCAGATCTTTTTGCATTAGAACATGGAGTATCTGAGGAGTTGCTAACAGTGCTGAACAATCATCAGCAAACATCCTCACTTCTGACCTTATGATGGAGGGAAGATCATTGCTGAAGCAGCTGAAGATTGTTGGGCCTAGGTCACTATCCTGAGAGACTCCTGCAGAGATGTCCTGGAGCTGAAATGACTGACCCTTCACAACCACAACCATCTTCCTATGTATCAGACATGACTCCAACAAGTGGAGTGTTTGTCCCCTGATACCCATTGATTCCAGTTTTGCTAGAACTCCTTGATGCCAGAATCAGTAATGCCATCTCATCTCACTTCTAGAATTCAGCATTTTCACTCTGTTTGAAACAAGCTTGTAACGAGGTCAGGAGTTGAGTGATCCTGGCAAAACCCAAATTGGGCATCACTGAGTGGGTTATTGCTGAGCAGGTGCTGTTTTTATAACCAATGAAATTTTTGGTGTGCACTAAATGTATTTAGTCTTATTCATGGGTTCATTGTTAATGAGCAATCTTGTGGTCGAATGAGATAAAGCGCACTCACTATCCCAGGCTGTCTATCACTGCTTTAAATGAATATTATTTAGTTGAGTGAAGACCAAATTAGAAAGAATACTCAGTAAAAAAAAAGCCTCACCCATTCTCAGGACTGGGAACTGCTGCTTTTACAGATGCTGCCAGTTTCATTGGTTATAAAATGCCATTTGCATCATGCCTGCATTTTTAGTGCTGAGGCATCATTTTGGTACTAAATTGGTGTTTGTGCAGTGTGTGCACACTCCTGCTGTGGGCTGCAACAGACACCGTGGATAGAATTCTACAGCCCCATCACAGCAAGGCACGAACCAGAAGATATGGTGAGCTATTCGATGTCCATTGACTTTGGCGAGACCGGAAAATCCCACTGATGAAAGATGCTGCAAAATTCTGTCCCATATTAGATAGGTCATTCGCATGGAGAACATGCACTTGAATTATGCACAGTAGGCAGTTCATGACTCCAGTCATGTATTGTGGATCTGATGCCATTTTTGATCCAAATGCTCCAAATGGTGGCACAGTGGGTAGAACTGCTGCCTCATAGCACCAGGTACCTGGATTCGACTCCCAGCTTCCCTGTCTGTGTAGAGTCTGCATATTCTCCCCATGTCTGCGTAGGTTTCCTCTGAGTGCTCCAATTTCCTTCCAATGTCCAAAAGACATGCTGGTTAGATGCATTGGCCATTCTAAATTTTCCCTCAGTGTACGTGAGCAGGCGTCAGAGTGTGGCGACTAGGGATTTTCACAGTAACTTCACTACAGTAAGCCTACATGTGGCTAAGAAATAATCTCTAAATAAACGTTTGACCTCACATATGACCTCAGCATCAGAATGGACCAGCTACCAGCACAATTTGAAAGGTTCATCAACTACTCTCAGGTTAGTTACTGATTGATTTCTACTAATCCCTTCTGAATTTGTGGAAGTGTTTGGTGGTTTGCACTGCTATTTAAAGCTGTTGAATTGTACAATGAGTGGCATGGCATCAGGTAAAGGCCATTTACCTGACTTCAAGCATTCTTCCCACACCACGTGCTCCCAATCATTAGTACAACAGTTTTCATTCTCCATGATTTGCAACATGACAGGGAGAATGAGGAAAGATGTCAGAGAGAACAAGCTGAATAAAAAATAAGGAACAAAGAAAATTACTGCTCAAGAACAGCCCTTCAGCCCTCCAAGTCTGCATGGACCATGCTGCTCGACTGAATTAAAGCTCCCTACTCTTGGGACTCTATCCCTCTATTCCCATCCTATTCATATATTTGTCAGGACACCTCTTAAAAGTCATTATCATATCCGCTTCCACTATCTCCTCCGGCAACGAGTCCCAGGCACCTACTACTCTTTGTGTAAAAAATCTGCCTCATATATCTCCTTTAAACTTTACCCCTCACACCTTAAACCTGTGCCCCCGAGTAATTGACTCTTCTACCCTGGGAAAAAGCTTCTGATTATCCATTCTGTCTATGCCTCTCATAAGCTTGTAAACTTCTATCAAATCACTTCTCAGCTCTGTCATTCCAGTGAGAACACACCAAGTTTCTCCAACCTCTCCTCATAGCTAATGACCTCCGTACCAGGCAACATCCTGGTAAATTTTTTCTACACCCTCTCCAAAGCCTCCACATCCTTCTGGTACTGTGGCAACCAGAATTGAACACTATATTCCAACTGCGGCCTAACTAAGTTCGATAAAGCTGCAACATGATTTGCCAATTTTTAAACTCAATGCCCTAGACAATGAAAGCAAGCATGCTGTATGCCTTCTTGACTACCTTCTTCACTTGCATTGGCACTTCCAGTGACCTGAGTACCTATATACCCAGATCCCTTTGCCTATCAATATTCCTAAGGGTTCTGCCATTAACTGTATATTTCCTGTTGACTCAAATAAAGGGAGGAGGATGGAGTGAAGGATTCTCAACAGGGGGTAGATTTGCAGGGGATCTTTGAGAAGTTTTCCCAATGCCAAACCCAATGAGGACTATACGCCAGGATTCTCTGGTATCTCCATGGCATTTTAATAAGCAGTATATCATTAGCCAGCAGCAGGATCTTCTGGTCCTGCTGTTGCCAATGGAACTTCCCATTGATTCCACCACATGACATGAGAAAACCTATAGTGGGAGTGTACCGTCGCTGGGATCAGAATATCTTCTGACACAGTGAGCTAGAAGAACGTGACTCTTGTGTAATATCTCTGCTTCATGAAGGAGATTCTTTTTGAAGTCTGTCTCCTATTGCAAACAAATGTGCAGCCCGAAAGCGAGGTGAAGAAGGCATTGTCAATGGCTGTGAAGGTAACTATGGCCATGAAATCTTTACACGGGCACCTTCTAAGCTGAAGCAGGTGATAGTTCCAATATCATAAGGACCTGAAATGCAGTGTCACAAGTTCAATAACTTGGCATGAGTGATCAAGGTCAGTGAATACATCTTCAAATGCCAAGTAATGGCATTTGTACTCCGCTGCATAGAAATCATTTAAATGAATATGGAGGACAATGTTAGTGTTTTGCTGCATCGGAAGCAATGGGCATAAGTTAAATGTGCATTGTCACCATTTCACCCTTCTGTGCAACCGTTAACTTTAATTTCTCCAGATTTTCCAATATATGCAATTTTGTTTTTGTTTTGTTTAGATCAAGAATATCCATGGTTTGAGCCTCCTCTCTAATCCATAGAAATCAATTAATCTATAAGCAGGGTTTCCCTAACTGCTCGCTGTAAGGAAGCTACAGCTGAGCTCAGAGTTTTTGGTTAAGGAGGTAAATATCTGAAAGAGTTCCTTTCAGGATTGAAATCTAGCAAGACCTGATGGAATTGTGCATTTGTGGGTACGTATTGAAGATGCGGCTAGATTTGTGAATAATAATTTAATAATGTACATTAACACCTATTTATCTTGGTTCACGTGAGAAGAATTGTAACTGAGAGCATGGTGCCAAAGGATGACTGGCAACTCCTCCAGGGAGTTAATCCCCTCAGGAAAGGAAAAAGAGAAACAAGACAAATATGATCCATTTTCCTTTTTCTGTTTCCGAAATAATACACCCACCACATAGAGATCATGCAGAACAGACATGTTCTGGTGTCCAGATACTATGAATGCAGCTCCATTTTTGCTCGTCAGAAGCGAACGATCCAAAAATCCACCTTCCCCTGACCTTCAAAGGGATGATCATCATTAATTCCTTCACCATTAGCATCCTCGAAGATTAACTGAACAACTATGTCAACATCACGGTCACAAGCACAATGCAGAAACCAACTGCTCCATGACCAATCACCAACCCCTCAAAGTCTTGCCACTAACTATCAAGCTGCATCATCAGTATATTCCAAGATAGGTGCAGTCCACGTTATCAAGCAGCTTTTTCACTGGACTCGCCATCTACTTCCTCCATCATAGAAATCCTCCAGCACAGTAGGAAGCCATTTGGCCCATTGAGTCTGCACCGACTCTCCAACAAAGTATCTTACCTAGGCTCTATCCCTGTAACCCACACATTTACACTGCTAATCCCTCCTCACCTACACATCTTGGGACATAAAATAGCAATTTAGCATAACCAATCCACCTATCCTGCACATATTTGGACAATGGGAGGAAACTACAGGACTCAGCAAGTACCCAAGGCCAGAATTGAACCCAGGTTCAATGGTGTTGTGAAGCAGCAGTGTTAACCACTGCGTCACCATGACAGCTAAATCATTTGCACACAATATGCAAAGTCAATAAAATGCACAGCACCAACTTGGTAGTTTAACTGCAAAAACATCTTGCTGCTTGGTGACCTCTATCAATAACAACAACTTGCATTCATATGTAATACGTGTTGTTAACATAATAAAATGCTCCAAGGTGCTTCACAGGAGAACTTTAATATAAAATTTGATATCAATGCACAAAAGGTAATGGTGGGAAAGATAGCCAAATCCTTCTCCAAGGAGAGGAAAGCAAGGTAGAAGAGGCAAGGGAGCAGCTTACAGCCGAGCTTAGGGATGAAGCATCAGAAGTCACAGACATCAAGCAATTAAAATCAAGGATACTCAAAAAAACAGATTTAGAGGAGCGCTAATATTTTGCAGGTTTGAGGAACTTGCAGCAATGGGAAAGCAGACGGTGGGAGTGGGGATAGGGGTAAGAGACCAGGGGGGAATTTGAACACATGAATGAGAATATTAAAATCATGGTATTGCTTGAGCAGGAACCAACATAAGTCAGTGAGCTTAGGAATGATGGGTGCTTGGGACTTGGGGCATAGGCATCAGAGTTTTGGGTGACCTCTCAGTAAGCAGGGATGAGCAATTTGTGCAGTTTTGTCTGATCCTGAGAACATATTACAAAAAGGTGGGGATGGAAGCAAGTGCCGAGTGAGTTAAAATACTTAGTGAAGATAAAAATCCAGACAGCGGTTTCTGTAATGACTTCAGTTAAGGATACAAGAGGATCTTGTGGTTATACAAAGCCAGAGAACAGGTTGCAGCTTGTCAGAAATTCTACCAGGCACTGGTTAACTTAGAAAAGAAAATTTGAAACCTTCATCTAAAACAGCACACAGACACATGACTCAATACAATTAAAGCGTGGCTCAAAATCACACACAGCAAATGCTGAAGAGAATAATCATCTGGATACCTCTGGATCAAGACTAATGAAAAAGAGCAGACACTATTGTAAATGTTTGGTAAACAAAGTATGAGGGAATTGTTGAAAGTAAACATCTTAATATTAATACAGGAGAAATATTCTACATAAGAAATAGGAGCAAAGAGAAGACCAAAAGACCTATCAAGCCTTCCCTGCCACTATGATCATCGCTGATCTTGGGCTTCAACTCTCCTTTCCCATCTATTCCTCACAGCCCTTGGTTCCCTAAAAATCTGTCCATCTCAGACTCAGTCTTAAATATATTAAATGATGGCACATCTACAGCACTCCTGGGTAAAGCATTCCAAAGATTTACAACTCTGTGGATGGGATGGTGGCACAGTGGTTAGCACAGTTACCTCACAGCATCAGGGATCCGGCTTTGATTCCCAGTTTGAGTCACCGTCAGCGTGGAGTTTGCACTTTCTCCCCTGCCTGCGTGGGTTTCCTTTGGGTGCTCCGGTTTCCTCCCACAGTCCAAAGACATGCAGGTGAGGTTGATTGCCCATGCTAAATTGACCCTAGTGTTAAAGAGATTATGTGGGGTTACAGGAATAGGATCTGAGTGGGACTGTGGTTGGTGCAGACTCAATAGGCCGAATGTCCTCCTTCTACATTACAGGGACTCCATACTGACAGGGTATCAAGCCAGGAATCAAACCTGGATCTCTGATGCTGTGAGGCAGCATGGCTAACCACTGTGCCATCCATCAGGCACGTGACTTAGAGCTAAGGTGATTCAAGAGGTATATAACAACATATAAACATCACCTATGTGGTCTTATACAGACTCTACCCTCAACTGTAAATGTTTTCATAGTTCAATATTATCAATAAAGATTTCTTTGTAACTTCAACAAGATTGCCTCGGGTTGACCAAGCAGTACATATCAAGGGAAGCAGCAACAGAACAGGTTAAAGACCAACATGTTACTTTTTTTCTGAATTTCTTGCTATAACTGCATATTAACCTTTTGTGTTCCTTGCACCCAAATCTCTCTGACCATAAGTTTTATACCTATGAATAACCTCGCGCATCCCCACATTGTACTCCACCTGCCACCTTATTTCTACTCACTAACATGCCTATGCCTCTTTGTGTCCTCCTCACAGCCTGCATTCCCATCTCACTTTATATTATCAGAAAATATAGATACATTACTCTTGGTTTATTTTTCTAAGTCATCAATTTAGATTATAAATAGCTGAGATTCCAGCATTGATCCAAGTGGCACTCCACTATTCACAGTCAACTTGAAAATGCCCCATTTTTCACTACTGTCTGCTTCCTGTCCATTAACCAATTGTCTGTCCATGCTAATATAACACCCTCAACTTCACAAGCCCTTATTTTCTGTATTAAGCTTTTGTGTGGCATCTTATCAAAGAAAGCCAAATATATTGCTTCAACAGATTCCCCCTTGTCTATCCTAACATCAAAAATTTAAAATAACTTCACTAAACAAAATTTTTGTTTTATAAAAACATGTTGACTCATTTTAATCTTTGTAACTTCAACAAGATTGCTTCATGCTTTTCTAAGCATTATGAAGGTTTTCTTAATAATAGGTTCCACATCACTGAGTACTGGCACAGAAGCAGAAGTCAGACAACCACACCTTTAAAATCATAGAACCACCCAGTAAAGGTCATAATTTTTTTGCCAGCACTTTGAAAGAATTTTTTCCAAAGCAAAGTTGAGAATATAATCAACTTCCTTTTGGAAGTTATGGTTGACTTTATTTCCATCATTCTTTTGGGCAATGCCTTCTAAATAATATCAACTTGCTAAGTAATAAAAAAATCTTTGTCATCTCTGCTCAAGATTTTGTGGCAATCACCTTGAATATGTTTGCCAATCCATCTATCATGAAAACAGTTCTTCCTTACTTATTCTATCAAAACTTCTCAAAATTTTGAATGGAGCAGGAAAAAAACTTCTCTTTATGATAAACATTGAAACTACTTTACTCTCCCACTTAGTATTCAAAAAGCTTCCTTTGGCCTTGATGACTAGATATTATTTTTCACCTGGTTAAACCATAAAACTCTACAGAAAAGAAAGAAGTCATTCTGAGGCCATTTGGAGGCCATGCACTGACTCTCCAAAAGAACATCCCTCCCCTCCACCCCATCCCTTAATCTCTTGCATCTACCATGGCCAATCAACGTAACCTGCACACCTTTAGACTCATAGAATCATAGAACCCTACAGTGCAAAAGTGATCCTTCAGCCCATCGGGTCTGCACCGAACACAAATCCCATACAGGCTCTACCCCCATATCCCTACATATTATACCCACTAATCCGTCTAATCTACGTATCCCTGGATAGTAAGGGACAATTTCTTAGCATGGCCAAATCAACCTAATCCTCACATCTTTGGACGGTGGGAGGAAACCGGAGTACCCGGAGGAAACCCACATAGACACGAGGAGAATGTGCAAACTCCACACAGACGGTCATCAAGGTTGGAATTGAACCAGGTTCCTGGTGCTGTGAGGCAGCAGTGCCATTCAGATCGTCAGATACCTTCCCATTAAAATTAAGATAATAAAACAAAAGGTGAAAAAAGTAATGTAAAAACAAAATAAAAAGCAAAAATAAAATCGTTTGCATCCATTTTTTGGGCAATTTGAGTTTTGAACTCTAAAGTGACATCCTTAACGTGCATACACTTTTGAAGCGAATTGCATGAATATCATAATGATGAGAGGGTTAGCTAATGTGCTGTGAGTGGCCATCAGAACCATGCAGAGTAGGCAGATCACAACGCCAATCAGATTAGTAGGTTGTGCCTGGTCCCCTCGGCATTTCACTGAGGCCTCACCTTTTCGTTATTCAGTAAACATGGGAGCAGAAAGGGACACAGATAGATTAAATTAGTGTGAAAAACAGTTTATTTAAGGTTCAAATTGGACATGAGAAGGATAGCCTCGAATATTTTCTAATGGTGAGAAGTTAGTCATTGTGGAGGAGCAGAGGGGTTTGTTGGGCACACAATAAGACCACTGGTAGGAAAAGTGCTTTAAAAAGGCAAATAGAATGTCGGCCTAAGAAAGCTGCAATACAATGAAGTATATGTGATGTTACTGTTATATAAAACTCATGTGGCCTCATTTAAAGTATATTCAGATCTGCATCTCGAAAAGAATGTATTGGTCTTGGAGAAAATGCAACATAAATTCACCAGAATGTGAGTGAGAGTAAAGGAGTTAATTTTGAGGACGAGTTGCACAGACTAGGCTTGTGTTTGCTCGACTTTGGAAGATTTAAAGGTCATGCTTAAGATGATTAAAGGAATTGCTGGGATATTTCCTCTGGTGGGAGTCCAGAATATGGAGAATATCCTTAAAATTAGAGTTAGGCCTGTCAGGGGCCACTACTTCACAAGAGAATATTGAAAATCTCGAACAAAACTGAGATTTAAGTGAAGCTGCATAAGTCACGATGCTTGTTTGGAAGCATAATGGGCCAAATGGCCTTCTTCTGCACCGTAGAAATTTTGTAATTCTGCAATAATACTGGTCAAAAACAGAAAAAAAACAACAGCAGCTGACGAAGAAGCATCCAGACTTGAAATGTTGGTTCTATTCTCTTTCCACAGATGCTGTCAGATCTGCTGAGATCTTCCAGCATTTTCTGTTTTTGTTTGAATTCCAGCATCCGCAGTAATTTTATTTTATCTTAGAAAAAAATACAATTGATCAATCATGTCAGTTCATTTTGAGGGTGATTCTCCCAACTATGGTGCTTTTGTAGTGTCGCACGCCGAGAGACTTGAGTGGAGTTTCATAAAAACCCACAGTGTAGAAGTAAGCCATTCAGCCCATTGAGTCTTCACCGATCACAATCCCACCCAGACCCTTTCCCCATGATCCCATGCATTTATCCTAGCTAGTTCCCCCAAACACTAAGGAGAATTTACCATGGCCAATCCACCTTACTCACACATCTTTTGAGTGTGGGAGGAAAACTGAATACCCAGAGGAAACCCATGCAGACATAGGGAGTAGGTGCAAACTCCACTCAGACGGTGACCCAAGCCGGGAATCGAACCTAGGACTCTGATGTTGTGAGGCAGCAGTGCTAGCCATTGTGCCACCGTACTGCGGGTTTCCCGCTGGGCGTCACAGCCTCTGAACATCCCCCACAATCAGGAGTGTTTCGCTCCAGTGGGATTTACTATAGCTCCCCACTTGTGAGGAGATGGGGGCCTGATCCCACAGGAGTGAAGGGGGGCAATTGAGATCCCTCAGAGGGTCGGGTACCAAAGGGCAAACTAACAATGCCCCGGTGCATTTTGGCACTGTGCACCAAGCAGCAGGCAGTGCCAAGGAGACAGGGCTTAATGGGGACACACTCTCGGATATGTACTAGTCTGCATGAGGTACAATTAAACCCCGTGGGCGACTTGCAGAAATTCTGCAGCTTTGCCAATAACCTTAACTCTCAAAAGCAACTCCTCAAGACAGATGTTGCTCAGTTTTGCTGAAAAGTCACCAGCCTGAATGTCTCTCTCTCTCTCTCTCTCTCCACAGATGCCATCTGACATGTTGGTCAAAAACCTACCAATTCACGAGCGGACCAGGTTCCCAGAATGGAAAATCTCAATTGGCCTCAGGAGGAATTTCATATCCAGCCCATTGAGTTTTTCTACGTTTTATTTGCCTACAATCTCATTAGGTGAAACCAAATGTGGCGAAGTTAATATCACATTGCACATTTTTTCCAGGCATGTTATTGTTTCTCTGAATAGATGACAATTATTTTAAACAAAATTATGGGGATCACAATTCTGCTCATTTTCTTGCAGAAGATTCTTTATTCCAGTGGAAGGCAAGAAAGTCTAACTGGCGATTATCGTGCAAACATCGATGACACTTAGTGAACAGTCCTACCTGACTAAGCTCAGCCCATTATATAATGTGCTCTGCATACTGATGGAGTCCCTAAGAGTTCCGGTTTTAGCTTGTAACTGCTTCCAGTTTTTGTGATTAATGTCACCTTCTCCAGATGCACATTGCCACAGACCCTAATTCGATTCCGAGCTTAGGTCACTGTCTGTTCAGAGTCTCTCCCTGTGTCAGCATGGGTTTCCACTGGGTGCTCCAGTTTCTTCCCGCAATCCAAAAGATGTGTTGGTTAGGTGCATTGGCTATGCTAAAATCCCTCTCAGTGTACCTGAATGGGCGCCAGAGTGAGATAATTAGAGGATTTTCACAGTAACTTCACTGCAGTGTTAATGTAAGCCTACATGTGGCACTAACAAATAAATTTTAAAACCTTAAACTTTAAAACTTTGAACTACCCCAACTTGGTCCAACCACCCCCTCCTTGACCCTCCTCCCTCCGCCCTCCCCACCCCAAAGCCCTCCAACCCATAGTAAGAGAATTTTGTTTGCAGTTGCCTCCCATTTTCCTTGCGATGACAAGGCTCAGTCCTGTCCATTTATTTAGCAGATGCTCTGTTTCATCTTTAGGTTCTTTCCCTAATTTGCCTGCAGCTCTCTGCTGTGTTTATTATACTCATGGATCGTTCTGGATTGTTTTGAGGATTATCTTGATAATTACTATGTAAATGTTTGCAATCTTGTCTGCTTATGCATTGTTAATGATTTGATTTGGGTTCTCTAAAGTTTGGATTATAAGTTGTGTCTAAGTCATTGGTTTCTTACTGTACATTACCATTAATATCAGCAAATAAAAAGCCATGACCAGTGATGAATTCAAAGAACGATTAATCCAAAGTAGAGGAAACCAACGCGAAAGACACAGAGAGTGGAGCCGAGCGAAATGACAGACCTAATAACTACAGATGATAATGAGATATGCCTCAACCTGCTAATTTAGTCACTCAGTATTGAAGAATTTCTAAACTTCACTGTAAGATGTTTGGGAATGCCTAGAGTGCTGATGCAGGAAAGCTCCTCAAAGGACTCTGTGGCTGTGGAAGGTGGAGCTTGTCTCTCTGAACGTAAAGATCAGAGCAATCTGGAGAAACATCTCAGGAGGCACATCTTCCCACTTCAATCTCAGCCTCAGGACAAAAGGGCAATTGGCACATCTCGGGACAAGAAACAGCATACAACCAGAATGTAAGATAACACATCATACTGCTGAAAGAGGCACCATATAAGTTGCCAAGTCAAGTAAGTAATAAACATGAAACAACCAAAATAATTTTACCAACGACATCGCTTTCTTCTGTTTTCTTTCTTCGATAGTTTCAATTACTGTCTTAGTTTTTGCGTAAACGTTAAGCAGTAAAACATTGTGTGGCAACTGGGTAGAAATTGAGATTTTAACGGGTGGTGTTAGTCAACGTCTCCTCTAAGTATGGGATTGCACCATGCAGTAAAATCAACAGGCCACACAAACCAGTGTTTCCTTTAAGATGTACAAAGTGCAGCTGTGAAGTAATCTTGAATGCATCATGTAAGTCAATAAACTGGCTGCAAGTGACAAAGAAGATTGGACAGAATGTCGGTGTTAACAATTATATGCTGTGACTTTGATTTTTATTCTGATACACTCTGTTGATTGTTAAATTTTGTCTCTGGCACTAGTCTATATGTAAATTAGGGATTTTAGCTTCAGGATTATATTGCAGTGCTGCTAAGTGCAACCCTCGGCATTGTAGCACATGTAGGAAATCTTGGTGGCATAGGTCCCTTTAGGTTTTGGCTTATCACAGATGAATGTGACTTTGTTTTGAAAAAGATTACGCTGTTTATTTTAACTTTGTTGGTAAATGATTTATATTAGTAGTGTTGATATGTGACCTGAGAGTTTGCATAACAAATTGGCCCCTGTAGATAAAAGCAATGCTACAAATATTAACAGGATTGGTTCCTGGGAATCTGGAACTGGCTGTAAATCAGATTTAGATAATTAGCTAGATTTCATGGCCAATGATCAACATTGGTATTGAGTAGACTAGAATTACCTGTCAGAATGCCAAGTAAACCATAGGGAATGGAGTCAACTTCATTCTTCAGTTGCCAGGCATGTCCACCTTGGAGTTACTCCTATTCCAGGTGAGAATCATCATATCATAGAATCATAAAGTCTCTACACTGCAGAAGGAGGCCATTTGGCCCATTGACTCTGCACCGAACACAATCCCATCCAGACCTTATTCCCCTAACGTTTCATATTTACTCTGTTGATGTCGCTGTTACTAGGGGGCATAACTATAAGGTTCATGGTAGGAGATATAAGAGGGATGCCCGAGGTAGATTCTTTACTCAGAGAGAGATTGGGGTATGAAATAGACTGCCTGCTGTGATAGTGGAGTCGGATACTTTAGGAATTTTCAAGCGGTTATTGGATAAGCACATGGAGCATACCAGAATGACAGGGAGTGGGATATCTTGGGATTGGACATAGCTCAGCACAACATTGAGGGCTGAAGGGCCTGTAGTGTGCTGTAATGTTCTATATAATTCCCTTGACACTAATGGACAATTTAGCATGGCCAATCAACCTAATCCCCACATTTTTGGACTATGGGAGGAAACTAGAGCATGGAATTGAACCCAGTTCCCTGGCACTGTGAGGCTCAGTAAGAGGTCTGACAACATCAATTTTAAATCCAACCAATTTATTTGATAGTAAACTTGCAAACTGTGAGGCAGCAGTGCTAAACACTGTGCCACCATGCACTCAGCAGGAGTGAATTGGCTCCCCTTCTATTCAATTCCCTTGATCAGTTGCAACAAAGGTTTTAAAATTTATTTTTCCTATAAATACTTTTCCAATCCAATTTTGTTATTTTGATAATGAGAAAATAAAAATTGGTTCTTTGAGTTAAAAAAAATTATTAGTTTCTAAACCTAAGAAAAAATAATGATACAATGACATGGACCTTAGAAGTAAGGAAGTTATCACAGAATCCTTACAGTGCAGAAAGAGACCATTTGGCCCATTTACACCAACCACAATCCCACCCAGGCCCTACCCCCATATCCCTACATATTTATCCACTAATCCCTCTAACCTATGCATCTCAGAATATTATGGGGCAATTTTTAGCATGGCCAATTAACCTAACCCACACACCTTTGGACTGTGGGAGGAAACCAGAGCACCTGGAGGAAACCCATGTAGACACATGTAGAATGTGCAAACTCCACACAAACACAAGTAGAATGTGCAAACTCCACACAAATGGTGACCCAAGCTGGGAATCAAATCCAGGTCCCTGGAGCTGTGAAGCAGCAGTACGAACCACTCTGCTACTGTGCCATCCAAGTTAGAGTCCAAGAAAATGTTTAAAGAATGTTTAAATCTTTGCTTGACTTTGAGGCAAAGATTGTTGAACGTTGCACCATTTGAAGTCAATTGGTTTCCTGTAGAATTCCTGTGTTGACTTTGATCAGGTCCAAACTTCAGTGAAGGCACTCTTTTAGCTTGAGGGAGAGAGAAGAAAGAGATGTCTTTACTGTTCTGTTCCGGCAGTGTTATCAGATGACTGTGATGTTTCCTTTTCTTCCTCCTGATTCTGCTTGGCAGAAACAGTTTTTAAAATTCTTGTCTGTATATTCACAAAAAGGAATTTTTAATATGTCTTGCAGTTATTGTTGTAGGTCAAGTAATCACATTTTTAATATTTTCACCACTAAACTTTTGACACTTTCAAGATGGTATTCAAAAGAAGGCAGTGCTATTTTGTCCTCTTCAGGGGGCTTCGAGTAGTTGATGAGTATCTCGTTGGTGAGCATTTCATTGCCTTGATAGAACTTCTGCTGATCAAAGTCCAGCACTTTGTATTTTTAAGAGAATCCCTGTTTGTAATCCCTGTTTGACATCCCCTAAGTGTGAAATTCCATGAGACAGGTGACACATGGCAGCTATGTTTTGATCTTTTCTTGTATTGTTTTTAAACAGATCTTCTTTAAACTGCTCGATATATCTGCGGTTAGCTGGTAAAGTTGTAAGTGGATCTGACTCAGTCACAGCTTCCCATCATTGTGAATTCATACATTTTTTTTCCCCAAATCTCCCAGAAGAAATACTGCGAATAGATGAGATGGGCTGTCATGATTCCTTTATCCTGTGAAGTGTGCGGGCACCACATCTTTTCGGTGAGTGATGGCTGGAGACAAGCATTACCCCTGAAGATGTGTCTCCTGACCAAGCCAGGGCCATCTCCCAGCACAGCAAATAAAGGTTGAGAAAGTCAAAGATCCTGATTAGGAGGGGGTGAGGGGAGTACTGCTTGATGGGTACCAGACACAGAAATGATCCCTGCCATAAGGCCCTGTGACAGAGGCTGCCCCTGTTATAATCAGGGCAACAGCCTGTCGAGGAATCCCAAAGAAAGAATGGAAGCCACAGGTTCCTCAATTGGATGCAAGTACAATGAATTAAGATCTGCCTCCATCTCATCCTCAGCCATGGGGTTAACCCTGTAGGAATGAACTCAAGCACCAGGCAACATATTGTTAGTTATGCTTGATAGGCACAAATTAATCTGTTTTTCTCATTTGATTTTTAATATTGCAGTAATGTTACGTGATGACATTGATTGGACTTCTGTGTCTTCATGGATTGTGGTTGTGACTGACAAGAAGGCCAGCAGAGAAGGGAGGAAGCCAGTGGAGGTGTATAGTTTTCCTGTGGGAGCCTGGGCTGTGACGTGGGGTGATGATGGTGGTGGAGGGCATATCCTTCATGTCTTTGGGTGGCAGTGGGATTATCCTACTGAATAATCTGTCTCTTTAATGGAGGTTTTAAGTTTTTAAGTTATTTACCGTAGGCCTGGAAGTTGTAGTACTGCTGAATCAGCATGGTCCCTCTGCGCTTCTTGTGAAGGGCAATGGGACAATGAGTAAGCTGCGCTCCCTTAACTCTCAGAGCAGGAGATTGTCATGAGCTGTTGTCTTCCTCAGTGCTGCTCCCTTCTTATTTCTAAACTATGTGTGAGTGTGACTGACCTCTCAGTGATGGGACTGGGCATTCACTCTGACAAGGTTAGAGAAATATGGGTACGCAGTCTGCTAAGCTCATGTGCATGGTGCCATGGATAGGATTAGAGGCCAATTACCCCAGTACCACTAGACACTATCCTTCCCAGATCAGGTGATGGAAATGCTCGCGTTTCAGAACCCATAGCCTCCTAGTGATTCCACCACTACTGATCTCCACCAGCGCCTGCCCTGTGAGTGGGGGCAGGGCATTTTACAAAGAACAAAGAACAAAACAGCACAGGAAACAGGCCCTTCGGCCCAACGAGCCCACGCCGCCACCCCAATGTTCCCATCTCTACCTGCGATCCCTGTCCATGTTTATAGATCTATGGATTAAAAACCAAATTTGAGACAATTTAGGGAGAATTTGTTTTGCCAATTAGCCTAAGAGCACATCTTTGGGATGTGGGAGGAAACCGGAGCTCCCAGAGAAAACCCACGCAAGCACGGGGAGAATGCGCAAACTCCCACAGACACAGGCCCAAATCCATGTATCTGCACAGCACAGCGATAGTCACTGAGCTATCGTGTTGCCCATCAAATGGTCCAGGTCAAGCGTACACTAACGACGTGAAGCACTAGGATACTCTGGAAAAAAATCCAAGAGCAGCCCTCTCACGACCCATCGTGTGTATGCCCCTTGTTAGACAACAAGGTGGACCAAAGCACCTGTAGGATAAAAACAAGTACATCAATATCATCATCTATTTACATACTTCCCAGGGACTCCCAAGGCTCAGGACGCCTGGCCACAACCTCAGTGAAGACCTCCAAACAGCCATTTATAAACCATGCACTTCTTCCCTTTGCAGTGCCAACCTAATCCTGAGGCAAACCTTTCCACAGCCAGCGACAGGCTCTGCCATAACTGCTGCTCATCTTTACAAAAGCCCTTCAGTTTGAAATCCCACCTCCCCACCTGGTGTCATCATTTGTGCATTCAACACATCCCTGGGCCAATTGAATCATTGCTTTTGAAAACACTGTTGTGTATTAACACTGATGCGAAACAGGGATCAGGACCCAGGACTGCTTCAGCAGATTGGTTCTTGGCCCAGAAATAAAAATCCAGCCTGGGAGAATTTACACTGGAATAGTGGAGATCTGAATATATTTCTCTCCTTGTTGCCCCAAAGGAACTCATTACATCAAATCACCACAGCACTGCCCTGGGATTGACTGGAACTCCTCAACTTGATGTAAAAGCAGACCCAGACCTAACTTTTTATGAGGCAGGCAGCATTACCTTAGGATCACGGCCTTATTTCATTCTTTGTTAGACTTTTGGGAAAGATAATGGAAAGATTTTGAAAGATATTTGGCAGAACTTTAATACTGTGGGAATTTATAGCTTGAAGGAGACAATTATCCCCACGTGCTGCATTACTCAAGATGGTTGTAATAAACAATACTACTGGGTCGAACTGAAGTTTAAAATCAAAATTATGAAACGATCTCATCCCAGTGAAAGCAGTTGTTCCACCTAAAGAAAATGCAGTTCACAGAGGAAAACTGATTCAAATGATCATTACAATGAATTGCATTTAACTTGCAAGATGCAGATCTGTTGCAAAGTATTATTTTTTGGAGATATAACATGGGAAAGAGGAGCAGAAGGCTATGCAGCCTGTCATGTCTGTTCCGTTATTTAATACGATTTCTACCCCAACTTTACTTCCCTGTCTGTTGCAAGGTGGCACAGTGGTTAGCATTGCTGCCTCACAGCGCCAAGGACCAAGGTTCAATTCCGGCTTGGGTCACTGTCTCCGCTGGATCTGCTCATTCTCCCGGTTTCTATGCAGGTTTCCTCCAGATGCTTTGATTTCTTCCCACAGTCTACAAGACATGCTGGTTAGGTGCATTAGCCCATTAGCCATGCTAAATTTTCCCTCACTGTACCCGAACGGGCGCTAGAACGTGACGACTAGGGGATTTTTACAGTAAAGTCATTGCACTGTTAATGTAAACCTAATTGTGACACTAATAAATAAAGTTAACTTCCAATCCCTTAGATTCCAAGGGTGGAAGTTTCCAGTTTTCTGCAGAGTGTCGCAGTGGATGAGAAAAGCAGCATTGAAACCATAAGCCCCAATAGCATCCTTCTGTGCCATATTGTTGGTCTGAAAGAAAAAAAAACTCTGAGGGGCAGGTTGCATGACATCGCGCTGGTGGGGCGGGCTCTGATTGAGACTGCCTTGCCCCTCAATTTAATTGTCAAAACATCAGGCCACCATTTTTAAAGATGCCCCAATATAAAAACATAAAAACAGAAGACCACCCTTCCACCCACCATCCCCCTCCCAACCTGGCACTACCCAGATTTTGCACCAGACATGATCCTCCTACCATTCCCCCCCATACACTCACCCTCAACGATGCACACTCAGCTGAGCTCCTCTAACAGGTTTTGCTCACTAGTTGTGCACTGTCAGACACCTGTCGTTTGAGGGTACGCTGATTTGAATAGATAATGTAACGGGGGATAGAGTTTATCAGGTAAGGAGGCCTAATAATTAGATGCAAATATATTGTAATGGAGTTCCCAACGTCAAATATTGGGATTCCCATTATGTTGCAGGGGTGATGACAATTGCGTCATGTTTTCCATTTGCCTGAAATGAAATCTGGGCCTTACGGGAGTTTCTGCTTCCATCCCTGATCCAACCTAATGAAAATTGGAGCAGAGAACGCCCCTCAGGAGCCTGTCAATCCCAATCTTAAATATCCTTAACAATGAGGCACAACCTCTTGGATTCAAAAGATTTACAAAGGAGAGAGAGAGAAAATTGCTAGAACAGCAGCACAGTTGCCTTCACCTCAATTTCGTGCCCATTTACAGAGTCTATTTCATCATAGGGCTCACTCGCCAGTTACTGGTTACATAAGGAAATATCCCAACATGCCAGAAGAAAGGACTCACTTATAGGAGATGTTCTGACACTAAGCAAGAGGGAAATAATTGGGAAAACATTTCAAAAATGCAACAGCCTCATTGTGAAGCCACTACCTCATTTATATTTTTAGTGTCTGCTGTACTAGCCCTCAGTGCCTCAAGAGTTTCCCCACCATATAATTTATAGCAGCTAGCCCTGCAGGAGCGGATTCGGCAAGTTGCCAAATTTATTGTATCAGATGATGAGCCCCAGTGTTATTGTCCATTAACTGCTTACACCATCCTTCAGCTCTTTGTTTAACAACCAGCATTCTTCAACAAAAAGCCTTGTCAAATTAAACTTTCAAAGGATCCGCCCAAGAAAGCACCGACAAGCCCTGTAATATTGAGGTCTCTGAATCATTTCTGAGATCCACCCAAAGAAGCCAGAAATGTGTTTTTTAATTAATATGCCTGGACATCTAAAAATTACTCTAACGTTTTACCAGCATGCAATTTATATAGTTGCTTTTGTATAATCAGTGGAGACATGGCAAACCACAGCACACATGCATGAGCTGAGTGCCCCACTTGGTACTAAAAAGGTGTTGAATTTAGTCTTAAATCCAAGACCTTTATTTCTGCCAACTGAGAAACCATTCCTTTATTATGAGGGTATTTTTTGAGCTGGTTCTTTGTTGTTCCTTCTTCAACTAAAGAAACAATTTTCACTTGTATTGCATCTGAATCACGTGCTCAGGATGTTCCCAAAATGTTTCATATCCAACAAATTGCTTTTGGACTGAAGCCCCAGCTGTTCATAGAATCCCTACAGCGCAGAAGGAGTCCATTCTGCACCAACCACAATCTCACTGTCATTCCTCCATCATTGGAAACTACATGGGGCGGGAGTGTGGGGGCAGGGGTGGATAAATCACAGATAGTGACCCGAGGCCAGAATTGAACCCGGGTCCCTGGCGCTGTGAGGCAATAGTGCGAACCACTGTGCCACCATGCCTTGTGTTGAGAGAAAAGACAGCCAATTTTCACACAGCAAGATCCCACAGTGAAAAAAATGAATAACCAGCACTCCACCCAACACTAAAATATCACTTGGATAATGCACCGGATGATTTGCTGATTGGAGCTTGAACCTTGGGCCTTTCCAATGGTTGGCTCCTATTCTGTATAAACATCAGGCAAGATTTTCCCGTGCCCCCGCCCCATGTAGTTTTCAGTGGCGGAGGAGGCCGCCATTTGCCAGTGGTGCGATCTTCCAGCCCCACCGACATCTATGGGGTTTTGTATACCCCACACCCTCAGCCATGGAGGAATGCACCATACGGGGAGAGGGGCGGGTGTTCAACATTGGCAGGACTGGAAGATCCTGCTGGCGGGAAAGGCCAGAAAATTTATGGCATTGTAAAAAATGGCTGAAAGCACAAGTTACATTTGGTGAACTCGAGTCATGGGACATTCGCCAGCCCAGAAACATAATGGAGACAGCACTCACACTTTGTTACCAGACAAGATTCTAGAGTGAAGCACATGTAATCATTTAATAGGCAGCGAATTCCAAACTCCAAACAGGATTCGAAAACAATACACATTCAAAAATGTTTCAGATGTTTCCTCAATTCAGCATGGCTAATGTTCCAAAAGATTGTTGATTCAGCACTCTTCATACAAAATGACATCACTTTGCAACATTAGACAGATTACAATCAGAATTAATTTGAATCCAACTAACAGCAGGGATTTGCAGTAATTAGTACAGCTTTGGTAGCATGTTAAAAGACAACTACAATCTTATAAACATGTCTGATATAACATTTCTGGGACTTAAGAGTCCAAAATAAATCACTTATTTTGGTTTTTCAGACATGCCACGCCTCATTTGTTGGCCACGACTTCAGGTTTTTCAGAAATATAGTCTCGAGTAAGCTTCCAGAGACAAAATTCAATTCAGCATGTTTTGCTCTGCTTTGGCACATTGTGAATGACGTTGGCTGCAAAAGGGCCATGGATATAACCCTAAACACATTTGGACAGTCATCAGATAAAGCACAAAGAAAGTAGTTTGTACCTCAATTTGCAGATCTTTGATCTTTGCAGATTGATGTTAAGTGACCTGCATCGGAAAATACCTTCTGATCGCTGTGCTTTTCAAGAGAAGTTTGAATACTCATGCTGATTCAGACATCCCCCTCTGTATAGCAGGACTCCCAAATTGGAACTGTGTGAAGGATTGTAACCCATCAGTGAGAGATCACAGAAAACTGTATGAGAATATTGATGCAAATTTCAGGACAGATGGTGCATGGCAACTGGGTGGTGATCAATTTGCATGTAATCCACACCACTCCTAATAAATCTCCAGTACGCATTCCTGTCAACTCTTTGTTTAATCTCCTTCTCATTGGCTTGTTAAAAATCCTTCAGGACAGAAAGTACATATAGACATTCCCAATGATGCCTAACCTTATGACCTTAGCATAGACTTGAGGACGATGACCTTGTTCCTATTTTAAAACAGAAAGGTCACTTTTGGCACACATTTATCCAATGCCGGTTTATTGTCTAACAAAACTGTGCCACATCTGTTACCACGATAGGCATGATGTAGAGATGCCGGCGTTGGACTGGGGTAAACTCAGTAAAGTTTCACAACACCAATTTTAAATCCAACCAATTTATTTGATAGTAAATTCGTGAGCTTTCGACACTATGGCCTTCGTCAGGCAAAAACCACTATAGGCAACAGCCTATCAACAGCTTGATAGGCAGCTGCTTATCAAAAACAGACATGGCATAGCTTTGGCATATTAATACAAACGTTCATGGGCAGATATGGTGAGTGCTTTATTTGACATATTGACATATTTAGTAGCAAGATCGCCAACACCTAATCTGCATCTGCAATCTAGAACTGATAATTTTATTAGCCTAATTTTTTAGGACTTCTGGAAAGTTGCCTGAAAAAGGCTTTTGGTTTCTTGAATTGGAGACCTTATGTCTGTCGAAAAAAGCAACTGTTTGCAATGAACAAGGTGCTGAATCTTCCCCACTCTAGATTTTTCAGTGGCCATTATTTATTTTTCACTTTTTTAAACTTTCCCATGGAGTCACAGGACGAGGAGGGCTGTGTCTCAGACAATCATTGCAATCTATCCCCTTTCTACACTGACCACTTCAGTCCTCTCTACCTGGGGCTTAACTCTGGTTTGTTGCAATGCTACCTGTAGGAACAAAATTGGTGCCAACAGTTCACATAAAAATTACAGATGTGCCCACTTTGAGGTGCGCATTATCGACACAGAGTCATGTCCGTATCCTGAAATAGACCCAGACAAATTTCTACCTTCCACTTTTCCACTACTTTTTGTTCGATTGGAGCAGGACATAGAGAGAGATTCTTAGCAGGAATGCTGAGTGTAAACAAAGTACTGGTGTTTTTTTTTATTTTTTTCACGGGTTTTTCTTTTCAAGATTTAAACTAAGGGAAGTGAAAGTCAACCGCAGGGGACTGTGGGAGGTTGAGTTTGTTTTCTTGAGGCTGCGCAGGCACCTGATGTCGGCCAGTGGTGAGCGGGAGTTTTAAAGAGCAGGCCACTCTATACAGCAGGCAGCTTTGAGAGAGGGCAGCAGAGTGAGAGGGAGCAGAGTGAAGAGTGAAGGGCTTTGGCTCAAAATGGGCTTCGGTGAAAACAGACAGAGGTGAGAGTAGGTTTTTGTTTTCTTTTCAGAAAGTTTATTCTTGTTTCTCCCCCCGAGTTAAAAGAAAACAAAAAAGAAATGCCAGGCAAGATGTTGCAATGCTCCTCTTGCAGGATGTGGGAGATCAGGGAGACCTCCAGTATCCTTGATGACGACACCTGAAAAAGACACATCCAACTGCAGCTGCTAGCAAAATGTGTTAGGTAACTGGAGAAGGAGCTTGATGACCTCCATCTAATTCAGGAGAATGAGAAGTATATAGAGGGTAGCTTTAGGGAGGTAGTTATACCTAAGCAGCAGAGTAAAGGAAATTGGGTTACTGTAAGAGAGGAAATGGAAATGTGAAAAGACAGGCAGAGCAGGGTTCCCCTGTGGACATTCCCCTCCACAACAGGTATACTAAATTGGATACTATTGTGGGGGATGCTTTACCTGAGACAAGCTGCGACAGCCGGAACTCTGATACTGAGTCTGGTTCTGCAGTGCAAAAAGGTGGGAGGAAGAAGAAGAGAGGAAGAAGAGTGATAGGGGACTCAATGGCCAGAGATATAGACAGGAGATTCTGTGGTTGGGACAGAGACTCCAGCATGGTTTGTCACTTCCTGGGTGCCAAAGTCAGGGATATCTCTGATCGTGTGCACAGTGTTCTAAAATGGGAAGGTGATCAGCCAGATGTCTTGATACACATCGATATTAATGGGTAGGTAGGAAGAGGGAGGAAGTCCTAAAGAGAAAGTATAGAGAACTTGGAAGGAAGTTAAAAAACAGGACCCCGAGGGTAGTAATCTCAGGATTACTACCTGTACTACGTGCCAGTGAGGATAAGATGGGGATGCTTCGGCGGATGAACACATGGCTGAGGAACTGGTGTAGGGGCAGGGTTTCCAATTCTTGGAACATTGGGTCCTCGCCTCGGGCAGGTGGGACCTGTACGAGAGGCGGGTTACACCTAAACTACAAGGGGACCAATATATTTGCAGGGAGGTTTGCTCGTGTTATTGAGGAGCATTTAAACTAGATTTGCAGGGGGATGGGAACCAGAGTGCCAGAGCAGATAGTAGAGTGGGGGTAAAAAGATTGGTTAGTTCAAACAAAATCACAAATGGAAGAGTTGAGTGTGGTGGAAATAATCTTTTGAGGTGTGTCTATTTCAATGCCAGGATTGTGGGAAAGGCAGATGAGTTGAAGGCGTGGATTGATACGTGGAAATATGACATTATAGCCATTAGTGAAATCTGGCTACTGGATGGGCAGGACTGACAGCTCAATGTTCTAGGGATCTGATATTTCAGGCGTGATAGAGGTAGAGAAATAAAAGGTGGGGATGTGGCATTGGTGGTCAGGGAGGATAGATAGGGAGCTTGTCTACAGAGGCCCTATGGGTGGAGCTGAGAAGCCGGAAAGTATGACCACATTAATGGGGTTGTATTATAGACCACCCAAATGTCAGCGAGAATTGGAGGAGCAAATCAGCAGAGAAATAGTTGACAATTTCAAAAAACAGAAATAGTAGGAGATTTTAATTTTCCACATATAGATTGGGACTCACATACTGTTAAAGGTTTAGATGGGGTAGAATTTGTAAAATGTGTTCAAGAGAATTTTCTACATCAATATTTAGAGGTGCTAACACGAGAGGATGCAATATTGGATCTCCAATTGGGAAATGAATTAGGGCAGGTGATGGATGTGAGTGTGAGGGAACACTTTGGATCCAGAGATCATAATGCCATTAGTTTCAACCTGATCATTGATAAGGATAGATCTGGTCCTCGGGTTGAAGTTCTGAACTGGAAAAAGGGCAAATTTGGTGAAGTGAAAAGGGATCAGAGAAGTGTGGATTGGCGCAGGTTGTTCTCTGGTAATGACATAAATCGAAAGTGGGAGGCCTTCAAAAAAGAAATTTTGAGAGTGCAGAGTTTGTATGTTCCTGTCAGGATTAAAGGCAAAGTAAATAGGGTTTTTCTTAATCAGTGTTACAATCTCCCTCAAGAACCTTGGTTCTCAAGGAAGATTGCAACACTGATTAAGAAGAAGGGAGAGTTATATGAAATGTACAGTCAGCAAGAAACAGATCAGATGTTCGAGGAATATAAAAAGTGCAAGAAGCTACTTAAGATGGAAATTAGGAGGGCTAAAAGAGGACATAAGGTTGCTTTGGCAGACAGAGTGGAGGAAAATTCAAAGAATTTCTATAGGTATGTAAGGAGCAAAAGGATAATGAGGGATAAAATTGGTCCTCTTGAAGACTAGAGTGGTAGACTGTGTATGGAACCAAAAGAGATGGGGGAGATACTAAATGGGTTTTTTTTGCATCCATGTTTACTGAGGAAACGGGCATGGAGTCTATGGAAATAGGGCAAACAGGTAGGGAGGTCATGGAACCTTTGCAGATTAAAGAGGAGGAGGTGCTGGCTGTCTTGAGGCAAATCAGAATGGGTAAATCCCTCGGACTAGACAGGGTATTACCACAGATCTTGAGGAAGGAAAGTATTGATCTTACAGGGGCTCTGGTAGACATATGTAAAATGTCAGTATTCATGGGGGAGGTGCCAGATGATTGGAGTGTGGCTCATGTTGTTCTGTTGTTTAAAAAAGTTTCCAGAAGAAATCTGGGAAATTATAGGCCAGTAAGTTTGACATCGGTGGTGGGCAAATTATTGGAAGGTGTGATAAGGGATAGGATCTACAAATATTTGGATAGACAGGGACATATTAGGGAGAGTCAACATGGCTTTGTGCATGGTAGGTCATGTTTGACCAATCTATTAGAGCTTTTCAAGGAGGTTACGGAAAGTGGATGAAGGGAACACAGTAGATGTTGTCTATCTGGATTTCAGCAAGGCCTTTGACAAGGTTCCACATGGAAGGTTAGTTAGGAAGGTTCAGTTGCTACGTATACATGGGGAGGTAGTAAATTGGATTAGACACCAACTCAATGGAAGAAGCCAGAAAGTGGTTGTGGAGGATTGCTTCTCTGAGTGGAGGCCTGTGACTAGTGGTATGCCGCTGGGATCAGTGCTGGGTCCAGTGTTATTTGTCATCTATATCAATGATCTGAATGATAATGTGGTAAATTGGATCAGCAAATTTGCTGATGATACAAAGATTGGAGGTGTAGTGGACAATGAGGAAGGTTTTCAAAGCTTGCAGAGGGATTTGGGCCAACTAGAAAAATGGGCTGAAAAATGGCAAATGGAATTTAACACAGATAAGTGTGAGGTATTGCACTTTGGAAGGACAAACCAAAATAGAACGTACAAGATAAATGGTCGGACTCTGAAGAGTGCAGTTGAAGAAGGTTCTGGGAATCCGAGTATAGAATTCCCTAAAAGTGACGTCACAAGTGGATAGAGTCGTAAAGAATGCTTTTGGTACATTGGCCTTTATAAATCGGAGTATCAAATATAAAAGTTGGAGTGTTATAGTAAGGTTGTATAAGGCATTGGTGAGGCTGAATTTAGAGTATTGTGTACAGTTTTGGTCACCTAATTATAGGAAGGATGTAAATAAGGTTGAAAGAGTGCAGAGAATGTTCACAAGGATGTTACTGGGACTTGAGAAGCTGACTTACAGAGAGAGATTGAATAGTCTAGGACTTTATTCCCTGGAGAATGAGGGGAGATTTGGTTGAGGTGTATAAGATTTTGATGGGTATAGATAGAATGAATGCAAGCAGGCTTTGTCCACTGAGACTAGGGAGATAAAAACAGAGGGAATGGTTAAGGGTAAAAGGGGAAAAGTTTAAAGGGAATATTGGGAGGGAGGGGGCTTCTTCATGCAGAGAGTGTTGGGAGTGTGGAATGAACTGCTGAATAAAGTAGTAATACAGGGTCAGTTTTAACATTTAAGAAAAACTTGGATGGGTTCATGGATGAGAGGGGTGTAGAGAGATATGGTCCAAGTGCAGGTCAGTGGGACTAAGCAAAAAATGGTTTGGCACAGACCAGAAGGGACAAAAGGCCTGTTTCTGAGCTGTAATTTTCAATGGTTCTACTGTTAATTGCACCATGGCAATGCATCAAACAATTATCAAACAGGCGTGTGTATGGTCCATGGCAAAAGAGTGGTGCCAGCAATTGAAAACCCCTGCACCAGTATCAAATTATTCCTCTGATGGGCTTGTATATGGTGGATAATGAAGTTTAAAGTTTAATTTTATTCATTTCACAAGTAGGCTTACATTAACACTGCAATAAAGTTACTGTGAAAATTCCCTAGCCACCACACTGAATTGGGAGCATGAGGGGATGGGGGTTGCTTTCCGTGGGGGTGGGGAGTAAGAGATCTCTCAGGTACTATCTGCACTTGCACAGAACACTGAGAGAATGATGCATGTGCAATGGCAGCCTCTAGCTTTGAGCAGCCTGCTTTCTGGCATGAATAGATACCATCTACTCTCCCTTCCAGTGCGAATCACAATTTGCATCTTTGTTTTATACTAAGTGCTTGTTCATGGAAGAAATGGGTGCAATTCTTTCCCCTTTTCACACTTGTTCAGCACTTAGAATTGTTTTGGTAAGATTGCCCCATGTCTCTGATTCTTGCAGTCCTGTAATAGCGTATGTCTGAAACCTGCAGTTCTGTAACAGCATGTGTCTGATTCCTGCAGTCCTGTAACAGCTGATGTGATTTCTGCTGTCCTGTAACAGCATATGCCTGATTACTGCAATCCTGTGACAGCATGTGTCTGCTCCCTGCAGCCCCATAACAGCATGGTCTGATTCCTGCAGATCTGTAACAGCGAATGTCTGATTCCTGTAGTCCCATAACAGCATATGTCTGATCCCTGCAGTCCTATAACAGCGAATGTCTGATTCCTGTAGTCCCATAACAGCATATGTCTGATCCCTGCAGTCCTATAACAGCGAATGTCTGATTCCTGTAGTCCCATAACAGCATATGTCTGATCCCTGCAGTCCTGTAACACCATGTGTCTGATCCCTGCTGTCCTGGAACAGCATGGGTCTGATCCCTGCTGTCCTGTAACAGCATGGGTCTGATCCCTGCTGTCCTGTAACAGCATGGGTCTGATCCCTGCTGTCCTGTAACAGCATGGGTCTGCTCTTTGCAGTCATGCTACAGCATGTGCCTGATTCCTGCAGTCCTGTAATAGCATGCGTTCGCTCCTTGCAGTCCTTTACACTGTGTGTCTGATCCCTGCAGTCCCATGGCAATGTGTATCAGGCTTTATAGCAGTTTACTGTCAGCATTAAAAAGGAAAATCAAATTTTGACCTTGAAATTCAGATTTAATAGAGCACTAACTGGCTGCACACTGCATGTGTGCTTTGTTGCTATCGTGCTTGTCCTGAAACACAGAAGAATGGTAAATTAGTTCTATATTTAGGATGACAAAATAATCTTGTGGCCTTCGTGACTCAGCTCCTAAAGCTGTACCACTGCAATATAGATCTCCTGAGTGGTAAGACTCCTAACCAATAATAGACACTATGAACTGCTAATTATAAACTTAAAATATTTCTCTTGTCGCACATTTCTGATGGAGTTGCATAAAATACTTCTGTGCACTCATTTAATGAAGTTGTGTTAAAATAGCGGAGAAATTTGAACTACTTAATTAGCAATGTCGTACAAGATAAAAATTATATGTCCTCAATGTTATTGGAGTCAACATGAACTTAAACCAATCATTCCATTTGGTAATTTACAGAAATAACTTTCAGCTGACAAATGAACTACAGATATGGAATAAGTTGCTTTTAATACAAGCTTTAATCAAAGGATAGCTAAGTTGACTTTAGCATGCAACTGAGCCAGTGATCAGAGCATAATTAAAAATTTATTGGTATCATTGCAATTCAGCTACCATCGTGAGTTTCTGACAGTTATATCCATCCTTACTTTGAAAATCTTTAAAGTGTTTAGTCCTGTTAAAACACTTAGCAAGTCATTCATTATTCTGTCAGCAGACATTCTTCCCTGTATGTGATTCCAAACTATTTCTAAGCTAGTTAAATTTGGATTCTCTTGGTTGAATGTTATTTTAAATCTGCCTATCATAGAAACATATAATGTTGACAAGGCCATTCAGCCCGTCATGCAGGTACTGAATCTTTGAAAGTGTAATCCAAGTCTTATTCCCTACTCTTTCCCAATAGCCCTGCTAATTGTGGCTTTTCAGGTATTTCTCTAATTGTTTTCTGAAAGTTACAGTTGAATTTGTCTTCAAGAGTTCTTGGAAGATTATAACAAATCACTGAATGAAATAAAATGTCCTCTCCCATCTAGTTCTTTTTCAAATTATCCCAAAGATTATTTTTGGGACATTAAAAATCTTTTGGATTTCACAGGACCATAGGAACATAGGAATTAGGAGCAACAGTGGGCAATTCAGCCATTCAAGCCCGATCTGACATGTTATATGATCATAGCTGATTTCCACATTTCATCCCAACTCCACTTCCCTGCCTATTCCTCACAGTAAGAAAACTCATAACACTAGGTTAAAGTCCAACAGGTTCATTTGGTTGTACAAGTCACAAGCTTTCAGAGCACTGCCTCTTCATCATGTGAGTGGGAGTTCTGTTCACAAACAGGGAATATATAGATACAAACTCAAGATAATTATTGGAATGCAAGTCTTTACAGGTAATCAAATCTTAAAGGTATATACAATGTGAGTGGAGAGATGATTAAGCACAGGTTAAAGAGATGTGTACTGTCTCCAGCCAGGACAGTTACTGAGATTTTGCAATCCCAGGCAAACCATGGGAGTTACAGATAGTGTGACTTAAACCCAAGATCCTGTTGGGGCCATCCTCATGTGTGTGCAGAACTTGACTATCAGTTTTTGCTCAGCGATTCTGCATTGTCATGTGTCGCGAAGGCTGCCTTGGAGATCGCTTACCCGAAGATCAGAAGCTAAATGCCCGTGGTTGCTGAAGTGTTTCCTAACAGGGAGAGAACACTCCTGCCTGGTGTATGTCAAGCAGTGTTCATTCATCTGTTGTCATAGCATCTGCATGGTCTCCCCAATGTAACATGCCTCGGGACATCCTTTCCTGCAGTGTATGGGGGGAACAAAGATTAGGTGATCACTTTAATTGTTTCATTTTTCAATACTTCCTGGTTCTTGAGGGCTGTATTCAGTTGCCTGGTTAATCATTGGTCCCTACCTTGTTTATACTCGATCCATAGGCACAACAGCAGCAGATTTGAGACAATGTTGGCCGGCCGAGCTGCACGAGTATGTACCATGTACCTGATGGATGGTATTCTCGCGGGAGATGATGGCATCCATGTCAATGATTTGGCACATCTTGCAGAGGTTGCTGTGGCAGGTGTGTGTGGTGTTGTGGTCACTGTTCTCCTGAAGGCTGGGTAGCTTGCTGCAGGCAATGGTCTCTTTGTGGTTGTGCGGTTGTTTGAAGGCAAGAACTGTGAGGTATGGGGAATGGGCTTTGCAGGACGTTCATCTTCATCAATGACGTGCTGAAGGCTCCAGAAAAGATGTCATAGCTTCTCCACTTTGTCGTCGAGTATTTCTCTGGAGCACAGGAGCTACAACATCTTCTCCAGAGTCTTCAACATGTTATCAATGAAGACGAACATCTCACCAAGGCCATTCCCACAACCTCACTTCTTGTCTTCAAACAACCGCACAACCTCAACAGCAAACTTCCCAGCCTTCAGGAGAATAGTGACCACGACACCATATAGCCCAGCTACAGCAACCTTGCAAGATGGCTGGATGATTGACACAGATGCCATCACCACACATGAGAACACCATCCACCAGGCAAATGGTATATGTTCTTATAACTTGGCCAGTGTTGTCTACCTGATGCACTGTAGGAAAGGATGTCCTGAGGCATGGTACATTGGGGAGACCATGCAGACGCTATAACAATGGATGAATGAACACCACTCGACAATCACCAGGTAGGAGTATTCCCTTCTTGCTGAGGAACACTTCAGCATCATGGGCATTCAGCTTCTGATCTTCAGGTAAGTGTTCTCCAAGATTGTCTTTATGACATACAACAATGCAGAATTACTGAGCAAAAATTGATAGCCAAGTTCCGCACACATGAGGATGGCCTCAATCAGGATCTTGAGTTCATGTCACACTATTCGTAATCCTCACAATTTGCCTGGGCTGGCAAAATCTCACTAACTGTCCTGGCTGGAGACAACTTTAACATGTGCTTAACCCTCTCTCCTCTCACATTGTCTGTCCCTTTAAGACTTGATCACTTGGAAGGACTCACATTCCAACCATTATCTTATAATTAGAGTTTGTATCGATAAATGCCCTATTTATGAACAGAACTCTCACTCACCAGATGAAGGAGCAGTGCTCCGAAAGCTTGTGCAACCAAATAAATCTGTTACACTTTAACTTGGTATTGTGAGACTTCTTACTGTGCTTACCCATAGAAAGAGTAAGAAGTCTCACAACACTTAAGTTAAAGTTCAACAGATTTATTTGGTAGTAAACGCCACAAGATTTCGGGGCTCTACCCCTTTATCAGGTGAGTGGAGTATTCTGATCACAAACAAAATTCTAATCGTATAAAGGCACAAAGTTTACAGAATACTAATTAGAATGTGAGTCTTTACAACTAATCAGCTAATTAAATCTTAAAGACGCAGACAACGTGAGTGGAGATAGCATTAAGCATAGGTTAAAGAGATATGTGTTGTCACCAGACAGTACAGTAAGTGAGATGTTGCAAACCCAGCCAAGTCATAGCGGTTACAGATAATGTGACATGAACCCAAGATACCAACTGAAGACATCCTCATGTATGCGGAACTTGGCTGTCAGTTTCTGCTCAATGATTCTGCGCTGTCATATGTCGTAGGCCACCCTACGACATACTGCTAACTTACACATAGAACCATAGAACCACAGAATACGACAGCACAGGAACAGGCCCTTTGGCCCTTCTTGGCTGTGTCGAATCATCTCTCTGCCTAGTCCCACTGAGGTGCACCTGGACCATATTCCTCCACACCCCTCTCATCTATGTACCTCTCCAAGTTTTTCTTAAATGTTAAAAGTGAGCCCGCATTCACCACTTCACCTAGTAGCTTGTTCCAGACTTCCACCACTCTCTGTGTGAAGAAGACCCCCTTAATATTCCCTTTAAACTTTTCCCCCTTCACCCTTAACCCATGTCCTCTAGTTTGTTTCTCCTCTAGTTTTTTTCTCCTCTAGCCTCCCCTACCCAAGTCCAATGCCAGCATTTCCGCATCATTATTCCCTCTAGTCCTTTATCCTGCTTTTGATCAAATAATTATCTATTTCTTTCTTGAATCTATTGATTGATTCACATCCACTGCACTCTGGGGCAGTGAGTTCCATAGATTCACAACCCTCTGTGAGAAGTAGCTGCTTCTTATCTCTGTCTTGAACCTTCTCCTTTTGCTCTACAATTATGATTTCTTGTCCTAGACTGTTTTAGGAAGGGGAAACATTTGGCTAATATTTACTTCATCAACCCTATTAAGTATTTTATATACCTCAAACAAATCCTCCCTCCTTCTTCTGCACTCCAGCGAGTACAAGCCAATTTATTCAACTGCTCCTCCTTCAAACCTGGAATCAATCAAATGAATCTCTTCTGAACTGCTCCAGTGCTAACACATCCTTCCACAAACTGAACACAATACTGCAAATGTAGTCTTATCAATGCATTATTTAATTGTAACACTTCTCCACTTTGCAATAAATCCCAAGCTTCTAGACCCTTTGCAATTAATGCCAAGATTTCATTATCTTCTTTGACATTCTGCACCTGCACCCACTTTTTGAGACTCCTGCACAAGGACACCCAGATCCCTCTGCACAGATGCCTTTTGAATCTGTCTCCCATTTAAATAGTAATTTTCTCCTTTATTTTTCTTTCTAAATTGGATAACCTCATATTTATCCATGTTAAATTCCATCTGTCAGATTCTGACCCGCTCCCCAGCCTATCAATGTCCATTTGTAAACTTTTTGTCTCCTCATCACTGCCTGCTTTCTCACCTGTTTTTGTGTTGCCAGCAAATTTTGTTATATTACACTCTGTCCCTGCTTGTAGATCATTGATACATATTGTAAGTAATTGTGGCCTGAGAACTGAACGCCATGGGATTACACTAGTTACAAATCGCCAGTTGGAGGAGAACACATTTATTCCAACCTTTGCTTTCTATCAGTTAACTAATCCTCAATCCAAATCACTATTCTACCTCCAACTCCTTGGGATCTAATCTTCTGGATTAATCTCTTGTGTGGCATCTTATCAAATGCCTTCTGGGAGTCCAAATAGATCACATCCATCTTCTGAGGGTAATGATAAACATTGGGTATTTGTCAATACAGTTTGAGCACACTTGCTTTTACTTTTTAACTCAACCTTAACTTAGATTTTACAAAGAGTCAGCATTACATATATATGTCAAAACTATATCAAGAATAATATTTCGAGAGCTATGTGAGCCAAAGAACCCAATAATTCTCTTTATATGAAATGTTTTGAAGTCCTTAATAAAAGGCTTCGATCTCAGGGTTTCAGAAACATGAAGGAGTCTCTTATTAAGTGGTACTTCCCTAACACCTTCAATTTAAGAAGTTACAGGACCAGTGTCATTTGCTTACTGCTACATTTTCATTCAATATTGCCAAAAAAGGACACTGCATAAGTGTACTGAAGATGAAATAGGCTTTGCACTTCATTACTTTTCCCATGGTTGTGTCAAAGAACTTTACATTCAATCAACTGCAATGAGCATGATTTTATTAGTCAAAATTGATAGACATTTTGTTCATAACAAGGTTTCATAAACTCAAATGCATGAAAAGTATTAGTCAAGACACAAATAAACTTTTATTCCACTCACTTACAAACAGTTAGATCCCTCAACGGGCACCCCATCTTGAAGATAGCGCTACTAACTATGGTTCACATTTTTATTATTTCCATATGATAAAGGGTAGACCTATTAAGAGTATAGAAACGCAGGGGGACCTGGAGGTGCAGGTGCACAAGTCTCTGAAGGTAGCAGAGCAAGTGGAGAAGGTTGTGAAGAAAGCATATAGTATGCTAGCCTTGACAGAACATAGAACATAGAACATTACAGCGCAGAACAGGCCCTTCGGCCTTCGATGTTGCGCCGACCAATTATGAAAAAAGCAATGACCCTCCAAACTAAACCATTCCCTTCTCTTCCATAAACTTATCAACTAACCTCTTAAACGCCACCAAAATTGGCGCATCTACAACTGCCGCAGGCAGGGCATTCCACTCCCTAACCACCCTCTGGGTAAAGAACCTACCTCTGATATCCGTCCTATAACTATCACCCCTTACTTTAAAGCTGTGTCCCCTCGTGCTAGCTTTCTCCATCCTAGGAAAAAGGCTATCACTGTCCACCCTATCTAAACCTTTAATCATCTTATATGTTTCGATTAGGTCCCCTCTTAGCCGCCTCCTTTCTAACGAAAACAACCTCAAATCCCTCAGCATCTCCTCATAAGACCTGCCCTCCATACCAGGCAACATCCTGGTAAACATCCTCTGTACCCTCTCCAATGCCTCCACATCTTTCTTATAATGTGGGGACCAGAACTGCACACAATACTCCAAGTGCGGCCGCACTAGAGTTTTGTACAGTTGCAACATGACGTTGCGGCTCCGAAATTCAATCCCCCTACCAATAAAAGCTAAGACTCCGTATGCCTTCTTAACAACCTTATCGACTTGACTGCCTACTTTCAGGGATCTATGCACAAATACACCAAGATCCCTCTGTTCATCAACACTATTAAAAATCCTACCATTAGCCCTATACTCTACACATTTATTATTCCTGCCAAAGTGCATTACCTCACACTTTTCCACATTAAACTCCATTTGCCACCTCTCGGCCCAGCTCTGCAACTTGTCCAAGTCTCTGCAAACTATAACACCCCTCTTCACTATCTACCACTCCACCGACTTTGGTGTCATCCGCAAATTTACTAATCCATCCTTCAATACCCTCATCCAGATCATTTATAAAAATTACAAACAGCAGGGGCCCCAAAACAGACCCCTGAGGTACACCACTTGTAACCGAGCTCCATGATGAAAGGAAGGGGGTATAGAGTACAAGAGCTGGCCTTTAATGTTGCAGTTGTATAAAACGTTGGTTAGACCTCATTTGGAATATTGCGTCCAGTTCTGGTCGCCTTACTACCTGAAGGATGTGGAGACTCTGGAGAGAGTGCAGAGGAGGTTTACCAGGATGCTGCCTGGTATGGAAGGTCTGAGTTACGAGGAGAGATTAGGCAAATTGGGACTGTTTTCCTTAGAAAGACGTAGACTTAGAGGAGATCTAATAGAGGTGTACAAGATTATGAGGTGTATAGATAGAGTAAACAGGGTTAAGCTTTTTCCTAGGATGGACTCAAATAGCACGAGGGGTCACGGGCTTAGGGTGAGGGGGGTAAGGTATAATTTGGATACTAGAGGGAGTTTTTTCACACAGAGGGTGGTGGGGGTATGGAATGCACTGCCAAGTAAAGTGGTGGAGGCAGGTACTCTGGAGTTATTTAAGAAATACTAGATGGGCACATGAACAGAATGGGAATGGAGGGGTATAGAAAACTGATTTAAAATAGGGATCATGAGCCTTGGGAGTCCCTGGGAAGTGTGTAAATTGATGATGATATTGATGTACTTGTTTTTATCCTACAGGTGCTTTGGTCCACCTTGTTGTCTAACAAGGGGCATACACGCGAAAGGTCATGAGAGGACTGCTCTTGGATTTTTTTCAAGAGTATCCTAATGCTTCACGTCATTAGTGTACGCTTGATCTGGACCATTTGATGGGCAACACGATAGCTCAGTGACTATCACTGTGCTGTGCAGATACATGGGTTTGGGCCTGTGTCTGTGGGAATTTGTGCATTCTCCCCATGCTTGCATGGGTTTTCTCCGGGTGTTCCAGTTTCCTCCCACATCGCAAAGATGTGCTCTTAGGCTAATTGGCAAAACAAATTCTCCCTAAATTGTCTCAAATTTGGTTTTTAATCCATAGATCTATAAACATAGATAGGGATCACGGGTAGAGGTGGGAACATCAGGGTGGCGGTGCAGACTCGTTAGGCCGAAGGGCTTGTTTCCCGTGCTGTTTTGTTCTTTGTTTTATAAATAACTGTGCATTGATGCTTGAGCATATAAAGAAAGCAAGTGATTTTAGTGAATTTGAAACCACATAAAAAGCATGAGCTTAACGGGTCCAAATGTCCTTTCCCTTTTAGAAAGAATACCTGTTGTAATATAATGACGTTCAACCATTAACAATTGACATATCATAATTCATTTCTAACATGTCAAGCTCAAAAAATATGATTTAGGCAATGCATTTCCTCCTCCTTATCCACTTTTTTTTAAGAATAAAGAGCAGAATTTTAAAAGTTGACAGGAAATTGATTTGAAAAGAAAAAATGATGCCATATTTTGTGTCTGGACTTGCTTTGTGTTTCCTGTAGTATACAGTGACATTGGTCACTTCCATAAGCAATCTAAATATTTGGCTTTTGTCGATGTTGTGGATATGATAGTGTGACTCAAAAAGTGTGACAATAGTACCCTTGAAATCTGAACCAGATAATCTTTCAGATTCCAGACCAAGGTTTTTTGAGATGAGATTTTATTCAGATCATTGTGTTTCTAATGACACATGAACATACAGAATGATAGTTATAATATTACAGGCTAATTTTCTCATATTGTTTGGTATCTAACTTGTATTATGCAGAATAACCTGTCAAGTGCTGTGCTCAATGTACTAGCTGCAGGTCCTACAGTCTTCTAAACTCTGTCTTTTCTTCTCCTTGCCTGTCTTCAGTGTTAGCTTTTAATTAAATTAACTTGCCTGCTCATACTCATATAATTAGCTTTATTTAAGTTTAGTACCCCAGTTTCAGACTTAACTAGATCACTTTTGAACACAGTATAAAATTCTATCACAGTGTGACCACCCTTTCCCCAAGAATCCCTTATTCTGAGATTACTAATCAACCCTCTCTCATTGCAAAAGACAAGCTCTAAAATATCCTCCTCCTCCATTGGTTTCATGGTGTTTTGTTCTAGGAAACTGTCTTGAATGCAATCTATGAACTCATCCTTTTCCAACTTGATTTGTCCAGTGTGTAGCAAGATTAACATTTCCCATGATTATTACATCTAAAGACATCTGTTATTAGTACACTTGCCCTTGAAAGTTTTGCAGCTCTGTAAAAAAAAGGTCAATATTCATTCTTGAATGTGTTAAAAATATATGCCAGACATATTTGAGTATTATCTTACATTTATTCACAGTCATAAGTTCTTGGAATGAAATTCATCATAGCAATGTTGATCATTGAGAGTAGAAGGATGATCCCGGGTATGGAGGGACTGCCTAATGAGGGAAGATTAAACAGGTTGGGCCTGTACACCCTGAAATTCAAAAGAATAAGAGGTATTATGATTGAAACATATTAAACTTTTAGCAGATTAGATCAGGATAATCATTGGGAGGTCACTTGCACTCATGGGAGAGTTTGAGATAGTCACAGAATAAGGAGGTGCTCATTTCGTATAGATTAAGGAAGAATTTCTTCTTTCAAAGTGTGGTGAATCTTTGGAATTTTTACACGGAAGCTACAGAGGCCAAGTTGTTGAACAGTTTCAAGGCTGAGATCAATAGATGTTTAGTCAGTAAGGGAATTAAGGATAATGGAAAGAAGGCAGGAAAGTGGACTTATTAAGTAAGTATTAGATCAGCCATGATCTAACTAAATGGTGGAGCAGGCTTGAAAATTGAATGGCCTACTCTTGTTCCTATTCTTATAGTTAGCCTGTAATACAAAAATGTTGGCAGAAAGAAATAGCAAATCAATTTTCTACACAATCTTCTCCTTTATTAAAATATACAGGTTCTCAATTTTAGAGATGAGACATTATCCACCTGGTGTGAAGGTGAATCATGCATGGAGCAGACTTAGGATCTTACAGCTACTGGAAAAAATGCAGCGTCGGCTGGGATTAACAAATGAACATCACAATGTCTGGTTTTGGACATGAGCTATAAAATAGGTCAAAACCAACATTGTAAAAAATCCTCCATCTGGAAAGTTTGCAGAGATAGGGTTATGGTAAATCTTCAGGGGTTTTTTCAAAATCTTATTTGAAACCTCAGGTGAAAAATAAATATTTCAATTTGCAACAGGTTTAATGAAAAACATTCTGACATCTTTTATTGAATATCATGCCTCAACTAGTAAAGGAACAATGTCACCTATAAATTCTCATCTTGCTATATTAGATCTTTCAGACATTCCTAAATTTCAAAACTCTCCTATAATACCAGAGCCAAATTTCCACCTATTAGCCAAAGCCAAAATTCCCCATCAGATAGGTATTCAAATACAGTCCATGCTATTTTTGGCACATTGATCAGCAATGAAATTCCTTTGTATATAATTTTACCAAAGTCATACTATCTATTTTATTAACTACTATTCTAATCTCTTTTTCTCTGCAGTAATAATACTTTTGAATGTTCTTGTAAGATCCCCAGAGGGCAGAGCAGATCCTATTAGTGTTTAGAATGAGGACAGTAACAGAATTCTCCAGCTTTCCAGAGGATACAAAATGAAATGCTAAGTTAAATAAATTTTCTTCTTTTAGATTGGGCTTGAACAATGATTTCCAAAGCTGGACATAAAAATGCTCAGTAAGAATTTAGCAACACCAATTTTTAATCCAACCGATTTATTTGATAGTAAAATTGCGAGCTTTCAACACTTCGTGTCTTCCTCAAGGCAAATGCAGTGTTCTGGTCTGTTCTGGTCTAAAAATGCTACCAGCTGATAAGTCAGGGATTGTCAACACAATATCAAATGCAGACAAATCATATATTGCCACTTTCTCCTGACAAGATAACACCATTTTCTCATGTAGTCTTTTTCCAGAAATTCCCACAAACCATAATATCTGGCTGAACATTTTATTTCATCCATATGTTGTCATGGTTACAATCAAACATAAAACTGAACACAATTCCCGAATTCTTTGGCCGTCTATGCCGGCAGGATTCTCCAGTCCTGACAGCAGTGCATGCCTTGCCTGCAGTTTTCCACTGGCATGGAGTGACATCGATGGGAATTCCCATTGACAGCAGTGTGACCAGAGAATCCCGCCACTAGCAATAATGAGTCACCTCCCACCAATAGGAAACATGGATTGGGAGACCAGAGAATCTTGCCCAATATAAAAGAAAGGGACAATAAAGGTCATCCAACCTATCAAACGTGTTATTGTTTCTCACCTGCACCAGTTAGATTTTCATTTGTTCACATAGTCATTTTTTTCCTGGAACAGGTAGTTAGCCTGTTGTCAGAGGCTTATAGTTGGAGATGCTACTCCACTCCAAAAGTGACTGACCTGAGGAATCTCCTGCTCTGACTGCCAGTCATTCGTGTATTTAGAAGGATTTGCAAACCTGTTTGGCCACATTATGAATGCATCTTCCTTGACCATCAAGTTCTGGGGTAGGACTCAAACCAGAGCTTCTGGCTCAGAGGCAGAAATGTTACCCATGGGTCACAAGAGATCCTCATAATGTGTGATGCTCTAATGCTTTTTTTAGTTCTGTTTAATTTAATGGCAGATATTTCCATGGAGATTCCAAACGAACAGAATGTGTGTTACTATTCAGCATTAAGTGACATTAATATTTAAGTTCATCATTGTAAGGTACAATATTTGTAACATTTTGTTCAAAATCATTACTGCAGATGGAAAGCTGAACCGCATTCGCCATGAAAATTAAATACAATAGTTGTCATACATAGAAGGAAATGGCATCTATTCATTTCATAGAAAGTGAAATGTTAGTAAGCCAAAAATACAGCTGATGACAATATATTTGGATATAGCAATAATATGCAGCTCAAATTAATCCTGGCTGAAGATAGTGAATATCATCCACCTTTGGAATGTCTTTGTAAGGACATAAAATTGAATCATTGAAATTTTAAACTCTAGCTCCATCTATCTGAATAAATTGGTGTTTCTCCAGACCCAATTATCAGTACTCCATATTAAAACATGCAGGGGAACTAACTTCAATTTCCATACATCATCACTGATATCACTTGAAAGGTAACTTAAGGAGTGACACATGTAAGCAGTCAGAGCTTGCTTATCAATTTAAGTGTCTGACCCTTTGTGCATTTTTAAGAATGGCATGTCAAAATGCATTATGTTTGAAAGTAAGTTTGACACTTCAGATGAATGACACTTAGCAATTCAACTCACACATTTTTAAAGTCACCCTGTAATTTGTATATTGTAAATTCTAAGCAAGATTAAATCAATCCATCACCATTAGGAATCTGTCCTTCTTGGTTCATGAATCAAACCCAGATTTGAAAGACAGAGATTGATTACTTATGAATCTCTTGCTTTGGAGTAGAAAAACACTGGAGAATATATAAAATAACTAGAGCTCGTCTAATGGTGCAAAGAACACTGAGTTTGCTGGAATGTGTAAGCTGTTTTTTTTTAATTTTGCCAACTTCGTATACTCTTAAGCAAAGAAACAATTGTGTAAAATTGTTTTGAAAATGTGAGTACCAATCTTCTTATCTGATATTAGAATATTCCACTCAATGTCATGTCCAAAGTTTTTATATAATTATGATGTCTAATACTGGATTATAAAGATGTAAATCATTGCAGACTGGAAGCCATAACATAATTCCAAATATTGAAATAATTACAGATTGAAGGGAGAACTTCTGATCTCTACCCACAATAGGTATGAAGCCAGCTTCATCGTCAAGGAACGTCAAGAGGTGCTCAACCACTTTCTGGTTAAAATAGCTGTTGAGTTGCTGGCATTAAACAGGCATTTTAGTGCAATTGGCCAGGTACAGGCACACTGGTCCCTATATAGAGCAAGCTTGAGTGGGGAGGGAAACTCATCCTAAAAGAATTAAAAAACTAGGCAGAGAGACTACCCCTCCTGACTCCACCACCCCTCTTTGATTTGATTTGATTCATTATTGTCACGTATAAACATACAGTGAAAAGTATCGTTTCTTGCACACTATACAAAGCATACCATTCATAGAAAAGGAAATGAGAGAGTGCAGAATGTAGTATTACAATCATAGCTAAGGTGTAGAAAAAGATCAACTTAATGCAAGGTATGTCCATTCAAAAGTCTGACAGCAGCAGGGGAGAAGCTGATCTTTAGCCAGTTAGTACATGACCTCGGACTTTTGTAATTTTTTCTCAAGGAAGTAGGTGGAAGAGAGAGTGTCCAGGATGTGTAGGGTCCTTAATTATGTTGACTGCTTTGCCAAGGCATTGGGAAGTGTAGATGGAGTGAATGGATGGGAGGCTGGTTTGCATAGTGGATTGGGTTATATTCACTAGTTTAATAAAGACACCTAAATTTGTGAAGTCGTCGTCAGTACACATTTTAAAAATCATGAATTAGGTTGCTCACTGTCATGTTTTTATGTTACAAATGCATCAATCACTCAAGAGATTTGCTATACATGTTGTGAATTCATTTGTTGAGACTAGGCATGAATACATGGGTCTAAAGCTTGAAGACATCAGTGCTACAGAGTTATGTGTGTTTGTGCTCTGCTAAAAGCAAAGACAAAGTAAAAACGTATCTCATGACACTTCCATTCTAGTGATATCATGCTGCAATCCCTTAAAGGCATCTTACAACATCCCCCTTTCTTTTTAAAGATAAGTTTTCCCTTTCCAAATTAGTATGACTATTTACAATACATGCTCATGTTTAGTTACCATTATATAAATGTGTAGGATTGGTGAACCTATGAGTCTCAAAAATTGCATAAAGATAATCTGCTGGTGCACCCACATCTTGTGATGGTAACCTTGTTTAATGGCTCACAGTGACCTGTGGGATTATAATTCTTGGGTGTTTTTCTGGTTATATTTGAGATCTAGCCCTCAATGCAATAGAACTACATAGTGGTTGAGGAACTGGAATGGATCTGATTTAACCTTGTTTATATTTTACCATTGTGTATTTTTATATATTGACTTCACAGGACATTGGTTCTGAATAAATCCTTTCCACCCCAGCTGGTTACCATGTATCTTCTGTGGGATCCTTGACTCGAACATGTCATTTCCAACTCTAAACTTAGAAATTCTGTGTCTGCATTTTATCGCGCATATTAGTCATCTTCTCTTGCATATCCAAGGTCAAATTAGATCCATTCTGTTTTCCCATGAGATTAATAGTGTGAAAAATGTATTTGCTACTTTTCATCTTGTTGCACACATCACCATTTTCTTATTGGTCAATCACTTCATGTATTTGTTTCCGACTGGATATCAGATGATCATACTTATTGCTTTAGAGTATCCATTGTGTACAATCTGTTTGGATTAGTGCATGGCTCTTTGTAATTTAGTGCCCTGCACTGCCAATGGTCCTTTCTACCACATGCTTTAAAAATCTTGCATGTAGAAATCCACGTATGTCTTGCTCAGTTTGATTGTTCTAGTAAGTGCGTAAACAATTGCATCTATAAGCTTCATCGATCTACAAGGTTTAGATCATATCTGCAGCCACACTTGAGTAGTTCTTTGATACTCTACATTTCTAGAAGTCTTCTGTGGGGTGGATGTGATCACCAACTGGACAACTCTGTCTATTGGCTCTACAATTCCATTTGAAAAATCAAATTACAATATTTCCTGATAAAATGGATTCTGTATGTTGTTGTCGAAATGACATGAAATTTAGTCAATTATTTGATTTGATTTATTATTGCCACGTATTAGAATAGAGTGAAAAGTATTGTTTCTTGCATGCTACACAGAAAAGGCATACCATTTCTAGACAGAAAGGACAGAATGCAGAATGTAGTGTAACAGGTATAGCTGAGATGTAAAGAAAGATCCATTCAAAAGTCTGATGGCAGCAGGGAAGAAGCTGTTCTTGAGTCCTCAGACTTTTGTATCTTTTTCCTGACGGAAGAAGGTGGAAGAGAGTTTGCCTGGGGTGCATGAGGTCCTAAATTATATAGGCTGCTTTTCTGAGGCAGCAGGAAGTATAGACAAAGTCAATGACTGATGGACTGGACTTCGTTCATGAGCCTTTTGGTTTCTTGCATCTTTGACAGAGCAGGAGCCATAGATATCAAACTGTAATACAACTAGAAAGAATGCTTCCTATAGTGCATTTATAAACGTTGGTGAGAGTCATAGTGGGCATGCCAAATTTCCTTAGTCTTCTGAGAAAGTAAAGGAATTCCTGGGTTTTCTTAACTCTAACATCGACATGGAGTTATTAGTAATCTGGACACCTAAAAACTTGAAGCTCTGAAGGGCTTGTCCTTGACTATACTTCCTGAAGTTGGTGACTTTCCCTTTCAATTTGTTAACATTGAGGGAGCAATTAATTTCATTGCACCAATTCTTCTACCTTTTCCCTACTTTCCACCTCGTCATTGTTCTAGATCTGATCCACTATGGTGGTGTCATCAGCTAACTTGAAAATTGAGTTGGAGAGGAACTTGGCCACACAGTCATGTATAATGGACTGAGGACATAATTTATGAGGCACCGGTGTTGAAGGTGATCATGGAGGGGGTATTGTTGTCTATCATTTCCAATTGGGGTCTGTGGATAAGGAAGTTCGGGATCCAGTCACAGAGGGAGGAACCAAGCCTTGGGTCACAAAGTTTGGAGATGAGTTTCACAGGAATAATGGAATTGAAGGCCCAATTGTCATTGATAAATGGGAGTCTGATGTAAGTGCCTTTGTTACCTAGGTGTTCCAGGGTTGAATGCAGTGCCAGAGAGATGGCATCTGCTGTGGATCTGTTGCAGCGATAGGCAAACTGTAATGAATCCAGGCAATCTGGGAGACCAGAACTAATTCATGCCATGACTAACTTTTAGAAGAATTTAATAATGATGGATATCAAAGTCACCAGACAGTAGTCATTAAGGCAAATTCCCTGGCATTTCTTTCATACGAGAATGACAGTCGTCTTTCTGAAACAGATGTATGGAAATTTAACCTGATTCTGAATGGACTTCCAATGTAGCTCTTATTCTTGAGGACCGTTTAGTTCTTCTTCTATTAATCTTGGCATATTCTGCCAGTGTAGACCTTCATTCCCAATTGCTAGGTGATGGTAATGGATTGTTTGTCTAGTTCAGACAACCCTGAATGATGAAAACATAACTCTGTACACTGTTTAAACTTTTTAAATTCAGATAGTAAGTCAAATGCATCCCAATTCAGAATGAGGATTTTTTTTGGATATTTTGATATTATTTCTTTAACCTTCCTTCTTTTATAGTACCTGGGATGAAAGCTGCTTTCATATATTTTTTCTGAAACTTTGCCTGTTATAATCAAAACCTTCTCTGGTCCGTTTTCGGAGCTACTTTTTTCACTTGGTCGACACTCATTCCCTATTGTTCCAGTCCACACTTTGGTCACATTCCTTTCCTGATAATCTAATCTGGTGTTCCGGTCCTCAACATACTGTCCCACTCACTGAGACGGCAAGCAGGGATCTGTTTGCTTTATTGAGCGCTGTGCCTTCAAAGCTTTGTAACGCAGCTATCATGCTGCAATTTCAATACTCTCTGACACTAAAGGTGAGATTTTACAACCTCGCTCATCCCAAAACCATAAAATTCCAGCCAGGGTCAATGGGCCTTTCTATGGTCCTTCCTTCATCCACTCTGATTCCCATGAAAGACGGGGCCGTAAAATTCCAGCCGAAGACTGTTGTGGTCTAACCTGTCAAGTGTTGTTTCATGCCATGTAGCAAACTGTTCACCAAATCGTTTGTATCTATACTCAATCCTGCTACTGAACTGAACACCATATCCTTTAGAATGAACCACTGCAGCACACCATAATAAATGCACCATTCACTCATAAGGTAAACATGTTGTGGATTTATTTATTGAGACTAGGCACATGTGAACAGGTGTAAATGGATGTAAAGCTTCAAGCCATAAAAGGTGCAGAGCTATGTGCTACTATTGGATAATCAGGTAAACTAAATCAACAAATTAAAAGACAGCTTCTTAGAAAGATGCTGTAACAAAGTCAACAGAATCTCAAAGGAAACTTAAAACATCAGAATAAAATGAACTTGAAGGGGTTAGCACACTCCTCTAGCTCTTGCTCTGTCTACCAGGAAGGGAAGTTTTGATTGTGCCAGCATACCACATATTCCCTTTCTAAGGATACCTGGCACTGAATATGGTTACAAAAGAGGGGCAGACAGTCAGGATGGATGGCCCCTTGACCAACTACAGCCTGGACCTATTAATTGACAGCTTGGCTCAGGAGCAGGCCCATGAGGGTTCCTCCCCTCTTCACGAAATTCAAACTAAAACTGATCACACTTCCATTCTAATGATATTTTGCCCAATCCTTTAAAGATATATTGCAGCATTCACCGACTCATAGAAAATGAGTCACCTGCACGTATAGGGTCAACTTTCATAGTTATGTCATCACCACTCAGTCCTGTTATTCCATACCAACTTTGATCCTGCAATTATCAAATACATAAGTTCATTGTGCTTCTGATACGTGCCTCTAGATCCCACCATCTTTCTCACACAATGCCTGACTAACAGTGCTCCTTCCTAGACAACTGGCATCATCAATGTTTCCTTTCCTAAATGGCCCCTTTAAAACCATCATGATCATCACACTTCTCTTCACATACACAATTCTTCTCCCCAACGTTTCAACTGTCATCATGTCCCCACTATGCTCAATTTCCCTTTATTTTATTTCATGCCCCTTCTCTCCCACAATTTAAAATACAAATCCTTTTAGTTGGGAGAACTTCCACTGAATTTATAACACTGGAACAGCCCTAATCAAGGTTTCAAGTCACATTTTCTCTGACTAGAATTGTGATGCTCTTCTCTCCTCCTTAATTCCTCCTCTACATTCAAGCATATTAGCCATCTTCCTCCAATACTGGACTTCCATCATTCAGTATAACTATTCCATTCCTCCCTTTCCAAACAAAAACATTTTTCCCGTGATTCATATAGTCACCTCTGGAGATGCCCAAGGACATTTCCTTGGCTCCACTTCTTCAGTTACATTGACATTCTGCATTTCTACTTCGCCATCAGAATTCTTGACCCTTCAATTGCTTTTGTACATATAGGCTGTTATTCTTACAATCTAGTTTTCCAAAACACTGGGAAGAACAAACACTATTCCCCTCTCCAGCCACTGAGTTCACCTCTTTAAATCTATCCATTACCTTGCAGACCTTATCTCTGCAATTTTTTCCAACTCTGTTTAATACCACCCCACCCCTCCACACTCTAAACATTCTGGCCATTCATGCCCCATTGCCACTACAAGCGAGGCCAGAGAAACCCCATTCACTCCAGTGAGACCGGAGAATCTGATCATCTCTCTGACTCTGACCATTGTATATCCTCCCTTATTCTTTGCTTTACATGCTTGCAAGGCATTCAGCTGCAAGACTCTGATTCTTTAAGATTCCCTTTACAAATCCCTTGAAAATGTTTCACAAAGTCAAGGCAAGTATTGTCCCTTAATTTGCAATCTCTGGCTCAACATTAGTTTTTACAATGTCCAACTTGATGCAGATTTGAATATTCCTTCCATTATATCCACTGCATCAAGCATTTACTATTTGATTATTATTTTCTCAGTGGTAAAGTTCCAAGTATTGAAGTAGGTGGCTTTGTCATTAAAGTGTACATGTACATCTAGTCTGAAGTTAAACTCAGGGCTGATCAAAGTTCTACATTGTCACACACAACCAGGGAGGACAGTGGAATTGAGTGAGAAGTTGCAGATTTTTGGCACCAGCTAGTTTTGTCAATGATTTGATTTATTATTATCACATGTATTAGTATACAGTGAAAAGTATTGTTTCTTGCATGCTATACAGACAAAGCATACCATTCATAGAAAAGGAAATGAGAGACTACAGAATGTAGTTTTACAGTCATAGCTAAGGTGTATGGAAAGATCAATTTAAAACAAGGTGGGTTCATTCAAAAGTCTGATGGTAGCAGGGAAGGAGCTGTTCCTGAGTCGGTTGGAACATGACTTCAGACTTTTGTATCTTTTTCCGAACAGAAGAAGGTGGAAGACAGAATGTCTGGGGTGTGTGGGATCCTTAATTATCCAGCTGCTTTGATGATGCAATGTAAATGTAGACAGAGAATAGGAGGTTTGTGTGATGGATTGGACTACATTCATGACCTTTTGTAGTTTTTTGCAGTCTTGGATCAAACAGGAACCATAGCAAGATGTGATACAACGAGAAAGAATGCTTTCTATGGTGCGTCTGTAACAGTTGGTGAGAGTGAAATGGACATGCCAAATTTTCTTAGTCTTATGAGAAAGTATTAAGAATTCTGCTCATTCATGAGCTGATATTGACAGTCCATCAATACAACAAACAGTCACGTATTCCAAGGAGGGTGCAGAGAGGAAAATGTAAGCATCATCAGCCTGAATAAGAAAATTATCATAATGTTATAGTATTGGCATTAAGTGTCTCTATGCATAAGATTAGATGGTGCCAAACTGTGGCATTGAAGCAAATTGGCGATGATCGGGCAGATGAAAGAAGAGATATTACTGCACCAAATCCTTTTGGAAAGATGGGAATGGGGTCAGGAGAAAGCAATGTAACACAAGTAAATCAAAGAAGAGAGGCAATGGATGAAACATGTTGAGGACAACTGAAGATTTGAATAGAACACAGAGGAAGAAAATATCACGGTCTCTAGTTATTTTGCCCAGGTGAGCTGGATTAAGTTACACTTAAGCACCTCTATTTGTATTTCCATCTCACACTGCCAACTGGCACATATGGATTGGGGACGAAAACTATTCCTTCTCTATTCCTGTAAGATGGTAGGTTCCAGTCATAATTTAATTCAATTACTAAGTTCCAACATTCGAAGATGCAGAACAGCAGATACAAATCATGTTCCTAGGTATTAGGGCATAATCCACACTCCAGTTCTCCCAGAAGGAAATGAAGCTCACAGGCTCAATTTTAAGAAATGAAAAATTACAGGCTTTTACCTTTCCAATTAGTAATTAAGCTTAGAATATCTCACACTGTATTTGCTTCTCCTTGTTTGACTGGAGAATTGAACCAGGTCATCTTGCTAAAGATGACAAAGCAACAAGTTCATACATCCTCAAAGAACTGTCTGCTTAAGACATCAATAATTCTGACGTACAATTTTCCACACTCCTTTTCACAACTTTGAATGTATTCAGGGTATGTTTTTGTCTTTAGTGTTTGATTTTGAACATTTGCATGAAGTTCTAAGATTGGAATGCTAATAAAAATAATACTTCAATGACCTCATAATAAATTATTCAGAAATTTTAATACTTGAAAGATTTCCAGGAATAGCATTCACTATTTAAAAAATACATCAATGTACAATTTATGTCATTCACAGGAAAGTATAAAATATTTAAGTGAACATTAAAGAATAATTCATATTTAAATTACAGTGCACAGCATAAAGTTTGCTGATGCACTTAAGTTTAAAATGTAGTTCCTCACACTTTTAACAAATAAAACTACCTAAGTCAACTTAAAAGTCAACCAGTAGTAAGGTGGCCTCGCGCCAATCTATAATCCAGTCTATGCAGTCAAGCTGTGGGCTCAACTAGTTTCAATGGAGGTTAAGTAAAAGTATTGAATTTCTGGCAGAATTAATTTATGTCACATTTGTGTGAGTTCCATTCTATATACATCAAAACATTGAAAGTTGAATTTTTCTGACAGGTATACATAACTAAATTTCTAATCAAGAAATTCAATGCCTTCATCTGTTGCAGTCCTGTGCACAAATAATCAATCCACTAAAAGGAATAAATGCAGCTTTTAAAGAAATAATTCTTCCTTTAAGTCCTGATATCACAGGAAGCAATTGAGGCAAATTCCAATTAACTTTCACTTGCATTAATCAAACTTTATCATCTCCAGCAAAATGGAAGAATTGGAGGCTTCCAGTGTCAGTCTTGTACTTGGCTGAGGAAGAGTAGCTTTTAACAGATAGAAAGACAGTCACAAGTACACCTCATGCTTCCCAGCCATGGTGGCACGTGGTTAGCACTGCTACTTCACAGCTTCAGAGACCTGGGTTCAATTCCTGGCTTGGGTCACTGTCTGGGTGGAGTTTGCACATTTTCCCCGCCTCTGCGTGGGTTTCCTGCGGTTGAACATAGAACATAGAACATAGAACAATACAGCACAGAACAGGCCCTTCGGCCTTCAATGTTGTGCCGACCAAAATAAAAAGCAATGCCCCTCCTAACTAAACCATTCCCTTCTCATCCATATACTTATTAACTAACCTCTTAAACGCCACCAAACTTGGCGCATCTACAACAGCTGCAGGCAGGGCATTCCACTCCCTAATCACTCTTTGAGTAAAGAACCTACCTCTGATATCCGTCCTATAACTCATACCCCTTAATTTAAAGTTGTGTCCCCTCGTGCTAGCTTTCTCCATCCTAGGAAAAAGGCTATCACTGTCCACCCTATCCAAACCTCTAATTATCTTATATGCTTCAATAAGATCCCCCCTTAGCCGCCTCCTTTCTAACGAAAACAACCTCAAATCCTTCAACCTCTCTTCATAGGTTGCTGCAGTTTCTTCCCAGAATCCAAAGATGTGGTTGTTAGGTGCATTGGCTATGCTAAATTGCCACTTAGTAACTTGGGATAGGTAGATTAGAGGGATTAACAGGGTAAATAATTGGGGTTGTAAGGACGGAACGTATGTTGGATTGTTGTCAGTGCAGGCTTAATGGGACAAAAGACCTCCGTCTGCACTATAGGGATTCTATGAATTCTCATTTACTGTCCCATATAAATTTTTCTGGGCATGTCAGAGGAGATAAGCATCTACTCTTCACAAATGCTACATAATATGCTATTTCCTGAAGGCTGACCTTCAGATCACCTGTGAGCATTATTTTTTTTAAATCTCATAATCCTTCCAAATCAACACAAATGCTGAAAATTCTCCCCATAGATGTATTAAGTAAGTGCCAGACAATGCTTGCAAGGAGCACCATGTTCATCTCTTTCCCTGTGGAAAAGACAGACTGAACATTCCCCAGATTGCAGAGTTGTCAAGAATCCAGAGTTTCATAATAAGCAGTTAAGTATTGAATAAGACAATGAGGCCAATCCTCACTTACTGATAGGAAAGGCACATTGCTCTATTTTGGGTTGGCACTCTGCAGTGATAGTTATGGAAATTGGGCATTTAATTGGCTAAGCAAGAAGTAAGGATGCTGCCCTTAACACTGTTGTACTTTCCTGGTGGCAGAACCTTGTAGAAGAGCCATCCTACACAGTTCTGCTCCATTTTACTCCTCCCCAGTATCCCAGGCCTTCATCTCCTTATTTGCCACCTCGGTAAAATCTCAGCCTGAAGTTGAAAAAGTACTTCATTCACTGAAAAGTGCTTTGACATCCCAGGAGTTATGAAAGGCACTATATAAATACAAGATTTTTTTCTCAGTGAATGTCATCCAATGTTTGGGTGATGCATCTCTCATAGTTGAACAGTTGCCAGCGAGTGAGTGAGCGAGTTGAAGCATATGAATGGGTATGGGCCCTGATTGATAAGGATTGTCGAGTGATGGGGCTGAGGTGAATTGAGCAATGTCTGAGATTAGCATAGAATCCATAGAATCCCTAGAGTGCAGAAGGCAGCCATTCGGCCTATTAAGTCTGCACCTACTCTCCAAAAAAGCATCTTACCCTGGCTTACCCCATCCCTGTAATCCCATGCATTTACCATAGCTACACCTAACTTGAAGAAGGAGCAATACTCCAAAATCTTGTGCTATCAAATAAACCTGTTGGACTTTAACCTAATGTTGTGAGACTTCTTACCGTAACCTAACCTACACATCTTCAGATACTATGGGGAAATTTAACATGACCGCCTAACATCTTTGGAGAATGGGAGGAAACCCATGCAGACATGGTGTAAAGGCACAATCTCCACACATTCACCCAACAACTTGACGCAGCAGTGTTAGCTGTCACCATGCTGCCCGGTCGTGCATTTGTTGAATATGACAATTACTTTGACTTTTATCACTTACGTGAGGCCATTAAACAACCTGCAACTCCAGTCCAGTGCAGCTAAGTCCCTGGCACTGACCTTTCTGCCTATCTATCCCCATGGCTTTCTCATTACGTACCTGGAAGATCTCCCGCTTCTTTGCTGATGCAAGACATTTCTCATGCTTTCCACATGCTCCACCGAGACCTCCAGTGCATCATGAGAAAAATCTGGTTCACGCTCTCTTTATTGAGGGCTTTTGTACAGCATTTTTCTCAATGATGGCAGCAGTACAAGTAGCAACATTGCAGCTCTTGTTTTAGGAGGTGCAGGTTAGCTTAAATTAATGTAAGTTTGCTTTATGTAGTGCTAGCAAGTAACAATATTCAGGCCCCCTGCTGGTGTGAACAGCTAGTGTTGACTACATGCAGCAATCATGAAGTTGATTGCTGATAATCAGCAGATGCCACAAATTTGATATGGTTCCTGCATTATACCAAATATCATGATTGCTATGCCCATTTTGAAGAGGTATCCAGTTTTCAGCTTCCCTTTTATAATTTGTTTGTCTAGCACTATTTATCTGCACCACAGATTTACAATGTTGCAAATAATGATGTCTTTTGAATGTATTTCAAATCATTATAAATGCACTCATGCTCATCAATAGACCTACAAGTGAGCATATCCCTTTAAATTTGAGCTGGCAGACAGACCATGCACATGATTGCCAATTCAAAGAGGCAAGGATATGATGGGAGCTTATGTTTATTATTCAAATGACCCAACTTCACAAAATCATACTAGTGAGCAAAGTGGACTTTCAGCCACCAGCCAAAAGCTCTTGGCACACACATTGCCGTGACTTCAATATCAAGAATTACTCATATCTTGAATTAGAATTGCCTACAAAAGAGATTTGGCAGCAATTGATTTTTTTTTTAAATAAGTTATTGCCAGTCTCTATTTCATAGTTGGGGTACAAATGGGTAAAAAAGAAATAGAATGACACAGGCTAAATCTACAATATTTCAGCTAATTAAAATCAGAGAAACTCCTAGAAAGAAAATGTGGAGTTGAGTTCAAAGACTATTACATAATTCAAATGATAATGTAGAGAGAACTGATTGAACACAGTTTGTATTCAACGTACACTTATAAATGTTAAATCTCTGCCTGGATAAGATGATGTTATTCTTTGCCAGATGTAGATGAAGAAGTCAGTTTCAAACCATTCTTACATAGCAGAGCCCGTGCTGGCATTCTTAACCAGTACGCCCGATGTACAAAACAGAAATATAACACTTGCTATAGGGAATACTCTTCTGATGTTGAATCAAAGGTATAAAGCTACAACAATGTAGAGGACACTTTACTCAGATTAGTTTATCAACCATATGACCAGAGGACATTGAATTACAGAGAAAAGGCAAATTGTTCAAAAGAGGGAATTGTTAATGTTATTTGGGTACTAAGGAACATGCAGGTAGTACAGAAAATCAGCCAATCCCACAGTGAATGGCAGAAAGGTTTGAAGGTCTAAAAACCCTTTCTTACGATCTTGGAACCTGACCTGTAGCCTCAAAGACAATGAAAACAGTGCAGCCAGTGGCCATCAAGGTGTTGGTGGTGCTTAATGTTTATGCAAGGCGTTCTGTAAAGATTTTTTCAAAGACATGACAATCCATGTGAGGTCATTGAAATTTTTATATCACTGCTTTCTGGAACTGAGTTTCAAATGATAAATATTGATTTCTACAACATCAGCTCCCACAACCTTACGAGAAGTTAACTGGAGGGCCTCCTGTGGCCCTTCAGTGAAAAGAACCTCTCACATTTAGTCTAGCTGCTGCACTAGTGATTGCAGTGCGACATCTAAAGCACTAGAATCACATTCTACTGCATCATTTTTGTTTGTTCCTAAAAGTCTTCCATTATTTCCAGTTTCAGACCCTGCTGCAACCAGAATATGCCTCATCATGTAATTTAGTAGCGCAGGCAAGTTTTGAATGGTACTAGCCGCACACAATCTTGGGTTGTCTACAATGACAGCAACCACTTAACAGAGCATTCAATGCTGGGCCACTCACCTAACACAAACAAGTGAGAAGGCAGCATGAAATTTTCCTGCAGAATAATCACACCCAAATGTGGACACTAACCCATTTAGCTCCCAGACAATTTACATTCACTTTCCATGTTCAATGTTAAAAAGCACATTGCCCAGTTTTGTGAAATAATAAAGCTTAACTAATCGTTACAATCAGCACATGTATCAGAAACTCATCATTATATATTGGGAAACAAGAGTTCATGGAAACTTAACCACATGAACAATAAACTCACTTTTGATCGTGGGGGAAAATAAATCTCACCAATTAATGGAAATTCATTTTTACTATCCAAGAGAAACATTTAGATTTTCTGTTGAAACTAATTTCTTCAAACTTGAACCAGACAAGGCTGTTGATCACTTCAGAAACATTGCTTTATATTGTGGCTTTCACAAATTCAGGGAACCTCACAGGACTTTATAGCTAATTAGGTACATTTAGAATATAGCCACTGCTGCAAAGCAGGGAATATGTTAGCTAAATAACACATACCAAGATGCCACAAACAGCAATTTGTTAATCACCAAATAATCTGTTTTAGTAATGTTGATTGAGGGATTAATATTCAAGTTTGGTGTGAAACTAGGTAGAAAGGGAATTAATTTTTGGGACCAAAGAACTGATGAGTTGTTGTTTTAATTTTAACCTCTAGATTGAAGACTTCAAGGACACAATGAAGTGGGCTGGAGATCTTGTATTCTGCATTTCTATTGCCCACATAGTCAGTGTCCGGACAATTAATCCAGGATTTGAAGGAAAAATTACCACTAGAGGAATTAATTATGGTACGTGAGCACAAATTCATATGCTTATATTTTAAATTAGAATGTCTGTACATATATGTAGCTCATTGGAAATACCTAGAATGTCACATATTTTTATAACACTTTTCAAATCAACTTTGTGTGAAGTTTGATGAACAGTTGCTCTAAAATCGTATACTTGCCTTATATTCATAAGTGGAATAACAATGTTCCAATTGGAAATCAATATGAAACCAGGTAACCCTTAACTTCCATTCTGCCTGAAATGCTTCGTAATAAAGAACAAAGAACAAAGAACAAAACAGCACGGGAAACAGGCCCTTCGGCCCAATGAGCCCGCGCCGCCACCCCAATGTATCCACCTCTACCCGTAATCACTGTCTATGACAAGGAGGTTTTGGTAGGTCGAGGGAACCGTGGTGCACGAAGACTGTGGTGAACCTAGTCAGGAAGAAAAGAAAGGTGTATAAAAGGTTCAAAGAGCTAGGAGATGTTGGGGATCTAGGGAAGTATAAGGCTTATAGAAGAGATCTTAAAAAGGAAATTAGGAGAGCCAGAAGGGGTCATGAGAAGGCCTTGGCTGGTAGGATTAAGGAGAATCCCAAGGCCTTCTACAAATATGTGAAAAGTAAAAGGATGAGAAGAGAAGGGATAGGACCTATAAAAGGTGAAGGGGAAAAGTCTGTATGGAACTGGAAGAAATGGCAGAGGTGCTTAATGAGTACTTTGCCTCAGTATTCACGGTGAAAAGTGATCTGGGAGGATGCACTACAAGTTTGCGGCAGACTGAAAAGATTGAGTATGTAGATATTAAGGAAGCGGATGTGTTAGAACTTTTAAATGCTATCAAGATAGACAAGTCTCCGGGACCAGATGGGATGTACCCCAGGTTATTGTGGGAGGTGAGGGATGTCATTGCAGAGCCCCTGGCGATGATCTTTGCGTCGTCGATGGAGACGGGAGAGGTTCCGGAGGATTGGAGGATTGCGGATGTGGTCCCTATTTTCAAGAAAGGGAACAGGGATAGTCCTGGAAATTACCGACCGGTGAGTCTGACCTCAGTGGTTGGTAAGCTGATGGAGAGGCTTCTGAGGGACAAGATTTACGAGCATTTGGAGAAGTTTAGGTTGATTAGAAATAGTCAGCATGGTTTTATAAAAGGCAGGTCGTGCCTTACGAGCTTAATTGAGTTCTTCAAAAATGTGACTGAACACATTGACGAAGGAAGAGCAGTGGACGTGGTGTACATGGACTTCAGCAAGGCATTTGACAAGGTCCCCCATGCAAGACTTCTTGAGAAGGTGAGAGGGCATGGGATCCAAGGGGCTTTGGCCTTGTGGATCCAGAACTGGCTTGCCTGCAGAAGGCAGAGGGTGGTTGTGGATGGCTCTTTTTCTGCATGGAGGTCGGTCACCAGTGGAGTGCCCCAGGGATCTGTTCTAGGACCCTTGCTGTTTGTCATTTTCATAAATGACCTGGATGAGGAAGTGGAGGGATGGGTGAGTAAGTTCGCCGATGACACGAAGGTCGGTGGTGTTGTGGATGGTCTGGAGGGATGTCAAAAGTTGCAGCAGGACATTGACAGGATGCAAGACTGGGCGGAGAAGTGGCAGATGGACTTCAACGTGGATAAATGTGTTGTGGTCCATTTTGGCAGATCCAACAGGATGAATGAGTACACTATCAAAGGTAGGAGTCTTAGCTGTGTGGAAGAGCAGAGGGATCTTGGGGTCCGGGTCCATAAGACTCTCAAATCGGCCTCCCAGATGGAGGATGTGGTTAAGAAAGCTTATGGTGTACTGGCCTTCATTCATCGAGGGATTGAGTTCAGGAGTCAGGAGGTAATGCTGCAGCTTCATAGGACCCTTGTCAGACCACACTTGGAGTACTGTGTGCAGTTCTGGTCGCCTCACTATAGGAAGGACGTGGAAGTTATTGAAAGGGTGCAAAGGAGATTTACAAAGATGTTGCCTGGATTGGGAGGCATGCCTTATGAAGACAGGTTGAGGGAGCTGGGACTGTTCTCCCTGGAGAGACGAAGGTTGAGAGGCGACCTGATAGAGGTTTACAAGATGTTGAGAGGAATAGATAGGGTGGACTCTCAGAGACTATTTCCCAGGGCTGAAATGGTCGCGACGAGAGGGCACAGATTTAAGGTGCAGGGAAGCAAGTACAGAGGGGATGCTAGGGGAAAGTTTTTCACTCAGAGGGTGGTGAGTGAATGGAATCGGCTGCCGTCGGTGGTGGTCGAGGCGAACTCGCTGGGGTCTTTTAAAAGATTTCTGGATGAGTATATGGGATCCGATGGGATTGGGGGTTATAGATAGGTCTATAGCTGGGTAGGTTTTGATGGGTTCGGCACAACTTGTGGGCCGAAGGGCCTGTTTGTGCTGTAGTGTTCTATGTTCTATGTTCTATGTTCATAGATCTATGGATTAAAAATCAAATTTGAGACAATTTAGGGAGAATTTGTTTTGCCAATTAGCCTAAGAGCACATCTTTGGGATGTGGGATGAAACCAGAGCACCCAGAGAAAACTCACGCAAGCACAGGGGGAATGCGCAAACTCCCACAGACACAGGCCCAAATCCATGTATCTGCACAGCACAGCGATAGTCACTGAGCTGTCGTGTTGCCCATCAAATGTCCAAGAGCAATTCTCTCATGACCCATTGCGTGTATGTCCCTTGTTAGACAACAAGGTGAACCAAAGCACCTGTAGGATAAAAACAAGTACATCAATATCATCATCAGTTTACACACTTCCCAGGGACTCCCAAGGCTCATGATCCCTATTTTAAATCAGTTTTCTATATCCCTCCGTTCCCATTCTGTTCATGTTCCCATCTAAGTATTTCTTAAATAACTCCAGAGTGCCTGCCTCCACCACTTTACTTGGCAGTGCAGTCCATACACCCACCACCCTCTGTATGAAAAAACTCCTGCTAGCATCCAAATTATACCTTATCCCCCCTCACCCTAAGCCCGTGACCCCTCGTGCTATTCGAATCCATCCTAGGAAAAAGCTTAACTCTGTTTACTCCATCCATACTCCTCATAATCTTGTACACCTCTATTAGATCTCCTCTAAGTCTACGTCTTTCTAAGGAAAACAGTCCCAATTTGCCTAATCTCTCCTCGTAACTCAGACCTTCCATACCAGGCAGCATCCTGGTAAACCTCCCCTACACTTTCTCCAGAGTCTCCACATCCTTCCAGTAGTAAGGTGCATGTTAAATTAGATTTTCCAATGCAGTGGTTAAGAAATTTTCCTCCTACAGTTAAACTGAACTTTCTGTAAATCATGGTTCTCCAACAATCCTTATTCTAATTACAAAAAGTCAGTTTGCATAGGCGATATCATGCCACCTATGAACTAAAATTTAATTTAATGCAACTCACAAAAGGAAATGACATTTGCCAGGATGACTATCCCATTATCACTAAAAAAATTATAACAATAGCTTGTCTATTGTATGGTCCTGATCGCTCCAATCAATGAGAAAACAAAACTGACCTTATATTTAAGAGTGAACTATTATTTCTGTTTATTAAAATAATTCAAATTATAAATCAGCATGTAAAATAGTAATCCCAAACTCACTTAGTGACAATTTAAACTATTTACCGTGGCCAACACAATGAATTTCCTTGTATTATTGGTTACAAAATCTGATACTGTATGTTTTGATGACTTTTTTAAGTTTGTAAAGTTCATTGAATGATGCCTCAATTTTATCATCAAAGTCATTTATTCTTTGTATCATTAATTACTTATGACCTTTAGAAATTGGTGGACAGGACAAAGTCAGGTGGTCCTTGAAGTCTGACACATAGCATGATGGCTGGGCCATTACCGCACTGTAATCAGATTTTATTCATTTATTCTTATTTCTATTACCTTGTAAACTCAAGAGATATTCTTCCTGAGCCCGTGCCACAGCCTTAACCTCAAAGAAAGATCATTCATCAGATTATCAGAGTTATTTTGGAGTCACTCCAGCCCTCCTGAATGGTCCCATTGTAGTAAATCCCATAATTGGCCCAACAGTGATAACTTCTGTTTTGACAACAAGGATCTAAGGATAGGGTGGGGAGAGATTAGATTGACAAAAAATGGGCCAGCACATTGAAAGAGTTTAGTGGTGATGTATGCAAAAAAAACAGTTAATCTTGTAAATCTTCATTTTCATTTAGTGGGAGATTCTTAATTACAAATTAGCTGTTTCATTTATCAAAGAACAATTTGAACTGCAACTCAAAAGTAATTCATTGCTTTTAAAGCATCTGAAGAGGATTTTGCATTAAATAAAAGCAGATTAATTTTGATTAGTTTCCATTTTCTTTCCCCAGTGATTGGGTTTGTATTTAGAAACAGGAAACTTGAGGCAGCCCTTGTCTCAATTTTGTCTTCCTTATTCTTCCTCGGAATTCAGGTAATTATAGCAATGGGATAATTGATAACATTATCAGATTAGATTTGTCAGAAATCAAACCTCTTCCTGGCTCCAATATCTGAATGGGTGCTTTAGATAGATGAATGTGTATAAATAGCGACTTGTGGCTACAATTTCATTCTTTAATTTTAATTTTGAGCACCACAAAAAAAGTCTTAAGAGCATAGGAGCTGAAATAGGCCATTTGGCCCTTTGAGCCTGGTGCACCATTCAGTAAAATCATGGCTGATCTGGTTATGGTCTTAGCTCCACTCTCCTGTCTGTCCCCAACACTCCTTGACTCCACTGCCTAATAAAAATCGGTCTGTCTTTGCCTTGAATAAATCCAAAAATCCAGCCTCTGTTATTTTCTGGGGAAGAAATTTCACATATCAATAAATTGTTGGGAGAAAAGATTTATCCTCATTTCTATCTTAAAAGAGAGGTCTTTTATTTTAGTTCCCTAGTTTTAATCTCCTCCACAACGGGAAACATTCTCTGGGTATTAACATTATAAAATCCCCTCAGGATCTTATGTGTTTCAGTAAGACCACCTCTCATTCTGCAAAGTTCAAATAGGTGCAGGCCCAACCTGTATCTTCATAAGACAACCCATTCATCCCGACAATGAGTACAGTGAATTTCCTCGAAACTCCTTCTGAAGCAATTACATCATTTTGTTTTAAATAAGAAGACCAGAACTGCAAGTACTTCAGATATGGTCTCACCAATACACTGTACAGCCGCAGTAAAACTACCCTACTTTTAAATCCCATTCCTCTGGGAATAAACAGCAACACTCTGTTTGCCTTATGTAATGACATACAGTACTGACTTTGTCAGGAACACAATGGGTTTTTTTAATGAAGAAAAGCTGCAGAGAGTCCAGCAATGCTAGGCTGCCCCCATCCCTTGAAGTCCTCTACATGTCTTCAGTCTGACTTCTGCCTAAGAAAGAGCTCCACGTTCTGGGGTGTTTACTCTTTCTCAGTTCCAGTTGGTCCCCCAAGCCAGGTGACCCTTTTCTATTGTGTTACTCTTAAAGAAACAATCACCACAATTATCACATCCTTCCCCTTTAAGTTTTTTATATAATCTTCAAAACTAGATTACTCAATCCCATATCTAACCCAACTAGTTAGACAATGCTGGAATTTTTTTTTGTTTCTTGTAGAAAGGTGTGATTCTGTAGTCTGAGATGCTTCTAAAACATCAACATTAACACGAAATGCACTAGCAGGTACCTCTCCTGCCACAGACCATTCATTGCTACTTGCTTCCAGGGAGACATCAGTTATGTCTATGATATATTGATCAGGTACTTCGAAGCTCACAGATTCAAAGATATTTCATGATGGCAACGCTGACTGCTGGAGTGCCTCTCTACTCCTCAAGTGGTCTATATATTTACGAACGATCCTTCCTTCCAGGTTGAGGATTTCTTTTTAAAACTTTGGAATTTGTTACCTCTAGTTTCTCAGTTCAGGGACAACTATCTAGAGCCCACCTTCCATCACCATCCTCCAGGCAGGCACTGCTTGTATTGGGTGCTCAGCAACCTCAGCCTCTTCACTTTCCCACGCTGTGCAGACCAAGCTACAACTCCTTGGGATAATTTTTTTTAAAAATTATTCTAAATGATGCTCTTTCTTTTATTTAAGAAAAACACTTGCAATAACTTTTTGTCCTTTTTAAAAAGACTTAAATTCCACTTTTCTTTAAAGACAAGATCACAGTTCTTAGGGATTTTATAGCCTCGCTTGAGCAAGATCAGAAATTCCCGCCTATGAACATTTTTGTTGTCTGTCCCGTGCCTGCTCCAACTCTGTGGCAGGTAGGGCACTAGAACTCCAGCACTTGTTTCTAATGGTTACTTTTTCTTTTTCTTTATATATTCTGTAACTTGTGACTTGCGTACTGGCCAATTCAGGTCTGTTCTGCAGCTGGCCCTCAGGGTCTGGCAATATTTCAACATTTGACTACCGACACCTGTCAGGACACAGGCAGTGTCCTCAAAATCTATCCCATCCGCATCACCAACATAAAGTGTGCACATTATAGGCATCATCAAGTACACACAGGTCTTTATTAGCAAGGAAAATCTGTACAGAGGCTGGCAGCCCACCAGCTGCCACAGTCTCTACACCTGACCTACATCTATCCATTTTCATACTTTCATTCCGATCGGCTAAAGAGCCCTGTTTCTTCAGCCCTGTTAACAAATGCCAAAGGTTCCCAAAAATTGGTGCAGGGTATCAGATGCTCAAGGAGAGCAAGCTTATGCTGAAAACAAATGCAGCAGATGGTGATCGAAACTCCTTAACCACTGACAGCAAAATCCAATATATTTTCAAGTGCACCATGATACTGCCAATGCAAGGATTATTGAATCACAGAGTCTGTCAACAAAGGACAGAGTGAGATGATAGAATTATGCCAGTTGTGGAAATAGATCTCTGTGTGGTTTTATGTGGGAGAGCAAATGAAAATTGCTGAAGACATTTGGCAATCACAGAGCACTATTAAGATTAAAGGCCATTTTTGCCATTTCAAATTACTTGAAAAAAATCGGTCCAATTGTTTTCCAGGTTGCCAGATCGTAATGTCTGTTTTGCAAAATAGGTTGTTCAATATGAAAATTCCAGACATTTCGGGCATCAAAAACACTAAGGTCTTACATCAACTTCAGTACAACATACGAAGGTATGTTAGTTACAGTTTCTTTAATAATAATCATCTAAAGGAAGTGAGTGGATCATATTATTATTTCTTATTATATATTATCAAAGACTCTGCTTACTTAAACTTGACTATCGTCAAGCATGAGCATTACTGAAAATGACACTTGTGAGAAAATAGCATTTTGATTTGATTAGATTGGATTTATTATTGTCACATATAATAACATACAGTGAAAAGTATTGTTTCTTGTGAGCTGTACAAACAAGAAAATGAGAGAATGTAGAATGCAGAGTTACAGTCATAGCTAGAATCTAGAGAAAGTTCAACTTAATGCAAGGCAGGTCTAGTCAAAAGTCTGACAGCAGCAGGGACAAAGCTGTTCTTGATTCGGCTGGAACGTCACCTCAGACTTCTGTACCTTTTTCCCGAAGGAGAAAGAGAGAATGTTTAGGGTGCATTGTGTACTTAATTGTACTGGCTGCTTTGCCAATACAGTGGGAAGTATAGAAAGAGTCAATGGATGGGAGGCTAGTTTGCGTGATGGATTGGTCTACATTCATGGCCTTTTGTAGTTCTTTGTGGTATTTCAAAAATACAATAGCAAAAGCTACACTTTTTTTACATTTCTGATTCAATAACACTTTAGGTAGTGGTAAATGTTGTTGGTTTTGTTTCTGAATCAAGGACTGAGTCAAGGTTAACGTCTCCTTACCATTAATGTTTGGTGTCTACATATTGAAATCCCCTTACTGTACAAATTTGACATAATCATGTTTCCATCATATCCAAAAGATTAATTCATTTTCTAACATTTTGAATCTGTAATTGTTTTGTATTTTTTGAAACCTAACTGTCTCAATATTCTCTAGTGAATATTAAAGTTGGTTTAAGTTCAAAAATTGAAGTTCCGAGTGGCATTGTAACAGTGTCATTGGTTCATTCTGGATCAATGCTGTAGAGCTTCCTTTATCGATGATAGCAATGTAAGGATGGCTTCTGATAAACCTATGCACAGCGACACAGTGGTTAGTAATGCTACCTCACAGCATTAGGGATCTGGGTTCAATTCCCAACTTGTCTGTGTGGAGTTTGCGCATTTTTCCTGCGTCTGTGTGGGTTTCCTCCTAGTGCTCAGGTTTCCTCCCACAGACCAAAAATGTCCGGTTAGGTTGATTGGCCACGTTTTGGGGGATTAGTAGAGTAAATATGTGGGGTGAGTAGGATAGCATGCAATTATTGCCGGTGCAGGCTCAATGGGCTGAATGGCTTTCTTTTTTACTGAAGGGAATCTATGATAGTAGGCATTGGATAAAGTCAGAATCCCTAGATCTTCCTTACAATTTTATCAAATATCCATATATACTCCGGCAGATCTTTAAATATCTTGACCTCAAATTTGCATAATGAAATGAATTCCACCAGATGCAAAAATATGTGGGATCAGTGTGAGTGCACTTCATTTTTATGGATCTTACGGATATCACCTTCTGGGGTTGCATCTTCGTTCCCTTTCACCCAAAGACTGTAAACTCTGATATTTGCTTCTTACCATCTACAGAGAAACTAATTTTCTCACCTCACCAATAGGTCTCACTTGCACTGGCTAGAGATACATCAGACCTCTGCCTTTAGTACCCACTGAGATTGGGGCTATTGAACCTCTTAACACATTGCTCCTTTGAAAGGAACTATAAATTCAAGAGGTTTTTCCTCAATCAAAGACCCTCGTGATGCCCAGGATTGAGCATGGGCAAGGTCAAGGCGCATTTACGGGGCTGTCTGCTGCAACACCCACCAGAGTTATGTGTGACAGACTGTGCAGATTCTGAATCTCTTCCACTAATGGCTAAAAGAAAAGTACATTATTTTCTGTTCACACGAATTAGCCTTCCCTTGTGAAGAGAATTTTTCTGGTCATTAAAGTGACGTTGTTGCTACTAAAGAATGAAAGTAAAACAAATGTTTCTCTACTTTCTGACACTCGGGAAGAGCACGAAGACCATCTAGCCCAGGTATAATGCAGTGCAGATTTACATAAACTTTCCTCCAACCTGGTCCAAATAAGCCTTAACTGCAATCTTAGAGCAGCGCTAGAGTAATTTTATTTTTCATTTCCCTTATCAAGCATTCTAATAAGCCACCAAAAGCATACAATTTAGTGTCAATTTGTTGCAAATTTATGTGGAATTTTTGCAGAACATTTAATTGAAATTGTATTCATAACATTTTACAACAATGAGGAAGGCCAATCACACTTGTGCCAGCTTTCTCAGATACCACAGGATCACATTCTCCTACCTTTCGCCCCTCATCATTTTATTTCTATTTTTATATGCATTTGCATTATTCTTTAAAGGCTATCATAAGTTCTGCTTTTATAGTGTTTCTGACAGGGTTTGTTCTCATTAATGCCTTACAAAAAATTCCCCACATGATTTGTTGTTTTGTAAATGATTTATGCCCTTTAGCTACCTATTCATCAAACCTATAACTAGTTTACCTCACCTACAGCCATCATCACTCTGTGCCCAAATTCCTCTTACTCTTATCTGTTCCAATGAAAACAGCCCCACTTTTTCTATTGTCCTCACAACTAAGGGCAAAATCTTCTGCTCGCTTCCTGAAACAACATGCATAAACCTAGATATAATATCCCAGTTGTCACCCTTTCTCTCTTGGCATCTTCAGGGTTACCAGCCCAAGCTTTGGACTTGCTTCAGTGAAATAAGTGGCTATCATTTATTATTTGGAATTCTAGATCTTCCTTCATGTGGCCTGGTGGCATAGTAGTTAGCACTGATGCCTCACATTGCCGGTGACCCAGGTTCAAGTCTGGACTCAGAGTTTGCACATTCTCTCCGTGTCTGCATTGGTTTCCTCCAGGTACTCTGGGTTCTTCTCACAGTCCAAAGATATACGGGTTAGGTTGATTGGTCATACTAACATTGACCCTAGTGTCAGGGAATTAGCAGGATAAATATGTAGCGTTATGGGAATAGGGCCTAGGGGGGATTGTGGGTGGTGCAGATTCGATGGTCGAATGGCTTCCTTCTGTACTGTAGGGATTCCATGCTGTTGCATTGGGTTCTCAGACTAATTTGTCGTTGCTGAATGAGTATTGCGTTATAGCTTCAAACTTATTTTTGAGGGTTTCATTTTCGGAGCACTGTGATGAGCCACTCTGCACAGGTCTGTGAAGATCATTATGCTGCATGATGCACCAGTGTCTATCTGACACTTTCTGTTTACCCTGTGGTCATTATTGTAACAGTCATAAACTATTTGTCCCCTATAAACTTGTTGGACCCAACTTTGTTATATTATGTATAATTCTTCGTCAGATACATCTGCTGGAATCTCTGCTGAAGCCATTTGTATTGGGTTATTTTGCTTCTTTTGGCCAAACATTTGTACGCAAAATGATTCTGCTTCTTGCAATGTTTCTTTTTCTCCCGCATCAGGTTTGCGAAGCTAGGAAAGTCCCATCTCTATCCTGCTGAACCAGGAGATAAAATTAAGCCAAGCATAAAAATCCTAACTTAGAAACATTGAAGAACCATTCAGTGAGATTGAGAGAAAGGGAATCAGGGCTGGAGCAGGAAGTCAAAGCTTATAGATGGTGAATAGTGAAAAGTGGTGGATTAATTAATTAAAATTGAAGGCAACAATAGTGGAGAAGAGCTTTTTGAGGAGGATACAGGTAATGTTCAGATCATATTTTGTTTGGGAGGAAAGGGAAGCTAATATTTTTGCTGGCATTGGAGTAGGGTTTATGTCAGGCGGTTAAAAAAAAGCTTAAGGCTAGAATTCTATTCAATTTCGCCTATGGCTGGGATTTTCCAGTCCTGTTGTGGTGAATGGAAAGTTGTCTAAGTGTCAAGTTCTCCATTCTCACTGGCAGTGGTCACAGGGTGTGAAAAATTCCAGCCTAACTCTTTTCAATGTTCAGTAGAAGTTTTGACTCATCCTTAGGTTACATTGTACAGTTCTCCCATTTGGCTGTTACAACAGTCCTGCAGAATTGAAAGGAGAATTAAATAGCCATAGAATCCTGGTCTAAGGATGCAATTTTAACCTAACATGCGCAGAGGGATTGATGGGACTGGCCACTCATTTAACACGTTACATGAAACACATAAAAATGTATTCGCTGAATATTAGAATTCTATGTAAATATGAGAGCAAATTAATCCACTTGTGCAAAGATGCATGTCTATTTTCTTAGTGAGTTTCATGGAAATATTCTCAATGGAAATCAAGGCTGAGTAACTGTGTACCCATATTGTTCAAATTATAAACACAATTCATCTTGCAGAATTTTTTTCCCCTCCAGGGTTACAATAAGTAATGTGAACTTACCAAACATGAATATCATCTTAGTCCCTAATATGGGATTGAAAGTTGCTATGTCCAATGGCTATATTGAGACGAATGGTAGATGGCAGATCAAATCAAATATTTTGTAAGTACTTATTATCGTGGAAGAAAAATTACAGTTGTATAATTTGAAATTATTTCTCTTGCTTATTTTGCAACTTATTTTGGAGATTTATTTACAGTGTTATTGTCAAATTAAGTCATTCCAAATGCATCAGAAAACACTGAATACACCAAATTTGAGCATTGCCTCATTTTTATTTAGTGTTTGAGCCTTCTCCCAACATATTTGCAAAGTCTGAAAATCCAGTGCAAGTTGGCAGTAAAATAGGTTAGGATCGAGATTAGCCATGATCAAGCTTTATCTAAACATTCTTATATGGCCTTGTGAGGAACAAAGTTTCTGACTATTCCAATAAAGCCAGAAAAGATATGGAAGGCAGTGGGGCTGGAGACAGCACCACAAGTACCAATGTCCCTAGTCGATCAGATGTCAAGCTGATTATTGGTGATGATCTACCAGGTCACTGAAATGCAGAATTGAGCCCACCTAGAGATCCAAGTCTGCTTCGTGGCCTTAATCCCCAACGAAAATAATTACATTTTTTTTCAACTTATTAAGATGCAACATGAACTTGTTTCTGGTTAAAGCACCAAAAGTTTTCAAATCTCTGGGGGTGAGTGAGCAACCCTTGTTCCACAACAGTGGTTTACTCTGTACCATTGGCAGTTAACTTAAGAAACTTTGCCATGGCCTGAGCGTCTTTGGTGTCATTAACATTACCCTGGGTGAGCTCACCTTAACCCTCTTGCCAGACTGTGTTTGTCACATCCTCTCCGGAGGCCAACAGGCCAAGTGTTCAGAAATAGATGTGTGTGCCACAGAGATTTTAGATAAAACAAATTTTCACATTTCAGAAACTTTCAATCCATGGAACATAAGTCTCTAGATTTAAATCAAAGCTGAATAAACATAGCTGTGATTTAATGCCAAGGGAATTCTTTTAATTTTATAGCCAAGTCTTTGAAGTTTTCAGGTAACCTGAGAATGCAACAGTAAAGAAAGATATCAATGTCAGGATATTACAATTACTCACAAATGTAGTTTAATGATTTATCCAGCAGGATGATTAAGTTTATTTCTTTTCTTGTTAACCTGCAAGATCATTTTGAGCATTCTGTTCCAGCATGAATTAACATCTGACTTTTGTCATTTTTTAACTTCCATTATCTGTAGCAGTACTAGTGGTATGCTAAAGACACAAGTCAACAACATTGCTGTTTCATTTCACCTTATGTTTGGCAAAGATGATACAGGCAGGCCAACCGTCTCCATAACGGATTGTGCAAGTTATATTTCAAAACTCCATGTTTACGTTTTGGGAAAAGCTAGGTAAGTGCTTGTTCTGTGATTTCACACTCATCTGTCATACTTTGTCATGTGTCGAATAAATGATTGTGTTTTTATTACAATTTTCAAAATTCAGCCCGAGCTGCTGAGCATTTCCAGAATTTTCTGTTCTTAATCCAAATTTGAGTGATGATGTTGCAAACCCACACCCAAAGCCTATAGCTGTAAAACCCAACGATGTACTTGGTCTTTGAGGGTTCAGAGTGTGTATTGTGTATCTGAGTGCAGGCATCAAGGCTGAGCATTTATTATCATAGATTTTTGAAAGATTGATCCACGGTTCTAAGTATTGATTCCCCATTCATCTATCCACATATTTAGACTATCTTGTCTTCCAATTCACTGCAGTCTTTCTTGTCTTTCTATGATTTTATACAGCAATGTGCTCATGCTCTTCCACTGCCTCTTCCATTCTTCCTAAACTCTAAAAATATTGTTCTGTATGATTGTTTCTTCCCTGCACTCTAACCATCAAAATAGAGACTTATTGTACCATTTCTTTTTGTCAGTCATTTATTGCCAGATTCCTGAACCCTAGTGCTCTTTATCTTCCCCAAACCATCTCTATCCTTTATTATTTTCAGGCTTATGAAAACACGGTTTGACTCCATCTAACCAATACCTTCTCCCCCACTCTTATCATCCTTAATAATGTCCAACATGACTTCTTAGTTCTTCACCCAGGTTAATTTAACGAAAAACAATGATCCACATATCAGACTTTTCATTCCTTTCGTCCCTTAAAAAAACGTTCAGGTTCAGTGGATTGGCCATGTTAAATTGTCCATTTGTGTCCCAAGATTTGTATTTAGATGGATTAGCCATCTCAACTAATCTAATGGAAAAGGAAGGAAGGGCCTGAGTAAAATACTCTGTCAGAGAGTTGGTGGAGATGGGCCGAATGGCCTCTTCTACACTGCAGGGTTTCTGTGATTCTAAGTCACAGCAAACAATATAAAAGACAAACAGATCTTCTTTTTCACTGGGGAAGAAGGAGCCACCCATCACTTTCACCTGAATTGCAATATGTGTAAGTAAGGATGAGGCAGATTTTCTTGCTGTCAATCTCCAAACAGAAACAATGGCCATGATTTTACCATTTTGCACCATGGCAGGGGCAAGCCAGTAAGATCATGAGAGACAAGAAATTGGGTTCATGCACAATTACTTGCCTCGTGCAATCTTACCAGCACTGAATATGTGGCTAGACCAGCCTTGGACAGAGGATAATCTCAATATTAAATTTGATTTAAAATAGAATTTTAATATTATAAGTGAGCCTGGGATGCAATTGTTGCCTCTGCAGTCTTGCTGGTGAAGGTTCACTCCAACAAAGATCACATTTAGTCCCTATCAATGGAGACCAGATGTGAGAGCCTGGCTGGTAGAACTGGGAAACATTTTGACCATCCAGGAGGTCCAGGGCAGGGGCTTGCTCTTGGGCAGTGCCAATCTGGCACCCTGACAACGCTAGCCTGGCACACTGGTCACCAGGGAGTGCCAAGGGGCCTAGGCCTGAGGAGGGCAGAATAGAGGGTGCAGGGCCTGAGAGGAGTCAGGCTAATCGAAGTGAAAAGATACACTTCTCACTTTGCCACAGTGTTGGGGATAAGGGAGGAACACACCGTGCACTCTACAACTGATGGGCAACCGGCCCATGCATGGGAGGTGATGGGTGGGTTCAGTGTGCAGAGCCCCACATGGTGGAGGGGAGGGAGGGGGGGAGGAGGCAATGGGCCCATGTGGCATGGCATGCAGGGGTAGAAGTATTGGATGACCCATATGGGGCGGGGGGGGGGGGGGGGGGGGGGGGGGGGGGGGGGGGGGGGGGGGGGGGGGGTTTTGGCGGGGGGGGGGGGGGGGGGGGGGGGGGCAGCTGCAGAGGCTGTGGTAGCTGGTGGGTAGGTAGGGGGGAGGAGAGAATCAGCCGTGATGACCAGCTATAGCTGGGGAAAACAATAAATGATAGATCTCTGTGTTGACAGATCATAGAGGTCTGAGCTTGCATGAATGCACCCTCTATCGCTATCTGCCAGTTTTTGGTGAGCTTAGACCCCTCTCCCTGCTGCTGGAAAACAAATTTGGGTTAATTTTTTTGACAGCGAGGTAAGATTCCATTCCAGAAAAGTAGCATGAATCTCTCCCTTTCAATGTTCATTTAGCACTTGGAATTCTTTTTGGCAAGATCACCCCCAAAATGTCTCCATTGCGAGAATAAGGAAAACAAAATGGTCACACTTAATGCCAGTTGTCCACTCCCATCAGGCTAATCCCAAGGGGACAGAATAAACTTGCATCACCTGTAATCAAAACCAATACTGCCATGGCAACAAGGCATGAGGGGGCTTCCCCTTTATGTTCCTGTTGTTGTCTCTGAGGTTAAAACCAATTTCCAGTATTATTCCAATGCTTCAAGCTTGGACCTCACTGAGATTGCAGATCATAGGAGGCTTTCTGACCCTATTCCCCATAACATAAGCTTTGGGCTAGTGCCAGGAAGAAGATAAACCATATCATTGACCAGGCCCAATAAGATATTGGGAACACAGAAACCTGGAATGCTTTAAAGTACAACTCAGCCATAGAGCACTCCTGTGAGAGGCCAGGAAAGTCAGTCCACTATGCTTTTCCACCATGTCATATGTATAGGAAAAACAGTTAAAAGATATTTTATCATACTGTTTTGTACTGAAACTTTTGATAGTTATTTAGCTTTCTATTATGGATGCCAAAGTTAGGGGAATTATTCTTGCAACAATAATTCAGTCAGGCTGGTGCCAAAAAACGAGGGCACCAGATACAGTTGATGGCATCTTCTGAAAAAGAGCATCCAGCAAAGTCAAAGAGGCATTTAAAGTTGTCCTTGCTCCAGTCCAAAATGCTGCTCCAAATCTTTAGAGCTGGAGGAATTGTGTGGTGGCTGCTGTTTTTAGCCATGACTGGATTTCCTGCCATTGAGCATACCCACACCTGGGGAGAAAATCACACCATCTGCAAATAACCTGAACCTGAAGCTGCAGGAGCTCGAGTGTGTGCCACTTGACTGTATAAGGGTGGGGAGGGGTGGATAACTGAGGCCAGTAACTTTCAAGATGGTGTTAATTCACCAGCGTACCTGCACATATGCCAACCATTAGTATTTGGGAATTCTGAGCAATGACAATATTTGCTGACACAAATCATCATAACAAGTATTTTTATGACCTCCCACCAGACCACCCAGTCAAGTGACTAAATATAACTTGCCCTCTACACCAGTTGTTGCTCGTACTAAGGACACTTGTGTCCGTATGCTAAAAATTGCACTTCCAGTAGAAAGAGGCCTTCATCAGACCATTACTAGAGAAACAGAAGGAGAAGAAATGGAAACTGTCCTATTTTGATATTCCAACAATGGCTACATTTTAAAATTACTCATTACATGAAAATGAATTTAGAATGTCCTGAGATGAGATTACTGTTCTATAGATGCAAGTCTTTATTTCTAATGTTTCTTTTAATCATTGACCCTGATTTTGAGCAAAGGTTTTATCAGCTTGACAGCATAATGTGATCAGAGGCTGAAAGAATACAATCTGATCAAAGTGTCTGAGGAGGTCATACAATCAAGTCCTTGGGGGCAATTCTCCCAGCCTATTGCATTGCTCCAGCAGCACAGCAGGGCAGGAGACATAAGCAGAGACTGTTTAGCGGGCTCACTGATGGGCACCAGAAGCCTCCAGACTTCTCCAGCTGCCGGATATCTGGAAATTGGCATAGCGTGATTTGCATATTTAAATCCACATTTAAATCCTATTAGCAGGTCCAGGACTGAAGTCTCTCTAGCCTCTCCCACTGCCTGAAGTGGTTCACTCCAGCGCAGTTTGCAATAGCTCCCCACTGTTGGGCTGCCAACTTCCCACTGGGGAGTTGACAATCCGATCCCACTGGAGTGAAGGGAGGGCATGGAAACGCTCAGGGTCACGGTAAGGGATGCATACCCCTGAGAATTGCCAGTGTGGCAGTGCCAGCCTGTCTCTCTTGCATTGCCCAAGAGGCACCTTGGTACTTCCCACTGGACATTCGGCAGTGCCAAGCTAGTGGGGTCTATATAGGAGTGGTGGGGGGGGTGTGAAGTCTGTGGGTGAGGTTCCGCACTTTGGATCAGTGACAGGAGGAGAGTGGACAGCAATCAGGGTTGACAAGTGAGTGCGGATGTGTTGTTCTGCTGGGAGGATTGGGGCTGTGAGGGGTTAAGATTGGGGCTGCTGGATTGAGGGCACTATCGAAGCAGGCCGGCATAGCGGAGGACCGATAGATGTCCAGCAATCAGGAGGTGGAGGGGTCGCCAAGAGCAGCAACACGGATTTGTGGGACTGGCCAGTGAACAAGCTGACCAACAATCAGGAGTCATGATATACAGATGCCAGCGTTGGATTGGGGTGGTAAGAACTCAGTAAGAATTTAGCAACACCAATTTATAATCCAACCGATTTATTTGATAGTAAAAAAGCGAGCTTTCAACACTCTGTGTCTTCCTCAGGCAAATGCAGTGTTCTGGTCTGCAATAGCACACATCAGCACAGACAGTCAGAGATTGCTGATTAGAATGCGAATCCTTACATCTAACCTGCTATTCAAGTGTTAAAGTGGCGAACAATGTGTGTGAAGGGAATCCTGAGCATTGTTGGAGAATTGTGTATTTTCTCCAGACAGCACAGTAAGTGAGGTTTTTTGCTAACCCAGGCAAGTTACGGGGGTTACAGATAGTGTGTCATGAAGCCAAGATCCCTGTTAAGACCGTCCTCATGTGTGCGGAGCTTGGCTATCAGTCTCTGCTCAGCGACTCTGCGCTGTCGTGTATCACGAAAGCCCCTTGAAGAACATTTAC